>OX637319.1:1384431-2768862 GCA_951799385.1 Hyppa rectilinea
ATGGGGTTGTCAGCGATTCTGTTTTTAATGATAATGGTATTTTTTCTTGTACTTTTTTCTAATGGTAATTTTGTAATGATTTGTTGTATGGCTTTATAAAGGGTTTCGACTTTCAATGAATACTAATTCAGTTTTTGTTTGTAGGGTTGTTTTTTTTGGAATAAATTTCGTATTTGGTAAGGAATTGAACATTTATTGAATGATTTGTAATATTTTCAATGAAAAACCTATATATCTTCCTAGAATTGTAATGATCTTTAGACATAATTAGCTGGTAGCCATAGACTCCTCACGACAAAACTCGATTTTTTATCCATAACTTTACCAAAACTACTGTTTACCAACACACTATCAAATTCTACGTTATGAATGTAACCTTTATAATTATGATGTTTCGTTTATTTAACTGCCTGCAAGTAAGTATAGGTCAAAGGAACGATTACTGAAAATAAAGTACATCAGATAAAACAGATAACATATCGCACTAAGTATAGGTCACTGCGTTACTCATAAATATGGGCTAACAACGTTTAATGCTCGACTTGGATCTTTGAGCTCGATTCGTTGTTATGTTCATAACGCTAGGTTTTAGTTTTAGTATTTCTGTGTTATTTTGTGAAATACATAATTATTGACGAGTTGCTGATGTTTTTTTTAACGATTTCAGATTTGTTCACATAGTGAAAGTTGTTCATTATGATGAGTCCAATGACTCCTTAAAATAATGCCCATGAATTCAATTTCACTCTGTATAACTACTAAAGTGCTAAATGCCCACGCGGTTTTTCAAGACATGTCTTGAAAAAAGCAAATGCAGACGACTACTCCGACAAATTTTTTGAGGCCGTTTGATTATTTCCGCTCCCATTTTATATACGTGAACATTATTATTTTTATTATTTTAAAACATACTTCAAGACCTTTATATCTAGCCCACGTTGTTTGAAAGAGTTTTTATATTACTTTAATTTGACGTGCATGTCGCGCGTAATCTATACATATAATAAAACAGTAAAAAAACTGTGTCTGTACATTGAATATATTAAAAAAATAATAATTGAGGGGGGTTTAGAAACAGTAATAGAGCATGAATCCAAAAATTTTTGTCTGTTTGTCTGTTTGTTTGTACACGCTAATCTTCGGAACTACTGAACGGATTGGAATAATTTTTTTTTTGTTGTATAGGTATTAAGTCTGGGCAACATATAGGCTATAATTTATCTTGGAAACTTGAACACCTGATGCAGAACCGCAACAGACCAGCTAAACTATAAGAGATACAAAAATGATACCTTAGCAAAAATTGTTCCACGTGATTAGCATTTTCTGCTGAGAGAATAAATTTGAAGATCTGGAACACCTGATGTGGAACTCCAAGAGCCCAGCTACACTGTAACATATATAGGAATGACGTCTTAGCAAAAGTTGTTCGGTCTGATGGGCATTTCCTGTTGACTTATAAAAATCGAAGATCTGGAACACCTGTTGTGGAACTCCAAGAGCCTAGCTACACTATAACATTATATAGGAATGACGTCTTAGCAAAAGTTATTCGGTCTGATGGGCATTTCCTGTTGACTTATAAAATCGAAGATCTGGAACACCTGTTGTGGAAATCCAAGAGCCTAGCTACACCATAACACATATTAGAATGACGTCTTAGCGAAAGTTGTTCAGCCTGATGAGCACTCTCTGTTGATGTATAAAAATTGAAGTTCTGGAACACCTGTTGTGAAACTCCAAGAGCCTAGCTACACCATAACACATATAGGAATAACGTCTTAGCACAAGTTGTTCAATCTGATGAGCACTCTCTGTTGACTTATAAAAATCTAAGATCTGGAACACCTGTTGTGAAACTCCAAGAGCCTAGCTACAACATAACACATATAGGAATGACGTCTTTGACGTCTTTGTTGTTCAATACGATGGGCATTTCCTGTTGACTTATAAAAATCGAAGATCAGAAACATCTGATGTGGAAATCAAAGCTATCACTAATTTTACTGTGTAATTATAAAATAACATAAACTGGGAGTACCTGCACGCGGTGAAGGCGGTAACAGTTTAGGACTGATTTTCGATGACGATGGTATATCATTGAAAATTTGACTCTACTGGCCAAATCTCCTATTTATTTTTTTATTTTATCGTATGAATATGCCTTCGGGCTTATGTTGTTTGAGTGTTTAATTTCCTTTTCCATTTATCTTCGTGACACTGTAGCCTACCCGGTAACGCAGGGGAGCAGTCATTTTAATTTAGATTTTTATTGATCAGGTATCTTCACAATAAAACTATGACCATGCCTAGAAAGAGGTCAAATCTTTCCCAATGTTCCAAGAGAGCTAAAAGATTGAGGATCATAAGATCCCAAGAATCTACCGAAGAGCGTCAGGAGAGACTTGATGTTGTTCGAGAACATTAGGCTGCAACTCGCTCCGTGGAAACCTCTTCGGGTCGCGAAGCACGCCTGCGTTCTCAGCGTATTCATTAGGTCTCTAGAGACCAGTGAAGAATATGATGCGCGACTGACCGCTGATCGTGAACGTCATGTATTGTCTCGCGAGTCAGAGACGTTCACGGAAAGAGAATTACGCTTGAGTTCCAAGCGTATCTACGCATCGACTTCTAGGTCTCTAGAGGAGGAATATAATAATGCGGTTACCAAAATGAAAACGATGACAAATGGACTGTATGTTTTGGTGGTTGTTGGAATGAAATAAAACTAAAGCTCAGTGTGATAAAAAATAACATAAATGGCGACCCCGTTGTCGCTGGCATAAGCAACAGGGTCCGCGTACGAAGTTGCGGGCAGAAGCTAGTTAGAAAATATAGTAAAAGAAGGGAGGAAAGGAGGGTCATTCTTTCTGACTAAAATGATGTTTAAGTAAAAAATGTCTATACTGGAGACAAGATTTCTAAAGATCGTTATGAGGCTCAGTAAGCTGTCGCTACTTTGTTTTTACAAAATTCTTTCAGACAAAAGTCAATGATTTGCCAGGTTCGACAATGATCAATTACTTAGAAAATCTGTAGAACCAAAACGTGAACCAATTACCTACAGCTAAAGGAAGCAGGCAAGTACATAAAAAGGCCTGATAAAATACACAATTACTTCTTCCTTGGCAGCACATGTGTGCCTTTGCAAATCGCCTATTTAAAATCGTACCGTGTAAGTCCGCCCTTAGTAACATATTACATCGTTCAGGGTGAAAAATCTATTTTAATTTGTGTGAAATCGAGTGCATAACTGAACTTACGAGAATCGAATCAAGAAAAAGATTGAATCGATTTATACAGTTCATTTCATATATCATTGGTTTGGAGGTCAGAGGCGCTCGGTGTGAAATACCTACTGACATTTAGGTTCATCTGGTTACCCCATCCCCTTAGGTACTTTCTTGGAAGAGCGATACGAAGTTTAGTTTGGAAATCTCAGGCTTCCTCGTAAAAGAAGAGGTTTCTTGTTAGTATGTATTTCATTACATTTCTCTGCATTCTACTTAGCAGAACGTACAGTGGTAAAGCTTAAATTAATAGGTTCTTAGGAAGAAAGGGAAAATTCAGGAGAAGTTCTCTGTTAGAACCCGCTTTCGTGAGTTCCAACCCAAGCAGGCGCTTTACATTAGCAGTATTTAATTTCATCACCTGCCTCAAAGCGCTGAAGAAAAACATCGTGGAAAAACCGGTCCTAGATGTCCTAGATCCAAAAATTCGAAGACATGTGACATCTGCCAATCCGCACTGATAGATTATGGCTTACTCCCTCTCTTAGAGAGGAGGTCTGTCCTAGCAATAGGCGTATTATGTACCCACTTTGGATGTTTTCAGCACCACCAAGGAGTTGGAATTTGTGGACGATAAACGGGGTTCGCTCACTGGCATGAATTATCACACATTACTCAGAAATAGGTTAAAAATAGTTTAGTACTCAACATACTACATTTCTTTTAAAAAAATCGTTTTAAAGCAGTACACCGTATGTAACACAGTCAAACGAACTGGATTTAAAACTGAACCACGGTAATAAATCATTTCTAGGTTAGTAATCATAATTATTATATACGAACTGTACTTGAAAAGTCTAAGAGCTTTTAAAAGCTCTTTATTAGAGCTCTATGTTCAGTCCTAAGATCGAAATGAATATTTAATAAATTACTAAGAAATAAACATTTACATACGAAACTTTGTTCTACATTGTTTTGTTCGAAAATTATTTTGTAAACCGTACAGAGAGTCTATGTAATGATTTCGTATAATTTAACGTATAACTAGATATTATTTGGTTCTATGAAAAGCAGCCACAGATAGAAGCGCGTTCCTAGGCAGTTTATTTCCATTTGGTAGCTTAAGGATTTCTAGGAACTAACATTCGGGGCTTGCTCGTTCCATCCAGGACCTTCATCTATCGCTTTTCACCAGGTTTCGCCTGGCAATAAAAAAACAAATAAAACTTACATTTTCCTAATGTTCGTTTTTTACCAATGTACTCGTAAATAATAGTTTTGGGAGCTGTTTCCTATCAAATGATATCAACCTCTTTAGATAATTATTATAAATTAAAATACATTTTTCGAGTCTATCAGTGTTATGGCTTTGTTCTTCTAAATTATGCTTATGCAACGGATTTTGATGCGATTTTCATTAACTTTTAGAGATTTTTACCGAAAGGTTTGTGTGTGTAATTTATTAACATTAAACTTTCGTGAAATATAAAAATCTTTTTCAAAACATCAATATTTCTATCACACAACAGAACATGAAGAAGATTTCTTCAGTCGTAGAAACAAAGCGTATTTAGCTCTGATTATTAATGTTTTTGAGATCACATTTGAGCCTAATGTGAATGGAGTTCCGATAATGGAATATGGTTTTGTAGGATTAGCTAATAACTGGAATCAACCAGACAAAACTACTTACCTGAGTAAAGCTCTGTACTAGCCTACAGCTAGAATATTTATTATTTATCAAACATTTAGTTGGGCAGGGCGGAAACGATTTTGCATAAATTAAACATTCCGTATAACAGTCTCTACTTATTATAAAACAAAGTCGCTTCTCGTCTGTACCTCTGTACACTTGGTTCTTTTAATTCCCGCAATGGATTTTAAAGTAGTTTTCATCAATAGACAGAGTTATTCAAGACTAGCTGTGCCTGCGACGTCGTCCGCGTGGACGGGCAGTACCTATAGGTACCTTAACAAATGTTCGCCGTGATTCTTTATATTGACATAACATTTTTATTTATGAACCGATTGACATGAAATAAACACTAAATGTTAAGTGAAGCTTACTACAATACGTATATTAGTGAAAACGCATCTTAATCGAATAAGCCGTTTCAGATAATGCGTGCACAAACACACAGACAAACCGACAAACAAACAAAAAAAAATTAATTACAATTTCGGGTTCGGCATCGATAAAATAACAACCCCTGCTACTTTTTTTTATATATTTCTATTGTACAGACACCACTTTTCTACAATTTGATTATATGTATAGATGAAGGTTTATACGCATGGTTTATCAAGCTTTCGCCGGAGTTTCACCGGCGCGATCATATCAACATTGCACCCGTGCAAAACCGGGACAGGTCGCTACTAAATGATAATTACCTTAAGTAAACGTCTGAATTCACCTTCTATTCCTTTGATAGATAGGTCGAGTTCATTTACAAACTGCAATAAACTCTCCTACTCGGGCCCTCTTTCTGAGAACAGAAGTAGACTGTAATCAACTTCACGGGCTCAGTGGGGTAGTTGCATCTCTGCACTACACTTGATTAAATCAACGACGAGCAAAACAAAACATGGCTACTATTACCACACAACTTATTAAAAAAACTTAAAAATTAATTGCCTATATAGTAATCCATTTCACCAACACGTTATGCAGGTTTCAATAACTCTCAAATGAGTTAGAAAATCACTATAATTAAGCATCAACATTATAATTGGTGCATTGGAGCTGAATGTTGATGATTATCGCTAAAAATCATTATATTATCCACACGTTGCGCCCACGCCGTTGGTTGATTGATTGCACGGTATAATATTGTAATTTTGGGTTCAGTACGTGGTGTAAATTGACGAGAGATAGATGTGACGTTGAATGAACGTATATTTACATGAATTTATTGATCAATAAACGCGTTATTTCGAAATTCAGGATTTTGGACCCGTGATTATTAATTTTTGAATAATTTTATATAATTTAGTTCCCGCGCTGAATAATATAAGATCAATAGGTCGTCGACGTCATCCCTATAGCCTTTCACGGCTGCCATAAGTCTCAGGATTTTATATTGTGCATCAAAAGCATTTGATATTATGACAAAATGTTACGTTATTCTACTAAAAGCTTAGTTTACTAAGGGCACATACAAAAATGAAACATCTTCTTTATTGATTATTTAAATTGCAAATTGGTTTCCTCTTGACCTCGATCACGCTTGATGATAAACGATGGATGAAGTCTACGATGGAACAAATGTACCCAGAAGATGCCGGTTACTCTTGCTTTGAAGGATAACGGGTTATATGTGGAAGACAACACAGACGCTGAAAGAGAGTTCAACATTTTGGCCGTGTGCATAATAAATGTGAAGGAGCGACGCTTTTCTATAATCCTTATCGCGGATAAAATATCACTTTGTCCGGACCTTTAGGCAAGTTTTTACTGTCATCAATTAATAGCTTAGGTATAGTCTTGTAAACTTTTTTTAGGTAGAGCAATCATGAAATGACTCCTCCCGTTCTGGGTGGAGCGGAAGGGAGTTTCAGACTTTTACTGACCAAAACCAATCCATGTTCCTTCCTTAGCCCTTTATGTTCCGGGGTAGCGGAAATTCTTTCGGAAAATCCCGCTGATTGCAACCCTGCTTACGATTAATATTTTTTCAACAACTTCCACCATTCCATTGCATCCAATAGGAAGTACTATTAATAATGTTAATATGTAAACAGCAAAAGCATTCGTGAAGTAACAATAATTCAAAGAAACAGGTTAACCAGCAGATGCTCCATCGAAATTCATACCAACATTTTTGTCAGTCAAAGATAAATTTCGTTCGATGCAACATCTATCTTTTAACCAAACTAGTTTATTTCAACCTACTATTTAAGTCGAGTGATTTTACTATAATTAAAAAGCGAGCATCTAATCGGAATTATTGGAATACGCGATGTGGGAACTAATGAAATGTAACTATTTCTGTTTATTTAAGCAGTCGTGAATGTTTTAGTTTCATTAATGTTTATTTTGTGGTGTGAATGCTGTTTATGTGTTTATTTCTCATGTGAACTGTTTTGTTATTAAGTACTAGCTTTTGCCAGCGGCTTTGCCCGCTTGTATGTAGGAAATTATCCCACGGGAATCGTACATTTTTCTGGGATATGCAATTCCAGACTATAATCTTTATTTGTGCCAAGTATCATCCAGACCCGTTAATTCGTTTTTGAGTTTATTCGTTACAAACATACATACAAATCTTACCTCTTTATAATATTAGTCTAGATAACGGTGTTAGGAAATGTTTGTCACTATGGAGTAGTTATATTAATTGTCATGATTGTAATCACTTGGGTGTTTAAAAAGTTAATGCTCTTTGCATTAATACTCATTCATGTCACTTTTTTATTCCAAGTTATTCTTTAAAAAAAAGGTAAATAGTATCGTGGGTGATGGAATTTGTAACTTAGTATCTAGTCTATCGGAAAATTAACTGAGTTGTTATCAATGCGTTACTAGGACTGAGGTTTTGACAAACCCGAACAATGAACAATCATTTCAAACTACAGTAAAAACTCACCTGGTTTATCAAGATCACTCAAGAACTCCTCAGTGTCCGTGTAGGCAGTGGTTCTCCCGAAGGCCGCGAGGACCGCTAGCCAGGCCCACGCGGCGCATTTGAGCCTCGGCCTGGTCATGGCCTCCAGTGGCCTCGAGTGGCCTCGATAGGCCTCACACTGACATCACGCACTACACTACACTGCACTGCCCTTACACTTAGCACTGGGGTTAGTGGTTACCTGGAAAGAGAAAGATAATTATTAGTATTATTCGTTTTTTTTTTGTGGTTTTTATAAATATGTATGATAGTCTGTAAGGTATATAATGCTGTCTGTAATGTATAATATGCTATGTGTCTTTGCAGCCTGAAATAAATGATATATGATATGATTAATAATGGGATTTTAGGTGATTTTGTTGACCAAACAAAATTAGGCAAAGCTATAGGTACGCATAGTACAGACGCCAGCACATCAAGCTATCCCTAACTGTCAAATTTTCTCAATTAAAAATGAACTATATATATAAGTAAGTAAGTAAGATAAGTATTTCAACTTTATCGCAAAGTCATAAGACTTTGCGATAAAGTTGAAATACTATCAAAGAAATTTGACAGATTGTGGTAACTTGATGTGCTGGCCTCTGTACATCCATATTTCACCGGTTATAGATAGTTTAAGTCCCATATAACAGTGTGTGATCCTATTGCCATCAACGAAACCGAAATACCATATGGAAAAACTTTACTTGACCTGGGAATGGAAGCCAGGAACTTATGCTCAGCTGACTTTACCAAATCAGAATACACGTGTATAGTGTCTACTGACACACAAAGCATAACAGGAAATCAAAATAGAACACATAGAAGGTAGACATAATTAGATACATAATTTATTAGTTTGTCGTTAGAAACAGGTAAAATATTGATCTTTTTTCTTCATTAAAGTTTGTGGGCACTGCCGAGTAATTGATTTGATAACTAAAATGGAAACTAAATAACTAAACATTTCGTATGTCGTAATTACAGACACAATTAAAAAAACCATTGTCTCACGTAGATCTGCGTTCCGGCAGTCAATGGGTTAAGGGGATGCACGTAGGTAGCCCTCAAAAGGCCTTCAAATTTTCTTACGGTTTTTGCAATTTGCAGGTCGGTGTCAGTTATACATTGATCAAAATACCGTTAGATTATCATCATTAAACTCAACGAGCTGAATTATTTTAATTCTATTAATACGTATTTGTTACGATCACGAATTTATTTTGAACAGCATACTACTGATTTGCAAATGGCTAGAAACATAAGAAAATTTGAATTTCATGGGCTACCCAAGTGCAACCTCTTTCTTTTTTTGAGTGTGGGAAACCATCCAATGACTGCTCCCGCTCTGGGTGGAGCGAAAGGGAGTGTCAGACTCTTACTGACTAAAACCCATCCATGTTCCTTCCTTAGCCCTTTATATTCCGGAGTAGCGGTAACCCTTTCGGACAATCCCGCTTATCCGGCAGGAAGTGCATCCCCTTAACAAGCGTGTTTGTTTAATAATAAATGTTAGATACGTGAAAATCGACGGTTTCCTTTGTAAATTAATCTGTTCGTTCAAATAAAGTTTCTTCAAAGGTTTGATAATTAAAATGAGAAACCTCTTTAAACGTTTTTTGTAAAATTATTATGAAATCAACAGCTTTTCAATAGGTTACTCTTAAAAAAACCTGATTCAGACAATTGACAAACCTTTTATAAATCTCAACAAAAAAAAACAAAACAGGAAAAACAATTGAGAAACACAATACGGAAGTGTCATAACTCAAAATTTCGAGTTTTCAAACTTCGAAAAGGGGAGAGATTACGCAATATTTTTGTTATGTTTTTCCTTCCTTATTCTGGAAATGTTACTCAACCGTTACAAAACCAAGGTTAACAAATACATAACCTACTTATATTAAGTTATCGACCAGTTAGAATGAGTTGGCAGTACCTACATCTACCTATTTCCCGAACCTTTGTATTTCCAGTCCGAGGCCTCTCAAAGAGGGTTGAAAAGATTTCTCCTCTGAAGATTTGATGTGTTGACATCAACAAGTGATTGTCAGTTAACAAGAAACCTATAGCTGTACAATGAAATCGAATATTTTTCTCGTTTGTTCAGGAGTCTAGGAATATTTTGGGAGTAAAATGGTTTTGCGGACAATTTTCCTACGAATTGGGGGAATGTGTGGGTTCGACGATTGGTTGCCGTGTTGATTGATCAGTAAGCTATTTTTGGAAGCTTACCATCGAAAATTGGAATTCGGTGGTAAGCTCGAGGCTAAGTACTAACAGCCGCACAGGTCGATCCACCAGGTTAAGCTACGCTTGCCGGGGTTGGCCGTGGATGGGTGACCATCTTTACACACCGAGACTCCTCCGTGCCTTGGAAAGCACGATAAGTCATTGGTCCCGGCTGTCATTTGTGCATCTTTGACAGTCATTACGGGTCGCCAGAAGCCCGAAAGTCTGACAGCCAGTCTTCCCAAGGGGTATCGTATTGCCCAGTTACTGGGTTTTGGAGGTCAGACAGGCAGTCGCTCCATGTAAAATACTGGTATTCAGCTGCATCCGGTTAGACTGGAAGCCGACTCCAACATAGTTGGGAAAAGGTTAGGCTATGATGACCATCGAATTTGGAATGGTGGACGACTGGTGTAGGAACCTACTGATTATAAATCAACGGCTTGCACAGGGACAGTATAGTCCACTAGTTAATTTGTTCAGTAGTTTGACTTAAACGTTCTATAATATTCTTATCCAATGCAATAACTCTATTGGAAACGTATATTATTATTTTCTAGCTGCTACCAGCGGCTTCGTCCGCGTGGTTTTCGGAAATTATTCCAAGGAAACGTACTACCCTACCGGTATAAAAAAGGTATCGTATGTGTTTTGGACCACGCACAATAAACGGTTACCTAACTGGGTAGAACACCACCACACCTACATATGTACACATGAATGCAATAAAGAATTTGAGTTTGAGTTTGAGAATTTTACCAATACCAAACTTAATATTGCAGTTGATAAACATGTTCTTCCGTACATTCTAATTAAAATTGTAATTTGTTCGACTATAAGTCCTAAACTTGTACCAACTATTTGCCATAGTTTTCCTTAAGACTTTGTTATTATATGTATACTACTACCATAAACAATGTATGCACTACGTACCCGCAATGCATACATTTTTATCTCTATTTTGTGTACCTACGATTATGTAAATCCTGACAATAAACAAACAGAGATAAAGTTATTTAAATCCCAAGCTACTTATTATTAGCACCGTCGTCAAAACATGCAAATATTCTCCGTCAGACCCAAAATGAAGCCATTGGTGTACGCACGCTCTTGCGTCCGCCATTTGTATTCCTGACCACACACACCTCGCAGGGCTACCAACCAACACGTTAAAACATTCGGATATTACAGTTTAGAAACTGACGTAAACCCAGAAAAACAAAATTCAACTTTTGGCCCAAACTTTGGGAATTCCACCGGACTTTTAAATTGCAAGGACTGAAAGTGAATCCCTAAAATGGAGCTTCGCTGTTGTTGTTGAGTTTGGGCATCATTTTTAAAATCTGGACAATACAAATGAATCGCCAGATGGTAACCCTGTTTTGTTGAGATGGGTACAGTATATAGGGTGTACCCTTGTCATTTAGAGTCTCCCACACACCCAGTATTTTTTTTGGAACTAATGAGAGGCGGTCAGTATATACTGGTAATAAAGAAAGCGCGCCTTTAAATTACCAAATGGTCTAGACACATTGACGGAGTGCTTCTTCGTAAATTGAACTTTTCGGTGTTTTTTCAGGAGTCAAGACAGGCGTAGAATTTATGTCCTAATGTACCTAACTCAAGCTTTTGTTTGCTAGGTTTAGCTGAGAATGTAGGTTTTTTTCAATTAGGTGAAAGTAATTCGTTTCAGACCTGTATTACATTATTGAAAGTCGTATCAGTCTATTTTTTGAAGTTACGGTGGAAGTTCTAGGGCAACCCGTGAAATCCAATTTTATTTAAGTTTTTTGCAATTTTTTATCAGTGTTGTGTTCTATGTCAAAATATGATTCATGGCCGTAACATGTTCCTAGTATCTGTTTAATCATAAAAATCATCAATACAATCATCTAAGTTTATGTTACCCTTGACTTTTTCGTGCAATTATGACACTTGACTCCAATTCTAACTCAGAGACTAATATTGTAAAAAAAATACGAACTTGCTTTGACCGCAAATCATATTTTGATTCACATACAGCCTGACACTGACACGCGCCCTTAACCAGTCATGTATTTTTATACTAAAGAAATTTTAAGACAGTATTATAATAATCTAGTTTTATATCAATTACATTTTTACTTTGGTCGTGTTCTTTCTTCATTCTAATATTATAAGTCTTGCTGAACTCAAATAAAGATAGCGCGCGTTATTACGTAAATAGGACTTGAGACTATTTCTTCATACACATAACGATTATTGTCTCATATGACGCGAAGAGACTATAATCTATATAGTTACGCTGCTCGTAACACATAATAAAAAGCCTCATAAAACGAAATGAAAGTAACCCAAGTCTTATATATTCTATTCCCAAGATTTAAGCATGACAAAGTAATTTAATATCAACTTAATAAACTCTTAACATAGGTAAGTGATATTTAAAATTTAAATCAGTCACCACTGAAGAAACCGAATAATATTAGCGAACATTACAATGAGGTGCAAAAAGTTCATTCTTATTCAGAGGTCGGGTCGCGAGTGAATTTTCCAAGGCACTGTGAACTGGTGGTACAATGGAAGATATGCTATGGGTAATGTATACGCCGAAGGGTAAAGCAGAGATGTGCCTATTGTACACCCACATTTCGCCAGAAATATTTAAGTCCCATGTGATAGAGCGCGAGTCTATCGCCATCAAACACGCTCCTGAGAAATCTCTGACGGAAAAATCCAAAAACATTTTCCCCGACCTGGAATTTGAATTCAGGACGTCTTGGTTAGGAGTAGCACTTGCGACCACTAGACCAACGAGGCGATGAGTATTTAAAGAATACGCAAAGGAGATAGAAGATATTTTCATACATGAATAGGGACAGGACTTACCTTGTAGATAATTGCTCGCGTACCTGAACAATAATAATTCTAATCTAAAAGCTGAGATCTAACAGCTCTCCTCCTGTGTTTTTGTTCATGTCCGAACTAGGAACTAGTTAAAACGGTTCAAAATCGCTTCTAAAGTCTGCATTTTGGTGTTTAATTATCTCATAAATTCACTTTTAACAGCGGGATTAAAACATGACGCAAAAACATTTAAAACTCACTCAATATGCATGAAGTAATAAAAAATCGCTCACTCACAGCTATCGCATCGCTTACCACTGAAACAGCCTTTACAATAGCGGCATACATATTAATTTAACAGCCTTTTAAATGATTTACTGCGCGATATTTTCACTTAAATTAAGGGTTTCATACTAAAATGTTTGGAACTCGGCATAATCGTAACCTATTGTAAAATTAAGGCAACATAAGCTAAATCATTTTTATTGCTCCGTCCGACTCAATTTTACGAACAATAAACTTTTGATTATGAAACGAGTAAGTTATAATAAGTATTGCGTTCACCTGAAACGTTTGCGTTTACGTTTGCTAGTTCTCTCGTAAAAATAATATTATTTTAGGGTACCTGGTTTAAGAAAATGGTATAATAATTATGTGGTTTATGAGGTCGGTAACTGGATTTGTATGGCATAATGGAGTTCAGTAGAATTTCTCCGAGTAAAAGGTATTGATATTGTGAATAAGGTTGAAAATAGCGCTGAAACTTATTTACTAGAACTAGGTCAGGTATTGAAATGACCTGTGTTAGATCATTTCGGAGTATATTAAATTTCTCAACATTTCCGATGCAGCGTTTATGATAGCCGGTGGAGCGTAAGTTTTGAACGGTGTTTAAAGGCAAATTCATGAGCGATTCTACCGACTATTTGGCAATGGATATTCATGCAAGCTATTCTGAAACAGTAGTAATACTAAAACAATTTAGCCGATATATGTATAACACACGTAGATTGTTGTATAATGATTTAATGGCAGGTTTTTTGTTAAGCAAGCACTCATGTGTTCGCTGAAAGAAAATGTAAAGAAAAACATAAAATTACATCACGCCTCTATTTCCCGATGAATTAGGCAGAGGTACAGAGGCCATCACATCAAGTTACCACAATCTGTCAAATTTCTTTGATAGTATTTCAACTTTATTGCAAAGACATAAGGTTCATTTTTGATTGAGAAAGTTTGACAGTTAGGGATAGCTTGATGTGCTGGCGTCTGTACACCCACCTTTCGCTTTTTATATTTAAGTCCCATGCAATAGGGGCTAGCCAATTCGCCATCAAGCAGGCATAAATTCAGAAACAAGTGTCAATCGCTCCGTGTCGATTCGATTTCAAAAATTGTTGATCGAACAATTCGTTAGCGATTCGGATTGTCAAGAACGCCACTTGTCAACGCATTTGCATGGGAATATTGATCGAGTTTCGTTTCACAATTTGACACTTAGCGATCGAAAACGATTGATCACGTGACAGTTTCGAAAGCTTGTGCCAATTTCATACATTTCAGATTTATCTAATTTCGTTATCGTTAGGGAAAATGTGACTTTGCTTAGGCCCCAAGGTTATACAAATACGTAGAGAGTACCTAATCTCTCTACTAAATACCTATTTTGTATAAGCATAGAGAAACGGAGGTGTAGTGATGCAGAACATAATGGGAAACTGCCAATAAATAAATTAAACAATGCCACAGCGAAGGTTTACACAAAATATTGTTAAAGTTTTGAAAGTTTATTTACTACACACTATTTTCATTCTTGTTTTACTGGAATTTAACATTTGCCACGAAACTCTTATCCACTGAATTTAAGTCCTTAGGCATAAATACACTGTCATAATGTATGCAAAATGTAGTAAAACAGACGACGCCGCAGATATTATTGTTTCAGTTCTGTTCTGTTGATGTTCCTGTTCTACGACGTGCTAGCGCTTGCATTAAATTGGTGAGCAGAGATGCAGTTACTTGCTTGTAAATGTATAATGTTAGTCTGATTTAACTTAGGCTGAATTTAAGAATAGTATTTGAGGGTAGGCATTAAGAATGTAACTATACAAGGATTAAACCAATATCGATGTTTAAACTAATTATATACAGGGTGGAAGGGACATCGACATGAAGCCAGCTACCATGGATTCAGCAGGTACATAATTCTGAACCTCCCTTTTTTTAACTCCTCCCGCGTTGGGTGTAATAGCGGAAAGTTCTGTCAGACTCTTACTGACTAAAACCCATCCATGTTCCTTCCTTAGCCCTTTATGTTCCGGGGTAGCGGTAACCCTTTCAGACAATCCCGCTGACACGGCTTACCCTAACGGACCCTTCCCTATTGCTGACATCTCATTGAGGCGCGCGTGGAACACGTTCGTGCCGCCGTCCGGCACGGGCCTGGTCCTGATCGGACGGTGAGCTACACATAACTCACCGTCCACAGGCCCGCGCCTCTGCGCCTACGGTGACGCCCGAAACTACCTGTTTTTTTATTTTAATTTATTATTTGACCTAGACACCTCTAAATAATTGTAAAATGTATATACAACCAGTAGTGTTCAAGTTGTTCATATATTTTCTAACAAATTATATTGTATTTTCTGTAAAATTCATGATAATTATTTTAAAACACACATTCCAATAATAAGATTAAGGGTACGGGTATCCATAACCTTAATAATAACAAATTGTCTTAACTATGAAATAGCGTGTAGATAGACCAAATCAAATCCCATTCCTAAGCAACTTTCTACACTATCATAATAAAATTATCTTCCAAAAAAAGAAAATTAACCTATTAATAACGACGAAACATAATCAGCTGATAAAATTTACGGCACAAACGATATCTATGAGCATATGTTGGACATTCTCGAAAACCAGTTGAAAGTTTGTGGGTCAAAGTAAAACTGGAAAATGTTTGACCTCCCTGGTAGCTTAGATGTTAGATATACGATATACAATACGGTAGTAGGCGATGATTATCTATGTAGTTTAAGCGTTTTTTGATTGAATGAAAGGAAAAGCTTGATTTATTAAAAATTTTAGATTTGGAAAAACAGTTTTTGTCACTTAAAAATATAATATGTTCTTATTCACTTCTCCAATTTAGTAAACAAATATGGCGCACTGAGATTCAAATGTTGACAAATAAATAGTCACAGTTTTAGTCTAAATCCTTTATTACGAGTTTCTTACGAAGACAAAATATTTATCTACTTGCACGTCTTGCATTTGAGCCGTCATGTGGGGTCATGTGGGTAACGTCGCACGCAACCGAATTTCGCGCGCGTAGTCCACGCGTGTATTTTTTCCGGTAAAAAAGCTTGCCAAAAGTAATCATGATATAAAATGCGGTTTGTTTAACAAATAACACATGCTAGTCGGATTATACTGCATTTATAAGTGATTATAAAGGAATCAATGCAATTATACTAAGGCACACCCTAGGTATTTTATAATATTACGCTCAGGTTAAGTTCTGTTTAACACCAGGTTAACTAACTCCCAGTTGAATCCTAAACGTAAATAAAACATCCAACTCTATTTGACTACAAAGTTAATCAGAAAGTGTAAGTTTAAATAACGGCAGGTAGTAAGTTTTTGTAAGGTTTTTTTTTGTACTTGGACGAAGCCATGAAATGTGAAACGCAAGAAGTTGGTAAAAATGCTATACCTGCTAGAAAAATGATTCAAGAAAGCCGCTTTAATTTGATAAATCTACAGAAAAATTTTAAACTACTACCTCGAAAGTTTTTAATATTATTGCTCTGTTTTACTTTATAATTGAATGAAATGAAGTGAATTGAGAATTAATGATTTTTTATTAAGACACTTTTACACGTCAATATTTTGAAACTTGATGGCACCGGTATTTCCTAGCTGAAAGATCCCTGAGAAGAAATGCCGAAAAAAAACTCAGAGCTCATGTAGTATACAGTTTCTATTAAAAGCTTTTTATGATTTTCAATCCTGAATATAAAAATCTATTAATGTTTTAAATATACAGGGTGTAATTGAATTCATGGACATTATTTTAAGGGGTCATCGTACTCATCATTATGAACAACTTTTACTACGGGAACAAATCTGAAATCGCAAAAAAAAAAATCTGCTGTTCCATACATTGTTCTCGCATAACTCGCCAAAATGTAGGGAACATCTGATTTTTTTTCTATTTAAATCAATCAAGTGTTTATATGTACGAAAGATAACATATCGCTGCCCTAGTTCAACAGTAAGATATGTTGAAGAAAGTATATTTTGAGTTATTCATACTTTTATGCTTTTACGGTCATTATTTCACTCGTTATTAATTGAAATGTAGTTGATTTTTTTAAACTTTAGCTTAGTTTAATGTATTAGGGAGTTATTTATACTTCAATATGAATAAAATATTTTGTATAATAGTTTTAAGGCTTTTAATAGTAAGATAACCTTATATTGAACTCAGACTAAATAAAAAATGTTTTGTGATTTTAATGTTGTCTCTAAAATGGTTCATTAAAAATTATGTCTACATTGTAACTCATAGAGTTATTCTTTTTTTGTTTTGTTTAAGAAATACTAAAGATTTATCCAACCAAGCTTCCAAATTTATGGAAAATAAACAGAGATCGACATATTTGAAAGATATCTTAGTATTACAGCACATCGATATTTGAGAATGTACATTGTCCGACTAAATTCGCGGAAATGTTTGGTAAAGGGATAGAAAAAATAATTTAAAACTGAGAAGTTAGTTTGCTTGTAATGTATTATTTATTACCTAGTATCATAATTGCACAAATCAGTCTCATATTATCAGTTAAAATGTTATTATTATTATTACACAGGTCAGTTTAACTACTATAATAATCAGTCAGTGCTATAATGTTATTTATGTGAATCTTAATGGCACAAATAGGTGAGTAGTAGCCAAAATTTAGTTTTATAATAAAATTAAAATAATTATAATTAATTAATTACAACAGTGAATTAATTGTTTTAATTAATTCTATTATCATACTGAACCTACTCGTTACAGGCATTCATCATCACTACCGCCGCTTTCATTTTCCTGGATTTGTAGTTTTAAGACTTTCGTAAAAGCTGTGATGACATTGAGGTATCAAATTGGCAGTACATAATGATATCAGATCTCTCTTTTTGTGATTTGGTATTGCTGGTGCTTCATCATAAGCATGTTCCAGAGTTATATTTTCTGAGATGCGGCCCCTTTGTTTCCTTCTGGTATTCACAATTTTAAAATCAAGATCTGAAAATGAAGATTTGTAGCCAAATTTGTATGGATCTTCTTTTTTTATTTGGATACATTTGATGTCACCCCATACAATTTTTTGACCATTTTCGTCTATGTTGAAATTTTTCACCATTTGAGACAGTTTTTTCCAGTCTAAAATCTGTTGATAGCCTATTTCATTGACTGTAAAAGGCTTACCAGTTTTTTTGGCTGATTTCAGTACCATTGCCATTTGAGCAGGTGTAAATATTGGGCCACTTCTCAGCAATCTTCTCTTTTCTCTTTCTATTAAGGAATAAATGTTGTCAGCATCATTCTGAGTGTGTCCTGCTATTAAAAAGTTGTGGGTAATTATATTTATGGGTAAAGCTTGCGACATTCGACGAACAGAACGAAAAATCAGTGCGCCTCACGCAGCCACGTGATGCGGACATCTTATTAGAAGAGTAGGTAACTAGGTTATTTTAAAATGTCCTAGAAATAAATAGAATTTAACGTGGGACAATTTAAGATGTCTCAACATAGAAATGTTTTTATAATTTCATATAAGGACATTTGAAGAAGTCTCTGTATAGAAATAAAATAAAAGTAAAAATCTTCCTGACTTAATAAATATCTTAAGATGTCAGAATCTTGAACGTAAGGTCGGTAAAAATATGCTTAAATGTCTCAGTGAGACATTGAATTTTAGGCACTTTGGTTGTGTTTTACACATATCCGATTTTTGAACCGGACAGAAGAGCAAATTTTTCACATGAAACAAAACTTATCTCAATTTTGTTTTTTTTTAAGATATCTTACTGTTGAACTAGGGCAGCGATATGAAAAAAAATCTACCAAAGTTATGGATAAGGACCAATGTATTATCTTTCTATTTCACCCCACCAACTTCGTAAACCCCCATACTTACTCATCCCAACATTTAAAACGTGGTCCACATAAACATTAATTATTCACGTTCATACATAATTTATATAAAGTAATTATTCTGTACAATGTTATTTTATCGGCGAGGAAACACTACTGGAAGTCTTCGTGTTTGCCGAGTCTATTAATGTATGAATAATTAATTAATGTTTGGGAAATAAATACTTGAGATCGGCTTTTTAGTATGCCATACAAGTTTATGATCTGTCAGAGAGCAGCTGAACAAATTTTTGAGAGCGAAGTGTGAAATGTGCCTACTTTGCATGCGTTGTTTATTCATTTGTTTATTATTTTTATTGCATTTTTACATACCGAGACTCCTCCATGCCTCGGAAAGCACGTTAAGCCGTTAGTCCCGGCTGCCACTTGTGCATCTTTGACAGTCGTTACGGGTCGTCGGAAGCTCGAAAATCTGACAGCCAGTATACCAGTAACTGGTTAATAGTACCCGTATTACCCAGTTACTGGGTTGCGGAGGTCAGATAGGCAGTCGCTCCATTTAAAATACTGGCATTTAGCTGCATCCAGTTAGACAGATTTTATTATTTTTATTGCCTCGTTGCAATTTTTTTGTTTTATTTTTGTGCCTGAGAATTATTTCAACCACTAGTGAAATAATTCTCAGTGACCAGCTCGAAGTTTAGGTATGTATCCGGATAATGCAAATGAGCTTGTCGTTATTCCATGGGTTTTACAAGTAAATAGTGATGATATGGGTGTGCAGGTACCAACCGAACACTGATAGTGTTCTCCACAGAGAATACAGGCGTGATTATTATGAAGTTATTAGTACTAAATTCGCTAATTTGGTAGGATTGGACTGGTAGAAATCGTTACGTAAGAAAAAAGTGTTATGCTCCATGCAACTTTCTCTCTCTGTCTGTATCTTTCTATGTATGTGACTTTGTGGAACTTCGTGCCTGATGGAGAACACCCGGGCCCCCACACGTTTTTTTTCTTTTTTGAACTTTTTATAGTATTTTAGCAATGCTCAGTTTATATGCGTTTGTGGTACTCAAAGTCAGGTGCAGTAGCTCTTCGATGTGAAGTGTTTCCAAGAATCGAAAATGAACTTCAGTTGTAAAACGAAAATCTGGTTTCGAAAATACAAAATTTCATAAAAGGAAAATGAATGTGGTGAGATGAAATCCTGTAAATCTAGAGCTCAAAATAACAATAACATTAAGATTTCGAGTATCAGAATTTATAATTATAAATAACGCAACAACCATTTATAGGGTCATAATCCTTTTTCATACCAACAACAGCATCTATATTTAACCTTTAATAAGAAAATCCAGAGCATATAAAATAGAGCCAATAAAACGTGTGTCAAGTCCACATTCATCTGGATATGAAGGCAATCAATAAAAACAGCTTCACTTCAAGACAAATAAATGTTTTGAACCCAGAAAGCCCCAAAAAAATAAAATTATACAAACTGCACAAATGTTCCACAGTCAACCCTAAGATAAATGGTGTAATCTTCTTTATCGCAACGAAAAACTCTGAACGATAACAAAGAAAAAAAAAGATTTTAAAAGACCATAATTCACTGACTCCGCCCATGAACCCTTTTTGAGGGAGAGTGGGCTAGAACGGTATAGATGCGGTATTTCCATTGTGTTTACATCAGTTCTGAGGAAATTGGGATAAGAATCGGTTGGGTACTCAAAGTTGGGCGGCTCAGAATATAAAATATGGCTGCATTGCTGACGTAGGTGGCGGTGGTTATGTAAAAGTTTTGTGTAAGCCATTTTTTAATATTTCTTCGGTTTGAGATTTACTTTTTGTATACAGGGTGAAATTATTTTAAGGGTCATTGTACTCATCATTATAAACAACTTTCTTTATTTAAGAAAAAATCTGCTGTTCCATACATTATGCTAACATAACTCGTCAAAATGTATGGAACAGCAGATTTTTTCTTAAATAAAGAAAGTTGTGTACAATGACCCTTAAAATAATGGCGATGAATTCAATTTCACACTGTAGGTAGCACGAACTGAAGAAAATGTTGAAAATCGCTAAAGCAGTAGTAATAATTTATATCATCATCTTCACCTATGTATGAATAATATAAATAAATGTTAATATATTAATGTCACTGGTTTCTGAAAAAAATATGTAATCTTACGTTTGAAAATAAACCATTTTATTTTAACATTCTAATGTTTATACTTTTGTAAAATAAAAATACAATATACTGAGTAAAAATTAAGTGTGAATTAACAATCTCCATTTTCATTCCTTAATTAACAGCTTAAAACATTCCCTTACAAAATAAAGAAGGCAAAAAAACCAAACTTAAAAAAAAACCCATCAATCAAAAACCATAAAACAGAATAACAAAACACGATATTTAAAAACCAATTAAGTGCAACACAAACCTCGCGGCACAAACTTTTATAGCGTTGAAAACACTTTCCTACGCCCATTACTTCCTATCCATTTTGCTTTGTTTACTCTTGCTTCGGCAATAAGGCCGTAGATAAAACAGCTATGAGCGCGGTATAAATCATACTGTTTCAATTATACCCCTCTCACTCACAGTATATGAGCCTCCTTTATTTCAGTAAATCATTTTCACGACTTTATCTGTTGTATGCTGATGGAGGGTGCTAATAGTAGGAGATTATGTGATAAAAATGGTGAAGGAAAATATTTTGAGGAATGTCAGAAAATAAAACATTCAGTATTGCCATCCAACGTGGCAACGCTGCCAGCCTCCTGGGCACATTTCCCACTGACAGCGATGGAGATCAATTTTATGACACCCTATGAGCTCTTCTCCTTTTTATGTTGTATATATTGTGTAAATAGTTAAACATTCGAAGAAATGCGACATTCACCCACCAGCACTGGTCACACGTGGAGAATTATGGCTCATACCATGAGGAAGCCGGTGACACAGCAGTGAGAACGTGATAGCTGATGATGCTTATGATATATTATACAATGTGTAAGGTTAGTGTGACATATTTTCTGGGGCTACTATACTCATGAAAATGAATAACTTTGACAATGGAACTGGTCAGAGTACATTTAGATTGCCATCGACACGCTAAGAAGAAGAATGGAACTATACCGAAATCATAAAAAAATCAGCTGTTCAGTACATTCATGTTCGCACAATTCGTCAAAATGTATGGTATGGAACAGCTGATATTTTTTTTCATATTTCAGTTTCATATTTCAGAGTTGGTCCGATGATAAAGTTGTTGATTTCCATTACTATACAATCTGAAAGTATGTCCCTCGTTTAACCTAACAAACTGTAAAAATAAGGAACCAAGACCAGTTTCAAGAGGAAGACCAAAGTAACGATGGATGGATTGTCACGTGATAAATGACATGGCTAGAAAGAAGGTGACTTCTAAGGCGTCAGCTGATGCTGATGTGGCTTTTGCTATTGCTGGTGCTGCTTACGTGTGACAGTAGAAGACACACTGGACGACAAACAAATTGGGATAACGACAGAAAGATGATGAAATTGTGAAAAATGTTTAAGATAAAAGTTCTTCATCTTTCTGGAGACAAGAGTCACCTTGTCTATACGAATATTATAAAGAGGGAGGATTTGTATGTAAGTATGTTTGTAACGAATAAACTCATAAACTACTTAACGGATCTGGATGAAACTTGCCACAAAGATAGAATATAGTCTGGAACAGCATATAAACTTTTTATCTCGGCAAAATGTACGGTTCTCGTGGGTTAATTTCCTACATACACGCTAGCTAGTTCATAATATTATTGTAAGAAAAACCAAGTGGTAAGACTTAACACAACGCTTACTAAAGCTCAGATAAAGTAATTGAGCCAAATGTTATCGTAGAACTTTCTATTGTCTCTCTCTGGTCTAGAATAGTAGGATTGAATGTTAATTGTTAAGTAAACTTAGCAGTAGACTAAGGAGTTAATTCTCAAGTTTGAGGGGAAACAGTGCGATAACGTTGTTGTGATGTGGTTTTGTATATATCATAGGGCCGTTAAATTATTGAATGGACCTTTCATCTTGAATGATAATGATAGTTTATTAACCACCGCCAAAAAGGAGAAGGTTATCAATTCGGATGTTTTTATATATAATATACATTTTTTTATGTTTGATCGGAAAAAAGTCGGTCATATATAAACGGATTTGCTAAATTCTTTTTTTTTATAGAGCCTTTTGGAATAATTGTTATATTTCATATAAGATCAATATATCATGTAGATCTGATGATAATTTCTCTGACAGACAACGGAAATCTCCAAAAGACACCGACTTCCGAAATTAACGTTATTTTTCACGTTGTTTTTTTGGACGTCGGTTTTTTTTTTTTGCAAAAACGTTTTTTCATATTGTTAATTCTGTTGAAAGCCATTGTAGAAATAAGAAATGCTTTGAAATCAATTGCCACTTTTGTAGTTCTCTGGTAATTTATGCCAGTTTTATAACTACATCTACATAAAAATAAAAGCGAAAGGTAACTCATTCTACATTTACTCAGGTATTAATCTCAAAAACTACACGACCTTCGAAGAATTTGTAGAATAAGGGGTGGAAGTTGGTATGAAATTTTTTCAACATTGACGCAGGCGGAGCCGCATGAAGCAGCTAGTATTATTATAAAACTCCAACCCTAAAAAAGTCATCAATCAGTCTCCATGATTAATATTGACGTAATTCTTCCCTCCAATCAGATTTAAGTCCATCGTTTCCGATACCACTTAAGCAAAATTGATTTCCAAATGATCCGATGACAACCGTGACCCCTTCAAACACTTAGGATACTCAGAAACCGATACGGTCTCTCAAAATTGAATTTCTTAATTGCCTATCCGCTACAGAGAAAATACTTTGATGAAGTTCGCTCCTTTCGGTCAACGGAGAGGTTTCATGAAATTTCATTAATATTTTTTTGCCCTCAAAACCACAGGGTTGGGCACAAAGTTTTTTAATCTTGCCTGAGGTCGTCTGCCCTGTGAATTACATTTACCTTGGGCTCACGAACGGTTAATGTTCTTCGCTATTTCGTTTATACCTGGGATTGGAATGTTGGGTAGGTAGATTGATTTGAAAATTTCGTATTATCCTTTTTGGTTTCGGAATTCCACGTGTTAAATTGTTATGAAATTTCTCGTTGGGAACAAAATGTTGGCGACAATTTCAGTTAAATTAAATTCTGCTTTCGTCCAGAGATGAAAATAATCATATATTTATATGATCCTACTCGTATGATCAAGTACCTATTACGCGCACCAATACAGCTATGTGAGCAGGAGCGTGTAGTGCCTGAAAGGAAAAACATGAAAAAGCTGTTACAGGTTCACAATATTGATAGCAGCCTAGTGGTGTGACCATAGGTGTGACCGTCGGACTGCTATGGTCTCGGGTTCAAACCCAAGGCATGCACCTCTTGCTCTTCGGATTGATGTGCGCATTATTATATAATTATCACTAGCTTAAAAATCGATAAAGGATAACATCGTGAGGAATTCCTGAGATAAATTTTCTCAATAGCATGTGAAGCAAATTCAGAGACCTATAGGCAGTCTAAATACTCTGACACAAAAAAAAACAACAATAATTATTCTTGGTCAAACGAAAAAGAAAAACGATGAGAACCTGCTATATCATGCTAAGCAGTAGAACTTTCTTGAGTAGTAAATAAACCTCTCACTTCAAGCTAAACTATTCGTTGATCGTGTTCATATAAGCCAAGCGATAGAACGCTCTAAAGACCGACCTGCTACAAGTTAATTTGGACTAAATAGACTAGAAGGGACTAAGTTTGGCACCAAACAGACTTTGGCACTACTAAACACCGTAACGGTCACTTTTATTAGTGTTTGCTGCCAAATATCATTATGTTGCTCTCTAGGAGGTAAATGGTATTTGTATTTACGAGATTACCTTTTCCCAGCATCTTTGTAATTGAAAAATAGCAAATTGAGATTCATTTGTGCGATTTCTGATTTTAGCTTGCTTTTCGACATTTTTAAGGTTCCGTACCCGAAGGGTAAAACAAGACACTATTGCTAAGACTTCGATATGTACTTTCAAGCGTACCCCCTAAAACGTTGTCAGCAAACTTGAGACTCTTCAATAGTTTAATCGACATAAATTATTCGTAGGTACGTGTGTTCAATACTATATTCTATTTTCATTTTCAATCTATTTTCCACCCACTTACAAAAAGAAAATCTAAAAATAACTATGATGAAAAACACTCCGACACCATCAAATACAGTCTAGAACCCGGGACATAAACAGAATTTTACTACAATCCAGCTCAAAGGCGATAACTCCAAGCAAACCCTAAAAATCAAAGTTATCCAAGATTGGAACACTAAATATTATCATCCCTGGAGGAAACGACTTGAGAAAAAGGTCGGCGGTCCGTCGCTGTAGCTTGAAGGATCTGGGAGATAACATCGTTTGTTATCAACTAGACTTTGTCCACGGCTTGGCCTTTATATTTTGGAATTGTGCTAGACTGTTGGAGATTTTACGTCGTCACCTTGTTTAGATATATGGAGCAGACGTGTTGTCTGCCTCGGGTACGCGATTAGATTGAAAATATCTTTCTGAAAGTTCTTAAAAGATTCTGTACTGTGTCCTCAGATTGGGGCATTGAGAAAATAATGATAGCGTTAAAACAATCTTATGGTCATTTACAAAAAAACATAATTCAAGTCAAGACAAAACTGTTCTAGTGTGTGTTCTTACTAACAGTCAAAACTGCGATGAGTCAAGTTATTTCCTCAAGAGAGTCAAAACAAACACATGAAAAAATAACAACCTATTTAAATACAGTATTAACCCATCACCAAGGTGTCTTGTAGATTATTTGCATAAAAAAATGGACTAGCGCTGATAAACAGCTCATAAATATTCTAAAGCTCCACTCTTGGCTGTCCAGTGTACTCAGCATTGACAACAAACAGACAGTCTTCAGACAAATTGTAATAGTGTTGATAGTTGTCGGGGGAAGGGTACAAGGGCCTGCAATTTAGCTCCTTAGAATGGTTGAAGATCGATAGATTCGAGACCAGGCGTTGAAGAAAGCTTTCAACGAGCCCTTTTATGTGTTCGAGAAATAACTAAAAAATAGAAGGTTGGGTTTTATTCCTATCATAGTGTGGGCTTTTCGATATCAAGCTTAGTATAGAAAAGCAGTGACTCAATATAATAATAATGGAAAAAAGCTTTCTAACATACGATATGTGAGCAAAGAAATAACTAAAATACGTGAAACAAATTTCACTAACCTTGTTTTGAAGCTGTTGGAGGAGGCATTTTCATGGCACGCGAAATGTAAATGGTACTGTAAGTCGATTCTGTAAATATCTTACCTGGAAAACTTAAGTGAGGTGAGCTTAAAGTGAGCTGTCATTCCACTAGATCTAAGGGATCATCACCATTGCTCAACTCACTTCACCTTAGTTTTCATGGTGAGATTTTTACAGAATAGCACCGCAGGTCGCACGTCTGTGGTAACAAAACCATTATACGCTGGCCCCTTATTTAATTGAAACAACGCTAGGCAAACTGATGGTCAAACACTTTTGTTTCCATTGACGTGTCCGTTTCACGTGAGATGAGAATGTCTCCTCCAACAGCTTCAAACTTAATTTTAACGGACAGGACCACTTAATTATACCTGGAATTTGGAATACGCTAGATAGCTTTACAGGGGTTGTGGATTGGCGGTAGGAAGGCTCAAGGCCAAGAATACCGCCCCAGGACCCGACGGCTTGCCTGGTAAAGCCTGGGTCCTGGCCTCAGGGGCTCTCGGGCCCCGACTGGAGGCGCTCTTAAGCGCATGCATGGAGAGAGGCCAGTTTCCGCTCCGTTGGAAGACGGGGAAGCTGGTCCTCATACAGAAGCCAGGGCGCCCTGCGGACTCTCCGTCCGCATTCCGGCCCATAGTGCTGCTCGACGAGGTCGGCAAACTCTTCGAGAGAATTATTGCGGCCCGCCTCGTCGGGCACCTTGGAAGGACGGGGCCGGACCTTGCGGACTGCCAGTTTGGCTTCCGCAAGGGGCGCTCGACGGTGGACGCCATCATGCGCGTTAGAGCCCTCACGACGGGGGACGCGGTGTCCCAGGGTAGGGTGGTCGTGGCGGTGTCACTCGACATCGCCAACGCCTTCAACACCCTGCCCTGGAGTTGCATTGGGGAAGCACTCCGGTATCACCGGGTGCCGACCTACCTCCGTCGAATAGTCGGGGCGTACTTGACGGACAGAGCCGTCATCTACCCCGGTCGCGATGGGGAATGGAACCGGCGAGAGATGTCGTGCGGTGTCCCACAGGGATCGGTTCTGGGGCCGTTCCTGTGGGACATCGGTTACGACTGGGTGCTGCGGGCCGACCTCCCTGACGGCGTCAGCGTAGTTTGCTACGCTGACGACACCCTGGTCCTGGCGCAGGGGAGGTCGCATCAGGCGGCGGCCGACGCAATGACACGCGGGGTTGCGACAGTCGTTGAGAGGATCCGGCAGTTGGGTCTCGAGGTGGCATTGCACAAATCCGAGGCCATGTCCTTTCATGGGCCTCGGAATAGGCCACCATCGGGATCCCAACTTACGGTAGGAGGGGTTCACATCGGCGTCGAGACCACGATGAAATACCTAGGTCTGGTCCTCGACAGCCGATGGAATTTCGTGGAGCATTTCCGACGTTTGGCCCCCAAGCTGGAACGGACTGGGGCCGCCTTCAAGCGGCTCTTGCCCTATTTGAGGGGGCCAAACGCCTCCTGCCGGAGGCTTTACAGGGAGTCGTGCGGTCCATGGCCCTTTACGGGGCCCTGGTGTGGGCGCGTTCATTGCGGCGGCGAGCCGCCCACTATCTGAACGCGCCCCAAAAGGTGGTAGCCATTCGGCTAATCCGGGGGTACCGCACGATCTCGGGCGAGGCGGCAAGCCTCCTTGCCGGACTGCCGCCGTGGGATCTGGAGGCGATAGTCCTCGCGCGCCTGTTCGAGTGGCGCGCGGAGGTACTAAGCCGGGGGGAAACTCCGTTTCCGCAGCAAATTGCGGCGGAGCGGACGGACCTCCGGCGCGATCTCATGGCGGCCTGAAATCAGCGACTGTCGCAACCCAGCGCAGGGCACGCCACGATAGTGGCGGTACGGCCCCTCTTTGAGGAGTGGCTAGAGAGGCGTCACGGCGCCCTCACCTACCGCCTGACGCAGGTCCTCACCGGACATGGATGTTTCGGGAGGTTCCTGCACATCATCAGGCGGGAGGAAACGCTCGGGTGTCACCACTGCGAGGATCGCCCAGAGGACACGGTAGAGCACACGGTGCAAACCTGCCCCGCATGGGCGGAGCACCGCCGTGTCCTCGTAGAGGCGATCGGCGGCGGCGACCTCTCGCGCCCGGCCCTGGTGCAAGCCATGGTCCGGGGCGAGAGAGAGTGGGAGGCAGTCACCTCCTTCTGCGAAAAAGTTATGCTCGCGAAGGAGGTGGCGGGATGGGAGAGAGAAAGGTCCTCCCGTCCCAGCCGCCGCAGGAGACGCCCCGGGCGTCGGGAGCCACGTGACGACTCCCGGCCACCGTAGGCGCGGGCCTGCGGACGGTGAGTAATGGGTGACTCTCCGTCCGATCAGCACCAGACCCGTGCCGTACGGCGCGTATATGTTCCACGCGCGCCTCAAAGAGATGTCAGCATATGAAGGGGCCCCTCAGGGCCAAGCCTGCCGGGTAAGCGGGATTGTCCGAAAGGGTTACCGCTACCCCGGAACATAAAGGGCTACGGAAGGAACATGGATGGGTTTTAGTCAGTAAGAGTCTGACACTCCCTTCCGCTCCACCCAGAGCGGGAGCAGTCATTGGATGTTTTACCACCCTCTAAAAAAAATACAGCTATCCAATATTCAAGTGAATAGCGTTTACAGGTAAAACCGATGCACTTAATGATAATGATAAAAGAAAATTAAGAAAAAAAAAGTTGTAGCCCTCTGTACGAAGTTTGTACAAATTAAATAATTCACAAAACCTTATTACTCAAAATTCGATCCAGTCCAAGATAAACTTACCACAACTAAACCAATAAGGAAAAATTCAGCAAATTCCAAACGCGACCCGGAATCTACCCACGGCTATAACAATATCCAACGTGTCTATAATCTTAAATCTTTAGCAAATACGGCAGCCATTTTCATTGTGATTCAAGTAGGATATAAAAAAAAGCGTAAATTACTTCGTTCGACTAATGCCGACACATCTTTGACGGCAGAGCGAAACTTGAATGGTTTTATGGGGATTTTATAGGGTGCTTCTTATTCTCCAGCGTGTTTTATTACGTTAGAAGATGATATACGGATGGTCCTGATAATGGCTCGCTGAAGTTCTTGGCCAAATATGATGGAGTCTGGTGATAGTATCTTTACGGCGCTTTCATTGTTGGGTGACAAATATGGAGTCGGTTTTGACGTAAATCTTTTGAAGTATATTGCTTTCAATGTTAGAACGTTAGACGTTAGTTTTTTTTTAAATGGCGTCTCGCAGTTCAACCATAGGGTTGTCTACTGCTTAACCGGACTTGCCTGTGGATGCCACAAAATAATTGTAGCCACCAGCCAGAGCTCAATAAAAACTTACAAACTAAGCGACTAAACGCTAAGGGCACCCCCTGTGTGGTACGGACCTCGATTAGATATGTTCCCGTTTCTGTTTTGCACTAGTACTTTGACAGTGTTCCCCCTTCTTTTTTTGGGTGGGAAATCATCAAATAGTGGGCGCGGTAGCGGGAGGGTGTGTCAGACTTTCACTGACTAAAATCACCATAATGCCATCAGTTGTCTTTGCTAGTGGCCACGGAAAGTCTATCGAACAAACCCGTGACCCTAGCAGTTGAGGGCTGTGTGCTAAAGTAACACAAATAACGCAATATAGGTATTCTGTAACTTATTAGGACCTCAACCTAAAAAAAACTTATAAAAAAAAAACAGCAACTACAAAAATACAAGAAAAATGTATATGAAAATCTCAAGGATCTCTTAAAATGCTATAAAACGAACCAAAGACAGGATACATAAAAGAAAATTTAGCTGTTACGGCACTTCATTTACGACCAAAGTTCTAAGAGACACTAAATCGTTGACCAAAAACTTTTATAACGACTCAACTTTAATACACAATGTCTCAAATCTTTTAATAGTATTATATTAATATATACCGCGGCTGTTAATTGGTGTACTCATGGTGATGGTTTAATTATCTTAAAAGACACAGTGACAGCGTGGAATGTTAATACTGTATTTATTAAACATTCTAAACGGTTATAATTTTATTATATCAGTGACAGATTAATAGATACATAGAGAAGTTGAAGAACCTCCTAAAATACAGAGGATATTAATAAACCACGCTGTATCAGAATAGTCACCAATCGGATTAAGATTAATAAAAAAACGACAGAAATAAAAATAATAAACAAGATTGAGAGAAAACCTTTAGGATTATAAGATTGTGTGGATCAAAAATAAAACCTCTTTTTGACAGACTTGAAATATTAGGGAGTAAGTTAGATTAGATACAATTCAGAGAGAGAGCGTTATTAATGCAGTTTTTTTTTATAAACATATCTTATTGAGATTGATAAAGTACTGGAAATAAATTACTTCAAATTCACGTACAAAATAGCTGGACTTTAAAAGCTAAGCTAAAGCGCTTCACAGTACGTGGTTTGTATTGAAAACTGTCCATTATCAAACTTCGAACTATATTGGAAAAGCGATTCGGGCGTTAAATTATGGACTACTACAACAACTGATTATTTTCATATCATGTCGTAGTTGGATTCATCTAATCAATTCGTTACTACTAAAATTCATTTGGATTTCATTAAAGGCTTTACTTATACATTTCGAGGCTTTGTCTTTATCATAAACGACTACCAAAGCAGAAGTTAACGTTATTAATAACATAGGGATGACATAATTTCTCACATCCACAAACTATTCCGCAAACTTTCACAATTTACAACTGCTTGTCCAACTTCGGGGAAACGGTCTCTAATTATCAGTGACAGCAATTCACTCAAAGTTTAGGCCTTATGAATGTCAGTACGGCAACAATTGGACTAGCTGCATACCGTAGAGGAACACAACTTTAGATTCATACATTGAGAAAAAACGCAAGCGCATAAATGGACACGCACTATCACTTGCTTAAAAATGGGTGAAGGAAAACATCGTGAGGAAACCAGCATGTTTGAGGGATATTTCTCAACAGCATAATAATATGAAGCGAAGTCAGAGGCCCATGGGCAGCTTAAAAACTGTGACACCAGGTTATTCACTAACCACACAAAAGAAGAAGAAGAAGAAGAAGAAGAATAGACACGCGACGACGAAAAAAGTGCAAGCTGTTGGCATTTGTTTAACTTCGTTTGAGATCGTCGCGTCGTATGTATACAGGGTGAAATTGAATTCATAGGCAATATTTTAAGAGGTCTTTGTACTCATCATTAGGAACTACTACTAACTACTTTAGTATGGGAACAAATCTGAAATCGCGAAAAAAAATCAGCTGACTCATACATTATGCTCGCATAAGTCGTCAAAATGTTGAAAACAGCTGTTTTTTTTCGCTATGTATATTCGTGATTAATACGCAGGTATATTATTATACTAGCTTCTGCCCGCGGCTTCGCTCGCGTGGAGGTCGGAAATTATCCCACAGGAATGTTCTACCGGGATAAAAAATATCCTATGTGTTAATCCAGGATATAAACCATCTCTGTGTCAAATTTCATCCAAATCTATACAGTAGTTTTTACGTGAAAGAGTAACAAACATCCATACATCCATACTTACAAACTTTCGCCTTTATAATAGTAGTAGGATTATACGTGCACCGATTCTCACTAGTTATATGGAGTAGGCCTTCTGTACTTATCTATTTCGAGCCACCTTCGTTCCAAATGCGAAAGTCAAAGTCAAATCATTTATTTCAAATAAGCACAAGAAAGGCACTTTTGAACGTCAAAATGAACAAGAAATAGAATTGATTCTAGTCGCTTCTTCCAAAAGGTAGTTTCGTGTGGAAAAGAATAGGCTAGAAACTCCACCGTTATATCATCCAAATTCCGAAAAATTACAGTGAACAATAGAGGGGCTTATTTTCATAGCCCACAGGTTACCAGGTACGCATCGAGTTGTGAAATCTCATGCAACATTGCAAAAGGTTATTAACCGGAGTGGATCAACGGGAAAAGGTTAGGTAACAATAAAAAGGTTCACAAGCTAAAGATCGCTGAGTTTTTATTGTAGTGGTAGAGCTTTTGTTTTGACCGGCTTTTGTTCTTCGCGAATGCTTTGAATGGAACGATTATTCAGTTGGGAAAACCAGTGATTCTTTAACGTTGACAGTAATGAAAATAATGTCATTGAACATTCAGATCAGAAATTCTATTATGGTAAGAAATCACGTGTTGATCGAATCGTTGCAGTTTTTCTTTATTTTTACTTCTAACAGTTAAAAATGACTTTAGAAATAAATTAAATTGATGAGAAAACCGTTATATGACACTAAAATTAAATTTTAAATTATTGAGAAGTAATACCTATTTTAAACAAAAGTATTTATTTTAATACATTAATTTTAAATTGTAATAATAAGACAATACTGGTAATAAGCTACATTCAGTTATACTGGCAACTGACCCAAACAATTCGGAAAAGGCTAGGTAGAAAATGATGATGTTTAAGTATATGCATACAAAAATAAGCCAATCGCTGATTACTTTATTTATGTTTTATTAGTTTGTGTAGGTAAAGGGATTGTCTGATAGTTTTTTGATGTTCACAACTTTAAATGTGATTGGATGTATAAAGAGAATTCGTTTCAAATTATTTTGCTTGAATTGTTTCGAACTTGTTTCGAATTGGTATCGAATTATTTTGCTCGAATTGTTTAAATTTACAAAGGCAGGGTTAATTCAAAGATTTTTTTGTAAAAAATCGATAAGATTAGAGAGTAATTTTTTTTTCATTAATTAACATCGTGCGTCAGTAGCACTTTGACATAAAGCTGGCCTAGCATTGTCCGAAAGGGTTACCGCTACCCCGGAACATAAAGGGCTAAGGAAGGAACATGGATGGGTTTTAGTTAGTAAGAGTCTGACACTCCCTGCCGCTCCACCCAGAGCGGGAGAAGTCATTGGATGATTTCCCACTGTCGAAAAAAAAAACCTAGCGTAGTACGGAGTTTCAATAGTAAAAGAGGTCAGGACAATCCTGACTGGTTACGACTGAGGAGCGATCTTAAAAAAAAGAAAATAATTAATAATAACGTTGCCATTGGTAACAGAAACTCATGATCCTTAGAATTATCAATTTCAATTAGATCTTCGCAATCACAATACCAATGTAAGGAAGATACCGAAAGGAGAAGAACCGATAAATGCTTAGTACAAACGTATTTTCTACTGTTGCCGTGTGCCATTAAGAGACATTTTCTAAGTATAATAAAAATCATAATATAACATGTTTTTCGCATCATAGTTCATCAGAAAAATCCTTCTTGACAGACAGTTATTTTTGTAACATACTAATGTTTACCCCTTATAATTCATGAAATTTCTATGAATTTTCTAATCTTGCAATTTCCTGTAAGAGCACGAACTCCTACGACGTAAAAAGAAATACTTCCATTAACTCAAACAGGCGAATATACGTCACACTGAATTAATAAAGACCACTTCACGTGCTACATAAAAATACAGTAGGTACAATATTATATAAATCTTGGAAAGGAAAAATCAGAAAGGACACCAAACCGTAATAACTCAAGAGGGAGTCCTTGAAGGGATCCTAATAAAACATTAATAAAATTTCGAGGCGCCTTATACAATATCATTCTTGGAGACAAACAAGGGTAGGTACTCCCAAATGAGGCCTGACCAACGTTATTAACTGAGACAGTTACAAGAGATATTATACATAATTACATCTTCACTTTGTCGGTGTATTAATCAAGTCATGGACATTTTGTAGACCAACAATTAAAATTTACGCGATCAAAGCACGCTCATGTTTACTATGTCAGGGTATGGTAAGCGGCATTGTCCGAAGGGTTCCGCTACCCTGGAACATAAAGGGCTAAGGAAGGAGCATGGATGGGTTTTAGTCAGTAAAAGTCTGACACTTTGCTCCACCCAGAGCGGGAGAAGTCATTTGATGATTTCCCACCCTCAAAAAAAAAAGGGTATTGAAGTACTCTTTAGGTATTTATCACTAAGCGAGGATCTACCCGCAGGGCCTAACCGACCGTAATCCACATGGGGTCTCTAAACCACCTGCAAACACACAGCAGCAGGATGTAGATAAATGGAGCTGTGGCCCAAATTATGTCCTACCTCCTATCATACCCTCTTTGCCCCAAAATACAGCCATAGTCATCTGTGAAGTCGACCTGCCGTGGAAGTGGCCAAATTTGAACCAGTAAAATTTAAACGATGCCGTGCCATCGACCAAAAGAAGGATTTTAGGGTGTGCATCGCATTAAAAAAAAATTGTTCGTAAGCTAAATTACTTTTTGCAGATAGAACTGACAAGTATTATTATGAACCACGTTTGAAGTCACACAACTATCAAAATGCACGTTATGTTTATACGAAATCTAGTATACAACCAAGTACAAATGAAAGAGACGAAACAAAATTTCAAACCACAGAACATATCTCGGAGCATTATCAATATCAACCCACATCACAGCGAAATTTAATATTACAACTGCAGGTTCGATATTACATTCACATTCTACTAACGTGTAAACTACAAAATATTGTTTTAGAACAAATAAAACCAAATTCATTTTGGAGGTCAATACAAAAAAGTCTTTGAGTTATATCAGAGAGGTATGATCAAAGGTCACTGTTTGCTGAGGGCCCAAATCAAATAGTTTGTCCCATAAATAGCTTGGGTCACGTCTCAGAGTAAATTGGTTAACGGTCTGACTCAACGAAAAATTATTTTCGCTGAAACGTTGGTCGTAGATGAAGAAAATTGTTTGGGAACAAATAAAAATGAAATGTTCTGAGGGAACTGAAGTCAAAGTATGCAGTTGACGTTTGAGGTAGGCTGTTAAAAGTTGTCTCTGGAAGTGAGGATTATAATAGTCAATCTCCGTGGTTGTCGAGGGATGGAATAAAAATTAAGCATGTTCATTGGATGCTGGTGCCGTAAATTGGGGGAGTTAATTGACAGAAAGAATTTTAAGTTTTGAAGCATTCATTATAAGAAGTATAGGGTGGTCAATTCGAAGGTACTTAAAACTGATATAATGTTTATTACAAACGAAAACTACTAGATATTATACAAATCCAGCTTGAGAATTTTGTATGAAAATAACTTCCACCTTTTGTCCATCTCCTCTTTTTTGGTAGTTAATTAAGTGATCACTTTTCATCTTGTTTTTCACTAATAGTTTCCTACACTCAGAGTATTCCACTATCAGAGTTTTCAAAAAAAAATTGCTTATTGTTCTAATAATTGATACTTTAATCGTTATTTTAGATAACCCTAAACAAAATAATCAGGGCTCAAGGATAACGAATTAACATTTCTTGACATTTATTATTTCAGAAACCTTTCTTTAAAAATTTAGATCATGTTTCGTAGTGCATTAATTATGGCTCTATTTTATTGAAATCACGTGTTTTCTACCTGGACTAACTGATTGGCTCAATCTAATAAAACTTACAAACTACTGCGATCAAATTTCATGCAAGAATGATGCAATTTCTCTGGTGAGACAAAATAATTTAGGAGTACTGTCAGGGTCAACAATAGTTTTTCTTCTTTACAATACCTAAAATGTTGATCATTAGCAAATGAATTTTCTATGATCAAAATGGCATTCGTTACTCATAGTAATTTGTTGAAAAAAATTGGACCGTTCAGGATCTGGAGGAACAAATTACTGAAATTAATTTATATATTTCTTAAAAAAATATATAAATATACGTATATAATAGGCTCTTCAACTAATAGTACACGGTAACTTTACAATTATTGCGGCAGTCTTCATAAATGGTGCGTAACGTATTAGTTAATATATGGTAATCCATATTTTAACTAAATAGTGAAACTCTAACGCCAAATATATTAAACATTAGGGCAAATATAGTTGTTTACATTCCAGTTGACCACCCCATACTTGATAAATTGTGTAAACAGCCAAATTTCATTACAACATTGCAAACTAAACATTGGTTTTGAAATATTTCAAACCCCAATTCATCAAAATTCACGAAATTCTCCATAAAATACCGCTTTTGCTAATTAATAGTTACTATAGCTAATTGAATTCGTTGATTACCAAGGGAACAATATCCTAAGATCCACCTCTTCTGCAATTCTTCGAGATAAAACAAACTTTTTGATAACCCCCACACCTCCCTAAAAAGTAACTTTGTGAACAAGGAAAATTCAGCAATTTTAGCATCTCAGGGATAATTATGACTTTGGAATCCATTGAAAAGTCCATTTCATCCGAAGTTTGACTAGTTGCGAAACATGAAAATCTAATCAAAACATCTGCGGAGTTCCTAAGTGGTAAAGGTTGGAAGTACTCTAACATTTAATACTTTGATCAATGAGGCACGATATGAAATGGCTTCTTTTGATACAAATTTGAAACTACACAGTAGTTCGCTCAAGATTTTGTCCCGCAGACAGATCTTGTTGAAAACTGCGACGGTCATATTAAATGGAAATTTTATAAATATGTGGAGCTCGGAAGTTGTGCTAACGTATGAAAGAGAGCCAGAATATCTTAGTGGGAGTTGTAAGGCAGCAAGTTGGCAGCCTTTCATTATTTATGCACTGTGCGATCTGAAGAATGAAAACTTGCTAAGTGGCTTCTGGAGACACTGCGACACCTAGCGTTGATGTAGCTAAGCCAAAATGTCCTCCCTTACAAATTCAAGAGAGTCCTCCTGATTTAGTAAGAGAGGAAATTTTAGGTTAAATGACCTGAGCAACTCAGTTATTTTAAATTTAAGTGCCAAGAAAGTACGACTGGATTTAACTTACAAGTAATAAGAAAACTATGAAGAAGTCATTAAAGTTGGCTCTACTTCCTGTTCAAAGTTTCTAATAACTTGATGATAACAATATTACTTGTAAGCGATTAATTTATGTATTATTAAAGGTACTGTGTATTCGTCTTCTAGTATAACACAGAAAATGTAGCGTCCATCCTTGATAGAATTAAATACAATTCGACGTAACTAACCCATGAACAATTTATTACTTTTAATAAAGAAAAGCATTTTTCTCTTCCTTTCATTTCCTTTACCTGGAACTGAATTAATCATGTCTCCTTAAAATTGGTGTTGAAAAACCCGAGGAATATTTTCCCCAATAATGTTTCCAAAAATTCCTTAAATATCTGAAACGTTAATGTCGAATTCAATAAATAATAAAAGACACACCTACAGATATCAATTCTGGGGGTCTACTCCCTAAGCACGAAGTCCGTAGTTTCGGCCTTCGTAACGGGCGTTTCCTACTCCCTAGCACCGTCGGACGGATGATTCGTCCGTGGCCCGAACGAAGAATGAACTACAACACGAATTGACATTTGTACCTACTCCCGACGTGTTTTTTCCGTCCTAAAAATTGAACTTGACACTTGTTTCGACGGAGCGTTATGTCAGTTCATACGACATCAAAATAGTTCTCGTGCTGTTGACGAAAATTATAATTTAAAGTGTAATTTCGAACTATGGCTGCTTTTTTGTTGCTAGAATGATCATTACGGGAAGAGCGGAGGTGTCGCCGACGATATTTACGCTAGAACTTTATTTCGGCATGTATTCCCGACGTCGAGTTCATAGGGAACTATCGGCTCACTCGTGAATTATTCGAGGACCTGTGTAAGGACTATATACCTCTTTTGCCTCAACATATACGACGAAGTGTTGATTCAATAATGAAGGTAAGGATATATCAAAGATTCTGCAACTTATTGACACCAATATTACCAATCCGTCCCACCCATTTACCTACTGTTTTCTTTGTTTACTTTTAGATCCTCGCTGCTCTTAATTTTTATGCCCGGGGGAGCTACCAAGGTGCAGTGAGCCTAAGCAGTGATGAGCCAATGGCACAACAGACAGTGTCACGTTCTCTGCGGCATGTCACAAATGCATTCAACATCCCCTCAATTTTGCAAAAATATGTAAGGTTTCCACAAAATGTTGCTGAGAGGATCCTTATAAAAAAACAGTGTCTGCGAAGAGACCCTATCTGAGTAACGTGGCCCAAGTAATGGGTGGACCGCTACTAAATGTGAAGTGCAGTGAGTCTAACATGTGAAAAGTGAACATTTCTGGTTAGATTCTAATGAAGCCTTGTTAAGTGCTAATTAGTTTATATTTGTTGAATTCATCTTAGATTATGATTAATATATAGGGTTTAAGTCAATAAGACTGATATTATAAGAATTTAAGAGAATTTTTGAATGTATAGGGCAAATTACGTAACTTGAAAACATGGTTTTTTATTTATGGGAATATTTTTGTAACTTAGGGTTTATGGGGTATTTCTAAGCCTAAAACGAATAAATCCTGTGGAATTATCAAAATAAACTAAAGGGTTCGGAAGTTATAAGCGAAAATGTATAGTAAACATTGTAACTTCACAAAATCTTGATATTTTGTTTTAAGGTTATTTTATATTATGTAAATACGATAAATATTGGTGTTGAATACTGACTACGACCTATGCTTTGAAGAGTGTTTACTTATACTCAAAGTGCACTAAAATAGATAGTATCATTTTTAACTTTAGTAAGCTGTATGTTTACAGATTTTATAACAAATATGCTAATATGCTAGACGTAGTTGACCGCATTGTAGGCAGTCGCTCCATATAACATACTGGTTTTCAGCTGTATCCGGTTAGACTGGAAGCCGATCCCAACATAGTTGGGAAAAAGCTAGGCAGATGATGATGATCGTATGTATAAACTATAAAAATATAAACTTTGATTTGACTATGACAAAATGTATTTTATTTTATTTAGCACCAAGCAAATCCGAATAAATTCAACACACAACAATATACTATTACAATCAAAACATAGATTTCCTTTTATTCTAGTCGTTTTATTTTAAAATGTGCGCTCTTGCATAGGTGTACATCTTCATTCTGATTAAGAAACCGACGATACTATCGGCCGATAAAAAGTCTGTAGTCTGAGGGGGCTCTTAGCCTGAGTCATCCCACTGCTGGGCAAAGGCTCCATGAATGATTCTTCCTAGAATGTGTTGGAAATAATTATTGTAGTAGAAAATTTATATAATTTTTTTGTGTAAAATGTCAAAAAATGGACATTTGACATTTCTCATTTGTCATCGCGACGTAAGGAAGCAACCAGACGACTCGGTAGATACTCACAATTAACCGATTCAAGTTTGTATGAGTATTTGATCGATTTCATTATATATTCTAAAGTGCATTGGATTAAAGTTCTGAGTAACAAAAAAATAATTAAACTTTAATTTTGTAGGTATTTTGAAATGAAACAGTGGTACAAAAGGTCAATTTGTCTATAATTTAATATTTTTAGTTACAATTATATCCACTCATTCACAAAAAAATCAAGAGAAAGCGAAAGTGACTGAATCATCATTCAATCATTTTCTTCGGATGATGAGCCAAAATCGTCAGTTGAGCTATCGTCACCTATGAAAACCACCAAATGAAAATGAAATAATTATATTTACTTTTTAATTTTTCATTTTCATTTCTTTTATCAATATGGACGTCTCTCGAATAGCGTTTGCGTCAAATGTGTCAATACCTACCTGTTACAGGCTTGCTTTTCTTTCCCATTTTAGGCGTACGTAGGTAATACATTTTTTTCAGTACCGGAAGGCCCATACTTTTCCTTCAAGATGGTTCGAATAGTTTTTTTGCTGAATTCAAGTGCTTCTGCGACACGATCTTGCACTTGCGTTACGAGCAATAAAGGTTTCGGTTAACTTCACAACTAATTCGCGTGACTGGCTGTTGATTGTACGTCCTCTTTTCGACATGTTGAAACAGTTGGTATGATTTACAACAAACACCAAAATCGAGTTCAAATCACTGTTTAAATCAATGTCCAAAATAGAAGAGCCAGGATCAACGTGATAGTAAACAGAAATAGTCCAAAAGCAAAGCCGAGTCCAGATTAAAATCGAATGAAGCTGGTGATATTAAGTAATTAATTGGCTACAACATTAGTATTAAGAAAATAAGGACTGAGCACGTAACTGTTTTGAGACGTTTCGTATTCATTAGAAATTGCATGCTACTATAAAGTTAGCGCAAAAAGCAATATCAGCAATATCTTCCATCATATTATTAAACGCGCCAAAAATATTTATGTATTTTTTAAAACACTTTATGTAATTAATGATTAGTTTATTGTTTTTTTCTGTTTCGTTCCAAGTTACATTCTAGGGTCATTCTCAAATGTCAAAACTGACCTTTTACTTTTTGACAACTCTAAGAACTTTGACATGTCGTTTGATAATTGGCGTTAAAAGAAAAAACGCAAAGGTATCGACAGGATAATGCCTTATTGCCGAACCAAAAAAGGCAAAATAATTTAATTCTGTATTTAAAGACATAATAAAAAGTGTATTTTTAATAATGGGGTCATTTTCTTACAACAAAAATAAAAAAAATTGTTTAGTATGTTTCGAAACTACAGAATATGTAGACCGGTAAGCGACCGATAAAATGGCGCAACTCTATTGCCATTCGTCGTTCGTTCACGAATATTGTCCGTAAGTAGTCTATGATTCCGTCCCGTTCTGAAGAATCCGAAATCGTTAGGGAGTAGGGTTCGCTACGACGTAACGGACTACTGTCGGACGGGCCCGTTGCTTCGTTGACGGAGTTAGGGAGTAGACCCCCTGATTCGATTTAAATCAAAGAGCATTTCTGGAATTCCATTAAAATATTTTCCTGTAGCATTTAGATCCGTGGAGGTTGGCAATTTAGAAATTTCACAAAATCTTCGTAGGAGGTCTTATAAGAAAATATTTTTTTCACAATATTCTGAGTTGCGGTTTATTGTGTATCGAGAAAAAACTTTATCTAAACACATGTTTTTGTTGTTGCTTTATATTTTTGAAGCACACTTCAATTTCCAGAAGCTTTTATTAATGTTATTACGTTTTGTATTAAACTAGTGAGTCCCCATATTTTGCAGGGTTTTTACGACTTGACAAAACATCGGGATTTCTTTATTAAATTTACGTTTTTTTTTACGTTTAATAATATTTTCATCCAAAATCAAAAGTCATTTATTCAAATTAGGCTGAAAATCAGCACTTTTTGAAGGTCAAAATTACATAAGACAGTCCCCCAAAAACAAAAACGTGGTCGACGCACCTGTGGCCGACGCCCCCGATTCGATTCATTTAATATATCTTTTTTTTGTGCGTTTTCACTTAGTACAGTAAATGAGAAAAGTGTTTCACCATACTATTCAAGTATTTTTCCTTGCTAAAAAAGTTATCTATCAAATAGTAGAGAGAATAAATCGCCACTTAACCTTGTCCTTACACACCTTTTCCCCCATTAAAAGCATATTTATTAGGTACAAACATCCAAAAAATCAAAAAGTCTTCATATAAAATGTTAGTGAATGTTGTTAATATACATTTATAACAAATTACCTTATGGAAATTTTATCTTTCAACTGCAACCATCTCGTCAACTCGATGAGCTAAACCAGTTATCGGTAACAATAAAAAGTCCGTCTTTTTGTCCACAAAATTGAAAACAATAAGGAAGTATGAATAGGTAGTATGTCTATCTATGTGCCTGACAGTACATTTGATCAAAAATTGCTTTGAATTAAATTAATCAAATCGGGGGCGTCAGCCACAGGTGCGTCGACCACTGGGGGCGTAAGCCACGGACCCCCAAAAACGCCCACCCTTCACCACTTCCTAGTGCTTTAGCTGGGAAGAAGAAGTGGCGCAACAAACTCCCCAGCAGCACTGCTGTCTGTTTAGTTGGAAGAACTTGATTCTACACATTTATTGTATGAGAAGTGTGCAGAGTCACCAATGGCACCGTAGTATTTATGTCTTTCGAACAAAAAAAAAGTTATTTGTTTTATTTTTGGTATGACTACGCAAACTCTTTGCAGTAAATCACACCAAAAATAAAAGTCATTTTTGAAAGCAATTGTTTTGGCTTAACATTACTTAGTTTGATATACCTAATGTGTTGATGATGGGCCTTTTTTACATTATGTATGTTAAACTTAAATGAAACTTCACCACACAAGATTTTCTCCAAAAAATGTGTTTTTATTTCAAGTTCATTGCTAACGCGGTCAATTGTGACCGCGAAAAATTGTTTTTCCATTGTGTCTGCTGCGTAGCAGTCAACGACTTAAAATCATCTTTGAATTTCATTAAATTAAGTGACAGTGGTAAATATTTTACCGCATTCGACAACAACGTATGACATCGGAGCCCTTAAAGTGACCGAGCGATTTTTTTGTGCATATTTATTATGCACGATGATTTTTTTCGCGCACTGGTTTTTCAACTCTTAGTATTGAGCCGGGCATTGAGAATCTAACAGAGCACATCTCAGCGCGTCAAGTAAACACACTGACCGTGGTCCGACAGGCACTTGGCTTACAGAGACCGTATTGATGTGCTAGTAATGTCCTGAAAAAAACTACATTCAACCTACTACTGCAAACCGTATGCAGGTGCTGATCGTGGACTAAAAAGATTCGGTAGAACAGTTCCTTAATACTATTTTTGTCATCAAACAGCACCATCAGTAAGTGCCTTTGAAATCAATGCTTTGAGAGAGATACCTTTTCAGTATTGCCCAAGACAATTTTATTATTCCTGGCAGTTCTTTTCCTTGAATAAACAGATTTTGACGTCAGCAAACTAAATAGCACTACCCTCTCAAAGGCTAATAACACAATAACTTCTTTATCCTTTAATATTCTAGGCATTGAATTCACCATTAAAGCTACAAACCGTTCTTTAATTTCAGAATGGCGTGCAGAAATACCAGGGTTTGCAATTACGTTCATCCAAAGCGAAGACTTTCTTCGTCTATTATTCATGAGAAAACATGAAAATGTTCTAAGAGCAAACATTTCTACACTTACTTTCTTTTTCTATGTGCGCAGGCATCGCCATCTTTTTATTTAAATATTAATGATGCAGTTAGGCTGTTTAAATTTCGCAACGACAAACCATTTAGTTGTAACTTTTTAAAATTATTTCTTTTTCATGTGTATTGCTCAACCATTTCTTATTTCATTTTAATACATCTATTAAGTACATTTTCATAAAACATACATTTTTGTTAATATAAAAATAGTACCAGCACCGTTATCGAGGCCATGGCCCAAGCTACTGGTGACCAGGGCTCCTGTAAGAGGAACCTCCTAACTATACGCGCCGTGTCCAAGAGTACCGCTTTCTGGATCAAGCCCTTGATCCAACTGCCAAACGAGAGCCTTTTCAGATGCTGTCGAGGCCCTTGGCTATTATGCCTTTGGCCGTCATGACTATCGGTACAATAATTGCTGTATCCACATCCCACATGTCGACAACCTCGTGAGCCAGGTGACGATACTTCGTCTGTTTATCTTTTTCAGCTTTCACAAGCCTAGTGGTATGACCGTCGGACTGCCAAGTCTTAGGTCTCGAGTTCAAACCCAAGACACGCACCTCTGAGTTTTCAGATTCATGTGCGTATTGTAAAATTATCACGTACTTAAAAATCGGTGAAGGAAAACATCGTGAGGAAACCGGCATGCCTGAGAGGTATTTCTCAACAGTATGTGATGCTAAGTCAGAGGCCCATGGGCAGCATTAAAACTCTGATACCAAGTTAGTCACTACCCACACAAAAAGAAAAAGAAGCTTTCACAAGGTTCTCGTCATGCGGGATCGTGAAATCAACAAACAGGGTGCACTATATCTGTTTTTTTTTCAACCATAATTATTAAGAACTGCGTTTTCGGAGGCAAAGCATGTGACTAGAAGAGTGACACATATACATGTAAACAGATGCGGAGCGAGAGGAAAGCTAAATAAAACATGGATGGATTGTGTGAGTAATGGCATGAAAGAGTTTGAATGATAGCGCGAGAGTGGACAACGAATATACATATAATACGAATGGTAGAGAAAAACGGGTTGTGCCGAAACCAAAGAAGTAACATGGGCCAATTATAAAAGTAATTCTGTAGAAGTAAAATTTCAGTTATTGTAATACATTACTAACTTATCTATTCTACGAGTATTTTATATAACTTTATCCAAACTGTTTCACTTTATCAAATATTAAATAATCATTCAAACAATATAAAACATACTTTTTGTATCACCTTTCTCCGAACAACACAGATTTAAAAATTGAAGAGTAATCCGTTACAATTTGGATATATAAATCTAATGGATATTGACACATTAGATATTAATGGATTGTAATGGATCGATCTAGACGCCGAAAGCAGCTGTGTTCAGAACGACCTTGGACTAAGCAGGAGCATATATTTTCTAAGCGATGTTGCTAAATTGAGTAGGTATCATTTGTACATTAGTCGATAGACAGTTTTTTTATTACTAAATATCTCCACTCTGGGTGGAGCGGCAGACTCTTACTGACTAAAACCCATCCATGTTCCTTCCTTAGCCCTTTATGTTCGTGGCTAGCGGTCATCCTTTCGGACAATCCCGTTTACCTTATCTTTGCTCAGTGACTGAGTTACACGGACATTACTAAATATTTCCTGCATTAACACTATCTATTGTCTACTTCTTTAAACCATCTCATCGGCATTAGTTCATTGATCACAACTTTCAACTATGTTTGTTACAATATTATCCATAACAACACAATAATACTATAAAAGGATTTCTGTTGGCTTTAGTATCTTTGTTCAGTGACTGACTTACACGGACATTACTAGATATTTCCTGCATTCACACTATATTTTGTCTAGTTCCTGCAACCACCTCATCATTGATCACAACTATGTATGTTTGTTACAATATTATCCATAACAACACAACAACATGAACTATGAACATTATGTTTATATTATGCTAAAGTTCCGTTCTAACAGGTGAAAGCAAACATAGTATTATCTTATAGTTAATTGATCGTTCAACTCCCTAACCTATTAATATAACATCGCCCACTCTTCGTATCGTAACTTGCAAATTGCCCACGGTTTCGTGGTGATTCCGAATGTAAATTGCCAATTTGGCCAACACGACGATTTTCCGTATAAACAGGTGTTAGAGATAATTTATACAACTGATCAATATTCAATAGATTGGAAATACGCGGACGTATTCTGTACTTTATGGAAAAATATAGGGATATAAAAATATCACGAAGTAAATAAATATTGTTCTGCTCTAAATACATTCGTTTTCTTACTTCTTGGTTCATTAAAGACCATAGACAATGTAGTATGTTTTGTTCCTTATACACCTTCATCCTTCTGCTTGTATCCCCATTTTTTAAGGTTGGCAAATTCTTCGTCTCTTTCTATTACATTTTTTAATTTAGTATAATCGCTGAACTGTGACGAATGAGACAAAATTACTTTTCCTTTTGTTAGTGAACTGAATCAGCTTGCTTAACGAATGGAGAAATAAAATGTCTATCCATACCATCATTATCCAATCCGTTTATCGTGTAATTACTGTACTTATGATATAATTAAGTTTACTTGCCACTGCTACATGTGTTTTTCTTTTCACCTTTTGTGGTGTATTGTTTTTATTCTGGCTGCATCGTCTTCACATATAATGTTAATGTTATAATACATGTATACAAAACATTGTGAAACATTTTAAAAGAGTAACGGTGGAGTTTCTTGCCCATTCTTCTCCACACGAAACTACCTTTTGGAAGGGGCGACTAGAATCAATTCTATTTCTTGTTCATTTTGACGTTCAAAAGTGCCATTCTTGTGCCTATTTGGAATAAATGTTTTGACTTTGACTTTGAAAATTAGTATTCTCTTTTCTCGTGAGATCTTTATAGTTACAATGTTTAATAATTTAACTATTAACTCGAAGTGGAATACATTTTTGACTGCACAGGTAGGATTAAACACAATACTGACCAGAAAAGATATCAAGAACAACAAAAATAATTTCAGGAGTGACCTATTTACTACAATAGCCTTTTTTTTTTTTTTTTTTTTTTTTAAGGCTGGGAAATCATCCAATGACTGCTCCCGCTCTGGGTGGAGCGGAAGGGAGTGTCAGACTCTTACTGACTAAAACCCATCCATGTTCCTTCCGTAGCCCTTTATGTTCCGGGGTAGCGGTAACCCTTTCGGACAATCCCGCTTACCCGGCAGGCTTGGCCCTGAGGGGCCCCTTCATATGCTGACATCTCTTTGAGGCGCGCGTGGAACATATACGCGCCGTACGGCACGGGTCTGGTGCTGATCGGACGGTGAGTCACCCATTACTCACCGTCCGCAGGCCCGCGCCTACGGTGGCCGGGAGTCGTCACGTGGCTCCCGACGCCCGGAGCGTCTCCCGCGGCGGCTGGGACGGGAGGACCTTTCTCTCTCCCATCCCGCCACCTCCTTCGCGAGCATAACTTTTTCGCAGAAGGAGGTGACTGCCTCCCACTCCCTCTCGCCCCGGACCATGGCTTGCACCAGGGCCGGGCGCGAGAGGTCGCCGCCGCCGATCGCCCCTACGAGGACACGGCGGTGCTCCGCCCAAGCGGGGCAGGTTTGCACCGTGTGCTCTACCGTGTCCTCTGGGCGATCCTCGCAGTGGTGACACCCGGGCGTTTCCTCCCGCCTGATGATGTGCAGGAACCTCCCGAAACATCCATGTCCGGTGAGGACCTGCGTCAGGCGGAAGGTGAGGGCGCCGTGACGCCTCTCTAGCCACTCCTCAAAGAGGGGCCTTACCGCCACTATCGTGGCGTGCCCACTACAATAGCCTGGCTCAATAACTACTAGGAAGAGAAATAATGTATTTTTCAATATTTGTGGCTCCTTTTGGTCGTGCTATTTTCTTTAAAGAATCTAAAGTGAGATTGTATTCAGTTCTCACTTGATTCGATACTCGAAGCCATCCTACTTTGCATAAAATTATGGTTTAGTCGGAAAATATAGAAAATTTACTTTGGATATCGATATGTTATCGCGGTATCGAATCAAGCTCATGTCGCTATCGTTTAAGTTCAAAATTAGCTTGAAAATGCTAATTAAATGAATAATTTAATAAATCAAATTATGTAATAATAGACGCATAATATATTTTATTTTATAGCTATAAAACATAATACAATACAGAATACGGTTATAAAGGTTTTTATGAATATCGTTTACATTATCGGCAATCTTTAGATCTTTTACATGTCGATGAATTAATTTAATTTGAGTTATTTCGCATTTTATTCGCTTTTCATACATTGAATGGACCTGTAACAATGTTAAAGTTTTTTTACAATTTCTTCCTTTTTAACTCTGATATACCTAAAATATTCATCAAACCAATAGCAAACTGCTATTTATTTTTTTTGAGCAGTTTTGCTGTAATTGTAATAACACATTTTTGTTTCGGCCCGGTCGGTTCCGGTCAGGGCCCGGAGTCTGGGTTTATGCCCGATTGATGGCAATAAACTACCACCCTATTCTTTATTTTTCGTGTGGTAAGTGATAAACCTGGTGTTAGGGTTTTTAAGCTGCCCATGAACCACTGACTTAGCTTCTTATGCTGTTGAGAAATATCTCTCAGACATTTTCGGTTTCCTTACGATGTTTTCCTTCACCTTTTTTTAAGCAAGCACTTTATTACATGGGAGTTAAACATTACTAGAGAAATGTGGATGTAAATACTACAGGTACATCTCTGCCTTACCCTTGGCGTACAGGCGTGATATTATGTTGTTTTGTTTTGGTTGTTTTTCATTGCCCTAGTTTTTCTTTTTTTTTTAAGTGTGAATAACTGTTTGTTGTACGCATACTAAGAATTTATTTTTTTCTCAAACTCAAAGTATTTATTTCAAATAAACCAATTACAGGCACTTTTAAATAGTATAATAGTCAAGGGGTCGGTCAGTCAGAAAGATGAAACTAGTTGCCTATTCCAAAGCAGTAGGTACCTATGGAGAAGAACGGGCAAACGGGGAAACTCCATGGACACTGTTTTAAACGGTTCTCTGCCTGTTCGCCGAAAATTGTTTGCCAAATTTTCACTTGCCAACCAACGTTTCGCAGAATTTTATTCCGCCGAATAATCATTTGCCAACTTATCATATAATTTTGTTTTATTTCCCAACCTCACAGTTACCAACTGTACGTTTGGTCTGCTTTTCATAATGACACTTTTTAAAATGCCAACTTTCATTTAGCAGAATTTTTTGTAATTATTATTTTTTTTACTTTATCTTTAATATGACCTAACCTAACTGTTTCCTTTTACAAAAGCGATTCGCTTCTGGCACATCGCCGGCCGCTGCCGCGGCACGCTCGCTTCGCTCGCTCGGCTCGTGCGTTGTTTGTCATACTCTAACCTAACCTAACTTAACTGTTTCCTTTTACAAAAGCGATTCGCTTCTGGCACATCGCCGGCCGCTGCCGCGACACGCTCGCTTCGCTCGCTCGGCTCGTGCGTTGTTTGTCATACTCTAACCTAACCTAACAACCTTAGACTTCTATTGTAATAGTTGTGTGGCCTAGTGAAATGGTTGACAAATGATAAATGTCCCAAACGTTTTGTGTCATTATAATAATCGGCTTAACAATAATTCTACCAAATGAAACTTTGTCATACAAAAATTTGCTAATCGTTAGTTGTCAAAGTGAAACATCGGCGAAGCGTTGGTTGGCAAGTGAAAATTTGGCAAACAATTTTCTGCGAAAAGGCAGGACACCGTTTTAAACAAAAATTCAATTCATTGTGTTTTGGTTGTTTTTTTATTTTTTTATTAGCCATTTATTGTTGACATAATCTACTCATTACAATGTTTTTTTTAATGAGTTGTATTGCAAAATGTGGTTAGCTAGAGACCTCGACAGTTGATCATATTTATTTATCTTGATCCTAGTTAGTAATCATTAGCAATTAATTGATTGATTTTACTTCGATGGTCCTAGTTTATCATTTGTAACTTCGAGTTACGGCTGTATGGATAGTATAGCATTGCACATGTAAGCGGGCTCGCACCTTTACCTGGAGGCTCTTTTTTTTTTTTAAATTTACGCTTGAGTACAGTCAGTTTTAATGTTTTAATTGGTATATTGGCGTGTGCTAGCTGATATGTGGCAAATGATTGATTTTAATGTGATGTGTTTCGTAATGTTAATTACTTCTCATACGATAATAATGTGTAGAGTCAAGTTCTTCCAACTAAACAGACAGCTGTGCTGCTGGGGAGTTTGTTGCGCCACTTCTTCTTCCCAGCTAAAGCACTAGGAAGTGGTGAAGGGTGGGCGTTTTTGGGGGACTGTCTTATGTAACTTTGACCTTCAAAAAGTGCTGATCTTCAGCCTAATTTGAATAAATGACTTTTGATTTTGATTTTGAAAAAATGGTTACAAAATATTGGTTACAATATTAGGTACTGCAATCTTCCACAAGAATAAGATGGTTTTTTTTTAACTCGTTTTTGCTATGATTTTGTTTTAACCAGTTGGTATTGGAACTTTTTCGAGATATTATCTTTTTTGTCTGACCCATGATCTGAACTAAACTTTATGGTCCGTGACCGTATTAAGTATTCACTGCTATTAAGTTCAAGATGTTGACTGTATTCTAATGAAATTAGTTTTTGATAAAATGTTATGTAAAATCGAAAGTTTATTTATAGGTTATCACGTATAAACATATACGTGATAAATTGAAAGCACGTGGAGTCGTGGACCATCGTCATGGGTTCTTACTCTCTTAAACTGGTTTGTAGCAAACAAAACTGCCTGTGCGTATCTATGTAGGTATATTTTTGAGTTGTATCCACTGGCTAATGAATTGAATGCAATGAAATCTCTACAATAATTAAAAAACATTTTCTCGTGGTGACATTAGACAAAGTTGTTTAAAAAAAATACCCTTTCATTCTTTCATTTACATAATTATTCGTTAACCCTTTAACCGCCCCAGTCGGATTAATACGACAAATGTTGTCGTGCCCGTGCCGCCTGAGTCGTGTTTATACGACTGAGAATCTATGTTCGGATTTCGTTGTTTATGTAATTGCAAGACCATATTCGTCTGAAATAAAAGTTTTTTTTTATGAGTTGGGCGCTGGGGGCACGACAACTGATACTTAGAGACAGAAGGCGTATTTATTGAAATTTTGGTATAAATTTCAATTAATATAGTCTATAATTTGTTCCAAGCTTGTGGTTCTCTTACCGTCACAAGTTTCTCCAGCCAAAACTATAACAACAGGACATCATCATCCCTTAAGCTCGCATGACAAATACCCGGAACCGGGTACTAATCCCGGTCCGAACAACAAATTTGTGTAATTTAGTCCCGGTTGAACCGTATGTAAGTCATGCCCGCAGTTTTTGCGGTCACAATACGAAAGGGTTTTGACATTGTCAAACTAGTGATATGATGTATTTGCTATCGAAATTTCTCGATAGACTTACGGATAAATTTGCTCTTAAATCTTGAGTATGAAGGTATAAAAATGACGTGTGAACACCAAAATGCTTTTAATTTCAGTTTTATTTCGTCTGATACTAATAGAGTATTTTTCAATAGCAAAATTTTTCCTTCTACCATTATGTTTGACAGAAACCAATAGGTAGAACCTTTTAGTTAAATCGTTTTAAGTTACAGCTCTCGATAGCACGGCAGCAGGGTGTGAATATGGAGCTGAGGCAAAACTATGTCCCACCGCTTATGCTGCCTTGTGTAACTAAAAATGCAGCGATAGTGACTTATGCGCAATTACCGACGATGCCGTGGAAGGAGCGAAGTTTGGACACCATCACCACGACGAAGGGGAACTATTTCAACATAATGTTAGCTTCAGCCGTCAGCCACGTGACGACTCCCGGCCACGGTAGGCGCGGGCCTGCGGACGGTGAGTAATGGGTGACTCACCGTCCGATCAGCACCAGACCTGTGCCGTACGGCGCGTATGTGTTCCACGCGCCTCAAAGAGATGTCAGCATATGAAGGGGCCCCCTCAGGGCCAAGCCTGCCGGGTAAGCGGGATTGTCCGAAAGGGTTACCGCTACCCCGGAACATAAAGGGCTACGGAAGGAACATGGATGGGTTTTAGTCAGTAAGAGTCTGACACTCCCTTCCGCTCCACCCAGAGCGGGAGCAGTCATTGGATGCAGATTTCCCAGCCTTAAAAAAAAAAAAAAAAGCTTCAGCCGTCGAGGAGGTGGCGGGATGGGAGAGAGAAAGGTCCTCCCATCTCAGCCGCCGCAGGAGACGCCCCGGGCGTCGGGAGCCACGTGACGACTCCCGGCCACCGTAGGCGCGGGCCTGCGGACGGTGAGTAATGGGTGACTCACCGTCCGATCAGCACCAGACCCGTGCCGTACGGCGCGTATATGTTCCACGCGCGCCTCAAAGAGATGTCAGCATATGAAGGGGCCCCCTCAGGGCCAAGCCTGCCGGGTAAGCGGGATTGTCCGAAAGGGTTACCGCTACCCCGGAACATAAAGAGCTACGGAAGGAACATGGATGGGTTTTAGTCAGTAAGAGTCTGACACTCCCTTCCGCTCCACCCAGAGCGGGAGCAGTGTTTGGATGATTTCCCAGCGTTAAAAAAAAAAAAAAAGCCGTCGAGGCTTTCTCAGGAAGAGGTGGCGAGACGACCTAGATGCATACCACAAAGGATGGATCGAGGTGGCTCAAGAGAAAGATTTCTGGAAGGATTTGGGGGAGGCCTTTGCTCAGCAGTGGGACAGTGTTGGCTAAGAAAAAAAAAGTCAGCTTATATTAAGGTTGTTCTCATAAAGAGAAAAAAAACACCTCACCGTATAGGTAATTATTTTCCATTAAACTGTTAGTCTAGTTTTCCTTATGTATCTACTAGCCAATCGGCCCTGGCAGAAGCGAGGGGCTTGGCACTGTTTATAAAACTTAACAAAACATCGAGATTTCTTTATTATTTTCAAGTCGTCGAACATGAGATTCATTTTTCAACTTGATTTAACACTACACAAGCAACTGGTTTGAATAAAAAATAGGTACATTCTTTCTTTAAAATTTGTAAAAACAGTCGTCATTTAAAAATAGTCTGTTTATAACGTTTAAAAATCTGACAGCTGAGAATCGGTATTTCATTAGCAATTCTTTTAAGTGTGTACTATTTATTTATTTAATTCAATTGGTCTTACAAAGAGGGCACGTTCAAAGGAAACGAAGTTAAACAGGAGCGATTGTTTACGTGTGGCGCAGGTTAGACGCGCACAGTGTTTGAGCATTGTTGGTTTTTCAAGTGTGTTTTGTAGGTACCTTGTGTTTGGCAGAATAACCCACAATGAAGAATTTTATTCAGCCTAATTTTATGGTGCCATTACCAATTATAATAAGATTTATGTTTACGCATAAAGAATAGGTATGTAAGGATTTCAGCAGCCTTTCTGTACTTTCTGCCCACCATGGGAAGGGGGCTAACAAGCCTCTCCAGAACTTATGAGCTAAAGATTAATCATAGGTTCTGGAGTAGCGACCGCCTATTAGAAGATGTAGCGTAGGAAGGCCTCCCACGAGTTAGACTGATAACCTTGTAAAGACCGCAGAAATCCGCTGGATGAGGGAAGCACAGAGCCGGTCGAAGTGGCGGTGCTTATGTCCAACAGTGGACATCTTTCGACTGAAATGCTGATGATTATGAAAAATAATCTATACTAATATTATAAAGAGGAAAGATTTGTATGTAAGTATGTTTGTAACTCAAAAAATACTTCACGGATCTGGATGAAACTTGGCACAAAGATAGATTATAGTCTTTTTTTCCCTTTTTTCCCGGAAAAATGTACGGTTCCCGTGGAATAATTTCCTACATACTCGCATGCAAAGCCGCTGGCAAAAGTTAGTCAGTTCGTAGCTTTGTTGTTTCCTCAAATCGTATGATAAAAGAGATCATTTATTTTCTTGGAAATTGCAAGAGTTTCCATTGATAGTAGCATCGCTTCGCTTTATAGTTCTAATTAGCAATTGAAAATCGCTCTCAGCCCATAACTCACGCCTGGAACCATCAGAAACATAGGATTTTATAGCAGCCAAGCTCCCTCTCGATATTCTTTGTTATAAAACAGTAATAGACCAATAAAAGTTTAACGATACCCGTTGCGGTTCGCCTTTGATATAGTTCCTATCGTGATTTTTATCTTATAACCGTTTATAAGATGTATTTATTGGCGAAATGGCAAACTGTATGGTTTGAGAAATAAAATGGCGGCTTGACTGACGTAGGTGGAATGTTATGAACTTATATGGCTAGCTGATATTGATCTCTCTGAAGAAAGTATTGCTAAGGAATGCTTTAAAAAAAAATCGAGCGTAATTTGATTTTTTTTCGGTGGGTAATTATCAAATAACTTCTAGCGCTCTGGGTGGAGCAGGATGGCGTGTCAGACTGGCTAAAGTCCCGCGTTCCTTCAGTAGCCTATGCCAGGGGCAAACTTGCTGCTGGGTCAGCGGGATTGTTCGAAACGGTTACCCCTACCCCGGAACATAAAGGAATAAGGTAGAACATGAATGGGTTTTAGTCAGTAAGTGTCTGACACTCTTCCGCTCCACTGAGAGCGGAAAGAGTCCTTTGATTATTTCCCACCCTCAAAAAACACCTTACAAATAACAGATATAAATGTCAAACTAACAAGGTATGATAAGAGCAGAAATATTATAATTACTCGTCTTAATTGCTTAGCTTTTTAAATTTAGGTGCTTTTCTTGTGTGCACTGTACAATAAATAATATATGAGTCCCTAAGCACAGGCACCATTCGAATTTGAATTACAGACAACAACATAATAACCAAGACTTTCCAATTTAGTTTTACTGTGACTGAGGGCAATGAAATGTCATGTAACGTGATCTTACGAGGTATCACCGTTGTGGATGCAGGGTCACAGGTACAATATAAAGTCAAAGTCAAATCATTTATTTCAAATAGGCACAAGAAAGACACTTTTGAACGTCAAAATGAACAAGAAATAAAATTGATTCTAGTCGCCCCTTCCAAAGGGTACTTTCGTATGGAGAAGAATGGGCAAGAAACTACGTTATTCTTTTAAAATGTTTTGTATACACGAATAAAAACACTAGACCACTAACGGTGAAAAGAAAATAGCAATGGCAGGTAAACTTAATTATGTCATAAGTACATGGTGCTCACATATTTACAATATGCGAACACCAGCCAGTCATAATTACAATAACCAACGATTTCTTATTTTCAGCCAGTATCATTACCTACTTAACTACTTAAAAATAAAACAAAAGAAACCTATAATTTCCCAGAAGTCTTCAGACTCCCCACTTATTTCATATCGACCTCAGCATGAGAGCCATATTAAAGGCTAACCATACATTGTACTTATGGGTCACACACATTTATACGCAAATAATGACAGATGGTGAGGCCGTAACGTCACAATAACTCATTTCGCTTAAGCCTGGTATATATGTATATCTGCCCTGAAACAGGATGGGGCTCATCCATCATCATCATCATATATTTAAGGTTATGCGCTGGACTGTCCTTGGAATGTGTGATGGCAAGGAAGAACTAAAGGAAGATTTTTATCGTAGTTTTTTTCTTCTGTAACATGTCTGTATAGTCGACCCTTAGTACATGACATATTTTATTTACGGTATGGCGTATAAACCACGCCGTGAGAAAAACGAGTCTATCTACAAACTTCCATTGTGATCCATACAACATTGACGACAGTGCTACACACGGCGAATAAGCCGTAGTTGGTCACGGCAAAAAAAAACGTGTGTGTTCAAAATGTCTAATTCATTCATTACTTTTGACAACATTTTTTATTTACCCATTAGATGTTAATAGGATGTAAGTAAGATCGAAGGGGATATTGGACATTTTATTTATAATGCATTTTCTTTTTTTATTTTAACGTCTCTGCCAATTTTCAGCTGTATGCGAATTTTGGCTCAGTCAAATCTCTATTTTGACTGGACTATAAACTGTGTTAGCTCAACGATTTATACGGTTATGTTTATTGTTAATTCGAGAGAATTTTCTTACGAACCTATGGGGTTCATACGACATTTGAGGGGTAAAATTGAAACTACATCAAGGTTGAAAGTTATCTATCAGTCACAAAGACAAATAGACTATCGTTCTATAACGTGCAAGTGATATTGAAGTGTAAGGTGGTATAGCAATTACGAGGTGCTACTTATAGCAAAAACGTTAATTTCTACATTTAGAACATGACTGTACCAGTATGGAAACCAAAAAAGTATTGTCCTTGGTTCAATACTTTATCGGATTTAAAAAAAAAAAAAAGTTGACAGCTCGCTTTCGTGTGTTGCATTCAACCCATTTTGATTTTTTCCCAATTTTGAAATGTTAAGTTCTTGTCACTTTATTTACGTTCTTCATAAATAATTATGTGAATACTTACACTACATAACGAAGGGTTACATCAGCAGCAGTATCCTGGAACAAAATAGACTAAATTTAATTAAAATAGTTACTGAAAATGAAATTCTACTCAGACACGTAATAATTTAAATGATATTCAAAAATTACTATTATTCTGCATGTTGTTGACGAAAGTTTATTATTAAGTAGGTATACCTACACATCATTTCTTGTCATTATTAATATAAACTGATTACTATAGGTGCACTCCTAATACAGCCACATGCATTCATTCTTAAAATTGCTTAATTTTATGGTAGACTATCTTTGGCCCACGACTTCATTCGCATGAAGTTCGGTTATATCGCAATATTCATCCCCCATATCCTCCCTTTAGGGATATTTTTGAGACAAAAAGTAGCCTATGTCCTTACCCAGGATGCAATCTATCTCTCTGCCAAATTGTTTCGAAATCTGTTCCGTGGTTTAGGCGTGACAGACAGAACAGAGTAACTTTCTAATTTATAATATTAGCATGGATAAAATTTTAATTAATAGACAGACTTCTGACCCGTATCCACTGGTTCCGTATTAGTCAAAATATTCTAAGTATACCAAGAAAACTATTTTAAAAAATCTATTCAAAACGCATCATGGTACAGACGCCAGCACATCAAGCTATCCCTAACTGTCAAATTTTCTCAATTAAAAATGAACCTTATGTCTTTGCAATAAAGTTGAAATACCTACTATCAAAGAAAGGACCATGCAAAAAGTCGTCCCATACCACCAACAGATTTCAAACTGATTTCAAATAATTCATCTTGGCATCATGATCATTTTTTGACGACATCGCCGTAAGTCGCCGTAAGGGTATCGCGCAAAAAAATAATTTTTGTACACACTTTTTGGTACAGTTAATTGTAAAAAATACAATACAATATCTTCTTCGGAGTTATTCAAACCTAAAGTGTTTAGTTAAACAATTGTCTATGGTAAAATGTCTAAAACAAGGTTATTTAAAAAAAAATACAAACTTTTTTTAAAGTAAAATCTTTTTTTTTTTAATTACCGCATATATTTACGGACTAAAAATTGTTATTTGTGTTTTTATGAGACTTCATAATAATATTGAAACAAGTGCCATGTCTGTTGGTGGGTTGGGACAGCGCCCATACAATCTTTTGCATGGTCCTTTGACAGATTATGGTAACTTGATGTGCTGGCCTCTGTACATGGAATCCTTCGAAGAGTTTCCACCATTTGAAATAGTAACCCAAACAGCTGATGCCAGAATTTTCCCACATTGACGAAACATAACGAGTGGGTAATATTTTTCCTGTTAGCCTGCAAGTTGGAAGCAATCAGGAAAGTTCTACCACTTACAAGTTGACAAGCCAAGTTTAGCTGAAGACATTATATTTGTGAGATTTTCGTGTGACATCAGGTCGTTAAGATTCGGAGTTTGGTGACGTATTTATATGAGTGGTATTTTTCAATGCTGATGAGTTTCCATTTTTATTTTAAATCGCATCTGTAATAGCTAGCGGTTGAGATTTATTGAACACAAGCTGATTCGACAGACGTCAAAAGTTTTATCTACAGAAAAAAAACACTCAGTGTTTTCCGATTTAACCAATGTTTTGGACAATTTTACTATTTTTTTTCCATAAAAACCTAATTCGCATAATTACAAACATTTTAAAACAAAAAATAGCCAAATCTGACCATCCGTTCTTAAGTGGTGCGCTTACCAACGAACAGAATTTCACTATTTATATAGAAGATAAAAGATTGTCAGCACAAATTTATTGAAACTATAAATTACGTTTGACATTACTGCTTGACCAAAATGCAAACAAAAACAAAGAAAATTTTGGTACTTATTTTAGTCACTGCTAAAATAAGTACCAAAATTTTCTTTGTCCAAGAATTTTCGATATCTGCGAAACATACAAAAACATCCCCTTGTACTGTGTCAGTCCATTATTTCAACATAATGACAAAGTAATACCTTGCCATTGTTTTCAAAGTGAAAAGGTCGCACAGAAATAAAATTTTCTGGCAGATATGACTGATGAAACACGTCAAGGTTTTTTAATTAGTATCTGTGTCTTCACGAGGGTTTACAACTGAACATCTTCTTAGAGTAGCCGGATGGCGCGTACGTGTTTCACGTGCGCCTCAATGAGATGTCAGCTTATGAAGAGGCCCGTCAGGGTCGAAGCTTGGCGGATAAGCGGAATTGTCCGAAAAAGTTACCGCTACCCCGGAACATAAAGGGCTAAGGAAGGAACAAGGATAGTTTTTAGTCAGTAGAAGTCTGATACTCCCTTCCACTCCACCCAGAGCGGGAAGAGTTTTGACGATTTCCCACACCCTAAAAAAAGAGTAGCCGGATAGGAAACACCGAACGCAGCTATAAGAATATTTTTATCGTGTCATCATAATCTACCTAGCCTTTGCTCAACTGTGTTAGTATTATTATTATTATTTTTTATGTGTAATCTTTTTTTTTGTTGCTGGCAAAATGAGCGTGTTTTATAGGTTAAGTGATTTGTAAATCACTTAGCATGACGTCGCGCCTAAATAAACAAAAATCTAGCACCATTTAAATAATATAGTTAGGAAATACAACTGTATTTACAAGTAGATTCGTCAATAGAAATAAGTTGTTATCATAGCTCACGACAAAATTCCTCAAGCGTGCATACAGCATACAAACCACGCCCTTGTTTGAAGATGTCTGCAAGACATTCTTACTGGCTAATGAAAAATAATATTTGGCGATACACAAGTATACGCAAATATTATCTTTTGATTGGTATATCATGCAAATTCAGTTGACTTCGGTTGACAAATATTATTTAGAGAGGATTGACCATTATAGTTCTGTTTGATTTTAATCCACGAATAAATTAAGTTGTACCAATATTTGACGCAAAAAAGTGATGGTAAATGTTCGATTTATACTGTTTACTAAGTGGAATTCAGTACATAGGGATAACTGTATATTGAAAACTAGCTGTGCTTTTGTTCGCATTTGACCTTGAACCCAATTTTTTTATTTTAGTGGAGTTTCACAGTATCAAAATGTGCTTTAGAAGAATCTCGTTGGTGTAGTGGTCGCAAGCGCTACTGCTCGCTGATAGAGCAGGAAGTCTTGGGTTCGTTTGCTAGTTCGGGCAAAGTATTATTGAGTTTTTCCATTAGGAATTTCTTAGTAACTGCCCGGAGTAACAATCCAGATTGGTGCCCCGTTGATGTCAATAGGCTCACCCCTTATTTTATGCGACTTTAACATAACTGAACGAAATGTGGGTATACTATAATACGCCTTACCTACTCTTCCGGAATGATAGGCATGATATTATATTAGTTACGTTATTACTAAATCTGACAGCCAGTCTAACCAATGGGGTATCGTATTGCCCAGTTACTGAGTTGTGGAGGTCAGATAGGCAGTCGCTCTATGTAAAATACTGGTATTCAGCTGCATCCGGTTAGACTGGACCCCAACATTATTTGGGAAAAAGCTAGGCAGGCAGGCACGTTAAAACTGAAATATTATTTGCTACAGTAACTATACAGTGTGTAAGAAGTACGCACATCAAGCTATCCCAAAATGTCAAATTTTCTCAATTGAAAATGAACCTTATACTCGTGTAATAAAGTTGAAAAACTATCAAAGAAATTTGACAGATTGGGGTAGCTTGATGTGCTGGCCTCTGTACTTCAAAATCTACAGCAAATGCCTTTATAGACATGAGATAAAGTCAATCCACAAATCATGAGCCATGACGCAGACATGCACTGTCAGCGCGGGGAACGCAATCATATTTTACTCGCGTCAATTTTGTGTTAGGGGTCCGATGATGTGTGTGCCGGCTGCAAATCGAGTCATCAACAGATTGGAATAATAGATTAATTAATATCTACTACTTTATGACTATGTTTTTGGAAACTAAAATGTAGATTCTGTAACACTTTCCACTACGATACCTAGGTCCACTTGCACGTTCATGGGGTTATTTGAACATTTAAATTATAATAATAGTAACGAAAACAACCAAGCACAATGGTCAGTCTGAAGGACTGAGTGCGGAAACTATGGTTTCCGCACTCAGTCCTCCTAACACACCTCATAACATAGAATATAGGAACGAACAACGAAGTCAAAACTGCGTAAGACTCAGCTTATAATGTTCTCACTACTGGAACACACGCCACAGGTGAGATATAGTACACCGTAATCCACCACGCGGCTCCCGCGAGGGTTGGTGGATGTCAGATGTCTTCAAATTTTTTGTTCTAGAAAATGCCAGTTTCCGAACGAAGCTGATGCCGAAAAAATAGTATTATAATTTTTATTTAATGCGTGTAAATAAAACGACTGAATGGATTTTGGCGAAATTGGGCACAAAAATAAATAATATCAATGATCATTGAAATGCACTCACAACCCTTGTTCTGTAATACGAACTATAAACCACATCAACAGGTCGTTCGATGACGTAGTTTTCTGCCAGTCATAAACCAATAATAAAATCACACATGAAATAGAGCAGCCTTGAGTCCATATCCATTAAACGCGAAGTAAAGCATCATTAGAAATATCCCGACTCACCCCGTAATGGGTTGAGTCGACGTTTTGACACCAAAGCGCGGGAACCCCGTGATTTATACGGGATCCCGTATTTTCGTATTGAAATAAAAATCATTTACACGACTATAGGGGAGGGAGTTAGAGAAAATGGAAGTGGCAAGGTGTAGGCAAGTGAGTTCCTAACTTTCTGATTAATTGATCGATTTTCATCATTTCGAAAGGTTCTGTACCTATTGTAGAATCTTTATCTTTATTGAAATAATTGCTTTAATTTTAAAGTTATTTTCTGTAACTCTCTCTCTCTCTCTTATACAGGCACATAACTCATATATTAAGAATTACCAACATTATTGAGATTTCCTTTAAATGTAATTTATTTATGTTAAAGTTGTCAAATTTTATTTAACTCTAGAAAAAAAACTCTAGCAAGTAGCAAATACGTATAAGTTTGTTAATACAAAAACAAATACAATAAACCAAGGTTCTGCATAAGAAAATAGTGCGTTCACAAGAATACGACTCCACAAAATTAAAAACTTTCCACTTTAATACAAAATTCTTCTATAAACTTTCTAATTTACGAGCACAGACAAGAGCGTACAAAAAGGTCTATTGTGGAGTTTCTTAAATGGATTTTGAATTCATATTTTCATAGAAGATTCAATTTGGTTGCAGTCTGAATAAGTTAGACGCGGCTCTTTCTTGTTACGAACGAAATTAAATACGTTCATGTTATTAACTTTGGTGTGTTTAATGTTATTTTATGGTGTGTATTAAATGAAGACTTCAGACGTTAAGTGAGTGAATTAATTTAAGTGAGTTTGCTTCAAGAGCTATTAAAATTTAAATTCAAATAACTCACATTCTATAGGTATTTTAAAACACAACTACGTTGTTTGAGAAAATTCGTAGGTACTACATGTATAGTATCATCTGACGGCTCAATTTTGAAGGAAAATAAGGTTAACACAACATTTTCCCTTAAATTCTTAAGTTTCTTAAGTACCTAAGTGATTGAAAAGGAAATCCAGCCATTTTCTAACGATGTTTTTTCAACCAATACCGTTGAAAACCACTCCAACCATATCTGATTAACACTGTTCCAAAAAGTATTTTTAACTAGCTTCCGCCCGCGGCTTCGCCCGCGTAATATGTCGACAAATTATACACATAAACCTTCGACTTGAATCACTCTATCTATTAAAAAAAATTGCATCAAAATCCGTTGTGTAGTTTTAAAGATCTAAGCATACATACAGACATTAGGACGCGGGAAGCGATTTTGCTTTATTCTATGTATAATTAGTGAAAAAGTGGTTAAGATCTACTGAGATGTCCACCATACACTCTGTGAAATTTCTTGTAACAACTGATCTTTGTAGGTATTTACTTGTAACTGCGCTCACAGACCGAGTCCCTTCCATCAAACATAATATATCTTTGCAGTTCGAAGCGTAAACTTATTGGCTGCTTCGCTAGCAAAATATCAACTCGACTCATTGGGCTTTTTCGCAATATCAGCTGCGTTTATGTTTTACGACTACCCACCGTTTCCTGGTGTTCGGTCGGATTTTATTTCTGTTGGAATGGTGTATGTTATATCGGTTTTATGAGATTTTTTTTAAGTGTGAGTGTATGTAGAGCTGTACATTTACCTACAGTGGTGTGACTAAACGATTTTTGTATTTTTTTTTTGTTGAATTATCTATAAGGTTCTGTAAACTCGATCATCTGCCTAGCCTTTTCCCAACTATGTTGGGGTCGGCTTTCAGTCTAACCGGATACAGCTGAATACCAGAATTTTACATGGAGCGACTGCCTATCTGACCTCCACAACCCAGTAACTGGGCAATACGATACCCCTTGGTAAGACTGGCTGTCAGATTTTCGGACTTCTGACGAGCCGTAGCGACTGTCAAAGATGCACAAATGACAGCCGGGACAAACGGCTTAACGTGCTTTCCTAGGCACGGAGGAGTTTCGGTATGTCGAGATGATCACCCATCCACGGCCAACCCCGCCAAGCGTAGCTTAACCTGGTGGATCTACCTGTGCGGCTGTTAGTACTTAGCCACGAACTCCTCCATTCATTATAAGGTACTGTATACTGTTGTTTGTTTTTCCTTCAAAACCAAAATATAATAGTTTTAACTTAGGTTTAACTAAGCTTCATACTAACTACCTATTTTATTTTGGTTTTCCTTCACTTTTAGTACCAATAAATTATTTGATGTATGAACATAAAATGAAGAAAAAGATATATTTTAGAACCATAGCAGGTGGTGTTCTGTAGTTTCTGCCAACCCCCATGGGATAAAGAAGTGATTATGTTTTAGGCATGTGAATTATTTGCTTTAATTAAATATTTAGAACAATTAGACTAGGTATAATTACAACTCTACAAACCACTTCGACACGTCACAAATATCCAAAATTCAAACATAAAATAATAAAAACCTTTTATTAACATACCAAAATATTCAAGCTAATTCAAATTGCCCGGAATTCCAGCTCTTAGGGCTATCAAAAATCTGCCTAAGTTATAAGTAATTGCTGTGAACTCAGTAATTTTTAGGCCGACAGAAGTCAAGGCTAACTCATTAGCCTAAAAGCTGTTGCGAATGTAAAACATTTTCACGCTAATTTTCGAGTAAGGAAAAAAATAATACATTTTAAGTGAGTCTGAAATGTTTTCTCGAAAGGTTTTGGATTCATAATAAACTGTAACCAGGCGAACTGTTTCGGGTTCAATATGAACCAAATGAATTAACCCATTATATGTTTGTCTATTAGAAGCCGTTTGCTTATAAGAGCTCAACGATTTATACGGTTATACCTACTGTCGTTTCGAGAGAATTTTTCTCATGAACTTATGGGGTTCATACGGCATTTGAGGGGTTATACTGACAGTTAACCCTAGCTTAGGTCTTGTAGGTATGAAAGGTAAGTACGACTAAGATGAATAATGCATACTTACCTCTCTTTGACTAAATCATGCTGCCGTCTCTATCTTAGACATGTAGTTTGAAAGTTGTGTGATAGTAACAGAAATAACGCTTAGCCAAATTATCTCCCAATTCACGTTTTTAGAACTTGGACCGTGCCCTTAAGGTTATCGTCAGGACTAAGACAACGTAAAGATCTGGAGACTATGGGAAGTACATTTTATTGTAAGTAAGTACACAACACAGTAGGTATACTACGACGCGACGACTGCTAAATACGGTGCTTAAAAAACCATTTACGTCAGCCATTTTGTAAAAATCACAGCGTTCAGCTGTGAACATGCCATGGTATATTCATAGCACGTTGGATGAACATTACTGATAATAGTTGGTACCACATTGACCTATGTCCAACAGTGGACGTCTTCACCCACCCAGTACGAGTGTGGTGCTTCTGACCGGACCATGTCCCACCTGCTGGAGGGTCCCAAATGCCCGTACACGTGCACCTCGGATGACCTAAAGAATGCCACTGATGCCGCTATAAATGTGGCAACCTAAGAGGCTCATTTAATTTAATAACATACAGATAAAGTACCATCAACACAAAACGATAAAGTAGAAGTGGATGTTTTTCGGCTGAAATGATCATGAAAATTATAAAAAATAACACATAATCCAAAAGTCCTTGTATTTTACGACGTGAAAATGACATTCAACTTTAGGTTGGTAAAACCTTTACGAGGTCTAACAACTACAACTGCACGAAGAAGAAGTAAACATAAGCGAATGCCAACAGCTAATGCTATCTTTATGACGTCATAGATTAGTAAAATATCATGAAGATTTCTTTGATCTCATACAGAAACTGGTTCAAATCGTGAAGATCCAATTAGTGCACACAATTTATGCTCACCTTGAATAGGAAAATGCTCGTTAAGATCTTTAAAAAAGCAGGCTCTATGTCGCGAGCAACAATCAAGGTCAACTCATTAGTCTGAAAGGGATTCAGAGCTATACAACCTCTTTCATTAAAATTGATAACAATAGCTGATTTAATGTTTCAAAATAGTCTATTGTGCATTCTTAATTTGAAGGTTGCGGAAAACGATTCTTTTGGGAGGTCGTAGGGGTAATAAGTAGGTGGTAGTGGTGGGTGAATACCAATTTTATTCGGTGTTTGAAGAAGACGACTTCAGATATAAGGTGTACTTTGTCATCAGGACTGTCCGAAAGGGTAAACGCTGCCACAGAACACAAGGCTAAGGAAAGAACATGGATGGGTTTTTGGAAGGCTGACTCTTCCTTCCGCTCCGCCCACTGCGGCATTTTATGATTTCCCAACATTAATAAAAAAAATAGTAATTAATTTAATGCGTAGTGTTGAGTTTTATGGCTCAAGATCGATTGCCCTAGTACTAGAATAGAAGGGTGAATAATGACTCACACACAAAACTGCGATGCGACGCGATGCGAATTCGCAACTCCAAAAAAGTACCAATCATTTACCCACAAACCAAGCCTCGAGCGCGCAAAATCTTATAGCAACGTCGCATTCGCAGTTTTGTGTGTGAGCCTTAAAGGTGAAAATACACTGAATATTTATCTGAATATTTTGCAGTGTTTTTTGTGTGTAGGGTAATAACCCTCAGTCAAAACAAAAGTGTGATGACCAGATTACTAATTTTGTTACTTGATAATACAGATACAAATAATTAAAATGTAGCAAAACACATTTATTCACCCCTCCTACCTAAAGCCGGAGAACCCTTAAAAGAAAAGGAAAATGAAAGAGAAAAGATAACGAAAGATAGCGTCGAGCGTCTCAGCAATAATCAAGTAAAAAAACAAGTCGGGAAACTCATAGAACTAATTTAAAGTTAATTTGGTTATTTCAAGATGTCGGAGATGCTGTGAGGAGTACGGATCGCATCTTGTTCTGTGTCATCTGCTGACCTAGTAGACCTTTTTGTACAAGAACTATTTTGTGGAAGAACAACCTTGTTTTGGTCTCAAAGCACCTTTGCTGTTTCACCTTTTGTGGTGTAGTGTTTTTATTCTGGCTGCATCGTCTTCACATATAATTTTATAACTCATGTATACTTATCATTGTAAAACATTTTAAAAGAGTAACGGTGAAGTTTCTTGCCCATTCTTCTCCATATGAGACTACCTTTTGGAAGGGGCGACTAGAACCAATTCTATTTCTTGTTCATTTTCACGTTCAAAAGTGCCTTTCTTGTGCCTATTTGAAATAAATGATTTGACTTTGACTTTGGCTTAAGTGTTGTGGTGAACAGGGATACATTATATTTTTTCAGGGAAGAAGGAATATATTTTCATATTTAACTTTAGTTTAGTTCAGTTGGCAATCCCATCATAAAACATACAGCGTTTCGTGGTTTTTTCACCACGTCGGCATAATCAAAACTTATGCCGCTGTCTTGTTTTGTCAATATAATTTTTATATCAATTTCACAAATGTGTACCAACAATGAGTGCTGTCAAATGTCATTCAGCAGTCAAAATCCTTGTATCCTCCTGTATGCCAAGTTAACTTTTATGCTACATTTTTCTCACTCTCAGCCAATAAACTTAAAAACCAATACTGATTGAAGTATCCACTGTTAAGATTTGTGAAGAATCTCGCGGATTTATACGGGACCTTTAACATTTTTGCATAATTATTTTAGGCTTCTACGAGACATAATTTAATACTAGGCTAGACATATCAAGTAGAAAAAATATCATCTTAATTAGCTTTGAAGTTCGATCGATCCAGCCACACAGCCAACCTTCTAAAAATTACCGAAGCGTAGACATCTCAGAAATAATGAAGTAAAAAACGAACCGGGAGAACTCTAATAACTAATTTAAAGTTAATTTGCTTATCTCGAGATGGCGCGGATGCTGTACAATGTACGGAACGTGATCTTTTAGGGTATAACCGGTGAGGAAATTGCTTCGGCACAAAATGGCGATGGCGAGTTTTTTGAGGGCTCGATGTTAAGGAAGATTTTAAAGGTCTGTTGACAAGTTAAAGTCAAATTCAAGTGTCAAGTAAAAAATTCAAAGGCACATTTGAACGCCATAATTTACAAAGAAAAACGGCCAAGTTCGCGCACGAACGATTTTTAGTATTTTTTCTTATAGCAGCAACAGAAAACAGACGGACAGACGGTTGAAATTTTCACAGATGATATATCATCTGTGAAAATTTCAACCGTCTATCACAGCTCATAAAGTACAGAGGCCAGCACATCAACTTACCACAATCTGTCTTTCTTTGATAGTATTTCAACTTTATTGCAAAGACATAAGGTTAATTTTTAATTGAGAAAATTTGACAGTTAGGGATAGCTTGATGTGCTGGCGTCTGTACAGCCTGGTGACAGACGGATGAACCGACCCTTTGGGTACGAAACTCTAAAACTAGAATCGATTCTTGCACGGAGAACGGTGTTCAAAAAATACAAGATTAATGTGGGTGAAATACTTAGTACCTACGTTTGTTTACTAAGGGCGATTTTCACTAATGGAACTAAACGCGATCAGCGCATACACCACGTATCATTGCTGTCAGTGTCATTTTTTATGGAATATTTATACTTATCATTTTTTACAGCTCACGGAAGCAGTTTAGATGTGCAGCTGGATATGCCGAGAATCGAGCTGAATGGCATGCAACTCGAGAGCCCTATGTCCAGTAGTGGACTGCTATAGACTGATAATGATGATCTTGACCCAAAAGTCTTCTCGTAATGACCATAACAAAAAATAGACATCACTTTCTACATTACAAATGGCTACTATCAGCACCATATACAAAATCCCTAAACTGAACACACCAACAGTCACACTCAAACACAGCCCATCGTATCTCATCGCCTGACAAAATGGCCGGGGTCCCTCAGTTTATTTTAAAAGCTGAGGAAATAAACAAATCCTCTGCGCGGCATGAAAAATAACAAAGGCACTCTACCGAATCCTCCCTGCAAAGTTAAGGAGAATAATAAGAATTTTCAACATAGTAAAAATACATTGTCTTGCAAACCGCGGTGCATTGAGACTTTCAGTTTTTTTTCGTATTCCTTGTAATTTTTGCTGCGCGTGTTTTTGTTCGTGGATGCTTGAATAACTGTTGTACCTTAGTAGGGAACTTTAATTATAACGTGTTTTTAAATTGAACATCGTGAGGAAACCAGCATGTCTGAGAGATATTTCTTAACTTAAAAGAGTGAGTCAATTTAAATATTTGGGTCACTTGGTGAGTGCCGATATAAGGGATGACGCAGATATTGATAGGGAGCGCAGGGCGTTGACGGTCAGAGCCAATATGTTGTTCAGAAGATTTGCGTCTTGTTCAGAGCAAGTTAAAATAACATTGTTTAAGGCCTATTGTCAAAATTTCTATGGCAGCAGCTCGTGGACAACATATTCTCAAAAAGCCCTCAACGCCTTGCGCGTCCAATATAACAATGCTTTCCGAATGCTATTGCGGCTCCCTCGCTTCTGCAGCGCATCTGCCATGTTTTTGGAGGCTCGTACGGACGGATTCGCATCTATTTTGCGCAAAAAAGTCGCCTCCTTACTGAACAGTGTTCGTGCTAGCAGCAATAGCATTTTGGCGGTTATTGCAGACAAATTTGACTGCCCTATTCTAAGTCATCACATTAGAGTGCTGACTAAAATATAATAATAAATTTGAATGTATGTAAGTGTAATTTTTATTAGAATGAATTAATTAATTATGTAAATGAGTCACCAAATTTCTGCTACTAACATAGTTATTAAGTACAGATTTACTAACACATATGGACCTTGTTGTTTGAAATAAATGAGTATTATTATTATTATTAACAGCTTGTGAAGCTAAGTCAGAGGCAGCATGAAACCTCTGACACAAGGTTAGCCCCTACCAACACGAAAAGAAGAAGAGGTAAATTGAACTGTTAAATTGTATGTATTATCAAAGGAGTAAACAGAACTATTGGTGTAAAGAACCGCAGGTACCCACTGAGAGCATTCGCTTCGTGAATTACGTAGTTTGACAAGCATTCGGTGCGCGAGCTTTTGTTATGCACTGAGCATTTATTCTCCACTAGCTGCTACCCGCGGCTTCGCCCCCGGGGATGTTGAAATTATCCCAAGGAAACGTACTACCGGGATAAAAAGGCTATTTGTTAATCCAGGTCCTTCCAGATCCTCTGCGCTATGTTTCATCCAGATCCGTTCAGGCGTTGGAGCGTGGAGAAGTGACAAACATACAAACACACACACACACTCACACATTTATAGACTTTCGCATTTATAGACTTTCGCATTTATAATATTAGTGTGATACGGGTTTGATGAGTTATATCATTGGTAATTTAATATTTAAAAACATAAGGAAATAGTAGCCTAATGTCTTGAAATGTCAGTCAGTAAATGACAAAATAATTAAACCATACCTTTCGTAAAAGAGAGTCATAATTTTTTAATTGTGATTATGTTGCCGTAAAACGACTACCTATTTCTAAAACTCGAACACCAATGTCCCACAAAAACATTTAAATCGTTGAACAAACATAACGTTCAATTAAAATTAAACCTTACTTTAAGAACGTTGGCGTTCTTAATTAATTTAAACGTCTCCATCGAGCCGTGATACGGACTTAGCATTCAGAGTATTACATAAGTAATAATATTTTCTAGTAAATAAACTTGTTGGACATTAAAGTGAGATTCAAGTTGTATAATTTAACAGATAGGTAACACGGGTTCGAGATAATATCGTTTTTTAATTGTAGGTTTTGATAAGACAGGGGTGTCTGTTTTGAGCGGACACGCCTGGTAGCGTGAAACGTTTATAAAATTAATATTGTATTTTGATGTAGGATGAGTAACGTAATAAGATGCTATCAATCAATCAAAAGTCATTTATGCAAACTAGGCATAAAATCACCACTTTTTGAAGGTCAAAGTAACATAAGACAGCCCCCCAAAAACGCCCACCCTTTACCACTTCCTAGTGCTTTAGCTGGGAAGAAAAAGTTAATGTGTAAAAGAAGATACATAATTATTTATACGCAAATCTCAGCAATGTTGGTGACGCCAACGACGTGCCTAAATTGTGAATTGCAGTAATGCTTTGAATACGGATATGTTCCATGATTCAGCAGAATATAACAAGCAAGATAATAAACACATTGTCAATAGGTTAACTCACCTACTCACAGACGTGTACACGCGCGCCTTAAAAAAACGCTGATTGACAACATCGCATTACAACCGTCCACGCACGACTTACCACCCTGTATGTTTCCGTATCAAATGCGTGTGGCCACGATTACGAATCAGCCTGTCCCGTCCTATTAGTACGCCCCGAGCTATAGACGATCAAATGAATTAAATTGTGCTTCAAAACGATTTATTTTATTTCATACGGCAAGTCAAAGTACGCCTTTTTCAATAGGTAGCATGAAGTTGTGTAATAACTGCTTTGACACGCGCGGTTTAGTATTTATGATTTTAAAAATATGTAGATGTTCACCGTTCCTATTAGAGTTGTTTGGTTTTATGTATAATCAACCTCGTGACCCATTTATCACCCTAAGTTTGAATATCATTTACACTGCATAAAACAACAAGGTCTGTTTGTCGAAGGGCTGATTTCACCATTGAAGCTGAACGCACTCTGCACATCTTAACCGCCGCTAACCGACGTCAGTGACAATTTTCCACGGAAATTAATGTCACTGTATTAAAGTGTTGATCGCGTTTAGTTTCTTTGGTGATATTGGCCCTTTTTTTGTTGGTGTGAAATCATGAAATGCTCCCTCCCGCTCTCGGTGGAGCGGAAGGGAGTGTCCATCCATGCTCCTTCCTTAGTTCTTTATGTTCCGAGGTAGCGGTAACTCATTCGGACAATCCTGCTGAGTGATATTGGCCCTAAGTGACAGTTTGGTAGTTTTAACCTTAGTGCAGTTTTGTGGCAATTGTTGTCAAAAGTGATACATTACTAAATTATTTCTTTGACTATACGATGATGATCGCCTACATTAAAAGGGACAGTCAAGAAGAGAAACTTACTCGATAGTAATTTAAGTCAAACCCTACGCCATGCTGAAAAATGCATCTACAAAGTCAAAGTCTTGCAAATCAGAAAGTCTAACATCCACTAACTAAATCTAACTAAGCCCTTTGGCTTCATAAAAGTCTGTGAACCGACTTCAAAAGCCTGCAACCGTAATCGTCCAGTCGGAGTTGAGCCTATAAATTGAAGTTGCTACCTCGTTCTTACAATTTAACATCGTTCGAGCGTTACAGAGAGAATTTCCTGCATTCCTCTTGAACCCGGTACAAAATATCTTAATCCAATTTATTTTTCTTGTAGAATAGTATTTTGTGTGGACCTGTAGTTCTACTTCATTTTAGTGTGGTTTGGAATTAAATTAGTTTTAATATTTGTTTCAAGACCACTTCACGTGACCGAGGCGAGGGCTGGACTGTTCTTTGAAAAAGAATTAGCATTGCCATTCAACGTGGCAATGCTACCAGTTTTCTGGACATGTTTCCGGATGACAGCGATGCGGATGAGTACTTCGACGCTTAAGTGTCCTTTTTGTTTTTGTATTTATTTGTATATAGTACCTAAGTTAGATAATAATTTAATTTAAGTATGTATAAATTAAAATTAGGATACATCTCTATCATTCGACAGTATTAAAGTTCAAAGACCAATTTAAATAACCTAGTAAGGTTAATCTGTAAGGGCGAATTTCACCATTTCACAACTGAATGCGATCAGCACGTGAATCCCGTTTAAGGGCTGTTGGCCTCATCACTTTCTGCGGAATATTGACACTGACGGGTCTTAAGCACGGTTTAGATGTGTTGATCGCGTTGAGTGCATACATAATACACCCACATTTCGCCAGATATGCCTAAGTTCCATGTAACAGGAGAAATCCTTTTGCCATCAATCGGGAACAAACGCAGACTCCGGACTACTACTGAGAAGTTCCTGACAGAAAAACCCAAAATACTTTGCCCGACCTGGGAATCGAGTCCAGGACTACATGCTCAGTAATAACGCTCGTGACTACTAGACCAACGAAGCAGACAAACTGGCTAAATAATATATGTCGAAAAAAATATATAATACATACAACTAATTTGACAAGAAAGCAGGTGGTAGGTACTGAAGCAAAGCCAGAGATTTAAATATAAATTATAATTAAACGTACGAAATAGGTAACCAGATTATATAAGATACTTGAATATAGTAGAAACGCGACTTTTATCCAATGTTGTGTAGACTGGAAACGATGAAAATTAATAATAATATGAGCTCAAAATGAAAATATTAAATTCCGTTTGAATTATTCTTAAGCCTTCTTAGTGGTTACATTGAATAGGTCAATAACCTTGCTGGCTACAGCCTGAAAACAAATGAAAAAAAATTAAGATTTACATATTATTTTCTAATCGATAATGTGGTTGAAATTACCAATTTAACAGGATTTACTGAAATAATTCACTTATTCATTCATATCTTCTATACATGACTGTAACAACTACACAAAATACGTTGACGACGTGGAGTTGCGGATACCAGCCCGCATTACCTATTACGTTATAGTCATTTTCCTGTCAGGCTGTGTTTGCATTGTTTTGCAAAAAAAGTTTTAAGCTGTTTTCACAATTATCTAGCTAGAAAAAAAACTGGGAAGTTTAGGTGTATAATACATTTATATTTAACTTAAACAACACAGAAATCTCAATGTATTGTTAAATCGTAAAAATCGAGAAAGAGAGGAGCGGCCCGATAGGTTGATATAATTGTATGGAACGGTGGCAGGAATAAAGCATCTAAAATAAACTCAGAGGATAACACACACACAACCAAATACAAACATTCAAAGACATTTCAAACACACAACAAAACAAAACAAACACGCACACACACAAAGACGTTGAATGTCTTTGTGTGTGTGCGTGTCCATTCATTCATTTCGACATTTTCTAAACGCAATCATCATTAGATCAGCACATGTCCTGTGTGTCCTTCCGGTCACTACTCTACTCCACATATCTTCGCATTTCTATATCTTTGCCCGACTAAGTCCTTTAAAATCCAAGAAATAAAATTGTTATACCTCTCATATAAAGATTTCATCATTATAAAGATTTAGCGAGTGCAACTTTAAAGACTCGTCACCTAAGGGGAATAAAAGCGTCGTTCCCCAAGTTAATAGTGCCAGCTAAAATTATTTTGCCACCGTAAAACTTTAAAACATTGAACTGTTAAAAAGATAATATTCTGTGACATTTGGTAAACTTGACAATAGTGGCGTCACTCGAGTGAATGTTTATTTGCTTAATTTCACGACAAAATTGTGTCGAAATCCAACACCACCGATCCACGGTTTACTAATATTCAATTTAACACACGGGTAGGGCTAGTGCCTATTAATCATTAAATGACAAAATAATGAATATGTCAAAATAAATCGCAAATTGAAACAATATTTTTTTTTCAAGAAAACTAAAATATGTTTTTTTTTTTTTTTTTTGTGGTCTTAAGATTCAGTGTTCTACTGCCACTTGGACACAATATACCTTATGGAACTTGAGAGGTAAGCTTATTATTATTAATAATACATAAAATCAATCCGCCTACTTTTTGCACTTGTTTCATCCTAATAATATTGCTTATATATTGCAAATATTATGATCCGTGATCCCGCCAAATGTCATCTACGCGACAGTTCTTTAACTACAGGTTGCTCTAAGATGCTATTTCCAAACATTTTAAATAAATAGGTAAATAATAACGTTTAATGGAAATATAATGTCTTTCTGAAACCAAAATGTGAAAACGTATATGTGTGTTAAATTAATGTCACCATTGTAGCGCCACGTTGTATATCTATAGGTATTTTACTTTTAATTCAGAAAATGAAAGTGAAGCGTCAAATGACAACTACTAAAATTAAGGAGCATGAACATAATATGTTGCATCACTAATTTAAGCAGCCAATGAGAAAAAAGAGCTTTTAGCTCAGTTTAATGAAGCTAGATATCAAAAGAAATGTCAAACAGGAATTTAAAGCAGGACAAACACAATACTCACGACAAAATTCAAGAATATTATCATAACAAACCATGAATTTCAAACATTCCAGATATGTTCGAGATGCATTCAAAGCAATATTTGTCTTCGTAAGCTCCGGTATTCGTATAACGTTCATAGATTCTTTTGTGTACGGAATTCAGTTCCGGTCGATAAAATATAGGAACATCCCCCAGGCTCACCTGTCGACGATATAAAACCAACATAAAACTATCTGTTTTATTGTTCTGCTTTAACTTTTACTGCCTCTACGCTCATATGAATATGTTTCAGGCACTTTCAGGCAGTTTCAGGCCATGGCACTCATATTTTTCAAGGGCATAAAGTTTGGTTTATGGAGGTTTGTGTACGCGATTTTCTCAAGGGTCACCCTTATGGAGATGAAGTATGGCGAACCGATCCCTTGGAGAAATAAGCGGAGATATTTGAAAGGACGTCAATCATCGGATTGGATGGTTATTGCTATCCGTCTTGACGGATCTTCATGTGGCTATTGTCAGAGCATTAGAGCTTGGTCGTGTCGGTAGGTCATGCTTTTATTTAGGAAAGAAAGAAAATAGGATTATTTGTCATTGACGTGCATAAAAAAAGATATGTTCACTCGAATAATAAAGAAAACAAAAGTAGATCTATAATCACTAACAGAAAACAGAAATAGTCGGCAGCTGCACGTCATGACAGCGCTAAGTATGATGCTATGCTGACCAGCACAGCGCTGATTTTCAGTGGTCACCAGAAAATACCTGACGGCAGACAAGTCAGTTTTAATAATAGGATTTCTGAATGTTCTATTTAATTCATTAGCGACATGAACGCTGTTTACAAATCCACTCAAATGTAACATGTACCCACGAGAAATTACGCTAAACAAATTCATTGATGACGCCCAAAAACCAACATCAAAAACGTAATTACCATTCGTTTCAAAAATATTTATTAAACAAAAGCAAACAATTAAAATCGCTTTGTGTCCAATTGATCAAATTGCATGTTTTAGAGTATTAACGAGTGTCGCTCAAAATGGATTTAATTCATCGTGTTTCCGATTTCAAATTGACATTCTGGATATTCTGGGCCAATCACAACGTTGGCATAAATGTCGTTTAATTTGAGTATTAATAAATTCAGCTACGTTTCTATTTTAGTATCATTATTTGGAGATTTTTGTTGTATTCAATCGGGATAAACGAGATTAATTTTATAAAAAGCTGTATTGTTGGTAGTTATTCCAATTAATAATGATGATGAAAGCTCATTAAAGTTTTCATCATGAATGACATTTGAATGAAAATAAAGTGTAAAGTGGGAAGTTATATTGACGAATCACAAAAAATACATCCGCCAGATTAAAAAATGAAATAAATCATATTATTCATGCATTCGTATTTTAAAGTATTGAATGAATAATGTAAATGTATCCCTTGTCAAGACAAATTAAAATATCCAGAGTTTACGTTGAACTCAGAATTTTAAAACCCATTTTGCGGATTATTTCTCGCTTTATTTAACTTTGTCATCAAGATTTTAAGGACTCTGAGGGTTCATGGTCGCTAAATTATTCGAGAACAAAATTCAAAGCTTCTATTTTAATATTGTAAGGTTTTGCGTGCTCTCCTACGAACCGTTCTACAGTAGTATCAATGATGTCGCCATTACTCTGTTCTGTAACACGATCTGTTCGTGAAGCATTGATCTTATTTCAATAACCAACAATCACACAAGTACCCGTCCCTTTATTGTTCTCTGCTCTGGTATCTGATCAACACTCAGAAATCCTATCTATAGCTCCTTCATCGCCATGGAAGTTCGACATGCCCACAATAATTAGCCAAACATCAATTCAAATTCTAACTCTTCAAACAGTAGACGAACAATTCGAACCTGCAAGATCTCATCTCGACGCGCCCTCGGGATTCCAAAACTTGATCCCTAACTAACTCAGTCTTCATTATACATTGAACAAATACATCTGTTTGCGAAGGATCCCTAAAGGCTCAGTTATCGGAGTTCATTGTGATTACCGTCCAACTTTTCATTTTATTTGAAAACCTTTATTGGAGAACACAGACGGAACTTGTTATTTTTCTGTTTGATTTTCTGAAAATTAATAAGTTAAATGTTTGGAACTTTAAGATGATTCGATCAAAGTTGGGGAGTGTTGAAAATGCTGTTTTATTGTGTCAACTTAACTTTTAATAATAAATCACTGTTGGGGGTTTACTTCCGCTTTTAGAGCAATAACATTTTGTCTTTAAACTTTAATATGTTTGCAAATAATTACGTATGACATTATAATTATGTTTATTTTTGACTTGTGCTCTCCAGCTTTTAATACTAAGAGTACTGTGATGACTTCTTAAAATCTTATTATTATTTCTTCGATTTCATTTACACATTTTTTTTACATTTTAAATTATTTTTTATAAAAACATTTAAGAAAAATATTAGCCTATTGCTGTTGGGAACAGGGTCCATGCCACCGGTTGCTGAAACAGGAGGTTCCTCACAATGCGAGCCATATCGAGAAGTACTGCGTTCTGGATCAGGCCTTTGATCGAACAGCCTAACGTGAGCCTCAAGATATGTTGATCGAGGCTTGCGGCCTTTAGACCATTGGCTGTTACGACAATGATAGCCGACCTCACATTACACATGTCAACAACATCGTGTGCTAAGTCAAAATATTTTATAGATTCTCTTTCTCAGCTTTCACGTTTTTCTCGCTTGAATGTGAAATTACTATTTTTATTGCTTATCGGTGAAGGAAAACATTGAGAGGAAACCAGCATGTCTAAGATATACTTCTCAACAGCATGTGAAGCCCATGGGCAGCTTAAAAATTCTGACACCAGGTTAGACACTAACCACACGAATAAGAAGAAGATCGCTTATCCTCCTTTTTATCATACAGATCTCGCCATTATTCATTAATAATGCCTGCCCATCAATGCCTAATTATGACGGTAGCTGTAACCTCTAATAATTTCAACAAACAAACCATTCAGTACCACCACTCCCAAAATTTGGCAAAACCCACACCTGCTCCCATATTCATGCAGACGTACACTTACCTTCCATTATCACAAACACAAATCAATTCCTGAATAGATAATGTGGTTAAGCACACAACGGGGAACTGGGAGCCCAGCATTCGGGATCCGGTGGCAACCGCAGGAAATTGGCAGGGCAGCAATACGTTACGAGTATTATTCATTGGTGCTTCCTGCCGGCTTCCTTTTTACGCCCAATTTGAATATAGCGATGTTAATTTTGTTATTGGTTCCGGGGAGAATGGTAATTAGTGCTTTTTTTCTGTGCAGTGTTGAGGGAATTTTAAATTGTGTTGCTTCGTAAGTTTTCTTTGCATTCATTAGGTTTTTTTTTGCTTTCCTCTTTGTGAAAACATGGTATTAAGAAATGTGCTTACTTACATACATAAAAGACGCCTTATTTTGGGGGTAGACAGAGACTGCAGAATGTCACTAGCTACGATCCATACGTACTCGTCATGGCATTATCCACCATACATGTGCCTACGTGATTATTCGAGAATAAATAAATTTATTGTATAAAAAATAACTTAAATGATTTTTAAAAATATAAAAAGTCTAGTAGCTACCTATTATGTCTTAGCCTATCATCCGATTCTTGACGTTGACTTCTAGGACACCCTGTATATGTAAAGTGCTGGTTCAAATTCTTGCCCGATTAATACAAACTAAAATCCGAGAAGAAATAAGTAGCAAGCCAAACCTCTGGATCGCAAGAAATGCTAAACTAAATTTAATTCCACCGGAGCACCTGTGGTAAGCGGAACTCATGTAATGAATGTTACTGCATTCTCCGGAGTCTTGCCTCAACTGTGGCTACTGCTGATTCAGGACCTAGTTTCAAATGTTCGATATTAAAACCAGGAATCTGTGTTTAACCTAAGATCTGTATCTACGTACACTTGCGAGCAAAAGTATGGAATCACCTACATGTTCCTCGTTCTGAGCGATTTTTAAAACTAAATAACTGATGAAAATTAATGAAAATGAATGTTACTGCCGACCTGCTATTGAAGTCGAATACTTACAACTACTCACAAACTCTTTCGTAAGGATGTGAAATTGAAACAGTAATTTTGTATTGTAGTTTTTTATACTTTTACATGATGTAATTATGTTTTCTTACCGCCTACTATATTCTTCGTCACAAAGTACTAGAATATTACATTTTTAATAATAAACCTCTTAGCAACTTTCTTAATAACCAACAAGAGCCTTCATCCCGTAATCAATACGGTATTAAACAAGATCTAAAAATACTCGCTATAAGGTACCTACCGCCCTGAAACTTGGTCCCCTGTCAAGTAATAATTGCTGAAACTTCGAGACAAGTTCGTGAAAGTACATGATATTGTTTGCACGAAGCCTGTTCAATGTTCAAGCTTGTTTGTTGTCATTTCCTGCAAGTTTTACGTTAGCAACATGTTTAGGTGTAATTTGTGAAAAACAATAGTCTTGATGATAAATTTAAATAAAAACAAAATCTACACGTGACTATATTAACTCACAGATCTGTCACATGACCCTGCTATTATATCATTCGGTAAACCACCTCGCCATTGAAATTACCGATTGAATAAACCAAGATGGCGTATCCTATGTTTGTAACAATAGATCCTATGGAGCTGTATATAAGGTGACTGGTAATTACTGACCGATATTTAAACACGTGATTGTACTCATGATTACAATCAACTTTCCCAAAGAAACTTTTTTTGTATACTCAATAGCTGCTAACACTGATCGGCGCGAAGGTCATTAAACTTTGCGCGCGCCAGTTGTATTGTTATTGTGATAAAAATAAAACTATTGAGTATACAAAAAAAGTTTATTTGGGAAAGTTGATTGTAATCATGAGTACAATCACGTGTTTAAATATCGGTCACTAATTACCGGTCATCTATATGTCGAATTTTAACGAAATCAGCGATGAAGAAAACTGGCTGCTACAAGCATTTTGCCACCTCGTTTTATGTTCATACTAGTAACAAATCTAGAGCACACGTCATAACTAAAATTCTAACCATTACAACCGTAACTAATCCTACAAAGATCAAAACCATAAACGAGACAATGACACGAAATAACACGAAAGCAATAATATCTAAACGACAGCGATGTAATGACGCATGTAACCCACATTCAGGCAATAACAGAAAGTATGAAATTGTAACGTGGGCTTTAAAGATTTTTTTGTTAAGGCTATCATGTCTGTGTAGAGTACATAAATGGAACCAGTGAGAAGGAATTTTAAAAAGATTCTTTGATGCAGAGTTTATAACAGTAAGAGACCGTAGACAAACATTTTTTTGTTTTAGTAGCCTTTAGTTTTCGTAAAATTCGCAGTGTTTTATTCGACACTAGCTTCTGCCCGCGACTGCGTCCGCGGAAAATTTCTTGTTTTAACATTAAATATATCCTATGATACTCGGCAATACTGCAAATAATTCTGTTTTCGGAGGTATTTCTTTCCGACTTGCTAGACGAAAATTGCGATAGCTCGGCTAATATGTATGATATAAATATAATTTATAGCCTATAGCACTCAGGAATAATGTAGCTTTCTATCAGTGAAAATTGGATCATTATTTCCGGAGATTACCCCCTACATACAAACTTACAAATTTTACCTCTTTATAATATTAGTATAGATGTCATCAAAAACACTAATTTCTTAATCATAAGCAAGCCATCATCGATTTATTTATTTATAGCTAGCTTCTTCCAGCGGCTTCGCCCACGTGGATCCCATGGGAACGTACAGTCGGGATTAAAATTTCATCCAGTCGTTCCGGTGTGAAGCAGTAACAAACATCCATACATGCTCACAAAGTCTCGCGTTTATTTAGGTACGCCAACAGCATGTACAGTCACGAGCAAAACTGTGTATACAGTTAGTTAAATTCAAAAGCGGTTTTCTACTTAATTATTGAATTGAATTGTACTTTGTCACACACATTGTTAAATAGTCAAAGTTAACAGGGATCGGTTCTTATATTACAAATTACAGGTATGCACGACATTCATGTAAAAGAAAAAGTTTTTTTGTAAATCATAAAAAAAAATGGTCAATCGATTTGTAGATTATTTTCATGTAACAATTTCAAATCAGATAATTTAATAAATAATCAGAATCACATAACTTATTCGGAGCGCAAGCAAATAAAACGACTACTCTATAACGGGCACAATAGAAATCGGGATAGGATTTCTATTGTTGGAGGGATGGAAATCTACCATTATTTATGCAGCACCGTGGTCTTCCAATTTAATAGCGTATTAATGCTGGAAGCTTCTCCTTGTCAACGGGATTCGTATTAATCCCACTCAGAGCTCTGTTTAGCCCAAGAGTATTAAAGGGACTATATAAGGAGCAGAGATTTCGTGTAATTTTCAAGGGTACCCTATTGAAAAAGGTAAGGTATTTGGCTCAAGAGGTAAAGGATACCCTAAAAATCTCGACCTTGTTTGATATTGTTCGGATTGATCAAAAATATGGGTCAGAACAAAATATAATCGATGAAACGGTAGTCCCGTTTCATCGATTATTATACAGAGACATATTTAGAAGAGGCTAAATGATTTTTAAGTAATAGTGTCTAAAAGGAGTTTAGAGTGGGCGCGCTATTCCGTAAAAAAATGTCAGTCGACGCGTGGGGAGCATTTTGCCGATCATATTTTGTTGTTATGTTCAAATACTACAACTAATTACATTATTTTTTCAGGGTTTAAGTGAAACTCAAAAACGTCGGGAGCCGCGTGACGACTCCCGGCCACCGTAGGCGCGGACCTGTGGACGGTGAGTAATGGGTAGTTTACCGCCCGATCAGGACCAGGCCCATGCCGGACGGCGCGTACTTGTTCCACGCGTACCTCAAAGAGATGATAACATTAAAGTAGCCTGGCGGGTCAGCGGGATTGTCCGAAAAGGTTACCGCTACCCTGGAACATGAAGGGCTAAGGAAGGAACATGGATGAGTTTTAGTTAGTAAGAGTCTAATACTCCCTTCCGCTCCACCCAGAGTAGGAGTCATTTGATGATTTCTCTCAAAAGAAAAACTCAAATAATTATTCATATTATTCAAATAATACAAACACACCACACTTAAATTCAATGGTTACATTAAACAGGAATCTTTTAAAATACATACGTTTGAAAAATAATACATTAACAAAAGAAGCCTCCATTCTCCATTCTGCAACTTAAGATTAACTTCTCGCAGCGCTCGGTCATTTAACTTAATATAACACGGAAGGACTCCACTGTGGCCTTTTGGATGAAATAATAATTGAGACATGTCTAGAATTTTTCATTCTTTGAAGATTTTTATGTAAAAGTCTGAAGAGATGAAGATAAAATAAATTAATTCTACATTTTGCATAAAATCTAAATACACTGGACCATAGGAATAATATTTGAGATTGGAAAAATGCAAGTGTAGATTTTTTACACAAAGACAGAGAATATTTTGTAGTGAATATGTCAAGAAAACTTGAAGAAACTGTCTATATTAAATCCTTATATATGAGAAAACACGAAGGAAAATATATTCCGTATAACTTCAAAATGTTCTTTGAAGCCCTAGTTATATTTCATGGAAATGCTCAAGTGACACAAGGCCTTTGTTGACTTTTACCTTTCCTAGATGAAAGTGGATAGTTGGTTTTCCAAGAAATTTACAACGACCGCACATATAACTTCATACTAGAAAAAGTTAATATTATGCATGTCAAGCTATTATATGTTCTGTTCATATGCAATGAAATGTTGTGTTGTAAAAACTACAATTTAATTATGATTTATATAATATTTGGTTTGCAGTGGTTTATCCAAAATAACGGGCAAGTTCGTGTCAGACTACGCACAATAAAAGGTTTCGTATAACGATTATGGAGTCCAAATCGAAATTCCAAATGGCGCCAATGAAAAATTGCAGTGAGAGTTGACTGGTAGGAATTGTCGCGTAAGGAAAAAGCGTTATGTCTTTTTGTAGTTATATGAATACGTGTGCGTGAGAGCAGCGAGATTCGAAAAGACCGAGCATTGTGCGTGGTCGTCTCAATTAATCAATTAAGCCTATCGCAGTCCATTGTTGGGCATAGGCCTCTTCCAGGCTGCGCCACAACATCCTGTGCTCCACCTTCCACTCTGTTCCTGCCATCCATCCATCTAGCTGAGCTGACTACGCTTGCCGATACGCGGTCTCCACTCGGAGGCACGTCTGCTCCACCGGCCATGGCAGCGGTTGTATTACTTCATTACTATACGTGTTCCCCCGACCCCAGAATTTTATTACTTTTTCCAGTTTGTAGTCACATCTAGTCACTTATAATATAAACATTATAAACCCAAAACGACCAGCATTCATTATTTTATTGTAGTTTATATTAATTTCGAGCATTTCAAATCTATTTACACCATACATTCCTTAACTAAATTTCGCCAACGCCAACACATAGCCACAAAACAAAACCATCCAACACTGCCCGAACAAGTTGGAACTAAAAGCGTTATCAATAGATCAATTAAGAACTTTTCACCGGACAGCTTCCTGTTTGCAACAAAACTTTCGCTAGATTCCAGCACTAAGCACTCGTAATTTGAGGTCTAATCATTAAAAAGTTGGAGTCTTTTTAATCTTTTGGGATTTGCGTTTGATGTATGAATCGTTTGGAGCTAAACGCAGTATAGACAGAAATGGTGTAATACTTGAGTGTCCAGAGCAATTTAATGGCAGGTCCGAATGACAGGCAAAATAAGTATACTCAGTAAAAAGTATATCCTTTTGAACGCCAGAGCATAAACGCACGCTCGTGCCCTCCACGCCAAGCTACAAATTTATTTCTTCTTCTTATCATGAATTTTCCAATATCCAGTAGTCATTAAATACGTACGACAGCTAAACTCTTTTAAGATATCTATATAAATACTCCCAAAAGCAATAATTTCATGTTATAGTGTTGTTGCCATTGTCACCTTGGCGTACAGGGCACGTTCTTGTTCGACGATGGCGTTCAAAAGGCTAATCTTGTAATATTCACGAAACATGCTGATTCTTTCTCATCAAAGAAACTTTACAAAAGGCTCATCCTCGAATCAAAATAAAATAACAGAAGAACCCTACTGCTGCTCAATTATTACGGAACAATAGTGATCAAACATAATTTAATGATGTAATCACTGACAAGTACAACAAAACGAAATCGCCCATATTCTTAGAATCTTACCACATAATCCAAATACGAGCAGTCTATCGGTATTGTCCTAACACCTAACATACGCAATTAATGTCCCATCCACGTCAAAATCAAACAAACAGTACTATTTCCCTGAATCGTTATCATTGATTATGATTACTGTTACTGGTAGGGTGTGTACACATAGAGCTGGCCATTCGTTGAAGTGGGTCTGTATTCCAAATAGGTTGAATTGGTTCTTAACTAGTGCAGCGAGTTATTTGCTAGCAGTACTGCGTCGTGAATTCAAGTTAAATCAATTTGCTTTCTGCTTCGCTATTGTACAAATATCAATGGTCTTTGATACTGTGGTGAAGTACATGTTTAAGAGTGATTGAACTGACAGCAATGAATAATCAACCATCTACACGATAGTTTTTTCTATCTATAATATTATGTAGTTTATCGGCCATCTTGTTACCATAACACAAGCATTAGGTTGCTTAGCTTGGGACTATTTATGGCGCTGTGTGAAATGTCCACGGATATAATTATTATTATAGAGTTACAAACTACCAGGAACCAACTTTAATTTCCTTCAGTTACCGGGAAAGCGTTCTATAAGATGGTAATAACCAACAGAATCCCACGAAAGACTTAATAGATCTTGTACATCTTTGAATATTAGCATCATTTTTGTTCATAAGGTATTACTGTGTTTCAAATTCTGTGTACATTACAGTTTGTTATTCCCCAAGGCATGTCGAGTTGGCTTCCAGTCTACTTAGCCCTCTGGCGTATCGTTTGCTGTATGTGCATACTCCCTAAACGTAGCAATATGGTCGCGTGGGTAAACTCGCGTCATTAACCGACCGAGTTAATTGGGCCCCAGTCAACAAAGATTAAGGGTATGTTGTCTGGTGTTTTTTGTTTGGTCGGCTTTTATTGGAAACCGTAATTGGTTCGTGTCTAGGAATTATTGGCAGATACATGTCGATGGTGTTATTTAATTTTGTGTTTGTTGTGTTTTAGGTTGTTTTGTAATTCGTGGGTGCTGGAATTGCTGGTAAAACCTGTGTTATGTCTGGCTAGAAAGGCAGTTTGATTGAGTTGATTTTTATCAAAAAGTCCAATCATGCTACGTTTGTTTATTCTGTGCTAGTATATCATCAAAATATTTTTTTGTGTCGAAAGGCAAACAATTACGTTTTAACCCGAGAAAGGCTAAACAAATTTTATTATTAATCGACGCAAGTGTCATCCCAGAAACACACAGAAGCAATAATCCACCTTTCAATATTGACACTTGTACCATTATTACTTTTTTTCTCCATCTATGTGATTGCAATGGGTAATAATGGGGCAAATAAAATTCAGTTTATAATTCGATAAAACTGTATTAGAAATAAGTAAGACAACCATCTTGGATCACCACCGTTATAACAAAAAAAAAACAACTATCTCCCTATTCCAATCAAAATCGCCTTAGGCTTTTCGCAACTATGTTGGGGTCGGCGTCTAGTCGAACCAAATGCAGCTAAATACTAGTATTTCACATGGCGACTGCCTATTTGACCTCCACAACCCAGTAACAGGCTGTCGTACGACGTGTTTTCCGAGGCACGGAGGAGTCTCGGTATGTAAAGATGGTCATCCACCATCCCATCCATAGACCAACCGCAGCAAGCGTAGCTTAACCGGATGCATCGACCCTTGCGGCACGAGCTCTTCCGTATTCCAATATTGAAACTCACTAAAGTTTCCCACTCGCTACCGTTTGGATACACAACAAAAAAATAAATAAAGCCTCCCATTCAACAAATTATTGTCCCTACATGTATTTTTTTAAAGCCGAACGTTGGTTTACTACTAGCGACGGTACCATCACCCAGTTTCCTACCACCCAAATGAGGCGTTCACGTGACTAACCGCTCGTTGCTACAAAATGCTACGGAAAGTTCCTTGAAATCCATTTCGGGGTCCTATCGCTGCCCAAATCTATAGTGATAGAAGTGACGAGTGATTTTTTTAGAACTACAGTTGGAATAGATATTGACCTCAATATTTGGATTAGTGTAACTATAAATTGGTTGTGTTTTGGCTGGAATTGATATCTTACTTCTTCTTATTTCTAAGGATTTATTTTCGTGTTGACTATTGTTTACAGCCTTATTATGTTTTCGTAGGTTCAACTTTGATAATTTCAAAGTACTGTCGCTAGCACGACTAGACAGCGCTAGCAAGTAATACCAAACTGTCAAATTTCTTCAATTGATTTTAAACCATAAAACGTTGAAAGTACCGTACAAAATCCATTGACGAAATTTGACAGTTTGTGGTAACTTGATGTGTTGGTGACTGTACAGATGCCAGCACATCAAGTTACCACAATGTGTCAAATTTCTTTGATAGTATTTCAACTTTATTGCAAAGACATAAGGTTCATTTTTAATTGAGAAAATTTGACAGTTAGGGATAGCTTGATGTGCTGGCGTCTGTACATAACGTAACGTAACAATCTTCTACCCTGGTTTAAGACGTAACCTGGAGGCTTTCACATTGGTCATAGCAGATCTTTAATAGGTATGGATATTGTTCCATTGCTTTTTTTGTATTTTTCTATTTTAGTTGCTGTTACGTTTGTGTAAGGTGACAATCGAAATATACTACACGATTGAAGCTAAACCTCTCACTTATACTGTAGTTTTAAAAACCTTTAACCTTTTAAATATGGTACTTAATGTTTGAGCCAAACAAGATATCACATTGCTTTGGTTAACATTTCACTTCGCTATTAAAACAATAATACTGAGATACATTTTTAGTTTAGTTTAGGCCCGAGGCCTTACTTGTGCCTATTTGAAATAAATGATTTGACTTTGACTTTGACTTTGAGGGCCAGGTTAATCCATCACATTTTTGAGTTTTCCAAAATCATTATCGCTGATAGAATTTCAAAGTTAAATTCTAGGCCGTCTGGTTTGTGGTATTTAATTTTCAATGCAAACTAAAGACAACTTAATTGTTTTGTTTTCATAAGTTAAATCTCTCGATTCTGATGTTGATTGACTTGTTTTATTTATTTTCAGTCCTTTAAATTGACTCCGTTATTTTTTCTGACGTAATTTAATTTCTGAGTAAATATTTAAATGTATTAACCTACTCAAATACACAAGTTCAACAAGACCTTGAAGCAGTTATGGGAAAGAGCATGGATGGGTTTTAGTCAGTAAGAGTCTGACACTCCCTTCCGCTCCACCCAGAGCGGGAGGAATCATTTGGTGATTTGGTTGGCGCAGTGATTGAGCGATTGACTTCTGCGCAGCATGTCGCGGGTTCGATTCCTGCCCGGAACAAATATTTGTACGACCTGCAAGTATTTGTTCCGGGTCTGGGTTTTCTGTCTATAATATGTATGTATTTACAAAAAAAAATATATATAAGTAGAGTAGCAGCCATCTCGTTACCATAACATAAGCAATAGGTTGCTTAGCTTGAGAGTATATGGCGTTGTGTAAAATGTCCATGGATATTATTATTATTTCCCACTCTCAAAAAAAGAATAAGGAAGCATGTATAGTGTTGTTCTATATCGATCCATTTAATCAAATTCAAATTTCAAATTTTATTTATTTATATATAATCTGTCTTACAATAAAACGTAGGGCGGTGACCCCCAAACTAGACATTTGCCTGTATCTTGGGGATCGGGAATCGATACCACATATCGTCCATTAGACGAGAGTATCGGAATTGAGACTAGGTATGTGCCACAATGGTTACCGGTCGAGCTCGAAATAGTTACCCGCAAGTTGTTACGTCGAGTTAATGTACGATGGCAACATTGTAACATCTTTATAGTTCGCTGCAATTAAGCTTAGAACGGGAAGGGAAGAGCTAGTATGTCTCTAACATTGTTGTTCATTCTCTTTCAATCCTACTTAATGAAGATATGTCAGGCAAGTGCATCTCTTGGCTGTATATAGGGTGTTCCAGAAAAGTGTGGTCAATAAAAGATGCTTAAAAAATTTAACCAGCTTATAAAATAAAATTTTATATAAAGAATAAAAAATATTACATTATTTATGTTGTGAAATTAACAATGTAGGTTGAAATATAAAAACAAAATTCATGGAAGACGAAAGTGAGATCCTTGCCCTACAGTAGTAAAGACGCCAGCAGATCAAGCTATACTTAACTAAAAAAAAACAATTGATAACGAACCTTATGCTTATGCTATAAAGTTGAAAAACTATCAAAGAAATTTCACAGATTGTAACTTGATGTGCTGGCCTCTGTACAACAGGCTAAACATTCAATTAGTCAAAACTTGCAAGACAGAAAACCACTATAAAATAATTTAAAAAATTACTGGGAATTTGCATTACACATCATATATTGGAAGATATTATAATAATCGACTAACAGGCCATCCAGTTCATCATTAAAATGTTGAAAGTCACAATGACGAACAAGAGTCAAACCCGAGCACAACACTAATCCCAATCTATCGGCTAGTAGGTACATCCCTAATCCTTTACACACTCAGTTACTTACACAGTCAGTGCCACACTAAAGCCAATTAGGGAATGCGGCCCGTCCAAACACAGCCGGTTAATGATTAAAAGCAATTATTGATAGAACCAGACAATCGGTGGAGGTACTTGTATGTATATAGGACAAATGAATACGTTAACGAAGACATGTTTGGCTATTGCTGAGGATAACCATTCAAGAGTCCTTTGTTCTGATGATGGTGAAGAAAAGTGATGAGCAGATCGCATTCGATTTCTTGAAATGGTAGCTTTAAAATACAAGCAAAAGTGCAGACAACTCCCAATTTTTTTCAGCTATAAGATTGTTGTAATAAAATTCAAAGGGCAACCCTATTGTCATTCCAATGGTAATAGGCTCGCTGAAAACCAGACCTCGAGCTGATAGTGAGATAAGAAGGTAATTAACCTTATAGGTAAGAAAGGTTACTAAGACATGGTGGTTTCTAGACAATAAAGCATCAGGGGGGGCCTAGGCAAGTGTCAATCGCTCCGTATCGATTTGGTTTCAAAAAATGTTGATCGATTAATTCGTTATCTCAGCGATTCGGATTGTCAAGAATGCCACTTCCAATGAAATATTGATCGAGTTCGATCGAAAACCATTGATCACGTGACATTTCGAAAGCTTATACCAATAATTCGTTTAGGATTTATTTAATTTCGGTATAGTTATTGAAAATGTAACTTTGTCTAGGTTTGTAACCTCAGCATAGCCAAAGTATTGTCTAAAATCCATCATAAGAAACAGCCGCGTTTTTGTGATTAATGACATCATCCTTCTGCATTCATTAACTCAATAATATGCCTATAAATTGAAGGTCCATATACTGTGCCTTTTGGGAGCCCACATTTTTTGCCTATTTAAGAGCCTATTTTCTTAACCTATTTTAGAGTTATGATAGATGATTCGATGAGTTGCTTGTTTTTTCTTTCCCCTTGTTTCAATCCATTTCTATCAGTAGCAAAAACTTATTAATCAAAAGCTTTCCATGCAAACCATTCCCCCTTCCCGAAGCATCGCATCGCCCACCGATGGGACAGCATTTAATTTCCCGACTACCAGGCGCAAATTATGACCGCCATTATTCTTAAAAGTAATCTCATGCAGTTTCTGTAGAGAAATATTCTCATTTTTTATTTATGCCTTTATTTGCATAAAGTAAATAACGTGATACGGGAACATGCTGTAATGAGAAATTTCTTTACTTGTTTATTTTTTATCGCTCTAATTAGTGAATGTAGTAAATTGTTGGGTTTGGTTGTGTGTCTGAAAAATATGATCCTCAATAGGGCGCTGGGAGTGACTGGCATAAATTCATTAATATGGATCTTCTTCTTCTTTTCGTGTGGTTAGTAACTAACCTGGTGTCAGAGTTTTAATGCTGCCCATGGGCCTGTGACTTAGCTTAATATGGATGATGAATATGAAATGATTAGCAATCAGAAGGACGCTTCATTTTTTTTGTACTTAATTTCTAGTTGTTTCTCTGTCACCCACGTGTGGACAGAAATAAGTTTATTCTGCTCCTGCCCGATCAGTAAATTTAAGAAATGGGCCGTAAAATACCAGATGTCCCATAAAATTTCCTCTCTGAGAGATGGGTCCTCCCATGGGATATTAAAACTAATGTCCCTGGACGAATCTTTATATCATTATCACCTTCGACAATACGTTTTTAGATTGATTTAATGTAGTACGATTTCATGATCAAGCCGTTTATGAATGCTTCTTTACGATGTCCATAATAAAAAGTCCTGGATGAAACTATTGATTCCCTCGGCTGTGGTTCACAACAAAAAGGCACACCGACTCTTTACCATTAATCAAATCTTTTCATACACAACTATAACATGTTGATAACACCTTTTTACCAACAATAGCTCCATTAATTACAAACAGCATGTGTAGCCGCCACTCACACCGTACAGACAAGATCGTTAATACACGGGCAGGGAGTTGTCACTAATTTGTACCGGCCCGGATGACGGGCAGACAAACGGTCTGATTGACGGCCGCTTCATTAGTGAGACGAGTGAAATTCGAATGTATTTCTCTTATGTGCGGGTCTTTAGTTATGTTGGAGGGTAAATTAGAGTCTAGATGTGATAAGAATGATCGTGCCATAAAGGGATAGATAGAAATGTACTTCATAATCTCGTCCACTTACTGCGGGGGCGGTGAAAATTGCAAGTAGGTAAGCATTGTGCTTATAAAAAAAACTTTTTTTTTAAAACTCATTTATTTATTCAGACTAAAAAAATGTGCCTATCGTGCACCATGTCCCACTGACAGCGGTGGGGATGATATTTTGGAACGCCCTATGAGCTCTTCCCCTTTTTAACCACTTGTACATAATAGATTTATTTTTTATTTTTAGGTTGAATATTATTGTAGAAAGAACTATAAAGATAAGAAACTTTGTAATATATAAAAGGAATATCGAGACCAAATATATAAAAATGTTGTTGGAAAGCAATAGAAATCAGTAAATGAGACAAACCATAGGTAAGTCCTTGTTTCGTTTTGCGGTAATTATTCTTTTTAATTTTATGTAAATTCTGTTTTCGATCGGTAAAAGAAATAGACACTATGGCCGGTGGCCGGGAGTCTTCACGTGGCTCCCGACGCCCGGGGCGTCTCCTGCGGCGGCTGGGACGGGAGGACCTTTCTCTCTCCCATCCCGCCACCTCCTTCGCGAGCATGACTTTTTCGCAGAAGGAGGTGACTGCCTCCCACTCCCTTTCGCCCCGGACCATGGTTTGCACCAGGGCCGGGCGCGAGAGGTATGATGTACTTCCCTGTATGAGCCTTTTCATAAATATCTCTCCTTCTAATATTAAATTCGTATATATATCAAGTATCAGTCTATCCCTCATAAGTTCCTCTGGGACGAAAGGTTCATGTTATGTTAATTCCACATATGTATTTGTACCACCGCTAGTATTTCAGTGTTTGTTGCTAAGTAGCCCTAGGCCCCAAGCAGGGTAGACCGCACTCATTTAGTTATTAAAGTTTGCCTTCAACCGTATACATATTAATACATATGAATACATATTAGAATTAGTAGATTTTGAACCCCTATTTTCATATTCGGCAGAATTTGGCTTGAATTTGGCGTCTTAAAGGGAATAATTATAAGCTGTAGTGTCTTTTCCCTTCATTTAAGTATTTTTAGTTTCTTTGTGTTAAGTTGCATCTACCAATGTGCCTTTTTTTATAGGCTGGGAAGTCATCCATTGACTTCTCCCGCTCTGGGTGGAGCGGAAGGGAGTGTCAGACTCTTACTGACTTAAACCTAACCATGTTCCGGGGTAGCGGTAACCCTTTCGGACAATCCCGCTTAATCTACCAATGTTAGCTAAACTGTCAGTTGTTAGTGATAATTTGAGTATTTGATTGCTTTGGCTTCTGATTCTAAAAGAAATCGTTGCAGTAGTTTGAGAGATTGGATCATGTCAAAGTCAAAGTCAAAACATTTATTTCAAATAGGCACAAGAATGGCACTTTTGAACGTCAAAATGAACAAGAAATAGAACTGATTCTAGTCGCCCCTTCCAAAAAGTAGTTTCGTGTGGAGAAGAATGGGCAAGAAACTCCACCGTTACTCTTTTAAAATGTTTCACAATGTTTTGTATACATGTATTATAACATTATATGTGAAGACGATGCACCCAGAATAAAAACAATACATCACAAAAGGTGAAAAGAAAAACACATGTAGCAGTGGCAAGTAAACTTAATTATGTCATAAGTGCATGGTGCTCACATATTTACAAACATTCTAAAAGTTAATAATAATAAATTAATCAATGTGTGAGATGTTATTCCAATATTATAAAATAATATGGTACAAATTACCTAATTTACTTAGCAACCAGTTTGATTTTGTCTAGACACTAGATTGTCCTGTGGAGCAGGACCAGCATGTTTCCAAGCATCCTTATCTTTGATATAATCTTCTAATTTGTAATAAGCTTGTTTACAAAGTGTACTTTTAATATGAGTTTTAAATTTTCTTTCATTTAATTGCAGTATGTCACAAGGTATTTTGTTGTAACATTTAACACAGAACCCCATAAAAGATGTATGTACTTTTGACAATCGAAAAAATGGTTGAATTATTTTATCTTTATTTCTAGTATTAAAATTATGCCTATCACTTATTTTGTTAAAAAGATGTCTATTTTTTCTTACATACATAATATTTTCATAAATGAATTGGCAAGGTACTGTGATAATATTAATCCTTTTAAATAGTTCCCTAAGCGATTCGCGACGACGAAGATTGTAAATAGCCCTGATCGCTCGCTTTTGCAAAATAAAAATGGATTCAATGTCAGCAGCCCGACCCCACAGTAAAATGCCATACGACATAATACTATGGAAGTAACTAAAATAGACCAAACGCGCGGTTTCTACGTCTGTTAACTGCCTTATCTTTCTAACAGCATAAGCGGCCGAGCTTAGCCGTCCCGCAAGAGTTGTTATGTGGGGACCCCATTGCAACTTGTCGTCTAGCGTGATTCCCAGGAAAACCGTCTGCTTAATAAATTCCAGCTTTTCTCCGTTCAATATGATGTCACAATCGCTACTTTTAACATTAGGTAATGTAAATCTAATGCATTTGGTTTTTTTTTCATTTAGTACCAAATTATTTACCGTAAACCAATCTTGGACCTGAAGAATAGAGTTATTCACGTCGTCAAGATTTTGTGAGCGTCTATTAATTTTAAAGATTAATGAAGTGTCATCTGCAAATAACACCATCTTCGGTTGATTTTGAAGTAATTGGGGTAAATCGTTAATATAAACTAAAAAGAGAAATGGACCCAATATCGAACCTTGAGGAACGCCCATTGTCATTTCCGACCCCAGCGAGTTCACACCATTTACTTGAACTTTAACCTTTCTATCTTTCAGGTATGATCTTAGTAAATCAAGGGCTGTATTTCTAATTCCATAGTGCTCTAGTTTCAGCAGAAGCGTCTCATGTTCTACGCAATCGAACGCCTTAGAGAGATCGCAAAAGATTCCAATGGCATCTTGTGCTTCTTCCCAGGCGCTAAAAATGTTCTTTATTAGGGTGACACCAGCGTCAGTAGTACAACGCCCTTTGGTGAAACCGAACTGTTGGTCATGCAAGATGGAATTTTTATTAAAGTGACGTAACATTTGATTGAGCATCAACTTTTCAAACACTTTACTGAGAACTGGCAGAATTGACACGGGCCTATAATTGTTGGGTTCTTTACTATCACCGGATTTGAACAATGGCACTACTTTACTGTGTTTCATTAGATCCGGAAAGACTCCTTGGTCCACACTAGAATTAAATATGAAAGCTAAATAGGGCGCAATGGTATCGATAATAGAACTACAGACTTTTACAGACATTCCCCAGAGATCTTCTGTTGATTTGATTTTAAGATCTTTAAAAGCTTTTATAACAGCCTGGGGGTTTGTATGCTGAAATGTAAATTCTAAAGGGCATGCCTTTACATTTTTTCTAAGTAAGGCAGCAGAAAGTGCGGCTGAGGAATTTAATGATGAAGTAGTTTTGAGAGGAATATTAGCAAAAAAGTTTTCAAATTCCTGAGCTATTTCTATATCTGAGTTGATGCGGCCATGTGCAGTCTCTAAATTAAACTCAGTATTACGCTGCTTTTTCCTACCTGTTTCATTATTTATTATTTGCCAGGTAGTTTTTATTTTATCATCAGCTGATTTTATTTTATTGCTAATATAAAGAGCTTTAGCTATTTTGCACACACTTTTAAAAGTTTTAGAGTATTTTGCAACATACTGATGAAAGTTTGCATTATTCGTATGTTGCTTGAGGCCATAAAGTTCAAAAAGTTTTGCCCTGCTTTTGCGAATACCAGGAGTCGCCCAATCTCTAAATAAAAACTTTGTGAAAATGCTTTTAGTTTGTAGTGGAAAAGAGTCATTAAATTGCTTATTCAATAGTAAAAAGAACTCGGCGTAGAACTCACTTGGGTCAGATATATTATTAAAATTCTGAACACATAAATTACTGGCCAAAGACTTATTGAATTTGTTTAAATTTGTACATGTAATTGGCCTAAATCTTATTTGAATTTTTTGTAGAGGCATATAGGAACAAAATGTTATAGTTTGTCCACTGTGGTCAGATGGCAACTTATTTAAGATATCTTTATGTAAGTATTCACAATTACAAAAAATATTATCTATACAAGTGGCAGAGGAGGCAGTTACTCGGGTTGGTTCCATAAAAACGTTGGACAAATCAAATGACCCAAAAAGACTTAATAATCTGACAGTATTCGAGTTATTTTCTAGTAAATTAATATTAAAATCTCCACATATGATTATTGACTTGCTACTAGTACTTAGTTTCTTTAACACATCTTCCATTACAGAATCAAACACAGATAGATTCTGGTAATTTGGAGGTCTGTACACACATACTATAACATGCTTATCTAGCTCAACACAGGACAATTCAATGGTGTGTTCAACAGATAGTCCGATGATGTCTTTTCGTTCTTTAGATTTTATTGAATTTTTAACTAATATTAATGACCCACCGTGTATCATTTGTTTTCGGCTAAAATAGCTAACTACGCAATAATTTTCAAAATTAATTGATACTACTTGATGATCTTTTAACCAATGTTCTGTTAAACAAATGACATCAAACTTGGTATTTTCCAAAAACAATTCTATTTCCAGTAACTTGGAAGAGCAACCTTGAATATTTTGATTTAATAATTTTAATGTATGTTGCACTCCATTCAGTTTATTATTTTTGAGAGTTATATTGCCAGAAGATACCTTTTTATTATTTTGTAGTAATAATAACTGGTTATTAAAAGTGGTAACTTCTGTTGTCCTACTGATGGTACAAATTTATACAAAGTTTTACATGATCTCAGTTCATGCAAAACTTTGTATAAATTTTGTATTTTGCTTTCAAAGCGTTTTAGATTTCTACAACGAACTTCAACAACATTATTATAAAGTTATTTTCGATAACTTATGTCAGCTCCATACATTTTTCATGTTCTATCATCATTATCGGTGATAGAATATCATATTGTCTAGACTGTAAGGATCCTTGAGAGTTAACCATAACTAGCGAGAGGTCATTCTAGACCCATTTGTTACTTTCACCCATCATCTTCCTGCCCTTGTTCCATGATTCCTGGGGTCAGCGCTACCCGTTTACTTCTTCCATTCTCCCTTGTCAACTGTCACGTTATCATACACTCCTCCTTTGTATTCCTCATACAATCTTATCTGCTCATTTTACCCACCACTTTTAAATTTATTGTAATATAAAAAATCTGCCTAACCTTTTGTTGGGGTCGGCTTCCAGTCTAACCGGATGCAGTTGAATACCGGTATTTTACATGGAGCGACTGTCTATCTCTCTCCACAACCCAGTAAAATTGTAAAACAATACCCCTTGGAAAGACTGGCTTTCAGAATTTCGGGCTTATGACGACCCATAATGACTGTCAAAGATGCACAAATACAGTCGGGACCAACGGCTTAACGTGGTTTCCGAGGTCTCGGAAACCCTCTTTACATATAAAGAGGGTCACCCATCTACGGTCAACCCCGGCAAGGGTAGCCTAACCTGATGGATCGATCTGTGCAACTGTTATTACTTAGCCACGAGCTCCGCCGTTAAATCTATCATAACATAATTCCGCCAAATTTCAATCTGTTAGCTTAAAATATCCCAAACATCGATACGGTCCGTCACGAACCGTGACGGATAAACGACGGACACTCGCTTCATTAGTGAGTGAGTTGGGAGTGGCGGTGAAATTGTTATGTAGTACCTACATTTTACTTATATGTGTGTGTTGAGTTTAGGTTTAAATAAATAAAGCCTGCGTTATGTATTCAGGGGCCTAAGCTTCTAGGGTTTTATTAACAATTGTTATTTAGATAGAAATCTGTAGGTCATTATTTTAAAGTCTAGGTTTGTTGATAATAATAACGTTACATATTTTGCGTTGTTTTAGAATTGATGGCCTGACAATGATATTATTATTATGTGAAAAAAATGGGGAAAAAAATCAGCTGTTCCATGAATAATGCTTGCAAGACTCGTCAAAATGTAGGGAACAGATGATTTTGTTTTTCCATTTCAGATTTGTTGTCAAAAGTTGTTAATAATGATTATTACAGAGGCCAGCACATCAAGTTACCTCAATCTGTCAAATTTCTTTGATAGTATTTCAACTTTATTGCAAAGATATAAGGTTCATTTTTAATTGAGAAAATTTGACAGTTAGGGATAGCTTGATGTGCTGGCGTCTGTACAATGACTTTTTGAAATATTTCTCATGAATTCAATTTCATCCTGTATAAAGCTATAAAAAGAAACAAATCCATACCGACATGCAATTAGCATGCTATAAACCAAATGCTCACAAAAACATAGTTTGTAACTGTATAAATATTAATATTCAGATGTATTATAAATCTTACTATCTTCGACGTTTAAGTATGGTTATAAATAAAGAGATTTAAGCAATAAAAGTTAATCCGATTGATTGATACAATATCGACGTTCGGAATGGACGATTATTCTCGAGAATGAAAATAAAAAATATTATGGAAATATGAAATAATGTGTCAGTGATGTGTGAATTTATCAGCATTTTGACACGAAACTAATCAATGTTATTGCAGTTTAATTCGGAATTTGTACGAATAATTTAAGTTTTTTGACACTTCTGTTAACTAAATTAAGCGAGTGAATGTTTTCATTTTCTTGGAAAAAGATAATGTTTTATTTTCCCACTTTTTTCTGATTTCTATATTGATGTCTCATTTATATTCCCTAGTAGATTTAAATGGCTACCTATGATCAAATATCGTATGGCTCCAACCACAGACTGCCGGGATTGTAGTAGAACAAATTATATGAATTATCATCTGCCTAGCCTTTTCCCAACTATGTTGGGGTCGGCCTCCAGTCTAACCGGATGCAGCTGAATACCAGTATTTTACATGAAGTGACTGCCTATCTGACCTACACAATCCAGTAACGACGTATTACGATACCTCTTGGTAAAACTGGCTGTCAGATATTCGGGCTTCTGACGACCCGTAACGACTGTCAAAGATGCACAAATGACAGCCGGAAATTATATGAATACTTCCAGCGCAATGTTAAACCAAAACAGCGTCACACTTGTTTGAGGGAACCTTTAGACCCGTAAGTCAGGAGAAACCAAACTCTACATACTGTAATTTTCCAAGTAATATAGTAAACACTTTTCCAAACAGATTTTATGACTTCAATTTAATTTACTTAACGAAAAAAACTGCTTTACACCTGTCATCCAATAATTTGACTCACCAAATAACAGAACTAACTCCATAATCCTCTTGCCTACACAAATTCCCAGCCATGGGAAGTACTCGCGCCAAGTAAATGTGATAAAAACGTCTGCGATCCAATCACAGCAGGCTTTAAGATCCACCGCGTTGAGATTACACCGTACCATGGAGTTATGGGACGAAATTCACGAACGGGGATTATCATGGGGCTATGAAAATGGCGACTGTCCTGAAAAATAATTAATTCAAACTTTATTGCATTTAAATTGCCTTTACGAGCGCCCTAAATGCAGTAAGTGATGATAGTCTTGATACTTTATTGGCGGAATGACGGAATATCCCCAATCTCATAGTATGGTGAAAAGATTGTAGCAGCATTGACATCGCCACATGCGAATGACGTCACATTGAAGTAAATTGAATATGAACTTTATGATTTTGTAATAAAGTTGAAATTCTATCACTGTAATTTGACACATTAGGGAAGCTTGATATGCTGAGCTCTGTACAAATACCCTAAACATAGCAGAGAGTCACTTTTTCTTTTCATTGTTATGATTTTTTGGGAACATTCTGGTTACTGAGATATTGAAGGTCAAAGTTCTAGCTTTTTCCTACTTGGGAAAGCACCTACAGCAGATAGTAGCTAGTACAGGCAGACTGACGCGTCACATGCACTATTATTCAAACCGTGAATTCCTGTCTTCACATAACTAATTAATTAAGAAAGAGGAATTTGCACAGACTTTTTAGCATAAAAGACAATAAGCAGTTTAGGTACTGGTATGAAATAATTGGGTAAGGTAATTTTATTCAAATTTTGAACTTTTTTTTGAAACAACGATCTGTTTTGTTAGGTAGGATTTATAATACTTTGCCAACAAAAACAGTCCATACAGTTATTTTTTCAGAAAGTATCAACAAGTTCTCTGGCCACAATTCTAGAGAGGGAGGCAAATACTGAACGCTTCGTTTAACCTTCGATTCCTGAATGGAAAATTGTCGGAGGTGCTCGTGAGGCCTCGGTACGTACCTGCCTACGCGTTAAAGTACACACTTTAGTTTTTTCTAGCTTTGCTTGGTGTTGGAGTAGTTAGGAGAGCGTTGAAGGTTTATTCCCCTCACTTTTTTCAACTGTCTGTTTTATTCGCCAGAGTACATGGGTTGGGATATGGGACTTTTATAGGCATGATTCCTAAAGAATTCAGAACTTCATAAAGAATTTAGAATCAGCAACCAATCTCGAACTTAATCGTCTATTCATTTTGACTTTAATCAAGTTATTTGTAGCTACGATGCTCGTGGCTAAGAAATAACAGCCGCACGGATTGATCCATCAGATTAGGCTACGTTAGCCAAGGTTGGTCCGTGGATCTCGGTGTCACCACTGCGTCGACTGTCGGGAGGACACGGCACGGCATACGCTGGCAGAATGTGCCGCATGGCTGGAGCCGCGCCGTGCCCTCATCTCTGAAGTAGGCAGTGACCTGTCGCTGCCGGCCGTCGTTAACGCCATGGTCGGCAGTGAACAGGCCTGGGACGCGGTGGTATCATTCTGCGAGCAAGTCATTTCGCAGAAGGAGGCTGCGGAGCGGGAGCGGGAGATCACCTCCCTCAACCCGGCCCGCAGCAGGCGCACCGGGCGTCGGAGGAGGGCAGACAATGCTCTCTTCCAGCCAAAAAAAAAAAAAAAAGGTTGGTCCGTGGATGGGTTCGGGTCATTCGTGGATCTTTGATAGTCGTTATGAGTAGTCAGAAGTCTGAAAGTCTGACAGCCAGTCTTACCAAGGGGTGTCGTATTCCCCAGTTACTGACTGGGTTGTGGAGGTCAGATAGGCAGTCGCTCCATGCAAAATACTGGTATTCAGCTGCATCCGGTTAGACTGGAAGCCGACCCCAACATAGTTGGGAAAAGGCTAGGCAGATTGATTTGTAGCTACGGTGCCCTAATTTATTCCATGAAAGGACCCTTTATTATAAGACTTAAAGCGTTTGTAAAAACCAGACATAAAAACAGTACTTATTGGCACGTGCACAGCTTTAACATTACTTCAAGAACGTCTAGATTTAAAGAAAGAAAATGAAAATAAGCTTCTAAAGAAAAATAACGAAGCCAATCTCAGACCAGAAATGGGTTTTAATTTATAAAATTCTAATAACGAGCTAGATGGCGGCGGGAAAGCCGATTAGAGATTAATCCTAACTAATATTATTAATACGAAAATCTGGTAATTGGTAGTTCAATCACGTTCCGATGAGGGGCGCTTAGTGTTCTTTTATTTTACGTTGACGTTGTGAGGGAAGGTCGATGGCAGTTTTATAGGAGGCACATCCATTTTTTACTCTAATGTTATAGCGATTTTTCTTCTTTCAATATTACAGTTATTTGCCGGGGTAAAGCTCGCTTGCACCACAAATCACTAAATACATTTAGCGCTAAATGCATTTAAAGTGTCGCCAGGCAAAATGTGTACTGGATTTTTTTATCTGGAATTTCTCAGTAGCAGTTCGGAGTCTGGATTTGTGTCCAGGTTGTGTCCATAGCAATTGGCTTGCCCCCTATTACATGGACCTTAATCTTAACTGGAGAAATGTGGGTGTACTGTTGTTACATATTTGCCAAGACTTCAAGGAAACAAATCGTTCATCATCTGCCTAGCCTTTTCCCAACTATGTTGGGGTCAGCTTCCAGTCTGAACGGATGCAGCTGAAAACCAGTATTTTACATGGAGCGACTGGCTACCTGACCGCCACAATCCAGTAACTGGGCAATACGAAACCCCTTGGTAAGACTGGAGGTCAGATCGGGCTTCTGACGACCCATTTGTGCATCTTTGACAGTAACGACTGTCAAAGATGCACAAATGACTGCCGGGATCAACGGCTTACCGTGCTTTCCGAGGCACGGAGAAGTTTCGGTATGTAAAGATGGTCATCCATCCCCGGCCAACCTCGGCAAGCGTAGCTTAACCTGATGGATTGACCTGTGTGGCTCTTAGTATTTAGTCACGAGCTCCTCAAGGAAACAAAGCGTTATGTAATACTATTTGCATTTAAACCATAGTTCTTTGTCTGTAAATCTTTTGACGATGATAATGACAGAATAAGAATAATTTATTTGTCAAACATGCGTATACATAAACTGATCAATCAGACATGCAAGGTATTGAATTAAAATAATGTTGTGAGTGTCCATGTAGCATCCAGAAATGTGTTTTAAATATTGCTGAGCGCTAATATAAACACAATCAATGATTAGTGGTGTTTTTTTTTTAATCTTTTGCTCTTGTTTTTAATTGTTTAATTTTTTTTTTTTTTTTAGTTTTTTTTTCTGTGCCTGTCCTGAATAATATATTTCTTTCTTCTTTCTCTTACAAACCGGCCTAACAAGTGTAGATAAGTCTTTGGTGTTTAAAAAAAAAGTCCCTCTTTCCTAGAAAAATATAATAAGCCATGTAATCTGAGCCCTGCGGTCATTGTAAAGTTGTATATTCTACATTATACAGGCTGGAAGGGACATCGACACGAACCCGGCTACCATGGATTCAGTACATGATTCAGAATTCCCAGCTGTTCATACATTTTTACTGCGTAGGTATTATAATTTTCTATGAAACAGCAGATTTTTTTTTAATAACTGACGCATAATTTAAATGCCTCAGGTTTAGAATCATGTAAAAATGTGTGTTTAAAATTTGAGGGGGTCTCCGTCCAAGAAGCGTGTTTTTATTTTTATAACGGTAGTTTTTTTGGTGGTACCCTTTATGGCTAGTTTTTCTTCTGTTTATTACTTTCATGTTCCTCCTACATTATCTACAGTTCAATCACTCCCAATTTTTAATGCACCAATTCCAGCTTTGATAGCATTTGATATTTTAACAGCATCATTCCGATTGGCTGTATCTTAAATCCCACTTACCCTAATATACCAGGGGTAAAACACCCCTTAATAAATTGTACTGATAACACTCTTTAGGTTATGTCCGTACGTGGTTAACCTACTGCGGTAAAAGAGGTGTTGGGACGCGCGCCGTTAAAAGGTTTAGGGAAAAGTTTTGCGAAAATTGGTGTGGTGAAGGGTGACGATCTTACAATTTAATTTTTGTTGGTAGAACATTCCAAAAGATAGAGAAATAAATAGAAAAAAATACAATATGTACCTAAAACCGAATTATTTTAAACTAACGCAACAAATATCCAAACAAAATTAATTAAATTCATATGGTATCTCCGCGCAAGTCTTTTTACCAAATGAAATAATAATTTCCAACATCGGTCCATAATTTATTGACGAAAATATTTAAAACTAGCTTCTGCCCGCGACTTCGTCCGCGGAAAATTGCGATATACTGTAACTGTTTAGGCAGCGCATGCAAATAATTCTGTTTTCGGAGGTATTTCTTTCCGACTTGCTAGACAAAAATTGCGATAGCTCGGCTAATATGTATGATATAAATATAATTTATAGCCTATAGCACTCAGGAATAATGTAGCTACCTATCAGTGAAATTTTTGAAATTGAATCATTAGTTCCGGAGATTACCCCCTACATACAAACTTACAAACTTACAAATTTTACCTCTTTATAATATTAGTATAGATAAAACACAGATGCATTGAAAACCTCTTCCTTTTTTAACAAGTCGGTTAATAACATACAAACTAGAGCTTTTTATGAATAGGTGATTTAAGTATTATTCTAGTTTTCCATTACTTCAATCGAATCTGTTCGCCTTTCGCATCCATTTGAACCTCACCTGGTTCCTCTCAGAAATAAATAAAGACACGTGCTAGTATTTTATTGTTACTTTTTGCCAATCGCTTTAAATAATAAAAGTCTCATGAATAATTAAATAAAAGTAAAAAGCGAGCAGCGCCATCTTTTACAAAAGACATTTAAAATTCACTCTAGAAGCTTTACGGTGATAGCATAAATTGTTCTCGCGGTGTAAAGGAAAAATGCAGCTGTGATAGTGGGGTTAAGTAGTTTATTAAGAATACTTGCAATATTCCTTGAAAACAGCTTTGTGAGTCTAGGGGCGAACGATTTTCATTTTTGACCTCTGGGAATAGGGTGTAAAGTTCACTCATCCTTCATAGAAAAAGGAGGCTCCTCTGACCAGCCACGTGTGTTGTGTCTGATGGGCTACTGCCCGAGCATTGATGTCGCGATGTTGTTTGTTGTTGACTAGTCGCGCGGTAAACTCCGCTTGTGAGTTGCAGGATTTTGCGTGACGTCAGTGTGACGCGTATTTCCATATGGCGATGTCGATGTCTTATTCCTAATATCAGTTTAATTCATTCAGGTGAAAGAGGAACATGTGAGAATCGTAGCAGATTCTGTAATTTCTGCTGGCACCAGCATCAACAGAAGGCGTAAGTTAATCCAGATATAGATAGAATTTTGCAGTTTTTAAAAGAATCAGGCCATAGTAATAATAGATAAATCCTTACCCTTTTTGAATAATTTAAGACCAAACGTATTTATACTTAATTCATTTCCAATTTATTGTTTAAACCTACTAGCAGAAATAAAATCATTTGTCATTTGTAAATTCATTATTTATTAACTTGTCCTTCAGCTTTGCTTTTGAAACACATGATAAATTTAAATAGGTATGACTGCCTCGTTGGTCTATTGGTTGCAAGTGCTGAGTGCTGACCATGAGGTCTTAGGTTCGATTCCCAGTTAAATTAGGAATTTCTCAGTAACAGCCTGTTTTGAATTTGTGCCCGGTTAATGGTAATAAGCCCAGCCCATATTACAGGAGACTTAAACATAAGTGGTGTTTATGCAAGTGTACTGTAGGAACTGAGAAGATCAGAGCTGATGATCTTCACTTTGTAGCTCGGAATAGGAGCTCGTGTAGCGTAGGTGTAGGGATTTCAGTCCTACAAATAGAAACACACGGGGTGGCAGCTATTGAATTAGATTACTCTAAAGAATACTTGCGTTCATTAGCACGGCTACTAACAGAGACCCTTATTCCTTTCCTTACAAAAACCTATTTAAATTCATCTATCATTTTTAATGGGCGAATGCTGCCTGTTATTTTATTACCAACCAGTTAGGTTTTACATAAGGTTTCACCTAGGCTCTACAGTACCTCTGCCGAACCCTTTAAGGATTATAGGCGTGATGTTGTGTTATATCCTTACCAATACAATATTCACTAAAACCCTATATCCATTACTCGAGTCTAATCGAAATAGGTAAGTGGTCCAATCGTTCAGCGAGTACAGTCAGCTCGATAAATAAGTATTAAATTGTCGGTAACATCCCACTTTCTTATTACGACCTAATCGGGTAATGTTTTCCTAAGTTTATGAGGAAGATTAGGTGATGTAAGACTTAATAGTATTAGTGAATGATATGGTTAAGTTAAGGTAGGAAATTGGAGTGAATTGGTCTTGATAGGAGATGTAATTTATGGGTTTTTTTTTCAATGAAACAATTCTTGGCTTATAATTGAATGTGTCAATAAATTACCTTTTTTAGTATTATTTTATCGTAAAGTAACACTTTAATGTGATAGAATATTTGAGTTCTTTTTTTTTTCGACACGATAATTAGGTATTTATCTTTTGATTTACAAAGCATGCATTCAGAATGAATTTTTTTTTTCTGTCTGCCCGTCTGTCGAACAAATAAATTCCAACACACTATTTAATAAAACGCGTTACCAGAAAATTCTACACCAAAACATCCTAAAAAGCCCATGAAATGCGTAATAAATAAATCAAATGTCAATCCAATAAATCCCAACAAAAAGGCAGTTTGACAGCGTAATAAAAAGGCATATTTTATAATGTTTTAGTTTTGATTTAGACAATTTGATAAATTCGGTGAATGGCAGAATAAATGTCAAATAATATGATTTAATGGCTGCTGACTTCCTTGTTTTTTTTTCTATTTTATGTATATGAATCCATTTGTTTGGCAATAAAATATTAATAAACTGCAACGCCTTTATTACCTTTTTTTTTTTTTTTTTTAAGGCTGGGAAATCATCCAATGACTGCTCCCGCTCTGGGTGGAGCGGAAGGGAGTGTCAGACTCTTACTGACTAAAACCCATCCATGTTCCTTCCGTAGCCCTTTATGTTCCGGAGTAGCGGTAACCCTTTCGGACAATCCCGCTTACCCGGCAGGCTTGGCCCTGAGGGGCCCCTTCATATGCTGACATCTCTTTGAGGCGCGCGTGGAACATATACGCGCCGTACGGCACGGGTCTGGTGCTGATCGGACGGTGAGTCACCCATTACTCACCGCCCACCGCCCGCAGGCCCGCGCCTACGGTGGCCGGGAGTCGTCACGTGGCTCCCGACGCCCGGAGCGTCTCCCGCGGCGGCTGGGACGGGAGGACCTTTCTCTCTCCCATCCCGCCACCTCCTTCGCGAGCATAACTTTTTCGCAGAAGGAGGTGACTGCCTCCCACTCCCTCTCGCCCCGGACCATGGCTTGCACCAGGGCCGGGCGCGAGAGGTCGCCGCCGCCGATCGCCTCTACGAGGACACGGCGGTGCTCTGCCCATGCGGGGCAGGTATGCACCGTGTGCTCTACCGTGTCCTCTGGGCGATCCTCGCAGTGGTGACACCCGGGCGTTTCCTCCCGCCTGATGATGTGCAGGAACCTCCCGAAACATCCATGTCCGGTGAGGACCTGCGTCAGGCGGAAGGTGAGGGCGCCGTGACGCCTCTCTAGCCACTCCTCAAAGAGGGGCCTTACCGCCACTATCGTGGCGTGCCCTGCGCTGGGTTGCGACAGTCGCTGATTCCAGGCCGCCATGAGATCGCGCCGGAGGTCCGTCCGCTCCGCCGCAATTTGCTGCGGAAACGGAGTTTCCCCCCGGCTTAGTGCCTCCGCGCGCCACTCGAACAGGCGCGCGAGGACTATCGCCTCCAGATCCCACGGCGGCAGTCCGGCAAGGAGGCTTGCCGCCTCGCCCGAGATCGTGCGGTACCCCCGGATTAGCCGAATGGCTACCACCTTTTGGGGCGCGTTCAGATAGTGAGCGGCTCGTCGCCGCAATGAACGCGCCCACACCGGGGCCCCGTATAGGGCCATGGACCGCACGACTCCCGCGTAAAGCCTCCGGCAGGATGCGTTTGGCCCCCTCAGATTGGGCAAGAGCCGCTTTAAGGCGGCCCCAGTCCGTTCCAGCTTGGGGGCCAAACGTCGGAAGTGCTCCACGAAATTCCATCGGCTGTCGAGGACCAGACCCAGGTATTTCATCGTGGTCTCGACGCCGATGTGAACCCCTCCTACCGTAAGTTGGGATCCCGATGGTGGCCTATTCCGAGGCCCATGAAAGGACATGGCCTCGGATTTGTGCAATGCCACCTCGAGACCCAACTGCCGGATCCTCTCAACGACTATCGCAACCCCGCGTGTCATCGCGTCGGCCGCCGCCTGATGCGACCTCCCCTGCGCCAGGACCAGCGTGTCGTCAGCGTAGCAAACTACGCTGACGCCGTCTGGGAGGTCGGCCCGCAGCACCCAGTCGTAACCGATGTCCCACAGGAACGGCCCCAGAACCGATCCCTGCGGGACACCGCACGACATCTCTCGCCGGTTCCATTCCCCATCGCGACCGGGGTAGATGACGGCTCTGTCCGTCAAGTACGCCCCGACTATTCGACGGAGGTAGGTCGGCACCCGGTGATACCGGAGTGCTTCCCCAATGCAACTCCAGGGCAGGGTGTTAAAGGCGTTGGCGATGTCGAGTGACACCGCCACGACGACCCTACCCTGGGACACCGCGTCCCCCGTCATGAGGGCTCTAACGCGCATGATGGCGTCCACCGTCGAGCGCCCCTTGCGGAAGCCAAACTGGCAGTCCGCAAGGTCCGGCCCCGTCCTTCCAAGGTGCCCGACGAGGCGGCCCGCAATAATTCTTTCAAAGAGTTTGCCGACCTCGTCGAGCAGCACTATGGGCCGGAATGCGGACGGAGAGTCCGCAGGGCGCCCTGGCTTCTGTATGAGGACCAGCTTCCCCGTCTTCCAACGGAGCGGAAACTGGCCTCTCTCCATGCATGCGCTTAAGAGCGCCTCCAGTCGGGGCCCGAGAGCCCCTGAGGCCAGGACCCAGGCTTTACCAGGCAAGCCGTCGGGTCCTGGGGCGGTATTCTTGGCCTTGAGCCTTCCAACCGCCGCTCTCAGATCTACCTCGGTCACTGCGGGGATGTCGTCGTCGTCCTCGTGGTCCGCTTCGGGCGGAGCCATAGGCGGGGGAGTATGCTCCCCCCGTGAAGGGAACAGAGCGCTCACCACCTCCTCCACCAGCTGAGGGCGGAGACTCTGCGTCAGAGGGGGGGCCCAGGTGCGGAGCTTGTTCCGCACCATTTTATATGGGCGCCCCCATGGATCTAGGTCCAGAGTCCCCACCATCTCCTCGCGGGCCACATCCTTGGCCCGCTGGACAGCCTCCTGGAGGGCGGTCTTCGCCGCTCTGTACCCCTCGTACAGCTCCGCCTCCGTGGCTGCCGCATCCGGAGGGCGGATGCGGAGCCTGCGGTGCCTGGTGTACAGGTGGCGCACCTCGACGCACGCCTTACGCAGTGTTTCCACCTCTTGCGACCACCAGTACACCTGACGTCGGGCGCATCCTGGCCGGACTCGGGGCATTGCCACGTCACAGATCTCGGACATGGCCTCCCGGAACCACTCTGCCTCGTCGTTGATGTCGGCAGGCCTGACCGGTGATGAAACCCAGGCCTGCACGATCGAGGCTTCCAGGAGGAGCTCCCGGTCCAGCTGCTTCAGCGCCCACCGCGGACCACTCGGGGCCTGTCGGACCGGCGCGCTTGAGGTCTGGGTGGAGACGTCGAACCGGATATACCGGTGATCGGAGTAGGTCTCCACCTCCTCTACTACGCGCCAGTCAAAGACGCACTGTGACAGAGCGGGGCTAGCGAACGAGATGTCCACAACGGACTCACCCCGCATCCGCACGCACGTGGGAACAGAACCCCGATTGAGGACGGCTAGGCCTGCTTCCAGAGCCCAGTCCTCCACCATCCTACCCCGCACATCCGTGTAGCGGGAACCCCAGGCCAGGCTTTTGGCATTGAAGTCCCCGAGCACTAGCACGGGGAAGGGATGGCTTCTGGAGACGACGACACTCAACTCTGTGAGAGAGTTGTGGAACTCGGCGAGAGTTCGGTTCGGAGAGTAGTACACTCCCACTACTACGATCTCTCCGAACCGTGCTGCGACGCACCCCTGACCCTTCGAGACGCTCTCGAGAGACGGGGTGCCGGCGGCGGCCGACGAAGTTATGGCCCCTGAGCCGCTCAGGTCCTCCACCCAGTTATCCCTGGGCGGGACAAAGTACGGCTCAGCGACCACGGCGATGTTAATTAACCACTGCGCCATGCTCTGGAGCAAGAGGTCCTGAGCACAGGCGCAGTGGTTGATGTTCGCCTGGAGGAGGCGGAGTGGGGCCATCACTCCTCCATATTAACTCCCACCTGGCTCCCCTGCGAGGGGCCCCCGGCAGTGGCAGTGGCGGCGGCGGCGACAGTGGCGGCAGCGGCGGCAGCGGTGGCGACGGTGGGGGTGGCGACGGCGATGGAGGGCCTGCCTCTCCTCTTGGTTGCAATAGGTGGGGCGCAGGATTTGCTCCCCGCCCGGTGATCGGCCGGCTTGCCAGCAGCCGCACATGCGACGCAGCGCGGCGCGGCGTTGCAAGAGCCGGCCTTGTGTCCGGGCTGACCGCAGCGGAAGCACAGCGTGCTGCGGTCCACCTCCGAGGTGCACTGGACACCGACGTGGTGCCCCACGTGACAACGGAAGCACCTCAGAGGTCTGGGCTCCAGCAGTTTTACCTGCGCACTCACCCAGCCCACCAGCAGTCTTCGGCCCTCCATGATTTTACTGGCCGCCGTCACGGGGCAGCTTACCGTCAAGGTTCGCATGCCCGTGAAGTCAGGACGTATGGTGCCCGCCTTGACTTGGTCAGCGTGACACCCGCCCGTCCTGACGACGGCGGCCACCACCTCTCTCTCCGTTACGGAGTCATCCAGGCCCATGATGCGCATGTCTGCGCATTTCACGGGCCTGGAGACCCGAGCCTCCTCCGCGTCAAGGGACGCCCTAAGCTTCTCAGCTAGGGCGTCAGCGGTGGGGCCACTCGATGCACCGGGGATCTCAAGCATGCGAGCGCCGGTTGCCGTCACTCTATGCCGGAGGCCCCCGGTGATCCCCAGCTCCTGGAGGTCCACCGCCCCACGTGCCTTGGTGAGCACGTCGCGGTATGTGACGCCCTTCTTGACCGCGTCCGGCTGCAGCGTGATTACCACAGCCGCGGTCTTTGGGGCGCGCAGTCTAGCCGCGACGGCTCTCTCCTTTCGGCGCCGCTTTTTCGCCTTTTTCCTGGCCGCCTTGGCCGCCTTCTTCTTCTCCCCGACCACCTGCCACTCGGCATCGGTCGCGGGAGGCCCCGGGCGCCGTGGAGAGGGCTCTGGGACCCTATCCACCTGCGCCGGTGGGGACTTCTTGCCCTTTGTGGCTTTACTATTCCGGGCCGGCGCCGTAGCTTTGCCGGACGGTGCCGGTTTCGCCGGCGCCAGGGCTGTGCCCGAAGGCCCGGGTTTCGGGGCGGCAGCCGCCGCAGCGGCCGCATACGAGGCCGGCTTCGGAGCCGAGGCCATCCTGCCCGACGCCAAGGGAGGGCGCAGGACTATGCCCTCCACTACGGAGAACCGCTCCTGGAACCGTGCCTGGAATGCGGCAAGTTCCTGGCGTACCAGGTCCAGGACACGGTTCTCCTCCGGCTCGGGCCGGCTTGGCCCCTGCTGCCGCTGTTGTTGTCGCTGCTGCTGCGGCTGCGGCGGGCGGCCCTCTTCCTGGGGGGCTTTGCGGCTGCTGGCCGCCTTCAGGCCAGCCAGATCCGCACGGAGCCTCCCATTTTCCTCTTGGAGGAGCTTCATGGCGGCCGTCAAGCGGGCGACCTCCGCCCGCAAATCTGCCACCTCACTGGCTGGAGGCCCGGCGCACCCGGCCTCCTTGGCCGCCGCCATGATGGAGGCCGTTGCCGAGATGATGGCCTTGCTCCTAGAGGCCCGTACCCTCTTTAGGGACACATCCCGGATAGCGGCCTCCACGACCGCCGCAAACTCGTCCTTGCGGTCCGCGTTGGGACTGCCAGCCGCGCCTGCCTCTTCGCTGGACGGCCCCGAATCGACCGCTCCAGCAGTCTCCACCTCCTTTTGTGGCCCCTCTGCTAGCTCGGTAGCCTCTCGGGCAGTGAGCCCCCTCCCCACGCCTCGCTCTCTGACCCCCCCCCCGTTTGCTGGTGGGGATCTTACGAGCTGAGGCCAGCTCTCCCTCAGATGACGACCCCTGGCCGTCCTCTGACCTTGGCCGCTTGGCGAAGAACCTGCGGTTCCTCGCGGCAGCGGCCAACTCCCTGGCGCGACGAGAGCCCCCTGAGCCTCCCGTGCTCGCGCCACCAGATGCAGGATCGGACTCCGATCCCGCACCACTCCTCTCCTCTTCGTCGATGGGTTTTTTTGTTAAAAATGATTTTTCCATAATTGTTCCCACGAGTAAAAAACTTTGGGTACCTGCTCAAATAATGTGGTCCGCACTAGCGACTGAATCAAGCTACCCATCAGTCAAGCTTGCAACCCCTCTCACGGTGCGCCGCCGCTTAGGGGTTTGGGGAATTTTTTATAGAGGTTAATCTTCCTCGCGGTCCGGGCGGTTAAGCCAAGACCCTCGACCCCCTTCAACAGTCAGAGACATGACCGTAACTGTCTCCGGGGCTACGAGATTATAGCGGTGACAGGAGGGTTACCCCTCCTGCCTGCCCGGCGGCAGGGTAAGTGCACACCGGGCCCGCTCTGACTCCACCACAGTTGCCGCTCTGCTACTCAGAGCGGCAGGTGTGGAGCGATCCTCCTGGCAGAACATTAGCATGCGGACAGCGAGAACCCACTGGGAAAAAGCCCCAATGGGAAGTCGCTGCCCGCACCCCAGGATGCACCGGCCCGAAGACTGGCCTTCCCCCCGGACGTGTCCAGAAAGGAACTCCAGTCCCCGGGCACACGTGGAGGTTTTCTGCCGGGCATCCCAGGTTTTCTGCCGGGCATCCCAACGCCTTTATTACCTAATGTGCATTTTTTTAAAACATCGATAATAACCCAAAAATAAGATTCATTACATTTATAAGCATTTTAATATTGTAAGTTTTTTATACAATATTATTATTTTGTTGTAAATCTAACCACTATACCTACTGTTTGTTTAATATTATTTTCAGATTTGACAAGCTTATACAAAAAGTTACATAAATAAGAGCTCTTATTTAGAATTTTTATTTACCGAAAAAAAACTTTATTGCAGCATAAAAGTTGATCCTCCAATTAAAATTATTATAATACGGCATCGATCGAATTTCATTCAATTTTTATTAGAAACACGTTAACACCATAAATGATTAGAAAGTGTTACAAATAATGCTTTTAAAAGCAAATTAAGCGTAATTATATGAAAATTAATAACTGTAATACGAAACTAATCTATTGATTGATCTAAGAAATGTGTTTGGTTATAGTCACGGCTTGATTTTATGACGTAAACACCGATAGAACCAGTAGCGATAAGTATTATGTCCGCTAAGCTTCGAAGGAATAGCAAGCGTTCGGGGATTTAAGTTTATAGTTAGTTTACGAGTTGTGATTGGTTGATTCAAACGGTACGTAATGTTTGTTACAGTTCAGATGCAACGCTTTTACGTTATGGGACGCCTATTACGTTTAGTTTGGGAGTTTTTAATGATATCAACCTTATCACACTGATATTATAAAAGCGAAAGTTTGTGTGTGAGTTTGTATGTTTGTCCGTTCTTCACGCTCAAACGGCTATACAGATCTGGATGAAACATGGCACAGAGGTAGTTTATGGCCTGGATTAACAAATAGGATACTTTTTATCCTTATGTATGTTCCATTAGGGTAATTTCTTCTATCGACGCGGGCGAAACCGCTGGCAGCAGCTAGTTATATATATTTATTTGGTACATTTACCACATTGTAGCTTTACAGTATTATAATACTATAACTAGATCAACAAATTAATAATTTTGTAATCAGTTCACACTATTTAAAATTAAAAAAGAAATTATTTGGAAGTCTTAGTAAAGACTTCAGCTTAGTATAATATCCAAATAATCAATTAATTAGACCAAACTAAAGTCAATTAACAATTACTAGGAAATCGCTATCTACCTATACCTTTGATTTACGATTGAGTACCTTATATGCTTACAGTTTCGTCGTATCTAAAATCAGGCGAATATAAACAACGCAAAAAGCTCCTTAGCAACACGATTTTCTTTATAAATTCATCATCATCATGATTTTTCACCTGCCTTTTTTTGTTTTTAAGGCTGGGAAATCATCCAATGACTGCTCCCGCTCTGGGTGCAGCGGAAGGGAGTATCAGACTCTTACTGACTAAAACCCATCCATGTTCCTTCCGTAGCCCTTTATGTTTCGGGGTAGCGGTAACCTTTTCGGACAATCCCGCTTACCCGGCAGGCTTGGCCTGAGGGGCCCTTTCATATATGCTGACATCTCTTTGAGGCGCGCGTGGAACATATATACGCGCCGTCCGGCACGGGCCTGGTGCTGATCGGACGGTGAGTCACCCATTACTCACCGACCGCAGGCCAGCGCCTACGGTGGCCGCGAGTCGTCACGTGGCTCCCGACGCCCGGGGCGTCTCCCGCGGCGGCTGGGACGGGAGGACCTTTCTCTCTCCCATCCCGCCACCTGCCTAACCTTTTCCCAACTACTTTTAGGGTCAGTCTCTATTCCAACTAGATGCTGCTGACTACCAGGATTTGTCATGGAGTGACTGCCTGCCTGGCTTCCACAACCCATTTTCTGGGCAACCCCTTGGTCGGTAGGCGTCTTACTACGCGTCAAAAATGTCAAAGGTCCACGAAAGACAGCCGGGACTAACGGCGAAAAGTATTTTCTCCTCCGCGGACCGACCGCGGCAAGCGTAGCTGAACGTGTTTGATCGTTATTACTTAGCCACAAGCCCCTCCAGTGTTTGTACCTAAACCTATACTAATATTATAGAGAGGAAAGATTTGTATTTATGTTTGTAACGAATAAACTCAAAAACTACTTAACGGATCTAGATGAAACCAGGCACAAATATAGATTATACTCTGGAATAGCATATAAGTTTTTACTCTTATCCCGGAAAAATGTACGGTTCCCGTGGGATAATTTCCTACATACCTACAAGCGGGCGAAGCCGCTGGCAAAAGCTAGTTACTAATAAAAACATCCAACTTTTGCTTACCAACGAATAACGATCCGTGACTGTCATATTATCTGCTCAGTGACATTAGTCCACGGGCGTCCATTGAAAGAAATCTCATTTCCCTTGCCCCAACACCCAGTTCGCTACATTTCGCCCCATCACCGCGGAAATTAAATCTTAAGAGCTTTAAAACAATATCTTTTGGAGCGTAAAAACTGGAGTGTTTCACTCGCTTTTTACTTCATTAATTATTTATACCCGAGCTTGGCTTTCTTGTTACTCGGTACGAAATCATGACGAATGAATTATGGAGTTATAAGTTCTGTACTGTTTGGGCCCTGTTTATGTATGTACGGTACTGTGTTAACTTTGTGAATGTTTAAGGAGTATAGGTCATTGGATTTTGTGAGTAAGGCGTATAATGTTTCGTTTTGACTCGGCTTGTTGACGTGTGCTCTTATTTATTATTTCTTTTTTTGTTTCGGAATAATGTATCCGTGTTTCAATCTTTTGTTGCTCCATGTCTTCTTTCTCTTTTTGTGTCGACAGTATTTTGGAGTTTTATATTGTTTCAGTCCAGTAGGTAGCCTGATTGATAGCGGTGTGAGTCGCCCCATGTTAAATACTGGTATTCAGGAGCATTTGGTTAGACTGGAAGCTGACTACTGCTTTGGAATGGGCAACTAGCTTCATCTTTCTGACTGACCTACCCCTTGACAATTCAAAAGTGCCAGTAATTGGTTTATTTGAAACTAGCTTTTGCCAGCGGCTTCGCCCGCGAGTTCGTAGGACATTTTTCGGGGATAAAAAGCTTATATGCTATTCCAGACTATAATCTTTCTTTGTGCCTAGTTTCATCCAGATCCGTATAGTAGTTTTTGAGTTTATTCGTTACAAACATACATACAATCTTTCCTCTTTAAAATATTAGTATAGGTATATGATTTGAGTTTGACCCCAACATGGTTAGGAAAAGGCTTACCTTGTCAGCTACTGATTTGATTTTTAGCAGCTGATGATGTTTATATCTTTGGTACACACATTGCTGTTTATAATTTTTCACTGTTTCTATGTTCTTACATGTGTGTTTCGGAGAATCAAGCACTAGGAGGTCGTAGTTCAACTAATGACCTTGTTAGTGAAATAATCTTATTCAAGTCAACTTGAATTCAAGTATTCAGCTTCTAGGTATTCATAATGCTAAGTAAACATATTATTATAATATTCTTTTAATTTATTCTACCTAATGTGGCGACTAATTTTATGTAAATAAATTATCTTTAAGATATTTTATGACGAGAGAAAATAGAAGATTTTGTTTTTGAAATAAATACCTACCTGCTGTGAGTTTTAAATATTTTCGAGCTAATAAAGAATTTTAGTTAAATAGCTATAAAGAATTTAGGAGAATTTTGTGCTAAAGAGAATTTTATGCGTTAAAATTAAACTAGTTTTTCGTATTTAAAATTAAATGACGAAAGAATGCCTGGTACAGTCATAAAAATTTAGTTAATCTTGTTGAATAAACATTTCAGAATTTAAGAAAACATTCTAACTGAAGTAATGTTTGTATTTGTATTACTTAAGCTATAGGATTTTCTATTATAGGGGCGAAATAATTACAAATGTAGTAGATACATTTTTTAAATTCTTTCTCCTAACTGCTACTTTTAGTCCCCGACTCTATCAAGTGTTTCACAAACGTACTTACACATATTTTCCAGATAATCACAACTTATGTACAGAAGCCAGCACATCAAGTCATAGCAAACTGTCAAATTTTCCTAATTGAAAATGAATCTTATGCTTTTGTAATAAAGTTGAAAACTATTAAAGAAATTTGACAGATTATGGGAACTTGATGTGCTCTGCATGTAACATAACAAGACGGCTATATTACGAAGAGTTAGGCAGAGGTGTACAGACGCCAGCACATCAAGCTATCCCTAACTGTCAAATTTCCTCAATTAAAAATGAACCTTATATCTTTGCAATAAAGTTGAAATACTATCAAAGAAATTTGACAGTTTGTGGTAACTTGATGTGCTGGCCTCTGTACATCCCTATGTGCACCAATAATTTGCAAGTTAAGGGGCAAGCCTTAAGCGGGATTGTTCGAAAGGGTTACCGCTACCCCGGAACATAAAGGGCTAAGGAAGGAACATGGATGGGTTTTAGTCAGTAAGAGTCTGACACTCTCTTCCGCTCCACCCAGAGCTGGAGAAGTCATTGGATGATTACCCAGCCTTAAAAAAAAAGGGGCAATCAACTGGGCCCAAATCCAGACTCCGAGATATTTCAGATGGAAAAACCCAATGTCAGTTTGCCCAACCCGGGAAATAAACCGCCCTCATGTTCAGCAGTAGCGCTTCCAACTGCTAAAGAACAACTGAACTAACTAGATATATCAATAATTACCTTAATAAGTACCCATACCTTTGACATACTAATAGGTGTTGTAACACTATCAATCTTCGCTCAAGACTAGTCGCTTGCGCAACAAGCAATTTACCTCAACGTGTTGATTTGTCAAAATAGAGAGAATTAATCGAATAGAACTTGTACTAGTGTTATTCAATTAATAGGATATCCTGTCAATCACGTTTTATACTATACTGTTGCTTTATTATTATACTCGAAGCCTCTGCGAACTGCGTGGGTTTGTAATTAAGGGGACAATGAACTTTTTTATTCGATGAATGAAATTTAAAATAAATACCTAGGTAATTAAATAAATGAATAATTGTATCTTTGTAATAAATATAAACTTTGAAACATGTATAAAAATAAACCATATTTTTGAGTAGTCAGTTTCCTAGGTAGATATAAGTAGGTATTTCTGTTGTCAATCAGATTATTGTACCTATGGATAGCTAGACTTGTGATGATTATGATGACAAACAAGTAAGTACAGAGGTCAGCACATCAAGCTACCCCAATCTGACAAATTTCTTTGACAGATTTTCAACTTTACTACAAAAGAATAAGGTTCATGTTCAATTGGGAAAATTCGACGGTTTGTAATAGCTTAATGGGCTGGCCTCTATACTGATGGAAAAAACTAGGTATGTGATGATGACAAAGACAAACAAGTACATGGGTAATCACTGTTTTCAGTATCACTAAAATAAAACGCACTGATGCATTTTCAACCTTCAAATCAATGTTGACAGTTGAAAATCCAGAGTGAAAGTAATATTTTGGCGTTCATTTAGGAGTTTTCTAGTGACTGTGAAGACGGGCAAAAATCTTTAACATTAGCTTTGGTTTATTATAAATAGGGGTTACAGGACTTTTCTCTTTTCATAGTTGTAGGGGTACTGGTGTGTAATTAGTTAATCGAATATTTTGGTTCAACTAGGAGGTTGTCAATTGCTTAACCGAGCTTGGCTGTGGGTAAATGAAAATTAAGTCCTCCAGTCAGGGCTTAAAAAAACTTATATACTCAGCGTCTACAGGCTAAGGGCACCCCTTGTGGGTTACGGACTCGGCTCAGGGCGCCACTGGGGAGGACAGCAAAAAACTAACCACCATCCTACTACTATTATAAAGGCGAAAGTTTGTAAGTATGGATGTATGGATGTTTGTTACTCTTTCACGTAAAAACTACTGTATAGATTTGGATGAAATTTGACACAGAGATGGTTTATATCCTGGATTAACACATAGGATATTTTTTATCCCGGTAGAACATTCCTGTGGGATAATTTCCGACCTCCACGCGAGCGAAGCCGCGGGCAGAAGCTAGTATTTATTATTTATTGAAATGTGGAAGACTTACAGCTTAAAAACCTAATAATATGGAAAACATAGTCTACTGGAAGTATAAGTTATAAGTTCTCATAGCAGTCAATTAATTCTATTGGCAACGAATGACGTTCTAAATGACATTCGATGTTAGACGACCAATCAGATCCGGGCACGTATGTAGGTACTCTGCGGTCGATGCCTTGCTGCACCTTTCCAGCCAGTTCCCTTTTGATATATTTACTCTTTGGTTCACCAGTAGTTATAACCCTGGCTGGAGGCTGCAATTTTATTGTGGCATCCACAGGCAAGTCCGATTTAGCAGTAGACAACTCCTTGGTTGAACTGTGAAGCCATACACAAAAAAAAAACAGTAGTTGTATGACCGGAACGCTATAGTTGCACCACGACACTTGACCTTTGACGCAGTCATTATTCGCAGAGTGTATAAAGAGCCCGCACCACATTGTTCGTTGAGAACTTAAATGGTCCAGGGCACACTGTACAATCAACCCCACTACTTGTAATTCTAGTTAAAATGGGCCGTGAATGACTTCACAACAATTTACTGATTTTTGGAGTAATGTCATAGGTCAAATATTTTTGTGGCGTTCCGTGGTGTGACGTCACATATTTTAAAATTGGAAATTAAACCTTATAAATATACCTGAGACGTCACGAAACTTATGACTTTTCTCCCTTTTCGGACTTAACTGACCTCTTCAATACAAATGGATTGTCCCTAGTAGTCCCTAGTAGTAAGTCTTGTCATAAAAAAAAGAATCTAGACCGCAAAGAAGATTTCGAAGATACTTTCTGGAGAGCATGAACTCTGCTTACGACACACCAATAAGAGTGTTATATAACACTAATATAATTCGGTTCCACAATGTCTAGCCTTCCATATTCAATGTCATGTAACCGACCCGGCCGTCTTTATTTAAATTTCAAATTAATACTTCCATACATATTGAAATATTTCGTTATTTATCGGTCGATGTTGACACCTGTTCACGATAATCTGAAGATGCTGCGATAATGTTATAAAGGTAATCTTATAAGTATAATATTTTTGTTTATTATGTTATTTTTTTAAAGTTCTGATGTTCAGTCTATAAATAATAATACAATACATTTAATTAATTTTGTGCAATATCGGACTGTTGACTGCAGGTTTCTTAGAACAAGATGGCATTTTTTAAGCTCAGATGTACCGTCTATAATTAATATGACAGGCTGCCAAATCATTTAATAACTACGTTGCGGTCAGCCTCCAGTCTAACCGGATACATCTAAATACTAGCATTTTACATGGAGCGACTGCCTATTTGGCCTCCATGATCAAAATAGGTACTGGATAGCATGATAACTCTTGATAGGATTGGTTATCAGACTTTTGGGACTCTAGTTATCCGTAACGTCCGTCAAAGACCTTCGAATGACAGTCGGGACCAACGGCTTAACTTGGTTTCCGAGACACGGTGAGGTCTCAATATGTAGTGAATAAATCCACGAACTGACCGCGAAAAGTTTAGTTTATACTGGGATCGACCCGTGCGGTTGTTATTAATTAACTACCAGATTAGCATTAATTTTAAACCTGTTTATCTCAGCTTTTATAAAGTCAAAGTTAAAAAGTTCAACTACCAAACTAACTCAAACTCAAATTCTTTATTGCATTCATGTGTACATATGTAGGTGTTACAGAGGTAAATAAGTTCCAACATGAAACCCGGTTAGGGCACGGCAACATATATTAATATTGGATAAAAGAAGCATCCAGTCACTAGCTTTAAACAATAATTGTAATTATTATAGTTATACTAATAGGTAATTATTTTAATTAATATCAATATGTAATTCGATTATTTGTTAACTTCTATTAATTATTGTAGTTTATTTGTTTATATTTGTTGTATTTTAATGTTTTTGGCAATAAGACGTAAGGTAACCTGACATACAAAAGAATGGATTATAAGGATGAAAATACAAAAATACGTCAGACGCGAGCAGGCCTTGAGGTATAACTAATGCAATAACAAGAAAGCTAAGTTCTACTTTTTTCTTTTGATATCTTACAAAAATAGACGTATTACCTATTGGTTCGGACAAATCACATGAATAAAATATAGACGACTTTGGTAAACATATTTTACTTATTAATATAATCTAAAGATATGAAAATAAAGAGCTACAAAGTTGGTTTGTTTTAACGCCCTTATCTCCAGAACTAAACGTCAGATATACATATTTGTTTGTGTTCGAGATCCCGATTCTTGAGGATGGTTATAGACTATTTAAAATCACGCTACGACTCTTAGGCCCAGAGCAGAAAGATAAAGAGAATCACGCGGACGAAGCCGCAGACACACGCTAGTATTTGATAAGATTCTTATTGCTTACATTGACCTTAAACGACGATACGGACATATTATAGTTCGACAGGCATACGAGTTGTCTTAATGTGTATATTAATGTGTTTTAATTAATACTTCGGTCCTTAAACTTGTACATACTTGGAAATTATCGACTAGCGATAATTTTTATTGGGCTGTATTGCTTAATCTATGTTTTGCTTTTTTGGATGTTGGGATAAACAAATCTCTAATATTATTCGCAATCAGTAAGACCATTAATCGGATAGGCTTCAAGGTAGATAGAGAACCTTACTTACTTCAGCTTACGATGTGACATAGATATGTCACATCGTAAACTGAAGTAACTATATTCCCTAACCAAAATCATCATCATCATCAGGGGAGAATTTCCCTTATCCCAATTTATTTGGGGTCGACGCAACATGTCTTTTTCTTCCATACTGATCTATTAGTCGTCATCTCGGTAGTCACTCCCTTTCTAGCCATATTATCTTTCACACAATCCATCCATGATGATATATTATATGATCTAACCAAAATGATCAGAGAAAATGCTCAACGGCAAAACCAAATTCAAAATCATGCGTAGACTTGGCACGACGTATCCACACAGTGATAATACAACATGAAGTTAAAATAGTTCATTGACACTCGATTATGTATGACGTGATTGTCCCCCATGACAACCCTCCTAACCAATCTGCCTTTTCCCAACTTATGTTGGGGTCGGCTTCCAGTCTAACCGGATGCAGCCGAATACCAGTATTTTACATGGAGCGACTGGGCAGTCGCTCCATGTAAAATACTAATAGACAGATAGGCATCTGACCTCCACAACCCAGTAACTAACACGGGTAACACGATACCCCTTGGTAAGACTGGCTGTCAGACTTTCGGGCTTCTGCCTACCCGTAACGACTGTCAAAGATCCACGAATGACAGCCGGGATCAACAGTTTAACGTGCTTTTCCGAGGCACGGACGAGACTCGATATCTAAAGATGGTCACCCATCCACAGACCAACCCCGGCAAGCGTAGCTTAACCTGAAGGATCAATCCGACAACACAAATCAAAATGCATTCTAATAAAAAAAATCACCACAAACAGCATACAACCCAATTTACATTTCACAAAAGAACACTATCACACAACCTAAGAAATAAAAATAAATTACAACGAAGACAAGCTCGTACTAACTAACTATGGTAAAAAACTATATTGTTCTAAGGAGCACAACTGTATAATGACCTACCAAATGACGTAAAAGATTGTAATAACATTAAATCATTCAAAATGAAACTAAAAAGTCATATTCTTAAAATTTAGTCCTACCACATACCTATCAATTAGTGTTAGTAACTTCTTACCTACCTAATATTTATTTATATAACTTCACCAGCAAGCACCTGTGGCAAAATGTACTACATTTAGATTTAAGCTATTATTTTGTATCTCATTGTAAGTGAACCTATTGTTCTTATGAGAATAAAAATTCTTTAAACCTAACACTCATAACCATGAACTGAATTAATCGTAATAATATCAACAATCTTTGTAGTTCCAGTGATTAATATCTAAATGCTACCGAAAACAAATTCATGCAGAAGGCCAGCGTCAAACAAGGCTTGATCTTGAATGTAACAGAACAATCTCCAATGTCCAACTGGGTTTCGATCAGTTCCAATACAACAGAGTGGCAAGGACAGTACCTAAAGACTGTAGGTACAAGAATGAACAAGATTGTTCGATACGCCACTCTGTGGATGAAGCCTATGTTCAATAGAGGACAGTTTCCGCCGGAGTTGAATGGCTGAATGAGTGAATGAGATCTTTGAGTGAACTACAGAGTAAGGCTAGTGTAGTACTCACTGAAAGCTATAGAGATTTATTGAGGTGTGAATGATTCTAGTTTGATTTTGGAATTTGCTTCAATGTTAGATATTGCTATTGATACAACTAAATCCAAAATGTCCTTATTGATGCGCTCAGAGTACATAGTAGGTAACAGTAGTTGTTGAGATTGATAAAAGGAATAGCCTGTTTATGTAGTGGTGACCCAGTGGTAACGACCGCGAATAAGGATTATAAGTCGTGGGTTCGAACCCTGCCAGACGCTTTACTTGGTATAGACTTTTGCATCACTACTGATCGCAAAACGGTGAAGAACAACATCGTGAACCAAAACGAGTTTGCCGAACGTATGTATGCTTGTCTGAGGGCCAAACATTCAAAGACATAATCATGACATTTATTATTACTTCCGTGGTGGATTACGTCCTATTCCCTCTCACAGAGAGGAGGCCTGCGTCCCAGCACTGAGAGCATTATAGGCTAATTTTATGCTTATGCTATATGCTGTTTAAGTATCCACGGATAAACTTCGCTTAGCTGAACTCATAGATAAAATTGCAAAATCATGATGATAATCTACGTATATATATATAAAAATCAATTGCTGTTCGTTAGTCTCGCTAAAACTCGAGAACGGCTGGGCCGATTTAGCTGATTTTGGTGTTGAAATGTTTGTCGTAGTCCAGGGAAGGTTTAAAAGGTGAGAGGTAGGGTAGGTAGGGTAAGTAGGTAGGGTAGGGTAGGTAGGTAGATAGGGTAGGTATCATCGTTAAGACAGGACAACGTCTGTTGGGTCAGCTAGTTATATATAAATAATAATCAAATTCAGTTTTATCCTGTCCTTGGTTGTCAAAGTCAAAACATTTATTTCAAATAGTCACAAGAATGGCACTTTTGAACGTCAAAATAAATAAGAAATAGAATTGATTCTAGTCGCCCCTTCCAATAAAAGGTAGTTTCGTATGGAGAAGAATGGGCAAGAAACTCCACCGTTACTCTTTTAAAATGTTTCACAATGTTTTGTATACATGTATTATAACATTATATGTGAAGACGATGCACCCAGAATAAAAACAATACACCAAAAAGGTGAAAAGAAAAACACATGTAGCAGTGGCAAGTAAACTTAATTATGTCATAAGTACATGGTGCTCACATATTTACAAACATTATAAAAGTTAATAATAATAAATTAATCAATGTGTGAGAAGTTATTCCAATATAATAAAATAATAAGGTACAAATAATAAATTATTACCTAATTTACTTAGCAACCAGTTTGATTTTGTCTAGACACCAGATTGTCCTGTGGAGCAGAATCAGCATGCTTATCTTTTGATGTTTAGAGTTGATGGTTGGTTGATGTTTAGAGCTATTGTTAATGAACCTCTTGCCTCATTCCTCAATGGGTTCAAGAGCTTCAAGGTGATTTAAGGCCGAATCGACCCACAGATGAGAGCAGTACTTCAACATTACTGATTATTGATCGCTTACCAACATAAGTCGGTTATATTTGATTTTGGACTATGGGAAATGGGATGAATGGAATATTTAACAATAATGGACATGACCAATGTCCATTATTGTTAAATTTCGCAGCATTATGCTGAGATAGGCCCCTTTTCGGCCTCGCATAGGTCTTTGTTCCTATTTTTTTTAGTATTACTTTAATTTTTATTTTGTTATTTTTCTTTTTTATATTCTGTGTTCTTTTTATTTCTGTGTATTTCCTGTGCGTGTGCAGAATTAAATAATTTTCTTTCTTTCCATCTTACTTTAACAACTGGTTCGTTTCCTGGTAAAGCAATGTTGCTATACCCGATTCACTTTAGCGTGGCAATAGCGGTCATTGCCCTTTACCTAATATCTCTCCGTAGGAACACAATTATTAAACTATGCATGGTTTTTAGTTATTGTGTGTTGAATATCATAATAGATATTGATTCAGGATGTTAACGGACTTTATATCAGTATTTGGAATAAAGAATGCTAGAAAATGTAGGTGGGTAGGTAAATGACCGCTATTGCCACGCTAAAGTGAATTGGTTATAGGGCCTCCACTGCCAAGTTCAAAACAAACACTATATCCGCATCAAATGCTCATACAACGATACTATTACGTATAACCATAAATTCAAAGCCCGTAAACGTATTGATTACCGATAAAATTTCTATTTGAATATTAATTGATTTTGAAATTTTACATGCATATTAAAATGGCTTGCCCGGATTAATGGGGACCTCAATGGTAGTGTCATGTTTGATTAATTTTAGCTGGATTATACGTGACTTGACCCTCATGATTTTGTATGGGATAAGTTTGTATGGGCTTTAGCTTCTGATGTTTATTTTGTAGTTACTTTATGGGTAGAGTCTGTTGATATGTGAATTTTGAAAAAAACAACCGACTGCCCATTAAACCACCTTTTTGAAATCGGGTAAAAATACACTCTGTAGTTAATACCTTCAACTAATAAAAAATCAATAACATAAACTCACGTTTCTGTCGATGCCAGTAGCCAGAAACAAAAGACTCAAAAAAAAAAAACGAAAAAAAAATTGCGGACTCTCGCCCAGAAAAGAACATCTATTTGCTTTTAACCAGATTCTGAAGTATTACAACATAAAATCTAACTGGTTCAGGTGCTTAAGCTCGTACTGCCTTCAAATCCAAACCATAACGCCTCAAGATAAATCAAAAAAGAATTTTCTTCAAGTTTTCACTTGGAACATGAAATTTTTAAATTCCTAGCACACGTACCTTCTAAGTTGAACGATTCTTACCAGTTATGCTCGAGTTAAAAATTTCTGGCGTATCGGATGGGAATAAGATGAAATTGTATTCCCATTAGTGGATTCTTGGCTATGTCGTAGTCTCTTGTGGAATCAGGAGCATGTGCTACCGTGTGGGAAGTAAACGGTATTTCTGCGTGTGTGTTAATTTCATTCATAATCTGTACATGACACGCGAACTATGCAGTTACGTCAGCCTAAAAAGGGGTCAGAAGAAATTTTAAGCTATAGACATACCTATCTATATCTAAACGAATAAATAAAATTGTAGTCTGTTTGTAATGACAAAATAACAGCTTTTTACTAAATGCATAGGAAATTATGTTATGAGGCAACTTAAAACAAAAATCTATTTTTCAAATTTTTGTCTTTCTATCTGTTCCGGCTAATCTAAACGGCTGAACCGATTTTGACGGGACTTTCACTGACCGATAGCTGATGTTATGAGAGTGACTTAGTACTTTATTTATATTTTACGCGAGCAGCAGCGCAGATATTGTAAATATAAACAGTAACTGTCCGGGTTTCTTACTTTTCTCAGCTGTCCATTTCAGGAATGTAGAAATCCATTTTAGTCTGAAGATACTTCTGTCAGTAACAATTGATCTACAAACCAACTCAACAAAAGATAGTAAAGTATACATAACGATCATTGTAAGAAATGGGAAGCCAGCAAAATCAGGTCAGAAATATAGGTTATATACATAAATACGCATGCGGTGGCAGACATTCCCTGCTTAACATAGAACATCCTGAATCGCTACAGAACACGTCATGTTGTCGTATTCAATTTATGTAAGTAATCATGGAGTTTAAAAACAGATAAGACATACCTTCTCTTCGATGATATTCACTAGAAAATTTACAGTGTATAAGAAACACATCAAGCTATACGCGGAGATAATAATAATAATAATAATAATATATCATTTATTTTCTCTTCACAATAAGTGGTCTTAAAAATATTGCAAACTTTATACTGTAAACTTTTTCCACCTTTGTGAGAGACTGGTGCCTGAAGTAGGTTCTAGGGATAAAACCTGTGTTACAGGTCACCAGGACCCTCACCTCGGTAAGATTTTAGTTGTAATGACCAGAGATAAAAATAACACATAAATCGTTAATACGGAGATAGAAGATAGAGTAACTATGTTGGGGTCAGCTTCAAGTCTAACCGGCTGCAGTTGAGGGCTACGAAACTGAATGCATCTAAGAGCTGCCTGTGCTAGGTAAAAAACAGTGTCAGTAATATCATCAAGATATACAAAGTGGATTAAATACATGTATTATCGAAGCTAACGCAAAAAGTACCCAAGTAAAGTAAATCAAAATAAGACACCACCGCGCAAATGTACTCAACTACCTAATGAAAAATGTTTTTTTTTATATCGGTCAACGATTGAATATTGATGAACATCTATAAAAAATATAATAATATCTAATCACCTTCTCCTTTTTTAAATTCGGTTAAAAATTAGAAGCAAAGACCTTCCGTCATAGGAATTACTAAAGTAAACTTCGCTACCAACCTTCATGACCAGGTACGTATCTCTTCGCCACAATGAGTTATTGCTCGCGTCGAAGTGAAGAAAGACGAACCAGCTAAATCTTATTTTAAAGGCGAACACAAGAAAAATACTCCAAACAACTTTTTCCTCGTGATAGTACGAGCGATAAAACTAATGGCAATCAGATTACTATTGATCGGGCTACGCGTTGTGGATGGGAATGTTACCGAAATAATGTTCCACAATATAGTCACGCTTGTTTCCCTTTGTATGGCTAGCCTAGCTGTGGTAATCTTTTCTGTAATCTTGCCTATTTGCTCGGCTTATTGCTGTAGCGTTGGGACTGGTTGGTTGGAGAATCCTTTTTTTATTTCCTCAAAGGTATTGAAAGGTCCAGGTAATATGATTATCGAGAATTAAAGTTATGCTAGAAATATCTACTTCACAATCAAAACACTTTATACGAAATTGGTTCACATCAGTCTATATTTGTGTACCGTGAATATTTTGTGGGGATGGCGAATGTCGCATGTCATTCAAATATTTGTCACGGTTTCACTCTGCACTTGTGGATGCCAGGTTCCCACGCTAAATTATTGCGTGTGAATAATCAACTTGATAGAAAGCGATTTGTACAGAACTAGGTAAGCATTGTGGACTGTTTAGACTGTACCGTGATTTGTAAGAGAAGACAGGTTTCTTAAAAACGTTAATGAAGAAAGTAAGAATAATTTTACTATCATTAACTTTGGTATTTATAAGGGATTTGAACAAATAATACTTTTAAACAATAGTATTTCCGTCGTCTACAACAGAAATAATAATTCATTCCATCATGCTAACAATAATCTCATTTAAAACTTCCAAAACAAAATCGCTCAAATAAAAACAGTACCCGAGAAAATTGATACGAAATTTCGAGAACTCACGAAGAATTTAAAATTTGGGAGCCTTGAGGAACATCAAAAACAAAAAGCTTTGGAAACAAGCAGCGCTACTGAATATTTGAGCGGTCCAACCGCATCGGAGCTCAGTAGGGAGAGCACTAATGATAAATTCAAATCTCGATCCCCTAGAGAACAAGGCAATCAGACGTCGAACAAAGGTTACAGCGACGCCCCCGGCGCAACTTCGACGCTCAAAGTTGGAGAAAAGAGCGAGCGATGTGACTTTGTTGAGGCGTTCGGTTTCATGCTTATTGAATTTTTGTTGTTCCCGTTTAGACGGTGATGATCGACCGGATGGATATTCACGCAATTTTAGATTCTTTTGAAAATCAAACTTTCAGAATCAGGTAACAAACTAATTGCTACAGTTTTTAGTGCCCATGAAAAGTAGAACTGGTAAACAATTATTTGCAAAAAGGCAAGCGATTATATTCATACCTATCCCACGGAAACGTACAACCAGAATAAAGGTATCCTATGTGTTAATCCAGATTATAAACTGTGTGCAAAATTTCATCCAGATCCGTTCAGCCATTCTGGCGTGGTTTCAGTAACAAACTTTCGCATTCATAATAATAATTATTTAGGAACTAGTAAGGATGACCCAAATAACAGTTTATATTAGTCAAGGGAAACAAAAACAATACAAAGCAAAAAATAAAATAATACACTCACGATAGAAAAATCAAAGTGTGAGTGATCCCACTGTTTTTCAAAGCTTATCTGGACCTAAAAATAGTAGAATCGGATTTTAGAAGGTTTACTACATCGCCCTGAGGCAACAGGCTTAGATAACTTATTACAAGTCGAATTCTTCCTTTATTTATTTTAGACCAATTGTATTTTATACTGTTACAGGGATATTTTGATTTTGGAAAGGTAATTTGTTTTAGAGTTTTTTTTTTGTTCTCCAAAAAACAAAAGCCATTTCTTTTAAATTGCATTCTTGTGTCTACCATATCCATTATTGACCACACAACAATCCCATCTGGTAGGAAACCAACCTGTGGGCGACAATGGTGCAAATTCTTGAAAAACCCAATGCACTGATTGGAAGGTTTCTAAACAAAAAACAACTTATTAGCTCCAGGAACTGCTACAAGTGCACTGTGCCATTTCCAACTCTGCTCTCCTAGCATATAAGACCAGATATACATGTACTTCTGTTAGTTTCAAGTTTCGTAGTTTATCTAAGCAAGCGGCAAAACAACGAACTAGACACACAGCAACTGGACTAAATTTGACCTTGGACCACTTCGAGTCTGTGGGCTAGTGTTAAGTTTTCTTTCTGGTTGTTTACTGACCACATGCTTCACTAACCTGAAATAGTTTCGTATGAGACTAGCTGATTTTATCATAAAAATAAATCAGTTTGCCAGAGATTAGGAAAATTTTCTAATCATTAATCGTCATAATCTCGCTCTTATCCCATTTTATTTATGGTCAAATCGTTATACTTTCTTCTTACATCACTTACTGCCTCTTCTGTATTCCTTTCCAACCCCTTCCTAATCATAATTTATCTTTCTTTTTAAACCATAGTTCAGTAACAAACAAATTTTCTTTTGAACCCGTCTCCATTAGGTACATATTATCGATAATAAATGGATAATCTTTTTATTTGTAGTTTTGTATTTGCCTCAAGACGTTTCTTCGTTCTATCGGCAAGGATTACACATGTTCCGATAACATTATTATTCTGCCGATTGAATAAAAAAATGAATGATATTCCCTCTCACTTCTCCGGGGATTGCCTATCTCGGAATAAAAAGTACCTCATATTTTCTGTAAAAGAAGCTTCTTCCGTTTCGTTCGTATTGATATCAAATAACCTTGTAGAAGGAGTTATCTAGTAGCACGTGTAATACTGTTATTCTTAGGTGTAACCTTTAAGTTTATTACGATAAGGCTGTACATGTGTCGGCACTAGAGGGTTAATTCTGATATAAAGCTATTTCAGAGTCGTGTGTCGAAGCACGTCTGGTTAAAATTATACATAGTAGAGCAATTTCATCGTTGGACTCTAAAGAACAGCTACTCTTGAACAAGAGATGAATTCTTTATTCTAAATCTTAAGTTATGTAACGGAAGTGTATGCAACCTATTATTTAACAAAAAAAAAACATCAATTGGATTTTTAGTTTTGATTGTGACAAGATAGACGACAAGACGCGCAGAAACAGTCATAAAAAAGTCAAGATATTATTATCTTATGATAAAGTATTTAAACATTAGTGTAATCAACCAAATGGATTGCAAACAACAAACCTACTGCACAGACATCAGCAGACATCTAACCCCACAAAGAGCTCAGCGTGAACTTTATTCACTAATTAAAAACGTGGGTGGTGAATATTTCTTCCTTTACCTCAAACACAGCTTTGAACATGTCTCCTGCTGTTCGAGAAAGTCCATTGTTGAACACGTCACAGCATGTCGAACAAGCATCCTACGGTCGTTAGCTACATGATACCGCCTTTACAACGCACCTGTCGGGTAATTATAAATTTGATATTGCTATAAATTCAATAAAAAATATTTGGTGTGTTGATTTTGTGAAGATTTGTGTATGGAGGACGCTATGCTGAAACGTACGTACTATAATTTACCGCAGTTTCTTTTTAGTAACCATGTTTTGTTTAAAAGAGTATCCGTGGAGATTTTTGCCCGTTCCTCTCCATAGGTACCAACTGAATTGGCATCTAGCTTAATTTTTCTGACTGACCGACCCTATGACAATTCAAAAGTGCCTGTAATTGGTTTATTTGAAATAGCACTTTGCCCGCGGCTTCGCTCCCGTGGTCTTTCCCGTGGGACCCGTTATTTTTCCCGGGATAAAAAGTAGCCTATGTTACTCCTAGAAAACTAAGCTTTCCAACGGTGAAAGAATTTTTAAAATCGGTCCAGTAGTTTTTGAGCCTATTCATTACAACCAAACAAACAAACAAACAAACAAAGTTTTCCTCTTTATAATATTAGTATAGATAAATACTTTGAGTTTGAGGTTGTACATTAAAAAAACAACTTTTTCATGTTGTAATATAAAGTTACAGACAGTATTTATGTCGAGAAAATCTTTTGATCAAAGTCTAAGAGAAAAACAACAATTTTTATCACCGGATGACAATAAATTGTCAAAATAGAACTACCAGGCTCTCATACTATAACAGAGCCTTAATCGAACAACGCTATTAACAGATGCAAAGTTAATGGATACCTTGATAAGATGTCAAATATTAGCATAATCCTATCTTTGACGGCATCGTTCGAGATCATAAAATAGATAAGCACTGGGGAATGGCCAATATTTTGTGTCTATGGGTGCTCGGTTGTCATAAAACAAGAAGGTTTTTCAGATTAGAGCTTTAGGTTAAGATGTTTCTAAAGCTTTAGTTGTAGCAGCTAATTGATTACGTAGTAGAAATATCTAGGTACTGTAGAGCCTCGGTGAAACCTCTTGTGTTACAAAGCAGGTTAGAAAATAGCTGACAGCATTCGACTTTTCAAAAACATGGAATATTTTGATAGGTATTTTGTAAAAACTGAATAAGGGACTATCAGTAGCCGTGCTACTGAAGGCATGTATTCTTGAAAAGTAATATAATTCAATACCTGCTGCCCCGTGTGTTTTTATTTATAGGGTAGAAATCCCTATACCACAACACGACCTCTCCTTCTGACAGCTTCCTGTGAAGTGAAGGCTCAAATTAACTTTACAGTACTTATCAAAGCTGATTCCATGTCAGCTACAAGTCCATACTAAAAACTGCAACCCCCCTGGCTTCGCACGGGTGCAATGTAGATACCATGCGGGCGAAGCCACAGGCGATAGCTAGATAAACTAACCGTATAAATCCGCGAAAACCGCAATACAATCCGTTGCAAAGTTTAAAAGCTAGTAAGTAGCTAAATAATTAAAAATAAAAATGATGGATATCCCTAGAACCTAGCTAGTAGCAGCTTTTGGTAAATATGGATAATCTTTTTGAACCAAAAATTAAAAAGCCAACAAGTAACAGCGTAACGTCTTTCTTTAAAATAATCTTAAATAACGTTTGATTGAAACAAGTTAGTAAGTCTTTCATAATCAGATCAACATAAAAGATAAAACATAAATAATTTAACAGTTTTGTAAGTATTTAATAAACTCGCAATAGTATCATTTTCGTTAATGAATATCGTCTTAGAAGATCTTGTTTCTCACCTGATAACGACTTTTAATAAAAATAAAACGGACAGGTCATCAACCGGAATCCGGCCTTCGACAACCTTGACTTTTTTCTGAGAAAAAACATAAATTAAAAACAAAAAATAATATGTTAAAATGAGTAGTGGATTTGACCTCGGTTGGCAGTGTAAAGTTGACCAAATAGATGTCGGATCAAGTGACGACTCGCCGACTGAATGCTACTGAGATTTTGACGTACAGACGCCAGCACATCAAGCTATCCCTAACTGTCAAATTTTCTCAATTAAAAATGAACCTTATGTCTTTGTAATAAAGTTGAAATACTATCAAAGAAATTTGACAGATTGTGGTAGCTTGATGTGCTGGCCTCTGTACATAATAATATGTGTTTGTGTGTGAACACACACAAAAATCTGTGTGCACATTGTAACATGAGTCTGTGTCTATAAAATTAGTCCCATTAGGTTAAATGACATTTTAGCCACAACATTATAAAATTAGATTAAACAGGTCTGTTTGATATTTTGAAGATGGATTTGTCGTATTTAACCTAGACATAATATCTATCTTGCTAATTAGCATACTGATTGATAACATAAATCACATCAAACTTTTTGCCCGTTTGGGCTTTTGAGCATATACTGAGTATCATCATATTAAAATTAATGAATTTTCTTGTACACACAACAAAAAATTGGCTATATTATGTTCATTACCAAAATCAAAATGTATTGATTACAAAATTAAATTTGTGTGTGAATGTGGATGGCTATACAAGTAGAGGAAGACCAAATTAACGATGGATGGATTGTGTGAAAGATGATATGGCTAGAAAGGAAGTGACTACCGAGATGACGACTAATAGAGAAGTATGGAAGAAAAAGACATGTTGCGCCGACCCCAAATAAATGGGAATAAGGGCAGGAGAATGATAATGATGATCAAAATCAAAATGATCAGCTGCTAAATAAGGCAGGTTAAAAGGCAAGTTGGTAGGTTATTGGTGTTAAAAACTCTTTTTCCAATAATTTACTAGAAGTGTGGATAAATAAAAAGAAAGAACTTAGTCAATTTTCAGAAGAAAACATATCGGTCATACTTCTCATTGACATACAAACTTGAATAACGAACACCAACGAGTTTGTCGAATTTCAAATCTGCGTAGTTCATTGGAGAGGAACGTCACTAGCACTTAACGAAATCCCCATTAAATTTTAACGTTTAATTAATTGAATTAAGTTTTTGTAAATCAACGTCGACTTTAATAAAGATAATGGGTTTGGTAGTGAGTTTTATTAGTTTGAATGTTTAATACTTTCATTCTAGTTTACTTAACGTGTTTGGGGATTTAGGCTTTCGGTAATACGGAAAAAAGTTACGTTACGATATTCGTGATCCGGTTTTTGTTCTTTTATTTGCCGGAAAATTGTAAAATAAAAATCGCCGGGAGTGTGTGACTAAATGTGTATTTTATTTACGTAGATATATTGTTGAAGGCATTGACAATGTTGAATCAATGCTTGTAAGTATTATTTCGTTTCCAATTCTTGGAGAAAGAAAATTATTACTTTATTTTTCTATAACAAGACACCCAATGAAATAAGCCATAAGCCAAAAGTTCGAGTCGTGACTTCCACCATCCAATTTTCCTTGTAAAAACCAGCAATTATTAATATTGACCTACTTTCCTATGCATTTACAATTAACAACCAACGTTAAGGCATTTTAATCAATTAGTATATCCTTAAAAGTATACAATAGGTACATTATGTAATTACGAGTAAATCTAATTTTACGTATGATAACAAAAAGCATTTAATTTGAGTGGGCCATTCGTTAATGAAAAGTGTCATGTCGCTCTCGTTTTTGGTTGGAGTGATAAAACCGAAAAATGATTAAATCCGGGTAATATTAGAACACCCTTTGTTTTGAGAGGTGACGTCAGAGGTGTTTTAAGGATTGTCTCGTGGGCTGTGTCCACTGAGTTGCTAATGACGTAGAGCAATGCTAGTAGGTATGTTCTTTACAAGACAGGTCATTTTGACATGCAGTTATCCAGTTAGTTTTGTATTTTTGTGCAAAATTATGGTCACAGTCAGAAGATATAGTACTTAAGGGCTGTTTTATTATATAACCTTAACTTAAATACGTTTTTTCTGTGTAATAAATAAATCTGCCTCGCCTTTTCCCAACTGTATTGGGGTTGGCTTCCAGTTTATACGGATGCAGCTGAATACCGATAAAGTAATGAAATTCGAATTAATAATATTTCACATGGAGCGACTGCCTATCTGACCTCCCTAACCCAATCACTAACTGGGTAATATGATACCGCTTGGTTAGACTGGCTGTCAGACTTTCAGGCTTCTGACTACCCGTAACGACAATCAAAGATCTACGAATGACAGCCGGGACCAACGGCTTAACGTGCGTTTTTAATTTTTTCTGTCTAATAGCGTTCATACAATCGCTTTAAAAATATTTATACAGGTCAAGTTTGTTCGTAAAACGTAGGTACCGAGTCGTTTGATGCAATTCAACAACAAACGTTGATATCTCATAACAGTTATGTCCAAGGAATCCTGTTTTCTGTTCATAATTTAAATGAGAGACATCATGTTAACAAGAGATATGGCGCCATTTTATTTCCATAACATTTACAGCTCGTATCACAATGAGGTACATAAAGAAGTTTTATTGTTTTATTATCAGCATTTCAGCTGATATATTTAATTCCCATATAATACGGAAGAGGCTATTGCCATCAACCAGGCACAAATCCAGACTCCAGGTTTTTCGACTGAGAAATTTTTGATGGAACAAAGATATTTTGACAGAACAGGGAATCTAGAACCCTAATTGCACACACACTTTCTTCCACAATCCAAAGGTTTTTTAAGGACATTCCTGATCAACTGCTTTATTTACCCATTTGAAACAAGCGTCAGCTTGAGAACGTAAATAACGCAATGCATATCGAAATACGAATTATGTCTTCAAAATGAAAAAAAAAGAAATACATTTCAATTGTCAGTGGGTTACGCCCGTTGGAAACGAACGCAGAACTTTTATTTATTTATATAACATACGTTCATCCATGATTCCTATCAAAGTCTGTTTGTTTACGTATCCGAGTGCAAAGGTTCGATCGTACGGAATATAAGCATCTATCTTTTGACCTCCATTCGGGAATCCTGGGAAATATTTGGGTCATTTTTCCGGTAAACTTGTAAGGAGCCTGTAGCAGTACATTTTTTTCCGAGTTGGTCTTATGTGATGGTCGCAAATAAAAACATTGAGGTGTATTGTCTTTTCTGGATACATAACATCTTGCATGCATTCTCCGAAGACTTTGGCAGAGGTAAAGGCTTCACCGCCGACCTCATCATCGCTTACCATCAGGTGAGGTAGTGGTCAAGCGCGAGCCTATTGATAATAATAAAAAGGTAGGTACTGTGAAGGTCAGAGGGACCAGCACTTAGAGGGTTCAGGGGTAAAGCTTGTGTAATGTGTTGTAGGGTTTTCTAATCCTATAAAATACAAACACACGAGCAGCGTTTATTCAATTATATTGCTTTATCAAAATACTTCCGTCAAGCAGCACGGCTACTGACGGTTTTTTTTTTCATAAAAACCTATCAAACCATTTTATTAATTTCAAATGTCGAATGCAGTCAGTTGTTTACCAGCCAGGTTCAACAGAAGGTTTTACTTAGGCTCTATAGTAAAAAGTACACAAAGAAACCTCATAAATGGATAGGTTACGTAAACGTTTTTTTTAACTGTGGCAACTTGCAAAATTGGAACAAAAATAGAATAAAACCTTAGTAAGAACAACTCGATTATAAGCAGAACCCTTCGCTTGTTTATGATGTGAATTCTAAAGTGGAGAAAGGGGTATTTTTTAGATTTGGAATTTATGTTTTTTTTCTTGGTCTTTTATTTTATTTATAGAGGTTTGTTTGTATTTTAAATGTGACTATACATTGTATAAAATAAAACCCGTTTCATGTTTTTTTGTAAGACCGATCACAAAATTCCACAATAGATTTTGATGCGGTTTTCACAATCATTTAGAAAATTTGTGCCGGGATGTTTGGGTATATTAAAAATGTTTATTAAACTTCAGCATAATACATAATACCATGCTTAGCAGGTAGCGGCACAATAGTAATTAAAAAAAGCCCGTATCAATCAGCAGAACCTCATCTGAGCAGTTTAAAATCCGCTTCCAAAGCCCCTCAATTACAATCCTTGTTATATGCCAAATTCTCACTAAGTGAGAATTAAGTGAGCTTTTAGAGCGAGAAGGGAATTAGTTTTATTCTCCAGAAAATATGGAATTACCCCTTTCGAGGGTAAATTTATTTTGACGCTAAAATTGTGTCCTTTGAGGCACTTTGTCTCCGGAGTGATGTTGGATCGCAATTTTCGTTAGGAGATAGTGACGGGGCACTGATATTACGTGCTTTTGATGTAAAGTGGGTAAGTGTGATAGGCTAGGGGCTACGGTAAAGTGTCAGGTTTCATTTACAATTATTGTATGTGCGGCTTAGCGACGCTTGGTACGAAATAAAGCCCCATACACACGACACAAGTTTCTTACCTTGGGCATTCCATATGTGAAACGATGATAGTTGCATTATAAGCCTATAATGTTCCCAATGCTGGGACACAGGCCTCCTCTCTGTAAGAAGGGATGGGCGGGTATCCGGTATTATTTATTATTTATACTATACTGGGTGTAACCGAAAGGGTATACATACATATACATACAAAAGGATATGCTATAGACCACCAAACTGAACAACTTTTACTATGGGACTAATTTCAAAATCGTGAAAAAAAAATCCGCTGTTCCCTACATTTCGACGAGACACGTGACCAAAAATTTATATAAGGTGTTAAAAAATTTACTCTAAGAATTTCGTGGGAGCATTGTACTCGTCGTTATGAACAACTTTTACTATGGGATGAACCCTGAAATCGCGAAAAAAATATGAGCTTTTCCATACATTTTATTGAGTTACGTGTGCCTAAATGTATGGAACAGCTCATATTTTTTTCGCCTGTAATTGGTTTATTTGAAATAAATACTTTGAGTTTGAGTTTTAGTTTGAGGCCTGCGTCCCGGCTTTGGGAACATTGCTGATTATAATGATGATATGTACAGACGCCAGCACATCAAGCTATCCCTAACTGTCAAATTTTCTCAATTAAAAATGAACCTTATATTTTTGCAATAAAGTTGAAATACTATTAAAGAAATTTGACAGATTGTGGTAACTTGATGTGCTGGCCTCTGTACTCATCATTATGAACAACTTTTAGTATGGGAACAAATTCGAAATCGCGAAAAAAAATCAGCTGTTCCCTACATTTGGACGAGTTATGCGAGTATAATGTATAGAACAGCTGATTGTTTTGTTTTAGTAAAAGTTGTTCATAATGACGAGTACAATGACTCCTTATATATTGCCCATGAATTCAATTTCACCATGTATAAATATTTAACACACTGAATGTCTAGGTTACGTTTCTATTCTAAATGAAGTAGGTATTATATATTTTCTATTATACGTAAAAGTCAAAACAAGCGACGCGAATGTGACACCATGCTGTGGAAAGTCATGAAAAACATATTGGGAGCGCGTAGCGGCTTGTCTTGTAGCGATATTTAATATATTGACCATCTTGTGTTAACACCCGCCCTACGATCTTTTTCACTTGTATCATAATGCAGAAAGTGAAAGACTTATCTAAACACTGTTAAGGAAATCAAGTACATCGTATATGTTATGTTCCCTAAAGATTATTGATCATCACGGCTATTTTCCCCACGCAAAAAACTGCCTACATAATGAAAAGGAATTTGAGAAAAGGCATATTGTGGAATGTATAAAATTGGTCGGTTCCCCTCCGCAGGGGATTCGGTGAACGAAAAAATAACAAGTATTTACCACCCAACAAGCAACTTTCCCTTAAAAAGACCGAAAAACAATTGGAATTTTCCAATAAAGTAATAAAACATTGTGACTAATCAATTCTTTAGTCATCACAAAACTCCCTTTGGAAACAATTTTAACTTTACCTTCGCAAAAATAGCTCGAAAATTTCCGCACCTTAACGTAAAAGAAATAAGCTCGAAATTAGCACTGCTTAATCCAAAGCAGGGTTGACCAACTGTAAAATGGAATGTTGTCGTTAACTATCGAATTCGCGTAGCCGATCGAGGGAACGATTCGTTCGATTCATTCAATTGAACGGTTGACCGGCGAAGCGGATGAGCGGGGCCCACCTGAACTAATTTCTATTACTTGGTCTGGTCAGCCCAATGGTTGGTTAAAAAAGGTAAGCATCATGCGTTTGGTTGGAGGAAGTATTTCAATTGCGGTTTCCTTTATTTTTATTTAAAAACTTACTTACATCCTTTATGTTCAACGCTTTCAGTAAGGTCCTGAAACAAACAGAAAATAATTGAATTAGATCAATTTATTAGAAAAGATCCTGGGTTTGATTCCTGGGTCGGGCATTCCTAGTGTTACTGGCATATCCCATTAGCAGCCCAGATTCGAGATTGGTGCCCGATAAATCGACCAGTCGGCTAAACAGCTCGTAGTAAGTGGGAAAATGCGGGTGTTCTATATATAGGTACACCTCTGCCTATCCATTCCGTGAACTACCGGTGTCATGTTATGTTATGTTATTAAACAACTTGGTATAGTGATATTGACGTAACTATTACATATTTCCTATGTTCGATTTAAAAAAAATCACGCTCTTCGACCATAATTAATTAAGTACTTTGTTCAAAATCAATCACGTTTTCTAAAGATTTATCTTTGGAACCATGACGTTTGTAGTGATCTTAAAACTTATAAATAACTGCCAGCATTAAAAACGATCTTAATATTAAGATATTTAATTAATATGTGTGTCGCATCGTAATAAATATTTATGCGAATGACAGAAAACGGCATTAAATTAATTTAATCACTTGCATGTTTTATTGAGAGGAAATGATAATAGGTTTTTGTGAAATAAATACCTACCTATGAGAAAGAGTCCATATTGTCCATTATTGTATATTAGAATAAATCCTCAAACGAATTGCTGACCGTGTGGGGAAAACCAATCAAAAGATTAAACTATTTAAATTACGAGTGCAAAGCCAAATAAAACAGTTTTAAAAATAATTATGAAGCTAGACAAACTATTAAGCAAGTTTTTAAGTAAAACAAAGATGGCGTTATGAATAAATTAATAAAATTGTTTAAATGTGTAGCAACAGGCTGTCTAGCAAGAAGATCCATATCAAAGTTTTTATCTAAAACATACTGGCCGGTTTTATTTTTGGGCTAAAATAAAAACAAAACATTCCATAATCGAACAAAAAATATGCCAACCTACTTTTTTTTTCACAAATCGTTTTGATTCCGCGCGTTTGGAGGTCCGTTTAGCAAACGATTTTCCGGTGTATTCATAGCTCAGTTTACATGGTAAAATATAATATAAAGTAAGTAAAGTTCTGTTGAAAAACTCTCGTGTATATGAAAAGCAAACAATCCTGAATTCCTCCTTCCATAAGTGAACATAACCCAATAATTCCGACAAATTACACCGAACCCGTAAAAGGGTCTTTTAAAACTTTGAGAATTCGTTCATTCACAAAACGGTGTTTGAATTTAAAAAGTCAATAACATTACTGAAATTGTTATTGTTTAATTAACCGACTTTGCCGAGCGAGAACAATGCTAATACCGCTAAACTTTGTTTAATTTCGTGTGTGCTCGTGTGTTGAATAAAATTTATATTGTTTCCACGGACTGACACTGAATTAATTTTGCTTTGGTATTTATTTTAGGATTTTATGTTTCAAGAGAACATTTTAATAGCCTTGTTTATTTTGTATCGGTATTTGGTTATTTAAAACGATTTAAATAAGTCATAAATTCCACCCGGGTTTTTTTGTAGCTTATGTTTTGATTGGATCGTGTGTGATTTCAATTAATTATGCGATAAAAATTAGGCATTGGTCTATCGCCCTTTACACAATTCATTGTAATTTGCTTAATTTCTTTTTAAAGATCAAAAATTCCTAGTAATTTTATTGGGAACACCAAAATACAACCACTGGGATATAAAGGGAACATTACACAGAGTTTCCTACTAATACATCCTCTAAACAAATAAAGAAAAAAAGAGTGAAAGAAAATACTTTTAGTTACAGCAAACCTGACGCAAAGAAAGGAACAACAAAAACAAAAGAATTTCAACTGTCTTTCTCAATTCAAAAGCAGACAAACGTCAGAACTACTTTACTACATTTTTTTTATGCAATACAGGACATGATTCCGGCCAGTCTTATTATAACTGAACAGAACTCTCACAAAAGTGCGAAGTAAGGGTGTCAAGAACTTGGCGCAAAGAGGCGGTAGGTCAATGCGTGTAATTATAGCGGCCAAGTGTGCCAGCCCTATTCGCGCAGCTTTTTAATTTGCTACATAATATTATGTATGTGTTTGTAAAGAAATAACTCCGAGGAATTCTGTGAATATTACAGCATTTAGTTGGACTGCAGATAATTACGTAGATTTAAAAAAAAACACTTTTTTTCAGTCAAAAAATGTAAGTGGCTGCTGCTGTTGTTTATGAGAAAACTGATGAGGTTTTATTCCATAACAATAAAATCCATCTGAAGAGGCTCTCGTGAGGCAGTTAGATCAAGGGCTTGATCCAGAAAGCAGTACTCTTGGACACGGCGCGTATAGTCAGGAGGTTCCTCTCTCATGAGCTCTGACTACCGGTAGCTTGAACCATCGTCCCGATACAGATGGGCTACTACATTTTTTTTATATTTTTAATTTTTTTAATAAAAATATTTAAAAGTGTATTTAATATATGTTTTCAAATGAAATAAAAAAATAATAATACCAATCCAAAATTCTTACAGTGATATAGTTTTTATAGTTGACATTAGTGGCAGTTCGCACTATACGAATATAATTAGCGACAGTGGCGCCCCTTGTTTCCAACTCTTTTTTGCCAAGCTGAACCTTATTCAGAGAGCTAGCAGGTCAATGCGTATAATTAAAGGGGCGAAGTGTGGTAGCCTTACCCGCACCGCTTTTAATTTGATACAATTATGTATATTATGGCCTTTCGTTTGTAGGTTAATAACTAGGAATCCTGAGGGTAACGTTGAGTAATTGTCCTCTTATTCACAGGGGAAGGGTAATTCCTTATTTTCGCTGACGACACTTATAATCAAGTTTTTTTTTAGTTTCCTATCTTTCGACGAAGCAAAAAAAAATATGCAACTGGACTACTTGTCAATCTCAAACCAGACAGGTGACTATTTAGCCCATAGCTTTGTTATACACTTTTTTCAAAATGAAGTAGGTATCAAGTAACCATAACAGAAACAGGAAACACCACCTAAATTAAAGCCCTGAGTTTCAAAACAACTAGAAAAAGTCGAAGAAAACACCACAAAAAACGCGACCTGATACCTCAATACCTTAATTAAGTAATCCAACACTTTCTTCATAAAAATATTCCTTTCCTACGCAACTTCATAAAAAATATTAACGGGGAAGAAAATTTTCATAATGGACAAAGCAATGGAAGTGCCTTAGAGCCCTCCATTCTGAATGGAGGCCCGGAGGGACGCTGATAATGCCCTCTCCGTCAGAGGGCCTGTTGTAGACCTCTGGAGATAACGGTCAGATTAGTCTATGGGACGCCGTAAGTCGCCCTTTGAGGAGTGACACGCCGTGGGACGGTATAAGATATTTAATAAAAAAAATCCAGAGAGAAATATTTTATAAGGTCGGGTAATTGGACCAATGTACTTAAAATATGAGATGATCGGTGAACTTGCTGACAATATACAAAAGTGCAGCTGCTATAGACATTTACGTTAACTTACATCAAGAAAATGGAGCAATGTTTTTCTATTCTCGGTTTAATAGATCAACTATTATTTATTTTTTTGATATAGATGAGTACAATGAACCCTTTTCATGTTTCGGTAAACAAAAACTAAGGTTGTAAATCCTTAAGTAATTACAAAAGCGTAATATCATCAACGTTATATTAAAGCCACAAAGAGAGAAAGGTTTTAATATTAGCTCTTTAGTTGTTTTGACGAATGAAAAATAGCGACGCAAAGAAATAAATACGACAGTTAATCTATCTTTGTGACTGACGCAGCCATTGCTTTTTATTTCTCAGAGCAGGGTACGCAAAACAATGCTGGAGCCACACACTAGCGGAGTTATTTTTTAGTAGCTCTTATTTACTCAGCTGTATTCAAAATGGCTGAAAAACATTCAATGTAACTTTGTACAGACCATAACGAAAATATTTTATTTCACTATTCGAAGTTGTCTTTTTTGTTTGTTAATAGCGCTTAGAAGCTTTTAAATTAAATCACTAGAGATGGAACCTTTTAAATAAAACTAGATACAAATTAGCTTAAAAACCCAATCATAGATAAACTATAAACGAAATCCATGTTCATACATAGGACGACCTCTGATTATGATGTTACTCGATCAATAGAAACAGACATAAAACTAGCAATACAATCACAATCTCAATAATATCGCCATTCGAAGTTATAGCTAGATATGTACGTATGTACTGATAACATTGCTTTGGTATGTAAATCAGCTGATTGGAGAGTTCGAATTAATTAATTTGCATTCCACAAATATTTCCGTAACAAACTGGTGTCCGGTCAAAGAAAACGTTGTGTTATCATTTTGGTGGAATTAAAATGAGCTTAAAAGAACGGGTAATTCGATATGGGGGCCAATTTATCGTAAAACTAGAAATTGATAACGAAACTGGTCTTCTTCTTACTTCAAGTAATACAGGTAACAGTGACGTCTAAGTATCACCCTGCTATTTTTTTTATTTTATAAGTCAGAATATTAAATATGTTCCATAAACAATAACGTCAGGTAAACCACACATTAAGCAGGATTGTCCGAAAGGGTTACCGCTACCCCGGAACATAAAGGGCTAAGGAAGGAACATGGATGGGTTTTAGTCAGTAAGAGTCTGACACTCTCGCTCCACCCAGAGCGGGAGGCACCATTTGATGATTTCCCACTATCAAAAAAAAGGTAAACCACACATGAAATGGATGATGAGCCGTCGAATTCAGTGATAGAATAAACAAAAAAGAGAAATATATACATATAAGTACCTGGACGTGACATCTTAAGGCCCTACTCAAAGTATTCCTTCTCATAATTGAGCATAACAATGATCTGACGTATCAAACCCAAACTTATGTAAAATTTATCAGCTATCAAGTCCCGCCATTAAATCCATTAGCCATGATATCGGTAGGACGGCGTCTCAGATAACAAGGCGAATGTCCACACTATTATACGAAGAACGGATAAGCCCACTCTGAAACAAGATACGATACAAAAGGGTGCCCCATCAAAATTCGGCGGCCGTCAGTACCGTTATTTATCATTTTCCGCAAAATTTTCACTCAAAGAGACACATTAATGATGTGGTACAAGTTGAAAGCTTTCGTCTATATTGTCTTTGGCTTTATAGTTCAATACTAGTAATTCTACACGTCTTCATTTGTGCCCTAATCCATTTTATCCTAGTCTCCATAATCAAAGGTTTTTTTTGCCATGTTCGAATTAAAACTAAGTATGTAATTTGGTTATATTATGATAAAACAATAGAAATTACGTTTAAGTGACAAAGATAAAGGTGGAATTGTATTTATTTCTATAGAAAGTTAAATAGTCATTTTATTTAATTACCTAGTACCTAGTGAAAATAGTTTACTTAATTTATAAATAGAATTGGAATCTAAAGAACACAGAAAATTAGAGACCATCAAGATGTAATTTGAAGAATCTAGATTTAAGAAAACAATTAATTTTCCCCGATTGTATTGGTTAAAATTCCTGTCTAATTACACTTCATTATAGACTCACACGTGTCTCGAATTGGTCCTTGTGAGAAACAGTAACGTATTTAGTCTAATGATGTACAAATGTAACAGCTTGCTCACTCAACCACCGCACTCAAGGATCATTAATTAACCCAATTTACTTGACTCTTACAATCTGCTCAGTTGCTCCCTTCCTACTCGTCGTAATCATTTCGTACAGTTTTGTATATAATCATTATTTCCTGATTAAAATTTGTTAACAGTGGTTGTTTACACATGATTTTATAATGAAGATGAAATTGACCATAAATATTTTATCAATTTGTTCAGTTTTCAAATGAGTTATCCCAGCGTTATGCTCAACTCATCACAATTTTGATGCTTCATTGAAAATAAAGAGATTACAATTCCCTAATAATACCTAAGTATTAAACATTTTTGCTGATCAAACTGAAACTATTGATGATGGACTAAATAAGCATCAAAAATGGAATAGAATGGCCGATAAATAAACTAAATCCGAATAAAAGACCGGTCAACGTCGTTAGAAATATTCAAACTTCAACTTTGACACGACACAGGAACACGCCAATTTGTTAAAAATTATATTATTATTATCATATAAATCAGTCTTAATTAATAATGTCCTGGCGTCAAACAGCGAATATATTACTGATAATGAGACCGGTTAATGAGGTGACCCTTTGACATTTAATTATCATACAGAACCTATTCATTTATCGTGGAAGTTCAACAGTCTGCAATGCTATTCTTAGCTCAACTACGTTGAAAAGAGTTTCTTTTAATTTCGATTAAAAAAAAGTTATAGTAATATAAATAGTTTTGAAAATAACAATGAGCCTAAATACAAGTGTCTTCCAAAAAAAAAACAGCCAAATTTTTACTGCGATAATAAAGTACACTAAAAGCAATGTAGAGTATAACAATAATAAAAGAGCTGAAGTTTGAAAAACTAAAGGAGTATTCCAACTACCCGCTACCGCTTGTGACTTAATTCAGTATAAGCGCTAGTATTCTATACTAGTACAGGGAAACGTGACACTTTATGAGATAAAAGACGATAACACGGCGCATGTACTTTTTGCGAAGACGTAGCGTGCTCGAACGTGCTTGACAAAGCAAGCGGCCCAAGTAAGAGGTTTTATTGAAAGTTATAAGGGTTGGCTTACCGAATTTGTATATATAGATGTGGGTATTTTTGGGAATTTGATAGGATTGCACTATTGTTATTTCTGGGATGGTGTTTGTTTAGCTACTTTTGGAGTTAAATGGTAGAGGGACAAAGTACCAGTGTGGTGAGAATTTCTAATAAAATGGTATGAATTTGGAATAGTTCTTTTATATATATTGAATTTTGAACAGATAAAATAATAATAACAATTATGTATTTATAGTACTATTCGGTACACGGTGCGTTGCTGCCTTTATGGTAATTGTATTGTACTATACCTTAACGCAAGTGCAAGCAATAAGTTGACAAAGTTATATCATAATCGGATTAACGGTACGGCAGCGAATAAAATGTGAACAAACAAACATTGTTTTTTTTATAGATTTATTCTTGAAGTTCAACAAAGAATTACCTTTGGCAGATAAAACATTATTTAATTTATAAAGTAACCAAATAAAATGGTGTTTACTTTAGAAACATTCGTAATATTTTATCCGTAAATAGAGATCTATTTATCCTTGAAGCAACAAAAAGGAATAGCAAGAACCCGAAAAAACATTAACAAGTTAATTAATCAACTTGTAGGAGAAACAGAATTGCTTACTGGAGAGAAATAAATTCTGTACATTGAATGAAACTGTCAAGATGGTGTGTCTAGTCTATACGTATAGGATTTGGAAATAGATGGAAATTATTGAAAAAAAACAAAATCGATTCGCCCTCTTTTAAATCTGTGAAACTAATAAACCAACAAAATTCAATTATGATGATCTATCTGTCTATGGTCTTATGAATATCATACCATTTTTTTCGTAACTCTTTTCAAGTCACTATCATAATTTATGGACTGCCTCGTTGGTGTACTGGTCGCAAGCGGTGCTGCTGAGCAGGAGGTCCTGGGTTCGATTCCTTAGTCAAGCAAAGTACCTATTATAAAACATGGATTTTTTCTATCTGGAATATCTCAGTAGTAGCGCGCCGTTTGTGTCCAGTTGATAGCAATAAGCTCGCCCCTATTACATAGGACTTACACATATCTGGCGAGAAATGGCTGTATCTTGTCTTTTGCTAAGGTGCCTCTGCCTAACCTTCAAGGATAGAAGGCAAGATGTTACGTTTTGTTAGCCATGTTTACCGAACTGTTGAGATTTCAAGCACTAACATTAGTTATTAATCAACCCCTTCACCAACAGTAAACGAAAACATTTAACTCAAAACAAAAATTCGCCGCAGACGATTCGGAAATAGACCAAACGATAACTGAAGTCGCGATTCAGTATAAAATAAAACTAAAGAAAACCGAAAGGAAAGGGATGGGAACTAATGGTCTGTCCATTTACTTCTCTTTATCCCACACTCGCATCCCTCAGTGAATCATCCCGGTTGGAGGCGTTTTTTTACACGAATAGACTTTTATTATCCATATAGGTATTCCAACGCTCATCGAGGAAAGGAAAATGTTGTATCAGCTGGTTACGAATTGTAAGGACGAGAAAAAGGCTTATTAGAATGTCAAAAGAAACGAGAGAGGGCTATAGAAATGCTCGGGTGAATTTTTTTGGGCTAACTACTTTTATGTACTGATACATTCAAAATGATAATGCCTGTCGTTAGTCAATCCATCAGATAAAATACGAGTAAGTCGAGAAGATTTTGGTAATAAGGGTTTTATTTAAAAACATTTTTTAGAGTTAGGAGACGTTTCAACTTCAAAAATGTACGGTTAAGTCATTGATTGAAGTCTGACACTCCCTTCCGCTCCACCCAGAGCGGGAGAAATAATTGGAAGATTTCCCACCTTCAAAAAATTTATTGCCACGCAGCAGACATAATAGAAAAACTATTGTTCGCGACCACACGGTGTCAACGTGTTAGGCAAACCCATTTGATAGAAAATTCTAAATATTATCATGTTACAAGACAACATGAAAATATTTTATGGCCCGATACTATTATTCGTCCGATCAAAATAATCCTTTTACAACTTATAGGAATCTTCATCGCTTTTGGAGTAACGAAAACAAAACCATTCAACCATAATTGAAAGAAAACGCGAAAACAGAAACATTGGGTTCAATTAAAAAATTCCTAGCGCCATCCACGGCGCGGAGGCGTATTCCCAAAATACATTAACATCGTTCTCCGAAGGCGAAGGGATTTTGAAGCCCTTAAATATTACTTAGGCAAGCTTTAAAACGTCCGCGTGAAAAGGTCGTAATTAAGTGTGATATTTTCTGTACAGTTAAAAATCTCAGGAGAGGGTAAATTCGTTTGACGGAGGTGTCTTAGGAAGAGTTTTCTAAGAATTTTTATATTTCTGACTCCAGGGTGCTTGTAGGTAGAGAACCTTGATGAATTAATAAAGGAATTTTCCTTGTCAGAGCTCTTGACGAGATAATGTCTAGGTGTATTAACCTCCTTTCATAAGCTTTTAGCCATAACATTATAATAAATTATCTTCTTCATTTATGGGAGATTGCGTTGATAGAATGGATTCGCTGTCGTCGTCTTCGTATACTGCTGCATTTTTTTGTTTTCTTTCATCACTAAAAACATTTTCTTCTGAAAAATCAGTTTTATCTTTTAAATTTTCTTTAGTATCGAGCTGAATGCAAACAGTATCTAGCAACGCTGGCACGGCTTAAAGCCACACAAACTAACATCTTAAATTTAATACATGTCACCATATATCATGATGTCTACTAGCAAATGTTCCAATTCCGAGACCATGTAAACTAAGCCGCAAGTTATAGTACATAAAACATTTCGCACGATACATAACATGCTGGAACTATTTACTTTGTGTCTCCTTGAGTAGACCACAAGTATTGTCATTATTCATTTAATATTGCATATCTTTCCCCCTTTATAAAAAGTTAGGTAGGGCTACCTCAAAAACTTGATGACTTGAATGACCTAAGCATGATTACAAAATCTTTTACAAGCCAAACCTTTTGAAATACGGAGAAGTGTGAAAATGTAAAGATTAATAGAAAATACAAATCATTTGTACATAGATAACTTAGCAAGAACATATTTCACGCTAAGCTCCGCGGGTTCGGTTCCAGTTGAATATATTTCTCAGAACTGGGGCAAAACTGTAGTTTTCAAACCTTGTTTGGAGTAGGTGCGACCTTTTGCGGAGTATTTGGAAGTGGGCAATAAAATTTTGTCATAAGCGTTTTGGGACAAATAAAAAGTAGGAGTATGTGTCTTATTCTATTATTGGTTGCCTTTTTTTTGTAAAAATTTCTTCGTTTTTGGATAACTAGTTTAGGCTGCTTTTGCATTAGTCTGTATACTGTGTAGTTAGGACATAGAAAAAAATAAGAAAACTATCTTATTTGGGATAGGTGCAGAAATATAAAAAAGTATAAAAATAAAGGTGCAAAATAACAAAATTAACATTACAAACAAAAGAATACATTAGTGAAAGGTGACATTATGTTCAGGAAGATGAACCGTTTTCTTAAACGAGTCTACCTATGTTTTATGCCATCATTCATTTACAGCAATCAAACTAGTCTTTAACCCTCTACTAAAATATGTATATAGACCACAGTCAAATTAGAACGCAAAAACAATTCGTATACGTGTAGATATCTAAGAAATTTAAGCATTTTATGAAAATATATGCCGATATATTATAGGAAGTAATATTTACAAAGAATAATGTTATTCTTCTACCAACAACAAATAAAACCACATAAAGATGTTGAAAATAGCCAAAATCAAATGCTAACATAAAACAATCCGGAGATAAACCAATCAAATCCTCGCAAATCAATCCTTTGCAATCCCAGCTGTAAAATGCAAGAAGAGGGTGCTAATACTATCCCAAACACAGGACTGCCAAATATTTTTCGTTCCACAAACCTTTGGAACCACAACCACTAACAATAACCATTCATATCGCATGTTATTGCAAAGTAACGCATATTTATTGGCAATTGTGCTCCCCTTTCCCCCCAGAATAATATATTACATCCCCGGGGAGTTTAGAACTAAATTGGCCAGATGTATGAATGTAAATATATTATTGGCATATACATATAAGGCTTGGTACATACAGGCAGATGTATATCGGGCCTTTATTAGTGTGCTGTCACATATTGATATCTTGAACGTTATTGCGACGAAAGTAATTTCTATTGTAAATTAGTATTGTAATTGGCGTGAGCTGTATTTCGTACGGACCTAGTAATTGGCTGTCTCGTTCAAAGATGGCATCTCTTTCATCAGTGTTCAAAAAATGTATTACAGCGCGATCAAGATTCTAATTTGGTGAAAAGTAATATTTTCTTTTATAAAGAATTTCTTCGAATATTTTATTACAGTATATTGAAAGCCCGGTTAGTAGGATTTATCACTAAAGAGATTTATTAAGTAACACTGAATCCAAATCTTTGCGTAGGTAGGCCAGTTGTAAGGTTTTCGCCGATTTAGAATGTAATCCTTTCAAGATAATTGTATTCCAATGATTACTTTTTCAATTCTATCTAAAATTATTTTGTATCACTTAATTTTGCTAAACGCGGAAGCAAGATACTGTAGTACTTTAAACTAAGCTGGCATTGAACAGCTCAAATCTAATTCTGACAAAGATTATAGAAGTAGTAGTAAGTACCAGGGCACATTCAAGTCAATGTACGTCTTACATTGACTTGAATGTGCCCTGGCGGCTGAGAGCATGTCATGCTCCCTGTAATGTCTCACTGATGGTGGCGGTATTTTGAACCATTTAGCTCCCATCAAAATGGTTGAGCTGAATGGTGCTAATCTATGCGTCATGTTCATGAGCGGGCACCGTCAGTAGGGGCTGGTCACCTCTTAGCTGCCACGGCTGTTTTAATATTTAATATTTTTTTTTTATATTATTACTAGCATTCACCCGCGATTTCGCCCGCACGAAAGTATCTACAGGGTGTAACCGAAAGGGTATATACATACAAAAGGATATGCTACAGACCACCAAACAGAACTAATTTTACTATGGTACCAACTCCGAAATCGCAAAACACAAAATTAGCTGTTCTATAAATTTTTGGTCACGTGACTCGTCGAAATGTAGGGAACAGCTGATTTTTTTCACGATTTCGGTTGGTCCCATAGTAAAAGTTGTTCAATTTGGTGGTCTGTATCTGTAGCATATGTTTGTAGGATATTTAAATTAATTTTGAATTGTTTTTTTAAAATCTTGTAATTATGGACGCTTTTATTAAGTTCTGCATCGTTCTCACGTGTATATTTCAACATGAGTGATGTAACCCAGTTTTTGTAAACATATTTTGATTTAAAAGAGTGTCCATGGAGTTTCTTGCCCGTTCTTCTCCATAGGTACCTACTGCTTTGGAATGGGCAACTAGCTTCATCTTTCTGACTGACCGACCCCTTGACAATTCAAAAGTGCCTGTAATTGGTTTATTTGAAATAAATGCTTTGAGTTTGAGTTTGAAGACAACAAGATTTTTTTGTAAAGAAACTACTGAGAACAAAATTAGAGACATCTCGAAATTAGTACGTGCCCAGATAATCTGATCACCAATAAGAAAAGAGAGAAACAGAAAGAAAATTTTATTGAGAAAGAATAAAAAATATGATGCAAGACGGAAACCAATACTAATAAAATCCAACCCACAACAATAAATCTGAACTCCAGAGCATCTATCTCTCAATTCATAACGTTTGTATCGCAAACTTTCAGCTGAAATCCGCGAACCTTAAATCAAAAAACGATAGTCAAACAACAACGCAATCCCATCCTCTATAAATTCAACCCTTCCAATCGTTAATACAGGGCGAGCAATTAGGGGCTCGGATGTTGCTCCAAAATGGGAACTAAATGGGATAACGCAGAATCCGGCGAGGGCCAAGCTGGGCTATTTGCATATGCAAGTTGTTGATTGGAAACCGTCCGTGTATTCGGCATCATTAGCAAAGTTGGCGTAACTGTAAGTGGATTATTGAGGTACAACTGTTGTGGTTTCCACTCACCTTCGGATATTCCGGTCTTGGGAGTCAAGGATTTATGGGAACGGTGGCGGATTTTGGATAGTTTTAAATAAAACAATGATTTTTGGTCCTTCTGGAATTGTTCTGTTAGGAGTTTACTGGACGGCTAGGATGTTAGGGAAGCCTAATTTATACAGGATTGTTTTAGGGTTGTTCTACTAATCTTGTGCCTGCTATGAAGCAGTATTACCTAGTGTTGAAAGGTATTACATTAAAATTACAGACACATAAGATGTTACAGCTTTGGTCAGCCTCTTTCGTGCAGGTGCCTCCGTATCTAGTGCGGCAGCCTCTTTGTAACAAATGATGGTTTGTTTACCAACCTTGCAGAATTGGATCCCCCAAAATGGACATAAGGGGTACTCATAAAGTCTAATTAAATCAATACCCATTCCTAAAGCACCACTGTCCCTTAATTTTGCGCGCTCATGTTATTCCCATGTTAACTGTAACCTTGTTAATCAAACACGCTGCAACACGTTCTGACAACATTTAAATATAAAACTGCGATACGTTCAAACAAAGAATTTAATCAATCCGAGCGCACATTTCATTGATATTTTTAATTATTAAATGCCATGAAACCGAAGGACGGAATTTTTCGTCGACATTTACGGAAGTGTCGAAATGTCAAAGTGAAAGGGAAACGAAACTATGGATAATCATTTTTTTTTTCTAGATAAATTGGTATGTATGGTTCAGTAAATATTTCAGTATTCTGCGGACATTGACGTAAGAATCGTGACGTAAGCACTGATAGATTTTGAATGTGGTAAACTTTTGATTGCTTACCTATGTTATTATTAAATGGTAGGTAATAGCTCTGTCTGGGCGTACTTCAAATGATGGGTTATTTGTTTTAAGAGTTTTCAAGTGCCTTGTAATGGCTCTTGTACACAATGGTCAGTTGGTTTACTTTCACTTGTCTTGTAGGCTCGACTGCAGTGGCTCATCTCCGGTGGCTGTACTACTCGAACCGGTTCAAAGCTGTGTGGAAACAGAAGCCCGTCGCATCGATCGTGTGTACCTACTACTAGTTCTTAGAAGATGAACTGATTGACATTTACGTCATGACCATGAGGTCCGTTTGTGAACTTTGAAGACAACAGTAGTGGTATTAGTGAGTAAGAATCTGAGTAAGAGTAAAAATCTGACCGTGAAGTGAGTTTATAGTGAGCTGTCAATAGTGTCAATTCCTAGCAATAGTTGGAATGACAGCTCACTTCACGCTTCTACACCTGCGTTTTCTCGGAGACATTTTCACAGAATACTCTGACAGTATCAAGACACTAAATGTCTTGATACTTTCAGAGTCGTCTTGTCATCGTGTGATAATCTGATTACCAAAACACAATCGAATCAATTTATGTCCTAAACACGAATGGTGTGATCTGTCGAATGATGTGTGCAAAATCAGTCTATAATGTTCCTACTACAATGTTTTAAATTTTTGTGAGCAGTGGTGAAGAAATTATTTACATAAAATAAAGCGCCCACCTGGATTCGAACCCACAAGCTACGTAAGTTACTCGTAAGTTTGAACCTTTTAACCTTAATTTCATTAAATTATAACCAAGAAATTAACTACATCTTTTAAAAATTAACTGCCTCAGTTTCCCCTAACATTAAATAATCATTAAGATCTTTAAGACACAAAATTGCAGCAATCTCCTCACAAAGACACCCTCAATGTAGACCCTCTCAGAAATTTCATATTTCGCCAATAAAGCGTCTTCAATGGCAAGCCGATATTAAAATGGCTTACATCTTAAATATCAACGGGGCTCTTTAAAATAACGTTGAGTTGAGGAACGTAATATCTTTCAGGTATGCGCACTTCGGGACTGGTGGTATAAAAGTACTGAGTCTTGTATGAGGGTGGATGGCTTCTCCCCGAGGGCTCTAAAGTGCACTAGCGTGAATACGTCACGGGTTTACGAGATAGGTTTGAAAAATTAAGTGTCAAGTACTAGACTGGTACTGGGAGTCGCAGGTGTTCTAATATTAATAGCTGCTCTACTAGAGTGGAATAAGGTCATTTAATTAGAATAGCCTCACGAATTCGGATGACCTAATAAAGACTTAGTAGTCAGACCTAATTGGCTTTTCGCTACCTGTCACATGCTATTCTTAATGTTGGCCATACAATGTGAAGCGGTAAAGGCTTTGTGGAAATGACAAACTAGCTAGGACAGACTGTCTAGTATTGGGTACAGAAATACTCGGACTTGCTGTAACCAGACTTACGAAGGCTTTATTTGGCTAACTAGCATTTTCAGCGGCTTCACCCGCATAGAAATCAGAAAGTATACCACGGGAACGAATAGACAGAACTACTGTTGCATCTATATTATAGAGTAATATTAAGTATTTTAGAGTAATAAATAATATTCAGTTATAGTTTGAATTAACTTTGGACAAACCTGAAAGCACTGAATAGGAAAAACAGCCTGTTCCTGAAAGCATTCAGATGCAGTTCTATCATCCTTAGAATGACAGGTTGTAGCTAGACCAATATACAAATATTTCTCCCCAGCCAACTATGTTGGTGCCGTATCCCAGTCTAACTGGATGCATCTGAATGAAACCTCCACTACCCAGTTACTTGTTAACACGATATCCTATTGTATGACTGGTTATCAGAGTTTCGGGATGTCATTTACCTATAACAACTGTTTCCGTCAGAATTAATTTTAAAAAATACCGAAAACATAAATTAACCTATAATGTTTTCACTGCTGGGACACAGGCCTCCTCTCTAAGAGAGGGAAGTGGGCCATAATCCACCACGCGGGCCCAGTGCGGGTTGGCGGATATCACATGTCTTTAAATTTTTGGTTCTGGGACATGCTGGTTTCCTCACGATGTTTTCCTTCACCGTTTTGATGTTTTCATGTCACAAAAAATCAAGCAATCTGCCTAGCCTTTTCCCAACTATGTTGGGGTCGGCTTCCAGTCTAACCGGATGCAGCTGAATACCAGTATTTTGCATGGAGCGACTGCCTATCTGACCTCCACAACCCAGTAACTGGGTCACACGATACCCCTTGGTAAGACTGGCTGTCAGACTTTCGGGCTTCTGACTACCCGTAACGACTGTCAAAGATCCACGAATGGCAGCCGGGACCAACGGCGTAACGTGCTTTCCGAGGCACGGAGGAGTCTCGATATCTTAAGATGGTCACCCATCCACCTGCAGGATCAATCCATGCGGCTGTTATTACCTAGCCACGAGCTCCTCTGTGATGATGAAATTGGGTCTCCCTTGTTTTACCGAAAAGAAATTGCCAAATTATCACTTCCCAAACAAATTTTCGCATAATTTCATTTGCCAAATTATTACTTACCAAAAAATCTCTTTACAAATAATTGTTACGAAAACCTATGTTTGGCAAGTGAACGTTTGAACAATAACTTGTTCACCAACTAGTACTTTTACCATTTTTTATCTAGTCAAATATTTCAGTTGGTATAACATATTTTACGCAAAATTAAATAAGCCAAATATTTGGTGTCGTCAATTTTAAACTTAATAAGATCTAACGTTGAAGACGTTTTATTACAAGGGTGTTTTTCCCACTTGGGAAAAATTCTAAACAGGTAATAATAATGTTATTACAATTATATTATTTCTCTCGATAGCCTCCTAAAAATAATCTCTTTTTTCCATATTTTTTTCTATATAATCTAGTCGTTTCTGGCACTCGCCGGCCGCTGCCGCGGCACCGCTCGCTTCGCTCGCTCGGCTCGTGCGTAGGTGGTCACAGTTTTAACCTAACCTAACCATTTTTTTTTAAATTAATAACCTACTGTAACTAGTTCCATAAATAACCTAATGTCTAGTAACCATAAATTTGACTTGTTTCAGACAAATTCAAGCACATAAGCTTACAAAGAAATACGCAAATGACATCAAATTTAACAAACAAGTAAAATGTTTATTTTTGCCTTTATATTTTTTGTCATAACAAATCATTTGACTAAACGTTTATTGTCTAAATATTGTTTGCTGTAATAAATCATTTGATTAAACACCAAAATGCCTTAATGACATTATCCTAGGTAATAATCTGCCAAGTGAACATTTGACCAAATGAAAATGTGCGTACTAAAATTATTCCAAATATTACATTGGTGTAAAAAAAGGTTGCGAAAATATGTTTGGGTAATGAAAATTTGGCAAAATCTTTTCGGCAAAACGGCAGGATCCCGATGAAATTAAATACACAAAGTAAAGCGCTTGCTTGGGTTCGAACTCACGACCTACCACTCGTAAGTCGAGGCAGATAATCCTGGGCCACCACTGCTCTTTACGACCATCAAATTCGCCCAGACTCAGCCCGCACATTGTCTGTGAAATTAGAACCCAAAACTCGTCCATCAGGAAAACAAGTCAAAACGCTGTTCTCTTTCACATCCAGAGCTCCATAAAAAAAAATTAGATATATCTTTTTAAACCCAACTTAATGGACATTCGCTTTATTCCCACACACAATGGGGAGCAAAACAACAGATTTCACGGCCTCATTGTTTAGAAACGAATTCTTTAAAAGGCCAGGGTTTGACCTCAGAACGTTTATGGAGTAAAACGTACGCCTACATACATTAATGGAAATGATTGCAATCGTAATGTTGCCATGCTTTGAAAGCCGGACGTGGTATTTGAATTTGTTGTTAGCGAATTTTTTGAAGCCTATTCTGGATGATTATAATGTAATAGGCGTATTAAAAGATCTCTGATTGTTGATAAAGCTTATGTTTTTGCGCAAGTGTTGTAAATAACTTTTATATATATTTATACATTTTTTTCTTTGGTAGATGTGATGAAGTATGATGTAACTCAATAAAAGTGATTGATATAGATAATAAGTTTTTGTAGTCACATAGATTATTTGGCCTTTGGTTACTCGAATAGACAATAAAGACGCTAGGTATGTAATACACAAATGTTATAAAGGGCAAAAGTTTGTGAGTGTGTGTGTGTTTATATGTTTGTCAGTTCTTCACGCTCAAACGGCTGAACAGATATGAATGAAATTCGGCACAGATGTAGTTCATAACAAGGTTTAACACATAGACATTACGATTGCAACTACCATACTTTTTATCCCAGTAGAACGTTCCCGCCATCAGCGCATCATTTCTGCCAAAATCATCCAATGACTTCTCTCGCTCTGGGTGGAGCGGTAGGGAGTGTCAGACTCTTAATGACTAAAACCCATCCATGTTCTTTCTGTAACCCTTTATGTTCAAGGGTAGCTGTAACCCTTTCGGACAATCCCGCTTACCCGGCAGGCTACGTGGCCGAAGCCTACGGTAGAATAATAGGTACAGTTTAAAGTCACTTTCGATTAATTCTAGAAGCCTTGTTAAATTAGTCTGCTACATCAAGGACCTATTAAATCAAACCCTTCAGCGCTAACCTGCGCTAAAAGTAACCAGCTCTTCTAAATTCGTAAACAAGTACAAATAACAATGAAAGAACCCTGGAAGCTTCACCGGTACAACTGGCCAGTACTGTCCAGTCGATGTTAGACGGAGAAATAAAAAAAAACAATCAGTGTAATGTCCACTGTCCGACTCGCCCAGCGGAAAATTGCTTGCTTGCGTAAGTACAGTATCATTATTTTGTTTTCTTAATCATTGAGCTGTTGGGAAAGAAGTTTATAGTTTTAATGATAGTGGCGTTTGTGCGATTGTGTTTTACTTAAATGGTTTTTGATTTTGAAGTGTGTTTTGATGTTTTTGCGGATATACAGGGTGGCAAAAGGACCCTTCACGAGGCGGTCATCTAGTCATTCTGTATAGGAAACAAAGTAATTTGTGCAAAAATAATTGCCGGGAAATGATTTATATTTTTGGAAATTGGCTGTTTACGGTAGCTCGCAACGTAACGAACAATCTCAAAAAAAGTTGGTACTTTAACCTTCAACGTCTCCCAACGAAGGTACAAAAAAAATATTATAATATCAGGTAGAACATGACTGTGACTTTTGGCTTCGTCTATACTAATATTATAAAGAGGAAACATTTGATTTTTTGTTTGTTTGATTGAAATGAATAGGCTCCGAAACTACTGATCCGATTTAAAAAAATCTATCACCGTTGGAAAGCTTAGTTTTCTAGGAGTAACATAGGCTACTTTTTATCCCGGGAAAAATAACGAGTCCTACGGGAAAGACCACAGGAGCGAAGCCGCGGGCAAAGTGCTAGAAGAATATTTTTAAATTGGTCTTCAGCGCTTCACAGCGGGGCCAACGTGGCCAAACATCGCACAAAACGGATTGAAAAAGGGGAGGCCTTTGCCCAGCAATTGAACTCAACGTAGGCGAACAAAAAAAAACAGTCACCGAACATACTACTACTGTTTTAGAGGGTAATAAAATCATTACGCTTTTACTAAAATTTGGAGTTGAAGCTACACCTAAATTCCTTCTTCAACCCATATAGTCATACTTTACCTTTACAATACACGTTCCACAAATGAAAATGATAAATTAGAGACTTCATTCTACCCGCACGGATACCGAACCTCTTACTGCTCAAACGTCCACTCACTCACCAACACTTAGGTAAGGTACACTCCGACCATCCCCGAGCTTCTCTCTAATCGTCTAATACTCCTAGAAACATAGTACTCAGTACTTATCCCCAGCAAGCCCTTTGAAACCTTTGTTACCAGACAGGTATTGTACAAAAGGACCAGTTTATGTGCAAACAAGGAAATGAATAGTTAAGCAAATTGACACCCTAAATAATTCAACATACAACTATCAAAGAAGTTGCGATTCGAATGTACGGACAATTGGGTATTTTAAAGGGTAGTCAATAACGTTACTTTTTATTATCTGTCAAACGCGGAATTTGTACGAGATTTGTATGAAAGATAACAATGTGACGTCACACATTTCTTGAATCAAATGGAATACTTATTAGCATTAAATGCAATTTTACACTAATATCTTGCATAATATTTAAATGATGTACGGTGATGGAAGTTTTTAGCTTCTAGTTATAGTGAGTGGTCTTTTTTCTAAGTGATTTCATATTTTATTTTTCAGCGTTTCAAATAGTCAATTCATGTTGGTAGTAAAACGAATGGTAATGTATGCGTCTATCCGTTCGAGACTCGAGTTGGTTTCAAAAATATCTTAGATCTCCACGGTAGAAACATGACCACAAGAGTACAGATAATTTATTATGTAATTAGGAGAGGTTAAAGCCGCCTTAAATATAAAATAATGCTGTCATCTGACATGGTGTGCGTTTATGAGGCAAATTCAATGCCTCGTTGGTCTAGTGGTCACAAGTACAACTTCATTTTCTTTATTACTCTTTCGTTATTTATCATTCAAATAAAGTATACTATCATCATCTGCCTAGCTTTTTCCCAACTATGTTGGGATCGGCTTCCACTCTAACCGAATGCAGCTGACTACCAGTATTTTACATAGAGGGACTGCCTATCTGACCTCCACAACCCAGTAACTGGGCAATACGATAAGACTGGTAAGACAGGCTGTCAGATTTCCGGGCTTCTGACGACCTGTAACGACTGTCAAAGATGCACAAATGACAGCCGGGACCATCTAATACTATACTATATCATCCTCAAACTATATTGTACCCTTTATTTGTAAATTCGCACTCCCGAGCCACAAGATACAAGCGACGCTTAGTTTGTGGCTCTCTAAAAATTTAACATTGTACCTACTTATATTTTTGATGAATAAACTTTACTTTACTTTATTGAAAGTGCTTGGGTTTGTTACCTAAGTAAGTCAGTGTTAATGGGTTTTTTCCGTGGGAGTAGTTCCATTATTATGAATGTTGTAGTCTGAATTTGTCCCTGTTTGACGGGAATAGTCTCGCTTCCTGTAACATGGGAGTTTAACGTTAGGTTATAATATAATATAATATCCTTGGACATTTCACACAACGCCATATAGCCCCAAGCTAAGCAACATACCCAATGCTTGTGTTATGGCAACGAGATGGCTGATAAACTACTTATACTTATACACATTTTTTTTTGTAAATGTATACATATTATACATAGAATGTATGCGTACGTTAATTGTTTTTCATAAATACTCCGCATTGTTAGAAGTTGTGCTTCTGCACCTGTCTTCCACAACACTGACACTGAACTAGCTCGTGGCAAACCCCACTCGCTGGGCCCATTACCTTTTAATCACACCCTTTGTTTAATTAATTAGGGTCAAAGGTACCCGTGTACGATAATAATTTAAGCGGTAAGCGGATTAGTTTTATAATAATTTTAATTAGCCTCTAAAAGTATTTTGTCAGACCTGAAAGATAGAGGATCGGGCAGATAGGGAACGTAATTAGTTTTTTTTTACTTAATTCGTATTACATAAATTGAATTATTACTAATTATAATTATTACAAAATAATTATTCTCACCCGACCTTTACAGGTCCGATAGCCACACAAATATCGATACTCATCACTTCTGTAAAGTTTTGCTAGTTAATTTTATTTGACCCTGTTGAATTTTAAAATACACAGTCAGTACCTACTATATTTGACTGAAAGTGACAACCGATGTCAATAATCAAGACATTGAATATTAGAAACATGACAATAAAATGAATATTGTGACTATGAATAATGCCTCCTGGCTTTACAATTGTACAGTCGGCTAAAACAGTGGTCTATCACTCTAAGATTGAAATTCGTTACACATCATAATTCTATTCTTACATTTATACCTGTAACTACAGGAACTAGAAGACCTCGTGGCGAAGTACTAACAGCCGCACAGGTCCACGCGATCCATCAAGTTAAGCTACGCTTGCTGGGGTTGGCCGTGGATGGGTGGACCATCTTTACATAACGAGACTCCTCCGTGCCTCAGAAAGCACGTTAAGCCGTTGGTCCCCGCTGACATTTGTTCATCTTTGACAGTTGTTACGGGTCGTCAGAACCCCGAAAATCTGACAGCCAGTCTTACCAAGGGGTATCGTATTGCCCAGTTACTGGGTTGTGGAGGTCAGATAGGCAGACGCTCCATGTAAAATACTGGTATAAAGCTGCATCTGGTTAAGACTGGAAGCCGACCCCAACATAGTTGGGAAAAGGCTAGGCAGATGAGCTATAACTATTATATGTATTTGATGCTAGATTATATTACAACTTGATATGAATTTTTAATAAACCCGGGATAACTTTGCGTATCCATCATCCATACATTGACCTATTTACCTGTATTTGACATAAAACTTACCTGAGATGAAGTATGATGGACGTACAAATGTAATGTGTATTTTATTGTGTAATAACATAATTATTACCTAGAAGGTGAAGGTTAGTGTATACCCAGGTCAATAATAGGTCAGCTCCCTTTTGTGAACCTAAACCTTACTGAGGTATGTACCTACGGGAAATTTTATTTAAATCAGAATTGATATGGTCGTCCGAATGATATTAAAAGTCGAGTTCAAAAAAATCTTATTAAAACAATGTTATAATTGTATTTATTTACAGAAATTATTAGAGATAATCCTACTAGATGGAACATAGTTAAGTATTATAAACCATAAAATTATTGTTTTTCTTTTCTCTTATAATCAGAAATATTACCTGAACAAATACTTGAAACTCAGAATGAAAATGCGCACAAGCTCAGAAAGAGAAAATGAAAATAATCTGAAGCGAGTATTCCCCATAAAATATAAAACCGTCTAGCTCCTAAACTATAATAATCACTAAACATACTTATAGGTGTTTCGGGTCGTCACGGGTCGTCCAGAAGCCCGAACATCTGACAGCCAGTCCGTATTACCCAGTTACTGGGTTGTGGACGTCATATATAGGCAGTCCCTCCATGTAAAATACTGGTATTCAGCTGCATCCGGTTAGACTGGAAGCTGACCCAAACATAGTTGGGAAAAGGCTAGGCTTCACTTATGGGGGTTTCGGGAATCCCTTGGAGAGAGGTTTTTTTAAATTTTTCTTTGGGCGTCGTATCACAGACCACCTTGTTTATTAAATGATAGTGTACATGTACAACCTTCAAAAGAAAATGAAAGTTAAGAAATTTATCGATAACAATCATCGATGCTCAGGCATCAATCAAAATAAGACATCATTTACACCACAACACAAACACTTAATAGCCAACAAAAGAAGAACCCAAATTAATTGCTTGTCAATACAAACTGACAACTTGTCTTCAAGTCAAAAGTCAAAAATCTTATTACAATACAACACACACAATCAAAACCCTACCATATCTCATCAAACGTAGAGTTCACTTTCGATTGTGAAGAAGTCGAATGGTGTTACTGACGTAAGTGAAATCTAAACATATATTCATGGGGACCATACAATGGTAAGTTGACGAGGCAAGGTCTCTATGGGGAAACGTCACTCGTTTGCATACCGTTTCATATAAAGTTTATGGTAATTTAAATTTGATTAGTGTCATTAATTTTGTTCTGCAGTTTGGAGATAGTGTCAAGTTCTTTTAATTCTTGTTTAATCTATATCTTGAAATAAAGTCGATTTTCGTGTCTGTCTGACCTCATATTCTTTTCGAAACTATGTAGTTTGGTTTTCTCCATTATTTAGAGATTTTAGTCCGGAACAGTGGTGGCCTAATAAAGTGTAGTCGTGGTCTATTGGTAATGGCTTCGACTTATGGGTTGTTAAGTTTGAATACAGACCAGCGGGATTGTCCGAAAGGGTAACCGCTACCCTGGAACATAAAGGGCTAAGGAAGGAACATGGATGGGTTTTTGTCAGTAAGAGTCTGACACTCTCTTTCACTCCACCCAGAGCGGGAGGGGTCATTCGATGAGTTCCTAACCTCAAAAATGATTTCCCAATTTCATCACCACTACTACCAAAACCGTATGTCCTAGAACCAAAAATTCGAATTGACATGTTCATGTGACATATACCAACCCGCAATGGAGTATGGCCCACTACCTCTCACCGATAGGAGACCTGTTTTCAAGCAGTGGGACATTAGAGACTGATTACGTTACGCTTAAGGTATTCCATAAGGTTTATTTATATATCTAAGCATATTTAAAAGCGAAAAGTCACTCATTCATACATTAGCTCACTGATTAATCATGAAATCTCAAAAACTACTGGATTTATCAAGATGAAATTTGGCACATAGGTAGGTTGTTAGTGGAAGACGTCAGCTACGAAGGATTTTAGGAAACTACCCTTGTGAAGGGATTAAATAGGGGGTGGAAGTTTGTAAAACAGTTTTCAGCATTGAAGCGTGTGGAGCCACGGTCATCAGCTAGTATATTAATATAAATCTATACTAATATTATGAAAAGGAAAGATTTGTATGTATATTTGTAACGGATAAATTCAAAAACTACTTAACGGATCTGGATGAAACTTGGCACAAAGATGGATTATAGTCTGGAATAGCATATAACTTTTTGTCCCGGAAAAATGTACGGTTCCCGTGGGATAATTTCCTACATACATGCGAGCGCAGCCGCTGGCAAAAGCTAGTCTAAAATATAGTATTTTTTTGTGAAAACCAGGGACGGATCGCCAGTGTTTTCAAGTAAGAAAGTTATGTTTATTAAGGTAACAAAACAAAAACTAAAGATGACTTAGTTCAATGGATCTACTAATTTAGGTCAATTCTTGGCCAATCGCGCTAAAAGGTAGTTTAAGCCCCAAATGTTGTTGGAACTACAATGAGTTTGGAGTTCAAAGTTCTAAAGAGTGGTTGAAAGCGAAAGTTCCGAATCATGTTACTGTGTAGAGTTGGTTCCACGAAACAAAACTCATGGTAGGGTTTCGACAGGAAAAACCGGCCACGAAACACGGTTTCGTACAATATTCCACACTATAATTAATATATAGCCTTCCTCGATAAATGGACTATCCAACACAAAAATATTTTTTCAATTTGGACCAGTAGTAGTTCCAGAGATTAGCGCGTTCGTAAAAACAAACTTTTCAGCTTTATAATATTAGTATAGATATAACTTAATACTTGCGGCTTGCCCATTCCAAAGCGTATTAGATCCCTATGGAGAAGAACAAGAAACTCCACGGTCACTCTTTACATAATGTTGCTTACATCATTTATTATTAAGTGATTTTCACTAGTAAAATAACTAAAAATCAGCTGTTCCATTAATTATACTCGTATTAACTCGTCAAAATGTATGGAACAGCTGATTTTTTTTTCGCGATTTCAGATTAGTTCTCATAGTGAAAGTTGTTCATAATGTTGAGTACAATGACCCCTTTAAATAATGCTAATGAATTCAATTTCACCCTGTATTACTTCAGGGAGTGACTGAGGTCCGGAAGATTTGACCTACAAAAACACACCCCAGTTATTAAATTTGGCTCAGTAGTTTATACTATACGAGAGAACATACATACAAATATATACATATACAGTTTTACCCATTTCTCTGCTGTAGTTAGGAAAAATCAAAAGCAGTTTTAAAGCACAACACTATTCTAAGCCACCAACCTCAACTTCAAAAAAATCATTCCAACCCTTTACCAAATACTAAAACCATACGAAATTCATACTACATCACTACTTTATAAATCCCTTAGCAACAAGTTACCTAACCATCAGAAAGTACTGCGTGTTATGACGAAGCGAATAAGGTTTATATTAAAAGAACGAGCTCTAGTTTATTTAAAAAGGTTACGTTAATCTTCACGCGGTTGAGGGTGAAATGAACTGTCGTAGGTATAATGATAAAGGATTCTATGTGATGATTTTTATACAGGTGTAACCGAAAGGGTATTAACATACAAAAGCATATGCTACAGACCACCAAACTGAACAACTTTTACTATGGGACCAACTCCGAAATCGTGAAAAAAATCAGCTGTTCTATACATTTTTGGTCACGTGACTCGTCGAAATGTAGGGAACAGCCGATTTTTTTTCACGACCCCTCAAGTCATGCGATCACAGTCACTGCTATACATCTCCTAGTCTGCGCCACAACACCGACTTTTCGCATCCAGTCCAAGCCACCTAAAATTCGTTGGTCTATCTTTCTGGGGGACATCCCTGACTAAGCTTACTCCACACGTCTGTGCACGGCCATCGCGGCATCGGTATTTCAGCAAACATGGCCAGCCCACTGCCCCTTCAGCTTGCTTATTCTGTGAGCTATGTCAAAATTTGGATGTCTACCGCATCTCCTCATTTTCCCCCTCAAAGAATTTCCAAGCATAGACCGTTCCATAGGTACCTCCCCGATCTTTATAAACTCCATTTTTTTTTATTATTATATTTTTCTCTCTAGTAATTTCGCCCAATTATTGAGCAAATACATTTCATTTGTTAAACTACTACTTAATAGATATCGATTTTCTAAACAGATACACGTGTATTGCTTGCTTCTTAGAAATGTTTACTAGCAAATTGACGATTTTTCTTTGAAATAGATTGCACACTACGCTGAATTTCTGCAAAAGAAGTTCACGTTAAGTGCCAAACGAGGCCTAAATCACCCCTCATGCAACTTCCTTGTGGTGCGGCAAGGAAAGACGTGAACATCTCTGTCGTGCGAAGGGCATAGCTTTGGTTAGGTCCAGTATAGAAAAGAAATAAATGTATATTTGACACGTGCTAATGGTCCCGGTCTCGGTGGTATACCTACCTTGGTACCGGATGTCTTAGGCCTCGTACCGCACTGAATTAATATAATTTTAATGCAGTGCGGAACGAGGCTAAAACGTCCCATATCCTCCCGGACATCGTACCGCACCCAACGCGAGCTTCCCGCGACTAGTGTTGTGCATCACGTCACTCTCCAATAGAGCACGTCCTTTTACATCGCCGAACATGTCTAAACGATGTCGGAAGAAGTTAATTTAAAAAAAAACCCAGAAACAGAACGATTGCGATTTTTTATAAAAAAGTATATTGTTACTGATTTTTTTATGTTAATTCAAGTACTAATAAGTGTATTTTTAAAGCCCGAGGCAAAATACATAGGATAGTTTATTTTCTACCTCTGGTTTTCTTTTTTGTCTATTCTGTGAACCGCATTAAGATTTTCACACAAAAATAGATAAACGTCGTTGCGTCGATATTATTTTTCCCATCACTAATCTTAGCGAAAATTTACCCTATTTCAGTGCGTTACGAGGTGTATAAGATCCCATATTTTGTTTTGCCAATAATTCCTAAACTAGTTATCAGATCCCGAGGCGACGGTAGATTAGGGTTCATCAATTCGCTGTCTATATCGATAAGGACCAAATTTTTCATTTATCTTTGATTTCGTGCCAGAAAATGGATTTTAGTCTGTTAAAGGAGGTGGGGTCTAATAGACCGCGTGTCGCCCTAACAGACGTTAGGGCGACACGCGTCACGGTGCGGGCCGATAATACCTCGTGCCGCAGGAACGGAAAGTTTGCAAAAATTGGTGCCGCAGCTAACGTGTTACGTTCTTGTATCCTTCTTTTCGTCAATTTTTCTCGGGACATTTCAATTCATAAATAAAATTTAATGTTTGCGTCTTTTTTCAAAAGATTAACGTTACGAATGAGTATTGGGCAGTAGCGTTATCTGCTGAAAAATTGAAATTCCATACATTTTGTTGATGATTTTAGGTGACGTGTCAAACAACTGTTTTTTTTGCGGTTTTGCGGTTGATTTAATAATTATATTCCATTGTAAACACGATGAGTAGAAACATATTTGACTCTAAAAAAAATATAGTTTAAACTTAGTATTTTGCAAAAGGATCCTTTAGATTTTTGAACGGCCCATCAACCGAGATTCTTCATACATAAGGCGCGGAAAAGTACAGCTTGTTTGAGAAACTTGGAAATAAATTCAGTAAAAGTCAGCTGTACCTACTTACCTAGTTAATATTAACAACATAGCTTAAGATTATAATCAGATTTAATTTCAGCTTATAAACTGCTATTAAATGTTGATAAGTAGATTTAAACTTGTTCCATTACACGTTCCAACTGGACGAAAATAACTGTAAACGTGGAACAAAATATTTGGACCCTTAAAATCATTATAATCCGCATAGATAGGGGTTGAGTTTCAACTTTCCAAATTCGAAAGATTTTACGTATCAAGGGTTGATGAAATTTCACCCCAATGCTACAATTATTAAGGATTAATTTATGGGTTAATATAATAGGCGTATTGTTTAATCCTGTGTCTTTTGGAAAATACGTGGCTATCAAAAAACTTGTACTCAGAACACAGGTTGTAAAGTAGAAGGCTAAATTAAGAGCATAGAAAAATGGCGATAGGCACAGATAGTTGAGCTTTAAATAGCACGTCTTTTTTTTAAGAGTGAGTAATTATCAAATGACCCCTCCTGCTCTGTGTGGAGCGGAAGGAGTTTCAGACTCTTATTGACTAAAAGCCATGCATGTTCCTTCCTTAGCCCTTTATATTCCGGGATAATCCTTTCGGACAATCCCGCTTAAAATAGAACATCTAGGTTTAAGTGTTAAAGCGGATGTATTTTGTGCCAGTTATGTTTAAATCCCATGTAATAATAGGGGGTGAGCTTATTGCCATTAACCCGGCATATATCCTGTTTCCGGGCTGCTGCTAAGAAAGTCCCAATAACCAGGATCGAACCCAGGACCTGATGCTCAGCAGTAGCGCTTGCGACCACTAGGCCAATGGGGCAGTAAAACTTGAATATTTATTACATAGTATATCTCTTTTCCAAACTACTTAGTCCAAATATAAAACGAATAGGTACACAACATAACATCACACATGTAATCTACAAAGGGTTGGGTACGGGTGTATCTATTTTACACACCCCCGAACACCACCCCACGAATACAGAAAGTTAATTCAATTTTATTTAACACTCTAGTAGACCTAAACAATAGTAATCCGGCCATAGGATATACCTAATAGGATTAGTCGCGTTAACTCAATGCCTAAACGAATAACTATTGATTTTATAAATAGCCTAAAGTCATCGACTCTCCATTTTGTTACGGTTAAAAAAATTGTTGGTTTGATTACAAGTTAAATCAATGTACTGTGGCATCAAGTTATACCAGACTGTCAAACTCCAAATTATTTTAAACCTTAATATGTTGAATGTTAAGTTTGCTTTGTACAATAAGACATTCTTAAGTGTTTTTTGTTGCCTCTAAATAAAACTTTAAACTGACATGAGCAAATGTCGACTTAAAACACGTGCATACATAGGTATACCTGAATTGCGTTAGTTTACTTTTGTCGACTCCTTGGCTATTCAAAACTAACCTACTTAGTAAAAGCAGTACTATCTAGCCTGTGATACAAGATTTAATTGAAATAAAAGCCTCGACTTCCCTCGCGAGTCTCATTGATGTGCCCAGTGCTAAAGTGAATACTTATCTATCTCCTTCTATTTATTCCCATTTTAAAAGACCTTGACGAATAACCAATAGAGCCCTTCGCGGATCCCTGAAAAAAGGGTATAAAGTCGGGAAGGGTCGGCGCCGATATTTACATAGATTCCGGTAATTCTGTAAGTTTGCTTTTTATTCAAGCCAAACATGCGAGAAAGGGTGTATTTTAATATTAAGGGTGGGTATTGTGCTCATAGGTCGGTTGGATTATGGGATCTTATGATGATAGGATGGAAAAGTGTTTGCTTGCGCATACATTGGATGGGAGACTCTGCGCGTTGGAGTTTGGATTGAATTGGGGAGGGAAGTTTTTAGTTTTTAGGAAAGTAAGAAGGAAAGTTAATAGTTAGTGTAGTAATTGAAGAATTGGGAATTTGAAAGGGTATATAAAAAAAGTAAATAACGTTACTTTTTATGAATTGTCAAAACGCGGAATTTGTACATGATTTGTATGAAATATAACAATGTGACGTCACAGATTTTTAGAATCAAATGGAATACTTATTAGCATTAAACGCAATTTTACAATTATATTTCCGCATATTATTTAATTTCTGTGCCGTGCTGGAAGTTTTTAAGGCGAGCGGTCTTTTATCTATGTGATTTCATATTTTATTTTTTCCATCGTTTGAAATAGTCAGTTCCTATGACAGTCGCAGTTGACAGTTCAAGTACAGCATAGATTTCAACTAACTTCAGCATAGTGGAGGTAAGGAACCAGGGTGCCTACGCGGGGTTGACCTTAGAGACAAGATAAATAAGATAAGTTATGGCTACTTGTCTAAAATCTCACCAGCGCCCATTACCTTTCAAACTAGAACACAAAAATTATTCATTTTAATTCTACTACTTAAGAGAAAAATGTACAACAATCCGTATTCATTCGTATAATTTCTTCCTCGAGGAGCTCACGGCACTACCTACTAATATAATATAGTGACACTCTGTCGCGAAGAAGATTATTTACACTCGGGGACAAACACACTTACATCCCGGAGCCTATGTACACTTGATGACAAAGCAAACAGTTTTCTACCAACATGTTTATGTCCAAACATAATGTTGAACTAAGTAATTAGTTGGAAAATAAAAAGTTTCTTCTCGTGTTCATTAATATCGGTCGACGGTATCGCGGTGATTGATCGCTTTCATGATTAACTTAAGTTTTAAATATTAAGCAGTAATGAGATGTTTTGTTTAGCAATTTTAACGTAATTTGACGCCTGTAATCCCTGTGGTGGACAGAATTGTACCCCCACGTAGTTGCATGTAATGAGGGTAAACTTGACTACATCAGGCCAGTAATAATTCTATATAGACAAAAACAACTGCATATTACATAACTTGACGCCTTGAATTCCCAGAGGGTTGGGCAGAGGTGTACATGACATGATACACTTAAATTTCAACACAAACCCAGACCCTGAGTCTGGGTTTGTGTTGCACTTAATCCGGACGGCGCGTTCGTGTTCCACGCGCGCCTCAAAGAGATGTCAGTATCAGTGAAGGGGCCCGTTAAGGCCGAAGCCTGCCGGGTCAGCGAGATTGTCCGAAAGGGTTACCGCTACCCCGAAACATAAAGGGCTAAGAAAGGAACATGGAAGGGTTTTAGTCAGTACGAGTCTAACGCTCCCTTCCGCTCCACCCAGAGCGGGAGAAGTCATTGGATGATTTCCCAGACTTAAAAAAAAGGGCACTGTACTCCGGACGGTGCGTTCGTGTTCCACGCGCGCCTCAAAGAGATGTCAGCATCAGAGAAGAGACCCGTTAAGGCCGAAGCCTGCCGGGTCAACGAGATTGTCCGAAAGGGTTACCGCTACCCCGAAACATAAAGGGCTAAGGAAGGAACATGGATGGGTTATAGCCAGTACGAGTCTAACGCTCCCTTCCGCTCCACCCCGACGGAGGGGTCATTTGCACTATACTACTGAGTAATTACATATAGAATAACTCAATAGAACTTTGCCTAAGATAGGCATCTAGAGCCCGTGCCCAGAAGCCGTGCTTACGACCACTTGAACTAAGAGGCAATCAGCCATTTTGTTTATACTAACTAACGATGCGAAGCGATTAGCGGTAGCGGATTCGATTCTCGCATGGAGCAAATATTTGTATGACCAGATAGTTGCGTTGCTCCGGATGTTTGTGCATCTGAGATTTGTGTTTCTGTACACGCTACCGTGTTTAAATAAAAACAATATTTATGCACAAGCACGCAAATGCTACGTCATTGAGAAAAACATTTAATGTTCATAAAATTTGTGAATACCAGCCAATTAAGAGGAGTTTTTATTGCCAGCCAAAATAAGCCACTGCAACATTAAAATATAAACAAACTGTGTCTTTTATTTTTCCAACTTTTATTTATTAATTCTAATGTCACACTTGCATCTAACAACTTCCAACTATACAATGAAACCGGCAGATTTACAACAGAACTATCAATACCCTTTCTTCAAACTAACCTTTTACCATCAACGATCACACACACTTCACACAGTAATCATTAAGTGAATCGATCAGCAAGAAATTCAACACATCAGTAAAATGATAAATATACAAAAAAGTGATAGCCAATCAGAGTTCGATTGAACATCACACATCGTTATGACTTTATTAGCTAAGATACAAAATGGCCGCCGTAACTTGGTCTTACAAGATGGCGCTGCTTGAAAAGCCAAAAAGCGATTTCAGTACTTTGAAATTTAGTTCTTTCTTTCGCCGTGGACCAGGATATACTGGGCATATTGAATGGGATTATTATGAAATATTTTGATGTAAAAGCACTTACAGTTCGGTCAAAGCAGCAAGAAGAAAAGTTACCTCATTAGACAATGGACAATTGGACAATCGGCGGACTGATAATGAAGGTCGCAAGTTATAATAATATCCTCAAGCTACCAAGATGTAAGGTTTGTAGAGTTAGACCGTGTAGACTTAAGGGCTTGGCTTTATATTCGATCTAATAACGTTTTAACAGTGAAAGCGTTAACTGAATCTTGGCAACCTGAAATGAGTTTTCATCTTTGAGCCACAAGATACAAGCGACACCGCTTAGTTTGTGGCTCTCTGAAAATGTAACATTGTACCTACTCATATTTTGATGAATAAATTTATTATTATTATTATTTATTTTTTTGTGCTGTCCCTAAGAAATACAGACTTACACCTCCCTTGAAGGAGGTTGGCAGGTGATAGCAACAAATACAACGAAATAATTCGAGAAAAACTACAAAGCGCACCCTTTTTGGGGGGGTACAATATAGCCGACTGCCATAAATAGCTTTTATTGATAATTATATACATATATATGCACTACACACCACGAATATAAGGTGATAGCCAAACAGTTAGTGCCAAGAGTCATTCTCGCGATCTATGACAAACAAAATTGAGGGTCAAACAAAAATAACTGCTACTCATCTACCTAAATACGGAGTTAAATAATGATACATTTTATCCCCTGTTATTCCAGTGTTATGTGTAATTAATATGCCAAATGTGATAGGTTGAAGCCCATTGCCCGCGGACGTCATTACTGAAGCCGAGCGGAACGACAATCAGCTGTTCATTCCCATACATCTACTTTACGGGTTCGTGTTTTGACGTGGTAAATATTTATATATCCGCTGAAAGATTAGGAGGAATGCTATGATATTGTGAGGCTGTATGATAACGAGTAGTGAGCTAAAGAGAATTTTTGAAAATGTTAACAATGTCAAGTTTGTCAGTATCTAAGCTCCATATAATTTTAACAACTGACATTTTTGCCGCATTTACTAGGTAGTATGTAAAGGTCGGACATGGATCGGGCTATGATTGGAATCTCTGTGAGAGGTTGAATCTAGAATGTTGTAATGCGGTAGAGAACCAAAGTTGGCGACATAGGTCACAAAATAAGTAAGCTGAATTGGCAGTGTGCAGTCTTTAACACAGTTCTTTTCTAATCTATTAAAGACTAGCACTTTGCCCGCGGCTTCGCTCCCGTGGTCTTTCTCGTGGGACCCGTTATTTTTCCCGGGATAAAAAGTAGCCTATGTTACTCCTAGAAAATTAAGCTTTCCAACGGTGAAAGAATTTTGGTAAAATCGGTCCAGTAGTTTTTGAGCCTATTCATTACAACCAAACAAACAAACAAAGTTTTCCTCTTTATAATATTAGTATAGATGATATGGCTAGAAAGGGAGTGATAAACGAGATGATGACTAATAGTGAAGTATGGAAGACAAAGATAAGAAGGTAGAAGAATGGTGATGAGATTTTTAAAATTTAAATTGTTGAGTAAATACAGATTTTGATGGCAGATTCTATGTAATTGACACATACAGCATATCTTTAGGCATGCATGATCAATGAGCTGTTACAAGCGAAAAAGTCGAACACCTACCAGTTACGTGACTTATACAAAAAATGTATATTTTTGGGGTGGAAGTAAGCCATTACATAAGTAGGTAGGTCCGCTACCGTATGGTCGTAGGAATGTACTGAAAACGGGAAGCGGATTCAGTGGTTGTGACCATACTGACCGTAGGGCCTAGACTAGGTGACATTCTATCAGCGACAACAATGATGGAAAAGGAAGAAGTGTGTGGAACTGACATAAGCTACCGTAAAGCTTATGTCAATCCTGTTGAAAGTCATTGCGTTTTTCTATCTATAATATGTATGTATTTACAAAAAAAAAAATGTATATAAGTAGTTTATCAGCCATCTCGTTACCATAACACAAGCATTAGGTTGCTTAGCTTGGGACGATATGGCGTTGTGTGAAATGTCCAAGGATATTATATTATATTTATTTATTGCGTACATACGAAACGCTTTGAAAAAGATTGGCAATTGTCTTCGGCTTTTTCTTCTGAAGCTTTTTTTTGAGGGTGGGCAATCATCAAATGGCTCCTCCTGGGAGGAGTGGAAGGGAGGGTTAGACTGACTAAAACCCATTCATGTTCCTTCCTTAGCCCTTTATGTTCCGGGGTAGCGGTAATCCTTTCGGACAATCCCGCTGATCCAATTTGCCAATTTCTGCCGCGGCTGCTGACGTCTTTTTTATATATTTAAAATGCAGACAGTCTGTATTGGTTATAGTTAAAGCTGATTTGTCACCAATTAAAAGCCCGATCAAAGCGTGAAATTCTACCATCTAATATTTCAAGTTCACAAACGCTCATATTTTTACGACGAATGTTTATTCATAACGCAAGATTAATCTGTTGGTTTTACTTAAAATATATATTTTAATTATATATAAACTAGTTTGAAAATTTGCATGTTGTTTACGTGTTCATGGTCAGTAATCATTACAACACATTGATGTTATTTCCTCAAAGGTTAGAGGGCAAGTTTTTTCCTTACATAGATGCACTGGTAGAGATAAGAAAATTATCCTAATATTATTAATGCGAAAGTGAATGAAGTTGAATGGTTGGATGTTTGTTGCTCAATCACACCAGTACGGCTGAATGAAATTTAGCACATATATAGTTTATAATCTGGATTAACACATAAGATACTTTTTAGTACACGATAATTAACCAAATCCACGCGAGCGAAGCCGCTGGCAAAAGCTAGTAGATTAAAATTATAAAACTAATTTGTACAACTTTCGAGAATGACAAATCAGATCAAAAGCTTTTACAAATAGAGTGTTTTTAAATTTAGCTGTCTTTTTAATTGTATTACCTTAAAGTAAATAAAATTGTTCCCAAAAAATGAATCCCAATCAAACTCAAGGCCTCATGCTCAATAGCGCTTGCGACCACTAGACCAGTAACACTAAAGTAAATAGCCCATGAAAAAGGTGATGAATTAAATTTACAAAAGCTAAATTATCAATCTATCACGTTTAAAAATACTGTATGGAATACCAGACAATAATGACCATTTGTCAAATAATTCAAAACATTATGAAATCGTAATCATAATCATAATCTTTATAATACCACTAAGCATTAAGCAATTAAAATATAACCATCATACCTGACCTTTGGGTCTATTGATGTCAATATTTATCGAATTGATCTTCCAGATGCTCAAGAAAACATATTTTTTTAGCATAAATCAAATAGTTTGATGGGCTTGTTTGACAGTAGATTCGTATATTTAACGAATCATCGTCAAAGGGACTTTCGTGTGCATATTTCAAATTTTAGACCACTATGATCTAGAATGAAAGCTCTTTTCTTTTTAAATGTCATCTCGCAGTTCAACCTAGGTGTTGTCTACGGCTAAACTGGACTTGCCTGTGGATGCCCCAATAAATTGGAGCCTCCAGCCAGTGGTTAAAAAAACTTACAACCTAACCGACTACACGCTAAGGGCACCCCCTGTGGGGTACGGATTCGGTTTAGGGCGTCGCTGGGGAGTACAGCAAGGGACAAGCTGGATAGGATATATGATTTTGGAACGAATTTAAAGCTACCGGCTCAGCGGCGACGCGAACTGGCTCGAGCAAGGGTCTGGGCGTCGTAGAGACAATGCTACGATTTTACTATGTCATAAGTCTTTCAAGTCAAGGGTTGTTTTTTTACATTCATTCAGGTTGACTATAATAAGATCACAGAAAACAAAAAGTTCGTAATTCACTACTAGCGATCTGCCCCCTTGCACGATTGCAATGGCGAAGTGTCCAATATTCAAGTCTTGTTCGTTTTATATAAATTAACTTGCCAGGTTGTGTACCAGTAATAAAGACATTATAGGCTAACTATTATGACGACACGTTACACTTTCTTATTATGAGGAAAACGTCATCAAAATCCATTGAGTAGTTTTAAAGATCCAAGCAGTCACACAGACAGACAGAAAAAGCGACTTTGTTTTTATAAATGTTTTAACATTTTCTTTAAACAATTTTATTGTATTGTCATCCTAACTACAATGCTGCAGCATATTAGAGTATGGCAGTATGGTGTGGCGGCCACACTACGCTACACATAGTATACGTCTAGAACGCGTCCAAAAACGTTTCGCTTGGCATCTAGCTTTTTCTGTAGGTATAGCCAAACAAATACGTTCTTACAAAGACAGATTGAAATTCTTCAAAATGCACACCTTGGAACATCGGAGACGTTTAAATGACGCAATGTTTGCAGCTAAAATTTTGAAAGGAATTATCGACTCACCGCCGCTGCTTGCACTCATTAAGTTTTATGCTCCGTCGAGAATTCCGCGTAGACCTATTACCCCACTTTGTCCTCCAAGGAGAAGAACGGTGTTGGGATCTAACTCTCCATGTGCCAGGTTTTGTAGGGTCATAAATAGTTGTAGCGATGTAGTCGATTTCCACTTTGATTCTCTCAATAAGCAAAAATGTAAAATCATGAACTGTTTATCTGATTCATAGTAACACTAAATGTTCATTTGTTCATTCATTATTATAACTGTTCAAGGATAATGTCTTGAATCTTTAGCAATTATGTTTAGTTTTAAGTATGCTTGTATATTTTACTGGTATTTGTAGCCAAAAATGATATTTTTTTTGTTAAGCGGTGTGTTCCAAGTGTAAACAATTGTTGGTAGACCAAATAAATAAATAAATAAAATAAAAATAACTAATTATAAAATTCTATTAGTAGTTCTAGTACAAAAATAGTTGTTTAGTCTGCGGTGATTATATATAAATAACTTCTGTCCGTGACTTCCCTCGCGTAGAATTTTTTGTTCCCCCGACCCACGCTATTACTTCGTTTTCGCTTAGCGTCCTTTAATTTTTTTGCTTGGCTCCTATAAGCCTTAGCGTGATGTTCAAGCCTTCCTTAGAAATTAGGCTATCAAATGCATAAACATTTTTTCCATTCCGACTCAATCAAACCAAGAAAAAAAGAAAATTTTCTGCTTACAGTATACATAATTACATTAACCAATTACTTACCTCTCTGTTTTATTACTTTCCTAGTAAACTGTAATCATTCGATCGATTGTACTATGGCTAGGTAGGTCTGAATGGTAGTTAAATTAGCTATAATGTTAAACATTAACCTAGACAAGGTTTACAAAGGTAAAATATGTGGTCTGATAACTAAAAATGATATTGTTTATAATTTGTAACATTACGAAATACAGTTTTCGTTTTTATAATGTTGGTACAAAACAGTTTATTTTTTTTATTATAAAATTGGGTTTACTTCAGTGTCCATGAGTAGTTGAAAGAAGGACCGTTTCATTGAAAGGAAAATAATTATCAATTATTACCAGAGCTTCCAATTTTTTTCCTTACGCAAACAATACTTGTTGCTTATACATAAAAAATATTCTAAACAGTTGTTTTTTTGCGAATTCCTTCTTTGTTTTTCGTGTGGTTAGTGACTAACCTGGTGTCAGAGTTTTTATGCTGCAGTGCCCATGAACCTCTGACTTAGCTTCACATACTGTTGAGAAATATATCTTAGCCATGGTGGTTTCCTAACGATGTTTTCCTTCACCGATGTTTAAGCAAGTGATAATTATAAAATACGCACATAAATCCGAAAAATCAGAGGTGCGTGCTTTGGGTTCGAACTCCAGACCTATGATTTGGCAGCCTGACGGTCGCGCCACTAGGCTATCAGTGCTTTTTGCCAATAAAATAACACAATCCAAACATTTTCCCTAACCCAGCGCAAAGCCTCTTCGCAACACCACCGCGACAGTCGCGACATACAAAACCCACAACGACATAGCCCAACAAATCAGCGAAAATATATAAAGATACGTCCTCAGCAATTACCTATTGTAATGTAAGTACGAATGCTCTGAAGATCTACCCAAGTGAAGCCTTCTTATCCCCCAGACATGCAGATGAAAGGAACCGTCTCTAGCTTATTATATATATTTTTTAATATACCGTTGAATTTGTATAAAAAAGGGTTCTATAATGTCGTTCGTTATATGATATTACGTGGAGTATTTTCAGTGTTATGTCTGCGAGAAATTGAAACTTTTGAGTAAGGTTGTTTTTTACGTGTAGATATGAAATTCAGTGGTGTTTTTGAACAAAAAAAAAATTAAAGTAAACAATGTATGTATATTTACGTCAAGTTAGCTTTTCAAGGATAACAAAGCATCGACGAGTCCCAGCCACCGTAGGCACGGGTCTGCGGACGGTGAGTTATGGGTAGCTCACCGTCAGATCAGGACCAGGTCCGTGCCAGACGGCGCGTATTTGTTCCACCCGCGCCTCAAAGAGATGCAAAGCATTTGAAGGGGCCCGTTAGGTAGGGCCGAAGCCTGCTTGATAAGCGGGATTGTCCCAAAGGGAGACCGCTACCCCGGAACATAAAAGGCTTAGGAAGGCACATGGATGGGTTTTAGTCAGTAAGAGTCCACTTCCTTCCGCTCCACTCAGAGTGGGAGGAGTCATTTGATGATTTCCCATTTAAAAAAAAAAGGATAACAAAGAATGCTTAAGCCATCAACGCACGTAAGTCATTAATTTATTATCCTAACGTCAAAGGACTTAAATACGATGTCATCTCTCCTCTGACATAAAAAATATTTGGACATGTAATTCAAGCATGATAATATGTTTGCAGAACGCTGGAATAGAATAATGTGAAATAGAAAACGTTCACACTACACAGCAGGGGATCTAGCAATAGGTTTTTTAATTTTGAGTATTTATTATAACTTTTTCAAAACAGAAAATTGACTGAAATTCTCCTTTCGACACAAATAAAAATCAAAGAGCTGTTGTTCCAAATCCCTTGAATTAAACACGAATTAAATGCCATAACTAAAATTACGAAAATCAGACCGTTTCTAATCGCCCGAAAAAACCTGAAAATGTAAAACACGAAAATATTCAAATACTTCACGGCTTCCATTATTTCGGGGGTCCGTTAATTTCATGATAAACCTCCGGAGATTACCCTTCAAGGAGTACTAATTATGTTTTTATACGGAACGCGGAGAAAGGAAGATTGTTGCTAAATAATTAGGAAGGTACCATGGATTATGAAGGTAGTGAGGGTCAGCTGAATTGTGTTTTGGTGCACGAAATATAAATGACTAGCTTTTGCCAGCGGCTTCGCTCGCGTGTATGTAGGAAATTATCCCACGGGAACCGTAAATTTTTCCGGGATAAAAAGTACGTTATATGCTTTTCCAGACTATAATCTATCTTTGTGCCAAGTTTCATCCAGATCCGTTAAGTAGTTTTTGAGTTTATTCGTTACAAACATAGATACAAGTCTTTCCACTTTCTAATACATTATTTGTGGGTTATCAATTCAAAATCTTTTGAGGTTCATGATTTGATAAAAACTTTTTTTTTTGGTCTTTTTTTTTTAAGGCTGGGAAATCATCCAATGACTTCTCCCGCTCTGGGTGGAGCGGAAGGGAGTGTCAGACACTTACTGATTAAAAACCCATCCATGTTCCACCCTTAGCCCTTTATGTTCTGGGGTAGCGGTAACCCTTTCGGACAATCCCGCTTCATTTTTGGTCTTGAATCGATATTTAACCTTTCGTATGTCGTAATTACAGGCACAATTAAAAAAAACATTGTTTCGCGTAAATCTGCGTTCCGGCAGACAAATGGGTTGAAATAACTTTTTAAAATCATGCTCTTTGTTCAATTATTTTAATGAAAGTACTCATGACAATGAGTTCAATGAAAGAATTATCTTCTAAATACGGTATTACAAGTCATGTTTTTAGATTACATAACGAATTAATATAACAACGCTTGCGTCTCTTTTATCCCCGCTCATGCCTGAATCTAATTAATATAAAATTATCATCATCATTCTCCTGCCCTGATCCCAATTTGTTCGTGGTAGGCGCAACATGACTTTTTCTTCCATACTTCTCTATTAGTCGTCATCTGGGTAGTCACTCCCTGTCTAGCCATATCATCTCTCACACAATCCATACATCTAATTTAGTATGAAATATCCTACTTAAAAAAAAACTTGTAACTGTGGTACTTTTTCCATTTCTCTCACATTACGACACCAATATTTCCTGTCCACTTAACTCGGTAGTCAAAAAAACTATGACCCAAGTTTTTTCTCAAGCGTTCAGTGCATCACCAAGCCACAAAGGTCACGATCTCTTAAGTACCTACAAAACAATATCTTTACAAACATAACCCTTCGCTTGTCTTTAAATATTTGCCTTATATTTCAAGTTCATCGTCAACTGAGGGGTAAGGCCTTCCCATGGGCGTTAATTTATGACTATTTACGTGGCTGCGTTTAACTTAATGCGAAGTACAGGTGGTTTTATGACTGTGCTAAACGCGGTTTAAGCGTAGAAGGGAGTTGAAGTCATTGTTTATTTTCTTGTCTTTGGGGCGCTTTTAAATTATCAATTGGTTGTGTATAAGGAAAGACAGGACATATATGCTAGGACGTTTACTCGGTGGTAACGTGGCTTTTAAGCTTTTGTCCACCTGTGTGGCGGTCATGACCACCAATGGATGCTGGTGACATTAAAAAATGAAGAGATGAAGCAAAAATGTTTCATGTACAAATTACGATCGTTTTTCAACTTTTTTACAAAAGCATAAGATTCATTTTCAACTGGGAAAATTTGACAGTTTGGGATACCTTGATGTGTTGGCGCCTGTACATGAAATCGAAACGAAGACGAGTATATAAATAAAACTAGACTAATATGGAAACTAGTAATCATACAATGTGTAACTGAATGAATGCACATAATATAAGTAGCTTGTTCAGAACCGTTTACTGAATCAATTTCTATTATTTTCAATATTATGGGTAATTTGTATCCCAAAAATAATTAAAACTACCTAAATATTAGTTACACTACCGCTTCCGCTGTAATGACAAAAACAACCAAAATGAACGAAGTACCCACTATTTGTGCGTGCGTAACTTTGTAATATGGCGACCATTTTCTTTCACAATCAGTATGACTAATTTAGTAAATAAACAATGTTTTATACACAATAGTAAACATTCCGTGTAAGTTTTATGATTACATAAAACATAAATTTTGGGATCTCTTGATAATTCTAAAAAATTGGGGTGCTAATTGGTGTGCGTTAATTTCGGAACATGTTTTAAACGCACATATTATATTACAGTATGTATATATAAATATTATTGTTCTTCATAAGAAACGACAAGAGTAAAATAAGTAATGCCCATTAGCCTATTTTCACATATTTATAAGGCAATCATCAAGGTCATCCACAACTACCTATATAGTTGTAAAATTAGACTCACATCAGCTACTGAAACAGGCCGGCTTTAGTTGAAGCTTTTCTACTACGGACCACCTCCAACTTTAAACAGGTTAGTAGAAAAGCAAACAAATTTAAAAAAAAAACGCCATTTCGGCTTTTGTGAACTATACATAGGCTTTTGCAGCACAATATTTTCAGCTTTACGAAGTCAAGATAATAGAGGAAGCTTAACTAACTAACTAGGAAGCTAACTACTAAATAATATTATTTTTAATAACAACACGGCTAACATAAAACTGGCTTCTGTAGGCGCAACGTTCAAAATCAACAATGGGGTAAGACAAGGCGATCCGCTCTCTCCTAAACTATTTACCCTCGAGGAAGTATTTAAAAAACTCGCAGACGCATGCGCAACGAAAGGCATCCTTATCGGCGATAAAATGCTGACTAATCTTCGTTTAGCGGACGATTTTTAGCGTCTGCGACAGATCAACTGCAACAAATGCTCCAAGAACTGCTAGTCTTGAGGTTGGATTGACAATAAATCAGCAAGAGACTAAAATCATAACCAATGCCGAATACATTGTGTAGGTCCGTAGTTTACTCCCACAACAGACAGGACAACCAGATAAACGAGTTGAAAATTCCTGGAAAATCTACTGGTCCATGGACAATTTATTGTCTAGACAAAATCAAACTGGTTGCTAAGTAGATTAGGTAATAATTTATAATTTGTACCATATTATTTTATTATATTGGAATAACTTCACACACATTGATTAATATATTATTTAACTTTTAGAATGTTTGTGAGCACCCTGTACTTATGACATGATTAAGTTTACCTGCCATTGCTACACTTGTTTTTTTTCACTGGAGAAGGCACAACATAAGGAAACCTGGATTAAGGGGAGATCTTTGCCCAGGAGTAGGACAAAATGGTTACGTGAAAAAATGTGATTCTAACGTGCTACTTTAATATGAACAAATGTTTTCAGTACTTTAGATTTACTCAAACTCCAAACTCAAAGCATTTATTTCTAATAAACCAATTATAGGCACTTTTGAATTATCAAGAGGTCGGTCAGTCAAAAAGATGAAGCTAGTTGCCCATTCCAAAACAGTACTTACCTATTTATCGTATTACCTAGACTCCTAAAAAGTAATCGTTATTGACTATGATGACAACTGAAAAAGATGTCTTTTATATTATACCGTTTCGATCCAAGACGAATTTGAGAGACGAGAAGACACTTCAATAAACTTAATTTGATTTTAATATACTCAAAAGAAACTCGTATCTCTTATATTCTTCAAAGAAACTTACAAAATTCGCTACAATTTTCCCAAATGCTGGAATTATATTCGCAACAAAAGATTTGGCAATTAACATCTGAAGTTGTAAGTCGGTCAAGGAATCGTAGTTAATTGAAGGAAAATGTCGAAACACGATCTGAATTACGTTGAAACTAAATTTGCTAAATCCAGGTGTGAAGACATAAAAATGGGTCCGTAGTGCAAATACTGAGAGAGATAGCTAGTCATAAGATTGATTAAAAAACCGTAAAGAATTTAAAGTGAGTGAAAATCAAGAAAAACTAAATCCACCGCAAAATAGCTGTATGCAGTGACAGCTGAAGCTGGGCGTTGATTGACGAAGAGTCTTAGCAAAATATACCAAACCTAATCAAGATAAGGTCCTTAATCTAATTGAATACTAATCAAAATATGTACAAAAATGCATCATCTAAGCTCCGCCGTACGTCAATGCACACACACGTGTGTAAATCGTTGAGCTCTTATAAGCAACTCTGACACCAGGTTAGTTACTAACCATGCTAAAAGAAGAAGACATCATAACGGGTTTAACATTATCGATAGTAACAATACAAGTACATATTGTAACTTATTGCATAAAAAATACATATTTAGGAACCAAAACCATGTTTGTAAACGTACAGGTTGTTTAGGGTGAAACGAAGGCTCCGGTATCAAATAAATGGCTTATTCTCTTCGTACCAGAATAAAGAATCGTATAATACAATCGAATAATCCAAAAATCACTGAGATTCAGTCACAGAACCAAAAAGCTTACCTTTCTAGCTTAGTTGCTAAATAATTTATTAGCTACCCCACGCATACAGGGAACCAATTATTTTTCGGGTCGTGAAATTCTAACGAAAAACAGTAGGTAACGTCTAGACCGACCTGGCCCGAATTGAGGACTATGAGCATAAACAATAATGGTTCAATGCCGAATTAAACGCGTGACAAAAACGGCTAGACGTTACCTCCATTGTTTCTAGGTCCAAATCTTTGTTGGAAATAACAATGATTGGTTTTTTGTCAGCGTGTTTAGGATTGGCAAAAAAATAAAGCTGTACAACGGTTTTTTGCATCTTGGTTCTGAAGTTCATACAGGTCAGATAGGCAGTCGCTCCATGTAAAGTACTAGTATTCAGCTGCATCCGGCCTGACTGGAAGCCGACCCTAACATAGTTGGGAATAGGCTAGGCAGATTGATGGGTTCTGAACTTCATAAGGCCAACACTCATAGTTAAAATTGTTCAAAATTTTAGGTAGGTACCTATTTGTGATTGATTATAAACGAATATCAAAAATAGAACTGACCGGGATCGGCACTTAAACCCAGTTTCAAGGCTGACAGTTTCATTATTTCCTGTGAAATATTGACAGGTCTTGAACGCGGTTCAGATTTGCTGATTGCGTTCAGTTTCGTTGATAAAAATAACACTTAGACTGATATAAGAACGCGAACTTTAAACACACGGAAATTACCCTTCCCTTCTGTTCTTTTTGTCAGATTGTTATGTCAGACAATGACTATGCCTACGACTTCCCTTTTTGGATATGAGGCATGATCCCAAAGTTTTCTAAAACAGTTCAGTAGCAGTCAGAAACATGCACCATTGAACTTCTAATAACTGATTTGAGTATTGTTTTGTTATACAAACAATACACGATACCCGATATTCTTGTTAACCTCTCTATAACAAACATACCCGTACCGCAGTAACCGTAGTACCTGGTGTAAGTCCTCAAACAATCATGAACACCAATCAGCGGCTTACCAACAAGCCCGTCTATTGTCACTTTCGTACGGTGGCGCTTTGTCACGAGCGGCTCTATACTTAAGAGCGATATTCAGAAATGCCTTCCAAGTGAATGGTATCTCAATTATGACCAAGTTCACGTTTAAACTATGTTTGTTTGGAGATACAAGTCGCAGTATATCGTTAAATTGTTCGTTTTCTTGGATAGTCAGAGACGATGACAGCGTCAACACCTATAGGCTTCTCAAAGTAGATGAACTCGGACCAATTTTCATCAGGTCCGATTACAACTTTCTGCCAAACTAAATGTCAATATTTATATTACATAATAAATAATAATAATATAATAATAAAAATTTATTTGTACACTTTGAAAGACATACAAGTACACACACAGGATTAAATATATATTGTACAATAAAGTCACATTAAGGGGCGAACTGATGCCTCCTAAACTAGGCCAAAAGCCTATGTTTTAGGAGTCAAAGTTCCTCTAGGTATGACATATATCTGGTATTAAGTGTCATGCAAGTACTTATATATAATTAAACAAACAATGCCTTAATTTATATACAGTGTTAGTTCAGTTAAGATAATAAAGATAATATCATCATCATCTGCCTAGCCTTTTTCCAACTATGTTGGGGTCGGCTTCCAGTCTAACCGGATGCAGCTGAATACCAGTATTTTACATGGAGCGACTGTCTATGAGCATGTCATGGAGCGACTGTCTATCTGACCTTTACAACCCAGTAACTGGGCAATACGATACCCCTTGGTAAGACTGGCTGACTGGCTGTAATATTACCTAAGATAACGATGTAATTTGACGAAATTACCAAACGTTTTTTTATTATTTTTTTATTTCTTGATGCAGTTTTTCTTTGCGTTTTTTTCCTGATTCAAAATTAGACTTCAAAAGAAGCATTGGTAAATTCTAGGTATTTACTAGCACTACTACTCTTACTTCGCGTGGTTAGTGACTAAACCGGTGGCAAAATTTTTAAGCTATCCATGGGCCTCTGACTTAGCTTCATAATATGGTGTCGATAAATATCTCTCAGGCATTCTCCGGTTTCCTCACGATGTTTTCCTTCACCGATTTTCTTTACTAGCAATGATTGTTTGTTACCACAATCATTCCCCAGTAAGCATACTTTATAACCCTCAGTGGAAAACATGAAGCACACGGTATTATTGCCTTTAACAAAAGTCTTTAAAAACGACAAAACTCAAAAGCATTTAGTTAACTTGAATAATCTTTTGACTACAAGAGATTTCCACATTAATTTAAAAAAAATATCCTAAAGCTCTGCTTATCTTGTGAGCCTTTGAACGTCTAAACCATGAATGAAAAACACCCACACGTTACCAAATGGTACCCCAGACTATACCTCGTGAAAGACAAAATGTTGAATCATTTGTTACAAGAAAAAGACTTCAACAAAAACGGAAGCGAAGCGCGTCTTCTGATACAAAAAGGATAATTGATAGGAACGAAAAGAAGTAAGTTATTATTTAACAACTTAGCAGGAGGTTTGCCTGGAAAACGTTCATTACTTGTTTTCTGAAAATTAATTGCCATAAAATGAGGAAACTAAAAACATATATAACAAACTAGCGGACCTAACAGACGTTGTCGCGCACGAACTGTGCCACCTACTGGTCCCAATTGTGAAGCTTAACGATCTAGGGACCCACTCAAACACACAGAAAAAACTTCATAAGAACCGGTCCAGCTGTTTAGAAGGACCTCAGTGACGCACAGATGTACAGAAAAAAAGGTCAGTGGGTAGCCTTAGGGGCGGATTGAAAAAAACATCAGTAAGTGTTTGTGATTTCTGGACGTGAAATAGAATTTCCAAAAGACTACCTCCTGGCTTCAATATTGGTTGCCTACCCGAAAATATACGCCACATTTCAATAGCTTAATTTCCCTAGGTTTTATTTATTTTAATTTAGTTATTCGAAGACACATAGAATTTCTAATGTACTACATTAGAAATTCTACAGTACTAACTAGCTACTAACGTGCTACAGTAATAACTAGTACAAAATTGTAGCTTAAAACGCAAAGCAATTATGTATTAAATTATCAAATTCGAACCTTTCGTATTTCAAATAAATACTGTTCTTAACGAAACTATTAATTGTACACTTTACCTCACCAGATTGTTATTCTGTAAAAAGGTCACTACATTTTAATTGTCATTCATATATAATTTACATGACCTTTAAATCGAAACTAACTTGAAGCTTTACCCAATAATTAAGTCTATTCTATACCAGCTGATTCTTTTTTTACTCCAATGACAATTCGTTTGGAAATGTTTCGGCAAAAATCATTAAAAACACAATAGGTAACGGTCATTATTTTTTTGTGTGGCCTTTAGGAAAAAAAGGAAAACAAATGAACGGCGAAAATGCCAGTTTAGCTGCTTGGCTATTGTAAAAAATGTTTTGTAATAGAATGACATGTTGTAAGATAAATAGATTAGACCAAATATCAAGATTGATTTTCAACGCAAAATATAATTGGCGTACTGTAATTGATACAGCATGATACTTACGATTTTAATTAATTATTTTTTTGTCTCTGCCTCTATGGTTTCAATCAGCGAAACATGTCTTTCTTAATTGCAATTACCTATTGATGTTTAATTAGGCACCTATATTGAAAATTGATTGCCTGATACAATAGTAACTTTAACTGAAACATTTTAATTAATGTTCCAATTCATAACATCCCGGCTATCATCAATTCTGAATCAAATTATAATAATTAAATTTACCGAATTACGTTCATTCATTTCGTTGACAAATTCAACGTAAAACACATTATTGTTATTATATTATTTTGATAATAAGCACCAGTTGATTTGAAATCTATATATTTTACTAGTATTATTAAAAAAAAAAAATAATCCGTAATAAAAAACTATCACTTAAAACTTACTTGAAATCAACTTCCGAATTCCACAATAATTTAAATCAGAACCATTCACAAGTTCACACCTGTACATTCATTCACAAAAACCAACAATAAACTGTTGACACTCAATCCACTGAGTACCCTAACTCCACTAAACACACTACAGTGTCTTCTGTTCACAGTTTCGATAGAAGTCAAAATCCAACTAAAAATTTTCCCGTAATTTTCTTTTGTCGCGAAAACGTACTTCGTCGACCGTTTCGTTCGTTCGCGTCCGGAGCGGGGAGCGTCGCGACGTCGTGCGTCGTCCACAGCCCGATGGGAACTGAGGTCCGTAGCGTACCTGCAACGGCACGCACACAAATGCATTCCACGCATACACAAAAGCGCTAGAACTTGCGCTTTAAAGCTCCGTCTCCACGTGCCGATGCTTTTTTGTTTTTTCTCTTTTTTTTCTTCTTTTTTAGTTAAACATTCGACACGTTTGGTAGCATCTGTAAATTATGCCGTGCACAAAAACAAGAAGGTTTTTTGTAGCACTTCCGTAAAGTGGTTTATGGGGTCTTAATTTTGCGGAAGATTGAGATGTTTTCTTTACGTGACGTGTGACTTTGTGTGTTTTTTCAAGGTTGTTTGTCGGATACTGTGTTTGAGGGTAGGTATATTTTTTATGTTTAGATAAGTTCCTTTCTCGGTTGTAAAATTATATTGTTATCTTTTTGTGCGTAGTTTGTTCAAGGAGTAGGAGTATCTATCTTGCTTTCGGCGATGTGTTTTGCTAATGGGATTAGTTACTACATTTAAAATAATTAGACCAAAAATTATAAATAGCAATGAGTAGCCCATGAGCCTAATTCATCATCAGCATCATCATCATCATCGTCATTTCAGCCGATAGACCATCACACACCGGTTCGGTCCTTCTCACATCCAGCGGATTCCACAAGGTAATGAGTTGACCTTATGAGTGTCCCTCCAACGCTGCGTCTTCCAGTACGCGGTTGTCACTCCAGAACCTTTCATCCCCATTGGCCATCTGTTCCGCGAGGAACGTGCCCCGCCCACTGCCACTTAAGTTTAGCAATAACATTATTCGGACTATGCCGGATGTCTTGGTTCTTCTGCGATCTCATAATTTCAGATTCGATCTAATAGGGAAACTTCAAACATAGCTTACTCCATTGGCCTCCGGGTGAGTGTTAGCTTTTTACGTTTCAATGCCAAAGGTCATCAGTGGCAACACGCACTAGTCTAAATAATCTTCTATTGTAAAATGATTAAAATTATAAATGCTACAGTCTAAAATCGGTAACAATATTTAGGCTTTCACAAAAAAACAAAAATTATTTTCTTAAATAATGACACTTTCGAAGTACACAAATTTGGAAAAAAAAACTCACATAAGACAGAATAAAACTTAACAATCCAAGTTATTTACTTTTTCATATAAAAATTACGATCATAATTGTTAGAAACGAACTCTTCGCTCGTCGTATTATTCCCATAAGCGCCAAGAGTTTCCTCACATCAAATTAGTGTGACAGCGCCTTTATGGCATGCGGAAATAAAGGAAGTTTTTACGTTATCTTGTCGAAGTTGATATAAAATCCTTGCAATGATTTTTAAATGAAAAAATAGAACCGCTTTCTTTTGTTCCAAGCGAGGAGTTTTACTGAAAATTATATTATTATTCTCAGATATTACTGTGATTTTTAACTTTATTTCAAATGTAAATAATATGATCTACTTAAATGAATTGAAATAAATGATTTTTGTTTTTTAATAATAAAAATTATAGTGTGGGTTTTCCTCATTTGAGCATTTATGAATTTTTTTTTGTCATCCAAAATTAGCTTTTTTAGTTTTATAAGAACCTAGAAGTTTATTATTTATTTATTTAATTAAAAAAACACATACACTATCATCTCAGGCTCAGGCTTACCGAATCGTAGAGGCTCGTAGAGGCGATCGGCGGCGGCGACCTCTCGCGCCCGGCCCTGGGGGTCTACTCCCTAACTCCGTCAACGAAGCAACGGGCCCGTCCGACAGTAGTCCGTTACGTCGTAGCGAACCCTACTCCCTAACGATTTCGGATTCATCAGAACGGGACGGAATCATAGACTACTTACGGACAATATTCGTGAACGAACGACGAATGGCAATAGAGTTGCGCCATTTTATCGGTCGCTTACCGGTTTACATATTCTGTAGTTTCGAAACATACTAAACAATTTTTTTTATTTTTGTTGTAAGAAAATGACTACATTATTAAAAATACACTTTTTATTATGTCTTTAAATATATAATTAAATTATTTTGCCTTTTTTGGTTCGGCAATAAGGCATTATCCTGTCGATACCTTTGCGTTTTTTCTTTTAACGCCATTTATCAAACGACATGTCAAAGTTCTTAGAGTTGTCAAAAAGTAAAAGGTCAGTTTTGACATTTGAGAATGACCCTAGAATGTAACTTGGAACGAAACAGAAAAAAGCAATAAACTAATCATTAATTACATAAAGTGTTTTTAAAAATACATAAATATTTTTGGCGCGTTTAATAATATGATGGAAGATATTGCTGATATTGCTTTTTGCGCTAACTTTATAGTAGCATGCAATTTCTAATGAATACGAAACGTCTCAAAACAGTTACGTGCTCAGTCCTTATTTTCTTAATACTAATGTTGTAGCCAATTAATTACTTAATATCACCAGCTTCATTCGATTTTATTCTCGACTCGGCTTTGCTTTTGGACTATTTCTGTTTACTATCACGTTGATCCTGGCTCTTCTATTTTGGACATTGATTTAAACAGTGATTTGAACTCGATTTTGGTGTTTGTTGTAAATCATACCAACTGTTTCAACATGTCGAAAAGAGGACGTACAATCAACAGCCAGTCACGCGAATTAGTTGTGAAGTTAACCGAAACCTTTATTGCTCGTAACGCAAGTGCAAGATCGTGTCGCAGAAGCACTTGAATTCAGCAAAAAAGCTATTCGAACCATCTTGAAGGAAAAGTATGGGCCTTCCGGTACTGAAAAAAATGTATTACGTACGCCTAAAATGGGAAAGAAAAGCAAGCCCGTAACAGGTATTGACACATTTGACGCAAACGCTATTCGAGAGACGTCCATATTGATAAAAGAAATGAAAATGAAAAATTAAAAAGTAAATATAATTATTTCATTTTCATTTGGTGGTTTTCACAGGTGACGATAGCTCAACTGACGATTTTGGCTCATCATCCGAAGAAAATGATTGAATGATGATTCAGTCACTTTCGCTTTCTCTTGATTTTTTTGTGAATGAGTGGATATAATTGTAACTAAAAATATTAAATTATAGACAAATTGACCTTTTGTACCACTGTTTTATTTCAAAATACCTACAAAATTAAAGTTTAAGTTATTTTTTTGTTACTCAGAACTTTAATCCAATGCACTTTAGAATAGGTATATAATGAAATCGATCAAATACTCATACAAACTTGAATCGATTAATTGTGAGTATCGAGTACCGAGTCGTCTGGTTGCTTCCCTATGTCGCGATGACAAATGAGAAATGTCAAATGTCCATTTTTTGACATTTTACACAAAAAAATTATATAAATTTTCTACTACAATAATAATTATTTCCAACACATTCTAGGAAGAATCATTCATGGAGCCTTTGCCCAGCAGTGGGATGACTCAGGCTAAGAGCCCCCTCAGACTACAGACTTTTTATCGGCCGATAGTATCGTCGGTTTCTTAATCAGAATGAAGATGAACACCTATGCAAGAGCGCACATTTTAAAATAAAACGACTAGAATAAAAGGAATTCTATGTTTTGATTGTAATAGTATATTGTTGTGTGTTGAATTTATTCGGATTTACTTGGTGCTAAATAAAATAAAATACATTTTGTCATAGTCAAATCAAAGTTTATATTTTTATAGTTTATACATACGATCATCATCATCTGCCTAGCTTTTTCCCAACTATGTTGGGATCGGCTTCCAGTCTAACCGGATACAGCTGAATACCAGTATGTTATATGGAGCGACTGCCTACAATGCGGTCAACTACGTCTAGCATATTTGTTATACAATCTGTAAACATACAACTTACTAAAGTTAAAAATGATACTATCTATTTTAGTGCACTTTGAGTATAAGTACACTCTTCAAAGCATAGGTCGTAGTCAGTATTCAACACCAATATTTATCGTATTTACATAATATAAAATAACCTTAAAACAAAATATCAAGATTTTGTGAAGTTACAATGTTTACTATACATTTTCGCTTATAACTTCCGAACCCTCTAGTTTATTTTGATAATTCCACAGGATTTATTCGTTTTAGGCTTAGAAATACCCCATAAACCCTAAGTTACAAAAATATTCCCATAAATAAAAAACCATGTTTTCAAGTTACGTAATTTGCCCTATACATTAAAAAATTCTCTTAAATTCTTATAATATCAGTCTTATTGACTTAAACCCTATATATTAATCATAATCTAAGATGAATTCAACAAATATAAACTAATTAGCACTTAACAAGGCTTAATTAGAATCTAACCAGAAATGTTCACTTTCACATGTTAGACTCACTGCACTTCACTTTTAGTAGCGGTCCACCCATTACTTGGGCCACGTTACTCAGATAGGGTCTCTTCGCCGACACTGTTTTTTTATAAGGTTCCTCTCAGCAACATTTTGTGGAATCCTTACATATTTTTGCAAAATTGAGGGGATGTTGAATGCATTTGTGAAATGCCGCAGAGAACGTGACACTGTCTGTTGTGCCACTGGCTCATGACTGCTTAGGCTCACTGCACCTTGGTAGCTCCCCCGGGCATAAAAATTAAGAGCAGCGAGGATCTAAAAGTAAACAAAGAAAACAGTAGGTAAATGGGTGGGACGGATTGGTAATATTGGTGTCAATAAGTTGCAGAATCTTTGATATATCCTTACCTTCATTATTGAATCAACACTTCGTCGTATATGTTGAGGCAAAAGAGGTATATAGTCCTTACACAGGTCCTCGAATAATTCACGAGTGAGCCGATAGTTCCCTATGAACTCGACGTCGGGAATACTCGCCAAAATAATGTTCTAGCGTAAATATCGTCGGCGACACCTCCGCTCTTCCCGTAATGATCATTCTAGCAACAAAAAAGCAGCCATAGTTCGAAATTACACTTTAAATTATAATTTTCGTCAACAGCACGAGAACTATTTTGATGTCGTATGAACTGACATAACGCTCCGTCGAAACAAGTGTCAAGTTCAATTTTTAGGACGGAAAAAACACGTCGGGAGTAGGTACAAATGTCAATTCGTGTTGTAGTTCATTCTTCGTTCGGGCCACGGACGAATCATCCGTCCGACGGTGCTAGGGAGTAGGAAACGCCCGTTACGAAGGCCGAAACTACGGACTTCGTGCTTAGGGAGTAGACCCCCTGGTGCAAGCCATGGTCCGGGGCGAGAGGGAGTGGGAGGCAGTCACCTCCTTCTGCGAAAAAGTTATGCTCGCGAAGGAGGTGGCGGGATGGGAGAGAGAAAGGTCCTCCCGTCCCAGCCGCCGCGGGAGACGCTCCGGGCGTCGGGAGCCACGTGACGACTCCCGGCCACCGTAGGCGCGGGCCTGCGGACGGTGAGTAATGGGTGACTCACCGTCCGATCAGCACCAGACCCGTGCCGTACGGCGCGTATATGTTCCACGCGCGCCTCAAAGAGATGTCAGCATATGAAGGGGCCCCTCAGGGCCAAGCCTGCCGGGTAAGCGGGATTGTCCGAAAGGGTTACCGCTACCCCGGAACATAAAGGGCTACGGAAGGAACATGGATGGGTTTTAGTCAGTAAGAGTCTGACACTCCCTTCCGCTCCACCCAGAGCGGGAGCAGTCATTGGATGATTTCCCAGCCTTAAAAAAAAAAAAAAAAAAGGCTTACCGCTACCCCGGAACATAAAGGGCTATGGAAGGAACATGGATGGGTTTTAGTCAGTAAGAGTCTGACACTCCCTTCCGCTCCACCCAGAGCGGGAGCAGTCATTGGATGATTTCCCAGGCTTAAAAAAAAAAAAAAAAGGCTTACCTAATACAATCGTGAAGTTATAGTTGTAATAGCTTACAACGACTACACTACCAATTAAATTATTATGAAAAATTAATAAGTAAGAGTAATTGTACAAAATGCGGCCCCTGCGAATTCAGAGTACTTACAGTCATATGTTAATACGTAAGGAGATACACTTTTTGAAGTTCGAGTCCAGTCTTTTCCAGGATTTTTCCTACAACGATAACTGTGTTTTCTCCTATTCCACAACCTACGCTAACAAATCACATTATCACTATTACAAACTTTAATTTACCTTGTCAAAAATCAATCATACTACAGTGATTAATTTTTTTACTGAAAACATCAATGTTTTAGTGGTAGCGCCTACATGCCTGATATCATAATAAAAAATCAGTGCCATAAAATGATCTGTCAAATAAAGCCAATTTCATGGATCTTAAAAGGATTTTACTGTGTTTTATTTCAATTTAAAGTTCTCCGCCTCTAAAAAAACATCCTTTATAAAATAAATCTGTAAGACATATTAACCCTAGACGAGTACTCTCTTAGGTATTCATCTGTCAGACTAGACAAACTAACATTTTACAAATAAATCATTTAAAACAAAGCATCACATCTGTACTCCCAGGACAGGTGCCCTTTAGGTGCAGGCAAAGGTGTAACTAAAGGGCATCCCTAATCATAACACCGCTCCGACGCAAATAACTTGTCATTCAAGTGAGCATCCATCAAATACACTAAAGTAAATTTTACGATGACAGAGAATAGTTAGGCTCACGTCTTACTTCGCTGCAAACTTCAGCGCTTTAGGCCGGGACTCCACCAAAGCGGAGATGTATGCGGTGTGCTGTGTGCTACGCGAGAAGAGATCTTTTTCAGCTCGGGTGCGAGGCGTTGAGTGCCCAGTACGCGCACTCACTGCACGCCGCTCACATCTCTCGTCTCCACTGCGCGTCGTCCGCGCACAGTTCATCTCTGCTTCCATCGCGCCATACAAATATTACACATCTCCGCACAGCGATCTCCACTGAAGCTGAGCGGAGAGGAGATGTGTCAATAACACAATTCTATTGGTTGTTTAAAAAACATCTCCTCGCCGCTCGCTCGTCTCCGCTTTGGTTGAGTCCCGGCCTCAAGCAAGTAGCCCGCTCCCCGTCGTAGAAATGCTTGCAAGCGATATGCATGCCGACGGCACCTCGCCGCCCGCGCGGAGCCCTCGTCGACCGCGCACGGTCCTCTGTCTAGTGTCTTCAGTTCTTCCAATATTCTCCTTCTACTCGTTCTTATTTTAACATGTCCTGCACTCAATATCTCGTCTTTCTTTTTTTTTCGTTAAGTGCAATAGCTATGATTGCCAGTTCGAATAAAGTAACTGGGACAAAACGTAGAAACTCAGGCTTCTTAAGCGCGATCACTCACTAATGTTTGCAAACTGATCTGTAAGCTGAAAACTAGCCATTGTCACGTAGACGGGGGGCTGCCATTTAGTAAGCGGCGCGTGAACAACAAGCTGTCACCTCGTCTATGGCGTCGAGCAGTGAGCAGTCGTCTTGCTGACGGGACTTTGGCGACAAGCAAATAGATGTTTTAGAGGCGTCGATGTAACTGCGCTGGTGCGGTTATAATGAGTGATGATGATGTAGCTTATATATATGAAGATGATGTAGCCTTAACCCACCTAGTGCCAATTACCTTTGTTTCAAGTCCTTTCTCATGGACGCCATTTTTCGGATTATCAAAAGTACATATGTACATCTTATGGGATTCTGTGTTTAATGTTACAACAAAATACCAACTATACTCTCTACAACATAGTTCTTAAATATAGTTGGTGCTGGTGGGTGTACAAACGGGATTGTCTGAAAGGGTTACCGCTACCCCGGAACATAAAGGGCTAAGGAAGGAACATGGATGGGTTTTAGTCAGAAAGACTCTGACACTCCCTTCCGCTCCACCCAGAGCGGGAGGAGTCATTTGATGACTTCCAACTCTCAAAAAAAAAGGTTAGCTTATTAGGTAACTTGTTTTAGTGAAATAAAGTAATAAGAGTTTGGATCTTTGAACTTCAATATCACCATAACTAGAAGGTTTCGGAGGTGTGACGGAGTACAAAAAAAATTACAATGACGGGAAGTTCAAGTGACTCGGTTTCGGTAAGCTTCTTTTTACACCCGTTAATATTCTAGATTCTCATTCACTCCATAAAATGTAATAGGTAGGTACCCAAGCCACCATTTGCCCTCGTTCTCGAACATGCAACACTGCATCATTACATCCAATAAAAACAAACATTGGCGACAAACATTATTATAACAGAGTTTTGTTTGCCCAATGTTTGTACAATCGAGTGGACATGTCAGTTACTGGTCGTCGGTGCTGCCTCTCGACCTAGTAAAGAATGTTTAGAATTTATTTTTACAACGCCATTTTGAATTTACTTTGTAGGCTCCTTCGTTTCGTGTGTTTTTGGAGTTACTTCCCATGATATATATGTAATGAGGAATCGCTATATCTATACTAATATTATCAAGAGGAAAGATTTGTATGTAACTATGTTTGTAACGAATAAACTCAAAAACTACTTAACGGATCTGGATGAAACTTGGCACAAAGATAGATTATAGTCTGAAATAGCATATAAGCTATTTTTTATGTACGGTTCCCGTGGGATAATTTCCTACATACTCGCGGGCGACGCCGCTGGCAAAAGCTAGTTGATTATATTTTTATTTAAAAACTAGCTTCCGCCCGCGGCTTTGCCCGCATAATATGTCAACAAATTATACACATAAACCTTCCTCTTGAATCACTCTACCTATTACAAAAAACCGCATCAAAATCCGTTGCGTAATTTTAAAGATTTAAGCATACAGACAAACAAACAGACAAAAATAGCGACTTTGTTTTATACTATGTAGTGATGCTACCTGTTTTTGGTGGTAAGTATGACCTATGTTTCAGTAGGTTATTCACCAAATAGTTTTTAGACGGTTCGGTCTTCAAAACCGTTTCATGTGTACTATGTCATTGGTTTAATTCCAGTATTCTTACTAAATTGTAATTCGACATTAGATTTTTTTTTGCAGGTGAAAAAAATAATTCTTCCGTCTATTTCAGATTCGATCACGTAAGAAAACTCCAAGCGCCCCATTGGGTAACTTTTAGCCTTCTAATAACGCCCATTGTGAGCATGCTGAAAGGCTCTAACTGGCGAACGTAAGACGTAACGTTGGAAGGGCTCCCACAAAACGGACCGATGATCTTGTAAAGGCCACATCTAATGTGCATAGGGCACCGCGTATTCTATAAGCGATTTTCAGCTGCAATGATGATGATGAGGAGGATCCTATTACGCTAGACACCAGACAGTCAGGGATGAAAACTGCATCGATCTGGTTGACATTACGCGTCGATAGCGTCTTATAATACACTTGACATGCATGAGCATTGATCACCATGCTGACACAAGGCGTCTTATCGATTACAGAATTATATTCATTACAAGTTCAGGTTTTCTGAAGTTTTCCTTCGCCTATATCACGTCAATGATGACGTCCAAGATTAACTTATGATGATATTACATAAACAGTGTGTTACTTTCAGGGGGTGCTATAATCATTAAAATGAACAACTTTGACTATTGAACTATACCTGAAATCATGAAAAAAAAATCAGCTGTTCAGTACAATGTAATGTTCGCATAATTCGTCAAAATTATATATTTTTTTATATTTTAGAGTTGGTCTCATGGATAAAGTTGTTGATTTCCATGAGTACTATACTACCTGAAAGTATGTCCCACGTTTAACCTAACACACTGTATAATTCGAAACTTTTTCTTGTAGTTCTTTTTGATGATGGTTTTTATGCAGTGTGAGCAACATAGTAATTATGCTGTAGTATAGGTACTCGTAACTTGGTGTGAATGTCCGTAGAATTTACTTTTTTTTCTTTGTTTTTTGTACGTTTGTTGTTTTAGTGGAAACCTGTAATTGTCTTTCTGACTATTGTATTGCCCTTGATCTGTTTGATTTAGCTGTAAGTTTTCCATGTCACTTAAATACCTAAATAAATTTGCAATAAATAATTCACTAACGACAAAGGATATTTTTGGACACTCGCTGCCCGACACTCGCCCCGGACGGACGTGCCGCGCGCTACCTGCTCTCCGCTACCTGCTCGCCGCACCCTGTCTCGCCGCTAGTGTGTTCCGGTCGACGTTCCTGTCGACGCCAGTTTCGTAGTCATCGACTACAAGTGTTTCCTGTATACTACTGCCTTTTTCAAGGAGGTAGTTACAGTCGCTATTTCTTAACAGAAATTGTGTCAAAACGTTATCGTCGGTCTTGGCCCCCTCTGGGTAAAACCACAGTTTCGTGGTCCTCGGTTGAAACCTCACGGTGTCAACGAAGCCGAGTGGGGTGTTGACCCAATCACACCCGCCGATCCCCTTCAGGGTGAGGCAGTCAATTGGAGCCGAGAGCTAGAAGTTTGGCCTTGGGGGATCTCCTAGTCAACTCTAGTTTCTGACTTCGTCCACAGCAACACACCTAGTGTCGGTTGGGAGTGTCTACCCCTTCGCACTAGACCCGGTCAGGGCCCGTTCGCACAATAAGATTGGCGAACGGTTTACAAGCTTAGGGCTCACCATAGGTACTCACCTCCCTGTCTGCGCCCGACAGGGAGGCTACACATCCCCGGGCCTATCCACCCGGGGAATTAGGTTCTAGGGCCGTTAGGTGCGAATGCCATGTGTTTTCGCATTTAGGTTTTAATTTTTCCCTACCGACAATGTCGGACTACGACCCGAGATGGGTCAAATATTTTCTTACGGAATTGCTCCCGGACCCGAAATTCGTGGCCCAGCATTCCGCCCGTGCTTTGCGTGCCAGTCCCACCGCGTCATCGTCGGCAGTCGCCGACTTCACCGATTCGCTCGACAGCCCGCTCTCGCCCCCGCCGGCCGATCAAGGCCTTATTCAAGCGGCTTGCTCAAACCCGCTTGCCGGAATTCCGGCTCCATTGTCATTACCGACAATTGAGCCCGCTTCCGCGAACCCAATTAGTGCGAGACCCATTGTCTCGGCCACTTCAATTGTTCCGTCCGCAGCTGCACTGGGCTCTATTGTCCCGGTAATGACAAAGGCTGCCCCCACCACCCCAGTCCAAGCTCTACCGGAGAGCATGGACACGTCCGCTCCGATCTCGGACGACGATGGCCCCCTCTCTGCCTCTTCCTCATCCTCGGAAGACGACTACGAGGTCGTCGGAAAAGGAGGGAAGAGGAAGAAAGGGTCTTCATCCCAGGCCAGCAAGGCCAAAAAGGCCGTAGCGGCCTCATCCTCCCCCACCCCTGCCCCTTCTCAGGCTCCCCGCCCCTGCGGCAGTAAGGCGAAACCCGCTTCCGCTTCTGGAAAGAAGCAAAAGCCCCCGCCTCCGGTCTTTATCCAAGACAAGGCCAAATGGACCGAAGTGTCCAAGATGTGCGTGGATCGTAAGATCCAGTACACCAGCGCCACATCAACCCAACAGGGCATCAAGGTGTCCGTTCCCTCGTCCGCGGACTACAGGGAGCTCACCGCTATGCTGCGAACGAGGAACTACTCGTTCCACACCTACTCTCTCCCGGAAGAGACACCGACTCGCGTAGTCATCCGCCGAGTCCCGAAGGAGATCCCTACGGAGGACATCAAAGATGACCTCTCTGCCCAAGGCATCTCAGTTTCAGCGGTGCACCGCCTTCACAAGGCGCGTCACGGACATGCCTATGACATGGTCCTCGTGGTGTGTGACCCTGTAGAAGGGCACCACCCGATCTTCAAGATCAAGTCGGTCTGTTCACTATCGGGGATCTCTATTGAGAAACCCCGCCGCACTAATATAATTGGCCAGTGCCATCGCTGCCAATTATATGGTCACGCGCAGTCTAACTGCTTCGCCACCCCCAGGTGCGTCAAGTGTCTGGGTGACCATGGCACAGCGGACTGTCCCCGCCCCAAGGATCGGGCTTTATGCACCGAACCCCCGAGCTGCGTACTGTGTGGTCAATCTGGCCACCCAGCCAACTACCGTGGCTGCCCTAAAGCCCCCAAGGCTTCCTCCCCCAAACTGGCGAAGCGCGCTAGCGATCGCCAGAAGAGGGAAAGCCCCTCGGCTACCATCAAGGTGCCCTCAGCGCAGTTGCCAGTGCGACTCAGCCCCCAACGACCCATGCCCTGGGCCAACTTATTCCGCAGCGACGCTCCAGTCACCGCGGCCCCCATCTCTCAGCCCCCTGCTACCAACCCCGCGCCTAAGGTTACCGTTAACCCTGGGCTAACCCCCTCCCCCGTGGCCCTTTTGGCAACTCCACCCGCCGCCCCCTTGAAGCCTGCCTCGGCAGCTCCGAAAAAGGTCCCTTCCCTCTCCCCAGCAGGTATCAAGCCCACCACGACGGAGATCCTCGTCCACACCCTCGCGGTTATGAACCAAGTGTTCGAAACCCCGGAGGCAATCGCGATGGCCGATCAGGTCTACGCCGCCAAGGGCGACCCTATTAAAATCCTCATGGCATACCACAGCTACCCCGGGGTACTGCGCGCCATCTCCAACCTCACCTTTTAAATATCAATTATGGATATTACAAAAGGTGCTAGATGTACAAAGCCCCGGTCCCTCAAGTTAGGTTTCTTTAACGCTAACGGCGTTAAAAGTCAACGCGATGAGATCGCCGCCTTCCTCCGCGACCATCAGCTTGACGTCCTATTAGTTCAGGAGACCTTTCTGAAGCCCCATATACGCAACCCGAACATCGCCAACTATCGCATAGTTCGCAATGATCGGTCACGCTGTCACAAGGGCGGAACCCTCATCTATTTCAGAAGGACTCTCCATTGCATCCCGCTAGATCCCCCCCCTCTCCTCTCTCACTTGGAGATCTCTCTCTGTCGGCTCGCCATGACCGGTCATCAACCGATCACCATCATCTCCGGCTATTTCCCACCGACCAACGGTAGCGAGGATCATCTATCCATCGCCGCCGACCTCTCACTCCTCTTCGGCTTGAGCGACTCCGTCATCCTGGCGGGCGACCTCAATGCCAAACATCCCGCCTGGAACAGTAATCTCACCTCTACCAGAGGCAGATTACTGTTCAACTTAGGGGCCTCCCTTAACTTTGACGTCATCGCTCCGATGACTCCCACCCACTATCCCGGCGACCCTAACCAAACTCCCGATGTCCTCGACATAGCGCTCCTCAAGAATGTGAACCTTCGTTTGCAATCTTTAGAGGCGCTACAAGAGCTTAACTCCGACCACCGTCCCGTCGTCATGCACCTCACCCCCTACACGGGGGGTCCGCTTGACCCTGACCACCCGCCCCGCACCCAGTTGGTGACCGACTGGAGGAAAGTAAGCGAAAAGCTTAAATCCGACACTCTGTCACCTCAGCTGGAATCCATTCCTGACCTCATTGTCTCTGTCGATGACACTACCGGCGCGATCGCCTCGTTTACAGAACACGTGCAATCCGTTTTGACGGATTGCTCACGGGAAGTCCCGGTGGTGGAAGACCACCGCTGGAAACTACCCGCTGACGTACGTGAGCTGATAACCGAGAAGAACGCAGCCATCCGTGCCTACGACTCCTTCCCCTGCGATGCGAACAAAGCCCACATGCGCAATTTACAGCGTGCTGTAAAGAAACGCATTGCGGAAGCTCGTTCGGACAACTGGGACAAGTTACTCGGCGAACTTGAGCCCAATCACCATGCCTTCTGGAACCTTCAGAGGAAGCTTCGCGCTCCCGAAGAATCTTCCACCCCTCCACTCATCCGTCCTGACAAGAGCATCGCTTTCGATAGCTCTGAAAAAGCCGAGCTCCTAGCCGACAGTCTCGAGTCCCAATGCTCCCCCAGTTCCCTTCCGGTCGACCCAAAGCACCTCGCCAAAGTCGACGCCGAAGTCGAACGTAGAGCCTCTCTCCCACCCGTCGAAGATCCAGATGATCCTCTGCCCCCCGTCACCCCTGACGAGGTGCAAGACATCATCAAGGGTCTTCAGGCTCGTAAAGCCCCCGGCTCAGATGGAATTACCAATAGGGTATTCAAACTCTTCCCCGCCCAACTGATCATGCTCATGACCGCCATCTTCAATGGCGCCATGAGTAATAACATGTTCCCACAAGCCTGGAAAGAGGCCTCTGTTATAGGTATCCCCAAACCCGGCAAACCCAAATCAGACCCCACCAGCTATCGCCCCATCAGTCTGCTCAACGTGCTCGGCAAAATCTACGAGAGGCTTATTTATAAGCGTCTCAAGGACTATGCCGAGGCGAAGAGCCTGATTCCGGACGAGCAGTTCGGGTTCCGTACCCAACACTCGTGCGTCCAGCAAGCGCACCGCATAGTCGAGCACATCAGTGCCGGCTTCCAGCGTGGCGCTATGACTGGCGCCCTGTTCTTCGACATAGCGAAGGCTTTCGACAAAGTCTGGCACAATGGCTTAATATATAAGCTATACCAACTCGGCGTGCCCGACCGTCTCGTGCTCATCTTACGGGACTTTTTGTCGAACCGCACCTTCCGCTACCGCATCGAGGGCGCTCTCTCCGCCCCCCACCCGATTCGCGCCGGAGTCCCCCAGGGCTCCGTTCTCTCCCCCCTAATCTTTACCCTGTTCACTAGCGACATCCCCAAGAGTAAAAAGGCCCAATTGGCGTTATTCGCCGATGACACGGCCATTTACTACACAGGGACCAGTCCGCCAGCTATAGCTCAGACTCTCCAGACCGCGGCCAACGTCCTCGGCGCTTGGTTCCGGAAATGGAGAATCGAGGTCAACCCCGATAAAAGCCAGGCTGTTCTCTTTAGGAGAATTCGTAGGGCCCTCCCCAACCCCCCTAATCCGATCACCATGTACGGCAAGCCGATCCCTTGGGCGAAGCATGCCAAGTACCTGGGTGTCACTCTCGACCAGCACCTCAGTTTCGCAGAGCACATAAAGCAGGTCCGTTCGCGGGCCGCTTTCGCTCTCGGTAGGCTCCAATTCATGCTTACAGAACGCAGCAAATTGTCACTCCGGTGCAAACTGCGTCTCTATAAGGCTGTAATCCGCCCCATCATGACTTACGCTTGCGTCGTCTTCGCGCACGCCAAACCCAAGTATCTGCATCGAATGCAGACACTTCAAAACCGGTTCCTCCGTAAGGTCTCAGGAGCTCCCTTTTACGTCCGTAACATGGACCTTCATGTAGATTTTAAACTCCCCACAGTTCAGCAGTTCATGAAACGCCTCTCGAAGCGTTTCTTTGACACTGCCATAAAACACCGCAATCCCCTGATTGCGGCCGCCTCCCGATACACCCCGTCCCGCATCAGTAAGGTCCGCCGTCCACGGCATACCCTCGTTGCCCCTGACGATGCCACCACTCTCCTCCAGGAGAGCAGCCCGGCTACTAGCACTATTAGAGTAACATACAGATACAAATTTCCGTCGTTCCGTCCTCGCCGTCGAGGCCCGTCGCGACGACCCTGTCCACTCTCACCCTCCCGACCCTTGCTCGAGCCAGCCCGCGTTGCCGCTGAGCCAGTAGTTTTAAAAACCCCCGATCCAGCTGTCCCTTGCTGTCCCCCCCCAGCGACGCCCTAAGCCGAGGTCCGAACCCCGCAGGGGGTGCCCTTAGCGTGTAGTCGCTTAGTTTTGTAAGTTAGGTATAGTTTTTATTAAGCCCTGGCTGGAGGCTACAATTCTTTTGTGGCAGCCACAGGCAAGCCCGGTTAAGCAGTAGACAACCCTTTGGTTGAACTGCGAGATGCCATGATCAAAAAAAAAAAAAAAAAGGATATTTTTGAACTCCAAAACCACGTGGTTATGGAGTTAAATAAACGTTAACAGACTTCCCAAGATATTTTAAGACTCTTTGAATTATATAACGTTGTTTACATCCCACGTGTTTCGGCTCTTCGTTAAAAAGTCATGATAATTTATGCGTCCCGCACGGTAAACGATCCTGAGGGGATGGATCTATATTTGTTATGTTTGGACATGGATAATGATCGCAGTATGCTGTTGTTATTTGGTGACCGAAGCCGAATTAAAATAATAACTCAGTCACTAGAAATGTTTAAAAACTTTAAACGTTAAAAAATATTTGTTGCTCTCACACCTCAGTAGATGTGATTGTGACTCGATTTTTGGCATTGTCATTGAACAATTACCTACTGTCAAAAACTTGACAGACGTGTACGTAAAACAGGGGGATTTTTGACAGTTTGACATTGATATTAGAATATGAACGGGCTTTAAAAATGGGAATGCCCCCGAAGTTTGGCAAAACGTGATTAGGTTTTTCCATCGTGATTTTTTGTAGAAGCCCAAGATCAGGATTTGTGCCCAAGTTGTTGAACATAACTGGTGAAATTAGAATGCTACCACACAAGACGTAGTTGTTTTTACTGAAACCTTATAATAATTATCAACAACATTTTCTGTGGAACCAACACTGAAATCACGAGGAATAAAATAAGTTCTACACTTCGTCAAGATATATAAACTTAAATGTGTGTAGCAGAAGAGTTTGTAATCGCGATTACTGGATTGGTGCAATAGTAAAAGACAACTATTCATAATGATGATTACAGGGGACCCCTGAAACCTCCTTCTGCGAAAAAGTTATGCTAGCGAAGGAGGTGGCGGGATGGGAGAGAGAAAGGTCCTCCCGTCCCAGCCGCCGCAGGAGACGCCCCGGGCGTTGGGAGCCACGTGACGACTCCCGGCCACCGTAGGCGCGGGCCTGCGGACGGTGAGTAATGGGTGACTCACCGTCCGATCAGCACCAGACCCGTGCCGGACGGCGCGTATATGTTCCACGCGCGCCTCAAAGAGATGTCAGCATATGAAGGGGTTGGTGAGCGCTCAAAGAAAATTTTCGATGCCTCCAGCAGCTGCCGGGGCATTACTGGATACTGCGAAATGCTGGCAGTATCCCACTGTATGTCACACGGAATTTGCGGAGTGTACCCCCATTAGCACTGCCTCTCTCCCCATGATCGAATGCTAGCGGATTTTGGGCATACTGACGCATGCCTTCGCATCCCTTCGATATGTTCCGGCGCGGTCTTCAATAGCGCAGAGAGAAATTCCAGTTGATGCTCCGTGGTTGGTCTCTGAACTTTGGAATCTACACATATCTTCTTACCATTAGATACGTACGAATGTACAGAGGCCAGCACATCAAACTTCCCCAATCCGTCAAATATCTTTGATAGATTTTTAACCTTTATGAAAAAGAAATAAGGTTCAAATTCAATGGGAAATATTTGACAGTTTGGGATAGCTTGAGCTGTTGGCATCAAAAATACTCTGCCCTGTCGTCCGCCGATGTGCTCAGGTCTTAAGAAGTTTGCAGTTATATCAATTACACTTTGTATAATAATTATCTCTGCCTAACCCTTACCTAAATCCAGAAGTGATGTAATGTGCTGCTGAGAGCCCAAGTTGCGCAAGACGTAAAGGTAGGCCGCACGTCGCTTGGAACTTCAGTAGAATGAGAGGCCAACTTATATTGGTTTTGTTACCACTCATGGGCTGCCTATCGTACATTTATTATCGCCAATTCGTCGCTATCGGAGGCTATTTCAATGTACACCTTAACAGTACTGAACGGTGGAATTACCTGCACATAAGACTATTTAATTTTTCTCTAGGTGCACTGCAGTGTCACGTAAGGCACGTGTTATACGAACGTGACCTACAATATACTGCAGATGACATAAAAGTAGGTTACCGCTAAGTAACATCAATCTGCCTTTTTTTTTGAGGATGGGAAATCATCAAATGACTCCTCCCGCTCTGGGTGGCAGGTTTCCATCGTGTGCTCCACCTTGTCCTCTGGGCGATCCTCGCAGTGGTGACACCCGGGTGTTTCCTCCCGCCTGATTATGTGCAGGAACCTCCCGAAACACCTATGTCCGGTGAGGACCTGCGTCAGGTGGTAGGTGAGGACGCCGTGTCGCCTCTCTAGCCACTACTCAAAGAGGGGCCTTACCGCCACTATCATGGCGTGCCCTAAAATCAATCTGCATAACCTGTCTCAAGTATTTAGGGTCAGCTTCCAGTCTAACCAGGTGCAGCTAAATACCAGTATTTTATATGGGGCGACTGCTCTTGCCTCCACAAACCAGTTACTGGGTAACACGATAACCCCTTGTTGCAAATGGTTGTCAGACATTTCTGGTTCTGGTTAACCGTAACGATTGTCAAAAATCTACAAATGACAGCCGGATTCAACGCCCTAACGTGTTTGCTGAGGCTAGGAGGGAAATATTATGTAATTTTTATCCATTCACGAATTGACCGCGTCAAGCCTACCTGCGATCAACCCGAGCAGTTGTCATTATTCACCCACGAGCCTATAATTTATATTATTTATATTCCACCAGCTACTATGGTCAAAGCTTAGAAGCTGGTGGAATATCCAGATTGGCCAGCAGACATTAAAATTTACTTACTCATATAGAAAAATGCAATATGAACCGTTATCAGGGAAAGGAGTTGTAGGAAGGTTAATTTCGCTAACACTCACACTAACACGCTAACACTTTCTCTACGAGTGAAATGTGGAGTTTACCTACAGCTCACGTGATCTGACCAAGATAACATAAGTCCAGTTGTACTTTAAACGTGACTAAAATATTTACAGTTTATACTATTTCATTTCAACTCTGCTATACCCTTCAAGTATACAGGCGTAATTAAGTGATATGATTCTACCTTATTTGAAGAGCTCGTAGCTAAGTTATAACAGCCGCACGGATTGATCCTACAGGTTAAACTACGCTTGCCGGAGTTGGTCTGTGGATGGGTGACCATCTTAAGATATCGAGACTCCTCCGTGCCTCGGAAAGCACATTAACCCGTTGGTCTGCCACCACACCCTGCTGCACCCTGCTCCACAGGACAATCTAGTGTCTAGACAAAATCAAACTGGTTGCTACGTAAATTAGGTAATAATTTATAGTTTGTAGGTACCATATTATTTTATTATATTTGAATAACTTCTCACACATTGATTAATTTATTATTATTAACTTTTAGAATGTTTGTAAATATGTGAGCACCATGTACTTATGATATAATTAAGTTTACTTGCCACTGCTACATATGTTTTTCTTTTCACCTTTTGTGGTGTATTGTTTTTATTCTGGGTGCATCGTCTTCACATATAATGTTAATGTTATAATACATGTAAACAAAACATTGTGAAACATTTTAAAAGAGTAACGGTGGAGTTTCTTGCCCATTCTTCTCTACACGAAACTACCTTTTGGAAGGGGCGACTAGAATCAATTCTATTTCTTGTTCATTTTGACGTTCAAAAGTGCCATTCTTGTGCCTATCTATACATATATTATTATAATAAAACAGTAAAAAAACTGGGTCTCCCTTGTTTTACCGAAAAGAAATTGCCAAATTATCACTTCCCAAACAAATTTTCGCATAATTTCATTTGCCAAATTATTACTTACCAAAAAATCTCTTTACAAATAATTGTTACGAAAACCTATGTTTGGCAAGTGAACGTTTGAACAATAACTTGTTCACCAACTAGTACTTTTACCATTTTTTATCTAGTCAAATATTTCAGTTGGTATAACATATTTTACGCAAAATTAAATAAGCCAAATATTTGGTGTCGTCAATTTCAAACTTAATAAGATCTAATGTTGAAGACGTTTTATTACAAGAGTGCTTTTTCCATTTGGGACAAATTCTAAACAGGTAATAATAATGTTATTATAATTGTATTATTTCTATCGATAGCCTCCTAAAAATAATCTCGTTTTTCCATATTTTTTTCTATATAATCTAGTCGTTTCTGGCACTCGCCGGCCGCTGCCGCGGCACCGCTCGCTTCGCTCGCTCGGCTCGTGCGTAGGTGGTCACAGTTTTAACCTAACCTAACCTAACCATTTTATTTAAATTAATAACCTACTGTAACTAGTTCCATAAATAACCTAATGTCTAGTAACCATAAATTTGACTTGTTTCAGACAAATTCAAGCACATAAGCTTACAAAGAAATACGCAAATGACATCAAAGGAGAAACCCATTTCTGGGCCTAGCCGTTACACGAATCAAATATGTACCAAAATAATCTACTATTCTGCCTAATTAACCCATTTGAATCTCAGCCTCAATTACAATAGCCAAGTGTAAAAAAAATACATTTCTATATTTTTGTTTTAAACAACCTTTGTAAACCGTTACAGCTCTTATTTCATCATACGTCACTTACTTTGCAAACACTGGCATTAAACAATAGAGCGTACCATAAGAATGTAATCGAATGAGCGGATATCGATAATTACAAATTATAATTGTATAATACTCCATTATTTTAGTATAATTGCTTTTTAGAAATTGAAATCATTGTAAAATAAAAAAATCAGGAATATAATTATTTTTTAACGTAAGCACGATTTAAAAATCATTAAAGGAAATAAATAATCGAAAAAATCGATTGCACCGCGGATTGCACTAGTACACGGCAAATGCAATGTCAACGTCTGTCAATTTGTCATCGTTATAATTAGTGTCATTCGCTTTTCGTATCTTTGCACAAGTGAATGTGTTTTTTGAATTCTCGAGATTTATTACTATATTAAACCTCTGCTGACTGCTCGAATACTGGACTCCGAAATTGTTTGACTTCTGACTGACCCTCGCTTGAATATTGGACACCGTAGCCTGCCATTCCTGCTGACCTTTGCTGGAAAACCGGATCTAGATATTGCTCTTCTGACGAGTGGTTAATACGGTATCATGAGCTTGTGCATTCATTGTGGAATAGCGAAATAATAGGAATATAATAGGAAGGCGAAGATTGGAAGATGAAGTGATTCTTTCAATTGTACAGGAATGGGTCGCGCCTCATTCGGTTAGTATGCGATAATTCTATAACGTAACATTTTTGTAAGCATGTAATATCACTAATCTCCACTGAACCTGCGTAGTTAATTACGACCGATTCCTTCTCTCAGAGAGGAGTCCTGTGTCCTTGCAGTGGGAATGTAATAAAGCCGCTTATGTTTACCTAAATGTGCCACTCAGATGCTTATTGCTAAATGCTAGTGCTAGAACTAATAGTCAAATGATAAATGTTTGCTTCAGGTAAATGAAAATGACTTTATCTGTCAAGTTTGCTGGAATCATGCCAATGCTGTGAGAGTGCAAGAGAGTGAACAGACACCTATAGGATACCGGCGAGTGTGTATTCACTGTCAAGGTTCTCTTCGTACATTCGGCACCAGGGTAGTCAGTTTCTTCGTGCACAATTCCTAGATACTGTATTATTATATTATGATAATCCTAACGAAGAAGGTGATTAATAGAACTCTATCTCAATAATACGGTTTTTTATTTTAATAAACCTATTGTTGCAATCTCAGTTTACTGTAATTTGAGATAGCATCAAATCCCCTGGTAGTAAATACAATGTTTAAAAATGCAACCCATTAGTGATGTAGTGGGCCTTGTCTAGCAAACATATTTTTAGCTGAGGATTTCAGTAATATTAATCAGAATTTACCGCTTTTGTTTAAAAAAAATAACCTAACATGTAAACATTTTCTGATTTTACCAACTTGGCCATTGCTGAGAGACGTGAAAATAGGGCTCGTGAAATCTTCCTAGGTGCTCTAATTTATGGCAAAATTCCAGCTCTGTAACGCCAGGCCCAAGTTTCTATGGAGTTTGGGTTTCTCCTTTAACAAACAAGTAAAATGTTTATTTTGCCTTTATATTTTTTGTCATAACAAATCATTTGACTAAACGTTTATTGTCTAAATATTGTTTGCTGTAATAAATCATTTGATTAAAGACCAAATGCCTTAATGACATTATCCTTGGTAATAATCTGCCAAGTAAACATTTGACCAAATGAAAATGTGCGTACTAAAATTATTCCAAATATTACATTGGCATAAAAAAGGTTGCTAAAATTTGTTTGGGTAATGAAAATTTGGCAAAATCTTTTCGGCAAAACGGCAGGATCCCAAAAAAACTGTGTCTGTACATTGAATATATTAAAAAAAAAATAATTGAGGGGGGTTTAGAAACAGTAGTAGAGCACGAATTAAAAAAAAAATGTTGTCTGTTTGTCTGTTTGTCTGTTTGTCTGTATGTCTGTTTGTCTGTTTGTCTGTTTGTTTGTACACGCTAATCTTCGGAACTACTGGACGGATTGGAATGATTTTTTTTGTTGTATAGGTATTAAGTCTGGGCAACATATAGGCTATAATTTATCTTGGAAACTTGAACACCTGATGCAGAACCGGAACAGACCAGCTAAACTATAAGAGATACAAAAATGATACCTTAGCAAAATTTGTTCCACGTGATTAGCATTTTCTGCTGAGAGAATAAATTTGAAGATCTGGAACACCTGATGTGGAACTCCAAGAGCCCAGCTACACCATAACACATATAAGAATGACGTCTTAGCAAAAGTTGTTCAGCCTGATGAGCACTCTCTGTTGACGTATAAAAATTGAAGATCTGGAACACCTGTTGTGGAACTCCAAGAGCCTAGCTACACCATAACACATATAGGAATAACGTCTTAGCACAAGTTGTTCAATCTGATGAGCACTCTCTGTTGACTTATAAAAATCGAAGATCTGGAACACCTGTTGTGGAACTCCAAGAGCCTAGCTACACTATAACATATATAGGAATGACGTCTTAGCAAAAGTTGTTCGGTCTGATGGGCATTTCCTGTTGACTTATAAAAATCGAAGATCTGGAACACCTGTTGTGGAACTCCAAGAGCCTAGCTACACTATAACATATATAGGAATGACGTCTTAGCAAAAGTTGTTGGGTCTGATGGGCATTTCCTGTTGACTTATAAAAATCGAAGATCTGGAACACCTGTTGTGGAACTCCAAGAGCCTAGCTACACGATAACACATATAGGAATGACGTCTTTGACGTCTTTGTTGTTCAATATGATGGGCATTTCCTGTTGACTTAAAAAAATCGAAGATCAGAAACATCTGATGTGGAAATCAAAGCTATCACTAATTTTACTGTGTAATTATAAAATAACATAAACTGGGAGTACCTGCACGCGGTGAAGGCGTATCAGTTTAGGACTGATTTTCGATGACGATGGTATATCATTAAAAATTTGACTCTACTGGCCAAAACTCCTATTTATTTTTTTATTTTATCGTATGAATATCGGGCTTATGTTGTTTGAGTGTTTAATTTCCTTTTCCATTTATCTTCGTGACACGGTAGCCTACCCGGTAACGCAGGGGAGCAGTCATTTTAATTTAGATTTTTGGAACGAAGTTCCTTATTATTGATCAGGTATCTTCACAATAAAACTATGACCATGCCTAGAAAGAGGTCAAATCTTTCCCAATGTTCCAAGAGAGCTATAAGATTGAGGATCATAAGATCCCAAGAATCTACCGAAGAGCGTCAGGAGAGACTTGATGCTGTTCGAGAACATTAGGCTGAAACTCGCTCCGTGGAAACCTCTTCGGTTCGCGAAGCACGCCTGCGTTCTCAGCGTATTCATTAGGTCTCTAGAGACCAGTGAAGAATATGATGCGCGACTGACCGCTGATCGTGAACGTCATGTATTGTCTCGCGAGTCAGAGACGTTCACGGAAAGAGAATTACGCTTGAGTTCCAAGCGTATCTACGCATCGACTTCTAGGTCTCTAGAGACAAGTGGGGCACGTGATGTGCGACTGACCGCTGATCGTGAACGTTATGTATTGTCTCGCGAGTCGGAAACGTTCACGGATAGAGAATTGTGCTTGAGTTCCAACCGTATCTACGCATTGACTTCTAGGTCTCTAGAGACAAGTGGGGAATATAATAATGCGGTTACCAAAATGAAAACGATGACGAATGGACTGTATGTTTTGGTGGTTGTTGGAATGAAATAAAACTAAAGCTCAGTGTGATAAAAGATTTAAATGGGAAAAATGATAAAAAATAACATACATGGCGACCCCGTTGTCGCTGGCATAAGCAACAGGGTCCGCGTACAAAGTCGCGGGCAGAAGCTAGTTTGGAATAAATGTTTTGACTTTGACTTTGACTTTTGACTTTGGTCCCGGCTGTCATTCGTGGATCTTTGCCAGACGTTACGGGTAGTCAGAAACCCGAAAGTCTGACAACCAGTCTTACCAAGAGGTATCGTGTTACCCAGTTAGGCAGTCACTTCGAGTAAAATGTTGGTAGTCAGCTGCATCCAGTTAGACTGGAAGCCGGCCCCAACATAATTGGGAAAAGGCTAGGCAGATTGATTTTTGAATCTGCCTTATTTAAATTAATAAATAAATTATATTGAAGGAAACCATTGGACGTTGTTAAGAGATATTTATTTTCAAAACCAAACCCTTCAAAGTTCAATATTCCCACTCAATAGGTAGGTACCTCCTTGTTACCAATTCACCGCTAGTCCCTCAAGTTTCCATCCCTTCCTTCATTATTTACATTACAAACATTGCTGGTCTCGATATTACTGTATGGGACCATTGCAGGTAGCCCGAACTTACAAAGTTGTAGTTGGTTGTACTATAAGCTTCTACACGATCCGACTCAGAAGATGGTTTAAACTCAGCTCAAAATTGTTAGCAACAAGTTATTGATAGAATATTATGTGGATGTTGTTATAAAGGAGGAGGAGCTCGTGGCTAAGCAATAACAACCGCACAGGTCGATCCATCAGGTTAAGCTACGCTTGCCGGGGTTGGTCTGTGGATGGGTGACCATCTTTATGTAGCTGGAGGAGCATGCCTCGGAAAGAACGTTAAGCCGTTGGTCCCGACTGTCATTTGTGCATCTTTTACAGTCGTTACGGGTCGTCAGAAGCCCGAATATCTGACAGCCTGTCTTACCAAGGGGTATCGTATTACCCAGTTACTGGGTTGTGAAGGTCAGATAGGCAATTGCTCCATGTAAAATACTGGTAGTCAGCTGCATTCAGTTAGACTGGAAGCCGACCCCAACATAGTTGGGAAAAGGCTAGGCAGATGGATGGTTGTTATGAAGGAGATAAACTTGGTTTCATCCAGTGATTCGCTTTTTATTCTAGATTTTTGCAATACGAAGACTAATGTATGTACGGAGAATCTCTCACGAGTGGCTGATATGAACGTTAGATCCACTCAAAGTCGGTATAGTCCATCCACTAAAAAAGTGATGATCTTTAAAACTATTGCGCGTGTCGCGAAGATACTACCTCCAACATAGAGTCGACCTCGTAATTTCTCACTTTTGACATTAATTCCCACTAAATTGAAACTTCATTAAGGTTAAAACTTAATATGAATCTAATATATAAGTACTGTCCCATAGATAACTGTGACCGTTTTGTTTTATGACGCACAACCATTCGACCTTCGAGTAAATAAAACAATTACTGTAGACTAAATAATACATACAACATAATTAGGTATAAGTGAAAATCAACGTGTAACATTAAAAGGTCCTACAAAAAAATCCTGAATGGCATATCAGTACAAACTTAGCTGCCACGGCTCTTTTAAAATGTAATTTAATTCTGAATTGTTTTTTTTTAATCTTCTAATTATGGACGCTTTTTTACGTTCTGCATCTTTCTCACATGTATATTTTAATCCAGTTTCCTTAAAGGTATTTTGATTTAAAAGAATGTCCATGGAGTTTCTCGCCCGTGCTTTTTCATAGGTACCTACTGCTTTGGAATGGGCAACTATGTAGCTTCTTCTGACTGATCGACCACTTGACAGTTCAAAAATTGCCTGTACTTTTTTTTAAATAAATGCTTTGAGTTTGATATTATTGATGTCATTCAAACTCAACTCAAATTATTTATTTCAAATAAACCAATTACAGGCACTTTTGAATTGTCAAGGTGTCGGTCAGTCAGAGAGATGAAGCTAGTTGCCCATTCCAAAGCAGTAGGTACCTATGGAGAAGAACGGGCAAGAAACTCCATGGACACTCTTTTAAACAAAATATGGTTACAAAATGTTGGTTACATAGATCATATTATTATTATTATACATGTGAGAACGATGCAGAACGGTGAAAGCATCCGATATAAAATATGTAAAAAAAAAAAAGTTCAAAAATTAAATTAAAACAAGCCATGGCCGCTAAGAGATGACCAGTCTCTACCGACAGCGCCCGTTCACGAACATGACGCATGGATTAGCACCATTCAGCTCAACCATTTTGAAGGGAGCTAAATGATCCAACACACACGCCACCATCAGCGAGACATTAAAGTGAGCATGACATACTCTCAGCCGCCAAAGCACATTCAAGTCAATGAAAGACGTACCCAGTAAATGGTCGCTTTATATTAGGTACATAGTACTCACATATGTGCTAAGCAATTATACAATATTAAGAAATTAAATTTATACAATGCAAATATAGTTTTTATTGTTGTTGATCTTCCGCAGCTCCAACAGTTTTTTAAGAAGTCTAATGAATTAGGTGATACGCCCTTGTGGAGCGGGAATAGCATTGACCCAAGCGTTTTTATCAGCGATGTAATCTCCCAATTTATAATATGCTTGGCTGCATAGTGTGCGTTTTATACAGGATTTAAATTTTGTTTCATTAAGTTCAAGAATGTTGGGAGGTATTTTATTGTAACATTTTAAACAGTACCCCATGAAAGATGAATCTACTTTAGCCAGCCTGAAACCTGGTTGAACTAATTGGTCCCTATTTCTAGTGAAATAATTGTGTCTTTCACCTCTTTTACTAAAAAGATGTAGATTTTTCCTTGCATACATGATGTTTTCATAGATATATTGACAAGGTACAGTCATGATGTTAATAAGCTTAAACCGTTCCCTTATAGAATCGCGTCTACGAAGATTATAAATGGCTCTGATAGCTCTTTTCTGCAGAATAAAAATAGACTCGATGTCTGCAGCACGTCCCCAAAGTAAAATACCGTAAGACATAATACTATGAAAATAGCTAAAATAGACCAGTCTCGCGGTATCTACATCAGTATATTGACGGATCTTTCTGACAGCATATGCTGCAGAACTTAGCCGTCCTGCAAGAGATGTTAAATGAGGACCCCATTGTAGCCTTGAGTCGAGCGTGATCCCTAGGAAAACAGTTTTATCGACAAATTCTAGTTTCTCTTGATTCAATACTATCTCACAATCACTACTTTTTACATTTGGTAAAGAAAATCTTATGCACTTAGTTTTTTTTCCATTTAATACTAAATTATTTGCAGTGAACCAATTTTGGACCTGCAGTAGGGCGTTATTTACGTCGTCAACATTTTTGGCACGTCTATCTATCTTAAAAATTAAAGAAGTGTCGTCAGCAAATAACACCATTTGTGGTTGATTTTTTAATAAATGGAGAAGATCATTAATATATACTAAAAAGAGGAAAGGACCCAATATTGAACCTTGTGGCACACCCATTTTTACTTTTAAACCGAGTGAATTGACACCTTTTATTTGAACTTGCTGTTGTCTATCATTTAAATAAGATTTTACCAAACTAAGCGCAAGTTTTCCAAGTCCGTAATGCTCTAGCTTCAACAGCAAGGTTTCGTGATCAACGCAATCAAATGCTTTGGAGAGGTCACAAAAGATTCCTATGGCATCTTGAGCCTCTTCCCACGCATTGAAAATGTGTTTTAATAAGGTCACACCGGCGTCAGTTGTACAACGTCCTTTGGTGAAACCATACTGTTGATCGTTAAGGATTTTATTAGTGTAAAAGTGATTAAGCATTTGGTTAAGCATTATCTTTTCAAAGATCTTGCTGAAAACCGGCAGCACGTATACGGGTCTATAATTATTGGTATCTTTATTGTCCCCGGATTTGAAAAGTGGTATTACCTTGCTGTATTTCATTAAATCCGGGAAGATGCCTTGATCCACAATTAAATTGATAGTCCGCCTGTGATGAGTATCATGCAGGATAAAATGAATACATGGCTTTATAACTGAGTCAGTTTTGAGTATTTTGTATAAATAACCAACGCAAATGTCCTGCAGATCTGGTAGCGTCCTGTGACGGGTCGATGAGCTCGCTAAAATAGGTTTGACCTATACAATGACTGATTCATCAGGCATGTTGTTTGTTGGAAAACTCGAATCTGCAATGGCACTTTCTGCAAAAGGCCTTTCCAGAGATGGTTCTGCATTGTTAGACTCACATAAAATCCTTTTAATATAATGATTGGACTTTAAAAGACCATGAGTTTATTTCGAAATTTCTTCTCTGGAATCAGTCAGCTAGGAAATGCTGTCGTAAAAATATGGTCGAGTAAAAGTGTCTTAAAATATTTATTTACAGAAATAAACATTTCATTTCATTTTATTATACGTATTTTAGTGGATAGATACGTTAAGTCTGCTCTACTGCAATTGGCTGAATGGCTAATAATTATTTTCAACACGGGATGACCATGAGTTTATGGTGCTATTTTATTGCACCTTCAACCATGCCTTGGGTAGTCACACAATCATGTAATGTTGTTGAAAGAATCATCACCTCATCAACTGCCTAGTCTTTTCCCAACTATGTCGGGATCGGCTTCCAGTCTAACCGGATGCAGCTGAATACCAGTATTTTACATGGAGCGACTGCCTATCGGACCTCGACAAATCAGTAACTGGGCTATACGATACCCCTTGGTAAGACTGGCTGTCAGATTTCTGACGACTGGTAACGACTAGTTGTTGAAAGAATCCTACAGTAGATACTATTAAAAATTCATAAAAATATTATCCATAGTAACTTATACTGGATTAAAATTGTAAATCCCAATAAATGTAAAATATTCGCAGTGCATGAATATTGCTTGCAAAAACAAGGTTAGCCCGGGGCAAATATTTTGCGATGATCCATCAATATGAGAACATTTTAATTACAAATCAGTTTAATGTTTATTTTGATGTATTGTTTCTGTTTGTTCATGTTTTTAAAATAGCTGATTATAATAATTAATTATGTGATTCGGACTTCATTAAAAAGCCGCCACAGTTGATGATATTTCACACAGTTTTATGTAATGAAATGTTAATGCTGCCTGGCCATTAGCAAGCGGAGAGGAGCGATTAAGCTAAAAAGTAAAGAATGTTATAAAAGTAGAAGAGCTCGTGGCTAAGTACTAACAGCCGCACAGGTCGATCTACCAGGTTAAGCTACGCTTGCCGGGGTTGGCCGTGGATGGGTGACCATCTTTACATATCGGGACTCCTCCGTGCCTCGAAAAACACGATAAGCCGTTGGTCCCGGCTGTCATTTGTGCATCTTTGACAGTCGTTACGAGTCGTCAGAAGCCCAAAATCTGACAACCAGTCTTACCAAGGGGTATCGTATTGCCCATTTACTGGGTTGTGGAGGTCAGATAGGCAGTCGCTCCATTTAAAATACTGATATTCAGCTGCATCCGGTTAGACTAGAAGCCGACCACAACACAGTTGGAAAAAGGCTAGGCAGATGATATTATAAAAGCAGTAGTTCTAGTGTTCCATGGGTGTGAACATCTAGTAGGTAGAATGTCTCCGCCCGCAGGAGCGTGAGTTATTTTATGATCTTTAGCTTTGCAGTATTTTTGCAGCGCACTAAATGAACTAGGCAGATGTTGTTGTCAGAATTCCTACATGGTATGACGTACTCATCGCATGGTATGTCTAGCAACCGATGATCAGCGGTCCGAGCTTCGCTGCCGCTGGCACTCCGAGCCTATCGGGGACCAAGCTGCCGGTTGCTCGCACCTCGAGTAGTTAGAACAAAAGGTAGTGTTTGTTAGGCTGTCAGTACCGTATCTATCGATATAATGGTAATTTGTCTATGGTTGATGATAGCAGATTTCAAATTAATCGAATAAGTAAATTAAGTAGCGGTACGAGACCAAGAATGTCCGCTTGTCCGTTTGTGTGTAACGCCTGTGCTATGTGGCACATGTTTTTCTTATAACATGAATTCCAGCAAGTTACAAAATTTTAAACAAACCTTAAAAAAAAACAATACAGTTAAGCTACTCTTATCATTAGTGGCCAGCCTAGCTTTTCCTTGTCCAGCAACAAGCGGGTTCCACAACATATCTCAACATGTTTTGAAAATGGATCTAGATCAATCTGTAAGAGAAATTCAATCAATTCCGTACCTACACAGTACCTAGGAAATATCAGAAAAAAATAGAAACACTTTCGTCTTCCTTCAATATGAGGAACAATTTGTCTGAATGTATATGAAATAGTAAGCGACATCATATACAGGCTGACTTATTGTGCGATTTTATTGCTTGTAAACGTGATTGTGGTAACAATCAATCTGCCTAGCCTTTTCCCTATGTTGGGGTCGGCTTCCAGTCTAACCGCATTTTACATGGAGCGGCTGCCTATCTGACCTCCACAACCCAGTCAGTAACTGGGTAATACGATACCCCTTGGTAAGACTAGCTGTGCGACTTTCAGGCTTCTGACGACCCGTAACGACTGTAAAAGACCCACGAATGACAGCCAGGACTAACGTGCACGGAGGAATCTCGATGTGTAAAGGTCACCCATCCACGGACCAACCCCGGCAAGCGTAGCTTTACCTAATGGGTCGATCCGTGCGGCTGTTATTACTTACCTACGACCTCCAACAAAGGTAACAAGAGGACAAAAATCTTTCAAAACAAAATACTGTCTCTCAGTTTTTGTTAATAACGTGTTTAATATTTTTGAACGGTTACCAATGAATTTTCAGTACTCGGTTGTTGGCATTCTCATATTAATTTAATCTTAGAACCGTTAATTAATTAATCATTAAATGTCGTAAACACAGTAAATAGTAAACAGAAAATAGACTTTAAGTAAACTATTATGTACCTAAGTTGCCTTTTAATTTTTGTGTGGACCTACTATTGACCACTTTTCTAACAATGGCAATATACTGGGTGTAAACTAAATATTTATTATTACTAATATTTTTTATATTTGGAACTACTATGCTTCTAAAGACGATTTTCCCACTTACAACCCACTATTTACACCTGAAATACCTACCTTAAATTACAAGTCACCCTGTATATAGAAATATTTTCCTGCAATCCTGCAAAAAAGAATGTTGATTGAAGACCTGTACGCCGAAATATCTGGCCAATCTCAAACGGCAGTAATAGAAAAGTTTCAGTTCTATATTTACACTTAGTAAATGAAAGTAGGTAACGGCGGTTAAGTTACAAACGGAAGCGTTATGGGATTTGTTAAACATTAAATGCAGCATTTATAAAAAGTTTGGGTTTTCTAAATACATTCTACTTCTTTTGTTTTTTGAGACTCTAGTTCTGTGCCTGAGGCACCTACGTCCCATTGCCAACGATTAGCGAAAAGCCATCGGACTAGCAACAAGTTGGCGGACAACTTGCAACGAGTATGCAGTTGGGATAGTTTTTTCACTGGGCTATCAATCACTTGCTGGTAGGTACGTACTAAGCAAGAGTCTCTCACCGAGTGTTCCTCCCACCAGGGGAGCTTCGCTGAGCGAGTAAGTTTGCTTCTGTCGCTGCAACAAACTGTTGGACAGGCAGAGTTCTCCGAATGAATAGTCAGCGGTCAGCTATGAATAAATCTTTTACTGAAACAGGGCATTCAACTGTTGTACGTTTCTTATTTGAGAAAATAGTCCATAGTTATTTGTTTCGTCGTCGGTGGTGGAAGAAAGAGCCATAAATATTAAATTAATAGCTGATGCCAGCGGCTTTGCCCGCGTGTAATTCAGAAATTATCCCAAGGGAACGTACTACCGGGATTAAAAGTATTTTTAAGTAGTTTATGTGTTAATCCAGGTGCTAAACTACCTCTGTACCAAATTTCATTCAGATCCGTTCGGCCATTTGAGTGTGAAGGACGGACAAACATAAAAACTCACGCACAAACTCTCGCCTTTATAATATTAGTGTGATTTTCTGTTTTCCGTAGTGTAAACTCAAACTCAAACTCAAACTCAAAGCATTTATTTCAAATAAACCAATTACAGGCACTTTTGAATTGTCAAGGGGTCGGTCAGTCAGAAAGATGAAGCTAGTTGCCCATTCCAAAGCAGTAGGTACCTATGGAGAAGAACGGGCAAGAAACTCCATGGACACTCTTTTAAAACCAAAATATGTTTACAAAAACTGGGTTACATCACTCATGTTGAAATATACACGTGAGAACGATGCAGAACTTAATAAAACCGTCCATAATTACAAGATTTTAAAAAACAATTCAAAATTAATTTAAATATTAAAACAGCCGTGGCAGCTAAGAGGTGACCAGCCCCTACTGACGGTGCCCGCTCATGAACATGACGCATGGATTAGCACCATTCAGCTCAACCATTTTGATGGGAGCTAAATGGTCCAAAATACCGCCACCACCAGTGAGACATTACAGGGAGCATGACATGCTCTCAGCCGCCAGGGCACATTCAAGTCAATGTAAGACGTACTCAGTAAATTGTAGCTTTATAGTAGGTACATAGTACTCACAAACGTGCTATGCAATTATACAATGAATGTAGTATCTCATTGCTCATATACTTACGAATTGGTTGCAGATGCTAACGTATGAGAAAACAGAGAATCTTATTTCAATTGTCCTTTCATAGAAGTAATACTGTATTTAAATTATGTCATAGTTTGATTAATTTATACATTGTATTATTGTTATTTGTATTTTAAGCATTTGTTCAACAGTCAATACCAGTTTTTTGCTATTATATCTAGACCAGGGGTTCACAAGTTATTTTCTCTACTGCCCACTTTGTGAATAAATTATTTTTTAGCGGCCCCATTTGTCACCTACTTAAAAACCTCTACACAACGCCCCGAGTTTTTTCTTCGTCTCTTACTGCTCCCTTTTAAGCCTGCAGCGCTCACAAGAGGGCGTTGTCTTCCACTTTGGGAAAGGCTGACCTCGACGAACATTGGCTCCTAAAACACTGGCTTTTGTCCTAGTTGAGAAGGATCAGTTTGCCTATTCATATGAGTCTAATGTGCAACATATTGTAAAGGTTTTACCCATACTGAAGTGATTAAAAACAGTCGATACACAAAACGCTGTCATATTTATATGTAACAGCCGTAGCATATTATTGCCAGTTTATCCTCTGCTGTTTTTATAAAGTCTTAAAATTAAAAGCATCACCAATTCCCTTATAACCTGAACCCCTACAGAATAGGTTAAACCGGTGGAAGCAGAATGCCCGCCCGGGGCGATCTATCAACGTCTCTAAAAACTGGCAGTAATCGATAAGTAAACGACATCGGACCATTCGACAATGGATCAGAGTTCAAAGTTAAATGGTAAGGCACACCTTTTGGTAATGATTGTGCCTTTAAATTTTGGTAACTGTAAGTGGTAAGTTCAAAGGCATTTGACTTTTTGGGAACCATCTTTAGAATTTAGTGGAGTTCCTTGTTTCAAAGTTCGGGTAAAGAGGGAGGTATTTCTACAATAATAATAATAGCACTATTTATATGTTCTGTCAAGCTCAAGCAATGCTCCGGTTAAAGTTCTAGCGGTGATTCGTAAAATGCCTTTTCAGCACGAATATTTCTCAAACTAAAAGCATTTATTTCAAATAAACCAATTACGGGCACTTTTGAATTGTCTAGGTTCGGTCAGTCAGAAAGATGAAACTAGTTGCCATTCCAAAGCAGTAGGTATTTATCTTCAATATTTTTGCACACATACAAACTAGGTATACAGCAATTTTTAACAAAATAATTAATTAGATACCTGTTTAATGTAAGATCAGACTTTAGACAACCTGTAGGTTCTAAGGCTCGAAGAGGACTAATTTAGAAACTAGAGGACATGACGACGCTCCGAACATCACGTACCTATTCCATTCCGTCTAAAAAGTAGTACTGTCAAATAAGATATTTTTAAACTTCATGACTGCACCTTATTCGAATTTGATATGATTCATTTGAAACAAATCACATACATTCAATTTTATATATTTTCTATTTAAAATCAATATAAATCCTTTTTTATATTTGGAAATAATGACAAGTAAAATTAAATTACAGACACATTTGTAACTAATCAGCTTCTTCTCTTTAAATTATCTGATTTTGTAGACGTAATGCTAATGAAACGTTTCCCGCTTATCGTGTGTGTACCAAATAAAAATACAATCAATTACATGAATTCAAAGAATAAAAACGAATACAATAAATTAAACAAATTAATATTTTCAAAATGGAAACCATTTTCAGGTTCAAAACTGAAATATAATTAACAATAGATAGGTACCATTACAGTAGTAATTAGACACAGGCCCACTGTTATCTAGACAATAAAAAGTTTTAATGATAATTTCAATTAGTTACAGCGAGCCAAGGACCGTAAATCCATTCCTTCCATATTTACACTAACTGAAAATGTACAGAAGGTTAAATACGATCATATTCTTTTCGTGTGGTTAGTAACTAACCTGGTGTTAGAGTTTTTATACTGCCTATGGGCCTCTGACTTAGTTTCACATGCTGTATAGAAATATTTCTCAGACATGCTGGTTTCCTCACGATGTTTTCCTTCTCCGTTTTTCAGCAAGTGATAATTATAAACAGCGATAGCAAACTTTCTATGATTTGTTGATTTAATTTTGGAAAATCGCATTTTTATTACTCTAAATAGATATGTAAGCAGAGATGAATGGCGTAGGTATGTACTCGCCAACATTTTGGTAAAGTAGATCAGAATGTAGAAATTGTCTTACTCCAATAACTGAGATGAGACTCAACAAAGAGCTAAAAAGTAGATGAATTTCACAAAATAAGGTCATCGCGTGATATCTACATTCTAAATTGACATAAATATAAGATGACTGATAATAAGTGACCGATATTTAAACACGTGATTGTACTCATGATTACTATCAACTTTCCCAAAGAAACTTCTTTTGTATACTCAATAATTTTATTTTATCACAAAAACAATACAACTGGCGCGCGCAAGTTCAATGACCTTCGCGCCGATCAGCTGTTAGCAGCTGTTAAAGAAACTTCTTTTGTATACTCAATAGCTGTTAGCAGCTACTGAGTATACAAAAGAAGTTTCTTTGGGAAAGTTGATTGTAATCATGAGTACAATCACGTGTTTAAATATCGGTCACTAATTACCAGTCACCTTCTATACGTGAAACGTGGCGACTGACAGTCGGGCTGCTCCACAAATTCAAGGTCACTCAGCGCGTTATTCGAAGTCTCTTTCAAACATAAAATCAGGAATAACATTATCAGAAAAAGAACCGGAGTTCCCGATATAGCTTGCAGAGTAAGCAAGCTGAAATGACAGTGGGCTGGGCATGTTTGTCAAAAGACCAAAGGTCGTTGGAGCAGACTAGTCTTGGCGTGGAAACCGCGTACCGGCAAGCTTATTGAGTGACGCCCTCCACCTAGCTAGCTAAGAAGGTGGCTGAGACAGACTGCATGCGAAAGGAGGAGGACAGAATATTGTGGTGCAGCCTGGGAGAGACCTATGTCCAGCAATGGTCTACGATAGGCTGGGATGATTGATTGATTGACAAATAAAAGCCTACCGTCAGCAAAAATCTGAATAAACATCCCGTGTTGCTAGCACGATTGTGTCGTAAATTTTTAATAGTGCTTTTTATCGGAATGATTAACAAAGTAGGTACGCCTTCTGTGATTAATTTTCTTGTTACAGAGGCCCCTAAAACGTTATTTTTCCTTCACATTAAAAGTAAGATAAGGTGAAATTTTACAATTTTGTAACATCAAAACGTTATCTCCAAGTCGCTGTTTTAAGAATTTCAATATTTTATGCGTCTGAATGCATCAAAATTTTCTTCATTTTAATCATATTTTGAAGTATTGTTAGGGTGATTAATCATTTTCACACTATTTTTAAAAAACCTCTCTTTTTTTGGATTCCGTACCCAAAGGGTAAAACGGGACCCTATTACTTAGACTCCGCTGTCCGTCCGTCCGTCTGTCACCAGACTGTATCCATAAACCGTGATAGTTAGACAGTTGAAATTTTCACAGATGATGTATTTCTATTACCGCTATAACAAAAATTGAATTAACTAAATATTTGAGAGGCCTACCATGTAACAAACGTGATATTTTTACCGTTCTTATAGATAATGGAACGGAACCCCTCGTGCGCAAGTCCGACTTGGCCGGTTTTTCCTCCTTTTGGGGTATTGATTAATGTGATAAATGATGACTATGATGAGGAACGATTTCTTTTCAGAATTAAGTTTCATGGATTACACAATATAATTATAATATTCACTATTTCTTATCTATTGATTTCTTATCTTATCTTAGATCTAATCAATAATAAAACGCTAACATTTCCTGTACCAAATATTATTTCACGTCTAGCCTAGCCTAAACATTTAGCTACAGAGCCACTTATAGAATAGGCAAAATCGTGCCATTTAAACCACAGAACGTAAATCTAAAAAATATAATGTTCAACAAAACAAATTACACAAAATGATGCCATCCAAAGTATGTACTGACTTTTAACTTCAACAAAATTTAATTTCGTCACCGCGTTATGAAATTCTCCGGAGTTATTAGATTCTCCGAGTTATCAAAACACATAATCAAAACGTATTGTAGAACAACTTTGACACTCATTATTATAAAGATAATAATTTGTTGTTCGGGCCACAAATGGATAGGTCAATGTCAGGTCAGGTATACGGCCTAATGCCCGTATTACAGAACCTTTAATTGACTGTTTGAATCAGTCAAAAATAAAATATAATATCACACAGAAAAAAGACAGCTCGTTTTAAAAACTTCCATCACCGTACAGATATTAAATATCATGCGAAGTTATTATTGTAAAATTGCATTTAATGTTAATAAGTATTCCATTTGATTCTAAAAAATCTGTGACGTCATATTGTTATATTTCATACAAATCATGTACAGAGGCCAGCACATCAAGTTACCACAATCTGTAAAATTTCTTTGATGGTATTTCAACTTTATTGCAAAGACATAAGGTTCATTTTTAATTGAGAAAATTTAACAGTTAGGGATAGCTTGATGTGCTGGCGTCTGTACATATGGCCGTGTTTTGACATTTTATAAAAAGTAACGTTATTGACTACCCATTCAAAATACCCAACTGTCAAGCATTGCTTGAATCTCCATTTAAGCCATTTGATTGGTTCAAACTAGTTTTAAGTAATGCTTGGGTCTTTAGTGCGGTTCTGTAATACCGGCCTTAGTGTCTAAGTGTGCGTGCATTTTCACTCATTGCACGGAGCTTACCTTCTGTACCTATTTATTTTGTGTCCCAACTCTGAAAATACTAATTATTATTCGAAATTTTCCTGTGACTCCTAATTAATTTAACAAACGGAACGTTTTTTGCTAAGTTCACGTGTAAACATTGTGCTTGTTAACCGTTGTCATGGCAACGGGGTTGTTACTGAAAATGGAGGATTTATAATTGTGTTCCCATTATGAAATTGATGGTACGATTGAACGTTGCTGTTGACTCTAAATGGGTTCATTTTAGGATAAGAAGTAATGCAGTATTTAAAAAATACTTTTTTTACATAATTATCCTATAACTTTCCCACTGCTGGAATACAGGCTTCCTCTCTGTGAAGGACGAGGTGTCAGGCCCAGTGCGGGTTGGCAGATGTCTTATGTCTGCAAATTTTTGGTTATAAGAATTTCTGGCTTTCTCGCGTTGCTTCCTTCACCGTTTTGAGAGCAGTGGTTATGAAATAATTAACACAAAGTAAAGTATCCGCTTGGGATCAAACTCACTAACTCCAACTCGCAGTTTAGCCAAAAACTGTCTGAAAAAAATCGCTATCATTATCGTTCACCGAGGTTCTGGTTCATCATCAATATAAGGTATTAGAAGCACCTGATAGGTGACGTTGGTTCTATATACGCATTACGAGGTTTTCAAAATCACAACTAATTAATAGAAAAACATTTTTACGTTGTTTTCACTGCACAGCGACGATTTGCAGTTTTAACAGCTGAATTTCAATATACAGGGTGAAATTGAATTCATGGGCATTTGGACGAGCATAATGTATGGAACAGCTGATTTTTTTCACGCGCTTTCAGATTTGTTCCCATAGTGAAAGTTGTTCATAACGATGAGTATCATGACGCCTTAAAATAATGCCCATGATTTCAGTTTTACCCTGTATACAATGATAGCTTCAACCTTCTAACTAACCGGCTCCTTGATAATCTTCTTCTTTTCGTGTGGTTAGTGACTAGTCAGAGTTTTTAATGCTGCCCATGGACTTAGCATCATTATACTGTTGAGAAATATCTCTCAGGCATGCCGGGTTCCTCACGATGTTTTCCTTCACCGATTTTTAAGCAAGTGATAATTATACAATACGCACATGAATCTGAAAAGTCAGAAGTGCATTGGGTTCGAACTTGAGTCCTAAGACTTGGCACTCCGACGGTCACACCACTAGGCTATCATTGCTTATAAAACAACCTTTACAATTTAAAAGCGTCGGTAAATGTTTTCATAGAAATAATTGCTTTAAGTCTATTTTAATTAGGTTGCTAATGTGCTTCATTATTTATAAACGTCTGAAAATCATTATTAATAAATGGTATAGTTGTTAATGTCTAAGAGGTTTGTGTTGATAAAAACACAAAAGTACCAAGGAATTTAAAGTTAAGCCGTTGATCCCGGCTGTCATTTGTACATCTTTGACAGTCGTTACGGGTCGTCAGAAGCCCGATAATGTAACAGCCAGTTTTACCAAGGGGCAGGGTATTGCCCTGTTACAGTTACTGGGTTGTGGAGGTCAGATAGGCAGTCGCTCCATGTATTTATATACGGGTATTCAGCTGTATCTGGTTAAACTGGAAGCCGACCCCAACATAGTTGAGAAAAGGCTAGGCAGATGATGACCAAGGAATTTAAAGTTTAATTAAAGAATCCATTGGATTTTTCCATGTGCAATTACCCAGTAGCAGCCCAAAGCCCGTATTTGTATCCGGTAGATGGCAATAGGCTCGCCCTCTACAACATAGTTCTTAAATATAGTTGTGCTAGTGGGTGTACCTTAGGCCTCTGCCCAAAGCGGATGGTCTGAAAGGCTTACCCCGGAACATAAAAGGCTAAGGAAGGAGCATGGATGGGTTTTAGTCAGTAAGAGTCTGACATTCCCTTCCACTCCACCCAGAGCGGGAGGAGTCATTTGATGATTTCTCATCTCAATAAAAAAAGCCCTTGCCCAGTCCTTTGAGGAATTAATGCATGATGCTTATGTATTAAAAAAATGGAACAATAGCCTTAATTATTTTTAATTCACACGCAGGACCAAAAACCCACACATCCCTTAAAAATTCATCACACAATACAAAAAGGGAACGTACATTCACGCTGAAGCGAAGCGGGATGAGCAGTTTATAAAGTATTTCAAGCTAAACCTCCTTAATCTCAGCGACGGGCGAACCGGAAATTAAAATATTCATAGCTCAAAAGCTTTGTGAATATAAACATCTGTGTTTTTGTCTGACGGGTGCCGATATAAAAATGTTTCATGATCTTGCTCAGCTGGCAACGTGTGGCGAATTTTAATGGATGACTGGTTTTGGAGAAGTATTTTTCTTGTAAATAAAACTTCTCGATGACGGTTTTTTGGTCATACAACGTGGTGCTACAATGGTGACATTAATTTAATACGGGTAAAGCTAGTCCATTAATCATATAAATTTTGATAGTTTAAAATAAATCGTAAATTGATAAAAAAAAACAGTTAAACTAAATAATAAAATCCATTTGACTACTTTTTGCAGATAGTTTATCCTAAAAGTATTGCTTATTCGTTTTAAAATCATTGATTCGAATGTTATGACCGCTGCGCGACAGTTCTTTAAGTACAGGTTGCTCTAAGATGCTATTTTATAACATTTTAAATATATTCGTAAATAATAACGTTAAATGAGAAAACGTATTTGTGCGTTAAATAATGTCACCATTGTAGCGGCCACATTGTACGTGTAAGAATTGGACCAACAACCAGTCGCAGTTTTTTTTCGTGTTGCTAGTGACTAACCTGGTTTCAAAATCGAAATAAATTAGTTAAATACGGTACTAATTATAGAAGTAATGTAGACATTACACAGTATTCAGCGGGATTGTTCGAAAGGGTTACCGCTACCCCGGAACATAAAAGGCATGGATGGTTTTAGTCAGTAAGAGTCTGACGCTCCCTTCTGTTCCACCCAGAGTGGGAGGGGTACATTGGTTTTTGATGCATGCACAGAAATGCTATATATTATAGTAAATATTTATGTTATCTATTATAGTATATACTATATACAGTTATTATAAGGGTTTAACCAATGTATGTACCCATTTTATTCAAAAGTCTCAATGTTTTTATATGTTCCTACACTTTAAAGCATCTACCATCTAATCTCTTCACCACCCTTGGTTGACTGGTAGAGAATGCCTAAGTACCTGCATTAATTCCGCCTTTGTACCTTTATTGTGCGCAAAAAGTTTAAATAAATAATGCTTACGGCTATGTATTATATTTTTTAATTTTGCAATATTATTTATTTATGAAATTGGTGGTATTATATTCTAAGTAGGTGTTGTTTGTTTTATCTAGTCCAATCATTGAACTTGACTTGGCTTCCGTCCGTCGGTATTTTTCGGGTGAACACCGAAAATCAGCGCGGGTGTGCTGCTACAGCACAGCATAATGCTGAGTAGAAGCTTTCTTGTCACATTCATGACGTGAAACTGTAGATCTGTTTTGTTTTATTAGAGTTTCGGTAAAAACCGAAAGATTTTTCCTGGAAATAAAAACAATTTCTTTTGTTTATTTTCTTTATGTAGCAATAAAATGCAGCCCACAGCAGCTTCACTGTAGTACCTACAGAAAAAAAGATTCTAACAAATTCATCTAATGACTCCTAAACATCATCACGACATCTTAAGTTAAAATAACAACTCTTTCCTACAAATGACGTTTGTAAACGTAAACGCCAATGTAAAGATAACTGAATTAAATAAGGGACAGTTACTCATTTCAACTTTTACGAGGCTCCTCGTCCTCTAATTACTGGGGAGGTTATCAGGAGCTCGAGAACATACAATATGTAGATACAGAAGGCTGGCTCTATACAACAGGGGAAAAGGCACGCACACATAGACACGCTTCACGGACAACAAGAATGCAAGCGCATCTTTTCATTCGTTTCAAATCGCCGTACGTACGCGTCTATGCATGTGTGCGTGCGTTTAATATTGAGTTGACTTTCTGTACTGGACTGTTTAGTGTCAAGAGAACGTTATTTTCTTCTTTTTTTGTGGCACAATAAACACTGGCCTTGGTCCGTTTTTAACGCGTAAATAAAATAATTATGGCGTTCCACTTTTAAATGTTGTGTTTGCAGAGTGTTTAGAGAATTTTTGATGGAGTCTAAAATGTTTGGTAAATTTAGAAAGTGTTGAAGGAATTTAGTTTTGGACAGCTAAATGGTGCGTTAGGTGACACAAAATCGAAAACAAAACAATATAGACTTGCACTTAGCTTGGTTCACGGCTAAGTACTAACAGCCACGATTGGTCCATGAATGGGGATCTTTACAAAACGAGACCCCCCGTGCCTCGGAAAGTACGATGGCTGTTATTCGTGGGCATCAAAACCCCGAAAGTCTGATAACCAGTATTTTTATGAAACTTCGTATTACCTTGTAACTGGATTGTGTCAGACAGTTGCTCTTTGTATAATATTTATATTCAGCTGTATACGGTTAGACTGAAAGCCCAACCCCAACGTAATTAGGAAAAGGCAAGCAGGCGATGATAACTAGACAGTTTTTTCTTTACTTTTTCTCAGTTTTTAACAAAGAAATACATGATTGTTTTCGAACTATTTTGTTCTTTATTAGGTAGAAGCTATACTGCTTCCAATCATACCCTAGACAAGCTTTTTGAGACAGTTTCAAGCGCTTTGAATGTGTCATTAGTCTACGCTGACCCCACTACAGCTTTGTCGGATTAACTGCTTCGTAGGTGCCATCTATACAACGTAAAAGATTGGTCAGTTTCTGTACACAGCGTGCTCAGTTCACGAAGTACTGTTAATGAGTGAGGAAGATTGAAAAATGTACGATAACCACAATAATTTTGAATGTAAGTTAGTTATAACTTGCTGCTGCCAGCGGCTTCGCCTGCGTGGATGTCGGAAATTATCCCAAGGGAACGTACTATCAGGATAAAAATATCCTATGTGATAATCCAGGTCATAAACTACCTCTGTGCCAAGTTTCATTCAGATCCGTTTAGCTGTTTAAGCGTGAAGGACGGACAAACATACAGTCATACACTCACTTACAAACTTTCGCCCTTATAATATTGGCGTAGTGTTTTTTTTGTTTCAATTAACTTTGGACACACCTGTAAGCATCCAGGCGTAGTTTTATTCACCTTACAGGTTGTAGTTAGAACTATATAAAAACGTCTTTGCCTAGTCAACTATGTTGATATCATCTAACTGGATGCAGCTGAAAGAAACCTACGTCACCTGCACTACCCAGTAACTGGTTGGTTGTCAGACTTTCGGGCTAGCTGTAACAACTGTCAGAAATCTACGTATCTCAGAATGAAAAAGGAAAAAAAAAGAAATATTGAAACACTACTACCATCAAATTTTACCAGATTCAGCGCGCACTAGTATTTTCTTTCAATCAACCTACCTTGCCGTTTTCCCAATTATGTTGGAGTCGGCTTCCAGTTTAACCGGATGCAATTGAATACCAGTATTTTCTTCCAATTTAAAATTAATAGTTAAAATTAAAATTCAAACTAGTCTGAGTCCAGTGCTTTTTAAGCATCAAAATTGCATAAGATAGTCCCCCAAAACGACTTCCCTTCACCACTTCATAGTGCTTTAGCTGGGAAGAAGAAGTAGCGCAAACAATTACTCGAAGCAGTACAACTGTATGGTCAGTTATAAGAACTTGATTATATATGTCGCAATCGAGTCGTATCCGGTACGCCAGCGCCACCTGGTGGCGCTCGATGGAGTTGGTGGGGCGCGCGCCATCGATTGTGGACTTCACTTCTCGGTTGCCAGGCGGCGCGTGCGCCACTAAAACCATCTCGCGTTCTCTGATACGTCGAGTACCTACTTTGTGCTTACCTACATACTGTGTTACCTACTATTAATTGGGAGTATTATTAAAATCTGATTGTGTATACGAGTCTGTTTCCTTTATCCAATACTACCCACCATCGCCCACAATTAATAACAAATTAAAAATGAGTGCTAATGACGATGGACAAGGTCCCCCTCCGTCATCAGAAGTGGGATCAGTGTTGGATCAGAACAAGGAAACAAACATCTGGCGTGCTATGTTCGAACAACAGAACCAAAACATGCGAGTGTTGATCGAGGCGCTGCAATCACCGAAATCAGCTTACTGTGACGAACTACCTGCATTCGATCCTGATAAACACGATATCGACGCAAAATCATGGTGCGCGACGGCAGATTTGTGTTTATCCGAAAATCCACCAAGTGGCGGTCGACTTGTTCTGGCGGTCAGCAAGGCGCTAAAAGGTGAAGCATCAACATGGCTATCTCAAATAGCCTACGAAGGAATGACATGGAACGAATTTAAGGTACTTTTTACAATACTATTTATTTCGACTGAGACATTGGCGGGTACGAAAAACCGAGTGAAAAGGAAACACTACCCGCGTTCGCAAGTCGTTTAATTACTTCGCTGACTAATCGTTGGAAAGATGTGAACAAAGAAGAAATCGCCGTAGCAACAGTACTCGCTCACATATCACAGTTTGACCCACGACTTCAACGTATGGCGTTCACTACAAACGTTATGTCGAGGGACAGATTACAGCAAGAACTGAACGCGTTTTCACATTTGAAGCGTAAGATAAACACCACTAGTGAATCCTCGAATACAATCGATATCAAGCGAGCCAAGTTAACGTCAATCAAATGTTTCAATTGTGGAAAAACCGGTCATAGGCGAATTGAGCGCAGAAGCAAGCCCATGGATACGAGGGGAAGATCTACAACACCTACATCATCGTCGAGTCAGGCGGCGCAGCAGCCGGCGGCGAAGCCCCTGCTTTGCTACAAATGTGGCAAACCGGGTCACATTGCTGTCCGGTGCACGAGCGGCAGCGGAGGCGGCGGCAGCGGGCCAGCAGACGGCGGGGCGCGCAGCGAGCGGCGCATCGATGTCTGCGTCGTGCAACCACCATCGGGCACATTACAACATAAAGGTGAATCGTTGCGCTTTACTTATGATTCTGGTGCTGAATATTCCTTGGTAAAAGAAAGTTTTGCATCGAAATTTAATGGTAAACGTGTTAGCAATAATAATAATAATAATAATAATTTATTTATTTATCAGATAACATGATCCATAATAGTTAGTAACAACAGGAGCTTATAAACTATGTTAGTAGACAGACAGATTTTAAATAGGTACAAATAACATAACATCATTAACATCTTATTTTACCCTCCCAACCACGATGCTTACCCAAAGCGAGTGTATTGGACACTGGTATTTACTACAAACTATCCTCAGAATGACGTTGCTGCTGCCGCGTACCCTGCCCAACAGCGACGAGACACGCTTGCGTCTTATAGCGTAGAAGTCGTTCGTACGCGCTTCGGCAAACATCGCGGACGCACTGCAGTACCGCGGCAACCGCAACATCATTCTGAAGACGTTATTGTATTGTACCCGCAGAGCGCTGTATGCCTTTTGAGTATAGTTAACCCACAGGCTGCTCGTATAGAAAGATTGGCAATATGCTTTGAATAGCGTTATCTTGACTTCAGCTGAGCAACGAGCAAACCTGCGAGCCAACATATTACCCCGGACTGCCAGCGCTCTGCGTTCACGTTCAATGTCCTCGTTGTCCTTTAGATCATCGGTGACAATATGCCCTAGATATTTAAACTTTTTCACTCTAGTTAGAGGAGAACCGTTCAGAAAAATAGGTGGCGGTTCATGAGAGGATTTACCACCAAGACCAAAAAAACATACACTCGCTCTTGGCACCATTATACTTGAGACCATGCCTCTCAGCATAACGCTCACACACCATCAGTAGCTGACGAAGGGCCCCAATTGACGGGCTCAGCAGCACCATGTCGTCGGCATAACTTATGTTATTGACTGCAACTCCATCAATATGACAACCTACATGCATGCTACTGAGCTAGCCAATCAGGCTGTCCATATATACATTAAAAAGAGTGGGCGAGGATATTCCCCCTTGCCTCACGCCACACTCTAGCCTGTATTCCTCAGACAAGCAATCCGCCCACTTTACGACATTTACTTGATTGTCATACCAAAATTTTAGAATTTCTACTAGCTCTGCAGACACATTCTGTTTATGCAGTTTATCCCACAGGACCTCATAACAAACTAGATCAAAGGCTTTGGACAAATCTAAAAAACAAGCATACACAGGTGTTCTACGATCCAAGTAATACCTAACCGTGTGCTTCATGCAAAGAATAGCACTCTCAGTAGAAAGGCCCGGTTGAAAGCCAAATTGCGCATGATGCAGGTTCAGGTTCCTTCGCAAATGGCAGTTAAGCAGGCCATCCATTACTTTAGCTAGAATTGTTGCCAGTGAGATGGGTGGGTGGTTGCTATGACTGGTATAGGTCAAACGCGAGTATTCAGCACAGAACAGATTTTATGTTGTGTGGTGATTAACGATCACCCTCTCGAAATTTTGTTGCATGTTTTGCCCGACAGTTATTTACAAAGTGACATCATGTTAGGTCGCGAGATTTTAAATCAGGGTTTTGCTGTAAATATGACGGCAACGAAGCTTTCGCTAACAAAAGTCCTTTGTGTTAATTCGGTGAGTCATAAAGAGCTTCAATCGGATTTAACGGTTGTCGCGACGGATGTAACTGGCAATGACAAGCCTAGACTTATGCAAACGCTTAAACAGTTTTCTGATTTTTTTATTACCGGTTTGCCAACGAGGCGAGTGAACACAGGCGAGCTCAAGATTAAGTTGATAGATCCGAATCGCACGGTGCAGAGGCGACCGTTTAGTATGTCGGCGGACGAACGTAGCGTTGTGCGCGACCGTGTGAAAGAGCTGTTAGAAGCGAATATTATCAGACCTAGCTGCTCTCCGTTTGCAAGCCCAACTCTACTAGTAAAGAAGCACGATGGTTCAGACCGCATGTGTATAGACTACCGCGAGCTTAACAGTAACACCGTCTCCGATCATTACCCGCTTCCTTTAATCTCCGATCAAATAGCGCGTCTTCATGGTGCCAATTATTTTTCAAAATTAGACTGCGCCAGCGGTTTCCATTTAATACCAGTAAACGTTGAGTCGATTGAGAGCACAGCATTCATTACACCTGAAAGCCAATATGAATTTTTGATCGTGCCATTTGGCCTAAAAAATGCTATCTCCGATTTTCAAAGAGCCATCATGAATGCTTTAGGTGACCTTGCTCATGACTACGTAATCGTATACGTGGATGACGTTTTGATCATCTCCCCCGATGTAGAGTCAGGTTTACAAAGACTTCACAATGTGTTAGAAGTTCTGACTAAAGCTGGCTTCTCTTTGAACCTCAGGAAATGCTCCTTCCTCAAGACGAAGGTAGAGTTCTTGGGATTTGAGGTAGAGTCTGGCCAGGTCAGACACAATCGCAGAAAAGTTGAAGCCTTTACGGCTCTACCACCTCCAGAAACGGTAACGCAACTACGACAGTTTATCGAACTAGCCTCATACTTTCGCCAATTTGTGCAAGATTTCTCTAGAATAATGGCCCCATTGTACCGACCGACTTCACTGAAAGGCGAATTGACATGGAAACCAGAACACGAACACATTCGCCAAAAAGTAATCTCTATCTTGACTAGTGATCCGGTATTGATGATCTATGATCCAGAGCTCCCGGTAGAGCTACACACAGACGCAAGTAGATTAGGTTATGGAGCAATTTTGCTCCAAGTCAAGGCTGATGGTAAGCGTAGTGTGGTAGCGTACTTTAGTAAAAGAACATCTCCTGCAGAGAGCAAATATCATTCATACGAGCTCGAAACCCTCGCAGTTGTGAACTCTATCAAACACTTGCGGCAATATCTTCATGGTAGAAAGTTTACCGTCGTTACGGACTGTAACTCGTTAAAATCATCCCAAACGAAGAAGGAACTGTCTCCCCGGGTGCATAGATGGTGGGCTTTTCTGCAGTCTTTCGATTTTGACGTAATTTATAGGGAGGGGAAATGTATGTCGCATGTAGATTTCTTTTCACGAAACCTTGTACCGTTCGATTCGAAATCAGTAGAGTCCCGTGTAAATCCAAAACGCATTGACATTACTGAACTCTCACCCAATTGGCTTCAAGCCGAACAACTGCGCGATGTAGAGATTTCTAAAACTATAACCGATTTAGAAGAGAATCAACTAGATGAGCAACTAGCCAAGACTTACGTACTACGTTCAGGAGTCCTTCACCGAAATATCCAACGCAATGGTAGGTCTAAATGCTTACCGTATTTACCTCGTGCTCTCCGATGGTCGGTAGTTAATAATTTCCACGACTCTATTGTTCACCTTGGTGCTGAAAAGACGACTGAAAAGCTTTTCGATTATTACTGGTTTCCAGGAATGTCTCAGTATGTGAGAAAATTTGTAGATAGCTGCGTTACATGCAAAGTCGCAAAATCTCATTCCGGTAAAGTTCAAGCCGATTTGCACCCGATACCTAAGGTGACGAGTCCGTGGCACACGGTTCATATAGACGCGACGGGTAAGCTTAGCGGAAAGAACGATAAAAAGGAATACATTTTTGTGTTAATCGATGCGTTTACGAAGTACGTGCTGCTCTACCATACGGCGAACATTGACTCTAAAAGTAGTATTCACGCGGTGACTCAAAGTGTAGCGCTTTTTGGGGCTCCAACTCGCATAATAGCGGATCAAGGACGATGTTTTGCCAGTAAAGAGTTTCGCGATTTTTGCATGAGCAAGAATATCAACTTGCATCTGATAGCAACAGGTTCGTCTCGTGCTAATGGGCAGGTAGAGCGCGTCATGAGTGTTCTTAAATCGATGCTAACTGCTATAGAGACTAGCGATAACAGATCGTGGCAGGACAGTATAGGAGAAGTACAACTTGCGTTAAATTGTACAATGAATCGAACTACAAAAGCTTCACCTCTGGAGCTTTTAATAGGAAAAGTTGCGAGATCATTATCGTTGATGTGTAGCTATGTAAAGACCGATGTAGACATAGAGGTAATGCGTGAGCGCGCGTCAGAAAATATTGAAAACTGTGCCGAATATGACAAGACCCGATTTGACAAAACAAAAGCGAAAATTCAAAATTTTGCGATTGGCGACTTTGTGTTGTTACAAAATGAAGAAGGAAATCAGACAAAGTTGGATCCCAAGTTTAAAGGTCCGTTTAGAGTGATTGAGATTTTAGTCGGTGATCGTTATACACTAAAGGCTTTAAATTCTAAGCGTAGGTACCTACCTACAAATATGCACACGATAGGTCACGTACCAGTTGAAGTTGAATAATGTTTTGTCATTCGATTCATGCAATAAATCACCTCGTAAGTGCTATTCAACTTTGTTTGTCTGCATATTCTTAACAACAAATAATGAATGGTGAACAAGCTTAAGTTGTGATGAAAACTCGAGTAAGGGGTTCTATCGGCCGTATTGTGTTCGACCGTACCAGTAGTTAATACGTAGTCGTAGCCCAGTAGAAATCGGTGTCTCTTGAGGCAACTCAAGTAGTCCGTGGGTGCGCGATGGGCGTTTATCTCTGGCGGAGGTCGTGGTCTGGAGAGACCGTAGTGTGTAGTCAGTGGGTGATGCACACGAGCGATCCACTTGATGGATGTGCGTACAGAAGTTTTGATCCATGCGCTGGATGTGTGAGGGCAATGCTATTGCTGGTCGGCTGGAGAGCCGTGGCGTTAGAAGTTTTACTCGAGGTTTTCTATAAGCTTGACAGTTTTTGCTGCAGTAGAGTTTTAAAATTTCCTTATTTTTATTGACCCGATGAATCTAGAGTATAGTCAGGAGTGACCGAGTGGAACAATATTCTCTCGTGGACTATTTGTTTGCAGGGTAATCAACACACGAGGACGTGTGCAAGCAGGATGGCCGTGTCGCAATCGAGTCGTATCCGGTACGCCAGCGCCACCTGGTGGCGCTCGATGGAGTTGGTGGGGCGCGCGCCATCGATTGTGGACTTCACTTCTCGGTTGGCAGGCGGCGCGTGCGCCACTAAAACCATCTCGCGTTCTCTGATACGTCGAGTACCTACTTTGTGCTTACCTACATACTGTGTTACCTACTATTAATTGGGAGTATTATTAAAATCTGATTGTGTATACGAGTCTGTTTCCTTTATCCAATACTACCCACCATCGCCCACAATTAATAACAAATTAAAAATGAGTGCTAATGACGATGGACAAGGTCCCCCTCCGTCATATACAATAGCATGTAATAAGCAGCAATGTCATATCTTACGAACTCCCTTCAATGCATGACCAATCCGTTTGTTAGTAATAATTATGAATTTATGATAATAATATGACAAAAAAAAACAATAATTCTTAACACGTTGAACGCCAACGCGGACACCATGTGTCCGACAAACAATAGTTTTTCTATTGTGTCTGCTGCGTTGCAGTCAATGACTTAATGTACAGACATCATGCTTTCAACTTTTCTCAATTAAAAATGAACCTTATATCTTTGCAATAAAGTTGAAATACTATCAAATAAATTTGACACATTGTGGTAACTTGATGTGCTGGCCTCTGTACATACGTTCGCCAGTGTATCAAGTTATACCTGACTGTTAAACTCCAAATGATATTAAACCTAAAAACAATCATAGTTAAGTTCAAAATCGAATGAGAAAATTTTACAGTTTGTCATAACTTGATGTGCTTGCGACTGTACCAAACGAGTAAGTTAATCCGTCATCTGTATACATCTCTCATTAACTTCAGAATATTGACCAACCTGAAACAACCTCTACAAAAAATACTAGCAAAAGATATTCCATTATTACCGACAAATAATCTTTCATTGAGATCAGCATTAACATGTCCAAATGCAGATCAGCAGAAGGAAATTCCAACCCTCTTATGATCTGATGACAAACGTCCAGTCAGCACTTTTGCAAGATCTTCAAAGACAAATCCCATTTTGGAAACTTCACTTCACAATTTCTTGGAACTCCTTAGTATTGAACGGTCGTGCTGTCTCTTACTAACTGGGCAGAAATGAGAGGGAGAAAAGTAGTGATATTATGAAGTGGATAGTTTAGTTGGATTTTGCTGTTCTATAATTTGATGAAATATTTAAATTTCGGTTATAATTGTTAATCGTCGTAGGTAGTGCAAATTTTTTATCAAATTTAGTTTAAGCGCAGTTCGAAACATTGCCTTGTTTGTCAATTCTATATTGATGCAGCAAGATCTAAGAGGGATTTTAATTAATACTTATTATTATATACGAAAGAAAGAAAGAAAAATATTTTCAGAAAACGCACAGGAAATACACTGAATAAAAAAATACGAATAAAACAAAATAGAAACTACAAAATAAATAAAAATAAGGGCAAAAGATTAAAAAAAAAACGAAGACTTGCGCGAGGCCTCAGCATAATGCTGCAATTTGTAGTAAATAAATAAATAACGAAGCGCTGATATTCTGATATACCATAACATCACGCCTTCTTTCCCTGAAAGGTTCGGCAGAGATGTAAGTACAGCCATATTTCGTCACTTATGTTTAAGTCCCCTGTATTAAGAGAGAAGCCTATTCCCATGCCTTATTATTATTTTTTCAGATACTTTAGGTTGTTGGTATTTAGTAACAAAAAATACGACAGATAACAAGATGAAATTTTTCTAACCATTATGTTAGAATTTAAGGAATGCCTCACCGTTAAATGTAATGGCAACATCACAGACAATATTTAGACTCAATGGTTCGTCTGTAATCTATGGCTCTGTTTGATTTGATATTGTACCCTCAATGACGTGCTCCTCACTTTGAATACAATAAGTTATATTATAATTGCTGTGTTTCACTTAAATTCAACAAATTATAAAGTCTACCGCTTCATTTACAAAAATAAAACTACTATTTCCATGTTAACACTTTCACATTTAAACGTACAGCAAGAACATGACAAACCAAGCCAATTACCAATTACAAAGTCGAGGCAAATACAGCGCTAAGCCATCGGACACTCGGGTTCTCGACAAACAAGTTTCCAATATTTATTTAGGGGACGAAGAATCTCCCACTGGTCCGGCCGATCCCTTAGTGTGATACGTCACATATTCGTTTATCGGTGCAAACATGCTCTAAGTTGGTAGCGTCTGATGAAAGGGCGCGGATCCTCAGGCATGTTAGGGTATGCTGGAAGGCTATTTTGTTGTTAGGGTTAGAAATCTTGTCGTGGGATTGGAATTTCGACAAAGACTTATTTGTACTTTGTGATGGAAATTGTTCAAAAATATTATTATAAATATTAATATTATTATTATTTTTGTGTAGTTAGGGACTAACCTGATGTCAGAGTTTTTATGCTGCCCTCTGGCTTAGCTTCACATGCTGTTGAGAAATATCTCTCAAGCATGCTGGTTTCCTCACGATGTTTGCCTTCACCAATTTTTAAGCAAGTGATAATTAAATCAGAGGCGCGTGCCATAGGTTCGAACTCGAGACTTATGACTTGGCAGTCCGACGGTTACACCACTAGGGTATCACTGTTATATTATTATTACAACCTACACTTGGCATTATTTTCTATGGACTATTCATTTCAGGATATCTGTAGGTACAGTTCTTTTTATGTACAAAACCTTAATCAGGATCTAATTTATTTATATTATCCCTTTTAATTCGGTTTTTAACATTCTGTATGTCAATGTTTCTGACATCATTGTATATCACATTTATAATAACAAAGGAGCAATCCCTGTTCGTAATATTCTTATCTCGTTTTATGTTCGCGTTATAATCTCAGTATTTATCTTTGAAAAAAGAACCCCTTTACTTGCGTTTTTGACTTTTTTAAATACAATAATTATTTTGATCTCTTCATTTCTTTTTCTACGGTACAACTGTGCTGTCAAACAATTTACAACAACAACATTTTTATAAATTCTTTTTTTTTTAATTTTCTGTTTAGATTTTTCATTCACTCATCCACGTGACGATTGAATGAAATCCAGCCAAAGACATTTTAAAGACATAAAATAAAACAAACGAATTTAAAAGGTTTCTACACATCTACAACACAATGAAACTGCTGAAAACATGTAAACGCGCTAATTAGGTTCAAACAGACTCTTCGTAAATAAGCGGCTCCCAACTAACGAAACACAATTAATTATCTCGTAATTATGACTTCGTGTCTTTAGAGTGTAAAGAATTAAAGTTAGTGAGGTATTACTTTTTTTTAATCCAGCTGGTCAGGTAACTCTTTTCTTGTTTGAAAGGGTCCTGAGGTGATTCCATTATACATTTGGTCAAGTCCTGATACATACACTTTTAATACTATGTATTAAGCTCCCTTCAAAATGGTTGAGATGAATGGTGCTAATCCATGCGTCATGTTCCTGAACCGGCGCCGTCAGTAGGGATTGGTCATCTCTTAGCTGCCACGGCTTTTTTAAAACTAAATTAAATTTTGAATTGTTTTTTTATGGACGCTTTTTTACGGTCTGCATCGTTCTCACATGTATCTTTCAACAAGAATGATGTAACCCAGATTTTGTAACCATATTTTCAGTTTAAAACAGTGTCCATGGAGTTTCTTGCCCGTTCTTCTCCATAGGTTCCACTGCTTTGGAATGAGCAACTAGCTTCATCTTTCTGACTGACGGATCCCTTGACAATTCAAAAGTGCCTGTATATGGTTTATTTGAAATAAATGTTTTGAGTTTGATAATGTTTATAATAACTTACTGCCACTGTTATTAACACTTTAATTGTGAAATAAAGGAAAACTAACCGATGACCACAAAGTATGTTTTTCATTCGCAGGTAGTAGTAACAAATGGCCAAAATCAATTTACTTATCGTGAATCAATCAATTGGTTTTTTTTTGTTCGATAAACAATTGCGTTTTCCAATTGAAAAATGGCTACACCTTTTATTCATGATTGGAGAATGTACTTTTATTTTTATGGACGAATGTATTAATAATGTAATATTATATTTGTTTTTAATGTGCCTGTTTTAGTACTGGGGCAATTCAACCTGCTTTGTTTTCTCCAACAACTTTGCGGTCTGCTTGCTTTTGTTATTTTTATCTCATTTTATGCTGCAACGGCTGACGTCATTACGTCAACGCCGGCTGTCGCTGAAAACCAGCGCTGTCTCGCATAGAATCGCAGCATTATGCTTAGCGATGGCCATTTTGCGAGGATGTGACGTATTCTTCCCTTATTTTTTGTTTGTGTTTTTTCTTAGCGTCATGTTTGCCGCAAATGAAATTATATTTCTTTTTTGTTCTCAGCTTATTAGTATTTTAAATGGAGTGACCGCTTATCTGATCTTCATAACCTAGTAACTAGGTAACTCGATACCCATAGGTATAAACGATCGGCGTTAAAGGTGTTAAAATAATATTAATCAATATTTTCGTTTGTTATAGGTCAATTATTCAACTTTTTATTTTTTTTTGAGAATTCCCACTAAGTCGAAACTTCACTAAATTTGAAACTAACAAACTGTCACATATACACAAATAGACAGTGTTGTTTTATGACGTGCAAAGGATATTCATCTTTATGTTCATAATCATAACCCTAAGAAATCACGAAGTCGGCTCTTGTCAATACTACAAAAACCTATTCTGATTCAGCCTTACTACCCTTTCTGCAACGAGCCTATCCCAGAGATTTACGAAGGGCAGGGGAACTTTCCGACCGGTTACCACTGCCGGAACACAAAACTAAACCGGAACACAGAACACAAAACCCGGGCTAAGGAAGGAACATGGATGGGTTTTAGTCAGTAAGAGTCTGACACTCCCTTCCGCTCCACCCAGAGCGGGAGGAGTAATTAAACAATTTCCCACCCGCAATAAAAAAATACTGATAAACCTATTAACCTCTTCAAAAATCAGCTGTTAAGTGTAGATTGTTACTTAACCTCACTTTTTTAAATCTCTTTAATCTCGGCTCTCAGATTGCCTAAATCTGCCAAATGTTCAGTGATTGTTTGTTAATATACTAGCTATCAATTGACACCAATTTCATCTTTTTATATCCAGGCCGGAGGCCAGCCAGGAGGAATCATTTAACGATTTCCGACCATCAGCAACATCATTCAGACACAGTAAATTCCTTAAATTGGTTCATTCTTTTATGTACCCGCCCGCATTGAGAACTTCTTTTCCGGGTTACCCGGTTTGTGCAACCCGGTAACATAAACAGAACTCACGTATCAAAGTTTTAAGTCCTTTCTGTTTAATCACGAAATTATCGTGATTTCCTTATTTGGCTTGTTTAAAAGTTAAGAAGGAAATAGGTTGTTTGAGTTGTGGAATTGTTAAAAAAATTGAGAACTTTTTTAATTGATTTAATTGAATACGGGTCATATTGAGCCGTGATATGTTGAGAAAATCGATGGAGCTATATTTGAGGTGTCTTATATCTAATAATTATATTTAGTATCTTAATTGAACTTCGTCTTCTTCTTTCTTTCTTTTCGTGTGGTTAGTGACTAACCTGGTGTAAGAGTTTTTATGCCGCCCATGGGCCTCTGACTTAGCTTCACATGCTGTTGAAAAATATCTCTCAGACATCTTGGTTTTCTCACGATGTTTTCCTTCACCGATTTTTAAGCGAGTGATAATTATACAATACTCACATGAATCCGTAAAATCAGAGGTGGGTGCTTTGGACTTGACAGTCCGACGGCAATTGAACTGTAAAGAAGTAATTTTGTTACTAGTATTGAATTATCATGAATTTCAAGCTTTACAGCGATTAGTCGGTTCATACAGTGACACCTCTAATTAATGAACATAGTAAGTTTATAAGCAACACGCTGGGCCCCGACATTCCTCACCCGCGACTCCACGATAAAATTGTCATTTGATATTCTTGACATCGTGTCTGCAACTTGTATTTTATTGACCTACTTCCTTAGTAGGTATGATACGTTTCAAAAGCAGGGCTCGGAAACCGGTTGAAATTCTTAACCGGTTACGGTCATTGACCCCAAACCGAAATCGATTTAGGTTAAGGTTTGCACTTTACCGGTTTTTACCGGTATATGTGGGAAACCGGTTTTTAATGAATTTTGGTTTTGAAAGTGAAAATTAACCGGTTAAAACCAAATTTGAACACCCCCGCCCCCGCCACTCACAAGCACGGTCAAGACGTTGCGATGTCATTTAGTTACAAAATAGTCGCATCAAGTCGCATGCAAGTTCTCAACGTCGCCGCCACCGTCTTCCTTCACCAAATTTCGTAACTTGTTGGAAGTGTTAAAAAAGTAGACGAAAAATATTTACGACTTACGGAATTAACCGGTTAATTCGGGTGTCAAAACCGTTTGTGCTTATGTAACCGGTAACCTTTATCGTTTGGGTTACATATGAACAGTTCACTTGTTTAACCGGTTAATGAAGGAACGATATATTTACCGGTATTTCATCGAAATTAACCGCTCTTTTTAAACCGGTTCAGAGCCCTGTTCAAAAGTATCTGATGAAAATGTAAACAGATGGATTAGAAAACGTAACTGGGGATTTTAAGTGTCACTTTCATATAATTTAGTGCTTTTTTTGATTATTTGAAAACTTCAACACGAAATTCTTATTTTAAATCACTTTATACCTAAATATTTTTCATTTGACAATTGACAATTAAGTTTCTATCCTCAATTTTCGTCGACGATTTTATACGATTATAAACAGAATTTAATTGAATTATTCAAAAAATAATGATTAGTGAAACATACCTAACTGTGAAGCCAATATTCAGATTACTTGCATCATCTCAATGACTTGTATAGCCTGAGCATCAATCAGTTCAGATTTTGACAGCCATTCGAAAACTATTCTTAGCATCGAACCCAATCTTGGCTGCCTTGAAGCTCGACAATCGTGTGTACCTCTAGATCGGCAAATATTTTTAAGAGCTAGAAACTCATTTCTGAAAGCATAACTTAGTGGCTTACACACTAATACCAAACTACTTACTTGTTTCATTTAGTATCTCGCCATATTTGCGTGACGGGTTGGAACTTTCTTGTAAACTTGTCCCGCCGAGTCAACACGTGTTGCTGTTAAGACCTTCATCCCATCCCCGGATATTCATAGGCCGGTGTTCTAAGTTTTTGTACTAGATTCTGTAGCTATAGAAAGCTATAATAATAATAAGAGCGTTGGATATCACGGTAAGAGTTTGTGTTGTCTTTCGACGCTGGGAATAAACGAGTCCGAAGGACAACACTGGAATTACGACTACTCTCGCTATCCACTAAAAAAACTAGTAAAAAATAACAATTGTGACCCCAATCCAACAGGAAAACTAAAAATAACATTCCGAAATGGTGGAACTAAACTCTTGTTTTTTGGTCAACATTTTATTAGTATATTCTAAAAATATAAACAAAAACGGTTGCTGCAATAACGTTCACACAGTTTTCTGCACACCAAATGAAATTAACCCGCGTGTGGAGTGAAATTCCTAGAAATATCTGGATATTTCCGCCTTACACCGGCTAGGAGTGGTTCAAACCGGGTCGAGTCGCACCTGAACGGAGCTCTAATTGAATTCGCAGTGAAACCTGGACTATTAAGTTTTCATCTTCTGAGCAGTTAACTTATATTTTCACTTAGAATATTTCCCGAAACAGTTTAATAATGCTTCAAAAATGTCTAGATGGTTCGGTTGGATGTGGGAGTTCGTTGGACGATTTTATGACTGACTTTTATTTGCTTAGTGACTAAAATATTTTTATTTTCAGTTATATATTCAATTTCCTTTTCATTTCCAGTACGTGGAGATTTATGAAGAGAAAACCTTGATGAAACTTAATAGCCTGAAATCATCAATACGCAGTAAGAGAGATCAGGTTTCTTCTTTGTTGGTTCAGGCTAGGGAACCTCGTAGAGGCCTTAATTTCTGCTCAGGATTGTAATAATAAGAGGCCGATCAAATCAATATCCATTAATAAATAGGTTTAACAGTTTTTTAAAGTGTGTCGTTCCACTCACTGTCGAACCAAATAAAGAAAGACTGAAGCTGTGGCGAGACGGTGCTTCTTTGCCCACTCCATTCGTTCCACCTGCTGAACGTCTCCCTCCTGGGTGCGACTTGCCTTGGTCAACCTGGAAGGCTTTAAACAGACTCCGGACCCAGGTTGGCCGAAGCAAGGAAAACCTGCTCAGGTGGGGATTCATTGACATCTCCGCTTTGGAGTGTAAATGTGGTGCTGTTCCACAAACGATGGGACACTTAATTTCGTGTCCTGCGTGTCCTGCCGTATGCACGTTACAGGAACTGATGGACGCTTGTGATGCCGCCAAACACGTAGCCGAATTCTGGGCCGAGTACATTTAGATTGCCATCGACACGCTAAGAAGAATAAATAGGTACTTTTTTGAAATCAGCACCAACAAGCTAAACTTCCATTCAAAGTACATACACAAACAGTAAGTGCATCTACTCCTCGCAGCCAACTGAGGACTAGAAAAATATCTATCACACGTGCACCATTCAGCGTTACCTATACCAATTTACAAAGAACATGTTCGGAATAATTCGGAATCTCTCGGAAACGATCGTATTCACGAGAGTCTGAAACGAGTGCTTTCTTTCGATTAGTACCGTTCGATCCCCTGGCTGGAATGTACTTCTTTACCTGTATTGATATAGAAACGGTTAAGGATCAATTTATTTTATATATTTTGGTCTGTACGGTCTTGGCAAACTTTGGATTGTACGCATGCTTACTTTTGTTCTTCTAACTGAACAGACAGCTGTGCTGCTGGATGGTTAGTTGCGCCTTTTCTTATTCCCAGCTAAAGCACTAGGAAGTGGTAAGGTGGGCGTTTTGGGGGACTGTCTAATGTAATGTTGACGTTCAAAAACTGCTAACTTCGGCCTAGAATATTTTTTTAAATAATTAACAAAGAATCAGCATTGCCATACAACGTGGCAATGCTGCCAGCCGTTTGGGAACTTTTCCTGTTGACGAATTTTTGTATGCCCTTTGACTTATTTTAATTTTTTCCCTCCCGTTTTATTAACTTGTACATAGTTAATACTAGTATTCTATGTTGTTTTAGTTATGTAAATATTATGTGTATAAATAGACTATTGAGTTCAGTATAAAAATGACTTTTGAGTTTGATTTTTCAACTCTGGCGCTTTCTCCTGTTGTCCCTATTGGAATCGGAGAAGCATGTCCTATTCTGATTCTCTCATACTGTGCTATTTGTAGTCATCTCAGCAGTCACCGCATTGTAAACCATATTTTTTTTCACACACGTCCATCAATTATTTGGTCTTAGGTAGGTTGGTAAGTTATGCAGATTCATTCTTAAAACTTTCCTTACGACATTAAGATACTGAGTTAAAATCATAATTACAATGTATGGTCGCCAGCGCATCCGGTTACCGGACTGTCAGGTTTCTCCAAGTGATTTTGAAACTTAATAGGTTAATCCTTGAGTTCGGTATCGATTGAGAAGATTTGGCGGTTTGTTGTGACTTGTTGTGCTGGCGTCTGTACAATACTTATTTTTTATTTATTTTTTTCTGTACAATGCTCTTTTTCTGTACAATGCTCTTCTGGTGAATTATTTAAGTAATGTATGTGTTACTAGCTAGTTTTAGTAATTTAAATGGTAATCTGTGGAGAACGTAGTGGGTAGCATAATTGTTCAAAATGTTATATTTTAGATTTTGTAACTGTTTCTTATTGTGCTACTGTTTGTTTTTCCTTAAATAATAAAATAATAAAAAAATCAATAAAAAATTTACCCCATTCTTTGCACCATTCTATACTATGACAACCGATTTTCTCATAACATGTAAGTCATAGTAACAGAATAAAAAAAAATATGGAACGACTGTCCTAATTAATCATAAGACGTCGCTTTAGATATTTTTTATTATTTCTAGATCATTCAATTCAATTCGTGAGTAGGTACTTACATTTCTCTGTATACCTAATCAATTTACATAGAACAAACATTAAAATTGACCTTTTGTTTTCTTAGTAATTTACTTGGGTATAAGAATCATTAGCCGATTCACGTGTAAGGGGTTAACGAACAAGGTTAATTCGGTGCTATAATTGGGAAGTAGGTAACTTGAAAATTCGATATAATTTTAGAATTAAAGGGAAAGTAGGTATTTATTAGAACTCGCACTGGAAGATCACAAATTGAACTAGATCATAAAGAACAAAAGTATATTCAAAATTAGAACAAATCCTGTACGAGGCTCTCGGCATGATGCTGAAACATTTGAAATTAAATGTTGCAGCACTGGTATTCTGATACGGCCCGCTGTGACGTCACGGACAGAAACAGCAATCATTGAAAAATAAACAAAATCAGAAATAGATATAATATGTGTGAAATAAAATATATTTAAAAATATTTTCTCCCAAGATATAGGATTTTCCTAGATTGGAAGGCGGGGTACCGACATAATCTGACTTTTTGTATCCTATCTTTGCTTTTAACTTTATTTGTAATATGAAATTCTCTTACATTTTTAACCAATACTATAAACCTAAAACATTACTAATAACTATTTACAAGTATATAACAGGAGGGAAACAAAATAAAATAAATCAAAGGGCATCAAAAAATTCGTCCACATCGCTGTCAACAGGAAAAGTTCCCAAAAGGCTGGCAGCATTGCCACGTTGTATGGCAATGCTGATTCTTTGACCGAAAAATAGGCCAGCCCTCTGGTCACGTGAAGAGTCGACCAATCGCTTGGCGATGTCTCGATAAACATAGTGGGTACTCGGACCCCATGGCCCTAGTGTTTCAACCCCAAACGGCTCGAATATATAACTTCCAATAAGGTTGTTATACTTGCGCCGTTTGAGGTTTTCTGCACCTGCAGCGGCTGCCCCAGCACAACCCGCCGTGCAAGGAAGATGGGATGGCGCAAGGGTGTCGACACACGTCATCTTTGCTTGACTATTCTTAAGTTTGGTCAATTTCTTTATCAAATTTTTTTAAACGCTTTTTTTGAGGTTGGGAAATCATCAAATGACCTTTTCCGCTCTGGCTGGAGCGGAAGGGGGTGTCAGACTCTTACTGACTACGTAGCAGTAAACCCCGCTGAGTATTTGAAATCCTGGCATCTAGATAAAAATATAACAACAACATACTCAAATGAACCAAACCCAGACAAACTATTCCATGAAAACCCGACAGTCAAAGTCAAAGTCAAATCATTTATTTAAAAAGCAAAGCGCAACCAATTAGAACAGAATCATTAATACCTACAGTACTGCTCTAATTACAACAACGCTTAATCTTCTTAGCGACATCCGACCAGCGATTTGCATCCATTGATTCTGAGACCGATTCAAGCGGGCACGATTGGATTATTTACCTTCGGCTAAATAAGTCTGTAAGACCCCGGGGTGCTGTGTCCTACTAATTGGAAGGAGCAAGATAAAACTCGTATTGGAAATTCTGTTTGAAGATAAAACGTGATTTTGTGCATATTTTTTGGAGACATTTTTGTTTGATTTTAATTATTTATTTTGGTTCTTTGTTACTTGCTGGGTAGGATGCACTTATTTTTTAAGGTTCCGTACCAGAAGGGTATTATTAAGACCCCGCTTTCCGTCCGTCCGTCTGCTCATCTGTCACCAGGCATGTCTCATGAACCGTGATAGTTAGACAATCGAAATTTTTACAGATGATGTATTTCTCTTCAAAATTGCCGCTCTAACAGCAAATACAAAAAAAAAAGAATAAACTAAATATTTAAGGGGGCTCCCATACAATTTTTTTTTGTGCTATCTACGAGTCATTTTTAGAAAAATTAAAAATACTGACCTTTGAGAGATGCCACAAAATAACTGAAACAACATAAAAGAGACAAATTTTTTTAACTTAAAAAAAAATCTTGTACTAGGTATTTAATTTACATAGTTAAAACGTCGTTTTCAGTTTCAGTGCTAAATACGTTGCTTTCCTGGAACTCGCTTCCAAAAATCATTTTAAATGAACGAAGCTTCACATAATACACTATTGTATCGTAAAGTCCGTATTCATAGTCTTGTTTCAAAGGAAGCAAAACTTCCGAGTTCCGATATCTCGATCCCAGGCGACTGTGACCCGATGAGGCATAAAATCATCCACATGGGAACGTCACACCTGAATGCTTACAAAAATGTTTTGCATACGAAGAAACCGTACTTTTACAATGAAGTTCTTGTTTCGTGTTTGGGGATGAATGGGGGCGAAATCTGCTTATTGTGTAACAAGGGTTGAAATAAATTGGCCGGAATTTGTAAATGAGGCTGTATGGAAAATAATAAATATGATCGAGTTTGTTTGAACGTTAGCTTGGAAAATAAATGGGAACCGGGTCATTATGTCAGTTTGGCAAGTTAAGGTCAGGTTATAAAAATGCCATTTACGTCACTTCTCAGTACAGTCAAAGACAACATGTGGACAACAGCATCGAATCAGTCTCTGCGTGGGCTCTAATGATTGGTCAGTCGGCCGATTCTGTAAAAATGACGTGAGCATAAATGGAGATGCCGTCAATTCTGTAAAATCTAACCGTGAAAATATAGGTGAGGTCAAGGTCAAGGTCAAAGTCAAAACATTTATTTCAAATAGGCACAAGAAAGGCACTTTTGAATGTCAAAAATGAACAAGAAATAGAATTGATTCTAGTCGCCCCTTCCAAAAGGTAGTTTCGTGTGGAGAAGAATGGGCAAGAAACTCCACCGTTACTCTTTTAAAATGTTTCACAATGTTTTGTATACATGTATTATAATATTATATGTGAAGACGATGCACCCAGAATAAAAACAATACACCAAAAAGGTGAAAAGAAAAACCCGTGTAGCAGTGGCAAATAAACTTAATTATGTCATAAGTACATGGTGCTCACATATTTACAAACATTCTAAAAGTTAACAATAATAAATTAATCAATGTGTGAGATTCCAATATAATAAAATAATATGGTACAAATTATAAATGATTACCTAATTTACTTAGCAACCAGTTTGATTTGTCTAGACACTAGATTGTCCTGTGGAGCAGGACCAGCATTTTTCCAGGTAAGCGTGAGGTGAACTCTCGTTAAACTTAATGCTTGGGATTGACACCATTGACAGCTCACTTAAAACTCACTTCACCCACGTATCACTGTGAATTTTTTACAGAATAGCGCCACTGTCGTTGCACCTAATGGTTCCTACCATTAGGTGCAACGACAGTGGCGCTATGGATGTTATTGACAGCTCACTTTCAATTCACTTCACCTCCGTTATCACGATCAGTTTTTTACAGAATAGCATTACTGTCGTTCCACCTAATGCTAAGAATGGATATTATTGACAGCTCACTTTCAATTCTAATAGATTAACATAAAAACCGATCCGTTACCAAAAAAAACTGACTTTTTACATAATTATGTTCCTAGCTCTTAAATCTCTAATTTACTTTTATTGATTGTGATTATAGAGGTATGAGTAAAGGTATAAAATTAACTCTTTCTCTATAAAAAACGGAGGATCCTCCGAACCGACGGGTGTTGTGGCTGGTGAGCTACTGTCCAAAGATTGATGTCAGGATGTGTTATGAATGCAGTCGCGCGGTATACTCTGCTTGCGTGATACAGGATTTTGCGTGACGTCAGTGTGACGCGTAGTACGTATGTGGCGACGATGATATCGCTACATAATTATTGTGGCAACGATTCAGATTTTTGTTTTGTTTTTTCAAATACAGTTCCTCAATAATTAATAAAAAATAACAAATAAAACTCGACCCCAATTAATTTCAAAGAACAAAAAATAATCAAAACAAACATCGCCCCCCGAAAATTGACGTTAAATTAAAAATTCATCCTTACCGCGACGTCACATGAACTTGACAAAAGATTTCCTTAACTTGTCCAACTTGAATCTCTTGCCGCACTTAACGTGGAAACTTTGCACAGATATTTTTCAAGAGTTTGAAAATTAAAGCCATTAAACGCAGAACGGTGTATAATTCAGGGAGGCGCTGTACCGTGAGCCTTTGATATGGGGTTTTAAATAAAATATTGGTCTTCCTCCAATTGGACACGCGCTTTTTGAGTGCCATAGTGCCGCGTTGGGCTCTAGGGGGTGAAATATTATTGTCTGTTGCTGTAGTTTTAGTGTATAGGGGTTCTAGTAAACGCATTGGGCTGATTTGTTTCAAATTCATATTCTTACACAGAGATTTTTATATTAGTAACATAACATTTAAGTTTTTATTGTTTGTCTGTATAATTAGGTCTTACGTAGGTACCTCCTTTTATAGAACACCATACCTTCTTGTTATCTAGTACATTTTTTTAATTGATATAAACTGTTTTAGTACTTACCTGCTGACTCGATCGAGAGAGAACAAATGCAAGCGGATATTCATAAATAAATAAAATTTGAATAAATAAAATTTGAAATTTGAAATTCCAGCCTGAAATTCAGTGGTTTAAAAAACATCCAATAGTTAGCAAGTGAAAACGGCCTTTGATAATCCCCACGATTTCAGTTTTTGAAATGCAAAACAAATAAACAGTTCTGTTTCTAACTGACAATTTCACAAAAAAAATGTACGTGTTTACGTATTTTTTTTTAACTTTAAGCCGGGCAAAACAATTAAAAATCATGAATTTAAAAAAAAAAACGAGTGCTTCAATAGCGCTTCTTGATATTCAACAGAATTCCTTATGAAAAACTTTCAACACTCCTATTTGGATGTGTGATTTGTTATAATTCATTTCTGCAAAGGCATTTAGGCTTTGTTATTGTTTAACGGTTCCAATACACGCTGTTGACATTGTGAACACTACGCTTTTTTATAGCCACTGCTCTCCAAGCAACTGCCGTTGTCTGCTTAGGAATCTCTTAAAACTCTAATTTGTATCTTCATCAACATGAAAATGACAAGAAAAGTTTGAAGGTTTTACGTACATAAAATACCAATTTAAAGAAATGTGTTCACGTATAAATGAAACTATTTAAGGAACTGGAACATTCTACAAGCAAAATTTAAAACCTAATATACCATAACTTTAACTTATGCAAGGGTTATTATTCGTAGAAGTTTGTACACTTAAACTGTTCACCCATAAGCGAAGTTATGCAAGTTAGATGCGATGAAACTAGTGGTTCGTAAAGTTGATAGCTGTTATAATTTCACTATCATGCTGGATAAGTGAGCGGTTATAAATTGAGCTTCATTATGTAGCTGTTGTTGATTTTTTGATGGTGGGAAATCATCTAATGACTTCTCCCGTTCTGGGTGGAGCGGAAGGGAGTGTCAGACCTTTACTGACTCAAACCCATCCATGTTCCTTCCTTAGCCCTTTGTGTTCACGTTCACGTATCTTGGATCCCAGTCATCATTAGGGTTTGTTTCCGAAAATATACAAACCTATTAACAGGTATTAGAAGGTATGTAAAATTCTCATTTAGCTTCTTTAATAATAGTATTAAATAATTAGACGTCTATTTATTTTAAAAGAAGGTCATTAGAAGGACAAAAAGTTTTTCGAGGATCAATTAAATTTTACAGAAAAACGTTCAATAGACTTTTGACGCTACTAAAGACTATAGAACGTTTTTCAAAGTCAAAGGCAAATCATTTATTTCAAATGCTTATTTGATTTTGACTTTGCCTGTCCATTTTTAAGCAAAGAACAAACTAGAAACTAAGTATAACAAAGGAGAAGCCCATGCACACATAACTGCATCTATTCTACATAATGGGTCAGAGCCCATTCGTCCCCTAAAATTCGTCCCCCAGCATAAAAGTTGTAAATTCGGCCCCTATATAGGTGCCCATTGGTCTCCTGGTAGGGGACCAATTAATATTTTAATAAAAAATATTATTTTTAAGGTACCCATTCGTCCCCTCTAATATATATACAATATAAGATAAAGATTCGGCACCTATTCAGGTGCCTATTGGTCCCCTGAGATAAAATAAGCTATATTTTACATAAGAAACGGTTAACATAGTACACTTGTGAACAGTTTATTAACGGAATTAATTTAATAAATCATAACAGATCATTGAAAAAAGAGCTATGATGAATGATTATCCGTCATGATAATAATATAACCTGTCGATAGGCTTACGATGTAAAATTGTCTCACTACGAATGGCTTGTTAAAAAAACGGGTTACAAATAATAGATAAGGTGTTTAAAATTGGTAAGTACTCTCCAGATGTGCGCGGGGTGTGGAATGCCGAAGCGGGAGGGGTAATCTTAGCCAGAGTATCTGCGCGCGAGCAAATAACAAAACAATAGACGCTCGATGAAAGGACTTGCACCTGATTGGCCAACACCAGTACTAGACAACTTCGGCGTAGTTGGTAAATATACAAAAAATACGGTGATTTTAGCCAATTTTTATGTAGGTACTTCTAGTTACAATTTATTAGATTTAAGTTATTACGATTTTGCATGTAGTTGGTTAATATACAAAAAAAAATATATGTTGATTTATCTAGTCTTCAATAATTACTGTGATTTTAGTATTTTTTTTGTACTGTTATAATTTTTTTGATTTAATTTATTATGATTTTGCATGTATGTAGTTGGTAAATATACAAAAAAATAAGAAGTGATTATTTACTGTTGATATGTGTTCTATTTTTTTTGCATATTTTATATTTAATGTTGATTTATATGATGGTCAATCAAGGCTGATTTTTGTAAAAGAGTTGTATTTTGTTAGTTTCTAGGACATTGTGATTTTGTATGTGTTAATCTTATGTGAAATAAACATGATATCTACCGAATTACTATATTTTTTATTTTAGCCTTTTCTGCGCGTCTGTACCAGGACTACCAAGCTGCAATATTAGACGAATGAATAAAAATAAATATTCTTCAGGGGACGAATGGGCCCCTCAAAAGTTCCAGGGGACGAGTGGGCACAGGGTGCGAATCTTAGGGGACGAATGGGCTCTGACCCTACATAATTATCTGCACAACCATTTTAAAACAACGTGCATTGTTTCAACAAAACGGCGCTGTAATAAGATTAAAACAAAACACAGTGCCTGTAGATGGAAAACAAGGACGTGTGACACTGTCGTGGCATAAAGGTGACGGTCCAAAGTAAGTTTAAATTAAAAGATACATATAGAGATACATACTCGTAGGTATTATTTTTAAGGGGGTTATACTTTAGGCGCTGTTGGTCCCGGCTGTCATTCGTGGATCTTTGACAGCCGTTACGGGTCGTCAGAAGCTTGAAAGTCTGACAGCCAGCTTTACTAAGGGGTATCGTATTACCCAGTCACTCGGTTGAAGAGGTCAGATAAATAGTCGCTCCATGTAAAATACTGGTATGCAGATGCATCCGGTTAGACTGGAAGCCGACCTCAACATAGTTGGGAAAAGGCTCGGCAGATTGATTTTCGGAGCTGCTTATAACATTAATTGCGCGTACTAAGTCTTTTTAGGCAGGCGCTTGATCAAATAAAAGCAGCAGATGATATCGGGCAATAAGTTCAAAGTGTTCCCCGAGTAGCATCGTTACCGAAATTCGTAAAATTTTCTACTATTATAAAATATTATAATTAATTCTTTTTTTTGTTTTTTTACAATGGATTGAATATTTCAATACATTTCTTCAATTTAACAACTTATACATACTTAAATTGAATTACTATCGTAACTATCTTTACAGGGAGTAACCGAAAGGGTAGATAAAAAAAATCAGCTGTTCTCTACATTTCGACGAGTCACGTGACCAAAAATGTATAGAACAGCTATTTTTTTTTGCGATTTTGCGGTTGATCCCATGGTAAAAGTTTTTCAGATTGGTGGTCTGTAGCATATGCTTTTGTATGTATATATTACCATTTTGGTTACACACTGTTTGGAAGAACTATATACAAAGAAAAACAAAACAGTTATTACATAATTATATTATTAATCTATTAGCGAGAAATGGTAGCGAAGTGACTAAAGACTTATATGGAAGAAAAAGACATGTTGCACCGACTCCAAATAAACTGACATAAAGGCGGGGGAAAATGATGGTGATTTGGCACTATTAATACTAGTCTATAATTATAATTATAATTATTGTTCCATAGTAGTGGGCAATCTCTTCTTCTTTTCGTGTGGTTAGTGACTTACCTGGTGTCAGAGTTATTATGCTGTCCATGGGCTTCTGACTTAGCTTCAATTGCTGTTGAGAAATTTCTCACAGACATGCTGGTTTCCACACGATGTTTTCCTTCACCGATTTTGCAAGCAAGTGATATTTCTACAATACGCACATGAATCCGATAAATCAGAGAGCAATGATATATAATGATAAATATAATAAAACGTTCCAATCACCGGTCGTCCTGCCAAAATCAAACTCTCTCAGCGGGATTGTCCTAAAGGGCTACCCTGGAACATAAAGGGCTAAGGAAGGAACATGGATGGGTTTTAGTCCGTAAGAGTCTGACTCGCGGAAGGGAGAGTCAGACTCTTACGGACTCTCAGGGTAGCCCTTTAGGGCAATCCCGCTGAGAGAGTTTGATCTTGGCAGGACGACCGGTGATTGGAACGTTTTATTACATTTCCCTTCCGCTCCACACAGACTGGGAGGAATTATTTGATTTCCTAACCCCAAAAAAAACACAATCTCGCTGTCATTTTCGAATAGTTGACATTTTCATGCTATTTTAAAAGCCGCCATAACTACTACCACATTCTTTTTCAATGTCATTTACCGATTCAATTTCTCGCTTCGCTCATCTTTCGCTTCGCTGCCACAGGAACCCAGCTACTCCGAGAAGAGGAAAGATGAAATTTTAAGGTTGGATAATAGCCATGAATTCGCTGAACGGGGAACTTGCATTGAATAAGTTATTTGAGAAATTCTGCCGTTTTATTACTTCAGCTTTTTTATAAGCGTTTTATTTAGATTTAACAAGAGTAGAGCGGGGAAAACTGTCGAGGTTTGTGTGTAAAAATGTTTCTCTTGATTTAAGGCGGTAAATTATAGTATCTGTGGTAGATTTAACCTATATCATGTTTACTTTCTTTTTTTAATCTTTCAGACGTAGTAGTTTGAAATAAACAGATTGCTATGTTTGGTACAGGATAGTTTGTACTCGATCACTTATACAAGGTGAATTTAAATTCTCGGGCAATATTTTAACGTGTCATTATATTCATCATAATGAACAACTTTTACTATGAGAACACACCGGAAATCACGGAAAAATATCAATTGTTCCCTACATTTTGACGAGCTATGCGAAGATAATGTATGGAAGAGTTGTTTTTTTTTGCGATATCAGATTTGTTCCTATAGTAAAAGTTGTTCATAATGATAAGTACAGAGGCCAGCACATCAAGTTACCACAATCTGTCAAATTTCTTTGATCGTATTTCAACTTTATTGCAAAGACATAAGGTTCATTTTCACTTGAGAAAATTTGACAGTTAGGGATAGCTTGATGTGCTGGCGTCTGTACAATGACCCCTTAAAATATTGCCAATGAATTCAATTTCAGCCTGTATAGGTAGCATGATATTATTTGTTTCTTTTTCTTTCGCCCTCTTCCCTGAACCCAAGAGAGGTAGAGGGTCTGTTATTAATTTTATCATCATAACATAACATATCTTCACGCCTGTAATCCCCAACGGATTGGGAAGAGGTATACCTAATAGTACACCCACTTTTCGCTATATTTGAGTAGTTTTGTAAGTTAGGTTCAGTTTTTATTAAGCCCTGGCTGGAGGCTACGATTCTTTTGTGGCAGCCACAGGCAAGCCCGGTTAAGCAGTAGACAACCCTTTGGTTGCCATGCCATTTCCAAAAAAAAAAAACTATAATTGTGTCCCATGTAATAGGGGGCGAGCCTATTGCCGTTAGCTGGCTACAAATCTAGATTTCGGGCTGCTACTGAGAAATTCCAGATGTAAAAATCCAACCTGGGAATTGAACCCAGGACCTCATGGTCAGCAATAGCGCTTGCAACCAATAGACAAACAGACAGGTTTCATCATCATTAATAATATTTAGTGAATCAAATTACCTAAGTCATTGACTGCCACGCAGCAGACACAATAGAAAAACTATTGTTTGTCGGACACACGGTGACCGCGTTGGCGTTCAACGTGTTAAACAATTAGGTACCCTTTTATGTCCCATTATGACAATGATCCCCATATTCTTAATTAAAATCAATTATTGCAATCTTGTAGAATTCACGGGATAAACTTAATTATTGAAATACAACCTTCAAAGTTAATTTCGAGTAAAGTTTTAAACAAAAGGTTAACTCTTTAATCTTTTAGCTGTCCAAACTAGTTCGGCTTAGGGGAGAATTGAGATTAATTAACTTCAAGCCGATGTTAGAGTACAAAACCACAATAAATGCTTACATAGAAAACCTGCTAATTATATTTTCATGACTGACAACTTGGTACATCTAAAAGTGATTAACGAAAGCCGCTTATAATTAAATATAAAATAATTTTGTATAAAAAAACAAATTGTTTATTTGACTTGACACGGTTGGCGCAGTGGTTGAGCAATTGACTGCTGCGCAGCATGTCGCGGGTTCGATTCCCGCTCGGAACAATTATTTGTACGACCTACAAGTATTTGTTCCGGGCCTGGGTTTTTGTCTATCTATAATATATGTATATAATTACAAAAAAAATATGTATCAGTATAAGTAGTTTATCAGCCATCTCGATACCATAACACAAGCATTAGGTTGCTTAGCTTGGGACTATATGGCGTTGTGTGAAATGTGCAAGGATATTATTATTATTATTACCTACTTGGTGAGAGAAGAACGAAGGGAAGAGTGGAATGTTATGAGGGATCCCGTTGCTTAGCTGCGTGTCGTTCTTATGGAGAAGAATCCACATAGCAACAGGATAAGAAAAACCATTTGCCATCACAAAACTTTAATACAAAATAAATCATCAATTCTGTGGCCGCAGCATACCTAGCTTTTCCAACATGGAATATTCCTCATCATCACAAGGCCCATACCTGACGATAGTGACAGCTGGATCCCCGCATCTCATGCACATCTCATTGCTGTACGTTACTCCATCAGACCCACACACGGGCATATATACCATGGTACAGGCATAGTAGGGCTGACGCACCGTGTGAACTCTATTAATTAATGTTAGGTATACCACTAAAGTGATTAGTATAGCCTTCATTTTTTTCGATAAATCAAATCTTAGAAAACAATTGACAATCGTTGGTATTTGAATTTCTTGATGTTCAAATTAGGTGATCTTCTTTTATTTCAACTTTTAAAAGACGAACAAATATTTTAAACTGTTTTTTTTTAAATTAGCCACTCAAAAAAATAACTTACTTTTGGTCTGTAGAATGAAGTACTCGTATTAATTTAAATGAAGAAACATGTTTCTATAATGTCTATGTAATTACATAAATTAAATAGGATTTGTTTTAAGCATTTATAATTAACTGATAAGAAATAGCAATTCGATATACAGTTATAACGTGGGCTTGGATGCCTGGCTGCTAAGGTACATAGTATTATAGCGAAGCCACACACTATAGGTTAGCGTTGTTACATTAGGGTAAAAACTTTGGTTTCCAATTAAATTATTGCGCAATATGACAGATTGTGCAATATTTTTGACTGGTAGTAGGGTTACAGTTGCTAGAAAGAGAGTGACTACCGAGATGATGACTAATAGGAGAAGTATGGAAGAAAAAGACATGTTGCGCCGACCCCAAATAAATTGGGATAAGGGCAGGGGAATGATGATGAGAGTAGCAAATGATGGTTGCAAAATGATTGAACAAAAAGTTTAAGTGAGTTTCAATTTAACAGTGACTATTGACAGCTCACTTTAATCTCACTTCACTTTTTTACAGAACAGCATACCTGGTCACACACCTACGCTGGTAGTGAGACCTTTCTGAAAAATCTCACCAAAAAGGTCACTTTATGTCCCTCCACGTTCCTTCCCCTCCCGGCGTTTCCATTCACATCTACCTTGTTAATACCTTTTGTTAATAATTTCTCATTCATTTTCTCAACATGACCAAGGTATACCTAGTCTTTTAATTTTTGTCAGTACATCTCCCTTAAACTGCTACATTGTGTTACACATACTACGCATAATTTGTATGCCTGCCTTTTCCCAACTATATTGGGGTCAACTGTCAGTCTAACCAGATGCAGCTGCATACCAGTAATTTACATGGAGTGACTGCCGATCTGACCTTTGTGGAGGTCGTATCGTATTACCCAGTCACTAACTGGGTAATACAATACCCCTTGGTAAGACTGGCTGTCAGACTTTCAGGCGTCTGACTACTTGCACCGACTGTCAAAGATCCACGTATCACAGCCGGGACCAACGGTTTAACATGCTTTCCGAGGCACGGAAAAGTTTCTGTATGGTAAAGATAGTCACCCATCCATGGCCAACCCCGGCAAGCGTAGCTTAACCTGATGGATCGATTTGCTGTCTAACTTTATGCTGGTGATGATTCAAAACGTTACACTCATTTTGTATGCTGTGGTAGCGCATATTTTAACATAATTATCTAAGTATTCTTTTCAAATTAATAATAATAAAAACACAACATAATTCTACCAACAAACTTTTAATATAGACACACATTCAAAACCATCTCCCTTGAAGCATTGAATACTTTACGTTAGTCGTTACTGAGAACGGTCGGGTTGTCCGGATATAAGATCCAGCTGGACATTGAGCGATGCTCGGACACTCTCGGACACACGGATACCCCCGGACACATTCGGAAAATACGGACAGGAGCCCCTCTGATGAAATTCTTATGTTAATATTAGGGAAACCTTTTCATTTTATGTTTGGGTGTTTACTCTATAAGGATAGTATGTCTCGTTTTTAGTTTAATAAGTTTTTCTAGCCTTTCGGAGATGCCATCGAGTAACGACTATGTAAGTTATTACAGGGTGCATTATAAAACCTACATGGGTCTCTTATTAGGCATTATGGTCCGCCTCACTCGCTCGCTTTTAGCGACAAGACCGTCCATTGTGTCACCTACCCTATGTAGAATTTCTACTTTTACGTCTAGCTAAATTTCTACTATAGTAAAATGGAAGACAGCCTCGTAAAATAGAAGATGATCTAATGGTTGGAAGTGTGACTACAGTGCACGGGACCAAATGATTTTTTATTTATATATTTTTTTTTACAGTTTGTTAGATTTAACTGCATAACGCTTTAGATTATTTAAATCTCCGAGTATTATGTATTCCAAATACCTTCAAATCCTATTGGTAAAAACCAATAGGATTTTCTTATTAGCAGCTTGGGGTCGATTAGAGGTTTCTTCTTATTGAATTAGAAAAGGTTTGATATAAATGAGCCTAGCCTTAATCCTAAATCGAGCCACCGTGCATTTTATGTTCATAAGCCTAAAACATCAAAATAATGATAAATCAGAGAAAAAGTTTTTATACAATTATGCAACTTATTTATACTGGCCATAAACTTGATGTCACCATTTTGCTCCAAATTTAAATTCAAGAATTTGGAAAAGAGAAAATTATTTGAATTTTTTCGCCCTTCAAAAAGTAACAAGCTTTGATTAGAGCATCTATAAGTCGATAAGTATAATATTTTGGTATTTGTTTTGTTTTGCTTAAAAAGAGTACCTATTTAAATTGTGTTTTCTTATCCATTCTGACGTTCAAATTATGGATACTGCACCTGAAATAACCGCGCAAGCTGTGGCACTTCTTCAGTCTGGGCTTAGTCTGCGAAACGTAAGTGCACAAATAAATGTATGTCATTCAAAGAATTTACCATTGATACCTGGAAACTAGCAGCTTCGTTGAGAGACTGGCTTTCAAACTACATTTTGTTAGTAACTTGTGTGGCTCGACTCAGGATTCCGGGAATGTACCTGTATTTATTTCTATAAGTCTCGCAGACACTTTAACACATCAACATTTGAAAACAAGATGGCGTCGATTTAATGATCACTGGAGAAAAGTGGATCCGCTATTATTTTTTTTTCATTAGTCTTAACATAACCTATTTAATTCCCCAACTAATCGCGCCGTTCCCCAAATTGGTTCGAGTATAGCTAGAAAATGTTTTCTTTCCTAATAGAATGACAAACACCCCGCGGAGGGATGGCTCGTCATCTGTCAGAATCCCTTTTCACCCGACCTTTGCCGGATGTGGTGCGGAGGGCAACGGCCATAAGTCTTGTTTGACGAATTTTTGGTTGTTTCGTTTTCATTGACTGGTGTGAGTAGAAGAAATATCAGCAGACTGTTTTTAGTGCCAGATAATATAAGTGCTTTTTTTTTTTTTAAGGCTGGGAAATCATCCAATTACTGCTCCCGCTCTGGGTGGAGCGGAAGGGAGTGTCAGACTCTTACTGACTAAAACCCATCCATGTTCCTTCCGTAGCCCTTTATGTTCCGGGGTAGCGGTAACCCTTTCGGACAATCCCGCTTAAGATAATATAAGTGCTATGAATGCGTTTTAAAACTGTGGTCATTGATCGCAAAAAATCTACTAATCCTTATAGTAGCAAACTTCTCTTCTTCGTGTGGTTAGAACTAACCTGGTGTCAGATTTTAATGCTGCCCATGGGCCTCTGACTTAGCATCACATGCTGTTATAATGAGAAATATCTCTCGGGCATGCCGGTTTCCTCACGATATTTTCCTTCACCGATTTAAGCAAGTGATAATTATACAGTAGCAAACTAATTATTTTTATTATTCTTAAGAGTTGCCCGTTTAAGTTGGTTCTGCTCGCAGCAAGAAAACAATATTTGGTGTAGGCACGTTTCTTTTGTAACTCACTTTGTTCATTTCCTTTACTAACACCTCATTAAATTGCAAATTTTGCAATTTTGAGCGGTGTGGCGTCTAAAGCGTTAATGTTGTAGTAAGTTTCTTATTTCTAAAGCTTAAGAAACACGTATAATATCCTTGGACATTCAAATTTCACACAACGCCATATCGTCCCAAGCTAAGCAACCTAATACATTTTTTTTTTCGTAAATACATACATATTATAGATAGAAAAACACCCAGACTCGTAACAAATACTTGCAGGTCGTACAAATATTTATAGTGCGTGTGTTTTGACAGAGTTTGTTTTGTTCGTATAGAGTGCAACTAACTTTAATTCAATGTCAAAAATCAATTCAAATACGAATTATCGATAAATTCACCAGTGGCCAAGTTTCTATGCCGTGAGTTTATTTTCACAAATATCCACCACAAACAACGCAACATTTAGACATACACCATTTTGCTTCCAGCTATAGCGTTGATGTTTTCCAAACAATTTCTTGTGTTAGATAATGTCGTAATGAATTACGCGATACGATAGGGGGGGAGGGGGGAGTTCGATCACGCGGGAAGCCTTTTATCCCCTCCGTCGTGCGCCGATAAGTTCATAATGTTAGCAGTGTTTATATCTAATAAATGGGTGTAGTTCTACGGGTATTTGTGTCAAGAAAACCGATAGTATGTTAGAATGATGTTAATAGAAACTGGTGTGGGAATAATGATTTGTGGTTGGCTGGACGAAATTCCAAACTTAAGTGGCTCGTTACTCTTAGAAACCGTTCTGCTGATGGAACCGGTAAGTTCTGAAGTAGCAACCGCATACTGTAAGGTGCAGTGCTGAAAGGCCTTCCAAAAGATGGACCGATGACCTGATCAAGGCTGCGAGAATCCAATGTAAGCGTGAATCACAGAACATGCCGATGTGGTGACGCTTGGGGGAGGTCTATGTCCAGCTGTGGACGACTTTAAACAGCTGTGGATGTGGACACGACTGAAAAAAGTTTGTAAGTATGTGCTGTCCCAGACATTGTTCAGTTCAAATAATTGTAGCAATAAAACGTGTCAATTTAAAACTTGTAACAGAATAAACGCAATAATTTAACTCTTAAGGAGTAATTGTACTTATCATTATAAACTTAAATCGCGGAAAAAAATCAGCTGTTCAGTAAATTTTTTCGAGTTATGCGCACATAAATGTATGGGGCAGTCTATTTTTTTTCGCGAGCTCCTCTGTCTCTGGATGTCATCATGAAACAAAAATGTGAAAACGTAGAAGAAAAGAAGAATTAAAAAATGGAAAACTTAAGGTAAGCATTGAAAAATTTGTTTTCAAGAAGTGTTAATTTCACGGTCTGAAAAAAAGCGAATGAAAACTTTTCAATGTGACATTAATTACTGTGTGTTAAATTAATGTCACCATTGTAGCGCCACGTTGTTTAGAGATATAGATTTTTTTACTGGTATTTCGATAAAAGAAAAATAAACTGTTCTAGAATTTGTAGCAAAGAAGCTTGGCACCTAAGCTCAAACGCTACCTAATCGAAAAAAAAAATGTCTATTTAATTTTTACATGTTATTGGAATGATTTTTATCATAGACTGTCAGTATAGATACTAAATCTTATAATCTACTAAGTGTGGAAATTTCCGTTTCCGGAAATGACTATGAAATCTGTCTAAGAAAATCTGGGTCCCCCTAATAATATACTCGGAGTAAAGTTATGACAACACTCAATACTTTGTCATATTTAAACACAGTTGTCCAAAACAGAGCACAGAATACTATCATTATATAACCACCAAAATTACAGAACACGAGTAATTTAATCTCTTACCTAACAATTAGTACTATTTTGACTGCATCCAACAAAATCTTAGTATAAGTCAAAACAAATATTATTTGATACGTCATGGAAATCTTATCTCTTTCTGAAGTAGCTAGTTTAAATATTCTATTAATATACATAAAAGTTGATGAAGAGATATTGTCAGTCAGTCTGATTGTTCAACTATTTATAGAGATCAAATACTTACCTACTTGTCATTGGTTCGATTTTAATTAATTAACCGACTGATTGGAGATCGTGACTCACACGACGTAGGGTAGGTTACAGACCCTGAAGCAACCTATGGTTGAGAAGCACTTGGTTGGTATCGGCTAGATGAGAGTGGTCGAGGGTCCAGCTTAATGGAATGTGTTTGGACAGACATGTCCAACACTGGACTAATATAGAGTGATGGTAACTGGTTATTCAAAAAACTAGTAGATACAGACTAGCAACACTCGAGGCTATTAAAAAACTAGTAGATGCAAACTCAAAGTATTTATTTGAAATAAACCAATTCCAGGCACTTTTGAATTATTATTGTCAAGTGGTCGGTCAGTCAGAAAGATGAAGCTAGTTCCCCATTTCAAAGCAGTTGGTACCTACGGAGAAGAACGGGCAAGAAACTCCATGGACACTCTTTTAAACAAGAGACTAGCAACACTCGAGGCTATTAAAAGTAAGAGCAAAAGAAAATATTTTTTGGCATTAATGGTTACTTAGTTGCTTCCCTCACAAATAAAGTCAGTGTTGAAGCTAAACAAATAAAAATTCTTATCAAAGCTAGATGAAGTAAGTAACTACAGTAATTACAGTTGAAAATCTCAAGATAGCACATTATCAGTAAGCGGTGGCTTTGCGAGAATGACAGACATTGTGAGCTGTTTCGAGACTCGTGCTGTGTTTGTGTTTCTGGACCACCACACCAGTTGACTGGAAAACTTAAGGTAAGCATTGAAAAATTTGTTTTCAAGAAGTGTTAGTTTTACGGTCTGAAAAAAAGGGAATGAAAACTTTTCATTAGGAAAATTAACTAATTGGAACTGACAGCTATGGGGATGATTTTTTTGATTCCCTATGAGCTCTTTCCCTTCTTTATCACTTGTACAGAGGCCAGCACATCAAGTTACCACAATCTGTCAAAGGACAATGGGCAATTTTGTATGGAGCGTGGGCGGTCCGCGGCCAAGATTGATTTTATCATTTATTGGTGTGCTTTAGTCCTGCAATTATTGTGGACAAGTCTTATTACTGTGGTGAGATATGTGTGGTGTGATCCTAGATCTTACGTGCCTTGACTGTATTCGAACGCGTAACAACCAAACGTCTTGCTCTGCTATATATTCGATAAGACTTATTTGTTGCTCTCGGTACACTTCAATATTATACAAGCCCTGTACTAGGTGCTCAGCATAATAACTGCGGGCTACCTTGATCTGATACGTACCGAGAGCAAACAAAATAAGATCATCCTCTGAAAGAGTTGGAAAATCGTCAAATCGTCGAAGCTGATTGGTCCTCCGCGTGAGCAGGTAGTCGAGTCGAACCAGTTTTGTTGTGTTGATGGGCCTTGTTACCGTGTCATAGAACGTTTAGAAGTTAGGGTATAAAACATTAAATATAATAATAACATAATTATTATGCGATATTGCCTTATGCAATTACGTTATATTGACATTCGAATATTTTTTTCCTAAATGGAATACAGTGAAACGCCCATAGTAAAAGATGTTCCTAAATAACAGTACTTTTATTTGACACTAAATTAGTTGATGGCCGCCGACCGCCCAGAACTGCCCATTGTCCTTTCTTTGATAGTATTTCAACTTTATTGCAAAGACATAAGGTTCATTTTAATTGAGAAAATTTGACAGTTATGGAAAGCTTGATGTGCTGGCGTCTGTACATAATGGATATATAATTTTTTTTTTAGTTTTGTGTTGTGTATATTAAGTAATTGTTTTAGCATGTAATAATTCCATTTACCAATATTAAATGATTATTGGCACAATTACAATAGAAACGGTATTATACCCAAAAATATTAATAACTATGGCGCAACTATCAACGCCTTGCAAACATACGCTTAAAAATCTAGCTATAAAATTGCTACAATTTAGTCAACATTGGTATAGATTTTACATATATAAAGCCATCATCGACATGTTCTAAGAAAACATATTTCCAAGACGTTGCAACAACAATGTACTGTGCGAACTGATACGTTTTCAATTTCAATAAAAAGGAATGTTTCTGAGAAATCACAAACGATATTTCAGTCACTATTCAATGGAAATATTACCACTTCTAGGTGCAGAAAGCCCAGCAAAGCCGTTTAGTGATTCCCTAGGAACTAAGTAATATATCACATATTTTGTCAGACAAAGATGTTTTGTATTTCGCCTCGTTGGTGTAGTGGTCGCAAGCGGCACTGCTAAGCATGAGGTTTTATGTTCGATTCCCAAGTCGGGCACAGTGTCATTGAGTTTATCAATCAGGAATTTCTCAGTAGCATCCCGGAGTCTGAACTTGTGCCTGGACCAACCAGATTTGACCCTATCACATGTGAGTTTTTTAAAAGTCACGAAACGTGGGTTTTAGTTAGGTTAGGTTAAAAGTTAGCCTATAGGTAATAGACTAACTTCTAACCCTTTGCGGAAAATCAAGGGTAGGGTTATGTTATCATAATAAGATTAATTAAATTTCTTGTTTCAGCTCTAAACAGTCATGAATGAGCGAGAAGAACTGAAATGTTTCAGTGACCCTTTTGATGATACTGATGACAATTTTGTATCAGGAGCAGTTTTCTTAGAACCAGGAGTTTATTATCCTAATAACAGTAAGTTTCCAATAATGAGCTCGTGGCTAGATGAGGAGTTCGTGGCTAAGCAATAACAGCTGCATGGGTCTATCCATCAGATTATGCTTCGCTTGCCGGAGGTGGTCCGTGGATTGGTGACCCTCTTTATATACGGGGACTTCTCCTGTCTCAAAAAGGACGTTTATGCGATGTCTGTGGTTTCGGCCGCGCGATTGTACAGACGCCAGCACATCAAGCTATCCCTAACTGTCAAATTTTGTCAATTAAAAATGAACCTTATGTCTTTGCAATAAAGTTGAAATACTATCAAAGAAATTTGTCAGATAGTGGTAACTTGATGAGCTGGCCTCTGTACCTACGTTCCACGTGTGCAAAGCCTGTGCGGGTCGCTAAGAATTTCTTTATACCGAATTTCTATATTAATAAATCAAATTTAACATACCAAAGACACAGATTTTCTCGATAGTAAGGAAATATAAATAAAATTTCACGTCAGTTGTATCATACAACATGACATGTTGTTTCATAGCTAATTTACATTTAACCGGTATTCACGATAAAAATTTTGTGCACCAATATATTTTGCTAATTGCATTTTTACAATATTATTTTTAAAACTCGTTCATGTTTGCTGTTGAATGTTGAATTTATTCTTTTATAACTTAATTAACCATCTTAATTATTACAGGGCCACTCCATTGTCAAAAACAACGAACACGTTCAACCCAACAAACTAAAAGATTCGTGTTCAAGAACGGAGACTTCAACATCGACCAGGGCACCACAAACCACCAAGGGTTTTTCTCACGATGGTTCGTCACCATGGTCGAGGCTCGCTGGCGGTGGACACTTGTCCACTTCTTCCTAGCCTTTACTGGCGACTGGCTGTTCTTCGGCTTCATCTACTGGATTATCGCATTGGCTCATGGAGACCTGACTGAGGACCACCTTCCCCCAAATCAGAATCAAACCGACTGGACACCATGTGTCGCAAACATTTATGGGTTTACCTCCACCTTTCTATTCAGTGTTGAAGTGCATACCACTGTAGCTTATGGTAAGAGAGCCATAACTTTGGAATGTCCTCAGACGATCACGGCCATGTGCTTACAATGCATGGTCTGTTCCATTTTCCAAGCATTCATGGTTGGGATTTTGTTTGCGAAGCTCACAAGACCCAAAGGAAGAACCCAGACGATTTTATTCAGCAGACAAGCAGTAGTCACATTGAGAGATGGGAAGCTATGCATGATATTTCGAGTAGGAGATATGAGAAAATCGAGGATACTCAACATCAAAGCATCAGTTTTCGTGTTGAAACTTGGCGATGACTATGATGAGAACTACGAACAAACTGAGTTGGATGTTGAAATGGATGGTTGTGAATCTACGTTTTTCTTATGGCCTGTGTCTGTTATTCATATAATAGATGAAAAGAGTCCTTTATACTGTATTTCTGCGGCAGATCTGTTGGTTGGAAAATTCGAGATTTTAGCAGTTTTTGAAGGAGTTATAGAGTCCACAGGGCAGCAGGTTCAGGCTAGGACAAGTTACACAGAAAATGATATCTTGTGGGGACATAGATTCATACAAATGGTGAAAAGTGATACTAAGAAAAATATCTACAATGTTGATTTTTCGAAATTGTGTGAAACTGAAAGAATTGATACACCGTTGTGTTCCGCCAGTGAATTCCAGTCTATGTTGTTTTTATTTGATTTGGACACGATTTAAATATAAAAAGTCGGAGAAAATTGCTGATAGTATACTAGTCATTACTTATTCACGTGTTTTCTGTCAATATTACCAAAAATTAAATTCTTAATTGAAATGCATGGTTTTCTGAACACTTTCAGACTTATTTTTGATGAATTCTTCAGGAGACGACGTCGAACGAATATTTCAAATTTAGATAAGAATATAATTTTAAAATGTAAAGAAGCACTCTTACATCCAGTACCCACCACACGTTGATTGCCAGACAAACAATCGCAATCATTCCGAAAATATTTTACAAAGCGTTGCTCGTTGCTAAGCTTTATATGTTTAGACTATGAATTAATACAATCCACCGTCTTTTATGGAGATTAAACAACACCCTAAAACAACATTTATCTTTTTAATTAAAATTAATGTCCGGAAAATAAAGTATATTGTGTAAATATTTTGTTTCATTCTGAATCTAATTAATGTATGAAATAGATCTAAATTGGTTTTGATCTTTATAATATAATGTGAGAGGTTTGTGCTTAAGCGGGAGCTTCATATCAAACATAATATGAAGCCGTCGTTTAAGTACCTACGTCTACAGTAGGTAAAGTAACGAAGATGTACGCGTCAATTATTTCCGCGTTCTTGGGCCCGTGATCTAGTGACTGACTCCTCAAATCTACTACCCGCCGGCCACACATCCCCGGACTTGTTCTTATCGCCGAGATCTGTCATATGGCAGTCAGAGATCTTGGAACACTCTCCAAATGGTGAGTCTTCTCCAGATTGGGAGCTGGTGTAGCCTAACGCTCCCATTCCAGTATCTTTTTGCCAAAATCACTATTTTTAAAAGGAGGAGACGGCCTCCCACGGACATCCAATCATGGACTCTAGAACAGGAATGAGAGGTTACCCTCTCAAACAAATCTGAAATTGTGAAAAAAAAATAAGCTGTTCCCTACATTTTGACAAGTTATGCGAGCATAATGTATGGAACAGCAGTTTTTTTTTTTCGCGATTTCACATTTGTTCCCATAGTGAAACTTGTTCATAATGATGAGTTCAATGACCCTTTAAAATAATGCCCATGAATTCATTTTCACCCTGTATACAGCTACAAGGGTATTTTAACCCTCGAATGAGATTGACAGAGGGCGCTCTTGGTAAACATTGGTACAGTCACCAGCACAAGTTACCACAAACTGTCAAATTTTCTCAATCGATTTTAAACTTAACAAACAAAGTTTCAAGGTTTATAATCATTTGACAGTTTATTTTGAGAAAAAAACCTTACCCGCCGCATCGCCCGCTACCGCACTTTCTCTCTACTCGAAGCCTTAAGTTCAATTTCAACAATAATTGTTTTAATATAATATAGTTGTTGACTGTGTTTGAGTAAACAGGTTTTAATTAAATGTCTGTTAAATTAATTTGCAAATTGAGATGTAGTAATTTAGTAGATTAAAGTGAGTTGTGTGAGTTGTGTTAAGATATAGTTTGTTAATTAATTATAAACAGATTATAGTAACCACAGCTAATGAATTAGTATTTACATAAAAACTTTAATTATAATATTGTTTTATCGTGGTTAATAGTCATACCAAAGTGCCTTTCATTTATACTTTTGAGATAAATGTTTTGACTTTGATTTTTTTTTCAGCAGAACGATGTACCTAAGCTGAAATTATGTTTTTGAACAAATATTAATTATTCCTGGAAATATCAACTTCAATTTACAGACTAACATGGTTTCTCTGGAAGAGTATTATTATCTTAGTTTGACAAAAAACCAATTTCCAAGATAGCAAATAAAATGATAAATGATTTTATTTTGTAATCAGGCTTTTACAAACATTTTTACATGTCAATAATATTTTTAAACTAAATGAGGTCGGTGTTATGTAACTGACTAACTAAGAAGAAGTCGAAACAAACTCAGAGGTCCCAGTGTGTAATGAAATTACCATGGTTTTTACCAACTTCCGAAAACCTATAATTATCTTCAACAAGCACATAATGACTAGGCTCACTTATCAAAATAAGGAGCCTGAACTACAAGTTCCACCAAAGATTCTCAAACTTCCGTCTCCAGATAGATGGATAAGCATAACTCCAGTTCACCTGTTTTAGACTATACTAAGTTCAGAAGTTCCAACAACACTAGATAAAGTACTACCTAATTTATTAGGTAAACTTGAACTATGACAGTGTTAGATGTAGAAGTTTAAATTGTTTCTTTTCGAGTTAGATGCTGGACGAACAACAGAAGTATTTTGCGAAGTTATAGTTGTTTGAGACGGAAGAAAATTGTGACTGCGCTATGCATATGAACGTATGATGCAATTTTGTATATTTTTCTCTTTGTTTATTTATGTCATGGTTTTGTGTATTGTTCTTACTGGCTGGTGTTATGGAATTGGTACTTGTCAGGGAATGGAGATTCTTTAATAAGAGCCTCACCATCACTTCAAAAGAGAGACTGGAGCCCAATACATTGGATGTTTCAGATTATTTGGCATTACTCAGGAGGCTTTTTTTTTGTAGGGTGGGAAATAATTAAATGACTCCTTAAAAAAAAAAAGCCCTCTATGTTCCTTTATGCTCAGGAGGCTAAGTTCAATTTTAACGTACAGTCACGGATTTTAATTGACTGAGCCACTTGCCACTGTTCGTGTTTTAGCCGTGTAACGCAAATCGGGTTTAGTCGGTTATATTCGTACATCCAGACGCGGAAAGTCATAATGTCTTGAATTTCGAATTTACAGATTTAGCAACCCTAACCCAGAGTGAATTGTTAGTACTGTAATAAATTACTGATTAGATAATTGCTATAACTTTGGACACAGTCCATCTTTAAGCCATTGAGAGAAATGTTATCGTCTTTTGTTTGGAACTTTTAGGTTTACGAATCATTCCTAAATTGAAAATTCCGTCCCAAATTGAATTACTGTAATTCACCGGTACTGTGTTTAAACTATGCTGAGGGAACTAATTAATTGTGCAATGGGGCTTCAAATCTAAGCGGTTATGAAATTGAAGGGCCTCGTTATGGTGAGCTAATAAGTGTTGCCAGTAAGGTTTGGGAAGTATCGTTAGTCTCCAACACTCGAGATACGAGATAGACCAAAAGACCCGGATCTTTGAGGCATCTCAATATAACATTAGAGTCTAGTTAACTGGGGGCCCGTAAAAATCAACAAAACAATCGATCAATTTTCATTTATACAAATAAATCAAATTGAAGTATTTATAGTGTATTTCTATTACAGTGTCCAATTTGGTAAACAAACAAGGGACGAAAATTCTGATTTTTCGTATCAATCAAACACTTTGAGTTAAGCATAAACGTCTTGAACTTTGAATAATACACATAAAGCATGAATTATTTAAAAACAATGCTTCAGAGACACATACATTACCTATAAATCTTAATATTATTTGCGACATTTGTTTACTAAATGCGACAGCTAAAGAAAAATACACTATATTTGTATTCATTTAAGTAGTATTTGCTTACTTGCTTACTACTAAATATATGTACATAAAACAGACTTTTCATGGAAGCATACGCCTACTGATAAATTAAAAAACCATCACTTAGGTAGTCTCTAAACATTAATCGTAAATTATAAATAAATAATAAACTAGCAATTACACTTTTGCTTTCCAAATGGCTAGTTCTAACCTTACGTACCACTTTTTTCGTTGGCACTGATACTTTGACAAAAAAACAAAAATGTACGGTGCCTGAATGTTCACCTTTGCAAAGAATAAATTTCTGCATTAATGTTTAAAATCAAAGAATAGATAAACAATTCTATAGTAAAATCACCGTAGGTATTTTTTATTTAAATGGTAGCAAAGTCCTCAATCATAAAAATTTAAAACCAAGTGACGATAATTTTTACAAAATCGAATTATGAATCACAGGTCCTAGAAAAGATCATTAAACGCCTAACAAAATTCACTGAGCAAAGTTTTAATTATTCAAATGATTGCTTTTGACGCGAGGCCGTCGTATTCAATCAAAAATGATAATTATTTCTAATTCTTAAAAGATTTTGATTTTTTTTAGGTAGGTATTTATATTCAAGAATATTGCTTCAATGGTTATTGAACATTTTCTTTAGATTAATGCAGGTTATTAACAAAATATTCCTGTGGCTTTATGACGAATCTAATTTCTTTCTCATTAAACCACATTTATTCTTTCAAAAAAATAAGATAAAATGCTAGTGTTAGTGTCAGTCTCTCTTTGATTTTTTAATTTATTATTCTTTACTAGCGTTTGCACGGATATCAAACGGGTCGAGGTCGGAAATTATCGGTATAAAAAGATCCTATTCTATTTGGAAACCCAGGTCTACCTACCCCCATGTGCCGTTTAAGCGTGAAAGCCTTACAAACAAACTCACCTTCGCATTTATAATACTAGTAAGCATTACAAAAATCAAATTAAATTTATTTCTGAACCAACAAGGTTTTACAGTAGTTGGTGATGCGAGCCTCTTGTTAAGCAAGTAGGTAATGTCTGTGTTAGGAGCTCCACTCTTCCACAGCAGTAGGTATACATTTTTTTTTAGTTCCTTAGATATAAACAGTGTGTTTGTGCGCGTGTGTGTGTGTAACTTCAGTACATAGTATAGAGCAAAGTCGCTTCCCGCGTTCTAATGTCTGTATGTATGCTTAGATCTTTAAAACTACACAACGAATTTTGATGCAGTTTTTTTTAATAGATAGAGTGATTCAAGAGGAAGCTTTATGTGTATAATTTGTCGACATATTATGCGGGCGAAGCCGCTGGCGGAAGCTAGTATATTATATTGGATAAACAGTGTAAGTGCGCGTGTGTGTGTGTGTACCTTACTTTCAGTCAAAAAAGTATCGGGAATGGATGATTTGTTTATGGTTCCAAATTAAAATTTTTGTTTTTTTTGTAGTTGTTAGATTGGCACAACTGTTCTTCCATTTTGGCGCGGAGTTTGAGTTGCATCTGTTATTTATATTAAATACAGTGCTGGTTTTAGTAATATCATATATAGTGTGTATTGCGAATTTCATAATGGACAAAAATATCGAACAAAGAGTTTGTCTTAAATTTTGCATCGCCAATGGAATTTCGTGTTCGGAGTCACTGAAAATGTTACAGAAGGCTTACGGTGAATCGACTTTATCAAAAACTCGTGCTTATGAGTGGTTCAAAGCATTCAAAAGCGGTCGAGATGTGATGGAAGATTTGCCTCGCTCTGGTAGGCCGTCAACGTCTGCAACTGAAGTTAACATCGCAAAAGTGAAGAAAATAGTGACTGAAAATCCCCATTCAACTCTGAGAGAGATAGCCGCCGAACTTTCTGTATCTCACGAGTCGATCCGTACCATTTTAACTAATCATTTGGGTATGAAACATGTTGCTGCTCGGCTAGTCCCAAAAGATCTGAATTTTCTCCAAAAAACTCAATCGCATGAAAGTCGCTGAGGACATGCTAGAACGAGTCAGTTCAGACCCAACATTCATGAAACGCATTGTTACTGGTGACGAGACGTAGGTTTACGAGTTTGACATGCAAACTAGTCAACAAGCTTCGGAGTGGCGCCTTCCAACTGAACCGAAACCGAAAAAACCACGCCAAAGTCGATCAAAAGTCAAAGTCATGTTGACTGTTTTCTTTGACTATCGCGGTGTTGTGCACTCTGAATTCTTACCGGAAGGTCTAACGGTAAATAAAGAATATTATTTGAGCGTTATGCGGCGTTTAAGAGAGCAAATTCGACGAAAAAGGCCAGATTTGTGGAAAGAAAATTTTTGGATTTTGCACCACGACAGTGCGCCTTCGCACAAGGCTATCATTGTGAACGAATTTTTGACCAAACACTCAACAAATACTCCAGCAACCACCATATTCACCAGATATGGCTCCTGCTGACTTTTTTCTTTTTCCCAAAACTCAAATTACCACTTCGTGGCACCCGTTTTCAATCGGTAGAAGACATAAAGGAGAATTCGCGGCGAGAACTGAACTCAATTCCGGAAGCAGCGTTTAAAAAATGTTTTGATGAATGGATTATTCGTTGGCGCAAGTGTATCGTTTCTAAAGGAGCATACTTTGAAGGTGATAAAATAAATTTGGATGAATAACAGACATTTTGTGTATTATTGATCTTTTCCCGGTACTTTCTTGACAGAGTAGTATATATAAACAGTGTGTTAATGCGTGTGTGTTTACAATTAGCTAGTAAAGACTAGTTTGGTTAATTAATTAATAATGTTACAAGTAATTCATACAATTTCTTTCGATAGTATACAATACTGTGCTGTGTGTGTGTGCTGTGTTATTACTACGTATATATGCCAAGTTTGTGTATTATGGTTTTTGCAGTGAAGATGTACCAAAAGAAATATATTAACCCAGATAGCTAGACTAGCACAGTTATTACAAAATTGAGTACACCAAGTCCTTAAACTAGAAACATTTATTATATCCTATTCACCAAAACCACAATATCTCCTATGACATTTAATCTCAAACATTTTAGCCCCATTAAAGTAAGAGTCGCATCAGGTGAGATGACGTCACGCAAGCAATATTGTACGTGACTGTACCGAAGGATATACGCGTTCAGTTTTTATATGTATACTGTTTAGGCCCAGCTTTGGAAGTGTAATGAATATGTGGAATAGGTTTATTAAAACGTCGATCCATCAGGTTAAGCTACGCTTGCCGGGGTTGGTCCGTGGATGGGTGATCATCTTTACACACCGTGCCTCAAAAAGTACGTTAAGCTGTTGGTCCCGGCTGTCATTTGTGCATCTTTGACAGTCGTTGCGGGTCGTCAGTCAGTTCAACCCGAAAATCTGCCAGTCTTACCAAGGGGTATGGTATTACCCAGTTACTGGGTTGTGGAGGTCAGATAGGTAGTCGCTCCATGTAGAATACTAGTATTCAGCTGCACCCGGTTAGACTGGAAGCGGAGTCCAATATAGTTGAATAACGGCTAGGCAGATTGCAGATTGATTGATCCAGGAAACAGTAGTTGGTATGGCTGTAAAAGGCCCTCTGGTTGCGAAGGTATCTCAGGCTGTGATAAATGGCTATTACTGGCTTGCCCAGGCAAATATATCCCAACATCTGAGTGGCTATTATTTTGCCCATAGGATGCTGAATTTCCTGCCACAATACCAAATTACACAATAAAACAAACACTGGCTATTTACCATTCTCATAATTTACCATATTGTTTCGGTAATAGAATAATACTGGCAGACTGACCCGAAAACTAATTTGCTTTTAAATTTATTACAGCCATGTTTAAATGTTTTAGTTTCAATTTATCTCTTTGGTGGAGCCCTGGAGACCTAAATGGCCCGAACATATGGGCCTTATGGATTTTAACTCATTTGTTTGTGAAGGAAAACTGACATACTTTTTGTGGGTCAGCAGGGCTGTTTGTGATGTTGTGTTTGTGCGAACGTAGTTTACTTCAAAGTTTTCTGCGAAAACGAAAGTGTGTGTCTAGCTATATGAAATATAGCGAGTAAAAAATCCTTATATAATAATAATAATGATAATATCCATGGACATTTCACACAACGCCATATTATAGTCCCAAGCCAAGCAACCTAAAGCTTGTGTTATGGTAACAAGATGGCTGGTAAACTACTTATATACGAGTACTATGAAAACATCGCGAGAAAACCAGCATGTCTGAGAGATATTTCTCAACAGCATGTGAAACTAAGTCTGACGGCCATGGGCAGCATAAAAACTCTGACAAGGTTAGTCACTAACCACACGAAAAGAAGAAGAAGACTATAATAAAAACGTAAAGGCTGATAATTATTGGGCCTTTTCATCCAAAAATACTTAGTAATACCTTGTAAAATGCCTATGTTGCTAATGGTGGCTCACAAGATCACTTGCTCTTGTTTCATCACAACTTATAGTAAGATTGGAATAATGGAGTGGTGCAATACAAGATATACAGAAACCAACAGGACTGACTTCATAGAATGTAGCGGAAATATATTTAAGTAATTACACGAGGCAGCCATTTTTGCTTCCGCTATCCACTCAACCTAACAGCTTCCATAAAAAAAGTTTTTTTTTTTTTTTTAATTCTTTAAATTTATATGAGGCTTTATGCACAGTGGCAAGTCAGTGTCATCATAACTTAAGAAAAAAAAACTTCCTACAATTGATAAACACCAAATAAACTAACAGCAGTCGTAATCGGAGCCAAGTTATAGCGTGAGGGGAGCGTGTATCGAATGATCTCGCACACGTCGGGTCGTCGTGGCGGAGCTGGCTCGTAAACTGGACGCCTAATGCATCCTACGTGGAGGTAGGAAATACCACTAGAAATGGGTAATAAAAGAATATTATTAAAAGACTAAAACAATTATTTGTCTGCCTTGAATAATATTATTTTTGGAATCGTTGTTAATTAAAGCACCAATATATATTATAATATGCCGACAGAAATATCAATGAGGTTTGTGTGCTGGCAACACTGAAAAAAAGTCAGTTACAAGAATGAAAGTTATAAAGCGGGATTGTCCGAAAGGGTTACCGCTACCTCGAAACATAAAGGTTTTAGGAAGGAACATGGATAGGTTTTAGTCAGTAAGAGTCTGACATTCCCTTCCACTCCACCCAGAGCGGGAGGAGTCATTTGATGATTTCCCACAATTCCCACCCGCAAAAAAAAAAGAATGAAAATAATGAAGTCACTCAAACAGCCATGACAAAATGACCTATTCCAACAGTAAAATTGAAATGCGGTGAACAAATAAAAATTAGGTTTGATAATAATTTATCTATTTATTTGGCTACAATAACAGACCACAACGAACAGTATTAATCGGTTTCTCAACGAGTATAAAATGTACTTATACTACGTTATGTTGTGTTATATTTTGATTCTACACTTTAAATTAAGATCCATCAGTGTACTATTAATGTTAAGGTACAGAGGCCAGCACATCAAGTTACCACAATCTGTCAAATTTCTTTGATAGTATTTCAACTTTATTCCAAAGACATAAGGTTCATTTTTAATTGAGAAAATTTGACAGTTAGGGATAGCTTGATGTGCTGGCGTCTGTACATAGGCCAGCAGATCAAGCTACCCCAGCTAGTCAAATTTATTTGATAGAATTTTAACTTTATTACAAAAGAATAAGGTTCGTGTTCAATTGGGAATATTTGACAGTTTGGGGTAGCTTGATGTGCTAGCGTCTGTACATTATGTAAGTCTTTGACTGTATACAGGGTGTAACCGGAAGGGTATATACATACAAAAGCATATGCTACAGACCACCAAACTTAACAACTTTTACTACGGGACCAACACCGAAATCGCAACAAAAAAAATCACAACACTGTTCTATACATTTTTGGTCACGTGACTCGTCGAAATGTAGCGAACAGTTGATTTATTTTTCACAGTTTGTAAAACAAAGTTGGCATCATGAAAGTAAGAAATGCTGGCAAGAAATGCCCAATGATAATCAAACGTGTTTTCCTCTAGCTTTCTCCAATGTTTAGTAGCTCCACGTACAGGGTGGACCACGTATGCTGTACGCAGCTTTGCACTCTGGCTAAGAAGCGCTGTAGCGCTGCAAATTAAAACAGAATTCTCTCGAACGATTTATTTGTTTTCGCTCGTTGGATTTTATGGAAAGAAGTTATGGAAAAAATGGTTAAAGATAGGATTTTCTTTTTTTAATTATAACATGTATAAGATTACCAAAAAACGTTTAAAGAGTAAAAGGTTTTTGCAAGATCGTATTAAGAAATCGAAAATTAATATTAGCTTTTATTGAATTCCGTCCAAGGGTCCAAAGGGTGACGCTTTAAAGCCATCTTTGCCTTCCTTGCCTTTGTAACTTGAAATTTATAATTTTTTTAAAACGAAATACCAAGTTAACATACGTTATACGCACTATATCCTTCACTATCCATCTGGAAAACACTCAACCATACAAAACAACTGTCCCATCCAATTTTCATTCAGCAAAGTTTAATCAATCAGAAAAAAAACAAACTACTCTCGATTACACCCTCTAGGTTCATCCGACGTTTGGCAAATGTATCAGTATTTACTGACCCATCCCCTTACGAGGGCTATCCACCGTTTCACCCCCGTAATATCTATGTTAGGCACCCCAATGGGCAGATGCTTTCACCTATCTGTGTATTCCCGTCGATATTTCCCCCAATAATTCACAATCGCGTCTTCCCTACACAACAATTCCATCTATTGGAGATATATAGAATGTTGCAGGCAATGTGTTGAACATGTTACATTCAGATTTTCTGGGAATTTGCGAGGAAAAACCTAGGATTTTTTTCGGATCTATTTTTGAGAATCTAATCTTTGAAGTACATGATCCTGTTAGGTGACAGCAAGTATTATTATATTTAACTTAAAGCTTGAGTTAATACTCAAAATTATCTCAAAAAGTTGCTTGTTTTGGGATTTATCACGCACTAGACTATCATCATCATCATCATTCTCCTGCCCTTATCCCAATTTATTTGGGGTTGGCGCAACATGTCTTGGATTTATCACGCACTAATCACTTTCAATTGAACTGCAAGCCCATCGTCCACGACGCTTCTCAAAAGTAACCAGTTAAAAATAGAAATCACAAAAAACATAGCCAGAACGTCATTACATTAGTATTTCAATGACTGTATATATCTACGCGACGTATACATTTTCGTAAAATTCACAGATACTTGAACAGAAAATTTTCCAATTCTACAAATATCCCACTTTTACACCTGAAGTAAAAAAGTAAATGAAAGAATTCTCATTTGTCTAACAATATAAGATCACGATCGCCATTCATTTTACGTTGTAAACACAGCAATTGCTACAAATTGGATTGAAAGCCTATTGTATCGAGCAGTTGCCAGTTTCAGCCTGCAACCGATTGTTATTAAGTGCGCCCTTTCCTTTAGTTAAACTTTTACGACGGACCATAAATACTTGATGGCTGGAACAGTTTTAAGTCTACCTACATAGTTTATCTTCCTACTTTTCCTTTGTTGAGGATTGCGAGTGTAGATAATAGTTGGAGCGATGAACGTGGAGTTTTCCCATCATTTAATTTTACAGACTCATCATAATAATATGATCAAAAATTATCCCTTACGACTCCTACAAATGATCACGAAATTCAGCTGATATAGGTAGGTACCGCAACTTTACGGTGCAGATAATTTGGATAATTTTTGGTGAATGTTTGGTGAGTTTAATAAGTCATTCTCCTGCCCTTATCCCAATTTATTTGAGGTCGGCGCAACATGTATTTTCTTCCATACTTCTCTATTAGTCGTTATCTCGGTAGTCACACTAGTCACTCCCTTTCTAGCCATATCATATTTCTCACAATCCATCCATCGTTTCTTTGGTCTTCCTCTACGTGTATAGCCATCCACATTCATACTCATAATTGTACTTATTACATAATTAAGTTTACCTGCCTTTGCTATATTATGTCTTTTTCTTGTCACCTTTTGTGGTGTATTGTTTTTATTCTAGGTACATCGTCTTCACATATAATGTTATAATTCATGTATACAAAACATTGTAAAACATTTTAAAAGTGTAACGGTGGAGTTCCTTGCCCATTCTTCTCCACACAAAACTACCTTTTGGAAGGGGCGACAAGAATCAATTATTATATTTCTTGTTCATCTTTGATGTTCAAAAGTGCCTATTTGAAATAAATGATTAGACTTTTTTTTGATAATCGTTAAAATGTAGATGAAAAGCTTGAAACGAACAAGCGTTTTCAGCGCTTCATCAAACGGTTACTTCTGCACTGCCGTGTTCCTCTTTGGAGTGTTACTGGCATTACACAAAAGTCCCAAATTTTTCGATTTTTTTTTCAATTCAAATAGTAATTTACCATAAAGCCTGATCGTTCCCAACCGCTCGCAACATTGTATGTTGCTGTTCACATAGCGGTCTTTATTGCGTCTATATTTCAGTCGGTTCACGGTACGTCGCGTCATGGTATTATTTATGGGACACGCTCTATGGAGCCCTACGGCTGGCCGACAACGTCTTAACGTTTGTGATCGATGATTACCGTGTGCACTTCTTGTAAATAGTGAGGAAATATCGGTTATTGTTGATGTTTTGGAGAGTGGGATGGGGTGGAATTGTTTTAAAGTGGGGGTTGTATTGTTTAGTTAGGAGCTAGGAAGCTGTGCAAAGTGGCTAAACGACTGGTGATCAAGGAGAGTATCGCAATTCCGTGTAAGTGGAAAAATCTAGCTTTTTCCTACGTTTTCAGTCGCAAGGAAAACATCACTCTACATAGAGTAAAAACTTTATTACGCAATGTTCAGTGATTTCACTAACTGACAGATATCATTATAATAATTATAAGGCTTTCAATTATTGAAAGCCTCATTCATGTTTTGCACATTTTCAACAAACAAATTACCTATTTCAATTCCTAGTAGTTAACATAACAACATTAGTACCAGCCAACAAACAATAATTTAATACAAAACACAACGCCTTGTTTCCCTATAGGGATGGGCAGAGGTGTACCTACAGTAAACCCACTTTTTGCCAGTTATGTTTAAGTCCTATGTAATAGGGGGCGAGCTTATTTTCATCAAACGGGCACAATTCTAAACTCCAGGCTGTTAATGACTCCGTTTCCGCAGCAAATTGCGGCGGAGCGGACGGACCTCCGGCGTTATCTCATGGCGGCCTGGAATCAGCGACTGTCGCAACCCAGCGCAGGGCACGCCACGATAGTGGCGGTAAGGCCCCTCTTTGAGGAGTGGCTAGAGAGGCGTCACGGCGCCCTCACTTACCGCCTGACGCAGGTCCTCACCGGACATGGATGTTTCGGGAGGTTCCTGCACATCATCAGGCGGGAGGAAACGCCCGGGTGTCACCACTGCGAGGATCGCCCAGAGGACACGGTAGAACATACGGTGCAAACCTGCCCCGCTTGGGCGGAGCACCGCCGTGTCCTCGTAGAGGCGATCGGCGGCGACCTCTCGCGCCCGGCCCTGGTGCAAGCCATGGTCCGGGGCGAGAGGGAGTGGGAGGCAGTCACCTCCTTCTGCGAAAAAGTTATGCTCGCGAAGGAGGTGGCGGGATGGGAGAGAGAAAGGTCCTCCCGTCCCAGCCACCGTAGGAGACGCCCCGGGCGTCGGTAGCCACGTGACGACTCCGGCCACCGTAGGCGCGGGCCTGCGGACGGTGAGTAATGGGTGACTCACCGTCCGATCAGCACCAGACCCGTGCCGTATGGCGCGTATATGTTCCACGCGCGCCTCAAAGAGATGTCAGCATATGAAGGGGCCCCTCAGGGCCAAGCTTGCCGGGTAAGCGGGATTGTCCGAAAGGGTTACCGCTACCCCGGAACATAAAGGGCTACGAAAGGAACATGGATGGGTTTTAGTCAGTAAGAGTCTGACACTCCCTTCCGCTTCACCCAGAGCGGGAGCAGTCACTGGATAATTTCCCAGCCTTAAAAAAAAAGGCGGTTAATGAGAAGCGGGATTGTCCCAAAGGGTTACTGCTACCCCGAAACATAAAGGGCTAAGGAAGGAACATGGATAGGTTTCAGTCAGTAAGAGTCTGACACTCCTTTCCGCGCCACCCAAAGCGGGAGGAGCCATTTGATGATTGCCCACCCTCAAAAAATAAAAGTCTGCTAATGAGAAAATTCCGATGAAAAAACCCAATAACACTTTTCCATTTCAAACCAAATAAGAAAAACAAGCAAATTAATCATAAAAATATGTTTAAAGCAGTTAACATATAAATACACGGGTTTGGAACTCCCTACCTATACCTTTGCGATAAGCTTGGCAGATACAGTTTTGTTAAAGGGTAAAGTTGGCGGGCTCCACAAAGCAATGTTAATACCTACCTGGGATGCAGCTTGTTTGAGCGGCCGGTGCCCAAGAGAGGAAGCTAGGTGCACTGATGAGGGAAGTTACAGAAGGCTCATTAACTAGTAAAGTGTCTCATAGACTATGTTTGGCTGAGCTATATGTAGATACAGAGGCCAGCACATCAAGTTTAAGCGGGATTGTCCGAAAGGGTTACCGCTACCCTGGAACATAAAGGGCTACGGAAGGAACATGGATGGGTTTTAGTCAGTAAGAGTCTGACACTCCCTTCCACTCCACCCAGAGCGGGAGCAGTCATTGGATGATTTCCCAGCCTTAAAAAAAAAATCTGTCAAATTTCTTTGATAATAATAATAATAATATCCTTGGACATTTCACACAACGCCATATTATCGTCCCAAGCTAAGCAACCTAATGCTTGTGTAACGAGTAGTAACGAGATGGTTGATAAACTACTTATATACATTTTTTTTTTTTGTAAATACATAGGTACATATTGTAGATAGAAAAACACCCAGACTCGTAACAAATACTTGCAGGTCGTACAAATATTTGTTCGAGGGAATCGAACCCGCGACATAGATAGTAATTCAACTTTATTGAAAAGACATAAGGTTAATTTTTAATTGAGAAAATTTGACAGTTAGGGATAGCTTGATGTGCTGGCGTCTGTACAAGAAAATTTTATACCGTAAGACAAGGATTAATTAATGTTATATTCATTTTAATTTAGTAAGATAGGGAAAATAAACATTATTACATTACAAACGTCGTAGAGTACATACGGGTGAAGACCAACTGGACCTTGAGGGTGGAGAAGTTGGAGGCGCGCCATAACACTAATTTCAAGTCGTTCGTGGTGCGCGTTCCAACTCACCATTTGGTGACCTTCCTCAAGGAAGAGTTTTGGCCGAAAGGTGTGCTGTATCGGCGTTTCCGCGGCCGGCTACGCGACACCTCGCAGCGTAACTCGACGCCGTCACAACGAGTGCAGTAGTTTTTAAGTTTATTTTCAAAATTATGTATTAGTTTATAGTTATTATTTTTATACATGTACTCTATTTTATGTGCCTTCGTTGCCTGAAATAAAGGATAAATTAAAAAAAAAAAGGATTAATTAATGTTATATTCATTTTATTTTAGTAAGATAGGGAAAATAAACATTATAATATCTTTTATGTATTTCCCTGCTGGGACACAGGTCTTCTGTCTTGAAGAGGAAGGGCCACCACTTGGGCTCAGTGCGAGTTGGTGCATGTCACGTGTCTTCGAATTTTTGGGTCTAGGACATACCGGTTTTCTCACGATGTTTTCCTTCACCGTTTTGACAGCAGTGGTGATGAAAATGAACATAAATCTATCGGTGCTTAAATAATAAGACTGAAGTCTTTGTTTCTTTGATCGTGCTAATCTTATGAGTCGAATTTGTGAACTTCTTTTTGCATTTGATAGCTCAGTTTTCGAGGAAGGTTGTAGGTTAATATCACGCTATGTCCTTTAGGAGCCGAGCAAAACGAAGAAAAGTCACGAGTACGAGTAAGTATCTACATTCTACAGTCGGGCTTCCCGTTAAACACACCTAACGTTAAACGGATTTCAGCTAATCAGTATTGAAAAATAAAATTAACTCTCTGAAATACTATTTACAATGTGATTGACACATTAAAAGAAATAAAAAATAGTTTAAAAAAACTAAAAAACACGCTTTTTATAGAAAACCGAACTAAAAATAGAAAATAAATTTTACTTTTTTAAAAGCGTGGGGTGCTTTTTAAGATAATATTCACCACCACCATGCACCCCACGCTTTTTAAAAAGTAAAATTTATTTTCTATTTTTAGTTCGGTTTTCTATAAAAAGCGTGTTTTTTAGTTTTTTTAAACTATTTTTTATTTCCTACTTTTTAGTTCAAATTAATGTATTGTCATCGATCCTCGATAAATCTACAAAGTTTGAACGAAATCTGGCCGTTTAAAGTGGGTTAAAATCGCTTCCAAATGAGTCGGTTACAAACATACATACAAGTGAAGCTAATATAAAGCGTGTAAAAATAAGGATAATGGGAAACTATTATCAAATTATTGCATTGTCATCGGTCCTTGAGACGTGTGCAAAGTTTCAAGTTGATCAGACTTTTAGAAACCGGTGAAAATTAAGCTCAAAGATTCCGTTACATACATACATAGATACACCCCGAGCTAATAAGAGTGTTAAAAATGGTCATAAATGTTGCAATTTATGATACACTAGCTTCCGCCCGCGGCTTCGCCTGCAAAATACGTCGACAAATTATACACATAAATCTTCCTCTTGAATCACTCTATCTATTAAAAAAACCGCATTAAAATCCGTTGCGTAGTTTTAAAGATTTAAGCATACATAGGGATATAGGGACAGAGAAAGCGACTTTGTTGTAAACTATGTAGTGAAGTAGACTTTTTGTATTCTTGTGTTATGATAGGACTTTACTTTTAGAAGAGATGATGAAGGAATTTCCGGTTTTTGCTATCTGGATGATTCCATCATGTCCTAGATGAGTCTTTTATACATCGGATGTGTAAAGGACTCGTCTAGTACATGGTGCTATCTATCACTCAGACAATTTTGACTTAATTTAACTTCCAACTTAAACCATAGTTATAAGACCTTGCTTAGTTAAAACACTTTCTTAATCTTATCCTATTTTAATTTTGTAAATCAGTGTATTACGTTATTTGCCACCGACTTTCAAAAATAAAGTAATTATTCATTTTTTTTTTGTGATAAATTACTGAAATTCCTGCTATGTAACAGTGACAGGAAATAATTATAACATCATACTATTAAATCAACTACTAAATAGAAAAATACGTAATAATGAAGCTAACGCAAAAAGTACCCAAGCAAAATTGGTAAAATTCATATAAGACCACCATGCAACATAAAACCTTTTTTTATGAAGTCAGTTAAAAAACGATCTCAGTTCCTCGTTTACCAGAATTTTTAATGTCACCAGGACCTCAAATTTTGCTCGTTTCTCAGAAGTTCCATTTACAATTGCACCCTTGTTTACATTAAGCGTGATTGGACTTCTATTTATTTATTTTGGACCCGACTTCGTCCCCAAGAAGATTGGGATTCGTCTCGTTTGTTTAGTCGACATATTTCGTAATGAATGTTTTTATTTGCTTCGTTTCTATTTCTTTCGATTTTTTTTCTGTTTTCAAAATTGAAATATTATTTTCGGGAATGTTTGTTGGTTTAGGCTGAAATGGGAAACTCCTTTAAAGATGGCTATTGTGAAGAATTTAATGCTAAAATAGTTGTTTTAATAGACACACTCAATTTATTCGACGACACGGTTGGCGCAGTGGTTGAGCGATTGACTGCTGCGCAGCATGTCACGGGTTCGATTCCCGTACGGAACAAATACTTGTACGACCTGCAAGTATTTGTTCCGAGTCTGGGTGTTTTTCTATGTATAATATGTATGTATTTACAAAAAAAAAATGTATATAAGTAGTTTATCAGCCATTTCGTTACCATAACACAAGCATTAGGTTGCTTAGCTTGGGACTATATGGCGTTGTGTGAAAAGTCCAGGGATATTATATTATATTATATTATTCTCTATTTTTCGTAAAAGTAAATTTTCAGTTGCCGATAATCTAAGTGAACGGCGTGCAATTGGAGAAGTCTATATTCAGCAGTGGACTGCTTTGGACTGATGATGACATGTGATGTATAGCAGAAAAATAAAGCATCGTGAGGAAAGCTAGAACAAACCACAACTTCCCATAGCAGAATTATTTCAATATTAATTCAGGGTGAGAATAAAATGGAACGATACAGGACGTACAGCTCCATCTCTTTTTCACTGTATAGGTGGTAATCAGCCCCCTGGTAGTGAGTAAATACCCTACAATTAGCCAATTAAGGGTGTTCCTAATTATGTCAATCTGTTCAGACTTTTCTCAACTATGTTGGGGTCTTCTGCCAGTATAACCGGATGCAGCTGAATACCAGTATGAATTTTACATGGAGCGACTACTTACGTTCCAATGAAGTAAGTATTCTTATTAGTAATGCGTAGTATATTTTATACAAAATATTACCGAAAAATTCCCAGCTTAACCTTTTCAACGCCATTGTCATGACACCAACCTTGGCGTACACGCCAACGACACAAATATGCGACGAAGGCAACCACAATACATATATAACACGAAATAAACAATTAAATCGTTACCTTTTTGAGTGTTTATACAGATGATTGAAGCTCTCGTACGTATTTAATGACATGGAACAAATTAAAAGACACCATGGATATTAGGAATTCATGATAACAAGCGTGCGTTTATGCTCTGGCGTTCAAATTACAATGATAAACTTGAAACCAAACTTCCTTCTTGAATTATTTGCCAAACCTTAAGTTATAATTGAAAATTACTTATTTACTAGCTTATTAAGTATTCGTGTATAGGGAAAGGCCGACAAAGACCCAATCAGCTTGGATGAAGTCCGTTTCCTAGTGAATTCGTACCCTCTACAATTCGGCTGAGCAAAACGTCAGGCGTCGGGTAACCGCGGTCGGAGCTTGTACTGCTGTTGGACTTTGATTTGTACGTTACTGGATGTGGTTTAGTATTACCGACTAGCATATAATATTTATACAGTGTAAAATTGAATTCATGGGCATTATTTTAAAAGAAATCAGCTGTTCCATACATTATAATATAAATAATATAATATCCTTAGACATTTCACACAACGCCGTATCGACCCAAGCTAAGCAACCTAATGCTTGTGTTATGGTAACGAGATGGCTGATAAACTACTTAAATACATTTTTTTGTAAATACATTCATACATATTATAGATAGAAAAACACCCAGACCCGTAACAAATACTTGCAGGTCGTACAAATATTTGTTCCGTGCGGGAATCGAACCCGCGACATGCTGCGCCGCAGTCAATCGCTCAACCGCTGCGCCAACCGTGTCGTCATTATGCGCGCATAACTCGTCAAAATGTAGGAAAAAGTTGTTTTTTCTTTCGCGATTTCAGATTTTTGTTTCCATAGTGAAAGTTGTTTATAATGATGTGTACAATGACCCCTTAAAATAATGCCCATGAAATCACTTTCACCCTGTATTATAGCAGTGATAGCCTAGTGGTGTGACCGTCGGACTGCCAAGTCATAGTTCGAGTTCGAACCTAAGGCACGCACCTCTGATTTTACGGATTCATGTGCGTATAATAATATCACTTGCTTAAAAATCGGTGAAGGAAAACATCGGGCGGAAACCAGCATGTCTGTGAGGTATTTTTCAACAGCATGTGAAGCTAAGTCAGAGAGAGGCCTGTGGACAGCATAAAAACTCTGACACCAGGTTAGTCACTAATCATACAAAAAGAAGATGATTATATTTATATTTTTTTTTTAATAAAAAAATACTTTAAATAATTCAGTACAGACGCCAGCACATCAAGCTATCCCAAACTGTCAAACATTCCCAATTGAACATGAACATTATCCTTTTGTAATAAAGTTGAAAATCTATCAAAGAAATTTGATAACTTGATGTGCTGGCCTCTGTACATTACTATTCTGCACTAGAATAAATAAGAATAATAAACTATTAACATTTTTTTTTAAATTTAGTCGGAGTTCAGTCGGTAGTAGAGTAGGTCGTCTTCAGTTTAGTTTAGCCGCTGTTTGATGAATCCTAAGTTATGCCTTATTACAATAAGTTGACTTTTTATTAGGCATTATGTATTATATCACGCCCGTATGCTCCAAAGGGTCCCATTTAATAGAGGCGTACATCCATCAAGCAGGCTAAAAGCCAGACTCCAAGAAATTAAAAAAATAGAACAACCCAATAACATCCAAAAATCAAACCTGGAACCCCATGGTAAAGCTCAGCTGTCACGTTTATTGTTACTAGATCAAAGAGGCAGTTCTACCTAGAAGTTTAATGATAAAAAAAGTACTACGCAACATCTAGCATGTCCTAAACACTATATCCTTGTAATTCATGTTCATCAGTCTGTTTCAGTTGAAACAGAGCAATCTGTAGTTACTTAGATCGTAACTCGATACTAGATGTTAAGAACGCCGAGTTTACTCGAAACGGTTAGATTTTAGCATAAATTTATTTCGTTTAGTTCTGTCTCTACGTTTGACACGATTTGGAGAATTTGGATTAAGTTTTGTAAACTGAGTGAAATAGCATAAGGAGCCTATATTGTTCTCACTGCTGGAACATAAGCCTCCTCACTTCAAGAGGGAATGGGCCCGCAATCCACCGCGCGGGCCCAGTGCGATTTGGATTTCACATGTCTTCGAATTTTTGGTTCTAGAACTAGTTTTCCTCACGATGTTTTTCTTCACCGTTTAGAGAGCAGTGGTGATGAAATTATTTACTCAAAGTGAAGCGAGTGATTCGTACCTACGACCTACGTACTGATATGGTACGCACTACCGTAACTTAGCACGTACCTGACTAAATTGTACTTGCACCGACCCACCTGGCTTTTTAGCTGGTTAACACGTTGAACGCCAACGCGGTCACCGTGTGTCCGACAAACAATAGTTTTTCTATAGTGTCTGCTGCGTGGCAGTCAATGACTTAACAGATTTCCAGGTGAGCCATGGTAGTTGTTGGTCCGCTGAACTTTGTGGGTGCAGTGGTGAACAATTTCTTGTGTTTTTTTTGGAAGAGTAGAAAAAACTTATAATATAAAATTATTAAAATACAGGGTGAAATTGAATTCATGTGCAATATTTTAAGGGTGATTGTACTGACATTATAAACAATTTTCTCTATGGGAACTAACCTAAGAAGAAGACTATGGGAACAAATATGAAATCGCGAAAAAATCACCGGGAACATCTGATTATTTTTTCGATTTCAGATTCGTTCCCATAGTCTTCTTCTTAGCGTGTCGATTACAATCTAAATGTACTCGGCCTAGAATTCGGTTACGTGTTTGGCGCCATCACTCGCGTCCATCAGTTCTTGTAACGTGCATACGGCAGGACACCTAAGAAATTACGATATTAAGTGTCCCATCGTTTGTGGAACAGCACCACATTTTCCATAGTAAAAGTTGTTCATAATGATGAGTACAGTGACCCCTTAAAATATTGCCCGTGAAGTTAATTTCACTAGTTTATTCTATTATTTCACATTATTGCATATAGGTAGTAGTAGTTACAGGAAATTGTGTAAATATTATCATAACATTGGTCCTGTAACCCCCGTAGGGTAAGTAGAGGCGTAGCTCTGTACACCCACATTTCGACAATTATGTTTAACTCCCATGTAATTTGGGAGCGAGCCTATTGCCACCAACCGGGCAGATATCCCAGACTCCGGGCTACTCATGAGAAATTCTTGATGGAAAAACCCATTAACACTTCCCAATATAATTCAATGCATCCAATGTATATCCCGATATAATCAAACGTTCACTATGTCCAATCGTATCATTGCCACCAGACCATGTTTTAGTTTCAAGTTCTACTCTTTGCAAATTAGCTAGTATTATCGAAATCTACAAAAGAAGAAAACTTGCAGTATCACTCGCAACCAAGTTCCTTGCAAATTGAACTTAACACAATCAATTATCAAACATTTTATACGTTTGAAAGCAAACATTTTCCTGCATCACTAGTTTCAACATACAACAAATAAGGCTCTAATCACACCCAGCGGATAGGTGTTGACGTTAATTGTATATTTTATCGTGAAAATAGCTAATTGAATGAACCTGGACGCAATCAGCGCATCTAAAGCGCGTCCAAGAGCTGTCAACGTCATCATTGTTATGGAATATTGACACTTTTTATTTTTTGAGGGTGGGAAATCATCAATTACCCCTCTCGCTTTGGGTGGAGCGGAAAGGAGTGTCAGACTCTTACTGACTAAAATCCATCCATGTTCCTTCCTTAGCCTGGTAGGTAAATTTATGTAAAAAGAACTAAACGTTCGCTTTTTATATTTGATTAGGACATAGTTACGAAATAAAAACCACATTATGACAAGTTCCTGATGTTTTATTCATGACTAACTGACCCGAAACATGTTTTTCTGTCCTTTAAATAATTCATACAAAAAATCAATTGAAAATATGGATGTCTAGTTTCTCCCGAATTTGAAAATTTCCCAATTTTTTTTCGGTTTAAAACCTAATTATGGATTTTAAAAACCAAAAGCCAAATTGGTTCAATATTTTTTAAGAAATGCGCTTACCAAAAAACAGCATTTCAATTTTATTTATTCGATGAACACATTTTTTTTTCAGTAAAAACAAATTAAGATTTTTTTAAGCCGCGCCTGTCCCCGTACCGGGTCAACCGCCAAATGTGAACGAGGCCGCAGACTTCCATACCATACAAATTATTCCGCAAAGGTTTGAATAGAAACGTTTCCTTTTCTCCACTAAACATGGCCTTTACGTTTGCAATTCTAGTTATTCTTTTTGTGGTCTAGCTTATAGAAAATGGAGTAGTCAGAGAAAAGCGTTGTAATAAAATAATGTTTGTGGAAAACATGAAGAAAGGAATTATTAAGGCTTTTTTGCGGCTGCCATTGGTAGTTAAAAGGCTTTATACAATAGACATGTATCTCGAGAAATGTATACACTCTCTCTCACAGAGACAGAGGCCTGTGCCCAAGCCGTGAGGACATTATAGGCTGATTATGAAAGTAAGTAAGTATTTATTTGCATAAAACATGGTATACATGGTGTTACAATAGATCTTACATGTTTTGCCAGAATTGTACTTAGCAAGCATAATTATGTTCACTTAATACCAACATGAGAATTTGTTATCCATAAATTCTTTAAGACTATAGAATGTTTTTGAGTTTAACCAGTCAAACAATTTCTCTTAAATAATCATTCTGGCGTTTAAGTTTTTTACTTTTTTTATGCTACTCGGTATGTTATTATAATGTATTTACTAACACAATTATATAAGCAGCTTTTATTATATTTAGCGAGCTTGGGAAGATCATGCAGAACGAGTCTGTATGTCCGATTATTATAAAATGTATATAAGTAGTTTATCAGCCATCTAGTTACCATAACAGAAGCATTAGCTTGCTTAGCTTGGGACTATAAGGCGTTGTGTGAAATGTCCAAGGATATTATTATTATTATACACAATTTAGGCCTTAGGTAATAAGGAATAGATATTAAACCAAATAGGCTACCAAATTGTAAAACGAAAAACAACGAAAGGAAGCCTTCAAAGTTTCCCTCATCAATATTCGTACATGAAAAAACTTACACATTACACTTACCAAGTAAAACATCTATTACGACATTAAAATGATATCTCTTTTGGTTCAGCAACGAAGTAATCAAGCGAAATGAGCTTATAAGATGAAATTTGGCTTCCGTCCAAACTTCCGCAACCGCGGGGGCTCTCGAGCCCATGTTTTTATTTAAACTCCCGTGTACGTTACTCCGCTGTACGTTATACTCCACTATACGTTACTCCGTTGTACGTTTTAGAGAATTTAGACCAAAACTCGTAAATTGTACAGTTCTGTTTCAATTTTTGTATAGGTAGGTTTTTGTGTGGCAAAGACTAAAACCAATGTGAATATCCAATACCGTCTTTTTTTCTGTAATCTGTAATCAATTTTGCAGAATGTTACTAATGTTTTGTATATATTTGAGTGGAAGGATCATATAACAACATGACTTATTGTATCTAAAAATGAATTAAACTGATGAAAAAAACAACAAACTCTTTCATCAGTTTATAAGAACACTAGCTACTCCCGCGCGGTTTCACCCACTGCTCGGCTCCTATTGGTCGTAGCGTGATGTTACATAGTCTATAGCCTTCCTCGATAAATGGACTATCCAACACAAAAAGAATTTTTCAATTCAGACCAGTAGTTCCAGAGATTAGCGCGTTCAAACAAACAAACTCTTCAGCTTTATAATATTAGAATAGATTTGTTACAAATCTTACGACACACAACGGTAAGGCATTTTACCAAAACTTCATCCCCTTCTTATGAAAAATCATGAAGATTGTACCAAACGCCTCATATACTAGGAAATTCTTAATTCGATACCTTCCTTAAGTACCGTCATCTTCAGCGGATTATCTCCATTGTTACACAGGGATTAAAAAAGGCACATTATATAATCCCCAAAAAGGCAGCCATCCTCACTCTTATTAACTTTAGATTGCAATAAACTAAAGAGAGCTATACTTTTATAGCAGAATTAAGAGACGTTACGTAGTATCTTAATGCATTGTTAAGCGTTACACCCGAAACAAAGGAAACAGAACTTAACGTAGTGAGAAATAAGGGTGGCGTTGACAGCAAAATATCAAGCTGAGACTTCGTGTTTATGGAATGGTTTAGTAGGGAAATATCCCTTTTTTACGAGCTAAGAATGGCAAAGCTTATGTATGCTTATATTAATATTGTTTATTCAGCCGTAAGCCGGTCTCATCTTTGCTGGGGGAATAGTTACTTTGTATGTTAACGGCAAAGCCTACTCTGTGGCGGGTGAAGGCTTACGACGATCTAGACTTGCGCGGGATTCTTAAGTTTAAGAAATGTACGGCACTAACTGCCATTTAGGGGAGTTTCGTGCACACATAAAAGAAAGATATTGTTTTTTGTCGGCAGTGCTGCCAAAAGATATAGTAATGGAATTCGTTTTTGTGTGTCTTTATGTCTATTGTGTGCTTTTCGGGCTGTTGCTAGGTTTTGATTTGTAGTGTGATATTTTTGTACGTTTAAGATTCGACCAACCTGACGACAGATGGTCTGAGACGGTAAGATACTATCGCTTCTAAAATTCAACAATACCAATGCATTTTTGATCTCATAACTTTGATGGGTCTCAAGTGATTCCATAAACTTTTGAGCCAAGACTTGTCGTCAGTTGAAATAGAACGATTATGAAAATTCACTAATTTTTTCTCTATACGTGAAAATTTCAGGTTTTCTATATTTTAAACTAGAAATGGTCTTCGAATTGACGTTTCTTTTACCGAAATAACAACCATAATATCATGCTTTTCCCTCCTTATCCATAAACAATCGCTACAGTACATTATATTTACTCTACAGCAAGTGCAACAAAGCTTCATTAAACAAAATAACTGTCGGTATCTAAACGAACAAATTGCTCAGTTTTACGACCCCTACTTAGTCGTTGCTGGTATTGTTGCCTCCAGTTTACGGTTTTTAACACAAAGAGAATGGTTACCGAAGTACAAAGTTCTCAAATGCCAATACTTACCTATAACTAGAGCGCCATAGCTAAATCAATAGAATACAAGTGCTTACTATTAGATGGTAAAAGAATTCATGTCATAAATGTGCAATGAATTATCTTTGGACCACATCAGAATACCTTTGCTGATGAATACATAGAATATAATTTTTCATGCTGAGATAGTAGCCCTTTCACCTCGTATAGGATATTCTGTTTTACTATTAACATAACTAAAAAGACTTAAATTATGAATAATAACTATGTACAAGTTTTTAAAACGCGAGGGAAAAAATATATAAATAAATCAAAAATTCGTCCACATCGCTGTCCACAGAAAAACTTCGAAAAGGCTGGCAGCATTGCTACGATGTATGGCAATACTGATTCTTAGACCAAAAACTAGGCCGGCCCTCCTGGTCATGGGGAAGAGTCGACCAACCGTTTGGCGATGCCTCGCGATCTTCTTCTTGCGATCTTTTTTCTTACAATTTTTTTTTGTATTCCTAATTTTGTTTTATGTTTGTGATTGTGTTTTGTTTGTTTTGTAATCCTGTGTGAGTCCCATACATACTTTTTGTTTCTTTCTTTCCAAAAAGTTTTGTATGATACGAATTGCATATTATTATAATCAATGAAAGTGATACTGGCACGCAATAATATTTTCATGTTTCAAATATATAAGCATTCCGATGAGAAGTAAAAGACAGTAGTATTTCTTTAAGGGATTCTTTTGTTGAGTTGATTTTCTGCCTCATTACTTTTCTCATTCGAATCTTGTAACTAGTGCGTTCCCCAATTATATGAAGGTGTCTGTTACTTTAAACACTGAGGCTTAATGAGGACAATTGTGTTATTAATTTTAGTAGGCTTTTCAGTTTACAGTTTCAGGCATTATCTTCGGGAGGTTCAAGGGTATATTACATTAATGAGTTTTGAGCATTCTACTACGTAGGCACGTTAATAAGGCTGTTTTAATGATTCTATTCAGCTGGAGCTTAGATAATTATGTAATGGAAAATTAAAATACTTAGGTATTCAGAAATTTCTTATGATTTTTCAAATTTAAAAATTTATAATATTATTCAATTATTGTTTTTTCATAACAACCAATTACTAAAATATAACATTAATTATGTACTAAGCTAATAAAAACTGTTAACAAACTAAATTATGGCGTCGGATTTTTCCACCCCATCGCTGTCGACTGGTTATGTACAGACGCAGCACACCAGCAACCCAGCACATCAAGCTATCCCTAACTGTAAATTTTCTTAATTAACCTTTGCACCTTTGAACCTTTGCAATAAAGTTGAAATACTATCAAAGAAATTTGACAGATTGTGGTAACTTGATGTGCTGGTCTCTGTACCCAAGAGACTCACGGTGTTGCCACATTCTATGGTAATGCTTTGCCTCTGGCCAAGGTAAAAGCTAGTCCTGGGACAAGAGAAATAACAGCCAGCTGTTCGATTAGAATCTCGTTTAATTAGAAGGATCAAAATGTATTGATAGTAATTTTGCAGAATCGAATTCTTTGCTTTGGTCAGTTGCATGATTGATGGTACAAATGCCTTCACTTTCGAGTGGCTAAATGTAATTTTATTTGATAACGAACTAAATCCACCTATATAGATTTTGTTTCTACCGCCTAGTCATTGTGTAATATGAAGTGTTAATCCCACCACGATCCCACATGTAAAGTTTCGTCGGTCTCTCGATCTGAAATCATGAACGCACGTCTAAAGTGGGTCTTGAAGAGATTATGACCTAAAAGAAAATGATACGTAAAATTTAGATATGAAACAAAGCTCATTATCAATATCACCATCAATTCACCACTACCTTCACCAGCAGACAATTAAAAAATGCCTGTATTTGGTTGATGTTCCTACTTATCTTACTATCTTACTTCCTACCAATATTATAAATGTGAATATATATTATGTCTAGTGGATGTTTGTTTGTTACTCAATCACGCCAGAACAGCTGAACAGATCTGGATGAAATTTGGCACAGAGATAGATGGATGAATGAAATAGCACATAAAATAATTTCCGACGTTCACGCAGCTGAAACCACTGGCAGTAGCTAGTTTAAAATAAATGCTTGAGTTAAGGTTGACTCGCTTTTCACAATGAAACTCACTACACATAACATATTCCCTATTTCAAAACGAATCATAGATTTGTATCTAAAAATACAATGTATTCGACCGCATAGCATACAGCGCTCCGAACAGTTACTCCATTTTACGAGGCACACTTAGACATGGGTACTTTCCTTTCCTATATTGTTGCCGGTTTACGGTTGCTAGACCAACCGAGGTTATTGAAAACTTACCTAGAAAGATAGTAGTCTAGGTTTATGTAGCTTAAGTTGCGTTACCTAGGTAGGAACATTGAAAATCTGTTTGTGGAGGAGAAGTACAGACGCCAGCACATCAAGCTATCCCTAACTGTCAAATTTTCTCAATTAAAAATGAACCTTATGTCTTTGCAATAAAGTTGAAATAGTATCAAAGAAATTTGACAGATTGTGGTAACTTGATGTGCTGGCCTCTGTACTAACTGATCATTCTCTTGCATAGCGTTATCAGAGACACAATGGCTTTTTAATTGTGTCTGTAATTACGACATACGAAAGGTTAATGTTTCCACTGTTGGGTTTCCTGCCTCTCCTCGGTAAGATGGCCCGCAAAAAAGTACGAAAATTGTTAATACGTAGTTTTAAAACATAAAAAAACAGTTTGTTGCGATGGCAAACTTACATTTGTAGTTCGAACAACATGTTGTTCAACTAAAATGTGATGTTTGTTTGGGATAAATTCATGCCAACTACGGAAACGGCCTATAGCAGTTTAATACTGCATAGGTTTCTCCAATTGTACGTCATTTAACACGATCTTCCTCAGTCACCCTGAGGTCCTGGTGATTTTGTTTACTTTTCATGGCAACGTATGACATACGTTTCATGACATACGTTATGTAGCCATATCGTCGGCATCACGCCCAGTGTGTACATATCCATTTTCCTTATACATAACAAAGAATTCAGAAAATGTATAGTTCCGGGTAGCTATTTGAGTATGAATGCCACCCACGGACCAAGGGCGGTATATCCGTGAAACTTGACATATAGGCTGATTTCATGTAAATGCCTCCATTTTATTAGGTAACGTCACACAGATTTAACATATTTCAGGACATTTTTGGAAAAAAAGTTATGTAGGTACTTATATTTTCTACCTTCAAAGGGTGACCTTTTGTGAATAGTATTTAGCACATAATCCACCTACGGATAAGCTGGATTATTCGGGTTTTCTCTGATGTTCCTTTTTTGGATACTTAAATATTTAGGTACAATACCGTGGGTCGCGGGTATTTTTAAATGTGTTACCGTGGTCTCCACAGCACAGGCAACTGAAGGAATACGGATGGGTTTTAGTCAGTAAAAATCTTCTCCGCGGAGAAACAGAGCGGGAGAAGTTATTTGATGATTTCCTACCCAAAAAAGATATAATACCGTGGATTGCACGTAAAAGAGCAAAGATTTAGATATGATTTTCAAATGGTTTAAAAGGAACCCTCTGGTATTGAACCCAATTAGGTCCAAGTCATACCGCAAGTAATCAAGCGCGGGCCTGCGGATGGTGAGTAATGCGTAGCGCACCGACCGATCAGGACCAGGCCCGTGCCGGACGGTGCATACGTGTTCCACGCGCGCCTCAAAGAGATATCAGCATAAGTGAAGGGGCCCGTTAGGGTCGTAACTTGCCGAGGCAGCGGGATTGTTCGAAAGGGCTAAGAAAGGAACATGGCTGGGTTTTAGTCAGTAAGAGTATGACACTCCCTTCTGCTCCACCCAGAGTGGGAGGGGTCATATGATGATTTCCCAGCCTCAAAATAAATAAATAAAGGAATTAAGAGATTTTCTGAACAAAATTTGGTGGTACGATTCGGACTTGAAGATTAATGGTTGTTCAATTCATAGGGTGCATAAGTCCGTAAACTTGGGGTGGTGTTAGACGAGCTAACACATAATGGAGCACAGAATCCAAGCTAAACTATGCTGACACTGTGTATGTTGTTTATGCATTCTTGGTGGAATCCAATAATGTATCCAGCAAGTTCAGAATCTTGTACGAGGTTTCATTTCTATGTCCCCGTTCTCACGTAATTCCATTTTTAAATAAATGAAATTTGATGAGACTTTCAGATTCCAGAAAGCTTTGTCCGACTACCCCACTCTTTGGCACAATTGACGCAAAAAAAAACAATATAAAAAGTAAGTTGGTTACGAGATATAAATCAAGTTACAACAGGATCTTCTTACCTTCTGTTCGCGGCAACGCACCAAACTGCTGTTTCTTGTGGAAGCTTTAAATTTGCCGCCTCTCGTTGCTGATACGGCTTGCTTCCTCCTTTTCGTGCTATAAAAACAGTTGGTACTTTTAGTATTAAATGAAAACATGCTTGCTAGGAGCACAAAAGGAAATTAGTTTCTGAAGTCACCCTATGAATGTATACAGCACTGCAGACAGCAGCATGATTTAATTTCACTTTACACTTATCACTTTATTCTGTGTGGTGATTGAATCGTTTTCTTTCGAATTACACAACACAACACAACTCAGTCAGTCATACGAAGATGTTTTATGTTATTTAATTGCACCACTTTCTTGTCCTATCTTTTATTTATTAACCGCTTCTCCAGTATTATTCATTCAGATGCTGTTATTTATCGTACGTCCATTATTTTATTTTCATCAATTTTTTTTATATACATTGACAGCCGCTTGCATCGTTTGCCCCCGCGTCCAGTCGTATGTCATAGACTATAGACAAGTCTATTAATTACCATAGACAAATTATGTTGCTGAGCGTCGTTAAAACAAAAACTATATAATAATATGGTTTTTATTTATTTTCTTTTATTATATTTATTGGTTTTAATTAACAATATTAAAACAGTATTAAAGAATTTCATCAAAATATTTGACACTAACAGACCGACCTTATTTGGAAAATAGACTCAACTTTCTCCAATAGTAATGAAAATATAGTGACAATTTTATCAACTTATTCATATCACATTACAATCTAGTCACGCGCCGTCTCTTCCACAAATCATCAAAATATCCTAGAAAATAAAGTTTTTATCATTTTAAATGCGAAAATGGAATTTTATTAATGGAAATAAAGTTCAAGCCAATGGAAATAAGAATAGAGATAATATTACAAGATGGCCGTCCTAAGCGGTTGTTGAACCTTATTTTTTTTATTGGCATTGATACTTCGCATACAGCCAGTGCATTCAAATAGAACAATTCGATGTATCGACTAAAATACGTAAAATTATTCGAGTGGGTGAATAGAATTTGCATTTTTTGAATTTTATTTAGTTTATAAAATCCACTAAAAACTGCTGGAGACCACTGGTGTTTCTGGCTAGCTAAACCACGCAAAAGATACGTAAGTCATAGTTTTTATTCAATGGAGTAGATATATTATTTGCAGGGAGAAAATTGTTTTTTTTTACTGTAGGATCAAATCACTCCTGTCGGTCTGGGTTTAAGCGGAAGGGAGTATCAGACTCTTACTGACTACCCATCCGTTTTCCCTCCTTAGCTCTTTGAATTCCTGGGCAGCGGTAACCCTTTCGGACAATCCCGCTGGCAAAAAAGTTGCTTAAAAGGAGTTTTGAATTTTGATTGCAATAATTTCTCGAATATGGTCTATGATAGCTTAGTAATCGACTTCTAAATTACGATGAGTCATGCCGATAAAAGTTACGATCACTGACTAAAACCATTTGACTGGTTTATGGTTTTAGCGACCATAATACTTACCTAGTACAAGCATCTTCAAGCCACAGTATATTACGTCTGAGGTGGTTGCCAAGAACAACTATCCATATCTAAGTGCTTATGCTAAGGTGTATACGTAACCAGACAACTTGTAACGTTCTGGTTTCATTGACAACACAAATCGAAGCCTTCAATTACAGGCACTTTAGAATTGTCAAGGGTTTGGTCAGCCCGAAAGATGAAGCTAGTTGCCCATTCCAATGAAGAAGAACTGGTAAGAAACTACTGTTACACTTGTAATAAAAACATTGCTACAAAATCTATTCTTGAGTTACTTAGACTGTAAACTGCCGAGGTCTTCCGATTTATTACTCTCATTTAAGAATGAACTAGGTATCTAAGAATGGCGCATGAAATGGTTATACTAAGTAACGTACTGACTGCATGCTGGTAGCGAGTCTGAGCATTGATACACTATACTTGATTTATGTTGGCGTTTTAAAACCTTAATACCGGTGTTCTCAAAATGAGTAAGTGTTTACAGACAAATTATACCATATTTAACCTTTTGAATGCCATTATCACATATATATACGTGACAAGCAAGCGCAAGCCCTGTACGTCAACGACATAAATATGTAACAATGCGGGTACATTATAACGCGAAATAAAAATTAAGTCATTACTTTTGTGTGTGTTTACATAGATATCTTAAAAACTGAAGCTCTCGTACTTATTCAATGACATGAAAAAAATGAAAAGATACCATAGATATTGGGAAATTCATGATACCAAGAAGAAACAAATTTGTAGCTTGGCGTGGAGGGCACGCGCGTGCGTTTCTGTTCTGGCATTCAATAGGTTAAAGTCGATCTTCAACTGTTATGTAGGAATATACTCAAAGAGATTTTCCACGTTAGCCGTGCATTTGTTTGCCCGCACAGCATTTGTGCGTAGTGTAGGTAGCAGTTAATGATCCTGCCTATATTTTCCAACATTGCTTAACAGTGAGCTCCTCAAGCGGCGGCTTTAAACCCACCAACAGATGCAGAAAAAAAGTCTTTAAAATGTCCCCCAAACTGATTTTAATGATTTCTTAATATCAACATGGCTCACCACAAATTGCTAAGACAAAGAACCCATTATCTCGTGTATTTCTATAATACTCGAGTTCGTCGCCTCGCAATCCGCTTAGGAGTTTAAATATCATTGTATTGAGAACATATCGCCCTCACGAGCTGTAATGTCATATTAAAGATGCTCCTTGAATTATAATGAGAGACTAGTCTTATGTTCGCGGATTTGGTTGTGAAAGGACTTGATTTTAAAGGAATTTTTGGTAGAAAATTGTGTGGAATAAAACTCAGCATTAGTTTGGGACTTTCAGCATTTTGACCTTCGAACAACTACTTTCTATAATTTCAATAAAAAATACACATACAATTACATTGAAAAATTATTAGTCTTATGAACTTTAAATCGTTTATTACAACACAATTGATTTGTGTTGCCAACATACGATTCAAAATTTCAGATTTTTATAAATCAGTTATAACCACATTGCAAGTAGGTATGTATGCTACTTAAACATCAATAAAAAGTTGAAAAACATTTCCAACAATAAACAGACACATCAAATACTCCTTCGCTATACATGGATTCCATATAATAATATCACCAACAATGTCAGGTATAAAATAAAAACAGACGATAAAATATAAACTTTATATTTCTTTATTTTCTGTACAATGTAATACTAAAACGTATACATTTGATATTGTTTTATATCATTCGGTAAGTTTACAGAGCGTTTAAAAGATAGAATTGCCATAGACTTCGGGAACTTTAAACGTATAGAGTAACATAGCCTGTGAGGGGTGTGAAATATTTTATTTATTTGTATGTACAGTCTAAATTACTGAACTGACCCCTACAAATAAAATTTTCTAGTATTATATCTGAGAATACGTTTACGCATAATCAACCTATAATGTTCTTAGTGCTAGGACACATGCCGTCTCTCAATGAGAGGAAATCCACCACGAAGGCCGAGTGCAGCTTGGTAGATGTCATATGTGCTCGAATTTTTCGTTCTAGGACGTGCCGGTTTTCACACAGTTTTGAGAGCAGTAGTGATGAAATAATTTTCGCGCATTATGTTCGAACCTACGACCGACTCGTAAGTCACAGTCATTGCCACTGAGCCACCACTGCTGCCACACACAATCCACCTGTTATGTAGCTTTTAACTCCCTCCAGGATTTACATGAGGCACAAGACTGACCTGTCCAGCGTATTAGGTATTACTTACTGGTTGGGAAAAATATATGACGAATATAATAATAACCCAATCACGATAGAAACAGTTTGGAAAAAGTTTTGGATTATTAAAAATTATGAGCAGTTAAACGTTCAGTACTTGTTTTATCCATATTAAAATGTTGGTTCGTTCGACTACTCGCTTTATTTTATTTTGAATTGTGTCCCAAAATAATTATCTTCATAATATTAAATAGGCATATCTATCTTTTTAAAGCTCTGTGGTAAAGTTTTAAAACTGGAGACACTAAATCAAAATAATTTGGCCTTTTATTATCTTATCTGATATCTAGTGAATTTTCATTGTAAGTATAGCTAGGGGCAATCAATTACGTGAATAATAAAACAAAAGCTTTTACACAGCAACCATGCATTTGAAATCTAGAGACATTCTTTCAAATACCTTGTCGAACAAAAGTTTCAAGTAATACGTTTTTTGTCTCTCCAGATAAAAACATAGAAATCTTTGTAAGTATTCTTTGGTCTTATATTATAAGCTGTAATCTTAAATTTACATACATATTGGATCTAAACAAAATAATCTTATAGCAAAGTATTGGCACGTTTTAGCATTCATGGTTTAGCCATTGAATAAAAAAGTAATCACACTACAGAAAAAGTGCAAGTTCTAAACATGCAGTGGATTTAGCTTACTATGATCCGTTTCCTTCTAATTCTACCTGATAGTAAAAGACACCAATATTTTCAGTCTAGTCAGAAGCAGTTCTAGCAGCGATTGACTACGTAAATTCTCTCCATTATCGCCGTTTATAATGCGAGAGAGAAAACAAATAGGATACTAGCTATTCTATCTGTTTTCTCCCTCGCACTTTTATACAGACAATCAATCGAGTGACAGTTATCACACAGTCGGCTACTTTGTTTGCTAAGCAAATTGATACACTGGTTCACAGTTGGGACATTTCGATTTCGTAGTTACAGTCCGTGGACCGTTGTTTAGAACTAGGGATGACACGGGTAAATGACTGGGTACGAGACGTATTTTGTAAATTCAGTTCTAATTTATATTTAAGTTTTAGGCAGTATACAGGGTGAAATTGAATTCATGGGCACTATTTTAAGGGGGTGTACTCCTAATTATGAACAACTTAATAGTAACGGAACAAATCTGAAATCGCGAAAACATGCGGTTTCATACATTATGCTTAACTCGTCAAAATGTAGGGAAAAGCTGATTTTTTTTCGCGTTTTCGGGTTTGTTCCCATAGTGAAAGTTCATAATGATGTGTACAATGACCCCTTGAAATATTGCCCATGAATTCAAATTCACCCTGTGCGTAGGTAATAAGGTTCTGCGATTTAAAATATTTTTTTTAACTTAAATCAGTATTTGTAGGTACGTTAAATGCCAAAACATGCCAAACTTTTAACAAACACTAATAATATCGGTGAGATGTGGCTACCAAACTATTTCAACTAAATACATAAAATTATACGATATAGTATTTATGGAAGAATTCACTAATATAATATATCTACATCTTAATACCCGTATTATGTAAATATGGCAGCTAAATTATTTCACATATTTAATATTTAATGTTATATTAAATTTTTGGTAGATTCTAACGCTCTTTCGTAGAATGAAATTATGTTAATGCTTGATGATTTCGTATAATTATACAGTTAATAACCATAAATATTGTAAAGATTTTTTTTTGTTACCTAGAATTTTATTGCCAATCAACAATAAATAACTTAAATAATAATATGCTTGAACTGAATCATTTGTTTATTCAGTATTGTGATTTTAATAATTTATTGCTCTATAGAATATTCACTGAACTATCTAATGAGTTTTGACAGAAATTGAAAGAGCTTCTATTTGTTCATAACTAGCAATAGCAATTAAATTAGCAGGAAAACAAACATTTCTATTATACAAAATCCTATTATAGACAAATCAAATTATTTTATATACAAATTCCAAGTAAATATTTTATCACTATAAAAATAATACTGACTCATGCATACATCGCATTTATACTTATAATATTTCTCCTTAAAATGCAATCCATAAATTATAAAACTTAGATAAATTATATCAAATTGTGACATCGAAATATAATTTTACAAAATTGAATTCAATCTTTTTCAAGAACCGAATCACTCATTTCGAATTATGAAATTTAAATTGTAATAAATCTTAGAATCACTATCATTTAGAATCATAATTTTAAAATAATTCTGCGACACTTTACATTAGGCAGGTATAATAGAAGATACTCATTCTTATGAAATTCAATAAGAAACAAAAATTACATTACGTTTGTAAGGCATTGTTCAGTGTGATAAATGCGAGCAATTTATTATGCTAGATATATCATATTCTAAATGAGCTCACGTACTACGATTTTGGTTATAATATAATATCATATATAATAACATAACGTGACTGTTACATTTTGACGATCAGCTGTCTTAGACAGTAATACTTTTGGTAAGTACCCACTTTGGTATAGAGTAGTGCTTTCCATACATAATCATCCCGTATATCATTGCCAAACAGTAAGTAGCGCCTGCCGTTAATATTACTCTGTGGCTTTTTTGATTTTTAGTATTGCCACGCTTGCATTTTTAATCGGGCACATTAAAATTGTTAAGCCAAGATTATTAAAAAAAAACACCATAAATTCAATTTATATCTCAATATAAATTTCCCAAACTTAAAGTGGGTACTTCCAAATGGACTCAAATCCGACTATAATTTGTCTGTAAAGTATATCCGTAATACCACAGTGAGCTCATGAAACATCGCCATACGTGAGTCTTGCAGTGCATGATGCAGTAAATTCCCTCACGATAATAAATCTCACTCGATTTATCATACTATGTGCTATCTTAGTCATTATTCTCTAAACCAGCCTTATCACTAGGGTTTGCTTACACAAAATAAATAATATGATATTTATTCTTTACTTTTCCCTTTCTCTTCAAAGGGTATTTAAGCCTTCTGAGGGGTTTCTCAAAAACCAAAATAAACTAATGTAATTTGGTTTTTAAAATAACAGAAAACAATATATGAAATTTGCTGTTGTTTGTAACATACAGATTTCTGCTTTCTGTATACATCTAAAGCCTTTATTAAATAAGCAATCTACCTTATTTCCATCAATTTTAACATACCTATTTCATAAATTGTTAAGTGTGTGTTTCTAATTCGTGTCTCGTAAGTTCAGTCTCCTGTATTTCGTCTTCACTTCGACTTGAATCTGAGTCTCCTGCAAAAAAAGAAGAAAGTCTCTCTCATTCATCATAGGATCATAATCTGCATGGCACAGACCTCGTCTCACTGAAAGGGAGTAGGCCATAAACCGCCACGCGGGTGCATTGCGGGTTGGTGGATCTTATATATCTTTGAATTTTTGGTTCTGGGTTAAACCGGTTTCTTAAAGATGTTTTGTTTCACTGCTTTGAGAGCAATGGTGATGAAATACATTATACTAAGTGAAGTGCTTGCACTAAATAAGGTCGCTCAGCGCGCTATGCAGCGAGTCAGAGTCTCTTTGAAAGATAAAATCAGAAATTAAATTATCCGGAAAAGAACCGAGAGAGTTACCGACATAGCTTGCAGAGTAAGCAAACCTTAATGGCAAAGGCCTGGCCGTGTTTGTCGCAGTACTGATGGCCGGTAGACAAGAGGAGCAAGCGTAGTATGGGACGCCCCCAAGCTAGATGGACCGATGACCTTCGGAAGGTGGCTAGGACATACTGTATGCGGAAGTTGGAGGACAAGGTGTTGTAATGTCCGGCAGTGGACAGCGATAGGCTGAGTTGATTGATTTAAGTGCTTGCCTGAGTTCGAACTCACGAGATAAGTCGGGGCTGTTACCATTGGGCCACCCTTATTCCTCTTACTGTCTATTCCATCATCATCATCTGCCTAGTCTTTCCCAACAGTGTTGGGGTCGGCTTCCAGTCTAACCATTTTACATGTAGCGACTGCCCATCTGACCTTCACAACCCAGTAACTGGGCAATACGATACCCCTTGGTAAGACTAGCTGCCAGACTTTCGGGCTTCTGACTACCCGTAACGACTGTCAAAGATCCACGAATGACAACCGGGACCAACGGCTTAGCGTGCTTTCCAAGGCACGGAGGAGTCTAGGTATGTAAAGATGGTCACCCATCCACGGTGAACCCCGGCAAGCGTAGCTTAACCTGATGAATGAACCTGTGCGGCTGTTAGTACTTAGACACGAGCTCCTCTTACTGTCTATTCTATGTCATTAAAAAACCATTATAAGTAAACGACGTAACTCATGTTAAATTGCTTGCTCAATATCGTACACCCACTTGCCATTTCAAGGTAAAAATTGTAGGATATTTAACAATACAAATAGGTAATATTCACTTCGTGGAACAGGCATTTCACTACCACGCAAGACGAAATAAGTTCGCTTTGGTAGTTATTTCGGTATTTTTATATGAATAAATCTTTTTCTACTCAAGATTCTTATTTTGCACACTCCTTTTACCTCTTTTCCGATCATACGTATCAGGTGACGTTTTATATTCTCTGCTTACACCCACAATATGAAGGCGTGAATTTATATTTTAGAAATAGTTGCAGTTGTATAAATAACGTGCAAAACCCCAGAGGAATGCAATCTAAATTTTAATCGGATTAGAAACTTGTTGAACTATCACATAGCGTTTCATTTTAATAATTTAATTAAAATTTTGTTCGTAATTGTTTATGTAGTTTCGGAAACAGTGTATTTTATATTTAATTACCTTTGCATTTCAAGGACTTGTTCAACAATAAATTGATGTATTTAACAGGTATTCGCCTGTTTTTGATTCAGGTTCAATAGCTATCATCATCATATTGACAGCCTTGATCCACCCAATACTGAATATGGGCCTTCTCCTTTTTGTGCAAAAGGAGTTTTTAAATGGCGAGTGTTAGGTTACTTCAAGGCACCGGGCACTAATGTCAACCGCATCGTTGCTTACCATCAGAACTGATGAGCGTAACTTAAATTGAACCAGCACTATTAATCGTATTATTATTATTATTATTACTACTAACAGTAAATTATTATGCTACGATTTAGGTTGTAAGTGTTTAGGAGTCATATGACTTAACAAAATAAAGGTCTTTGAATATGTAAAAAAATATCCCAGCTTACCGTGAGGCCTTGTATCCAGAGCCAGTACAGCAAGTGGAGTATCATCAAGCACTCCTGACCACCTCGCAGCCAAGACCCTGGATCCTCTATGACCCCTCACTACCACTGTAGGTACCACGTTGGACGAGATGGTGGAACCGCCACCATACATGGATACTCCAACATTTCTTCGTAATATGGTGCTAAAAGAGAATAAAAATGTTAAAAATATTCTTGAATCGTTTTCCTTCTCCCATGCTTTTTGAGTTTTCAAACTCGATTTAATTTTGGATCTGCAGTCAACTGACTTCTTACTGCCATTAGCAATTTAAACTTTGTCACAGTTATTTTTAGGGGGCATTGTTTAGATATAAAGTTTGGGGCTATTTAAAGTCATCCTTTTCTAAATAAAAAAGAAAAAAAATAAAAAAAGATATCAACTTTACCAAAATTAGAAATAGGAAAGTTTCTGGAGATCTTACTCAACCACGGCTGAACGGATTTAGATGACATTTTACCGTACAGAAATAGTGCTATGAAAATCTTTTAGAGCTTCAAGTACATTGTTAATGGGCGCTGTAGGTAAAATTATATGGAAATAAATAAACAAAAAACCAAGTACAAAAACACGTAACTGAAAACTGAAAAACGAACATCTATAGAATTTTGGTATTACACCAATTTTGGGACCAACCAACTTGTATTCGCAATCGGGTTTCTTGTTTCTTTTTAGAATTTACTTTATTTAAGTTTTGAGTGAAAAATTGGAAGACATGTGACATCCGCCATATGGCACTGGGCCCGCGTGGTGGATTATGCCACTTCCTCTCTTAGAGAGTTGTCCCAGCACTGGGAACATTATAGGCTGATTATGTTAAGTAAGTTTTTAGTTAATTTTTCCGCTCTTTGGGTCTACTGGGTCTACCCAGTGATACTCGCGTCATCAAGACGAATCTAACGACAATCAAAATCGATCCAAACATTGAGTACCTAGTTACGAGTGGACATAGAAACGGACATGTACATACAAGTCAAACACCCTCTTTTGGACTTCGCTTCAGTCGCGTAAAAACAAGATGGCAGCTAGTTAAAGATTTTGGGTAAGCGAGATTGCGGGCAAGCGGGATTATCAGAAAGGGCTAAGGAAGGAACATGGATGGGTTTAAATCAGTAAGAGTCTGACACTCCATTCCGCTCCACCCAGAGCGGGAGGAGTCATCGGATGATTTCCCACCGTCAAAAAAAAAAGCTAGTAAAGATTTGGATCACGAGCCATAGAAACCATGTAGCTGTACCTTTTTATAGCTTTCAATCATGTTTCGTTTAAACAATATGGTAGTTTTAATACAAGAGCCGCGGACTACATGAAAAAGTAAATGTAATTCTTTCTTATTCTTTACATCATCATCATTCATCATCATTCTCCTGCCCTTATCCCAATTTATTTGTGGTCGGCGCAACATGTCTTCTACCATACTTCTCTATTAGTCGTCATCTCGGTAGTCACTCCCTTTCTCGCCATATCATTTTTATTCTTCTTTTTCTTTACATGGAGTAAATAACTTAATGTAACACTCACCTCTGCTCCGGATCTCTTGGCCTGCTCTTCTTCTTGCACATGACTATCATCGCGACACACAGAGTAGTCAATATAGTCAGTAGAACAAGAGACAGTGCAGCTCCAACCAGTAGTGCAACACTGTTATCCGAGGGTTGTGGTTGAGGAGGTGGTACTGGTGTCATCGTTTGGAGAGAACCTGGGGATCATGGTGATGATTTAGATATCATTAATTTCATACGCTTCACACAAACTTCCTGTTCTAGCTTCTGCGTGTTAGGAAGAAGTAGGTAGAGGAGGTATACTAACTTATCTACCTAACCTTTTCCCAACAATTTTTTGTGTCGGCTTCCAGTCTGAGTCAACCTAAATATACATAAGTACCTACTCCACATGGAGTAGCTGCCTATCTGACCTCCGTAATTCAGTAACTACTCCTTAATACAATACCCCTTTGTAGGACTAGTTGTCAGAGCTTCTGACCCGTAACGACTGTCAAAGATCTACGTATGACAGCCGGGACTAGCGGCTTCACGTGATTTCTGAAGCTCGGAGGTGTCTCCATATGTAATGGTTGGTCATCTATCCATGAATTTACCGCGGCGAGCAAAGCTTAACCTTCGATCGACTGAAAAGCCACAAATCCCTCTAGTAGGTAAATATAAAAACAAGGTAACACCAGAAAAAGAAGACGATTTTTGGTTTTCAAATCGTGTGACCTGATGAAGCTACAGTTTTTTTTTTTAAGGTTGGGATATCATCAAATGAGTAATGACTACTCCCGCGCTGGGTGGAGCGGAAGGGAGTGTCAGACTCTTACTGACTAAAACCCATCCAGGTACCTTCCTCAGCCCTCTATATTCCGGGGTAGCGGTATCCCTTTCTGTCAATCCCGCTTACCCGGCAGGCTTCGGCCCTAACGGCCCCCTTCAAATGCTGACATCTTTTTGAGGCGCGCGTGGAACACGTACGCGCCGTCCGGCACGGGCCTGGTCCTGATCGAACAGTGGGCTACCCATTACTCACCACCCGCAAGCTACTGTCTAAGCTAGAACTTATGTTTAACATGACTTCACGCCTGTTATCCCCAAAGGGTAAGACAGAGGTCTACATCCATATTTCGTCAAAGAAGTTTAAGTCCCATGGGGATTCAAATAATCTATAAAAAAGAAAATCAAATGATATCAACACTGATGTGACTGACGCATAGACTGACGATAAACTAATCGGTTGAAATATTTTATTTTATTTATTTTAAGAAAATTACATTTAACAGTAAGTTCGTACAAAATATGGCTAATTATAAGTTTCCACTTAAAGTTTACAATTTAAGCGAGGGGCATACTTTCAGGTTGTATAGTAGGTACTCATGAAAATCAACATCTTTGTCCATGAAACCAACTCTGAAATACGAAAAAAAATCAGCTGTTCCATACATTTTGACGAATTGTCAAGTACGAACACAAATGTACTGAACAGCTGATTTTTTTCGTGTTTTCAGGTATAGTTCCATAGTCAAAGTTGTTCAGTTTCATGAGTATAACCCCTGAAAGTATGTCCCTCGTTTAACCTAACACACTGTATATGTGAACGTAGAAAGCTTTTCCCACCTAGCTACGTTTAACTGTACCAAACATAGATAACCTCCTTATAAACTGCATTCTGGGACGATCAAACGGCAGTAAGCTATCCAAACATTTGCAGGAGTCAAAGCAATTCACTCATGTATCCCGAAGACGTCTACTGTTTGGTTTTGCACTATCTATACACATGATTATAATTAAAGGGTCTGTTTGTAATGAAAAAATAACAGCTCTTCTTAGCATATCGATGGCAATATAAATGGACTAGGCCCAGAATTCGGCTACGTGTTTGGCGCCATCACTAGCGTCTATCAGTTCCTGTAACGTGCATACGGCAGGACACGAAGGACACGATATTAAGTGTCCCATCGTTTGTAGAACAGCACCAGATTCACACTCCAAGGCGGCTTTTTAATACTTACATGTGTATGCACTTATATATTTTTTATTTGTCTATTTGTTCCGGTTAACCTCAAAATTGTTATACCATGACGGGACTAACAGCAGCAAATAGCTGATGTTATATGGAATAACTAAAGCTACATTTATTTTATAAAAATTACTAAATCCACACAGGTGAAGCCGCGAGCAGCAGTTGGTTCTTCATATAGTTAAATGCAAAGTAAATGGGGTACTTAGAGCTAATGATAGTTATAATATTATGGGTGTTAGAAGCCTGCACTTGATCTCTCTCAGGTCGCATTGCCGTCCCATTGGACTGTCATAGTAGGATGAGAGATGATGAGTCGCAGACTAAGATGCACTCTGCATCTTAGTCTGCGAACAGACTTCTTGTATTGTACACTATAATATCTTCCGCGCCGCAAGCTGGTCTCTACTGAGATTGATCGCCGTCGGTCTAGAAGACTATAATATTGAATCAATAAGCTGGAGCAGCCCGTAAGTCTGTCAGCCAGTCTTACCAAGGGGTATCGTATTAACCAGTTACTGACCGGGCTGTGGAGGTCAGATAGGTACTTCATGTAAAATACTGGTTGAATACCAGTATTTTACATGAAGTACCTGCATCCGTTTAGACTATAAGCTGACCCCAACATAGTTGGGGAAAGGCTAGACAGAGATAAAATAGATTTTATCATTTGTAAGCTGCCGTCATTCAGTGTCGCTGGTTTAGTATGTCCGTAAGTCCTGTCAGTTCAAAATATACCAAAATGACACTCTTACTAAATATTGTTTACTTACCAGGTCTATCCAAGTCGTCGGCAGTTCGTATTCGTACGCTGTGCAATGCTGCAGGTCTTTGTGACCTTCCACGGGGTGTTTCGGCGTATACCAGCAATGTATACTTTCCAGGTGACAAAGCATCTAAAGCGAATTGAGGCTTGTCGTTCCTGACACGGTAAACAGCTTCAGTCAATCCAAAGGCTGAGATACCCTGAGATAAAGAAATAATTGGATATATTTTATAGTGAAATAATCACTTTATTTATTATAAACTTTATAAGTGAGATTTTCTTTATATTCATGTTAAATATGAGAAATGATATAAATTTCTGAATGTTTAGAGGTTGAAAACGATATAACTTATACGATCTTCAATCTAATTACAAAACTTAACAGGAATATACAATAAATAAACCGTATTTGGACTTCATTTAGTAACGAAATTCTTTGACAAAACATTATAAGTATTTAGTAGATATTGAAATTCTCGTTCAACATTTATTCAATTCAATGATAAAAACACACATTGTATACAATCTAAAACATAAAACAGTGTAAGTACACAAAGAAAACATAGACCAATATGTGGTGAAAGCATTAATAGAACAACCACATTTTAGAAAACCTGACACAAACACAAAATGTTAGAATAAACTGCGTGCGTAAACAAAATAACCTGTGATCGAATAAAACTACCAAAAATGGAGGGAGAATTAACTGAACGCGTCATATAAATCTATTGAGGGCAGTAACAGGCATTTTTTGGTGTCGTTTTTACATATTCTTTGGAACATTCAAACAGAATTCATAGTACCAGAGCAAAACAAAACCGTTTCACAGTATTTTTGGAGTTGGAATAAATTCAATATACGTATACGTTATGTATTTAATTTATTATTACGATAAAATAATAAAGTAGAAAACTGTCATACATCAGAGGATTTTTTATTTGTTTTCTGTTTTCGAAAGTATGTTGTTGGTATTTGGAACGCAACAAGATTAGTTTGTAAGAATTCCGCGTGGTGTCTCTGCTAATCGCATCTCATGTGTCATGTCTGTAACGTTTGGATGAAACCACAAGTTGTTCAGTTATCTACAACGCAATTTAGGCCTCTCATCTACCTACGTTCATTTTCAAAAAGGTAGGTAACATTTAAATACAAAAAAAACGACAATTGTTATTGTCAAGAGGAACATTCCGAAGACTGATAGACGAATTTTATTGTTAGGGATTGAACAACATGCAATAGTTAAAGAGCGATACATATAACGAATAAATTAATGTAAAGAGTGATATTCCTGTGAATTCATTACTAGGGATAGAAAGAGCTGAAGATTTTCTAGATTGTCATGAAAATATTGTAGTTTCTAACTTCAGAGAGAATCGAATTCATTTCAAGGAAGACTTAGAAGACTTTGTTAAAAAGAGGCTTAACATACAACAGGACAACAGTGAGAAGAATGACCATAAAGCATTGTTTACACACTTAGAGTTTCTCAACTCAAATAGTCGATTCCTTTATATGAGGTATTCAATAATCTTGAATTTAAAATATGAGTTTCAATCTCAATTTGCAACCTTATTCTACTATTACATGACAAAATTCAAGTCCATTGCAATAATAAAATTGTGGACTTTTATAAAAAACAACTTAAATTACATAACGTTGAGTAAGTGTCAATGAACTTGCAATAACTGAGATTCTGAATTGAAGCGCTATTCATACGACACTGGCATCTCGAAAGGCCGAGGATAGCCACTCGACTAAAAATCTCGTTTGAACATTTTTACCTCTTGATGGTCGGGAAACTCTGCTCATGCAAACAAGGCTTTAGGATGAAGACACAAAGGGAGCTTTAAGATGAAGACAGAAAGGGTTGCGAAGGTCTTGTTAGCACGGCACCAAAGCCACGCCGCGCTCACCTGATCGTTCATCGTGGAGATCTCATTGTCTTCTTGCGCAGTTTCAGCGCGATGCCGTACCTCCAAAGCTTCGAGAAGGAACCGCTGAGGTAGACCTCCGTCGTGGCCGGGGTCGCAGTGGAGGAGCTCGTTTTCGATCTCGCAGTTGCTGGGCGGTTCGGGAAGCGCTGGGGAGGTGAGGCGTGATGTATGTTGGGCATGCATATGATATAAGTGATGAAAATAACGATGAATTATGGAAGTATTATGAAACTTAATATAGACATACATTCTAGTTGTAACAAAAAAAAAAAAAAAAAGAAAGTTGTTGGAAGTTGTCCAAAGAAAAAATTATATGAAAAAAAAACAAAGTTATAGTGCATTGCACACGTAATCTAATCAAACAGTAATCTTAAACCAATTTAAGCTACAACTTAATTTAAGTAAATAAAATTGTCTTTTCTAGAAAACAAGCAAAGCAATGATGATCAACCTCTAAAATTGTGATTTCTTTGCAAAAGTTAAAAGCCGACTAAAATTAAAATATTACCGGCAGGTAAGATCCTGAACAGGCACGGCTCCCGCTGGTTACCAACATCGTTGCTGGCCCAGCACGCTAGCCAGCCCAGGTCTTCCTCAATATCTGAGTGCAATCCGTGAATAACAGTGCTGGTGGAACCCATCACTGTCACGTTGGCTGCTGGTATCTGAGGGAGTTGCTTAGTGATGAAATATCGTGCTTTTTTATCATATGGATATAGGTCTCGTAGAGAAAAAATCATCAACTTCAACCAGATGCCTGCTAAGCTAAATCTGGATACTTTAGCTGTGTTAGAAGTACTCGAGTTCCATCATCTTTTAGTATATTCCATTATTAGCATTAGTTTTATAAATAAACGACATAAAGCTTTGATTTTATGTCCTTCTTCTATTGTTTTGTATTCTTAATAATATGAACAGAATCTCAATTTTTTTGCAAATGTGATGTCAATATTATAGAAAACTACACAAATTACATAACTAGACTATCATCAAAATAGTTGGATCTCAAAAAAAATTGTAATTGTTGTATATTAAAAGTTTTTGTAACATACCGGCAAAACATCCTTGGTCCCATTATAAGTCCAGTAGAACCTCAACGGGCCGGCGTCGCGACTGGCTGGTGCAGTCACTGAACACCTCGCCCTGACTTCGCCTCCAGGAGCACCAGCTAACTGCTGTATCACGTTACCAGATGCACATTCTGGTCGGGCTAGATAAGAAGGGACAAGACGATAACGTTGAGGTGATGAAGTTACAATATTGATGCAAAAAAGAGTTAATTACAAGTCAAGTTACATTAGCACCCACTTTATTTAGTTACGTATAGTATCATTGAAAATAGATCTCAATAAGTGAAAACACTTCTTCCATACTAAAATATTCCCAAAACGTTTAGTGCGTACGGATTGTCCCTATCTTTGTATAAATTAAATGAAGGGTACCTATATTCTTCACAATAATTCCGGTGAGATTGAACATAAAACGTCATTAAAGTTAGTTAAGAAAGTTAATCAGACCTCATCAACCGCTTTATAAACATAAGACGTGATCAAGGTCAAGAGTATTCCATAATACATAGGGTGAAATTGAATTTATGGTCACTTTTTAAGGGGTTCGCGAAAAAAAATCAGCTGTTCCATACATTATGCTCGCAAACTCGTAAAAATGTAGGGAACAGCTGATTTTTTTTTGCAATTTCAGAATTTTTCCAATAGTAAAAGTTGTTCATAATGATGAGTACAATAGCCCCTTAAAATATTACCCATGAATTCAAAATCACCCTGTTTATTTTTTAACATAACTAGACTCACACAGAACATTCAAAGTAAGGGGGTCGCTCAGTGCGCTGCCCTCGGAATTCCTCGCTCGACATCGGTACACCGTCGAGTGATGTCTTCGCAGTCCTCTGATCACCAGTCTGTTGTTCTCTATGGACAGACCTCCAATTGGGTCATCCCTGATTAGATGGACCTGGACATAAAAGATCAGAGAGGTTGAGTACAGTTTGTGGCAGTAAGGGCCAAGCCCCATTAGTGCGTTGCGCTGCGTTGCGTCGTCGCAGCGTCGTCGCTGCGTCGTTTTCCATACATTTTTTATGACATGCCCCATCAGACCGTTGCGTCGTCGCGCGCGACGTTTCAACGGATCGACGGACAAAAGACGAAGCGGGAAGGAGGGTGATGCGCTGCGTTGTCGGAGTGACAATGATCCTATGCTAAAGGAGGAAGCTAGACGAGCGTAAGCTGAGACGCAGCTGCGACGGCGTGCATAACCTTTTGCGTTGCGGTGTCGCAGCGTCAACGCAATGCAGGTGTGACATACAATGCGTTGTTCCGTGGCGACGACGCGACGCAACGCACTAATGGGGCCTCACTCTAAGATGACAGAAGCTGGGATGACAAATGATTTGAGAAAAGTCAAATGTTTTTTTAGTATTTTTAACCTGTAGCAATTTGATATTTGTTGCCAGTCGTTTGTGTATTACTGCATGGTCTGCATGGCAGAAGCTTCTTTTTCCTTGGCTTAGGCATTCTTAAACAATTGTCTTTATCATACTTGGTCATTTTATAACTTTTTTTTTAAATTTTCAAAGTCATTGATTTATTTAAAATAGGCACATTTGAACGTCAAAATTAACTCAAAAATAGAATTGATTCTAGTGTCCCGTTTCAAAAAGAAGTTTTCTATGGGGAAAAATGGGAAAGAAACTCCACCGTTACTCTTTTAAAAAAAACCATTATGTATAAAACTATAGGTAAAGGCGATGCCCAAGAATAAATTTACTATACCACAACAGGTTAAAAAAATACAAATTATGCAGTAACAGTAAATGATTTTCTGAAAGGTTTAACAAGTAATAAGTCAGTGTGCGAATTACAGTAATCACCAAATTTAAGATCAATGTCATAAAAATTATAAATTTAAATACATTTCAATTAGCAACCAGTTTGATATTATTTAGTTTTCGACCTTTTTTATTCTTACAACCGTTTTCAACAATGGCTGCCCTTACATTACTAAAAACGGAATGAGGTAAGACCAGAATTTACGATTTTACACCACAATCACAAATATACTTATAAATAATAATCTAAAGAAACATATACAAGTATAATCTTCAAAGCGACTTGACTAATGACTTTCTTTTTAAACCTCAAGATTCTAAAAATAAAGCAAAAGCTAATTATGACAACGTATTACGTAAAACCGAATGTTATTATGAAGTTATTATTTGCCAGTATAACAAATTGAATTTTCATGAAGCAACAATTAAATTCTCATTATTGAATCACGCTAACTAAGACTTAGGTACTTGAACATGCCAACTTACTATTTACGGCCAACTTTGTTGAATTTCTTTATAATGTTGGAGTTTAAAATTGTTTTAATTGTTTAATGTATGAATTGTTGCTGTGTTTTGAAGTGGATGGAGGTTTTGTTGTGCCCGCTTTAGCAATAAATCCAAAAACAGTGTCATTAGTATCACATATAATTTTGTTGATTATTAAATACATTATTTTTAACATTTTAAAAGAATAACGGTGGAGTTAATACCCATTCTTCTCCATACGAAACTACCTGTCGAAAAGGGCAACTAGAATCAATTTAATTTTTTTGTAAATCTACCTTCTATGTGCCTATTTGAAATAAATGATTTCACTTTGACTTGACTAACTGTATTTTATACCGTCCTACTGCTGAGAAAACGCCTCCCCTAAATTATTCTTGCCATCGTTTTCTAGAACACTCTCGACCAAGCCGCTGTGGTACGCGTCTAGGTCGTCTCGCTACCTCTTCCTGGGCTGGTTGATTACTCTTTAAACTGAAGTGTATAGGCAGACAGTTCAGACTAAAATGACAATAAAGGGCATTTTGTGTTACACTTACTTCAGGTCCCTTATAAAAAGTGAAATTAACAGCTGGTGGCGATGCATCAGCTGAGCACAGCAGCACAGCGTTTTCATCTTCCCGCAGCAGACGAGGCTCCTTGGGTTCTACCAGAGATATCTGGGTCACTGGAGGATCTGCAACAAACTTTATATTTGAGTAAACCACCTATTACACCTGCCTGTAGGTTGCGTAAGTTTTATGATATTATTTTTTGTAAATTAAAAGCATTTCTAATGAGAAGGGACTCTCCGAATTGCCTAGTGTGTCAGGAATGAATCTTAAACCAATGTCGCCAGAAGCGATATTAGTTTATTCTGTAATTGTAATGTCTTCGGATAAGGTTACGATGGAACTTTTGTAACATTTTGAAAAGAAAAAAAAAGTACCTAATTAATGCGGCATCCGGTATTTATAGGTCGGATGCCGTTGTGAATTACCAATCAGAGAAAGTCCTGGCGCCGAGGAGGTAGATAGCAAGTTACACACATTTAGATTTTTCGGTTTAACCTATATTATTGGTATAGACACTAAGCTATTTTTCAAACACGAATTTATGCGTTGTTTCTTCGGACTAATTTCAATTTGTTCAGCATTTCAACAATAGGGTATTTGAAAGGGTAGTCAATAACGATAACGTTACTTTTTATGAATTGTCAAAACGTGGGCTTTGTATGTGATTTGTAAGAAATATAACAATGTGACGTCACAGATTTTTGGAATCAAATGGAATACTTATTAGCATTAAATATAATTCGACAATTACATTTTAATTTCTGTACGGTGATGCAAGTTTTTAAGACGAGCGGTGTTTTATCTATGTGATTTCATGTTTAATTTTTGACCATTTCAAATAGTCAATTCTTTGTCAGTGCAACAATGATAAATTGAGACGTTTGCAGTCATTTTAGAAATCATTAAATACTAGAACCTTACCTTTGATTCGGAACAAGTTTCGATTATTTACTCATTTTATTCAGAATCTCCTACCTAACATTTTTAAAGAGCAATTTTCGTTTTAAATTCCAATGGAACTTTTAGATTGATTGATTAAAACTGTCACTAAGTTTGGAAATTGTTAGAACCTTCCAATCTGCTATTCGAACTAATAGTTCCAAAGACTTGTAACTTGAAGATAATAACTTTAAATAGAAGTGGATTTAATTATTGAATAACGAAGACTGTTTGGTTTGAAATCAATCTTCGCTGGAAAATTCATCAGCTTTCTTTGTAATAAGTACGAGTAGAATTTTTGAAAACCCAAATTCTTTGAATATCTAAATTCAGAGAAGCAAATTCAAAAGGTCGGCACTTTTTGAACGTCAAAATTACATTTCACGTCAAAATTAAGTTACCACTGGGCCAAAAACTGCTCTACAATTCTTAGCACTAAATTGTTTGAGCCCAAGGGGTGGCTACGTTGATAGCAGCATCAATGGCATTCTATAAGTCAAAGTTACAAGTGAAGGTACAGGACTCCAGAAATTTTGAAATGGTACAATAAAATCACTTCACTCATCGTTGAAGAATTAGCTACAAAAATGTGAAAGCTGTACTTAAAATATTTGACGCTCGTTATATCTTTGTAACTACGCAGTTGCAAAGATGGAGCAACAGCTACACTTGGTACTGCAATATCGACCACTGGTGACTCAAATGGACTATTGTTACCCTGGAGCTCTGCTGCTACGCTAAGGACAAAGAGCGTGCAGATAAGTGAATATTTCTATTGGGGCAGACAGCGACAGAATTGTTTATTCAGAGCACGGATGCTCTGACAAAGTCGGACCTACATAATGCTGGGCCAAAGAGTAGAGAGGTGTAAGAAGGAGCTTATAATTATTATTGTCGATGGCATTTTTTACTTGACGAAGGACCCTTCTTTTGAACTCAATTTGTGTCCATTGTGGATATTGTTAGTTACGTATACAAGGTGTCCCAGCCGCCGCGGGAGACGCTCCGGGCGTCGGGAGCCACGTGACGACTCCCGGCCACCGTAGGCGCGGGCCTGCGGACGGTGAGTAATGGGTGACTCACCGTCCGATCAGCACCAGACCCGTGCCGTACGGCGCGTATATGTTCCACGCGCGCCTCAAAGAGATGTCAGCATATGAAGGGGCCCCTCAGGGCCAAGCCTGCCGGGTAAGCGGGATTGTCCGAAAGGGTTACCGCTACCCCGGAACATAAAGGGCTACGGAAGGAACATGGATGGGTTTTAGTCAGTAAGAGTCTGACACTCCCTTCCGCTCCACCCAGAGCGGGAGCAGTCATTGGATGATTTCCCAGCCTTAAAAAAAAAAAAAAAAAAAGGTGTAACCGAAAGGGTACATACATACAAAAGGATATGCTACAGACCACCAAAATGAACAACTTTTACTATTGGACCAACTCGAAATCGTGAAAAAAAATCAGCTGTTCCCTACATTTCGACGAGTCACGTGACCAAAAATGTATAGAACAGCTGATTTTTTTTTGCAATTTCGGAGTTGGTCTTTTTTTTTACCTAAAAGTTGGGTATTGATTTATTCCTAGATTCTGGCACAACTTCATTAAGCTTCCTTTTTGGGTCTAACAGATTTAGAGTTGACTAGCTTCTGCCAGCAGATCGCCCATGTGGATGTTGAATATTGTTCCATAGGAACGCACTGCCGAGATAAATGTACCCTACGTGTTAATCCCGGTTATAAACTGTGTTAGCTAGCCGATCTGGCGTGATTTACTAACAAACATCCATGCAAACTTTTTCATTTACAATATTAGTGTAGAATTCTATTAGCAAAACAGAGACACCAGGTTAGTCACTAACCACACGAAAAGAAGAAGTAGCAAAACGGAACATCTGACGCATAGCGTGATTTAATTTTTTTAAAGCGGAACCCCTATTTTACTTCCTGATTATAAATTACTAGCTTCCGCCCGCGGCTTCGCCCGCAAAATATGTCGACAAATTATACACATAAACCTTCCTCTTGAATCACTCACACACAAAAACCGCATCAAAATCCGTTGCGTAGTTTTAAAGATTTAAGCATACATAGGGATATAGGGACAGAGAAAGCGACTTTGTTTTATACTATGTAGTGATAGGACACGAGCGGACTTGGCTATCAAATCCGGTGGATCAATGATATATTCAAAACATTGATCTTAGAGCTAAAACTAAAGATAAGTTTCCAAAGGCCTTAATATTAACAAGCCTAAAATAATTCAGAAACATCAACAACACATAAAATAACATCATGGCTTATTTCCCAGTTAGGGTTAGGCGGAAGTGAACTCAGAGCACGTGTACCTGGGCTGTCGCTGAAAATCAGCACTGTGGCTCTGTCTCGCATGGGGTCGAAGCATTTTGCTGAGCGACGACCGTTTTGGGCGAATGTGACGCATATTTTCCCACAACTTGTTTTTTTTACTCTGTCATGTTTGTCGCAAAATATATAACATAAACTCAAACTCAAACTCAAAGTATTTATTTCAAATAAACCAATTACAGGCACTTTTGAATTGTCAAGGTGTCGGTCAGTCAGAGAGATGAAGCTAGTTGCCCATTCCAAAGCAGTAGGTACCTATGGAGAAGAACGGGCAAGAAACTCCATGGACACTCTTTTAAACAAAATATGGTTACAAAATATTGGTTACATAGTTCATATTAGTATTATACATGTGAGAACGATGCATAACGTTAAAAGCATCAGATATAAAATATGTAAAAACTATTCAATAATTAAATTAAAACAAGCCTTAGCCGCTAAGAGATGACCAGTCCCTACTGACAGCGCCCGTTCACGAACATGGCGCATATATTAGCACCATTCAGCTCAACCATTTTGAAGGGAGCTAAATGATCCAACACACACGCCACCATCAGCGAGACATTAATGTGAGCATGGCATACTCTCAGCCGCCAGGGCACATTCAAGTCAATGAAAGACGTACCCGGTAAATGGTCGCTATAGAGTAGATACATAGTACTCACATATGTGCTAAGCAATTATACAATATTAAGAGATTGAATTTATACAACGCAAAGATGTTTTGTTTTAATGTTGTTGATCTTCCGCAGCTCCAACAGTTTTTAGTAATCTAATCAATTAGTTGATGCGCCCTTGTGGAGCTGGACTAGCATTGACCCAAGCATTTTTATCAGCAATGTAATCTCCCAATTTATTATAATATTTAAATGTTGTATAAAACGCACACTATGCAGCCAAGCATATGGCTGCATAGTGTGCGTTTTATACAACATTTAAATTTTGTTTCATTAAGTTCAAGAATGTGGGGAGGTATTTTATTGTAACATTTTAAACAGTACCCCATGAAAGATGAATCTACTTTAGCCAGCCTGAAACCTGGTTGAACTAATTGGTCCCTATTTCTAGTAAAATAATTGTGTCTCTTTTACTAAAAAGATGTAGATTTTTCCTTGGACATTTCACACAACGCCATATCGTCCCAAGCTAAGCAACCTAATGCTTGTGTTATGGTAACGAGATGGCTGATAAACTACTTATATATATTTTTTTTGTTGTTCTACATACATATTATAGATAGAAAAACACCCAGACTCGTAACAAATACTTGCAGGTCGTACAAAAATATTTGTTCCGTGCGGGAATCGAACCCGCGACATGCTGCGCAGCAGTCAATCGCTGAACCACTACGCCAGCCGTGTCGTCTAAAAAAACTTTTTTTCTTTGTTTTTTCCTACACCTACATTTCGCCAGTTATGTTTAAGTCCCATATAATAGAGGGCCAGCATAACCAGCATCAACCGGGCACCAAACTTCAACCAAAAAAAAGCGATATTGCCTTCAAAGTTATGCCTCGTCTGGCCCACTGAACTCTTTGCCCCACTTCGAACCTGGGGAGCGGGCAACAGTACAATTATTACGTTGTTTGTTTGTTTTGCAACTTGTATTACCTACTGCATTTCGTACGTGCATTAAATAAGTTTTTCGAAAATAACGAATTTTATTTGTAATTTCCCGCGTGCGATATTAAAACTTGTTTTAACTGTCCCCGTTGGGGAAGTATAGTGTGCAATTGTATTGTTTATATTATTAAAATAATTCAATCAACGAATTGAGTAATTGTCTCGTTGATCAGTTGAATTGGCATATATTGCCATTTATTTGCAGTGTTTAAAACTGTAGAAACGAAGATTTGCGATTCTTCCCATTCATTTCATAACGATAATAAAATTAGATATGTCGATAACAATAATAAAGTTATATATCCGAAATGTACAGAGGCCAGCACATCAAGTTACCACAATCTGTCAAATTTCTTTGATAGTATTTCAACTTTATTGCAAAGACATAAGGTTCATTTTTAATTGAGAAAATTTGACAGTTAGGGATAGCTTGATGTGCTGGCGTCTGTACCTATGGAATTGCCATATGCTTTCGAAATGTCATTTGATCAATCGTTTTTGGTCGCTATGTGCTAGAAAATGTCAAATTGTGTAACGAAATTCGATCAATCTTCCCAAACAAATGCATTGACATTCTTGACAATCTGAATCGCTGAGATAACAAATTGTTTGATCAACAATTTTAGAATTCGAATTTTTCGGTGTTCGAATTCTGAACCACCGAGACGACATTGTAGGTCTAAAAGACCAAGTAACCAACCACCACCTCATAAATCAGTATTATTTTAATAGTGCTTCACAATAAGAAAGAGATGGAGCTTCTCCCGTAAAGCTTCATCTCTTTCTCACTCTGAAGTAGGGTCCCTTTTCAAAGTCCCACTATATAATTCAGTTCTAAAAAATTTAAATCGAATATTTTATATTTTTGGTACCGTACCTCAAAAGGAAAAAACGGAATCCTTATAGGATCACTTTGTTGTCCGTCCGTCCGTCTGTCAAGACCGTTTTTCTCAGGCACGCGTCAAACTGAAATTTATATCTAATACTCAGGTCTACTGTCCCTTGGAGCTGTGAAAAAATCAAACTTCTAAGCCAAAGCAATCAAAAGATACAGCTGTTTATGCCGCAAATTTTCGAAACTCGCACGGGAATCAAAACCTACAGGGTACTTCCCGTGAACTTAGAATCTTGAAATTTGGTACAAAGTAACGTCTTACAGTTGCAGATGAAGGAAAAATTGCGAAAACCGAAAATTTTTAGTTACATCATATAATAAAAAAAAATGTTTTTTTTTTCAAAATATAAAAATACCATAACTATGACTCGATTCTCGTGATGGGTGAACTTTTACTTATATATCTACAGGTTTGTACGGAACCCTCGGTGTGCGAGTCCGACTCGCACTTGGCCGGTTTTTATTATTATTATATTATTTAATTTTAAATACGTACTTTTTACGGCCGAGAATCATATTTTGATCAACACACAACCTGAAACTGACTAGCAAATTTAAAAAAAAAACGCTACCTCAGCGCCCTCCCACCTTAAAAGCGAGTATTATTATTACAGAAAACTTCATAAAACCAAGTTAAACTCATCATAAAAAGATTACAACGCTATCTACAAACATTTGACCAACTTCAAAATGTTCTTCAGCTTACCCCTTCACCAACAGGCGTTAAGATAAAATATCCCCCTATTCCATCATTGTCAAAGTTAATCCGTCCGCCAGGATTCCTCCAGGCTGTCACTCAAGTGTTTATGTTTTAACGGAATTATTTAACATCCCTGTACGTGTGTAAGTTAACTAACAAACTTCAAAAAGTTATATAAGCTGACTGCTAATTCTGGCGCCATGTTTACGTGTTGGTGGCAAATTGCAAATGTTGGTGTTGGTGTTGGTATTGTGATTGGCTTTGAGGTAGGTGTATGTTTTTGGAGGTTATGTTCTAGCTTTATTTTGTATTTGCACTATTGTAACTTAGCGCAGATTTTAGAAATGAAACTGAACGCGATAACTGCATTAACTACGTTTGACCCATTGGATGTTCGCCTATTAGCTCAACGATTTATACGGTTATATTTTTTATTGCTGTTTCGAGAGAGTTTTATTTGTGAAATAGGCACTTTTTTTTCATTCTGGAACTTTGTTGCCAATTTGGTTTAAAGAATATTATGGTACTTTCTTTATTACAATTTTTTTTTTTATTATTCAATTAAAAAATCGATTACCAACTTATTCAGAAAATTGGCGTTTGCTCAACATTTATTTCGGAGACATAATTCAGAAAAATTACCAATAGGCTTATTTAGTAATTTCAACAAAAAAAAATCTGGTTTCGCCAAATTATTAATTTGACTTACGTCAAACCGAAACTTGGTCCAAAATTGACGCCAACACCTTACACATGAGGCCGCAAGTACTAACCCACTGCTTGACAATAAGCGATAATGTTTTAACTTGACGAGATAAACTTAACTAGGAAAGTTGTCCCAGCTTACGTTTTTGAAGTAATCGCATTTACCCGTTTATGTTTAAGTTAATGTTATGAGTTTGTTCGTTGTCACACTATTTCTGTTTAAATATAATGGAGAGGGAAAGTTTGTTTTTGCTCAGCGTGGATTTTGTTTACGTTGATTCCTAGTTGTCATGATAGTTTGAAACTGAGTTGTGAATGTAGCGTTAGATTTAAACCGCTTTTCCCATAGGGGTGAGTAGTCACGTAAGGATATAAAAATAGAACAGCCGCTAAACATCAGCCTCCAAATGAAGCAGCTTAAAAGGTTAAGGAAAAAAAGTAAATTGCCGTAAATACCGTACTTGGCGGACATTACCGATATAGCTTGCAGACTAAGCAAACTGAAGTGGCAGTGGGCTGGCCATGTTTGTCGAAGGACCGATGGCTGGTGGAGCAGACGAGTCCTATAGCGCTATTATGTAGAGATCTCATCGTGAAAACAAAGATGAAGTGAGTTTAAAGTGAGCTGTCAATAGTATCAATCCCTAGCATTAGGTGGAAAGACGGCTCACTTGACGCTCACTTCACTTAAGGTTTCATGGTGAGATTTTTACGGAATCGATCGGCTGGAGTGGAGTCTGCGTATCGGCAAGCGTAGTGTGGACCCCAGCTAGATGGACCAATGACCTTAAGAAGGTGGCTGGGACTGACTGGATGCGACTGGATAGAAGGTGGACGACATGGTGTTGTGTCGTAGCCTGGAAGAGGCCTATGTCCAGCAGTGGACTGCGATAGGCTGAATTCATTCAATATTTATTTTATTCAATATCTTTTAGCCAAAGAAAATGCATTTTTAGATTTAATTTTATTAATTAAAAATTTTGCAACGGATGGGTTGTTTGACACTAACGTTAACTACTGATGCTGATGCCAGTTTGACACTAATATTAACTACAACATCTTCTTCTTTTCGTGTGGTTAGTGACTAACTTGGTGTCAGACTTATTATGCTGCCCATAGATCTCTGACTTAGTTAAAACATGCAACACCAAATATCATAAGGTGCTAGCAATAGAAATATTTTAGTTAACAATCTGTTTCAAAGTATTGTGATATATTATACTGCAATAAATAACTATCTGAAAGCACGAATAGATGCACCTCGCAAAAGACTGCTCATAGCCTCATTACGTTTGAGTAAATTAGGTGTGTCAGCCTAATGAATGTAATGGCCGTTATATTAATGCATATTACATAAGCCACGCTTCGGAAAGCAGGATATATGTTTATCTTAAGTATCGTTTGGTAAGAGTTATGTTTGGGAAAATAAGTGTGAATCGTTTTGGAAAATACACAGTATAACAGTCGCACGGATCGATCCATCAGGTTAAGCTAGGGTTGCCGGGGTTGGTACGTGGATGGGTGACCATCTTCACATATTGAGACTCCTCCATGCCTCGTAAAGCACGTAAAGCCGTTGGTTCCTTCTGTCATTCGTAGATCTTTGACAGTTGTTACGGATAGTCAGAAGCCCGAAAGTCTGACAGCCAGTCTTACCAAGGGGTATCGTATTACCCAGTTAATGACTGCGTTGTGAAGGCTGACCGCCATGACGATGGCCGACATGGTGCCATGTAAAATACAGGTATGGGGTCGGCTTCCAGTCTAACCGAATGCAGCTGGCATTCGGTTAGACTGGAAGCCGACCCCAACATACATAGTTGGGAAAAGGCTAGGCAGATTGTTTGGTTATAGAAGCAATATTAGTATAAAAAAAAGAAAAATAATTTTGTTCCATAACACTGAAAGCAATTACCAAAATTCAAAGCAGTTTAAACACCAAATTTAGTAATTACTCATCAAATGCTAAATAGCTACTTCCACAATCTAATTTATGCTTACACCAGCCCGTATCCCAGTTCCAGCCAGCTATGTTTATAAACAATAGCATAAATACTTCATAATAAACCCGTATTGCGACACTCCGTGTATCACGGCAGAACACGAAGCCTCTAGCCCGCGATAATATTTAAACTTGAGGACAAAGTTGTTGGCACACGACTCGGGCCGCCGGCAAACACCGCCGGAACTCAACCGCTCCCGTATCTAGTGTGTGGTGTGCATTTGATATATCGCTCGTAGGTTTTCACTTGTTTTTGTTACTAGGTCAATTATTTTGTCCGCAGTTGTATTGTGTTTGTAAATCGCGTGTTCGAGATTGGCCGTTACAGAATTGATTGCGTTTTGATTTTTGTAAAAACAACAATTTTTGCTGTAAAATTTTTTTTGGGAATAAAATATATCCGTCAATGTTGTTTCGCTGCTGATGGAGCGTACTCACAATCTAGGTAAATATAGTAGGTACCAAAGTTAGAAAAATATGAAGAGCGTTGATTACTCATCTACAACACCTAAGCATTAATAAATCGCCTTTTCGAACTTTACAGTCTTATAGGTGCCAACTAATCAGCTGCTGAAAACTATCTATATCTTATATGTATAAAGTGTTAATCTGACTGACTGGGTGATATATCAACGCACAGCCCAAACCGCTGGATCTAGAGACTTGAAATTTTGCACATGTGTATACCTTATAATGTAGGCACCCACTAAGGAAGGATTTTGGAAATTCCACCCCTAAGGGGGTAAAATAAGGGATGAACGTTTGTGAAATGAAAAGTCTTATTCCTAGAGTTAAGAAACTTGAAACTTAGCATAAATATTTATCGAAGTGAATCATACAGTTTGTCATTTTTTATTTTTAAACAACCCCCCTAAAGGGGTTTATTTATACAATTACATACCTCATATCAAAAACAGATATTTTTATTCCGATATTTACTCAAAAGCTAGCTTATTAATAAAGATTCTTCTACTCACACATAACATCCAAGGTGACAGAGTCTTCCAGCGTGTGCGCTGGGAACCAAGGGTTGGAGACGCGGCAAGTCAGCTGCCTCCCGCTGTCTTCTCGACGCACGTGCCAAGTGAGCACACTCTTTGTTACTTCTCCGTCTACTTCAACCTGAGGGAGACCAAAGATTTATTTTACGACATAGGAACTTAAGAGAATAATAATTTTGGCTTGTAAATGGAAAACAGACACTATGTAAACTAAACTCTGTTTTATTTTAAACTAGCTTTTGCCAGCGGCTTCGCCCGCGTGTATGTAGGAATTTATCCCATGGGAACCATACATTTTTCCGGGATAAAAAGCCTTTATGCTATTCCAGACTATAATCTATATTTGTGCCAAGTTTCATCCAGACCCGTTAAGTAGTTATCGAGTTTATTCGTTATAAACATACATACAGATTTGTATGTATGTTTCACCTTTATAATATTAGTATAGATATAGACTAGTGTTAGATACAGGAATATAATATTGTACACATGGAACAAGGGGCTAGAAAATTCTGGAACAAGAAGTTCTCCATTTCCCTGTTTGCCAAATAAAAAAAACGAAAAATATAATAATGTTATTCTGGGTGCATCGTCTTCACATAATTGTCATTGTCATAATAATTCATGTATACAAAACATTATAAAACATTTTAAACGAGTAACGGTTTTTGCCCATTCTTCTCCGTACGAAACTACCTTTTGGAAAGGGAGGGGTTCATTTTGACATTTAAAAGTGCCTTTCTTGTGACGATTTGAAATAAATGATTTGACTTAGACTTTGAAATGAACCAGTCAGGGTTTGAAGTCCAAACTCGTAAGTCGCGACCGTTACCCCCGAGCCAGCACTGCTCTAACTTTCATTAATTTTATTTGTCTTTTATTAAGACCTTTCAAAAATGGAGAAGGACTTTATTCGCAAAGAGGTCCTTATAAAAAAAACTACATTAATATTTTTAACTATTAATGTAATTAAGTTTAACTAACCTGTGTCAACGTGGAATCCACAAGCTGTGAATTGATGAACCACTCAATGTTTGGGGCCGGCTTTGAACCCCGCGTGGTACACACGAAAGACTTGTCCATCCCCGCTCTTGTTGATCCGCTGCCAGTCACTCGAATGTACTGAGGTTTTACTGCGAATGTAAGAAAATGGTACTTACTTCTGCCGAGGTTTAAAAAACTCATTTTTTTAAAAGTCCATACATATAAATGCTAATGCGAAACGTCAAGATTTGAAGACGTACGAAGGTCTTCGATATGGGATAACATGTTATGGAACTCAAGTGGAGTTGGGCAGGACACCTGGCAAGGCGTAGTGATGACCGGTAGAGTAAGCCTTTTTTGTTTGAGGGTGGTAAATCACCCAATGACTCCTGCCGCTCTGGGTGGAGCGGAAAAGAGTGTCAGACTGATTAAAACCCGTCCATGTTCCTTCCCTTGCCCTTTATGTTCCGGGGTAGCGGTAGCCCTGTCAGACAATAAGCGCATGCATGGTGGAGTAAGATTTTCTGACAATCGTCTTACCTTTTTTTTTTTTTTTTAAGGCTGGGAAATCATCCAATGATTGCTCCCGCTCTGGGTGGAGCGGAAGGGAGTGTCAGACTCTTACTGACTAAAACCCATCCATGTTCCTTCCGTAGCCCTTTATGTTCCGGGGTAGCGGTAACCCTTTCGGACAATCCCGCTTACCAATCGTCTTACCTTGAAGGCATATTATTTAACCTACATAATAACGGGCATCTCAACGCCGAGCCACGTCGGCAGACAGTGCACTGAGGAATGAGAGTTCGAAAAACGAGAATAATGCTGAATTGCGTGCGAGAGTAATACCTATGTTCAGCAGTGGACTGCCATAGGCTGATAATGATGACCAAGTGTCATCATTATCAGCCCATGGAAACGGTTTTGCACAAAATCGGAATTCCAAAAATCTAAAATACCCTTTAAAATATTACCCTGATCGAAAGAGTCCCATATTAGGATGAACAAAACTATGAATTGAACAGATTGCATATTTTGATTAAGCACTAGGAAGTGGTGTAGGGTGGGCATTTTTGGGGACTGTTATGTAACTTTGACCTTCAAAAAGTGCTGATTTTCAGCCTAGTTTGAAGAAAGGACTTTTGATTTTTGAGATTTTCATGAAAACGCAGGCATACTCACAATATAATCTTATCGTAACTTCTCTGGATTGTGGTTGCAGTAACGGAGGTTCAACCCTGCACTGCAGCTTGGTTCCAGTCATCTCTCTGGACAGGTTGGGTAAGTGCAACTGGGTAACGGAGCCTTCCTTCGTGTAGGCTAACCGCTCATCGCCCTTGTACCATGACACGTCTGGAGGAGGTTTGCCTGGGAAGAAGGAGATGAAAATCAAAAACAATTATTCATTCGTTCGTTCATAAGTAAAGTCGGAAGATGGTAGATAAACTTATTGAAACAAATTATTGTTTCAATGTATGTAATGTAGTCATATCCTTACAAGAGCGCACATCTGAATACATCTCTTTTATCTACTTTCCTATCGCAGATATGCTGGAAGAGATTCCTTTAGAAATAAGCATCAGTTTTGTACGTATTTTCTGTTCCTATCTTCTTGTCTGTGTTTGTATGTGTACGTAAGTGGTTAAATAAATAAGGCCGGAAGCAGCATGCGTTGTGACTCTTAACGCATTAGTGGCGTTTTGTAATTACTTTTACAAATACTTTCAAACGTTTTGAATTTTGGAGGGGCGCGCCATGTTGTCGTAGTTTATCTCTGCATTTGTTTCCGGATATTATTAAAAATAATGATGCTAGGTTTGTCTTTGTGCGAAAATGGTTACGCTTTTACGTCGCTAAAGAAACTAGATAATCGGTCAGTTAACTTCGGGAAGGTGTTTTGACTAAGCAGGGTTAAGGAGGAACCACTGTTTATTTTAAAATATTTTCAAACTTACCTCCAGCCGCTTGACAAGAGAGGAGCACATTCTGTCCCTCCCTGAAGGGTCCAGCGACAGACCCCAAGATCTCTGTACCCTCGTAATCATATATCCGAGGGGCTTCTGGGGGAACTGTAAACAAAAATAACGATTATAATTGTATTATTAAATAATAGGGGTAGAGAAAGTCCTGCAGCCATTACAGAATAGTTAAATTAGATAAGATTCGGTTTTTTTTTAAAACACTACTTGCCCAGAACTTTGATTATGCCTAACATGAGTACGACTATATGCAGTACCTATAGCATAATTAGCGTATAATGTTTGGCGAAGTAATAAACTAAAGCAGCCGCACGGGTCGTTCCCACCGTGCCTCGGAAAGCGCGTTAAGCCGTTGGTCCCAGCTGTCTTTTGAGCATCTTTGACAGTCGTTACGGGTCGTCAGAAGCTCGAAAATCTGACAGCCAGTGTTATCAAAGTGTATCGTGTTACCCAGTCACTGGGTTGTGGAGGTCAGATAGGCAGTCGCAGTCGTAGTAAAATACTCGTATTTAGCTGCTTCCGGTTAGACAGGAAGCCGACCCCAACATAGTTGGGAAAAGGCTAGGCAGATTGAATGTTCCTCCTTTAATTGATAGGGACTGGGCTTTAATCTCATACGTGTCTTCATGCGCCTTCGTGTCTTTCATTTTTTTTATTCTAGGGCATTAAGGTTTCCTCACGATGTTTTTCTTCACCGTTGTGAGAGCAGAGGTGATGAATATATTTACACAAAGAAAAACGCCTGGCTTAGTAAAAAACCACGACCTATAATCCGTAAGTCGGGGCTCACATTTTTTCCCGTACGGTAATTGAACCCATGACAAGAAGTACACTAGGCAATCCCTACGGTAATCATACCCAAGATGGTAAGGAAATTCTAGACTAAAGGTAAAAGGGTAGAACAGACTAGCGTGTTTCTACGCACTAAATGGGCCAACCTGTAACCGTAATGGATGTTACACACGTTTGGGAAAGTTACAGGGGTTTGTGAATACTATTTGCTGAACATTTCATTGGTTGTTCTTAGGTCTTATTCACACGAGACCTAAACACAGAAAGTATTTTTTAACGACGACGAAAATGGAGGAAGTTCTGTGTTCGTCTGTATGTTTATTATAGTATGATTGAAACTTTCATCAAATTGTCACTGTCAAGCGATATTTATTTATTTTTTCTTTTTACTTACGCGGTGGTTCCATGCACATTTTATTAAATTGCTGCGGTAGTTTTTCAATAATATGTATTTTGCCCACTTAGTCTGTGTAATTTGTTACCAAAAAGTTTATATAGATAAAAAGGAGGAATGTTTGACAGAGGTAATCAATCAATCTGCCTAGCCTTTTCCTAACTATGTTGGGGTCAGCTTCCACTTAATATGGATTGAAAAATTATTATATTTTTGAATAAACCCTTTTTTATAATATATTTTTTAACCTCTACAAACCAAGTATTGGAAAAGAATCAGTCAATGTTGAAACTTTTTATTACGAGCTGTATTTTTATGTAATAAACTGGAATTTTATTTGAATTGTGATTCTTTCTTATTCTGCCCAGTGCTCTGTTCTTGATGGAAATCCTTAGGGTTAGCAATCAGCTTCGTCTCAAAGGCTCGAGTTGCGACGATGCTCATTGCTGACCTTATTTCTATGAATCTCCACACTGCAACGCCCGCTTATAAGCAAACTTCATCTCTTTGGATCTAGTATAAATCAGATGAAGTGATGCTGATCTGGTACAGTATTTATACGTGTATTATCAATGTACGGTCGCCAATGCATCAAGTTATACTAAACTGTCAAATGTTTCCAAATGATTTTAAACCTTAAAACACTGATAAAAATTTCAAAATCGATTGAAAAAATTTGGCAGTTAATGATAACTTGATGTGCAGACTGTATTTTATACTCCACACAAAAAAAAAATGGACTGAAAACATACCTATAACAGTCAAATTGACCCTATAATTTCTGGTCGGAGCATCGACATAGTCTATCCTGCATCTGTAGACCCCCTCATCCTGCCGAGCCACCTTCTCAATCACCAGGTGAGCTGATGAGGGATCAGACTCGTTGAGGACGAAGTGGGTGCGAGCTCCAAACTCCCCGGCTACTGCCCAGTGGACTGGTGGACCGTTTCTGAAGTCCACTCTGTGAAAAAAGATTGTAGTGATTAGAATGATGGTTAGAGATCGAATTGGTGCTTTTATTTATCGTTGAACATAAAATCCGACTGTTTTGCTTCTAGAGCTCCATAAGGCAAAGGCGCAAATTCTGGAGCAGTTTATACAAATTGGAGATACGGCACCCACATGAAAAAATCAAACAAAGACACAAAAGAGTCTACACCCATGTTTTCCTTCAGCGCTAATTTTCTGTATAATTATAAAATACGAAACCATGACACTAATGATAGTGTCATGGTTTCGTATTTTTAGTTGTAGAGCATGAGCTCTACAACACATAGCTCATATAGCTCAAACCACTGAATGGATTGGGCTGTGGCACACATTAAATATAATAAGGTAGGCATCCTCTAAGAAAGGAGATTGTTCTAGACCGCCCTATAACCAACAAACATTTGACGTGTACGTTAATTTTAATTATATTTTAATATGCTTTTTAAAAATAATAAATTCAAGCGGACACTGTTTAATTCTTAATAGGTTTTTAAAAGTGACCTCATTGATTTTATTACCAACTGAACTCGCCATCTTTCAAGGAATTGTCAATGTGAATGTCACAAAAGATTTGACAGTGTCGCTCTCGCTCATATTACATAAATATCGATATCGACGACGATGTCCATAATATCTAGTGATAAATAATTGATGATCGGTATTTATCACAAAACATTGAAAATGTGCAACATAAAAGTTTTTCATGCATATTTTTTTCATGGAATTAGTTTCGTGAACATTTTAATGGAACTTATGATGAATATGGCCTAGCACGATTATGATGAAAATATAATGAACAAAACAAACTCACAAAATGTACTTACTAGTCGAATGAGGGATTTTCTCACAAGTGAGAAAATATTAGTTCAAAAGAGGCGTTGGTAAAAAATACGTCACTGTCTCAGGTTTTTGACATCAAATAAGCTTTCTTATTTACGGATCTTGTTTTTGTTATCAGTAGCCAGTAAAACAAAGACGTATTTTTTACCCACGCCATCTATTGAACTATGTTTTTTCACTTGTCAGAAAATCTCTCATTTAACGATTGAAATGTCATTTACAACGCAACTCTAGTGAATTGTTCTCATAACCATTTCACGATTTCAATAGCCATATTTTTACTTTTTAAGTACTTAAACTCTATTTTTAAATGTCGCAAACTAAAACGTTACACATTGTTCGTTGGGAACAAAATATTTTATTATTTTAGCATTAATTTAATCGAAGTAGAATCATAGCAAAAACGTGTTTATGTTTGAAACGGAACAAATTAATTTACTTTTGACATATTGATCTATCATTTTGGTCTACTAAATTAAAACCACAGATTAAATAGGTGGTCATTGATAATCGATATACAATTATTGATCTTAGAAAGAGCATCTCTACGTCAGTCGGAGCGTCTCACCGAGACGAACCTGTGGCTGTGTTGTGTTGTTGTGACTATGTACCTATTTGGCGATTTCTTTTGGCGTTTTTGATTTTGTTTCTGTTTAACGGACTACAATTTGGATTGCTTTCAACGTGACCTGGCTTCGAATAACTGATTCTGTGATCTGCTTAAACGACGCCTTAGCATTTTGACAACGGACAACGGACTTCGCTTAAAGTAAACTTCAACCAATAAATAATAACTGTACCTAAAAGGCATAATACAACTGTATGTACGGTCATATTTTACTGGATTTGAAGTTTAATGCTTTGTAGAAACCAGAAATAGCGATTTTAGAAGGAATTACTTACATTTTCTTTTATTAAAAATAACCTCAAAATCGGTTCCTTTTCTTTAAATAAATCTTTTCTCTAAAGTGTCCGTCAAGAAACTTTGTTCTTATGGGCTAATAAGGGCAGTTTACAAATAGAAAATGATTTTTTCTACGCTGTTGGCTCCAGGGCGAACAATGTATGGGCGTAGAACAATCTCCTTTCAACCCTAAATGAGTGTAGCGGGGGTTCGTATGGTGAAATAATCTTCAGGCGTTCAAGAAAACGAAATCACGCGCGTGATTTTTTTGCTAGTAACTTATACAATAAGGGTATAATTAGTGGCATTTTATTCAACTTACACAGACTTGTGTGGGTTTTACGCCAACGCATACAATCTTTCATCTACATCATTATAATGTAATAAATTAAATTAATCCAAATTCAATAAAATGTGGGTGTACCTATGTATTATGGGTACACCTCTGCTTAAAACCTTCTGAGTAAAAAGGTGTGATTTTATATTTTTAATAAATCTTGCCACACAGCTAATTCCTTTTGCAAAAATGGATAAACACTATCTGTCCACTTTGTCTTAGTTGCATGTATTTATTATCATAAATTACATTTTAATTAAGCATTTAAATTGTAGTAATATTTATTTTAGTAGTATGTATCTAAATATATATATTTTCTAAGTATATGTTTATATTACATTATGTTTTTCTCTTTTAATCTAAGTCACGTTGTCTACATCTCTTTTATCTTCTTTCCAGATACACACAATGGTAGGTTCGCAGGTATGCTGGAAGAGATTTCCTTAGAAATAAGCATCACCTTTGTACGTATTTTATGTTCCTTTGTTTGTTTTTATGTGTGTTCATAAATGGTTAAATAAATACTCTATGTACTAAACATAGATGTTTTAATTATTGGTTTATTGTTCTCTATTAATATCCCTTACTCAAAGATGTTCTGGAATGTCAGTACACACAAAGTTATGCATAAGTCATGAAACACAGCTTCATTCAGTATTCCTGGTCAATACTCCCTGTGCCAAAGAGTGACATTTTAAAACAAGTGCCGGCGTCATCGGAAGGAACCAATACACTGAAAGAATCTGTCCGGCTTCCGCCTTGGACACCGTCCAGCAACGAGCAAATCAATGAGGAAATATTTGAGTAGGAACCGCTCACAAGGGACTGGTTTATTTTGGACAAATTACCTCTACATTTTGCTAAAATGTATGTACCTAATCTAAAACATTCACAAGTATTTTTTAGTTATTTTTTTTTCTTTCAGACAAATGGCACCCAATGCCAAACATATAAATTAAATTTAAATCAAATAAAATTAATTAAATGATATAGAAAAAAATACAGGCTTGTTAGATAGAAAATAAAAATGATTTCATGATGAATGAATGAGTTTGTAATAGAAAGCATAAACCAAAATTAAAGTTCAGCTCTCTCCTGGGGGCCTAGACAAGACGTGTCAATCGCTGCGTGTCGATTCGATTCCGAAAATTGTTTATTGAACAATTCGTTATCTCAGCGATTCGGATCGTCAAGAAAGCCACTTGTCAATACATTTGATTTGTATGGGAATATTGATCGAGTTTCGTTACACAACTTGACATTATGTTGCACTTAGCGATCAAAAACGATTGATCACGTGAGATTTCGAAAGCTTCTGCCAATTCCAAATATTTCGGATTTAACTAATTTCGCTATTGTTAATGAAAATGTGATTTTGTCTTGGTTCCCTGGTCTCCATCGATGTAAAAAAAGGGAAATTCAACGCATTAACTTACACGTAATAATTAAAACGGTAGTAATTAAAACTTACTATAAGTTAGTAAGCCCAGTTCACTAACTTCTAGTAAGTTTTAAATACTATTTCTTTAACAACGCTATTAGAAATCTATCTGAGAAGACACAAATACCACCCTTAAGAGGAAATAGTTTATCTTATTTGATGTCCAAAGAAAACACAAATGATTCTCTAAAGAACATAACACACAAACGCTACCAAGTTGACTGCAAGTGTCGCTAAAGAGAAACACGAACCATTTCACCACCACTCACAGACGTCTGAAGGCATCCTTACAATGAAGGAAATATTTGCTTAGATCTGGCAAGCACCGAGTGTTTCCTTCAAAGCAGAATAAATAACTTGGCCGCCACTGTTTTCTCAAGGGAACCTATATTAGGGAGTGTTATTAAGAATCTTTGTTTTTTGGCTGGGTCTGTTTTTGTGCTCGTAAGTGCATGTTTTTGTGGCGACTTTCGGAGATGTGTTTTTGATTTCTATTCTTCAGATTTTGAATAGGCGTCGTCTTTTGTTTTTTATGTGTTGGCTAAATATCTGCTAATGAATTGGAAGTCTTTAATATCTTTTTCACCTCACAGGCTCGGAAAGAGTCTGTTTGTCATTCGAAATCTGAGCCGAAAATCGATTTTTGCTCTCTAGCGTGGAAAGAGTTTTTAAAATTCGAACCTTTCTATTTAATAATTTTCTATACTGCCAGTCCACTGAAAATGCATGACACGGTCTAAAATAAAATATTAAATAATACCGCTCACCTTAAAAACTTCCATCACAGTACAGAAATTAAATATTTTGCGAGGATGTAATTGTAAAATTGGAATTAATGTTAATAAGTATTCCATTTGATTAAAAAAATCTGTGACGTCACATTCAAATATGCCATAAAAATACTACCCTGTCAAATACCCAATTGTGTAGTAATTTAAGTTTAATTTATTAAATAAAATAAATACTAATATAATATGTTATTTAATCCTTTGCTTGGAAAAATAAATACATTGTATTAAATTAAATTAGTTAGTTATTTGTATTAAATTAGTTTTTTTCTTTCATTCTCCTTAGAGGACAAGTAGGATATAGAACAAAATACAGGGTATTTAATTTTGGAGATATTCTATGTAACTCATAAGATACATTGGCAAGTATCTGTTATTTTCTTCACATGAGTATGAGTATGTATCTGAGACGCTCGAACAAAATAAAACTCAACATATAACACCTGTTTTCTTGCACCTAGCAGTTCCCTCGCTGTAGTGAGGTGAAAAATTGTGTGTTGCGCTCGGCAGCAAAGCTTTTCTGCGTCTCGTACCTTTGAAACCTTCGTTACGCTCAGGATTCTATATTTGAACCACTCGCTTCGCTCATGGTTCAACCCTAGAATCCTTCGCTTACTCAGGTTTCAATAGAAGTACTCGCGCCAAAAATCAACTTTCCAGCCTTGCATAACAAATAACTATTGATTATGTGAATAATAGCAAAATAAATACATTATGAAATTTTGAGCCTACGTTGCCTTTCCGAATCAAAAGTCAATCAAAGAATCGCTGGTTCGATTCCCGCACGGAACAATTATTTGTACGACCTACAAGTATTTGTTCCGGGTCTGGGTGTTTGTCTATCTATAATATGTATTCATTTACAAAAAAAAAGTATATAAGTAGTTTATCAGCCATCTCGTTACTATAACACAAGCTTTAGGTTGCTTAGCTTAGGACTATATGGCGTTGTGTGAAATGTCCAAGGATATTATTATAGTGCTTTTTTTATTTTAGTTCTGAGCAAATATGTGAAGAGTGAATATTATAAAAGAGTACGTTTTCTTCCATAACGATAAGGTACCTTTATAATGTTACATGTCACATCTATACACACTGAAAATTACCCAAACGTGAACTCAACGATCACATAACAATCTTATCACCTACTTCAAGCAACAGTAATCAGCTAACAATATCGAGGATATTACTTCATTACCAGCTGCAGACCCAATTTACGCCATCTCAACACTGTTATACCCCAAAACGCAGTATCGGCTAATACCTTGACCGCTCGAGACAACTTGGCCAACGTCCAAGTGAATGTACACAATGCAGGCAAGACAAACGAACCAACTAAGATTTAGACATGCATAAAATACATTTTAAATTAGGTACAACAAACATGTTCGTCTAGACGCTTTGAAAGTCTAGACAGAACGTGGGTTTCTATGAATTTTTAGTGCTGACGTTACAATTTTTTATATTTTGTTCGAGAGGGGTTAGAGCGGTTTAATTTGATAGCAGAGAGGTGTTTGTGAGCAGAATGTGGATTTAGTTTGATGTTTATTTATTATTAGGCTCTTCAACAATGAGTGCACTGTTACTTTATAATTTGTACATCCCAAACATAGGTCTTAGCTTTTTTTTTTGAGGGTGGGAAATCATCAAATCTGTCCTCCAGCTCTAGGTGGAGCGGAAGAGAGTGTCTCAAACCCATATCTAATCTCTCTTAGTGACTAAAACCCGTAAATGTTCCTTCCTTGGCTTCCCTTTCGGACAATCCCGCTTACTCTAGGTCTAAGCCTATGTTTGACTTTATTTTGCGTTAAATTCGAGTGTTACTAGGCGGGTTATCCCAGTATTCAACCTAATTTATGTTCTTTAGCTAAAAGGCGTCCACTGCTGGACAAAGGTCTGACTTGTGTATATTTAGGCCCGGCGCCAATGGCGGCACGGCATGGCAAGGTATTTTTAGGCGAACATTTAAATTACAACTTTATTTTCATACTGTTAAGTTATATATTTTTTAATCGTCGCTAAAACATACCTTGCTTTGCCATGCCGCCAATGGGCGCTGGGCCTTACTCAGCGATATGACGGGACATTTGTGACCTGATCACAAGTGCGCTAACTAAAGATACGTATATGAAATAAGCAGGTACCAGGCTATCATGAACCTAAAGAGCCTTAATATAACAAAAATATCGTACTACACACTAGCCCCTCTGATCTGTTAAAACGCAGAGCGTATGGTAAGATTTGGCCGGCTGCCAGCGAGGCCTAGGTTCGATGCCAGTGCGCTGTAATGACCACCTGATCTTGTAACTTAGCCGCCAAATTTGTTTCGTAATTAATCGGCTGTGTGAGTTTTGAGCTTTGAAATTATGGGTTGGTGAAGGAAGTCGTTTAATAACGTAAGTATTTTTGTGTTTTGTATTGAAAGCGCGGAAGTGAAAATGGCTTCTCAAGTTCCACCCATTCCAACCCTTATGTTAGGGTATCGCTTTCAACCACCTTTCATTTTCCCACAGCCATACTCCTCACTAGAGATAACAAGCAGACAACTTCAACCCAAGAAAGCATTCTGATATGATGTATTTCTGTAGGTAGGTACAGTCAGCACATCAAGTTACCCTAATCAGTCAAATTTATTTGATAGTTTTTCAACTTTAATACAAAAGGATAAGGTTCATTTTCAATTAGAAAAAAATGATAGTTTGGGATAGCTTGATGTGCTGGCGTCTGTACCTCCAATAAGTTCTGCTTCGCTTTCATAATGTATTTTAAATAAACTAAACGTTGATTATTTTTCGAACATCTTTAATTTATAAAAGAGGCCAAAACATTTTTCTCAGAAAATAAATATGTAAACTAGGAGTTGGCATCCTATACTCTGACATCAATTTCTGTAGTAGTTTTGATACTTAATACACCCAAGTTTTTATTGTCATGAAAAACTACGGTTTATTCGCTGTGTGGCATAGTCGTCAGTGTTGTATGGATCACTATGGAAGCTTTTTGACGGACACGATTTTTGTAAGGACGCGGTTTATACGTCTAACCGTGAATAAACCGTGCTGTGAACGGGTCTAACAGAACTTTACTTAGTACAACCGGTGTCAAGAAAATTGGGGTCATTATTCCTCTATAATCGTTGAATGTTGTCATTTAAACGCCTGATGATTCAGAAGATACGAACAGACTATATCTGATCCATAGACAACATAAACGATATTTAATATCCCACTTAAAGTAACCGACTTAAATCTTACAGAATCACAATTGAGTTACACCATCTCAGCATCTAATAAGTCAAGCAAATTGCAATTAAGTGGTCCCACGTTCAGTCTGTGTCAAAATTTAATTTAGAGTTCCCCCCTCCCCTTTCCCCTCTTGGTTTTGCCTCCCCCCTGGGGGAGACACGAAATGATGCTGCGATTAATTCAAAATTTCAAATTGAGTTATATGTATAATGTAGATTTAGTTCGTTTAGAGTTGCTAGGTCGAAAAGACTGGACTGAAAAGTTGTGTGGAAATCGGTTGTCATGGTATAGGCATGTTATGCGGAGGAATGAGGATTTGTCAGGAAAGTTTTGAGTATGAATGTGGATAGCTACACAAGTAGAGGGAGACCAAAGAAACGATGGATGGATTGTGTGAAAGATATGGCTAGAAAGGGTGTTACTACCGAGATGACGACTAATAGAGAAGTATGGAAGAAAAAGATATGTTGCGCCGACCCTTAATGTATTGGGATAAGGGCAGGAGAATGATGAAAGTTGCTAGGTCGAGTATAAATAAAATGTCGTTTAAAATCAGTGTGATTTTTTTTTATTTTGGAGTTCACACCAATATCTTTCCGGACGGACTACAGTAAAAGGCCAGCTTAGTGGACACCCTGTAACTACCAATAAAATGATTGTTTAACTGGCGATCTTAAAGGGTGTTTAGAGAACAGTAAACTTTGTTAAATAACTATTTAACACAATCTTCAGGAAATTAGGGTCACCGGTTAACGGTTGGGCGACCGCTGAAATGGTCCAGCTGTTTGATTCTCCTAATCTATGATATAGAATGTAGAAATGGGTCGTAAGAAAACCTCAACTTTAAGACTCTATAAAAGAAAAAATCGACGCTTTCCTAAGTTAGATTAAAATTGCTTTTAGGCTAGATTGTAATTAATATTAAGACGCTCGTTCTTTTTTAATAAAAGACCACCAAACCATAATAATAAAATGAAACTATGAAATCTTTGCGAGTATTATTTTTTAGTTTCATTCTAGGGTATTTATTTTTTAATTTTTATTTTTAACACATGCTGCACCGGTTTGACGTCATCACGTCAACGCCGACTGTCGCTGAAAATCAGCGCTGTGGCTCCGTCTCTCATGGGGTCGAAGCATTATGCTGAGCGATGGCCGTTTTGCACGGATGTGACACATATTTCCCCATAACTTGTTTTTTTTTTTACTGCGTCATGTTTTCCGCAAAAAATGTATTTTCTTCTTTCTTCTTCTTAAATGAAAATCGGCTCATAGAACGTTTAATTATTTCTTGAAGTAATAAAATATTTATTTATAAAACGGACTCAAAACATAATAAAATAAACAGTTTGTGGATAAACCAGTAAACGTTAAAACTAACGTGTGGACTCCAAGATCGTAAACTTCACTGAAGGAAGTCTGAGTTGAATTTTAAATGCTATCGACATGACCCGCATCCTGCAGCAACGTACGGTCGCCAGTGCATCAAGCTACAACAACCTGTCAATTTTCTCCAAATGATTCTAAACCTTAAATCGTTGGTTGTTAAGTTCAGAATCGATTGTGAAAATTTGACAGATGGTTGTAACTTGATGTGGTGGCGACTGTACCATATTTATCTCAACCGTAGTGTGACGTGTATGGTTTTGAAATTAGGATCCATGTACAGGAAAACATAACAACACATACAGCGTGACTTTGAACTCATAGGCAATATTTTAAAGGGTCATTGTACTTATAATAAAAATATAATAATAATAATATCCTTGGACATTTCACACAACGCCGTATCGTCCCAAGCTAAGCAACTTAATGCTTGTGTTATGGTAACGAGATGGCTGATAAACTACTTATATAATTTTTTTTTTGTAAATACATACATATTATAGATAGAAAAACACCCAGACCCGTAACAAATACTTGCAGGTCGTACAAATATTTGTTCCGTGCAGGAATCGAACCCGCGACATGCTGCGCAGCAGTCAATCGCTCAACCGCTGCGCCAACCGTGTCGTCTACTTACTTATCATTATGAACAACTTTTATTAATGGGAACACACCTGAAATCGCGAAAAAAAATTAGCTGTTCCCTGCATTTTGAGGAGTTTTGCGAGCATAATGTATGGAACCGATGATTTATTTTTCGCGGCAGCAAAGCTTTTCTGCGTCTCGTACCTTTGAAACTTTCGCTACGCTCAGGTTTCAATACAAGTACTCGCGCCAAAAATCAACTTTGCAGCCTTGCATAACAAATAACTATTATTTGGACACAGTTGGTGACACACAAAATACAAATAAGTTTTTTTTTTAATGTATAATAACTGAGTGCCTCACGGCCGCGCTATAAAGGTACATTTCAGCATTCAATGCCAGACAGATGCTGTCTTACGCTGGTTTTCTATGAACCTATAGGGACAAGTGACGGGGAGTAAAATCAGTTTCAACATACCTATTACATAAATAATTCATCATCATCAAACTCAAACTCAAAGCATTTATTTCAAATAAACCAATTACAGGCACTTTTGAATTGACAAAGAATAGGTCAATCAGAAAGATGAAGCTAGTGGCCCATTCCAAAGCAGTAGGTACTTATGGAGAAGAACGGGCAAGAAACTCCATGGACACTCTTTTAAATCAAAATATGTTTACAAAAACTGGGTTACATCATTCATGTTGAAATATACACAGACGATGCAGAATTTAATAAAAGCGTCCATAATTTCAAGATTTTAAAAACGATTCAAAATTAATTTAATTTTTAAAACAGCCGTGGCAGCTAAGAGGTGACCAGTCCCTACTGATGGCGCCCGTTCATGAACATGACGCATGGATTAGCACCATTCAGCTCAACCATTTTGATGGGAGCTCATCATCATCATTCTTCTGCCCTTATCCCAATTTATTTGGGGTCAACAGGTTTTTTCCTTCCATTATCTCTATTAGTCGTCATCTCAGTAGTCACTCACTTTCTAGCCATATCATCTCACACACAATCCATCCATCGTCTCCCTCTACTTTCATAGCCATCCACATTCATACTTATAAATAAATAAATAAACAAAACGAAAACAACAAGAACTGTTTCATTATACCTGTTCTTAATTCTGGCGTTGGTGCACACAAAGTGCAACAGGCCATATAAACAAATGACGGCAATGCATCCATATAAAATAAATGACTGAATAATCTACCGATGACATCAAAAAAATGTGAAGCTACATTGAAGCCTGTGGTTTCACAAACAATATTACAATTTTATATACATTCTAGTTCTTATTTCCAGTTCTAGTTTGACATGAGAATCGAACTTAGGCAAATAACGACTAATTAATGACAGATAAGACATGTGACTGAAGAACATGTAAAAGAAGTAAAGGTAGACAAATGAAACGCTGGGAAGATGATCTCAAAAGAGTCGCTGGTCCAGAATGGACCAGAATTGCAAGAGACAGAGATAGGTGGAAGTCTTTGGAGGAGGCCTTTGTCGAAGGACAAGCTGTTGTTTAAAAACCGATCGTCAGTGATAAATGTTAATGTAATTATTGTAAAACAGTAATAAAGGCTTATTTTATTTTTATTTTATTAAGACATGTGACATCCACCAACCCGAATTGGGCCCGCCTGGATGGAATACTACGTACTTTACTTTATTATACTTTGTTTGAAAAATCAGTTTTGTTAATTCAATGCTAGGATTAATTTTGATAATTCTAGAATACACCTCTGCCGTTTTGTATTGCCAGTGTTTTCTTTTATTGCCGTAATGTCGTGTTCACATTGTATAGTTAACCAAGAATGCAGGCCGATAGAAACAATATCAGTCGTGTAAGACAGTAAAGCTCGCTTCAAACCCTCCTGCAATAAACTGCGAGCTTGAGCTTCATTTTGAACCTATTTACATTATGTGTTTCTTCAGCAGGAATATTAAAATCTACATACAATTTAACTGACTATTTGAAAGACAATATTATAACAGTATTTGATTAAATTCCTATAAAAGTATAAGCACGGCGCAGCAAAGCAGCTTTATAATAACGTAATTTTTGTCCTTGTCCATTTACCACAAGGATAGCTGTTATCCTACAAACATTATACATGAAAATTTCTCTCACTGTGCCTCAACAATTTCATACCATTAAAATGTTTAAAACAAAATGCAAGATAGATCTTCTAGGAGATAAATAAAAGCTGCAATACATTGCGGCATGCATATGCAGTGAGCTTGTAATTACTCAGTCGGCAGCGTCCACTAATGCGCTGTAACTTGCGGAATTGCTGCGAATCCCTCAGACGTATCTACGTCTCTACGAATATTTATTATGTATTTCCTTGAATTCTAGTGTTGGTATTATTTTCTGGGGCTATTGGAGTCTTTGTTTTGAAATGGGAAGAGATTTATTTCGCTTTGCACATGACCAGGAACTCTCATATGGCGTGTAGCAAAAAGGTGTGGTCAACTGGAAAACTAAACAAGTTCCTCCGTGGGACCATAGGCATAGGCAAAGTCACTTTTTCATAACGATAACGATATTATTATTAGATAAATCCAAAATGTATGGAATTGGCATAAGCTTTAGAAATGTCACGTGATCAATCGTTTTCGATGGTTAAGTGCTTGACAATGTTAAATTGTGTGACGAAACTCGATCAATATTTCCATACAAATGCGTCGACAAGTAGCGTTTATGACAATCCGAATCGCTGAGTTAAAGAATTGTTCGATCAACAATTTTCGAAATTGAATCGACACGTAGCAACTCTTGTTTAGGCCCCCAGCAAGGCAATCGTGACAAAAATTTCAACGGTCTCATACAAAATTTCAATACCTACTAGACCCAAATTATATGAGACGGTTGAATATTTTTTCGCAATTGCTATGTTGGTCTTATATAGAAAGTTGTTCAGTGATGGCCAGCACCTGAACCACCACCTTTTAAAGCAATATTACTTCAGTGTGAGAATGACACTTTTCCACTGTGAAGTTATATTCAAATAATCCTATAAATTTGACCACACATGGCTACCAGCCATGTTGTATAATTTTTTATATTCACTAGATGGTATATCGTCATTATACTGGGTTGCAGAGGTCGGTTAGGCACGCGCTCCATGTAAAATACTGGTATTCAGCTGTATCCGGTTAGAGTGGAAGCCTTCCCCATGATAGAAAAGGCTAGTCAGATTGATTTTGCTACAATTGTTAAGCTGAAAGAGATATTGCAGGCAGATGATGACGGGTGTCTGTCAATATTAAAAGTATGTATTTATTGTTGTTTGCAAAAGACAATGTCCAAATTGGCCCTGTGCAATAAAGAGTATCAGATTAAACGAAAATTAATCGCCTATTTTATTATTTAAGTTGCAAATACTTCTGTATTACGGACTAGCTGTATTCCAAAATGTACTTTTAATAGAATTTAACGCGACTAATAACATTAGATCGCCATCTATGCCTAATGTCATGTCGTGTCAGAAGTGAAATAGGGATGTCCAATCAATTATAATCGATTGATTGAATAATTAATCGATCGATTGTGTTTTCTTTTCTAAAGTGTATTTTTAAAAACCTAATAAGAATACTTTATGTATGCAGTCATACTCCAATTTAAATAGGTAGTAAGAATAATACTATACAGTAATCAAAACTTTTTATTTCTATACAATCATTCAAACATCTAATTCATTTTTTACGACAATTAATACAAAAATAACATTTCTTTTTCGGCGTAAAATAAACCATTGTCATACATACTTGTAATGTTTATATGACAAAGGTGATGTAACAGACAGTTTGAAATAATTTAAGACCACAGTAAATCTTAATCGAAAAAATCGATTATTGGTGTGGTGTCGTACTACATCCCTAGTTTTGCTGTGAACGTCACGTCGCGTCGTCCGTTATTGTCAATTTGTCACTTTGGCAAAGTTACAGTTCCTGTGCTGTGCTTTTCCTGTGTTCTTTTCTTGTGTTCGGTGTTTTGGTGGTTAAAAATCACTCAGAGCTATGAAAAATCTTAGGTACCTACATTTAATATTCGTTGTTATGGTTAGATTATAACCTCAAAATCTGATACTTTTTTTGAAATATATCTTTTTTGCAGCTAGTCCGCTATAAATACAAGATCTTTTAAGAATCTACTAATGATAGAGAATACAATACATAATTATCCGATGCTCTTGGCTCCAGGGCCAACAATGTATGGACGCAGAGCAATGTCCTTTGATTAAAATCAAACAATTTATTTAAAGTAAAGTGAATTTCGGAGTTACCGACATAGCTTGCAGACTAAGCAAACTGAAGTGGCAGTGGGCTGGCCATGTTTGTCGCGGGACCAGCAGTGGACTGTGATAGGCTGAGTTGATAGAAGTCACTTAAAGTAATGTATTCAATTCTATTACAAAGAAAACACTCCTGATGACTTATTTTTCATCATGCTATCCTATTGCAGTAGTTAAGCACGATTACTCAAGATTTACGCGTTTTTCCAGCAAGTTGGGATGCGAACTGATTGGCTCGAAGTTGGCTGGGCCCGAGCCAAGTTTCCATACACCAGTTAAATGTTAAAGACTACTTGTCGGGACCGCTGAGAAGGTTCAGTGCTTCCGGAAATATCATTTATTACATTTCCTTTAACAGTTGCATTAAAATTTTAAAGGATTTTTGGTTTACAGGACAATTTATAGCATTCTTCTGAGCATTTATTTCGTTTTTTAGCTCCAAAAAGTCGAGAACACTAGAGATTATTGTGACAGTTTAAATTACTCAGGTTAATTTGACAGGTTAATTTCCCTGAATGTCTTGACATTCAGGGAAATTAACCCCTTAAAACCCCATAGGTTCATAAGAAAAAATCCTCCAAACGACATAAAATATAATCTTTGAGTTCTTATAAGCAAACAGCTTCTAATAGGCGAACATCTATTGGGTTAGTCGTTGTACAGACGCCAGCACATCAAGCTATCCCTAACTGTCAAATTTTCTCAATTAAAAATGAACCTTATGTCTTTGCAATAAAGTTGAAATACTATCAAATAAATTCGACAGATTGTGGTAACTTGATGTGCTGGCCACTGGTGTGTCTGTACAAATTCACCCACTGCGACACTATTCCATGTTAAAGTCCTTTCATACAACTGTCAAAGAATGACATTTGTGATTTGAATATGCGAACAATAGTTGGTTGTAAAGATAAACTATGCATTTCTCTGAGTGTACTTTTACGCCTAGTGTAGTAGTGATGTTCTAGATAAGGGTCATGTTTGCTTTTCGTGGACTATGAACTGTGTATGTACTTTACAAAGCTCTAAATATACAGGGTCTAAAAATCAGCTGTTCCATACATATAGCTCGCGTAACTCGTCAAAATGTAGGGAACAGCTGATTTTTTTTTCGCGATTTCAGATTTGATCCCACAGGTAGTGAAAGTTGTTCATTATAAGCACAATGACCCCTTAAAATATTGCCCATGAATTTCACTCTGTAGAAAGGCCCATCCGTAGTCCATAAAAATCACCATTAAGTACCTGGAATCACAATGCCATTCCACATCAATGATACAACGAATCACAAATTATGTAGTTAAGATAGATGCGCAAGGGAAGTCCGCGCAATTCAATTTTTCATGCGTTTTTTGAAATTTGCAGATCAACAATGTCATAACTTCATGAAATCATCACATTTAAGCCCAATTCTAATTAAAATAAATGTTTTCATAGTTCTCATAGTTGTAGTGAAGGGTGGGCTGTTTTGGGGAACTGTCTTATGTAACTTTGACCTACAAAAATATTGATTTTCAGCCTAGTTTGAATAAATGACTTTTGATTTTTTTTATTTATAATTATACTAGCTTCTGCCCGCGGCTTCGCTCGCGTGGAGGTCGGAAATTATCCCACAGGAATGTTCTACCGGGATAAAAAATATCCTATGTGTTAATCCAGGATATAAACCATCTCTGTGTCAAATTTCATCCAAATCTATACAGTAGTTTTTACGTGAAAGAGTAACAAACATCCATACATCCATACTTACAAACTTTCGCCTTTATAATAGTAGTAGGATAAACAATGATTATCTGTTATCGTTAGGAATCATATTTCACGAAACATTCTGCTACAAGGAATGCAAGTAATAAAAACGCAAGAAAATTTAAATTTTGCGTGCTACCTTTGTGTTATTAGTCTCACCTTAATAACGCATTAGTAAGTCACTTGAAATACCGTGATTTGAGTTGGTAACACGATACTTATGTAGCGTCATGTCTAATCCTTGTAGCAGTCGTAGTCGGGACAGCGGGATTGTCTGAAAGGGTTACCGCTACTCCGGAACATAAAGGGCTAAGGAAGGAACATGAATGGGTTTTAATCAATCAGAGTCAGGCACTCCCGTCCGCTTCACCCACAGCGGGAGAAATCAATAGATGATTTGCCATCCTTAAAAAAAGCAGTCGCAGCAACTGCTACGAACTTTTATCAAAATAAAACTTAAAGCTCTATTACAGAACTTATTTTAATAAATAAACTGTGTAATTAATTCTATCACACAAATAGATAATCCTACTCGAGCCCTGTTCTCGAGAACACTGCAAATTCAGCAATAATTTATACGAAACTTTTTCAATAAATATTTAGTTCGTAAAGCCTACTTATGAAGTAACTACAATTCAATATACTCATTTTACCTTACTTATTATATTTCGCTTGGTAAATTGATATTGTTATTAACTTGGTAGTAAATATATAAAGTAAAAAAGCTGTTTGAAGATTGTTGGTCGGGGGTAAAAGGCTTCCGCAGACAGGTGCAATACTACAGTGGTACGCGACTCTAATGGAACAATTTTTATGAAAACTTCATGGAAATAGTTGTACCGTCGCCCCTTCAAAAGGTGACATCTCTTGGAGGCGCGCGTGGAACACGTAAGCGCCGTCCGGCACGGGCCTGGTCCTGATCGGACGGTAAGCTACCCATTACTCACCGTCCGCAGGCCCGCGCCTACGGTGGCCAGGAGTCGTTACGCGGCTCCCGACGCCCGGGACGTCTCCCGCAGCGGCTGGGACGGAAGTACATACACAGTAGGCCAGCGTGTCGAATTATAGTCCACTGCCCCTTTTGGAGAAAAAGCCCGAGTTCCTTTCTTTGCGTCATGTTTGCTGAATATTATATAATATCTGAATTGAATAAAACGTCTATCGTTGTATGTCTATCTGATGTTTACAAAGACAGCAGTAAAATAAATTACTTACAAAGAAAAATATTTTTAACAAGCTCTTGTTACGGCCTGTTGTTTGAGGTAACAGGGGCGCGAAATGTCACGGGTTCTTACCCCGGCTTACGTAAAAGTGCTAGAGTTTCTTTAATGATGTTATTTTGTTAGGCCTCTCACCCTTTCACACCCGCCCCTGTTCAGCTTTTTATCGAGGTGTAAAACAAAGTACTTACTTTGTTTTTTACCGCAATTTCGTCTCGATAAAGTATAGTTTTTATCTATTTTTTGTGTCTACGTAGATTTACAACCAACAAAATAGTGACAAGTTTGAGAATCAAAAACACTTTTCTATAATTATTGAAATGGTTTTTCTTGTCTACAATCAATAACTATGTGATTCTCCTATATTTTTTGTATGCCAACGAATATAAATCTTACATAACACATAACATCACGCTTGTATTTGTCAAAGGGTTTGGTAGGGGTGGACCTACAGTACAGCCCATTTGGCCTGTTATGTTGAAGTCCTATGTAATAGGGACATATAAATCTTAGGTAAAACATTATATTTCATACAATGCTTATACTTTGTAGCTTTCAACTTCTACTACATAAAAACTTAAAGTCTTATCCACACTAATAAAAAAAACTTATTATCAACCTAAAACCTCTTTACCCATCACCACCAAAACGACGTTCGTCAAATCAAAATGGCTGCTAAACTCAATCACAATAATAATTTATTACCAAAAATCCATCATCTTTGCTGCTCTAATAAATGAGTTCTGTAGCGCACCACTTAAATCTGTTCTAACACCATTAATAATTAACTGTACCCACTTCAGAACAGTAATATTGAGTGAAGTAAGTAACTGAGACAGACTTACGACTTTTGTCCGTCTTTACACGAGGTTTCGAGTCCAATTCTCAGAGGATGTATAGCAGTGATAGCTTAGCAGTGTGACCGGCCTGCCAAGTCTTAGGTCTCGAGTTCGAACCCAAGACACGCACCTCTGACTTTTCGAATTCATGTGCGCATTGTATAATCATCACTAGCTTCAAATAGGGTGAAGAAAAACCGGTCTGCCTGAGAGATATTTTTAACAGCATATGAAGATAAGTCAGAGCCCATGAGCAGCATAAAAACTCTGACACCAGGTTAGTCACAAACCAAATGAAAAAGAAAAGAAAGAAACAGGATATATGAGACCCAGATATAGATATTGATTTCTAGGTTCAACCTCATAGATTAGTTCATCATAACACCAATGCCTCACGGGGATGAAAAAACATAACAGAAAATTAACATAACAGTATGTATTTTCTAAATGAGAGGGCTCATGGCTTAGTAATAACAGTCGCACGAACCAATCAATGGTTAAGCTACGCTTGCCGCGTTTCGTCCGTGAATGGGTGATCTTTACATACCAAGAAACCATACTAAACTCAACCACCTCATGCTCTACAGAAGCGGTTGCGACCACTGAGGTAGTCGTTCCTTCTTGAGTAGTCGGTCGTCTACATTTCTATAGCATTCTGCCCGGGTCGATAACTGTCAGTATTTTGTCTAGTTATAACAATTTGTTAACGTCTTCAACTATTGTTATTGCTTTGATTAATCAGTCTGAATATTTGAGTGAAGTGCAAGATTTTAGTTTTAATTTTATAAACAAGCAATCGGAATGTCTCTAAGAATGTTTTTTGATGCGAAATAGTGCATGTGTTTGAATTAAAAGCGTTTCAAATGGTCTCAATTCGAAAGTGAAAACTGTTGTTTCTAAGAACTATACTTATCTTAGTTCTTATTCTTACTAATGATGTGTAGATGTAATTAAATGGATGCGTGTTGTTAGTTACACAATCATGTCAGAATGGCTGAACGGATATGAATGAATTTTGTCACACACATAGTTTATAACCTGGATTAACACATAAGATGCAGAAACCAATTCTTGATCGACATTTGAGCGTGAGATCCTTTACGTCTGCTAGCCCTGTGAGACTCCTGAAATGGATCTTTATATGTACCTATTTCTTCGAGAATATCAGACATGTAAATTTCTTTTTAGCTAATCTAAGGTTAAGTTACATGGAACTTGATTTGCTTTGGCCCATGTGTGTGCCCGGCAGGAGGTCGAAGGAGGTTTTATATCAAAATATTATGAAAACCAATATTTAATCATCATATTTAGTTTATCAGAGTGTCCGTGGAGTTTCTTGCCCGTTCTTCTCCATATGTATTTTCTATGGTTTGGGGTGGGCCTTGACAATTCAAAAATGCCTGTAATTGGTTTATTTCAAATAAATGTTGTTTGAATTTTATTTGAAATTTCTAACCAATATAGAAAACTCAATCAAAATCACATCACAGCTTCCATATCCCGTACCACAAAAATTGTTATCCAATCCGCAAAATCATATTCTCTGCTACCAAACTTTTCCGAAGTTACTCCAATGTATTTTTAGTTCAGGAGCCATCGTTCGAAGTTCCCCTTATAATCTGCACTTACTAGATTAACAAACATAGTTTCGATACATAGGCGGAACTGGATTCTAGTGTAACATAGTCCGATGTTGTATTTTTATTTCGTAGCTTACGTTCGAGGCATTTTTCCTCTTTTTTCCGGGTGTTTTTTTAGTACCGAAAAAGTTTTGTTGGTTCTTTGTTATTATTTTTTGGATAAGGTCGTTGGTAGTTTGAATTAGTAATGGTAGTAAGATCTATTTAGGTACTATAGACCAAGACATCAAGTTACAATAATCTGTCAAATTTATTTAATGGTTTTTCAACTTTATTACAAAGTCATAAGGTTAATTTTTAATTGGGGAAATTTGACAGTTTGGGTTAGTGTAATGTGCTGGCGTATGTAGCTATTGTCACTAATAAATTTATACAAATAAATTAAATTGAAGTGTCGGTTTTTAATGACAAAATATTGGCTTTTTACTAAATGCATAGGAAAGTACGTATAACAAAAAATCATTTGTTTAAGTTTTTGTATGTATCTGTTTGTTCCGGAAAATCTCCCAAACGGCTGAATTGATTTTTACAGGACTTTTCTTACCGACAGCTGATGTTATAAGGAGTAACTTAGGCTACTTATATTTTAGAAAAATAATTTGAGATACGCGGGCTAATTTCTAAAAAAATATAATGATTCTGACTAATAGTTTTATTTAGTTTAATATTAAGCTTAATCAATCTCGATTTGACCAAGATAATATCCGGAATTTTATAGACACATTGACGTTGATGAATCTTAATTTATACATACAATGACCTAAATAAGTACATGGTATAGTATTATATTATTTCAAATATTAATTTTATTAATATTTTAATTTCATGACTATGTGCTAATGTTCTAGTTAAAGTAAAGACACTTGATACTTCCCGAAGATTCAAAGCCATTATCAACATCCACGCTTCTAACAACAAAACAGCTGTCTATAACCCAACTCAGACCACCATCTTTCCCTCCACACGACTTGTTAACAAGATCCTCATTCAAGAACCCACAGCTCATTCTTAACAATGATGTTGGAGTTAGTGAACGTAACTTTGGATAATCCGTCAATTTACATTAAATGGACGCGAATTTCAACGATACATGACTAGCTAACTATAGAAATTTATTTTTTAAAACAGAAATGGTCACACATTATATCTGGACATTTAAAGAGCCTGTGATCTCTGAGTTAGTTTCGGCCTTTATTCTCGGTCTCATCTAGTTTTAAACATTATTATTGACGATGACGTGTAAAAAAAGTGTTGGAAAAAACCTATTTATAACAATTTAAATCATTTATCATCTATACTAATATTATATAAAGAGGTAAAATTTGTAAGTTTGTATGTAGGGGGTAATCTCCGGCACTAATGATCCAATTTCAAAAAATTTTTCACTGATTGAAAGCTATATTATTCCTGAGTGCTATAGGCTATAAATTATATTTATATCATACATATCGCTATTTTCGTCTAGCAAGTCGGAAGAAATACCTCAAAACAGAATTATTTGCATGCGCTGCCTAAACAGTTACGGTATATCGCAATTTTCCGCGGACGAAGTCGCGGGCAGAAGCTAGTTATCAAATAAATACAAAAACAAAAGAACACTCGGGCATCGAAGTATACATCGTCAAAGCTGACATCCGAAAAACGTGACAAGAAGACTGGCAGCAATGCCACGTTTAATGGCAACGCTAATTTTTTGTCGGTTATGTAGAGTGTCAACTAGTTAGCCTGAAATTTCTTTGAGGATATGCGCACTTGAGTTGCGCGACCGTTTTGGTCCCAAACGGCTCAAAACTGTAGTTACCTAAAGGGTAACAGTATCTGCAATTGAGAATTTCATCAGCCGCAGCAGCGGCGCCATTCGATTCATCGTATTCTAGCATTTCATAAAACGGCTTATTCCTTTAATTTTACTTCAGTTCCATAACTGATTCAATAGCTACCTATTTAGCTCAATAATTAGATTAAAAAAATATAATTAAAAAAACCGAAGTGTCAAATCACGTTACAGCAGCAAAGGGCCGCAGTGCATCACACGTTGCCTCCCTTAGTGTGCGTTAATTTATAGATTAGTACGATAGTGATTAAGGAGGATATTTGCAATGCGTTGCGTCGCAACGCGACCGCCCCAACCTGCGCTGGCCTTAAATCGACATTTGTCGGCGACTGTACCACACTAGTGAATGAGACACCTTTTTTTTTTTGAGGGTGGGAAATCATTATCAAGTGACTTTGGGTGGAGCGGATGGGACTGTCAGACTCTTACTGACTAAAACGCATCCATATTCCTCCCTTTATGTTCCGGCATAGCGGTAACCCTTTCGGACAATCTCACTTACCCGGCAGGCTTCGGCCCTAACGGGCCCTTTCACATGTAGCTGACATCTCTTTGAGGCTCGCGTGGAACACGTAGACCTACGCCGTCGGGCACGGGCCTGATCGGACGGTGAGCTATCCGAACTAGACACCTTCTTCTTCTTTTCGTGTGGTTAGTGACTAACCTGGTGTCAAAGTTTTAATGCTGCCCATGGGCCTCTAACTTAGCATCACATACTGTTGAGAAACATCTCTCAGGCATGCCGGTTTTCTCACGATGTTTTCCTTCACCGATTTTTAAGCAAGTGATAATTATACAATACGCACATGAATTTGAAAAGTCAGAGCTACGTCCCTAACACAATATTTTAAAATCACTGTCTTCGTACACACTTTGAACTACAAAAACAGCTGTCTTTCTTCGAACCCCAGACCCACATACTACGCCATCTTTCCTTCGACACATGTTAACAAGATCCTCATTCAGGAACACACTGTCCTTTCTTAACGATGTTGCCCAATTTAGTGAACTCGATCCAGGATAATCTTTACTCCTGAGGGATCTATCTCGGAGCTATGAGTAGGAAACTTTCCTTCCTTCTGCCCTTCGATGTAATTAATTGGATGGAGTCAGTTGTTTGACACCTGGTTCTTCATTGTAAGGGTAAACGACGTTTGTGTTTCGTGAAAATTGGGCTTGGATAAATGTTTTGCGAAGTATTTTTGAAGCGTATTGACGAGAGGGTCTGTGCAGACAACACACCAGTCTTATGTTATGAAATAGTAGTAGGTATCATATTGTGCGAAATAGAGCTACTTTTTATTATTTCATTTGTTGATACTTATTTAAATTTTTGATTTATAAAATTGTGCTAGCTTTTGCCAGCGGCTTCACTCGCATGTATGTATGAAATTATCCCATGGAAGCCGTACTTTTTCCGGGATAAAAAACTTATGTGCTATTACTATAATCTACTAGACTAGAGACTATAATCTATCTCTGGGCCAAATTTCACGCAGATCCGTTCAGTAGTTCTAGCGTGAAAGTTTAACAAACATCCATACATTCTCACAAACTTTAACGTTTATAATTTTAGTAGAAAGCAGGATAGAATAAAAGCGTTTGCAAGTAAAAACCTGTTTAGTTCAATAGCTACTTTGGGGTGACTGCCGAGATGACGATTAATAGACAAGTATGAAAGGAAAAGACATGTTGCGCTGACCCCTAATAGATTGGGATAAAGGCAGGAGAATGACGATGATGATGATGAGTCGTCACTAGAAGGTAGGTTACTCGTCATCAAGGAAACAAAGGAGGTTACAAATAGGTGCTTATGTTAAGTGATCTCCAGTAACCATAACTCACTATACAGCCTATCAAGTGACAAACGCTTTCAAAGCGCTTCGAATTTCTACAACGACTTTTAACACCCTAAGTTTTCGGTCGTTTATGTCAGTCCCATCCATTTTTGAATTCAGGTATACCATTAAACATGTTAACTAAGCTTATTTGAAAATTTATTTTTAAGGTGGACTTTATTGTGTGGCACTATCAATGTTTTCCCTCCTTTTATAAATACACATCTTCCATGCGCTGCTCGGTGTCAGCGTGAGAATCAAGTATTTCTAGAATTCATCATTCTCCTGCCCTTATCCCAATTTATTTGGGGTCGGCGCAACATCTCTTTTTCTTCTATACTTCTCTATTAGTTGTCATCTCGGTTGTCACTCCCTTCCTAGCCATATCAACTTTCAAACAATCCATCCATCGTTTCTTTGGTCTCCCTCTACTTGTATAGCCATCCACATTCATGCTCACGACTTTCCTGACAACATTTTCCTCATTCCTCCGCATAACATGCCCGTACCATAACAACCGATTTCCACACAACTTTTCTGTTACCGGTGTCACTTTCAGACGCGTAATACCACACATCCCTCTTAGCATTCTTATCTCACCTGCATGCAATTGTCTTTCATTCATTCCTTTTGTGGCCCAACACTCTGATCAAGTATTTCTAGAATTGCAAACATCAAAATATTTGCGAAAGGTAAGTGCAGAGCGCACTCTGTAGGAATGCATAAAATGTAACTGGTAACAGATGAGCTAAGAATGTAAGTGTGAATTGAGTCACTGATCACGGGCAATGAAATATCTTAACACTATGTGAATAGCATTCTGCTCTTTACGCTTTTCTTTAATAAATTGCAATTTAGAAGTTACGAAACTGTTTAAGTGTCAAATGAGAAGAAAACATGATAATACCTCCTTTTTTTTAAGTTGATTAAAATATGACATAACGTTATGGCTGCAGTCATTGAATGAGTGAGATTCTGGGGAGTTTCTTGCGCCACTTATTCTTCCAAGTTAAAGCAGTAGGAAGTGTTGAAGTGTGGGCGTTTTTGGGTGACTGTGTTATGTAACTTTGACCTTCAAAAAGTGCTAGTGCCTAGTTTGAATAAATGACTTTTGATTTTAATTTTGATTTGAAGGAATATCAGAGGCAGTCAGTCAGTACATCACATTTTGTAAGTAATGTTTAAGTCTGTCCGAGCCTATTAATATCAGCCGGACACAAATCTAAGTAAGTCCTGATGAAAAACCAATAACACTTTGCTGAAACTGGGAATCGAACCTGCCAGGGCAGTGTTATTGGTGTTATTTGCTCATACTAGCGCTTGCGACTACTAGAACAATGAGGTATCACGCATAAACACTCCCAAAAGGTGGTATTGTTTATTAACTTTCTGCTAGTTTATTTATAAACTTCCTATAGTCAGGAATAACAACGCTGGGATTTACTTTTAAGCGTTATGCTTTATTGGCCTCTTATAGGACTGATTTTATTTAATTTCAATAAATGTGTCTATAAGTGTTTTTCTTTTGGTTGTGGAGGTCAGATAGGCAGTCGCTCCTTGTAAAATACTGGTATTCAGTTGCATCCGGTTAGACTGAAAGCCAACCCCAACATAGTTGGGGAAAGGCTAGGCAGATGATGATTTTCTGAGTTATCAGACCAAAGAAAAGACAAACACAAATTTGATGAATGGCTAAACGTATAATACTGCGTTAGTTAATATTTCACGGCCAACAGAAAACGTAGGTGAAGTGCGCGGTCAATAGTGTCAATCACTAGCATCGGGTGGATTGACAGATCACTTCAAACTCATTTCACCGACGCGGCGACGTTTGCACGGTGAAATTGTTGTAGAGAGTCGTATCGATACGAAAAACGTTGACCAGAGGGCCTTGATAAGTGGCAATCGTTTTCAAAGCGTTTCGTATTTCCACAACGACTTTTATCCGTTTCTTACATTTTGACTTTTTGGAAGCCGACCCCAACATAGTTGGGAAAAGGCTAGGCAGGTGATGATGATACATTTTTACTTTTCCATTTTCATTATGGCTCTTATAATATTACTTTGCCTACGCCTTTTTTTTTAAGGTGGGAAATGGTCCCGCTCTGGGTGGAGCGGAAGGGAGTGTCAGATTCTTACTGGTAAAACCCATTGATGTTCCTTTCTTAGCCCTTTATGTTCCGGGGTAGCAGTAACTCTTGTCTGGGCCTCCAAATTTGTGGTTCATACATATGAATTTTCATTGTGTTGTCCAATTAAAATGTATATAAGCCATTACATTGTCTGCCATAGATAAATACAAATACGGACCCGTGACATCACAATGTCTATAATTATAATCTAAATATAATTCCGTCCACCCTTTGTTGATCAGTCAATCATTGTGCGGATATCAGTCCTAATTATCAAATACAACGTGATGTTACTATTGAAACTGTCCTTTGTATGGGGATGAATACTAAAAGGTTGTCTTGGAAACGGGTTTTCGGCGATCGAGGGTAGTTTGGTAAAGATTTTGCGGTGGTAGGGAAGTGATGGGGTGTTTATTATATTAGAAGCACATCGTCAAATAAAAATATGAGTTATTAAAATAAATTAAAGTCACATCCCACCTTTACCTACCTACCCCTTCAGAGATTAGGTACAGGCATGATGTATTATAAAAATAAATAATGCGTGTTTTTCTTCAGCAAAACCACACACCTACACACACAGAATATGGGTAAGTCATCTGTCGATGAGCAAATGGAAACAAATGAATTCGTCAAACGTTTGACTTCAACGCGACGTCAAACCGAAGTCGATACATCATAACGTCACACGTCAGACGTCACCGCAATGGATTTGTATCCGAGAGCATTGTTCTCTGTGACTGCGAACGTTATTAATTGTATAGCGGTTTGTATGGAAACCGGCGTATTGTGTTAACACTTTATAGATTTAGGGAACTATTGAGTTCTTAGAAGGAAAGCCTGCAGTGATTAATATACAGTAAATGGTGTTAGTTTAGCCCTAAATTATTTTGTCATTTGAGAAACTATGCAAAACCAAAGTTCATTAACTATATAATTTATATGAATGGTAGAAAATTAAGACGTCATAGCCTCAGTTTGTAATAAGTTTAACACATCTCTGTTAATAGTTCGTCACCTAAAAATATATCCTCTTTATGTTTTTCTTGAGCAGTGGTGGCCTAGTGTTATCGGCCTCGACTTATGAATTGTAAGGTCGTGAGTTCAAACCCAAGCAGGCAATTACTATGTGTATTTAGTTGCACTAAAGCCTTAAAAAAATATCTAAAATCACTTGATTACCAAAAAACCGAGGACTTATTGATAGTACCCAAATAGGATCAAAGCCCTAATTACCCCTCATAGCTGTTACCCACCCATATCTCGCAACACAGTAACACAAAACTGAACACTCGCCAATCACATCTACACCCTCACTCACATTCATTCTCAATTCGCACAGTCATGCATACATCTCTTAGGCAAACACACATATCGCACACACACTTGGATATTTCTGCTTTTTTGTGCTCTTGGTTAATACCATTTTGTATTATTTTTAATTTAGTTTAGTAGATGTTCTTGTTCTTTGTACTTTAACGATTTATGTGTTATTTTTATCTCTGGTCATTACAACTAAAATCTTACCGAGGTGAGGGTCCTGGTGACCTGTAACACAGGTTTTATCCCTAGAACCTACTTCAGGCACCAGTCTCTCACAAAGGTGGTAAAAGTTTTACAGTTTAAAGTTTGCAATATTTTTAAGACCACTTATTGTGAAGAGAAAATATTAATGATATATTATTATTATTATTTAATTTCATCACCACTGCTTTCAAAACGATGAAGGAAAACATCATGAGGAAACCGGCACGTCCTAGAACCAAAAATTTGAAGACATGTGACATCCGCCAACCCGCACTGGGGCCGCGTGGTGGATTATGGCCCACTCCCTCTCTTAGAGAGGAGGCCTGTGTCGAGGCAGTCGGAACATTCGGAACATTATAGGCTGATTATGTATGTTTTTCTTGCTATTGGAAAGCGTTAAAATCTAATCATTGTAACCAAAGGTAACTATTTTCTCAGATTTTTAGATCTACGTTACTATAACACAACGGCTTGCTTCCTATTCAGCTTTGGGCAGAGGTGTAAATATAGTATACCTACATTTCACTAGTTATGTTTCGAATCCCATGTAACAAGGGGGCGCGCCTGTTGCCAATCGCCAGGTATAGAGGCCAGCACATCAAGTTACCACAATCTGTCACATTTCTTTGATAGTATTTCAACTTTATTGCAAAGACATAAGGTTCATTTTTAATTGAGAAAATTTGACAGTTAGGGAAAGCTTGATGTGCTGGCGTCTGTAGATATCCAGACTCCGGGCTGCTACTGAAAAATTCCATTTTGAAAAACCCAATAACATTTTATAGGAACTGGGAACCAAACCAAGGACCTTATACTCTGCAGTAGCGTTTTGTGGCCACTACACAAATACAGTCCAGAAATTATATATCATCATCTGCCCAGCCTTTTCCCAACTATGTTGGGGTCGGCTTCCAGTCTAACCGGATGCAGCTGAATACCAGTATTTTACATAGAGCCTATCTGACCTCCATAATCCAGTAACTGGGCAATACGACACCCCTTGGTAAGACTGGCTGTCAGATTTTCGGGCTTCTGACGACCCAGAGATTATATTATTATATACTAATTAATAATATGTATTAGTTTACATTTATTATTTTTATACATGTATATGTGTACTATGTGTTAAGGGCCTTCGTTACCGGAAATAAATGATAGTAATATATATTTAAATAAATTCGTATATCTAACAACACAACAAAGGAACTATATGTAGAGCCTTTGTTTGAGGGCCACCAATTTTTTTTTCGTTCTCCACGTACCTAGCAGAACGATCAGCAAAATATAGGAACATGTCATCCTCCACCCATCTCGTGTCGACATGCGTTATCTCGTGACCCGTGACACCAGTACACCAGTATATTCAGCGCTGTCGAACTTCAACCGGCGCTTTAATCAATCAAGCAGATTCCAACTGTCACCCAAACGTATCGGTATTTTGTGTTAAAATGATTAATACTGCCAAGGTTTTGATGCTTGTTTAGTTTTGAAATGTGGGTTGTGTTGGAGCTTTCTTTTTTCGCTTAAAATTTTCAAAAATTACCTGTGCCTGTCTACTGTTAGCACTTTTTCTTTTTTTCTTTAGGGTGTGAAATCATCCAATGACTGCTCCCGCTCTGGGTGGTGCGGAAGGGAGTATCAGACTCTTACTGACTAAAACCCATGTTCATCCATGTTCCTTCCGTACCTCTTTATGTTCTGGGATAGCGGTAACCCTTTCGGACAGTCCCACTTACTGTTAACACTGCTGGCAATACCAAAAAGGCATCATGAAGCGCTATTACAGCAGTGATAGCCTAGCGGTGTGACCTTCGGACTGCCAAGTCATAGGTTTCGAGTTCGAACCCAAGGCATACACCACTAAATTTACGGACTCATGTGCGTATTGTATAAATTATGATTTGCTTAAAAATCGGTCAAAGAAAACATCGTGACTTAATCCAGCATGTCTGAGAGATATTTCTCAACAGCATGTGATGCTAAGTCAGAGGCCCATGGGCAGCATAAAAACTCTGACACCAGGTTGGTCACTAACCACACGAAGAAGAAGAAGAAGAATCATGACGTTAAGTAAAGTAACGCTGCTTGATAGGTATTCGAAATACAAGATGGCGGAATTAGTAGGGATTTTGGCCCATAAACTTGTAGTCTTATAGCAAAAATTGACATAACATACGAAAGTTACTGACCCATAACGTAAAAACCACACCAAAATAAACGCAAAAGTACACATTAAATACGATTACCCGCCTCATTGACGTATTAATATCAATAACGTCCACTATGCAAAAATAATAGCAATTTGGACGTATAATTGTCTCTTACTGAGTGATGCCTGGCTGTCACTGCACGACGATAATTGCCCGAAATTTAATATTCATTGCGCGTAAATCAGTTTACTGGGGTAAATCGTTTTTGATTTTTTATTTTAAGAGTAAAAAGGGAATCGTTACTTTTGCACTTTATGAATTTGTTTAAACTGAATTTATTTATAAGTATAAATTTGTTCTTTAATGGCTATAAAAAACTAGTGTGTCATCTCACTACGGCCAATTTATCATTAATCCATACAAATACATCCAATAAAATTTTATGGCCAAAGGGGGATGCGATGATCATCCGGACAAGATGTGCCTGCCATAAAAAATTCAAAAAAGGGGTTGATCAATATTTGATTTTTTTGTTTACACTAGAATTATCAAAGATAGAAATAACAATAATTATTAAAGAGTTTTTCTCGGAACAAAGTGAACGGTGTTCAATAATAAATATTAAAGCAATGATGACTGATAATTTCGATTGTCAACATTTTTTTGTAACGGCAACATTTTGTAACGATTTTTATTCATGTTCAATCAAAAGTGATTGAACATGAATAAAAATCGTAATAATAAATATTAAATATTGAAACGACTAAAGAGTCGTTTCAATATTTAATATTTTGAATAAATTGTGCCGACTTGCACAGAATAATGAATACGTGGAAGACATGGTAAAAAAAATAACTTAGTTTTTGAATGAAACCAGTTTCTTGTGCGTCTCTAGGCCTAATTTTGGCATGGTCATTTACAAAAATATAAACAGAAAATCTTTTTGAAAAAATGCTTTCTGTTTTTACATACATTGTAGGTATTCTCATTCCACGGTAGTCACGGCAGTAAAGCCTATTTAAATGAAAATTGAAATTTTCATTTTGGAAACTGGCCTTTGAGAAATCTATTACCAAACGCCCACAAAGCTTGTTGTACCGACTTATTCCAGGAACTATAAGTAATTACTAGCCTGCATGTCCCAAGGTTTATCGTCCAATCTCCTCGGCTGCGGTTAGTTTTGTAAATGGAGCTTTAACACCACTTACTGATCAATGATCTATAAGTAAACCAAATGCATATCAGAATTCCCTTCCGCTCCACCCACAGCGGGAGGTCATATGATGATTAACCGTCCCACAAAAAAAAAACAAAAAGTTCAAAACGATGATTTCCACCAAGCGGCTCGCATCGCATCGCATCGGAAAGAATACGAACGGATGCGACGACCGGTGATCGCGTCCAGCAGGATCGTATCCGTTTCTGCGCCTAGTCAAATAGTTACATTTCTACCGTGTGGTAGGCGAACTGAGCCGATCCCGCATCGCAAAGCAACGAGGGGGCCTAGACAAAGTTACATTTTCACTAACGATAACGAGATTACATAAACCCGAAATGTATGAAATTGCTATAAGCTTTCGAAATGTCACGTGATCAATTGTTTTCAATCGCTAAGTGCTAGACAATATTAAATTTTTTAACGAAACTCGATAAATATTCCCATACAAATGCGTTGACAAGTGGCGTTCTTGACAATCCGAATCGCTGAGATAACGAATTGTTCGATCAACAATTTTCGAAATCGAATCGACTCGAAGCGAACATTTGTCGAGGCCCCCACAGAAGCTTTGCAGATTAAACAGTAAAAACAACTGGTAGGCAAGAGCGGTTAAAATAAAAAAAAAATATTTTAAAATTCACATACGTCACGAACCTCTTTGTCCCCAGCTGGTTAGCACGTCAGGGATCACATTAAGAAATAACGATGTGCTAGACTGCCCCGTCCGCGATCCCTCGTAAAGTCACCCTACGTTCGATTTTTACGACTCCTACGTTGAGATAAGGGTTTCCTTTTATTTTCAGATCAGCACCAGAATGTGATTATAATGGTATATGATCTTCACTGTCCAAGTTCGATAGGAAGAGAGTTTTTCAGAGGCACTGTCAGGGAGCGAAAGCTTGGAGAACTTTTCAAACATATTCTCGAACTGTACTTTTCATTGAATATGTCAAAACGCAGTCGAAAATTTGACAATGAGTAAGTATTTAACATGAAGTGTTTAACAGTTTATTTCTGTGACACTTTTTGTAGTAAAGAACATTACAAAACAAACAAACACTATTAAAGTTACTCCTGCAGTCGTTATGCGAGGATTGGACTACCAAATAACTGATATCTGGTTACGCCATTCTTCCCGTTAACAGATCATGCTAATGAAATATTAAAATCATCAAGAACAATGCTCAAACTGGCTATAATATGCTTGGAGGAAGCCTATGTTCAGCATTAGACATCTTGCGTATTCGAATCGAATTCGAATCGAAATTATAATGATGTTCATTTTAATTACAAAATATTTCAAGCTCTTTTATACCTACTTATAAAAGAGCGTGAAATATTTTGTAATTACCTTTACAGCCTCCTTCCCTTTACAAACTCTTTCCGGCCTCTGTGACAGATAATCAAAGCAAAATTAAAAAAGTTTTCTCCCTCCATACTCAAAACTCAACAGAATGCCATTAACAATGCAAAAGAAAAAAAAAGCTCTCATCCATCGTATTGCTTTCAAAAAAAAACAAAACAAGATTCACGCAAGCATGTTGACAACAAACGTAACAGAATACAGTGCTACATACAAAAACGGCATAGGCAGAGAACTCCAATCAACGTGCGGGCTTTATTCCATTAGACAAATGAGACGCCACGGAAAATAAACGAGACGAAATACCATAGGATTATGGTGTGCTGAATCGTCTCGGGATTATCTCTGTATTTAGTTATGTTTGAGCTGTTTACACTAGTTTCAGTTTGTTATTGGTTTTCCTAGACTTTGGATATTTTCGTTCTCAATAGCACTGGATATACAGTCACGAACAAAAATATATGCAGTTAGCTAGATTTAAAAGCGTTTTTCTCCTTAAATTATTATATGAAATTTTATTTTGTCACACGCATTATCTCGGATATCGTATCACGGAGTTGAAATAGTTTTTTTAGTATATTATACGATTTTATTTACGAATAGTTTATTTTACGAGTAAATCGCTTCTGTATTTTGTTCGGTGTATACATATTGGTGCTCGTGACTGTACTGTGCTTATGTGTGTACTACCGTATTCATAAGTGTGCTTAATTGTTAATACTAACATAGTTTAAAAAAAAATGTAGTAATACTAACACGCTATGGGCCTTTGACGCCTAACAATAAACGATTTTTTTTATTAATTTTATGTATGTGATAATTACTAGCTGAGGCAACCCCTTCCAGTCACTACAAAATTTAAAAAAAACTACACACTTAATACAGATTGCACAGTGAAATCATTGTAGTTTTGTTTGTAAGAAATTTTTATAACCTTAGAAAACCGATAACTTTACTTTTTTTCTTGTAACTAGCCTATACCTACTGTCCCACAGCTGAGCAAAAACCGCCCACAAATTCTTCCGGACAACTTTTCCACAAGGTGGGTGGTGGGATGTACGGCGTGGTAGGCCGGCCCAGGAAGAGGTGGCGAGACGACCTAGACGCATACCGCAAGGGCTGAGGATAGCTCAAAGAAATGACGTCTGAAAATTATCTATAAGTCCTAATTGTTCCCTTCAATTTCTTGCAAGTCTACATACCAATCTCAACACAATTCGAAACTCAAACAACACGTAACCACAATCAATCAACTCACACGCATGTATTACCACGTCCACGTCTCTGTTCAACATTATTTAATAAGCCCATTGTCCCATTTGAATGGCTTAATCAGTCGTCCACAATGGCCGATACAAGCTGTATAGAGCTAAGCTATAATACGATCTTGTCGCGAGATAGGCTAGATGGTCTACTTGAATGGTCGGATTGGATAGCTTGGAAAGCTATTTGGATATTGGTAATTAGAGTCAAGACGTGAGGTGTCGTGTTAGTGAGGTGTTTGCTATTTAGTTTAGTATTGTATTTGGGATGGTAAGTAGTTTAGGGAATGCGCCAGGTAGCCCACGTATCAAATCAAATTTTCATCCGTGTTTTGCAATTTGCTGATCATTGTCAGGTTGCACGGTAGTCAAAATATTATTCGCGGGTATATTTACAGAATTATAATAATTACAATCATCAATACAGCTGTCTAAGTTAGTATTGCCCTCAAATGTCATGATTTCATGAAATGGTCATTCTGTAGGATTAAATTAATTAAGAAGATTGTATCGATGATTTAAATGATTACAGTTCTGTAAATACCTACTTGGTACAGGAGGTTTCACTTTAATAGTTCTCGTATATTTATATAAAACTGTGACAAAAGGACTTCCATAAAAAAAATAAGTGCAAAGGTTAAAAAATCAACCTCTTTAATTTTGTGGATCAAAAAAAAAGTAACAAATCCTATATTATATCCCTGAAATAAAACAAAGTCAAAAATATCAATAGTCCAAAACCGTGTTTGAAATTATTATTTAGCGAACTTCTTCAGTAACAACCGTACCTACAAGCAACTTCAAAGACAGGTAAAAACAAAAGAAAAATGTAATTGAGCATCAAAAGAAATTCCAGAATTTATATCGTCAATAAGTGCAGGGGCCCCGGGGCCTGTCACATGGCCGCATTGGCAGCACATCGTTAAAAGTTTGACCCATTCCGACTTCTATCGGAACTTGGGAACCCAATTTTAATGAATCAAACTTGACCGAACTGATAACATGCGAACTGGGAACTATTCGTGGAGTAGGTTCATAGTAATAAAATGTAATGAGATTTTGCTTATTTTGCTTGTTTTTTGTGTGGACGTAGAAACGTTTATAGTTTGCTCCGTGCTAAATTATTGTGTCTATAGATTAACATGATATTATTGTTATCTACTGTACAGAATCAAGTTCTTCCAACTGAACAGCTTTTTTGCGCCACTTTTTCCCAGCTAAAGTACTAGGAAGTGGTGAAGGCCACGCGTTTTGGGGGCCGGTCTTAAGTAATTTTCCTTCTAAAAGTGCTGAGTTTCAGTCTAGTTTGAATAAATGACTTTTGATGTTGATGTATAATACCTTCATAATTGTATCCAATTTTAGGACAGATAATTATTCAGACATTGTATTCTTTAATGGCTTTTTCAGTGAATTCTAATCTCAATCGAGCAACATTTTTAGAAGTAGAGAGAATAAAAAAGGCACGGCTGTTATTTGGACACAGTTAAGTTACAATGCCAAAGAATATGAGGCAAAATCCACCCCTTGCTCCACCAATAATTATTTAACACACCAAAACTATCCGCAAAGTAAAAGACACGGCACATAAACAAACCTATCGACAATAATATATTATGTAGACTCACGTATAAATAGGCATCCGGTCCCCCTCTTTGAACCAGAACATCAAGGCAACTTCGCTGACGGGGGCTGCCAGGTCGCATGGTAGCCTCGTCATACCGCCTGGTGCTGACCACACTTGTATCACATCTGAAATGAAGAAATAACGACAATGTATCATGTTCTTAATTGCAAAATTGAGAAGATCTCGTTACGTAAATTTAATCGTATTAAAGAGCTGTGAAACCGACCAAATTCGAGTTTGATTACCGCTATACCTTACGAAATGAGTAAATTTTTTTTTTTTTATTATTACGAAAATAAATTTGCTATATAGTATTTGGGTATTCTGTGAAAATTAGAAAAACTATAACAGTCCCGTGACAAAAAATGGGCTATAGAGGTTGAAATTGAATTCGGTGGCAACTTTTATTATGGAAACAAGTCTGAAATCACTGAAAAAAAATCAGCTGTTCCATACATTCTGCTCACATAACTCGTCAAAATGTAGGAAACAGCTTTTTTTCGCGATTTCATGTGTGTTCTTGTTGTAAAAGTTGTTCATATTGATGAGTACAATGACCCATGAATTCAATTTCGCCATGTACATTAGAATTCCATTGTCAGCCTTTGTGTAAGGAACTTTAAAACAGAATATTTAAAGGTCAAAGCCGATGTCGCTAGTCCCCTAACCAAAGTCCAGTTTTTCGAGGTCATTTAGCAACTTCTTATCAGACTAGTAAAGATAAAGGTCGCGAAATAAACGCCGTAATAATCAGTGTTCAGAAAACTTGGCAAGCGGGTCGGTTATCTCAGATATTAGCGCGGCTGCATAAAAAGGATGTACAAAAGAGCCGCCACGAGTGACGATACTTAAGTGCGTCTTTCACGCCTTGCCTCAATAGACTGGCAAATCTTGGATCTCTTGGACTCCGTGTAGTGGACTAACGCTATGAACACTTATAGTGTTAGGCCACTACACGGCGTTGCACGGCCTGGAGGTTTAATTTTCAAACCACGTGGTCATCAAGAAAAAAATGTTGAAATGCAAAATCGCATCTTCTTCTTATTCGTGTGGTTAGTGACTAACATGGTGTCAGAGTTTTAATGCTGCCCATGGGCCTCTGACTTAGCATCACATGCTGTTGAGAAATATCTCTCAGGCATGCCGTGCAAATTCGCAGGGTTTGCAGAAACAGCCAAAACGTATCACTCAATCCGATTTATTCCGTGTTTCCCCGATGACACAAAGTGTTCATATTTCATTTCATAAAATTGACCGTCTCCGTTATTTACATTTTAAAAATAACCCCCTATCACTGATACAACTAAATAAATCTCCACCGATCGACTCCTCAAACGAAGCCCTCATTATATTCGGAATCACATTCAAAAGATAAAAGATTTTTCCAAAGGAAATCATCGGGAAAGGGGGGGGGGTGAGGGGGGGTTAAAAAAGAACCATTCAGTATTGTCCGTCACATTAGTACAGGAAGGCTCGTGTTTAATGATGGCTCGATCTTTTGTGTATCCATCCTCCTTGATCCAGCGGGGGATGAGGCGCTCCCGCCACTAACTCGATTCACACGTTTCGGGGCCTTTGATCTCCATTCTCTTTCAGTGTAGGCTGTCCATGAATAACATTACGACGGGATCTATAAATATTTTGAGTATTTCGGTAGAATTATGCTCGTTATCGGAATTTTGGTGTTATAAGAAGAGGGAATTTGTTTTGTGCGCTTTGTTTGTGTTACAAATTTATTAATTAGGGCGTAAATTGTTACACATTTGATAGGTATCAGATTAGTAAAATAATCCTGTAGCAGTTTCTATATATAATTTTTCTTGCTTTGATAGATTTAATGGTAAACATCGTTATAAGTATCAAACTATTTTTCATTGATTAGTTTGTACAGTGGACCCTGTAGTTCTACCAGAGGTTTGGAAGGAAAATAAGAGAAGAATCGTCATTTCAAAAATGACCCTTACCAAATTTGAACGATGGTCACCCTAGATTCACGTATTCGTGGCCTTCACACATTTTGTCATATTACGTCACTACTTAAAAGGCGACTTGCAATTATTATTATATTCTATTGAAATAATTTAGTATGGCTAAGGAATGCATTTCCTTACATGATGAATAGCTGTTTATTACTTATCTTCTCTTTATCAAAATAGCATGTCACCAAGATTCAATCTATATATTTTTTTCTTTTATAGATATAATAGCCAATCGTGTCCACAAACTTTTAAAAACTCTTTTTTTATTAAAATTTAAAATATTTATGTATTACGATCAGCTAATTATTATTTTTAGTTCTTTTTCTTCATACTTTTCTATTACTCGTCATCTCGGTAGTCACTCCCTTTCTAGCCATATATTATCTATCACACAATCCATCCATCGTTTCCTATCTATCTTTCTATTCTATTTAAAACAAAGTTTTTTGTATGGATTCAAATGTCTCATCAGGCTGGAAATTAGGGTCACTCAATTTCTACAACCACTACTTAGCTAGTTTTTTATTTATTTATTGTTCGATATAATCTTATACAATGCATTTATGTAGTACTGTTTGCTTATTTTAATCTAATTTTTGAACTGGTTTTACATGTTTTATATCGGATGCTTTTAACATTCTGCATCGTTCTCACATGTTTAATAATAAAGTAACCAAATTTTGTAACCATATTTTGTTTAAAAGAGTGTCCATGGAGTTTCTTGCCCGTTCTTCTGCATAGGTACCTACTGCTTTGGAATAGGCAACTAGCTTCATCTTTCTGACTGACCGACCCCTTGACAATTCAAAAGTGCATGTAATTGGTTTATTTGAAATAAATACTTTGAGTTTGAGTATCTCAATTATTACTTTTTTCTACGGCATGACTCATCCTTCTAATTATTTCCTTTTCATTGGTATTTTGCTATAATTGAAAATGCCGTTTGATTTTAAAAAAACTTCCTCTTTTGTCATTGTTTCGTTTGAACAAACTTCTTTGTTCACGTTGAACATAGTTATAGAAAAGAAATTGCGGATATTTGATCGTCAGTCAAATAAAAAACTGAGTCCCAGTAACGTAGGCTTTGATTTGAGTTTCAGTATTTGTCTACGATATAAAAAGTTCATCAGTTTGTCGGTGAAGTTTTATTAATTGATTTGGTTTGGCTTTGCTGTTGTACAAGTATATTTGAAATAATAGAAGCCTGGATGTTTTCTATTATATAAGTAGGTACCTATTGCTTAATATAAGGTGATTGTACAGACGCCAGCACATCAAGGTATCCTAAACTGTCAAATTTTTATAAATGAAAATGAACCTTATGTCTTTGCAATAAAGTTGAAATACTATCAAAGAAATTTGACAGATTGTGGTAACTTGATGTGCTGGCCTCTGTACAAAAAAATAAAATTGACTTTGAACCAACCAAGAAAACGCGAAGAAAAATTAGCTGTTTCCTACATTTTTTTGAGTAATGCGAACATTAAATAATGTCTGGAGCAGCTGATTGATTTCCGTTCCGTTTTCAGTTATTTCAATTACAACTTGTATGTTTCATTCTATCCTACACGGCTACACAGGAGCTTTGGGATTTATGATTCTTCTTTTCGTGTGGTTAGTGACTAACCTGGTGTCAGAGTTTTTATGCTACCCATTTCTGTCTTAGCTTTACATGCTGTTGAGAAATATATTTCAGACATGCTGTGTGATGTTTTCGTTCACCGATTTTTAAGCCAGTAAAGTAAACAAGTAAAGTAGCCATTAAATCAGAGGTGGGTTCGAACTCGAGACATGACTTGCCAATCCGACGGTCACACCATTATGCTATCACTGCTGTGGGATTTATGAAGCCTTTTTTTTTTGCGGGTGGGATATCATCTGCGGATTTATGATGACTGGCAAGTACATTGTACAGGTACCTGTTACCGCTAATCTTTACAATTTCCAAACTAGACTAGGGACTACAACATGCTAAGAGCTTCTTCTGCCTGTCCGGACCTTGCCGTCACTTCAATTACTCAACCAAGTCATTGTTCCTAATTTTTCCGCTCGTATAACAATATTTCCCTGCTCCATTTTTCTAGACACAATATTTGTCCTAAAAAAGAACCTACTTCCGAAAATCGCTCGCTATAAATATTTTAGAAGAACAAAAGCGGCGATATTAAGCTGGTGAAGATGAAAAACGGCGACGTTTCAGTAAATAGTGGCGGTGTACAGCTGACGGGGAGTTTTTCGCTAGTCTCCACACATTAATAAGCCCTAACACAAATTGGAGCGAGCGGCTAATGTGGGTGGTGGAAGTGATAAGCTACGTGCGCATCCATTAAGAAATTAAAATTGTGAAAAAAAAAACAATGGAGTGACGTAAAACTCAAAATCAAAGCATTTACAGGCATTTTTGAATTGTCAAGGGGTCGGTCAGTCAGTTAGATGAAGCAACCCGAAGAAATCTAGAATCAATATTTATCGGTCCTTAAAAATTGGCTAAAAAGGTTATCACAGTCTGATTTAAAACTATTGAGAACGGCTGTACCTATTATTTATGTCATGTTGCATATTTGGGATTGTAATATTTTTTGGAAAAATCCAAAAGACAATGTATCCCCAAGGTAAGAATAGCGAGTGGGTTATCCGAAAGGGTACTGGCTTTCGGCTCCACCTAGAGCGCGGTAGCTAAAAGGTAAGAATAGCGCTGTAAGCTGCTTCTTCTGTTTAGGACATTGTCATGAAAGTAAAGAAGAAACTAGCTTCATCTTTCTGACTGACCGACTCCTTGACAATTCAAAAGTGTCTGCAATTGGTTTATATGAAATAAATGCTTTGAGTTAGAGCTTGAAAGCAGTGATGAAATTATTCTCGCACTTCGCGATGTCTTTCATCACAACTCCTTAAGGTTTTACAACTCCTTTCGAAATAACAGTCCTGTCGTTTTTATTTCAGTCCTTCCTACCCGCTAACCTCCTATCCCTTAAAACCCATCACTAATAGGTAATAATGTTTACCACCGCTCCTGCCTCACCCCTCCACCAGTACATACGACATTACAGTCGTTTGACCGATCTACGGCCTATAATGTTAGTGTTATAGCCACTTTGGCATCTGGTCAATTGTCATAAGGGATTCTGAACCTTCATTCAGTGAAGTTACAGTTTGGAATTGTACTGTAAATTTGTTACCAGTTAAGTTATAGTGTTCTATGAAGTCATCAATAAAATTAGGCCCAAAAGTGGGACGAAAATTTATAATATATCATAATTATAATATTATATTTTTAAGGCACTCTTAAACTTTACGATACAACGTAAAACTACAAGAAAGATTTCAGACACAACACGCGAGTGTAAATTAAAGTTCGGAGATCCTATTAAAAAGTATACAATTTAATGCAGTACTAAATTCATTTAGTTTATATAGCAACGAACCAAGTATACTCCGCTCGGAAGTAAAAGACTCAATCAAGAAACTGAAAACAAACAGCTCTAGGACCAGATGGAATCACAGTGGAAGCAATAAAAGGTATAACCAGCTTACGTAATATCCGTCTTCTTCTTCGTGTGGTTAGTGACTAACCTAGTATCAGAATTTTTATGATGTCCATGGGCCTTTAATATAAGTAACACGATAATGGAAAACTGGCCACTGGCCATCCGACGGGGTACACAACTATGCGTAATTGTAACAAAAAACAATAGCCCTAATGTCCTTAGGATCAAAATTCTACTCCACATCATTAACACTGGATTGTGAACATTCTTGGGCTGGCAGATACCACAGGAGCAGGCTAGTTTTGCTAAAGGAGGAGAAACAAGAGAGCAGACCCCGAGCCTCCACCTCATCGTTCAAAAATATGCGGCTGAAGCCCAAACAAGTGGTCAGATCATATATCCAAGCAATTGGCGATATCTATCAGCACCCTACTTCAATAGGCGGATCGTAACAGATGGAGAAACTTCTTCAACAATTTAATACGGTGACACGATTGTAGTAATGAGCGAGCGTTTGAAGCGCGAAGAAGAAGACTAAATCAATCTGCCTAGCCTTTTCCGAACTATATTGGGGTCGGCTTCCAGTCTAACTGGACCAGTATTTTACATGTAGCGACTGCCTATCTGACCACCACAACCCAGTAACTGGTTAATACGATACCCCTTGGTATAACTGGATGTCAGATTTTCGGGCTTCGACGAACGGGTTTTAACGACTATCTAAGATCCACGAATAAAAGCCGGGACCAACGGCTTAATCTGCTTTCCAAGGCACGGAGGAGGCTCGATATGTAAAGATGTTCACCCATCCATGGACCAACCCCGATAAGCGTAGCTTAACCTGATGAATTGACCCGTGCGACTGTTATTACTTAGCCATGAGCTTTTTAGCTAGAAGAATATAGCAATGAAAACTTAATTCGCATCAATTAACTATTTACATTCATATAACTACACTCGAGAGCAATGAATCCGGGTCACTTAAAGAATCCTAAAAATCTCGGAAACTAAAAATGCTAGGTTAATGCAATAAATTGTATTTAATAGACGATGTAATACTCCTTAAATGAAGGTATTAAAACTTCTTAGTTATTGTAAAGTTATATCATAAAAAAATCAAATTTGAAAAAGGGCCACTTTCGAAGATGGAACTACGAAATTACAGCATTTGGTTTTGCTTTTGTTTGTAATCTGTCATTTATGTGGGTACATAAACCATGTTGATAGTGCTCTATATTCATTATTCAAGCTGAAATTATGTCGCTTACGCCTGAAGAATGCACCAGAATACTTACAATGGTGGAAACCGGCCGGAGTCAGCGCGATACAGCCAGGACTGTCGGTGTGTCGCTGTCAACAGTACAAAGAGTTCTCCGACGTTACGAAGAAACTGGTTCTAACCTACGCAGACCAGGAACGGGCAGAACCAGGTGTACCACAGCACGAGAAGACCGATACTTGGTGAACACCATGCTTCGAAATCGCTTTCTCACAGGAACTAAACTCACAAATCAGTTTCGACGCCTCGGTGGAAGTAACCCAAGTGCATGGACAGTAAGACGTCGGCTTGCTGAATCTAACTTAAAACCCCTTAGACCTGCAAACGGCCCTAAACTGGAGCGTGGGCATCGTATTTCAAGACTAAGATATGCCCAGGGCCACGTAAATTGGAGTATTGAAGATTGGCCAAAAGTTATGTTCTCCGACGAATCAAAATTTATGCTCTACAAGCACGATGGAAGACACAGAGTGTATCGAAGACCAGGGGAAAGATTCAAGCAAGCATGCATCGAAGAAAAAGTAGCCTACGGTGGTGGGTCTGTACTTGTGTGGGCCGGGATTTCATCTGAAAGTCGCACAGAGCTGGTGATCATAGAAAACGGCTCTTTAACTAGCGTAAGATATGTGGAAGAAATCCTCAATGATCACGTTGGTCCATTTATGGTCAATTTAGGTGAGGATGCTATATTTATGCATGACAATGCCCGACCTCATACAGGTAGGATTGTGAATGACTACCTTCAAGAGATGAACATTACTCGTATGGAGTGGCCAGCGCGCAGCCCGGATATCAACCCGATCGAGCATGCTTGGGACGAGCTAGGCAGATGCGTAAAACAACGAAACCCTCCCCCAATCACGCTTCGTGAGCTCAAAATTGCTCTCACAGAGGAATGGGAGAATATTCCCCAAAATCGTATAAGGAACTTGGTGTACAGCATGCCAAACCGCGTAAACGCAGTAATGGAAGCACGAGGAGGCAATACGAAGTATTAAAATTCAAGAAAATCGTAATAAAGTTCAAAAATTTCATGTTTCCTATTTTTGTTTTAAGGAGAGATCAGCAGTTTTTTTCTTTAAGTAATTTTGTGTTAATAAAATGTATGGTATGGATTGAAATGTATTTGGATCGGCGGAAGAACTGAGTTGATTTGGATCAGAGGCAACCTCAACGCTCAAATTTATGCTGAGACGATTGTATCTGACGTCATCGTTCCTCTACAAGTGCAAATCGGTCCCTTATTTCAGTTAATGCATGATAATGCACGACCGCACACCGCAAGAGTTGTAAGACAGACTCTCGCCGCAGCTAACATCAATGTCCTGCCCTGGCCTGCTCAGTCGCCAGACTTGAACCCGATTGAGCATGCATGGGATATGCTACAGAGAAGAGCTCTGCCGAATATGGAGGGTATCCAGTTGCAAGAAGACCTTTTTTTGTTGTTGCAACGAACATGGGCGGCCATTCCACAGCGTGATTTGGATGAACTCATTTTGAGTATGCCAAACCGATGTTCTTGTGTTGTTAGTGTTCGCGGTAGAAACACGGATTATTAATTGTTTAAGTTACCCAATAAAATTTTAAAGAAAACTGTTATTTCAGTCTTTTTTTCGAACTTTAATGTTAGTGGTTCAAATGTCAAAAATCCCTTTATTAGGAAAATGGCAAATTTCTTTATTAATGCAATGGTGACTTGGTTTATCGTTACTGTGACAAACGAAAACACTTTATTTGATGAATCCTTAAAGAAAATTTAAATTAATATCAATCAAGAGAAAAGTTATTGCAAAAATATATGTTGATCCCTAGACACTTTTGATGTGTGTATTATCGGCATCAAATTACGAAAGTATTTGGAAATCATCAAAGAAAATGATGAATTTTTCTACAGTGATTTTTTCCTTTGAAGTCTAACTCAAGCTAAGTGGACAAAATTATTCGCGTTTGATTCCAATATAAAACCGTTTATGTTTTTCCTCAATATTTGATTGATGAAAACGAGATTTTTATTTATGACTTACTTACTAAGGCGTTTCTTTCATGCGTTTGAATAAATCATGTTTTATGCATTAATCTTAAGATATCTAAATGTATTTGAAAAAACATCTTTATTAATTGCTCAATGTGATCTTTTGACAGGAAACTCTCAAAGTCAAGCGAAATCTATGGTCATTCATGTAATGATACACACAATTGGTGTGTATTCTAAATATTGACATGGGTTGGCAACTAGGCTAAGGAATTGGACAGGCATACTTTGCAACTACGAAAAAAATATCACAATCTCCTGAATTTTAACAAATGAACGGAGCTTAAATTCATCGCAATCATATACATAAAAAAAAAAAGTTTAGTTCCAAAAATTCATTAATAACAAATTTAATTCATACAAAACAATAGTTTACACTCTGAGCCTGAATTGATTCGACAATATTCATGTAAGGATATCGTCATAATTTTAATTTACCTAGTATGAGTAACCAAATATTTTATAGTATCTACTTGAGTATTTAAGTTACTGATTTGTGGAGATCAGATAGGCAAAATATCATCAAAATAACATCCGGTTACACTGGAAGTCGACCATAACTAATTGGGAAAGAGCCTAGAGTATCAAAGTAAATATGATACGAGTATATCGTAACTTTGCCAAACTGTTCTTTCAAAAAAATATTTTCTTAATTTAACAAAACTGCATTCACACACACACTCACTCACATACTCGCGTGCCTGCGTGCGTGCTACATGATAAGCTATAATTCTATCTTTTTTTTTGTTGATATGTTTTGTATTATTATTTCTTTTAGTTTGGCAAAAAACAAATGTTGCTTAATAAGTTATGGAAGTCCTAACACAGGCTTATCTACTGAAAAGGAGGTCCCATGACTAGTTTTGAAGGTTTACTTGTTAAAATAATAAACCATTTTTCATTTTAATTTTAACAAAACACATGCAGATTTCAGTTTCCACCAAACATATTAAAATAATGTGTAAAATACAGTCAGCATCCACAGTCCAAAAATCATCTCATTCGTTTTGCAATCATCGCACCAACTGTACGCACTCGTGTTAAAGTAGCAAGCAATTAAATCTTAATCGAGCCGATCGTTAGCGAGGAATGTAATGACATACGTTATTCCGTACGATGACAGTTCTACTGTCTGATTCATTGTAGAAACATTTTACATATGCACATAATACTTGACTTTATGCCCTATGTCAATAAGGGTTAGTACTTTAAGTAATTTGACACGAAATGCGTTGGGATTAGCTTTATTGTTGTCAATGGCGTGTGAAGCTGTTTTTGCGTTGTTTGTTACACGCAGATGTTAATTATTATTGTATTATACGTGTCGGTTACCTACATTTTCTTTACTCTTCTCTCTAAACGTGTGTTCATTTACTTTGTCTATGTGTTGCCTATGTAGCTCTACAATACCTTCAAAAACACATTGTGTTATGTAGAATTCATTAATCTAAAATCAACAAACCTCTATTTTCCCATGATCTTTTTAAATCTCGCTCCATATTACATGGAAATTAAACTTTTCCATCCTGGCTTCATTTGTCCGGCAGTGGACGGATCAAGCGGGCTTCGCTCCGCACATTTATTGTGTCCGGAATCCCGGAACGATTTACATACGACCTGGGCGAGTAATCCCCGGAATCGTTTGGAGAGAAATCAAAGTTTAGGATTTCCAAAGGGTACGATTTTAAGGATTAATTCTAATAGGGTACCTGGCTTCAGGTGTTTTGGAATTAATTTCTGGATGGCTTGTTATTTTAATTTAAAATGTTGAGAGTGGTATGTCGGTCATGATTATATTTTATCCTTATTACTTTTGTTTTCAGTAGCTTCAAGCTGTATATCCCCTTCTATTTGTTGTTTCTACGTTTTGATTGGCTTGCTTAATTAAGAAACGAGTGTTATAAAAAAAAATTCTGAACTTAGAACTTAGGAACTTGCATTCCCTTTGCTCTAAGGGAATTCAATGATATGAAACGAGATGGTATATACTGTAAATAGGACATCAGAATCACTTTTTCACGTCATATAAATAAATAATGGATGGACTAGACGTTTCCTATCTGATTACCTCTACTTACCACTAAAAAGAAATGGCTAAAAAAACTCAGGGGTCAGCCTCTTAAAAAGCAATCCAATTACTATTATTATTACATATTTCCTCAATGCAAATGTTACGTCAACGAACGACATTCAAATATTGACGCTCGCCTCGTTCAGATGATATTTCGGATTTAAGTGCAGTAAGAGAAGTAAACAGTGTGCAATTTTAAAGGCTCAACTTTGAATTATGGCAACACAGAGATAAGTTAAATATTTAAAAAAAAACAGTTTAGAAGCATTTTTTTTTTAATTCTCTCTTTAACGTAGCTTATCATCATGCCTGTTTTTCAGCCAAGGGTAAGGCAGAGGTATACCTAGTACACCCACATTTTGTCAGTTGTAAGTGTTGTAAGGGAGAGCCTATTGCCATCAACCGGGCGCTGACACAGACTCCGGCTTGTAATTGAGAAATGCCTGATGGCCTAACACTTTGTCCAACCTAGGAATTGGAGCCATGGCCTCATGATGAAATTTTTTAATTTCCAAATTTGCCATCCAGTCTTTTGGGCACATTTCCCACTGACAGCTATGGGAATGATTTTTTGAGGTCCTATGAGCTCTTCCCCTTTTTTACTACTTATACATAATAGATATATTTTGTAGTTTTAGGTTGTATATTATTCTATTTGAGATTAATTGTGCAGTAGTATCGTTGGTCTGAAAAACATTCTACGCGAAAAAAAAAACAAATTGTGATAAAAAAGATAGAAATTTAAAAACATATTCTATTTAACACTGATATATTATAGTTTTAAGTGATAATAATATAACCTTCATTTTACGACAGCTAATGAAAATTTTGAAGTCGTAAAACAAAAGTTACGATGCCAAGTTATTGATGATTCCAAAGCCATTAAACCAGACCCTTATTATCCCTTGAAAATATAAGCAGAAGGCATTAACATTAGTAAAGCTGAGGTTTATGATAATGTTTTAACTCTTGTTGCTAATAAATATAACGGGGAATATTTGTGAGGTCAGGTGCTTGTTTAATGGTAGAGCAGCCTTTCCCAAACTGGGAAAGCCAGCGGAGACAGTAAGAGACCCAGAAATAAAATGGGAGCGTTGTGTAGAGACTTAGGGGGCTATTTTTAATTTCATCTAGATAGTGGTTTTTAAGTAGGTGAAAAAATGAGGGTGACAAAATTTATTCTCAAAGTTGGCAGTATACAAAATAAGTTTGGAAACCCCTGGTCAAGAGAGCACTAAGAGGCTTGAGAGCCGTGGTGGTCTCGGTTCCAACCTACGACCCACAACTGACGAGTTCTAGGTCGTAGCTTCGAATCCAGACAGGCCCTTTACTTTGCAATTGTTTCATCATCACTGCTCTCAAAATTATCCCATATATATTATGATTCAGTGCCAAATTTCGTTCAAATCCGTTCAGCTGTTTTACCGTGAAACAAACTCACTTTTGCATTCATAATATTGGTTAGGATCCTTTATCTCATAATACGAGGACAAGGTACAGAAGCCAGCACATCAGGTTAACCCGGTCTGTCAAATTTCTTTGATAGTTTTTTTTAACTTTATTACAAAAATATAAGCTTTTTCAATTGGAAATATTTGACAGATTGGGTGATTCATGCATGGTGGTCTGAACATCAGAGGGAATGTCTGAAAGGGTTACCGCTACCTCGAAGGAAGGAACACCAGAAAGAGTCTAACACTCCCTTCAGCTCCAGCGGGAGCGGTCATTTAATGATTTCCCACCCTCAAAAAAAAAAAAGCTACATTAAGAAAATCTTTAAAATTAACAAAATATTTTAGTATCATCATTGTCCTACCCTTATCTTAATTTCTTAGTTTTAGTCTCATCTTAATTGTGAACTTGCTTGAACCCTAACCACGTCCCCATCAAATACCATTAAGACATTTTTGCTCTAACTTTCTACCTTAAGAACCTTAATTTAAAGAAGGCACAAAACACTCCGTCCTAACTATCAGTCGGCGTAAAATATTCTGACCATGATGTTACCTATTCAAATCAGAGCTCTTCGCAAAAACCGTCGTTCAGATTGTGAAATATAATTGACGTTTCGGTCCGGTTCAAAACTATGGAGCGGGCTAATTGTCTCCGTGACATGAATATGCATGAGCTCCATCGATCCGGCCCGGCTAACGAATATGGGAGCTTTCTGAATGATATCAGCCAAATATCAAAATATTTGAGGTGAGGATTTGAGGATCCTGGCTGTTGTCACACTAATGCCTTTGAGTTTTGGATTGGGAATTGTGAAATGTTGCAGTTCATGTCCGTGTTTGATGTTGCTTTATGTGGTGGTCTTTGACAGATTTTTGTGGAGCATTTGGATTTATTGTCATAGAACAGGTACGCTTAGTTAATTACTCCAAGTTGTGATTGTTTTAATCTCATTAGTCTCGATTTCTAGTTATAATCTTAGAAAATCGTATAAGTTCGTGGCTAAGTAATAACAGCCCTACAGGTCGATTCATCAGGTGAAGCTACACTTGCCGGGGTTGGCCGTGGATGGGTGAGTATCTTTTCATACCAAGACTCCTCCGTGCCTCGGAAAGCACGTTAAGCCGTTGGTTCCGGCTGTCAATTGTGCATCTTTGACGGTCGTAACGTCGTCAGAAGCCCGAAAGTCTGACAGCCAGTCTTACCAAGGGCTGCCGTATTACCCAGTTACGGGGTAGTGGGGGTCAGATAGGCAGTCACTCCATCTAAAATACTGGTATTCAGCAGCACTCGGTTAGACGGAAAGCCGACCCCAACATAGTTGGAAAAAGGCTAGGCAGATTTATTGAATCGTGGAAAATCGTAATACGACAGTTGGGACAGCAAGCAAGTCGCAGTGTCGAAGAGTCGATGGTCGATGGAGTAGACGAGCAAGATACGTGGTCTCCACTGCATCGTCCTACTGCCTTAAAAAATGGCTTGGGAGAGGCTGGATGCGTAACTCGGGTACCTAGTGATGTGGCTCAGCTTGAGGGAAGCCTATATCCAGTAGTGCAGTGCGATAAGCTGAGTTGACTAAATACGGCATTTAAAAAACAGATAGTTTGAAACATGCTTCTTGAAGAAATTTTCTGAATTACATCAATTTTTCAACAACCTATTCCAATCCAACTACAAATTATTTGTAACATTAAAATGTGACATCGATAACTAAAATCTGACTAGCCTTTTCCCAATTATATTGGGGTCGGCTTCCATTCTTACCGTATGCAGCTGAATACCAATATTTTAAATAGAGCGACTACCTGACCTCCACCACACAGTCACTAACTGGGTAATACGATAACCCTTGATAAAACTGGCTGTTAAACTTTCGAGCATCTGACTACCCGTAATAACATCGATAACTATAGCTCCGTAAACACAAGGTATTACTTTTCGGTTTCCACAAGCTATTACAAAACATCCATTACCAGAATTCCTAGAAACTGAAAATCTTCTCTGGTGCAATTCCGCTGCGTCCACCTATTTCGCAATTACCGACGACTAATGATAGTATCTCGGTGGAAATCTCACTGACCGAACAAAGCATATGCCGCTATTCGGCAGGAAGCTACAGGGCTGTCAGGAGCAACGCTGTTGAAATTAGCGTTGTTATTTGCTTCTATTGTGGTAATAACCTTAATAGATACCTGCTGTAGACCTATTATTCCGGGATTAATTCTCTGATAAAAATCTGATGAAAACCAGTTTCAGATTTTATAGACAAACGACATATTTTAACTACTTTGATTTAATAATACGTTTGTGCAACATTTTAAACAACAACAAACGCAGTAATTGTTTCCTGTAAACTATCCAAGCAGCCAGCCCTATGCGACCCAGCCCAGCATCCGCGAACATTGTCAGGCGTGCAAAATTAATACATCACCGCCCGTCCGTCTGTGTGCTTTATCTCATTAACTCGGTAGTTAGTCCACTAGATGATTGAGTACGTGGTTGCCATGGCGACACGGTACTATGAGGAAATTAGGTATGGTTTTGACGAAGATTTTACTACATTTTAGAATGAAAATTGATTTTCGAGTTAAGGGTTTTGGTTAAGTTATTCAAGACACTTTTTGTTTTTTTGAGGTTGGGGAATCATCAAATTACTCCTCCCGCTCTGGGTGGAGCGGAAGGAAGTGTCAGTATCTTACTGACTTTAACACAATCATGTTCAATCAATCAATCTTTATGTTGCGGGGTAGCGGTAACCCTTTCAGTCAATCCCGCTTACCCGGCAGGCTTCGGCCCGAACGGGCCCCTTCATAATATGCTGACATCTCTTTGAAGCACGCGTGGAACACGTACGCACCGTCCAGCACGGGCCTGCTCCTGATCGGATGGTGAGCTACCTATTACCCGTTACTCACCGTCCGCAGGCCCGCGCGTGTTGGTGGCCGGGAGTCGTCAAGACACTAATTTGACGTAGACAAAGATTGTTGTCTGCAAGCTATGCATTGTCACTAAAACCAACCTGAGTTGAGTTTAATACTGTAAGTATACAAATACCTAATATAGTAACGGAGATGTAAAAGTCAAAGGTCAAGGCTTCTAAAGCGATTCTTACTTGTTAAGTCTCTCCAGGTTAATTGCTTTTTTCTGATGAACCACCAAACCAAACCAATCGAATATGTCTAAGTCTGTTTTTATTAACATAACAAAATCTTAGACATCGCCCCGCCATAGTTCCTTAACAACGATCAATTCTTTATCGACAGCACAATTCCTTCACCTACGGGGTGAAATTGAATTCATGGGCATTATTTTAAGGGGTCACTGTACTTATAATTATGAACAACTTTCACTATGGGAACAAATCGGAATTCGCGAAAAGGAAATCAGCTGTTCCATACATTATGCTCGCATTAATTCGCCAAAATGTAGGGAACAGCTGATCGCATAGTGAAAGGTGTTCATAATGATGAGTACAATGACCCCTTAAAATGTTGCCCATGAATTCAAATTCCCCGCGTATAAGCAAAAAACACTCCTAAAGTCTCCCCATAAAGACTTTGATAAAATATCTCAGTTCAAACACATAATAAGTAAAGACAATAACTAATTCTGGATGGTCCCAAACAATACATACACATTCGTGAATGAGACTGTTCATTTACTGAGATAGCATTCAAAGTTAGTAGACAGTCGATATCTTTGTTCATGATGTTCCAGACTTACGAGGATTTCAGATGGGGCATTATTTACATTGCAATGAGGTTTTAGTTGGTTTTTAGTTCCGTACCCGAAGGACAGAATCCTATTAATAATAATCGTCGGCTGGTGCTACATTTCACTAAACACGTTCAACGGGCCTCTTCGAGTTGTCTTCAGCCCCTCGTATCCGAGGGGTATCAGTAGTATCTTAATAATTTTTTTATGAACTTTGCTTGAGAAGGTTTTGAGTTAGCTTCAATAATTCGAATACATAACAAGTAGAGGTAAACTTATAGGGTAGATATACAAATTAAATGTGAAAAGTAAAAACTATTACACAAAAAAAAAACAACTGGAATCTTTTTTAAATTTTTCTTTACAGTAAGCTATACATGTGCATGTAGATGTCGCTATCGGGAACACCTTGTATTACCAAAGTTTTTTTGTATGAACCTTTTATCACATTCGTCAAAATTCTACTAAGTATAACGCCTTTGATAAAATAGACCATAGTAAAAACCGGTAAGTGTGGTAATTTGCAAATTTCACTCATGCTCAGTGCTTTGGCGCTTGAACGCACGCACGTGACGTAATGAGCCCTTGTGGTAGCTAATCCGACACACCATGACGCCGCCACGGATTGGCTAATAGCTTGGACGGAGCCGCCAGATTGGATAACGCGCATGGCTGCCTCCTCTAACTTCCTGCCTAACGGATTAAGTTTAATGCTAAATAATTAATTAAAGTAGAGGTTAATGTTTAGTAAATACTCACTATTTTGAAGTAAACTAAGGAAATAGAATGTTAACTAAACTGTGATCAATGTAGACGTTTGTAACTACGGTATAGATTGAGACATTATCTTGGTACCTATATTCTGATATAATTTATTCAAATACAATATTTATAATCTAACACTAAAACTAAAAAAGAATATTTAAAATTATTATGGACAAGTATATAAAACTAATAACTAACTGAAAAATTGCCTTACCTTGGCCAGAGACTTAGCATTGCCATATAACGTGGCAATACCGCCAGTGTCTTGGGTACATTACCAGTGGACAGCGACGCGGAGGAATTTTTCGACGCCATATTGTGATTGAATTATTAAATACTACGAGTGTTTTGGAACTACAAATAAATCATAACATTAAACATTTAATTAAGGGTTTTCTTAAACAAACTTAATAATAAGCGTGGGTGGACTATTAGGTTCTACCAATATTTGACTAGCTATAGTGACTAATCTATTGGATATATTTGATCAAATTTATCGTATCGTATGCAGGCTTTTTTTTTTTTTTTTTTTTTTTAAGGCTGGGAAATCATCCAATGACTGCTCCCGCTCTGGGTGGAGCGGAAGGGAGTGTCAGACTCTTACTGACTTTAGTCAGTACCGCTACCCCGGAACATAAAGGGCTACGGAAGGAACATGGATGGGTTTTAACCCATCCATGTTCCTTCCGTAGCCCTTTATGTTCCGGGGTAGCGGTAACCCTTTCGGACAATCTCGCTTACCCGGCAGGCTTGGCCCTGAGGGGCCCCTTCATATGCTGACATCTCTTTGAGGCGCGCGTGGAACATATACGCGCCGTACGGCACGGGTCTGGTGCTGATCGGACGGTGAGTCCCATTACCCAGTACCCATTACTCACCGTCCGCAGGCCCGCGCCTACGGTGGCCGGGAGTCGTCACGTGGCTATCGTATGCAGGCTGGGGACGACATTAGATATACACAGTTTAATTTATGATCGTATTGTTATCGCTACCTTGTATAGCATGAGGTTCAAAAAAAGTTAAGTTTCACTTTATTATGTCTATTTACGCTCAACTAAAAACCTAACCCAATATAACCAAACCACGATATTTCTTCTCCCAATTTATCCCTGTCTATTCCTCCCCGACTCTGCGGCCGGCGTCCGATACGATTGTTCGGAGCACTTCCAACTTGCGCATTCAATTTGCATCCAACTATGTTGCAGCAACGTTCATTTTTACTCACAACTGGGGCGCTCCCTGAAAGAAACTACCCTCATTGTTTGTACCCTATTTGCTGCTGAATATGGCACGCATCGAGCTATATTTTTATTTAGTAAAAGCTTGTTAGGATAACTTTTTTTATTATAGTTGTTATGAGCCTGTTGTGTCCCTCTCTCTGCAGGGCAAAGGCCTCCATTTCGTCCGTCTTTTGTTACCGACTTCCAAAAAAGAAGTTCTATGATCGTCTGTATGTATTTTTCCCAAAGCACGCACCACTGATCTTACGGATCCATGAGCGTATTGTATAATTATCACTTGCTTAAAAATCGGTGAAGGAAAACATCGTGAGGAAACCAGCATGTCTGAGAGATATTTCTCAACAATATGTGGAGCTAAGTCAGAGGTCCATGGGCAGCTTAAAAACTCTGACACCAGGTTAGTCACTAACTACACGAAAAGAAGAATAAGATGTATTTTTTAAAATATAATTATGTAAATGAAGCTCTCTTATTCTTCATTTGAATTGCCCGCGCATTGACTTGGACGGCATACGTAATCTGTGTTGACGGCAGGCCTGCACTATGTTTGGGCTATGGTTGAAAAAATTTCTCTATGGATTGATAGAAAAATATGAGAACAGGTTTTTATGGAAATATTTTTCAAATTATAGAAAACTATTACATTACAATAGCTTTTAATATTGTATGTATTTAATATTGGATTTGTACTTTAATGTAGAAATAAGTATTCATAGAAATAAGTTGTGTTTATAAGGGTATGTACGGTAAAGTGGTAAAATGTGTATCTTTGTTAATCTTTAAAATAAGTTTCTCTTTACTGAGCAATAACATATGCAGTAGTTTCAATAAACACCATATTACATACTAGCTTCTGCCCGCGACTTCGTACGCGGACCCTGTTGCTTATGGCAGCGACAACGGGGTCGCCATTTATGTTATTTTTTATCATTTTTCCCATTTAAATCTTTTATCACACTGAGCTTTAGTTTTTTTTCATTCCAACAACCACCAAAACATACAGTCCATTTGTCATCGTTTTCATTTTGGTAACCGCATTATTATATTCCCCACTTGTCTCTAGAGACCTAGTCAATGCGTAGATACGGTTGGAACTCAAGCACAATTCTCTTTCCGTGAACGTCTCCGACTCGCGAGACAATACATGACGTTCACGGGTAGTCACACATCACGTGCCCCACTTGTCTCTAGAGACCTAGAAGTCGATGCGTAGATACGCTTGGAACTCAAGCGTAATTCTCTTTCCGTGAACGTCTCTGACTCGCGAGACAATACATGACGTTCACGATCAGCGGTCAGTCGCGCATCATATGCTTCACTGGCCTCTAGAGACCTAATGAATACGCTGAGAACGAAGGCGTGCTTCGCGACCCGAAGAGGTTTGCACGGAGGGAGGTGCAGCCTAATGTTCTCGAACAGCATCAAGTCTCTCCTGACGCTCTTCGGTAGATTCTTGGGATCTTATGATCCTTAATCTTTTAGCTCTCTTGGAACATTGGGAAACATTTGACCACTTTCTAGGCATGGTCATAGTTTTATAGTGAAGTATTACATATACACCTATGTTCATCGATATTTTCCTAAATTTGATTGTGAACCGATTTTAAAATTCTTCTTTCATTGGACAGAGAGAAAGCTTGGGCGATGGTCCCATATAAATTGAATTAACTTCACATAGGTAGTTATTGAGTTAGCTTCGATAAAACGTATTTAATACACTTTATGTAGCTTGATAATATTTTAAAACGTCCTGTCACTTATTTTTAATAGCAAGTTCGTGAGTATGAGAATTGTGAAACAATAACTTATTGAATAAAAAATATAAAACACGAACTGGGGGCCTACCATAAACTTTTAAAATATTTGCCAAGTGCAGGGCAGTTCAACTAGGCATGTTAACCTGACAGGTTTTGTGTTTGTACCATGAATATTTCCCGCTGACCTGCATCATGTCAACTTTTGACCTGCTACATAGTCTCTGGTCAGTGTGCTGGATTATAAATAAACGTTCTAAAATACTTTACCGGTTTTACGGTTTTAATAGAAATGAAATAAGTTTTTATAATAACAGTTTAAAATAAGAGAGTAGTCATAGAAACTTTGTTCCATGGCAAAAAAAGAATTTATCATTACTGCTTATGAGAGCGAACGCCCTTCTTGCCAAAAAACTTGAAGTAAAAAGTTAATACTTCACATTTATTTTCGAACGAATTTAGTGCCTACATGTCAAAGGGTAATAAGTACAATTTTTCAATTTATTTTGAAATTCAAGTGGATTAGTTTTTGTTTACTTTAAACATAGGTACTTAGCCTTTTTTTTTAAGGCTGGGAAATCATCCAATGACTTCTCCCGCTCTGGGTGGAGCGGAAGGGAGTGTCAGACTCTTACTGACTAAAACCCATCCATGTTCCTTCCTTAGCCCTTTATGTTCCGGGGTAGCGATAACCCTTTCGTACAATCCCGCTTACCCGGCAGGCTTGGCCCTGAGGGGCCCCTTCATATGCTGACATCTCTTTGAGGCGCACGTGGAACATATACGCGCGGTCCGGCACGGGCCTGGTGCTGATCGGACGGTGAGTCACTCACCGTCCGCAGGCCCGCGCCTACGGTGGCCGGGGGTCGTCACGTGGCTCCCGACGCCCGGGGCGTCTCCCGCGGCGGCTGGGACGGGAAGACCTTTCTCTTTCCCATCCCGCCACAAAAGGTACTCAGCCTTAAAGTTTTAACTCAAATCAATACAGATATTTGTTTTGTGGCCGTGTCTGTGAGTGGTAGGCAAAGAGTGGCTTTTGTGACTATGGATTTAAGACAAGTTTCTTACGAACAATTGGAATATGTAAGATGTTTTGTATATTAACAGGGATACTGTAATAGGCTAGGTATAATAAAAGCTCGGAAAATGACTCAAAAATGTGGATTGAGGTGGCTGAAAATCTAAATTCTGTGTTAGGTGTGCTGAAAAGGATTGAAAAACTTGGATAGCTGTAAGTTTTTAATTAATTAAAATTATCAAGGTAATATAATATTTCTCAACAGCATGTGATGCTAAGTCAGAGGCCCATGGGCAGCACTAAAACTCTGACACTGGTTAGTCACTAACCACACGAAGAAGAAGATCAAGGTAATTGCCTGACTTAATTATATTAATTATTAATTAAACCATAAATACTATTTAAATATCGATCTGCCCCGCCTTTTCTCAATTATGTTGGGGTTGGCTTTAATTCTAACCGGATACAGCTGAATACCAGTATTTTACATGGAGAGAGATTCTTTGGAGTATCATCCAGTTACTGGGTGGTGGAGGCGTGGGTTGTGAAAGACGACCCTTAAAACTATCAAAATCCATGAATAACGGGTATGGGACGCCGCCGTAGGTTATATACGAATGCAGCCTAAAACCTCAGGTATACCAAACTTCTTCAAAAATCTGAAATAAGTTAATGACAGTTGTGCTGTCACATCTATACATTCAGAATAGAATAAAATACCTGATTACTAAAATCAAAAGAATTTCACTAGACTAGCTGAGAATTTTATTTCTTTTCAGCGAAAATGTAGTAGATTTAAGCATTCTATTACTTGTGCTACTGCAAGTAATTCAATACTGTTTGCTGCGCAATAGAATGTGCTGCGATGTCATCCGTTGGTCTTTAATAAGAACTATTCGCGCAAAAAGATAATGCTATGCTGTTAAAACCTGAAATATAGTAGGCACACATTTAAGAACTTATATTATTATGATAATTAAACGGATAAATAGAAGTGTAGAACCTTGACCTCAATCGACAAATCTGTTGATTTAGTAGGGCGTGGCATGAAAGATTGTAGCTCACAGAGCGCAGTGCAAGCGTTTTCGTGAGCCTATATCGTTTAATAAAAGCGTTGTCCAGCATGTCAAATGGTTAGATCGAGTTTCTCAAAATGTTTCTTTGAATTTTAGCCATTTGTTTAGCACTGTTGCCACGACTATCATCCTCAAGAAACTCGAAAATTTCATCTTCATCACACATCTAAAATAAATGGTAAACACATTGCTCATAGAGGTTTTCTATGTATTTCAATACTTTGAAATAACGACAGAATTATATTGTGTACCCTAAAAGTTATCCTAAAAGTGTTTTAGGATAAATTAGGTTTTTCTATTTAAATTTAATTAAAACAGGTCAATAGTTGTTACTTTCACAAATCTGCAAATTATGACGGCAGGGCAGCTCAATTGTTGAATGTTTAAATGTCAAAAAGCCTACATGGTAAGGATATGTTGCAGGCCAGCCTGCTGAAATGCTGTCACGTAGTCACTCACCGGTTTAGACCACGTGATCGCTGACTGGCCTGCTGCTTGTCGAGTTCATGGTACAAACTAACACGGCAGGTTATTTTTCGTCTAAAATTGACCTGCTATAAGAGTTTATGGTAGGACCCCTGGTCTTTCATTCGAAAACAAAACTCACCCTTCATTCTTCCTTTTCGGCCTCGCACAGGTCTTTTGTTTTTTTTGTTTTAATATTTATTTGTTATTTTCCTTTTTACATTCTGTTTTGTTTTTATTTCTATTTATTTCTTGTGCATGTAAAAAATAAAATATGTTTCTTTCTTACTTTCAGCATCATCATCTGCCTGCCTTTCCTCATTTATGCTGGGATTGGCCTCCAGTCTAACCGGGTGCAGCTGAATACCAGTACTTTACATGGAGCGACTGCCTATTTGACCTCCACAATGCAGATACGTGATACCCCTACTTAATACTTCCCTTATTATCTTAATAAAGTTTTATCCTACCTGCATATACGCCTTGTATTGTGCACCTCTTAATACAACCACCACAAACTCAAACTCAAAGTATTTATTTCAAATAAACCAATTACAGGCACTTTTGAATTGTCAAGGTGTCGGTCAGTCAGAGAGATGAAACTAGTTGCCCATTCCAAAGCAGTAGGTACCTATGGAGAAGAACGGGCAAGAAACTCCATGGACACTCTTTTACACAAGCAGTCTAGAGTCTAAAATAATTAACGTCTGGAGTTAGACTCATGCCGACATTCTGCGCTTCTCACATTTTAGGAAATGCTTAATAAAACGTATGCGAAGCGTGAAACGGCTGGCGACGGAAATTGTTAGAACGTTACTAAGTATTATGTAGGTGAAACGTCACTATAAGGGTAGAGCTAGATGAGCGTAGACTTATGCAATTCTGCACTTGAACACGAGTCAAGGAATAAAGAAGTCGAATAAGAGAGGTGTCATTTTCATCGCCCAAAATTAATCCTGGAACGATTCAACGACGATTATTCTATTTCAATATGTTGTTAGACTCATTTTCAAAAGGATTATAGAAAACCAAATGAAGCTAATATCGGTAGCTTAATTAAATACGGCGCAAAAATATCGCTGAACACGTACGTCGCCCTCACCCTTTGATTCTTGATTTAATACAAACAAACTCATAATAAATGGAAAAAATATATATTTAAAACCACTTGCATCGTAATTTCAAGTATTCACGTTGAGTTTACGCGACATCTACGGCAGTTTTATGTTCGTCTGTCCACACCCTTAAATTCTGTCGCTTGAACATCACTATTCGTAATCCAATACCGAACTGCTGTCTAACTTAGCACTGCATTAACTTACTAGTTATCGATTCAATTGTTGTAAGTGAACTATGGACTATTATGATCTGAAATGTGTTCGTTGCTGTAATCAACAGAATTATTATTATGATTGGTATGCTAATAAGATAATGATATAGTAATAATTCGTTAATCAACTCAATAAAATCGTAAAATATACTCAAAGAATCACTTATAGTACAGCGTTAATTAACAGAGTTAGAGTCAAACTCAAAGTCAAATCAGTTATTTTAAATAGGCACAAGAAAGGCACTTTTGAACGTCAAAATGAACAAGAAATAGATTTGGTTCTTGTCACCCCTTCCAAAAGGTAGTTTCGTATGGAGAAGAATGGGTAAGAAACTCCACCACTCTCCTCATGCATCGATTGTCGCATCTCACCTACAAGCTTCCTACTCAAGGTGAATCGTCGCTCCACCTGTTCCAAGGTCGCTTTTACTCTCATCATCATCTACCTAGCCTTTGCCCAACTATGTTGAGGTCGGCTTCCAGGCGAACCAGTTTGGATATCCATGGCCATGTAATGTCCATTAGGAATTCGCGGCCTCCACTCAAGACATGTCAACAGTCAACGTTTCTACCACAATTATGACCTACCAGTAACCAGAAAAGAAAGAAAATAAATCAAAGAAATCATCCTGACAGTTACAGTCTAACCCACCAACTTTTTTCTTTGGGCCAAAAACGTAAACAACACAAAAGTGTTGTGCAATTTTCCAGTTCTTGAGAATGTATTTGTTGTTGGAATTGATTTGCCGGGAATATTTTGCAGCCGAAAACGAAAATGCCTGCTAAAAATTGCCGAAAACTGAACACGAAATTCGGTCAGACTCTTCTGACAACAAAGCTCTCGTGAAAACTCAAAGTCATATTCCTTAGAGTTTTCAAAGTTGCCGCTTTCAACAACACGGAGGAATAGAGTACCGTTCCTCTTCAGTAGCCCAAATGCATGCAGATACTAAAGTACTGAAGTAACACACGACTTAGTTCCAAGACGGGTGTAGGTGCGGAATGCACTAGTTCCGTAATTTCCGCCCGACAGCCAGCAAGCGCAGCTGGTACAATCCTCGCTGTTCCCGCTGTTTCTACAGTTATCGTATTTATTCTGGTTAGATTGGTTCGGCTTGTTAATAGGGGGATGCTTTTGTTTTATTTTTCTTACTTTTTGTAGTATTTTTCTCGCATTCGCAGTGTATTCGCCACTGAAGCGGTTTAGTTAAAGTTAGGTATTCTGCGTTCGTAATTTAGTTTCCAAAAATATAAATAAACCGTTTTATTCAGAAAAACAATTTTACTAACTTTAGAACCCTAATGAAGTGTCAGTGACAATCATAGGTACTGTGAAGACCACGGGTCTTCACTTAGGGAGCACTCAGATTGTAGTACTCGTGTTATAGTGTGTTGTGTTGTAGGGATTTCAACCTTACTAATAGAAACACACGGGGCAGCAGCTATTGAATTATATTACTTTTCAAGCATGCGTCCAGCAGCGCGGGTACTGACAGACCCTTATTCTTTTATTTTATAAATGCTGTCAGTTATATTCTAACCGATTTGGGTCTAAGTTCCACTAGGTTTCTCTTAGGATCTACAGTAATAAATAGCTACTACTGAAATAGAGTGAAGAAGATTGCATGAACTAATCCAAAAATCCACGCGAGCTAAACCGCGTTGTGTTAAACATCATTTTATCATGAGCGCTACTGTACATTACTGAACATCTTGTTGGATAAGTCATAAGACTCTTCAGCAAGACCACCCACACTTAAAAGTAATTCTAACTAATAATAAAATGCGAAAGTAAGTTTGTCAGTTTGTTTGCTAACTTTTCACGCCTAAACCACTGAACCAACCACGCCGCAATTTTGCATATACGTTACCAGGTGTACAGAAACGGACATAGGGTACACATATACATACTTTTTCCGAGGAAATCACCAGTAACGTATTTATGATCATAGATGGCGCTACGTTCCATTCTAAACCCATGATGCAACGGCCAAACAGCAAGCAGGGTAGAACCCTGACTGTATTCTTCTGCTAACAACCTAATGTAATTTACCCATATTAGCAAATAAATGATTTTAAATTTGAATTTGAATTTTGTCAAATTCTAAATTAACGCAAGCGAAGCCTTGGGCTAAAGCTAGTATTTTAATAATACTTAAAGTGCATTTCAGATTTAATCTCGGTATTAAAATATACAATCCAGATGGAGCTGTCAACGTATACCGATAAAGTTGGACGAAAAGACATTGATAATGTAAGCGGTGACTTATGTGATATTGAAATAATGAAACTTCACACTTGTGAGAATTTTTATATCATATCTTTCTTATGTTTTAAAAACTGTATTGTTGCCACATCCATAATAATGATAAGAATTATGTAACCAATATTTTGTAACCATATTATTGTTTACAAGAGTGTCCACGGAGTTTCTTGCCCGTTCTTCTCCATAGGTACCTACTGCTTTGGAATGGGCAACTAGTTTCATCTTTCTGACTGACCGACAAAATTCTTGACAATTCAAAAGTGCCTGTAATTGGTTTATTCGAAATAAATACTTTGAGTTTGAGTTTGAATTGGTTGTTGTTTTTTTTATACGACGCGTTAAATTATTTTCAGACGAATTAATTCAATTCACAATTTTTTTTTCAGACTAGCTTCTACTCTCGGCTTCGTCCGCCTGGATGTCGGAAATTGTTACATTATTGGAGTTTTTGTAAGAATCCCTTTTTTTAATTTAATATAGCCTATGTCACCCGGGAAGAGTGTAGCTTCCCAACAGTGAAAGAATTTCTCAAATCGATTCAGTAGTTTCGGAGCCTATTTAATGCAAACAAACAAACAAACAATCAAATTTTGCCCCATTATAATACGAGTATTCTTTTTTGTTTTTATTTCTCTGTATTTCTTTTGCGTGTGTATAATTATTTATTTTTCTTTCTTTCTTATAAACCTACTTGGGCAATTATAGAACCTCAAAAACTAGGTGCACGGTTCCAATCGGTCGTTTTCTATGGAGAAGTGCCGCAAGAAACTCCATGGGCTACCATGAAGTTCTTTATTGATTAACAGGATTTCTTTTTACGGCCAGGAGTATTACGGCGGGGGCCACTACGCGCCGCCCGACTCTCCAGGGGCACATTGGGTGTCCGCTGTATGATTCATCCGTGTACAGCTATTGCTCACATAAGCAAGCTAATGGTTCATGTTGCTAAAGTTCTATTTGTTAGTATTCAATCATAATTATTATCTTCATATCCATTATTCTATACTGATATTGTAAATACGCCTTAGTGGCGACGGACAAGGGACACTTTTTATCCAAGCGGGATTGTCCGAAAGGGTTACCGCTACCCCGGAACATAAAGGGCTACGGAAGGAACAGGGATGGGTTTTAGGCAGTAAGAGTCTGACACTCCCTTCCGCTCCACCCAGAGTGGGAGCAGTCATTGGATGATTTCCCAGCCTTAAAAAAAAAGGGTAGAATGTTGTCGCGGCATAATTTTGTTTTAATTTTTGTTTTGTTACCAATAGACACTTCAATTTCATATATTTGTACTATAGATATTTGTTATCTGTGTATGTGTTGCAGAGTCGATCCCAAGTGCACGACAACTAAGAAAGCCCTAAATATCTATCACATTAAATTGATCGCATTAAAACTGTCAATATTAAATATTATAAATAGCGTGAGACCTACCCAGAAGCTGTCATCTATTGAGATAAAACTCAACATTTCCCAGTACTGAGATATTGTAACACTCAAAGTGAACCCAGACCTTGTATGACGTTATGCATAAGATATCAGCAAGCGAAAGAGCAGCTTCGAACAATGTTTGAGAATTAACTTTATGAAATGTTTTATTGGGTTTCTGTTCGTCCGAATGTAGAAACAGAACCCATATAGGATTAACTCGTTTGTCTATCTGTCATATATATTTTACACCAAATCTAGTGGACTGATTCTATTGAAAGGGACACATTAGACACACAGTAAATATCCATTCTTTTTTTATTTTTCTTTTAAATAGTTTATTTGTTGGTTTATCTTTGTTTTATAATTGAACCAGCGCTTAATATACAAAAGGCATGTACCTATCAAAATTCAACTAAGAAGCACCAACTAAAGGGTCGGGCCCAGCATCTTTAACACAAGTTGCCTTGGCAACTTAGTAAGGGTTCTGGTGTCACCTCACAATTGTATAATTATTTTACTTGTATTGTATCTACCATGTACCAAATTTATTGTAAAATGTAAAACTTGATGCAAATAAATTATTATTATTATTATTATATATACTTCTGAGACCCAAACACGGACGTGTAATGAGAATAAATAAATTACATAAAAAAAAACCTATTTTTGCCTTCCAAAAGTGTCAAATAAGCTTTTTTTTCCGTTAGACACGCGCTTGCGACGACGCGCGACGGATTTAGAATTTGGATAATGACTGAGTAGAGTGAATGAGTGGAAAACCAATGGACTTGTCAAACATTTTCGAGTTTTGTGACCACGAACATAAGGATGCTCTATTTTTAATTTTATATAAACGTGGACTTGTCAAACATTTTCGAGTTTTGTGACCACGAACATACGGATGCTCTATTTTTAATTTAATATAAACGTTAATATCCCACCCTGTATTTGCTATAGCAAATATATAAATATATAGGACCATAATTAAATAATGCATCATACTTACAACTATCAAATCTAGAAAGGTAAATAGCGTATTTTTACGTATTAAACGTATTATTAGAGAGAAAATCATATTTCAAACCGCCACTCTACGTGATTTTTATCAACCTGACATGAACGGGTTCTATTAATGCAAATTTAACTCAATAGTCCATCACGGTGACTGACATTCAATTACCTGTGGAGCACGCAAGACGCATTAACTTAAATACGCGAGCATTTATGAAGGAAATGCTAACATTAGAGTAACTTATGGCTGTGGGAGAAAGACAATGAAAATCTTGAAGGGAAAAATCACTTTATGACGGTTTTCAGTTTAACAGTCGATGAATCATTATATATGATAATAATAATATCCTTGGACATTTCACACAACGCCATATAGTCCCAAGCTAAGCAACCTAATGCTTGTGTTATGGTAACGAGATGGTTGATTAACTACTACTATACATTATTGATAATAAAAATAAATCATGGTCAATTAGTTAGAAGAGAAGGAGAAATTAACTACGATAACACGGCCCGCCCCTCCAGAATTCAAAACGTTTAGTATTTGTGTAAGTAATCACTAAGCGCCACCAAGGCTCACAACGCATGTCGCTGCCGGCCTGCTACTGAAGACGAATACTTACAACTACATACAAACTCTTTCGTAAGTATTTGACTACAATCATGAAACAGTGATTTAGAGGGGCGCGCCATGCTATCGTAGTTAATTTCTCCTTCTCTTCTAAGCAGCCTCGTTGGTCTAGTGGTCACAAGCGCTACAGCTGACCATAAGATTTAAGGTTAGTTTCTCAGGTCGGGCAGAGTGTTATTGGGTTTTTCTTTCTGGAACTTCTCAGAAGCAGCCCGGAGTCAGGATTTTTGCCCGGTTAATGGCAATATAATCAGCTCTTACTTTATTATTTCACTAGCTTTTGCAAGCGGCTTCGCCCGCGTGTAGCGGTGTGCGCTTGCAAAAGCTTAGGAAATTATCCCACGGGAACCGTACATTTTTCCGGGATAAAAGTGGCCTATATGCTATTCCAGACTATTATCTATCTTTGTGCCAAGTTTCATCCAGGTTCGTTAAGTTGAGAGTTGAGTCGAGTGAGTTTATTCGTTACAAACAAACATACAAATCTTTCCTCTTTATAATATTAGTATACATGGGACTTGAACATAACTGGCAAAATGTGTATACTATATTAATCCCTGTCATTCAACTCTTCATGGAAACGAAGCGTGATAATATGTGTGATATTATGTACTACTAAGCACATAGATTAGGTAAATCCGGAACCGGGTGTTATGGCACCAGTCGGGATAGACCAGCTGAGCCAAGCGGTGGACTGCGACAGCCTTAGTTGATTGAAGCGAGCGACATCGTCGACCACATCCTTGATAAACCACAAATGAGATAGATATAATGGTTAACGCCTCTAATGTCGTATGAACCCTATCGGTTCATAAGGGAAATTCTCTCGAAACGATCTTATATATAACCGTATAAATTGTTGAGCTCTTATAAACAAACAGTAGAAGCCGTTTGATTATAGGCGAACATCTATTGGGTTAAAAGTGAGCCTATTGAATCCTAACCAATATTATAAATGCGAAAGTAAGATTTTTTGGTAGTTTGTTACCTTTTGACGCCTAAACTACTAAACCGATCATCTTGGAATTTTGCATAAACGTTGTCAGGTGCACAGAAACGGACCAGGATACCTTTAATAACCAAAACAGTACTGTTTCCGGAGGTAAACAATAATAACTTTCTTATGATAATAGATAGCGCCACGGGTCTCGCGAATCATGTTCAAATTACATTATTATTATAATTTTAAACTTTAGTAGTGTAATTTTAAAATAAAACAAGCAGAGTACAAATTCTAAATTAACGTGAGCAAAGCCGGGGGCAAACCTTAGTATAAAATATGATCAATTGACGTGAAGGCTATATTTTTGAGAAACACCTTCATCAAAACAAAAACTTATTGATAGCTTTCAATAACAATTTTCTTACAAACTACTAAAAGTATCAATTTCCTATAAATATGAGTAACTAAGAAGACACGGGTCTAAGTTAATGTACCTACTTACCCACCATTTACCGTTAGACTAACGCGACAAGAAAAACAAAGTGTAACTTTATATTTTACGGCTCGCATCACAACGGGGGAAATTGAAAAATATTTATAGAACATAAGGGATGTCTTTTGGCTTTTAAATTTTGCTGTTTTTACCCAGTTGGGGGAACAATGGGGACTTGGGGTTTAAAACAATGAAGGGAAAATGCCTTCATTTTTTTTTAAGGTATAGGCAGCTTTTGTTTTCTCATTGAGGAAAGCCACAATAAAATTATAACAATAATTTTCCTCATAGGTAAGAAAAGGAGTGGGAGAAAATTTTGTAAGAAAATATTAGTTAAAACCAGGCACCATGTTTTCCTAAGCAGTTTGCCTGTTTGTATGTTCCTTCCGCTACCCCGAAACATAAAGGGCTACGGAAGGAACATGGCTGGGTTTTAGTCAGTAAGAGTCTGACACTCCCTTCCGCTCCACCCAGAGCGGGAGCAGTCATTGGATGATTTCCCAGCCTTAACAAAAAAAAAAGGCACCATGTTTATCGTTTACCAGACTCGTTATAACAACACATTATTATTTACATAGTTAAAAAAAAACACCATGTATATCGTTTACCAGCCTCGATATAACAACACTTTATTATTTATTATTGCACTCATGTTTTATATTAATCCTTAGAATTGATTTGTTGGTACTATGGGAACATGCCCGGAAACGCGAAAAAAAATCAGCTGTTTCCACATTTTCACGAGTTATACGAGCTTAATGAGCAACTGATTTTATTTTCTCGATTTCAGATTTGTTCCCATAGTAAAAGTTGTTCATAATGATGAGTACAATGACTCCTTACAATATTGCCCATGAATTCAATTTTACTCTGTATAATAAGTTGAACCAGAGGTCCTGCCTAGATGTTCTGCAAAGTCTAGTATAATATATCTACTTCAAAACGTTTTCCAAAAACCGTTGTCTCTTCTTGTGAATGAGTACAATATTTCTCACACCAAATGCCCGCCTAAACTTAAAATCCCACTATAGATTTTTCACTCCATCTTCTACAATGAGTACTAAAAAACTCATCACGTCATATAATTTAATGCAAACGGCATACGTCGCAGTCAGTTCATAAAATAAGACATTTGACACAGACCCCGTCATCTGCGCGGGAGGAAATTGCGACACTATGAGTGGATGAGCACGACGCCATATTGTGACGCCATTTTCCATTCCAATTTCGTGATTCCCACTTGAATAACGAGGTGTTATTGGAACTATAAAAATCTAGGAGTTGTGGATATTGCGACGGGCAGGTTTTAGCGATGGTATTAGCTGAAAATGGTGCCCATTTTCCTTTTTGCTTCAGGGGTGTTGCCTGTATTAAATGTTGGTATCTAACGTGTAGGTGCCACTTTAATAGACCTCTGTGAAAAGTGTCTTCAGAATAGTATTTCATGTTTATTTAACTTTTTAATAAAGTTTTTCATTCTTTTATTTCGGAAAACAAACAGTGACACATTACATTTTGTAGAAAGACACAAAAATATACGGCCAGATGTGTGACCAACAACATTTTCCACGTAATACACAAAAAAACAATCTTTACAAAACCCTAATTTTTATACATAACTTGTATACTAAAGTAATTATTTAAGTTTATTTTTTTACATAGGAAAACATTTTTGTGCTGAATTCTAAAATACCTAGCTAAAACAAAAGTGAAGTAAATCAAGTAATAGAAAACTCATAGAGCATGCAAACCCTAAATTAAATCAATTTTAACATAAAAGTTAAAGAAATTATTATTATTATTATTTATCCTTTATTTCAGGCAACGAAGGCCCATAAAATAGAGTACATGTATAAAAATAATAACTATAAACTAATAGGTACATAATTTTAAAAATAAACTTATAAATACTGCACTCGTTGTGACGGCGTTGAGTTACGCTGCGAGGTGTCGCGTAGCCGGCCGCGGAAACGCCGATACAGCACACCTTTCGGCCAAAACTCTTCCTTGAGGAAGGTCACCAAATGGTGAGTTGGAACGCGCACCACGAACGACTTGAAATTAGTGTTATGGCGCGCCTCCAACTTCTCCACCCTCAAGGTCCAGTTGGTCTTCACCCGTATGTACTCTACGACGTCTTCAGCTTGCGTAGAGTGGTGCAAACGGGACACGTACAGCTGCGTCGTCGGCACTGCAGGACGTAGCAGCATGTTACATCCAGCAGGCGCCGTCCCGCACTGGTTGCGATAAGTAGGCTTCCTCTTCTTTCTCTCCACCTTGATGAAGCCGTCATTATCGCAAATAAGCTGATTGTACTCAGGCGCTAGGTCACTAGGACAATTACGAAAGTTACCAGATTACCAGCGAGTAACCCACTAATGAACGTTGTATAGCGTCTGTATAGTTACACAACGCTTTGTCTTCTTCTTTCAAAAGTCAAATCTCTGTCGACTAAAAGAGAGAAATCGGTGTGTAACTATGTATTCACCTCATATAATACGTTTATTAGTAAGGGGATTAGATTCCACTTGAATTTAAATCAAACTCAACTCAAACTCAAAGTATTTATTTCAAATAAACCAGTTACAGGCACTTTTGAATTGTCAAGGTGTCGGTCAGTTTGAGGAGTGGCTAGAGAGGCGTCACGGCGCCCTCACCTACCGCCTGACGCAGGTCCTCACCGGACATGGATGTTTCGGGAGGTTCCTGCACATCATCAGGCGGGAGGAAACGCCCGGGTGTCACCACTGCGAGGATCGCCCAGAGGACACGGTAGAGCACACGGTGCAAACCTGCCCCGCTTGGGCGGAGCACCGCCGTGTCCTCGTAGAGGCGATCGGCGGCGGCGACCTCTCACGCCCGGCCTTGGTGCAAGCCATGGTCCGGGCGAGAGGGAGTGGGAGGCAGTCACCTCCTTCTGCGAAAAAGTCATGCTCGCGAAGGAGGTGGCGGGATGGGAGAGAGAAAGGTCCTCCCGTCCCAGCCGCCGCAGGAGACGCCCCGGGCGTCGGGAGCCACGTGACGACTCCCGGCCACCGTAGGCGCGGGCCTGCGGGCGGTGAGTAATGGGTGACTCACCGTCCGATCAGCACCAGACCCGTGCCGTACGGCGCGTATATGTTCCACGCGCGCCTCAAAGAGATGTCAGCATATGAAGGGGCCCCCCAGGGCCAAGCCTGCCGGGTAAGCGGGATTGTCCGAAAGGGTTACCGCTACCCCGGAACATAAAGGGCTACGGAAGGAACATGGATGGGTTTTAGTCAGTAAGAGTCTGACACTCCCTTCCGCTCCACCCAGAGCGGGAGCAATCATTGGATGATTTCCCAGCCTTAAAAAAAAAAAAAAAAAAAAAGGTGTCGGTCAGTCAGAGAGATGAAGCTAGTTGCCCATTCCAAAGCAGTAGGTACCTATGGAGAACAACGGGCAAGAAACTCCATGGACACTCTTTTAAACAAAATATGGTTACAAAATATTGGTTACAAATACAAATATGGATATAGCAAACAAATTTAATCGTGTAGATATAAAAGTGATTCATTCAATGTCGAAAATAACGACATGACAAAAAGGAAAAAACTCGTTTGAACCTATAATTAAAACAGACGGGTCCCATGAAAGATTAGAACGAATTCTACATCCCAATTATGAAGCTCATCAAAATGACTAAGTAAAAAATGTACACAGTCATTCTCAAAAACGGTCAAGTCAATGACCATCATAAGCTGCCTGGCAATACCGTCATAATAATATGGACGAAGTTAATGTAATATTTAATGTTGGTCATGTGACTCTACACACGAGTTAAAAAGTGCGATGGATAAGCATGGTGACCTATCCTCAGATCGTGTAGTGATAAATTCAGGCTTTCCATTACACTAAAGCGATTTACACACGGCACCGCGCTCCGCCGCGTAGCGGAGAAGCGGATCTCATGTCGCATTGGTCTCTAAGAAATCCCTTGATGCCTAACACACGTACACCGCCTGATCGCGCGGTGCTCGTTTCTACCGCAAACTGCTCCTACCGCGTGGTCGAGCGGTGCCGTGTGTTAATCACCTTAAGCTAAGTGCACATTAATGCCGCATCGGACCGCAATACATTGCATGTCAATACAAAAAACCGCGGTGCTGTCTGCAGTGCGTTCACACAAAATGTACGACATTGTTGTAGGAGGATATTTGCCATACGATTCAGCTACCTAATGTCTGCGTTAGCCTTACTTACTAGCAAGCGGGATTGTCCGAAAGGGTTACCGCTACCCCGGAACATACAGGGCTAAAGAAGGAACATGGATGGGTTTTAGTCAGTAAGATTCTGACACTCCCTTCCGCTCCACCTAGAGCGGAAGAAGTCATTGGATGATTGCCCACCCTCAAAAAAAAAAGCTTTACTAACTACGCTTACTTCTATACCTAATTGCTTACTCCTTTCCGATAATATACGCGTGATATTTTGCTAAGAAATTAGATGTTTCGCCACGCAGTTTTTTACGTTTCTAAGGATCCCAACTACAATAGATTAATGACTATTCTTCTTTTTGATGGAATACCATGCAGTAGCAATTACTGTCATCAAAGACAAGATGACGAATTGCTTTCTGAGTCAGAAACCTAATTTACTTCTTAGAATTGCTATTTTGGTTCTACAAGAAATACAATAAGGCTCGAGTTACATGCAGTCTACGGGGAAAACGCAAATATAGACCTGTGATGCCTTTTAGATGGTAAGTGATTCTGGGAACATGGAAATGTCTAGTTAGTTTAGTTTGAGTACTGAGGAGTCGTTCGACCGCGAGATGGGCGGATGATGAACCGCGGTTAGAACCTGGATGCGGGTGGTACAGGAACGATTGGCACGTCAGGTGTTTGATAATGATTATGACTGAGAAGAATGTACTTTTGAATAAGAAGATTTTCATCTAGGACTACAGAGACTCCTATTTAAATCTCAAAAATTAACATTGCTGATTAAAATTAAAAAGAAATAATAAAGTAAATCCTGGACATTGTTAGTACCACAGGAAAATGGTATAATGTTTCTGTTAATTAACCATCATAATATCTTTCCAACCGGAACTCAGAAATACTGTTTAATAAAGACGAAAGTTTGTGAGTGAGTGTATGTGTGTTTGTATGTTTGCCCGTCCTTCACGCTCAAACGCCTGAACGGATCTGGATGAAACTTGGCACAGAGGTAGTTTATGATAGTGGTAGTTTATGGATTAACACATAGGATACTTTTTATCCTGGTAGTACGTTCCCTTTTGATAATTTCCAACATCCGCGTGGGCAAAGCCGCTGGCAGCAGCAAGTTTCTCATATGTAAGAGTTTTCTGAAATGAAAATCCTTAGTTATTAAAGATCAGCCAGTAGATGCGGCGCTCGAGGTACCTGTATTCCAGAAAAAACATGATCTTGAAAAACATATTCATCATTCTCCTGCCTTTATCCAAATTTATTTGGAGTCGGCGCAACATGTCTTTTTCTTCCATACTTCTCTATTCGCCACCTCGGCAGTCACTCCCTTTCTAGCAATGTCATCTTTCACACAATCCATCCATCGTTTCTTTGACCTCTCACTAGAACTTGAGATAGGTAATTATCTATTAATACTACTATTATAAAGAGGAAATATTTGATTGTTATTTGTTTACATTGAATAGGCTCCAAAACAACTGAACCGATTTGAAAAAATCTTTCACTGTTGGAAAGCTACACTGTCCGTCCCCGGGTGACATTGGCTATATTATATTTAAAAAAAAATTAAGGATTCCCATTAAAACTCCAATAATGTATCAATTTCCGACAACCACGCGGGCGAAGCCGCGGGCAGAAGCTAGTAATCTATACTTAATATTATAAAGCTGAATTGTTTTTTTTTGTTTTAGATAGTCCATTTATCGAGGAAGGCTATAGGCTATGTAACATCACGCTACGACCAATAGGAGCCGACCAGTAGGTGAAACCGCGCGGGGATTTACGGAAACGTCCGGGTTACAATGGTTCATTTAACACACCACATACTGCGACAGTATCGCAAAAACATCAGCTTTAATTAATAAGACCAATTAATAAACAGTTCCCAGTGTCCAGTACTTGCCAATACGAGCCCAGCGAGACGCCAATTGTGACAATGGTAGAACCATTTTATTAATAACATAACAATTAATCGTTTAGCCCTAATTCATCCGTCCGTATCTACATAAGCATGTATGAGTATAATTAGGTAGGAAGGTTCATGATCAATGTTAGGGTGGGGGCACACTTTAAGTGTATCTATACTAATATTATAAAGAGGAAAACTTTGTTTGTTTGTTTGGTTGTAATGAATAGGCTCAAAAACTACTGGACCGATTTTAAAAATTCTTTCACCGTTGGAAAGCTTAGTTTTCTAGGAGTAACATAGGCTACTTTTTATCCCGGGAAAAATAACGGGTCCCACGGGAAAGACCACGGGAGCGAAGCCGCGGGCAAAGTGCTAGTAATATATAAACTAGGCGGGCACGTGCGAGTTGGACACACAGACGAAAGGTTCCGTACCTTATATTACAAGATATTTCTTTTAAAGAATCACGTTTCTCATATGTTATTTGTTGTCACAGTGGCGTGTTTAACCCCTCGAATGTCGTATGAACACCAAAGGTTTATAAGAAAAATTCTTTCAAAACGGCAATAAATATAACCGTATAATTTGTTGAGCTCTTATAAGCAAACGGATTCTAATAGGCGAACATCTAATGGGGTATGTACCTTGTAAGGGAGCGAGCCTATTGCCATCAGCCAGGCGGAAATCCAGAACTAAGCTGCTACTATGAAAGTCTAGATAGAAAAACCAAATAACACTTTGCCCGGCCTGGGGACCAAACCCAGGACCTCAGGGTCCGTAGTAGCACTTGCGACTACTAGACCAAGGAGACAATTTAAAGAGTCAATCAATTCAATATCTAGACATTTGACCTTTTTAGTTATGCTGGTCACATTAGAACGGCCAGGTTCCCACGTAACATTTAGCACAGCGACTAAATGAATCCGCCAAGCATAGTTCGTGTGTCCGAATCCTAAGGGAGCCACTCATTAGCAGCTATGAAGATTGATGCTCTGTTGAAGTGCGGCTCATCGGTAAAGTGGAGGCGGGAGCGCAAGTGTCACATGTGAGCTAGAAACGTTCTTTAAAATGATAGAAAGAAACTTGAACCATTTTAAGGTCCACGATGCTGCTGTGTATGGGAAAAAAAACCTAAGTTCCATTACATTAGGTGCATAGTGACTTGGCACTAACAGCTCCTATAGTAATAAGAAGACACGTATCTATATTTAAATAAACGAAAGATCACTCATTCATTCATTCAATCACTCACTGATTAACCCATAAAATGTCGTATGAACGCCATAGGTTCATAAGAAAAAAACGACAACAAATATACCTAACCGTAAAAATCGTTGAGCTCTTATAAGCGAACGGCTTTTAATAAGCGAACATCTAATGGGTTAATTACGACTTATTTTAGGTAGTAGCGTTAAAATCGAAGTTAGCAATATTTCCAAGGTTAGGTAACACTTATACGCGTCTAACCTAACCTCTTTGTGAATAATTTTTCTGATCAAATAATCAATCAATCTCTCCAGATTTTTCCTAACTAAGTTGGGGTCTGCTTTCAGTCTAACTGGATGCAGCTGAAAACTGTAACCTCACAGTTTTCATCAGTTACAATCTCCTGGGTAATACGATACCCCTTAGTAAGCCCAGTCAGATTTTCAGACTTCAGACGACCCGTAACGACTATCAGAGATCCATGAATGACAGCCGAGACCAACAGATTCACTTGCTTTCCGAAACAACATAGGTACTCATAACATAATTATTATTTACACACGAATTCCTTCCTCTCCATAAATCATTCACCAGATGTTATCCAGTCATCATGATGAGCTCATCAATATCGTAATCAAAATAACTGATCCAATGACGCATACTTTGTTTAGAGATTCCAATGTGGTTCAAACTTATGTACCTACTAAGCCAGAAGAAAAATTGGTAGTAAACATATCGTAACATCACGACTTGTTCCTGAGAAAGGTTAGGCAGAGGCTTATCTATAATATGTATACCCAAACTTCGCCAGTTATGTTCAGAAGCCAGCACATCAAGCTACCCCAATCTATCAAATTTCTGTGATAGATTTTCAACTTTATTATACAACTAGCACTTTGCCCGCGGCTTCGCTCCCGTGGTCTTTCCCGTGGGACCCGTTATTTTTACCGGGATAAAAAGTAGCCTATGTTACTCCTAGAAAACTAAGCTTTCCAACGGTGAAAGAATTTTTAAAATCGGTCCAGTAGTTTTTGAGCCTATTCATTACAACCAAAACAAACAAACAAAGTTTTCCTCTTTATAATATTAGTATAGAAAAATAAGGTTCATGTTCAATTGGGAATATTTAACAGTTTGGGATAGCTTGATGTGCTGGCGTCTGTAAAAGTCACATATAATAGGGGCAACCTTATTCCCATTAACAGAGCACAAATGCAGAAACTGATCGGCTTTCCAATATTGATAATGCACCAAACTGGCTAAAGTGCAACAAATGCAAGACTTCGACATCCATTAAGGTTTGAAATATTCAGCCCAATTAACATCGGTAATTGCTCAATCACTCCACCACGTAAGAATTACCCTTATACGAAAACAGGAAAAAGACGTCGTGGAACATCTGATTTTCACCCTTATCTTTTTAAACACATAAAACAGCCCTCATATGAAAGCTTTAAGATCCTGTAAAATCCCCAGAAATCACAACGCCTTCTTTCTCTGTTCACCCCAAGGTAGAACAAATTGGATATAGTTAGAAGGTGGCGCATTAGCGAGCGTGTAAGGGCCGCGTGTAAAAGACAGTGTTACATCAAAAGAGAACACTAGCAATTGAGTTACTGTGCGCGTGCCCATAGCTCAACGAGGATTTCGAGGAGACATTTTTATAAAATAAATATTTGAAATATTGAATACAATACTGGTCAATTATTCAAAAACACACAAAACGTAATACGAAAACAACGTTAAACTCAAATCATTTATTTCAAATAGGCACACGAACACTTTGGACGGCACAATTACAACAAAATAGAATTGATTCTGGTTGCCCCTTCCAAAAGGTAGTTTTGTATGGAGAAGTATGGACAAGAAACTCCATTGCTACTCTTTTAAAATGTTTTGTATACAATTAATTATAAAATTATATGTCAAGCCATCTAGAATAAAATACTGCACTACAAAAGGTAAAAAAAAACAAATAGAGCAATGCCCGGTAAATTAATTATGTGGAAAACCTTGGCTCTCTACCCAAATCCTTACTACTTAATTTAAAAAAAAATGCAATATAACGTCAGTAATTCCCCGCATTACTCAAATACGTCTTAGTATACACTAAGAAGCATTTTAGCAAAGCGGTAAAAAAACCTCATGTGCTGGATGGTCTGACGATGTTTTGGGGAGGCCTTTATCTAATAGTTGATGTCTTTCAGCTATATAGCATTAATGTGTTATTCTTGTGTTTTTAACCTTCCAATTTTTGCCCAGTCTCTTAAATGGCGAACGTTATTCCACTCTTGGATATCGTAACCATAAGTTGGTTACAGAAATAAAAACCCATTTAATTTCAATTCAATCTATTTATTTCAATTGCGTGATGTAGCGTCATGAACAAAAGACGATCGCCTTCTCAGCAGAATCTTTTATTAAAATAAAGTTCACCAACGTTCGTTATGATCAAGTTGGCAAAAAATTATCGTACCGTATCAAACAATGTGAACACCCGGCACTACGCACCGCGTTATTAGATCATAGCTGTGTGATGCGGCAAAGGGCCCATGGTTTATGTATGCGGTGCGACCGTCGCTATTACGATACACGTTTGTGCTACACGGATGCTGCGGCAAATGGCGGGGAAGAAGACGACTTTGAATTGCGTTTTGAGTTATAATAATAAGAGGAATAATAAGGTGGAACTGTTCGGCTGTCCCATTTCAAAACCTAGTTAGATTATTAGAAGAGGATTTTTTTTTTACAAAAATCGTTTTAATGCATAATCTTGCCAACCTCGTAAGTCCCTACCGAATACAAAAACACCCGCGTTGAAAACTCACTTAAAAGCAGATAATATATATTTATTATTTTTAAATAAACGTAACTGTCTCGTGTCAATTATCAAAGTTAGTAAGGGGTTTAAAATATGTAATATACACAAATATAAAAAAATTGCCAGTACTGTTTACTGTACTTACATGTTCATTATTTAGTATTTTTTACAACCAATAGTTTTTTTTTACCTAACATAAAAACTTTTTAAAGGCTGACTGACCTATATAATGTTTATGCGCTCTCTTGGAAAATTTCGTTTTAGGTCCTTACTAGGTTTTGAAATGGGGCAACCGTGTTGTTTTAACAAAAATAAATAAATAAGTGAAGCTTTCTGAATAGTAAAACTAAACCATCACCCTCGGGTTGGTTAAAGCTGAATTTAATACACTTGGCTCAAGCCGCTTGGTGGCGCTTAATCGCTTACGCTAAACGTTCACTTTTATCTTGTGGACATAAGCTCACACATTCTGTTTATTGCTTCAATAATTTGTTAAAAACCTATACGATAATAGACATTCCAAATGTGATTGCAACATGTAACAAATAAATTCACCGACTTTAATGATAATTGAAGTCTACGAAAAACGACGGTGTCTATTTTGTTTTAACCTATAGTCTTTTAATCTGATGTAAATGAAACGCCTATAAAAGATCTTGTTAAGGCGTTATTTTTAAGTTACAAGCTAGCAGTTACCTGATGGTGCTGTAGTCTTCTATTATTCTTGACTCAACACAAACAACAAATAATACACCAGTATTTTCTAACTTAATAACAACAGCGTTCTATTTCATCCTTCAAAACACTGAAACAAACCTTCCAAATTTAAACGTCTTCAAACATCCGCCATCTTGAGTCAGAGATCCAACAGAGAATTAACGTTTGTAACAGTATGTATAAATATTGTCGCCTCCATTACATATGCAGTCTCCCATGAATTTGCATGAGCTGGATATTGCAGCAATTGTTGCGAATGTGGCTTTGAGAAATGCTGCACAATTGAAGGAATCCATCTTAATGTTAGGTTTGTGATTTTGTTCAGCGTATGGTATTTTGTTTAGCAATTTGTTTCTATTTATTTGCATCTATCTTGCCACTGGAACCACATTCACCTTTTGTGGTGTAGTGTTTTTAATCTGGGTGGTCTTCACATTGATGTTATAATTCATGTATACAAAACTTTGTAAAAGAGTAACGGTGGAGTTTCTTGACCATTCTTCTCCACACGAAAGTATCTTTTGGAAGGGGCGACTAGAATCAATTCTATTTCTTGTTCATTTTGACGTTCAAAAGTGCCTTTCTTGTGCCTATTTGAAATAAATGATTTGACTTCGCCTTTGATTTTGAACGCTAAAAGAGTCTGTACAAGGATTTTTTACAAGAAAAATATTTACATAACCCTAAATTACCTACAACTGCAACTGATCAACATATCTCCTAATTTTCAACGAAGACATCCCAACAAAATAAGTAATTCCCCCAACATTTTCCTTACACAACCCGAAAATGACAACCTACCTACAATGACCTACATATTACAGCAAAAAATCCTCAACATAAAAGCTAATACTATCAACATCTTACAGTCACAACGAGGGCCCTCAGAGCGGTTCCGCAAAATGGCGAGGCCCGTCAAAATGAGAAAAATCACAATTTCGATCACGTACACCACAAATGTTCTATTCACATGGCGATGCTCGCGATACTTATTTGAAGACACCTATTTGTTGCCTTTAACGTTAAGTTGATCATAATCCTGATGGGATTGGTTGGTGAGGAAGTTAACACCATGATCAAAAATTGTCACTTTACTTTTGCATCTTTTCAATGGTTTCGTATAGGAATGAGACACCAATTAGGGCTTTTCTAGAGAAATCTGCATTCCCAATTGTTTTTCTGCACGCGACTTCGCTTGAAAATTTTTGTTTTAATTATATAATAATTATATCCTATGGCACTTGGCAACCAATAGTCTAGCTTTCTATCAGTGAAAGAATTTTTTGAATCGGATCAGTAGTTTTGTAGGTTACCCCATACATACAAACTCACAAATTTTACCTCTGTAGAATGAATATATCATCAATCAGCCCTCACTCTTGGGCTGATTTTTCAATAGTCAGATAAGTTTTATTGAAATAAAAATGGCAGTATGGTAGCTTTTGCTTAGAAAATATGTCAAACCGCCATATTTATTCCACAGAAAATAGTTATCTGACTATTGAAAATCGGCCCTAAGTGTACTGCTGTTCGTGTCCGGCGTCACCCAGGTGACCTGAGACAAATCGTCCTGACAATATTACAAATACAACAAAAAAAAAACAGCCAAACTGGTCCAGCCGTTCTCAAGTGATGCTCCGACATTTATCTGGAAATTGATTTTCTTATAGATACCTAACTAAATATTTAAAATAAAAACCTATGAACCTTGGAGCATGTTGCACATTCCAGCACCAACAGTCCAGCAACAGTTATAGCATATTTCTATAAATATTATAATTAAAATGAAACGCTAACACCGCAATAATGAGAGGAAGTACACCCATTACAAACACCCACATCTCAATTTTAATAGCAGAAAAATTCATCACAAGTCTATTTTTACCGCGCTCCCCCATCAAAAGTGTCCTAAATACAGAATTGCATGGCGACATAGTATATTTAGGGATCGGCATTCTGGCGCGAAGCCAGAGATCAACCAGATTTAGCCCCTGCCCTAAGCGCCACGTCCAAAAAAGATAGAAGATGCTTTTTTTTCTTTCCAGCTGGTCAGAATTAGCTTTAGAAGGAAATGGACTTGAAATTAAGTAACCATTTGGTACTTTCATTCCGGTTACTATGGTAAGAAATGAAAATAGGATTAACAGGCACCTTGTAACAATATAAATTCATGCTAATTGAAGGATCCCCAAACGTAATTTCGTCGAAATCCCAGCAGCTATTCTAACGGTTTGCTTAAGTAATCCATACTAAAATTGTATATACGGAAGTAACTCTGTCTGAAAGCTTTTCAAGCCTAAAGCACTGAACCTTTACACAACATGTCACTATGCAGTTGGACAGTTTGGTTAGGTTAGCCTGAGGCGTTTAAAAATACACTGGGACTAACTCACGAAAAACAGCTAGAAAAGTAACAAAATCATTTAAATTTACAGACAATGTGCGAGAAAATCTCTCAAAACTCAGGAACATCCAATGACAATCTCTTTATCTCAACCGAAAACATAAAAGGTACTAAACTGATGGTCTGTTTAAAACCAGCGACAAATAGTTTTAACTACTTGAAGGAAAGCAACAAAGACAGTAGTTTATCAAAATAGTACTGTTGTAAAAGGCTATAAGGGCTAAGGAGTTGCACCACAGCTCCTCACGGCCAAGCTATGGACGTATACTTTTTAGCTTCACACTGAAGTTGTCGCACGATTACGCAATGTAAATATTGTATGATTGCGTAGCGTAAATTTGAGCTCCTGTAGCATTTTGGCTTAAATATTTGGGACAAGCACATCATTAATATCATCTACAGATATGAATGAGCGCATGATGGTCCAGTGGAATCTGATTTGCGAGTTTGTAAATTGTGAGTTCGAACCCAAGCAGTCACTTTGCTTTGTGTATCTATTTAATTTCGTCATCATAATCACAAAACATTAAAAAAAAACATCGTGAGAAAATAGGTATGTCCTAGACCAAAAAAGCCGATGACATGTGACATAATTATACCAACCCACACTGCACTCTGTGGATGACGCGCCACTCCCTCTCACCAAGAGGCCTGTGTCTTAGCAGTAGGAGCAATATGGCCTGATGCATAATCAGGCCATATTGCTAGGCAGGTTATAATATATATAATAAACATATATGAAATAAAGTCGTTCTAGGACTACTGTATGAACATGTAGGCGGGATTGTCCACGAATGTGTGGATAGTAAACAAACCGCGCAGCTAGCGTGGCGAACCTCTCCGTGCATATCCTAAGTAGCAGTGGACGGTTGACTTTATTTCCAACTGTTAAATACTGTTAATGATCCCAAAGAAATCGTAAATGTCTTATAATCTCAACTCCAGTGTTAGTACAATAGAATTATGGGCGATTGTTGGTCACAAATAGATATTGTTTAGTGGTTGTGTGTGGTCACATAATGTATTGTAATAAAATTAATTAGTAGGTAGTATATTTCTATTATTGGGTTCTGTTAAACCCATCTGGCAGAAAGAGGATAGGATAGGATTTAGTAGCTGTATGGCACGCAGTCAGTACGTGTCGTAAAAGTCTAACCATGAGTTAAAGTAGATAAAACTTGGAAGGAGCTTTGGTCCATAGGCGTTTAGTATCAGAGTATTAAACTCAGACTGTGTTGACACACAAAGCAAAATAAAACCAAGATACGGACTTCACATCTATATGTGGCGGCTATAATTATAATAATAATAATATGCTTGGACATTTCACACAACGCCATATAGTCCCAAGCTAAGCAACCTAATGCTTGTATTATGGTAACGTGATGGCTGATAAACTACTTATATACATTTTTTTTTGTAAATACATACTTATTATAGATAGAAAAACACCCAGACCCGAAACAAATACTTGTAGGTTGTACAAATATTTGTTCCGTGCGGTAATCGAACCCGCGACATGCTGCGCAGTAGTCAATCGCTCAACCACTGCGCCAACCGTGTCGTCATTTATCCTTGTAACATAAACATACTAGCTTCTGGCAGCGGCTTCACCCGCATCAGAAATTATCACACGGGAACGTAGCACCTACCGGGATAAATGGTATCCCATGTGTTTATCCAGGTTATAAACTACACACATCAAAAGTGTCTAGGGATCAACATATATTTTTGCAATAACTTTTCTCTTGATTGATATTAATTTAAATTTTCTTTAAGGATTCATCAAATAAAGTGTTTTCGTTTGTCACAGTAACGATAAACCAAGTCACCTTTGCATTAATAAAGAAATTTGCCATTTTCCTAATAAAGGGATTTTTGACATTTGAACCACTAACATTAAAGTTCGAAAAAAAGACTGAAATAACAGTTTTCTTTAAAATTTTATTGGGTAACTTAAACAATTAATAATCCGTGTTTCTACCGCGAACACTAACAACACAAGAACATCGGTTTGGCATACTCAAAATGAGTTCATCCAAATCACGCTGTGGAATGGCCGCCCATGTTCGTTGCAACAACAAAAAAAGGTCTTCTTGCAACTGGATACCCTCCATATTCGGCAGAGCTCTTCTCTGTAGCATATCCCATGCATGCTCAATCGGGTTCAAGTCTGGCGACACGGAGACAAGACCGATACATTCAAATCTTAACTCGAAGAGCTCCAACAATAACCGCCATGATGTTAGCCGTGAGGCTTCATCACTCTTCAGGGAACTTAATTAGCGACCAAACAGTCAGAAACCGCTTGCATGAAGTGAACCTTCATTCCCGAAGACCGCTACGGGTACCACCTATAGCAATGCACAATCGTAGGATTCGATATCAATGGGCTCTTGAACACAGAAATTGGGCAGAAGAACAATGGCGTTTCGTGTGCTTTTCTGATGAGTCTCGTTTTGGTATGAGACCGGATACAAGACGTATACGACACTGGAGAACCCCTGGACGCCAACAGCGATTAAAATCCTGCCAGGAAGTCCATCCTTATAGTGGTGGAACCATCATGGTATGGGCGGGTATTTGGATCGGCGGATGAACTGAGTTGATTTGGATCAGAGGCAACCTCAACGCTCAAATTTATGCTGAGACGATTGTATCTGACGTCATCGTTCCTCTACAAGTGCAAATCGGTCCCTTATTTCAGTTAATGCATGATAATGCACGACCGCACACCGCAAGAGTTGTAAGACAGACTCTCGCCGCAGCTAACATCAATGTCCTGCCCTGGCCTGCTCAGTCGCCAGACTTGAACCCGATTGAGCATGCATGGGATATGCTACAGAGAAGAGCTCTGCCGAATATGGAGGGTATCCAGTTGCAAGAAGACCTTTTTTTGTTGTTGCAACGAACATGGGCGGCCATTCCACAGCGTGATTTGGATGAACTCATTTTGAGTATGCCAAACCGATGTTCTTGTGTTGTTAGTGTTCGCGGTAGAAACACGGATTATTAATTGTTTAAGTTACCCAATAAAATTTTAAAGAAAACTGTTATTTCAGTCTTTTTTTCGAACTTTAATGTTAGTGGTTCAAATGTCAAAAATCCCTTTATTAGGAAAATGGCAAAGGAGATTGTTCTACGCCCATACATTGTTCGCCCTGGAGCCAACAGCATAGAAAAAATCATTTTCTATTTGTAAACTGCCCATAATAGCCCATAAGAACAAAGTTTCTTGACGGACACTTTAGAGAAAAGATTTATTTAAAGAAAAGGAACAGATTTTGAGGTTATTTTTAATAAAAGAAAACTTAAGTAATTCCTTCTAACATCGGTATTTCTGGTTTCTACAAAGCATTAAACTTCAAATACAGTAAAATACGTAGTACATATATATATCGATGGTAAAATATTACCGTAAATACAGTTGTATTATGCCTTTTAGGTACAGTTATTATTTATTGGTTGAAGTTTACTTTATGCGAAGTCCGTCATCCGTTGTCAAAATGCTAAGGTGTCGTTTAAGCAGATCACAGAATCAGTTATTTGAAGCCAGGTCACGTTGAAAGCAATCCAAATTGTAGTCCGTTAAACAGAAACAAAATCAAAAACGCCAAAAGAAATCGCCAAATAGGTAGGTATTCACAACAACACAACACAGCCACAGGCACCGACTGACGTAGTGACGTAGAGATGCTCTCTTGAAGATCAATCATTGTATAGATATCGATTATCAATGACCACCTATTTATTCTGTGGTTTTAATTTAGTAGACCAAAATGACAGATCAATATGTCAAATGTAAATTAATTTGTTCCGTTTCAAACATAAACACGTTGTTGCTATGATTCTACTCCAATTAAATTAATGCTAAAATAAAATATTTTGTTCCCAACGAACAAAGTGTAACGTTTTAGTTTGCGACATTTAAAAATAGAGTTTAAGTACTTAAAAAGTAAAAATATGGCTATTGAAGTCGTGAAATGGTTATGAGAACAATTCACTAGAGTTGCGTCGTAAATGACATTTCAATCGTTAAATGAGAGATTTTCTGACAAGTGAAAAAACATAGTTCGATAGATGGCGTGGGTAAAAAATACGGCTTTGTTTTACTGGCTACCGATAGCAAAAATAAGATCCGTAAATAAGAAAGCTTATTTGATGTCAAAAACCTGAGACAGTGACGTATTTTTTACCAACGCCTCTTTTGAACTAATATTTTCTCACTTGTGAGAAAATCCCTCATTCGACTAGTAAATACATACATTTTGTGAGTTTGTTTTGTTCATTATATTTTCATCATAATCGTGCTAGGCCATATTCATCATAAGTTCCATTAAAATGTTCACGGAACTAATGACCATGAAAAAAATATGCATGAAAACCTTTTATGTTGCATATTTTTAATGTTTTGGAAGTGATAAATATCGAACATCCATTATTTATCACTAGATATTATGGACATCGTCGTCGATATCGATATTTATGTAATATGAGCGAGAGCGACACTGTCAAATCTTTTGTGACATTCACATTGACAATTCCTTGAAAGATGGCGAGTTCAGTTGGTAATAAAATCAATGAGGTCACTTTTAAAAACCTATTAAGAATTAAACAGTGTCCGCTTGAATTTATTATTTTTAAAAAGCATATTAAAATATAATTAAAATTAACGTACACGTCAAATGTTTGTTGGTTATAGGGCGGTCTAGAACAATCTCCTTTCTTTATTAATGCAAAGGTGACTTGGTTTATCGTTACTGTGACAAACGAAAACACTTTATTTGATGAATCCTTAAAGAAAATTTAAGTTAATATCAATCAAGAGAAAAGTTATTGCAAAAATATATGTTGATCCCTAGACACTTTTGATGTGTGTATATGTGTCCCTTATTTCACCCAGAGCCTTTCAGTAAATCTAGCGTGATTGAGTAACAAACATACAAACATCTTCACAAACTTTCACATTTACAATATTAGTAGGAAGTAGAATAAACTAATAAAAGTAATCTAAAATAACATATTATGGATATCAATGTATGTATGGAAGTATACATACATTTATTGCCAGAATACTCATGTACAGCATAGCTCCAAAGTACTCTTGTACATCAGAGAAGAAAATAGTGAATCTCTTATGTTTCCACTCTTCAACTTAGTAATCCAGGCACAAAGAGCAAGAAATCTACAAGTTTAAATCATTCAGACTATTTCAACATATTCCACGTACCAGATATGCATCAAGACCAACTACTCGTATTTCCAACCAAGATTCTTGTAACAACAATCTCAAACAAAGATAAGAAATCATAATTAGAAGGAGAAGACATACCCGAGATATAACTGTCTCCATGCAGAAGGAAGCGATTAGAACATTGGCTTGGAGCCAAATCGAATATAGACGCGTATCCACGTGGTAGAGTTAGCTTTTGTTATTGTTTGTGTAATTTTTGACAAACATCAGCTGGTTGAGACAGCGGTAGACACTGATATTCAAGAGAAAGACAATATCTCAATACGAGGAGGAGACGGACGTAACACTCAATGCAGAGGATATTTTGGTCAGTTCAACATCTGCCTTGCCTTGTCTAACGGGATAAGCTCCCAGTCGCACCAGATGCAGCAGAATACTCCAGCCACCGCTTGGTTGACCTACACAACCCACTCAGTGTCATCACTATGATAAATATTAATGAAAAAATGACAAGGGTCGTTTCGCCAGCATTAGTCAGAAGCCCGAAAGTCTGACAGCCAGTCTTACGAAGGGGTATCGTATTACCCAGTTACTGACTGACATGCAGTCGCTCCATGTAAAATTCTGGTATTCAGCTGCATCCGGTTAGACTGGAAGCTGACCCCAACATACTTCGGAAATGGCATACTTCGCAAACGCAAGAGTGTTTTTTGTATGGCTCCCATTATTTTCAATAAGCTCCCCAATGACTGGAAAGAGCTAAGCTTAGTAGCATTTAAGAGAAAACTTAAATCTTTTTTAGTTAGTAAAGCATATTATGATGTGAATGAATTTTTAAGTGAATCTATATGATATTGACATGCTTTATATATATCTGAAATGTAATATTTTTCCTGATAATGATGATTGTATTTAATAATTTTTAATCTAATTTATTTTGTATTTTAATTATTTTTGACTTACTGCTGACATTAATTGGTTTGTTTCTTTTTTTCTGATTATCAATGACTGATTATTGAATATTTTGACAATTTTTGTATGAGTTTGACAATTTCATCAATCATTTTAATAATTATAATTTATATATTTACGTCAGCTTTGTCCGTATTAATGATTGTAAACTTGTATTAATATTTGCACACCATGGAAATATGGTAAACATGTTAGCACAACTCCATGTACTTCTTAAAACACCTTGCATGCATTTTTCTTCTTTTAATTGTATGTACACACATGTTTGAGCAAATAAAGTTATCTTATCTTATCTTATCTTATGGCTAGGCAGATGATTCTTGTACAGTAATATCACGACCAGTGCTAATTACCTCGGAAATTGACCCCAACATTGTTGGGAAAAGGCTAGGCAAATATACATGTATACATAGTACAAAAGCAAGACTTTTTATTTGTTTTTGGGAGGAAAGAACACTTCGGATCCCTTTGTGTTCAACGACAGTTAGGGCACATCCCTGGGAAGACTGTAACTGATTCCATCATCTTCACAAGACACAGGTTCAAAATTCGGTTTGACTACTAATTTGAATTACTAAATATAAGCTAACTGAACTATATAAAGTGGAAACAAAAAGAAATACGAACCTATTCCAAGTATTTAGTTCTAAAAAACTTTTCCTAAATCAACGGGGTCATGCTAGGATGAAACGTGACGTCTGTCAGATGACGTCACTCACCAGATTTCAATGTCCACGGTTGATGTTGATATATGAAGCTGAAGTTAAAAGCTGCCTAGATTTTTTTGATCCCTTCTTTTTTTACAATATTTTTGAAGGTATAAAATAGGTAAGCTCGTTTCGTTAAAAGTAATTTGGGTTAAAATTAGGGTGAAATATGACAGGTTTAATTTTCTTGGCATACTGTGTGTTTGGATGATCATAATAATTTGTTCACTCATTTTTTTTTGTTGTCAAAGGAGAATGCCCAAAAAAGTAAGGGCAAAACCCAGAGTCAACAGAAAAAGCGTAATGGGCATTAATTGTACTTAACAAGCATAAAATTACTTTCTTTCAAAATATCCCCAATATTATTGGCTATGCGTTTTACTATTTTTAATAATTTTATTTCATTTTACGTAACTAAAGTGGATCAGATGAATAGTATTTTAATAAATAAACTTGTATAAAATTGTCAGGAAATATTAATTGCAAAAAAAACATCGCCGTTATATATTAATGTGATCTCCTAAGAAAGAATCTGGAAAACTAGCAGGTCGTTGCATATGCATCTACATAGCTAGCATAGGCAAGATAATACAACATGCACAACCTCCCAACGTACGACGACAGACGATTTTTTTTTAATAATGCATCATGCACCCTGTCTGGGTAGGGTTCTCGACTTGAATTAATGAGAACTGCTGCGATTCTAAAGTCACTCATTGCATTAGTCGCTGTTTTGTTGAACGAAGTGTTATTAGAACTCTCAGTGCTTAACTGACTTTCTTTACGTTATTTGGATGGTGAAGTATGCGCAATATAATTGCAGGGTTGCAGGAAAGGGTTACCGCTACCCCGGAACATAAAGGGCTAAGAAAGGAACATGGATGGGTTAAGGAACCACAACCAAGAACGTGGAAGTCAGTAAGACTCTGACATTCCCTTCGGCTACACCCAGAGTGGAAAAAGTTCATTTGATGATTTCCCACCCACAAAAATAAGGTTGCTCTACGTGACATTTTTGAGCACGGAAAACTCGACGTTTGCAATGTTGCAACTTAATGCACGCTGTGGCGCCTATGGTGATTTATTTAGAGAAACTAATTTTATATTTGATATCTACCATGTTTTGTACATGTAAGTTTTTTAATCGACCCTGAGTTTAATTGGTCATTCTCCTTTTTGAACTCTAATAATAGACTGGAAGTTATAGCTAATTATTCTTGTCCATAAAGGTTTTTATTTTATTACTATTACACTATTTCTCTCACAGATTGTTACAGAAAATGCATTAAAACTCTTTACTAAGGAACCATTGAACAGTAATAATAATTCCTCGACTTTCAGTTATATCCAAAGAAAACATTATGTCTCATTGATTGCGCATAGATACAGTTGGAGAAGCAGCCAAGCAAAACACTGAGCTGAATAAATACACGGTATAATTTAAACTGGGCAAACTGGTTCAATTCATAACACTATAGATAATATACTGGCATTCTTATACAGAAATATTTGTCAGCGGGGTTGGTCCGTGGATGGGTGACCATCTTTACATATCGAGACTCCTCCGTGGCTCGGAAAGCACTTTTGGCCGTTGGTCCCGGCTGTAATTCGTGGATCTTTGACAGTCGTTACGGGTAGTCGGCCCGAAAGTCTGACAGCCAGTCTTACCAAGGGGTATCGTATTACCCAGGTTCTTGGTAGTGGACGTCAGATAGGCAGTCGCTCCATGTAAAATACTGGTATTCGGCTGCATCCGGTTAGACTGGAAGCCGATCCCAACATAGTTGGGAAAAGGCTAGGCAGATGATTCTTGTACAGAAATATCACGACAAGTGCTAACAACCTCTGTAAGATCAGTTCTTAAAGAAACCTTGAAAGGAGATTGTTCTAGACCGCCCTATAACCAACAAACATTTGACGTGTACGTTAATTATAATAATATTTTAATATGCTTTTAAAAAATAATAAATTCAAGCGGACACTGTTTAATTCTTAATAGGTTTTTAAAAGTGACCTCATTGATTTTATTACCAACTGAACTCACCACCTTTCAAGGAATTGTCAATGTGAATGTCACAAAAGATTTGACAGTGTCACTCTCGCTCATATTACATAAATATCGATATCGACGTCGATGTCCATAATATCTAGTGATAAATAATGGATGTTCGATATTTATCACTTCCAAAACATTCAAAATGTGCAACATAAAACATATTTTTTTCATGGAATTAGTTCCGTGAACATTTTAATGGGACTTATGATGAATATGGCCTAGCACGATTATGATGAAAATATAATTAACAAAACAAACTCACAAAATGTACTTACTAGTCGAATGAGGAATTTTCTCACAAGTGAGAAAATATTAGTTCAAAAGAGGCGTTGGTAAAAAATACGTCACTGTCTCAGGTTTTTGACATCAAATAAGCTGTCTTATTTACGGATCTTATTTTTGCTATCAGTAGCCAGTAAAACAAAGACGTATTTTTTACCCACGCCATCTATTGAACTATGTTTTTTCACTTGTCAGAAAATCTCTCATTTAACGATTGAAATGTCATTTACGACGCAACTCTAGTGAATTGTTCTCATAATCACTTCAATAGCCATATTTTTACTTTTTAAGTACTTAAACTCTATTTTTAAATGACGCAAACGAAAACGTTACACATTGTTCGTTGAGAACAAAATATTTTATTTCAGCATTAATTTAATTGAAGTAGAATCATAGCAACAACGTGTTTATGTTTGAAACGGAAAAAAATAATTTACATTTGACATATTGATCTGTCATTTTGGTACACTAAATTAAAACCACAGACTAAATATAGTAGACCAAAATGACAGATGGCATGGAGGTATGAAGGGGCCCCCCATATTACTTTCCTCTATGGGCCCCCCCCTCAGGGCCAAGCCTACCAGGTAAGCGGGATTGTCCGAAAGAGTTACCGCTACCCTAGAACATAAAGGGCTACGGAAGGAACATGGATGGGTTTTAGTCAGTAAGAGTCTGACACTCCCTTCCGCTCCACCCAGAGCGGGAGCAGTCATTGGATGATTTTCCAGCCTTAAAAAAAAAAAAGACTAAATAGGTGGTCATTGATAATCGATATACCTACAATGATTGATCTTCAAGAGAGCATCTCTACGTCACTACGTCAGTCGGTGAGACGAACCTGTGGCTGTGTTGTGTTGTTGTGAATACCTATATACCCTAAATACCTATTTGGCGATTTCTTTTGGCGTTTTTGATTTTGTTTCTGTTTAACGGACTACAATTTGGATTGCTTTTAACGTGACCTGGCTTCGAATAACTGATTCTGTGATCTGCTTAAACGACACCTTAGCATTTTGACAACGGATAACGGACTTCGCTTAAAGTAAACTTCAACCAATAAATAATAACTGTACCTAAAAGGCATAATACAAATATATTTACGGTAATATTTTACTGTATTTGAAGTTTAATGCTTTGTAGAAACCAGAAATAGCGATTTTAGAAGGAATTACTTAAGTTTTCTTTTATAAAAAATAACCTCAAAATCTGTTCCTTTTCGTTAAATAAATCTTTTCTCTTAAGTGTCCGTCAAGAAACTTTGTTCTTATGGGCTACTGAGGGAAGTTTACAAATAGAAAATGATTTTTTCTATGCTGTTGGCTCCAGGGCGAACAATGTATGGGCGTAGAACAATCTCCTTTCAACAGATATGTCTTTCTTTACATTCCATCAACAACAAAATTGCCTACACATTTCAACTAATAAACACTGCTGGTTCGGCTGTTGGATTATTAGCTATCGGCAATGTGTCGCCGGTAATTACCAAGGGTTTTGAACTCCGCTGTAGCTAAACATGTCCTGGTAAATTTAGATTTTCCAACACCTGTCTCCATTCGTGCCGAAATAGATCCAGTTTCTGCCAAGGAGAATTCTAGATTATTTTAGGCTGTAGTAAATATTTTGGCAACATGTAACTGACGTATGTTTTTTTTTAATTCGTACGTTGGAATTATAACAAGAAATGGTTAGCCATTTTACAGAAGGTTACTAGATAGTAAAATTATGATAAAAAACACGCACTGATAATATAAATAATCTAAAATATTGACAACTTTTAATCATACATAAGAAGCTAATCTTGCATCTTCAAAAAATAATATAAACATAACAGCACTCCTGAAATCACATAAGGGCAGAGGTGGAGGTACTGTAACACCTACATTTTGTCAGTTATGTTTGATTCCCATATAACAGGCGGCGAGATAACCTAACCGGGCACAAATCTAGACTCCTGGCTGCTTAAAACTGCCGAAAAACCCAATAACACTTTGCTCGACTTCGAAATCGAGCCCAGGATCAGCCCAGCGATCGGCGGCGGCGACCTCTCGCGCCCGGCCCTGGTGCAAGCCATGGTCCGGGGCGAGAGGGAGTGGGAGGCAGTCACCTCCTTCTGCGAAAAAGTTATGCTCGCGAAGGAGGTGGCGGGATGGGAGAGAGAAGGGTCCTCCCGTCCCAGCCGCCGCAGGAGACGCCCCGGGCGTCGGGAGCCACGTGACGACTCCCGGCCACCGTAGGCGCGGGCCTGCGGGCGGTGAGTAATGGGTGACTCACCGTCCGATCAGCACCCGTGCCGTACGGCGCGTATATGTTCCACGCGCGCCTCAAAGAGATGTCAGCATATGAAGGGGCCCCTCAGGGCCAAGCCTGCCGGGTAAGCGAGATTGTCCGAAAGGGTTACCGCTACCCCGGAACATAAAGGGCTACGGAAGGAACATGGATGGGTTTTAGTCAGTAAGAGTCTGACACTCCCTTCCGCTCCACCCAGAGCGGGAGCAGTCAATGGATGATTTTCCGAGCCTTAAAAAAAAAAAAGATCTACCCAGGATCAGCCCTCAGTAAAATAAAAATATTACTTTATTTTTTATAGTAATATTTATTTTACTCAAAACAAACAATAGTAGTAACTTTATTTTAAAAATAACTTAAAGAAAGCCTGACCATGTAAAAATGATATTTACTGAATTGACAGTATGAAGACCGTTTAAAAATATGCTGAGTTTACCCGTAAGTAGGCTTATAAGAATTTGAACGAAGGATTTCACGTAATCCAGCAAGGTTTAGGTAAACAGTAATTAAGTGAGAATTAATTCTCCATTAAATCTTAAGATTTTGAAGACAAACTTAATGGTGTATGAGATGCATAACTATGTATACCTAGATTAAGTAAATATTATCGAGATAGCATTCATTTAACAGGTAAGTACTGTGAAGGTCAAAGGGACCATCACTTAGGGAGATCAGAGGTAGAACTTGTGTAGGGGATATTGAATTATATTGCTTTTAACAAATATATGCGTCAAGCAGTACGGTACTGACACTCTTCTTCATTTCTTTTATAAAAACCTATCAAAATTATTCTAATAATTTGAAAGTTCAAACGCTGTCAGTTATATTCTAACCAACCAGGGTCAGTTCCACGATGTTTCACTTAAGCTCTACAGTACTGAGATTTATTAAAAACTAACTGGTCCCGCGTGGTTTCATCCGCTGATCGGCTCCTATTAGTCGTAGCGATGATGATGATGTTACATAGCCTATAGCTTAGGGGGAGGGGGGGCACTTTGATACACAAAAATTCAATCTCTTTTCTGAGGACCATAAAGCATTATATTTTAATATTTGTTTTGATGTGTGCATTGGCTGATATGTCAGCTTATATTTTGGCTACGCAAAAACCGCAAAAACTGGCGACGTATAGAGATAAACTGATTTTAAGAAAAAATCATTTTTGTATCATTCTGCCCCACCAGTGGGGCACTTTGATACATGGGGTGGGGCAGTTTGATAGGTATTTTAGATCCATATGAAATGCAAATTTAAACTGACTAAAAACCCAAAATAAACTGTATTGTTACTTAAAATTAAGAAATAAAACAATTTTATTGATTGAGATCGCAAAATACTTTTTATTAAGTGTGCACATTAGCCATAATCAGTCTCTTAAGTTACTTAAGGAATATAATCACAAAAAAGCAATATTGTCATCATAGAACAAGACTAATTCTCTGTTATTTTCTTAATTATATAATCAGTTATATACTTACTAAGTAATCAGACTTTAACATTGAATATTGTTAATGAAAATATAATATTAGAATCTCCTATTAAAATGAACAATTTTTTCCTAAAAAATTAAACAAACATAAAAAATTTAACAAAAATAATCATAAAAACTCTCATATAAATTACAAATTTTCTGGATTTTTCGATGCGATGTTGTAGGGTTGCAGTTTTGATGCCATATTTGTCGGCTGCTTTGCGTATAGATAAAGTCTTTGACAATACTTCACGTATTGCATCTTCAATGTTTTCTTCATTGATATTTTTTCTATCAGTTTTGGGTTTGTACGTGCGCACCATTTTCTGAAAAAAAGAAAAAAAACAATAAAATAAACTATTATTTTTGACACTTTAATACAATAAAGGGGCAGATTGATACGTATCATTGTACCCCGCACATTACCGTATCAAAGTGCCCCAAAGGACTTTTTCCACAAACAATTAATTTTATCAAATATATAATAATCGTGCAATCAAAAACATTTTAAAATACAATAATAACTATATTTACTTACCTTTAGTAACAAATAATAACAAAAACAACTAAGAGTATCCTCCTGAGACACAATTACATTTCACGTATTTTTTTTGTAGGCAGCGGCGCACGCCACTTTCAACACGTTAGTGACCGTTGAGGCCCAACGGCAAACAGGCGGCGAGCGGTGTTACAACTATCATTCTTGTGAATGTCCGTGACGGACTGTGTAGCGTTTATCGGTTTTGAGATATAGATACTGTACCAATGTGCCCCCCCTCCCCCTATAGCCTTCCTCGATAAATGGACTATCAAACACAAAAAAAAATTAAATACGGACCAGTAGTTCCAGAGATTAGCGCGTTCAAACAAACAAACTCTTCAGCTTTATAATATTAGTATAGATTTGTGACAATACTTATTCAATCAGTATTGCTCCTATGTAGGCGTAGCTTCGTTGAAAATAATGGCCAATTCTAGAATCCAATATATCTTACGCTGAAAATATTATCTACAATTACGCTATTGAAATAAAGAGGCAAGATTTGTACTTTTTTATTTTTGTAACGAATAAACTATTGGACGTATTTTAAAAATTATTTCTTCATTAGAATGCTACAATGTTTCTGAGTAACATAGGCTATAAGTTCATACTAGCTTTCGCTACATTGCACCCGTGTGAAGTCGGGGTGGGTCGCTAGTGATAATTTCCATGGGGTGACATCTGGCACATACAGGGTGAAATTGAATTCATGGGCAATATTTTAAGGGGTGTTCTCATAGTAAAAGTTATTCATAACTAGCTGACCCGACAGACGTTGTCCTGTCTTAACTATGATACCTACCCTACCTACCCTACCTACCCTACCTACCCTACCTACCCTACCTACCCTACCTACCCTACCTACCCTACCTACCCTACCTACCCTACCTACCCTACCTACCCTACCTACCCTACCTACCCTACCTACCCTACCTACCCTACCTACCCTACCTACCCTACCTACCCTACCTACCCTACCTACCCTACCTACCCTACCTACCCTACCTACCCTACCTACCCTACCTACCCTACCTACCCTACCTACCCTACCTACCCTACCTACCCTACCTACCCTACCTACCCTACCTACCCTACCTACCCTACCTACCCTACCTACCCTACCTACCCTACCTACCCTACCTACCCTACCTACCCTACCTACCCTACCTACCCTACCTACCCTACCTACCCTACCTACCCTACCTACCCTACCTACCCTACCTACCCTACCTACCCTACCTACCCTACCTACCCTACCTACCCTACCTACCCTACCTACCCTACCTACCCTACCTACCCTACCTACCCTACCTACCCTACCTACCCTACCTACCCTACCTACCCTACCTACCCTACCTACCCTACCTACCCTACCTACCCTACCTACCCTACCTACCCTACCTACCCTACCTACCCTACCTACCCTACCTACCCTACCTACCCTACCTACCCTACCTACCCTACCTACCCTACCTACCCTACCTACCCTACCTACCCTACCTACCCTACCTACCCTACCTACCCTACCTACCCTACCTACCCTACCTACCCTACCTACCCTACCTACCCTACCTACCCTACCTACCCTACCTACCCTACCTACCCTACCTACCCTACCTACCCTACCTACCCTACCTACCCTACCTACCCTACCTACCCTACCTACCCTACCTACCCTACCTACCCTACCTACCCTACCTACCCTACCTACCCTACCTACCCTACCTACCCTACCTACCCTACCTACCCTACCTACCCTACCTACCCTACCTACCCTACCTACCCTACCTACCCTACCTACCCTACCTACCCTACCTACCCTACCTACCCTACCTACCCTACCTACCCTACCTACCCTACCTACCCTACCTACCCTACCTACCCTACCTACCCTACCTACCCTACCTACCCTACCTACCCTACCTACCCTACCTACCCTACCTACCCTACCTACCCTACCTACCCTACCTACCCTACCTACCCTACCTACCCTACCTACCCTACCTACCCTACCTACCCTACCTACCCTACCTACCCTACCTACCCTACCTACCCTACCTACCCTACCTACCCTACCTACCCTACCTACCCTACCTACCCTACCTACCCTACCTACCCTACCTACCCTACCTACCCTACCTACCCTACCTACCCTACCTACCCTACCTACCCTACCTACCCTACCTACCCTACCTACCCTACCTACCCTACCTACCCTACCTACCCTACCTACCCTACCTACCCTACCTACCCTACCTACCCTACCTACCCTACCTACCCTGCGTGAAAAGGCAACAGACAGACAGACAGAAAGACAGAGTTACTTTCGCATTTATAATATTAGTGTGGATGATGAGTACAATGACTTCCATAAAATATTGCCCATGAATTCAATGTCACCCTGTACATGTTTCTATAATAGGTACTAATACTTTGAAAATGATAATTGTATCAAAATAACGAACAAAAATATTCACAGTCCTACGAAAATCAAATCCCCGTAAATTCCCTAAGCGATACCGTACAAAAAAATCAATTATTCCAATACTCAAATCCAAATAACGCTTACATAACTCACGTTAAAGCCGGAGGTCCAATAAACGTAGTCAGTGACTAAGTGTCTATAAAGTATTTTAATGTTTGAGATAAAGTCGGGAGTGCACTGCATAATCCCGCTAGTGAAATACAACGTTTGGCTTACCGCGGTCAGATTGCACGGAGTGTGTTGCAGGGTTTATGTGATTTCTTTTATTGCTGTATAGATTTGCTTAGCTTTATTGGTGATTTGGTTGAATTTAAATGGTATTGTGGCTTTGTGTGAGATCTTTAGTTTAATCGTGTGTTTTACGTTGCTCGGTATTGGAAAATGGGACATAATATATTGCATTTGTATTTAAGAGACTGCTATGATTTTATTACTTTTAAAGTCGATTCTTGTGCGTTAATTGCTTTGATAAACAACATTTTTGCATAACATCCCTCTTTTGTTTGTCGAAAGTCACATTTTCATTGACGATAACAAAATTAGATAAATCCGAAATATATGGAATCGGCATAAGCTTCCGAAATGTCACGTGATCAATCGTTTTTGACCACTTAGACAGTCAAATCGAGTAACGAAACTCGATCAATAATCCCATACAAATGCGTTGACAAGTAGCATTCTTGACAATCCGAATCGCTGAGATAACGATTGTTCGATCAACAATTTTCGAAATCGAATCGACACGGAGCGATTGACACTTGTCTAGGCCCCCTGGTATATCTGTATTTTGAGTAGGTTTTGAACCTGGTGGTTTGACCTGAACAAGGTTGTGAACTACAATATTTATGTAAAACTTGCTTCGTAGCAAAAATAAGTGTTGAAGATTATAAATAAGCTAAGGTAGGTACTAAGGTGTGGGAGAAAGAGAGAAATAACCACGTTAACTTCTTTGTCGAGTTAATTACTAAAGTCAACTGACCTTTTTGACCTTAGCGTTAATTCCCAGTACTTTAACGAAGGGTTAGCAGTAATCTGAGTTTTATTGCCAGATTAAAGACTCCGTTTAGTATTTAAATTAATGCAGCAGTGATAAGCTCGTGTGTGCTTTGTATTTTTGGTTCATGTACCTTTGTTTCTATTTAAATTAAAATGAAATTGTGTTCGTTGGTAATATTAGATTTTATAATGTTTGAAATAGTCTGAATTAAATTTAAGTTGCTCAGAAAATTGGAAAAACGCCGAAACAAACTCAGAGGTAAAACATGATAGCTTCTAAAGTCTGAACATTATATTAAGTTTTTACGCGAGTTTAAAAATGCAAGGCCGTCGTCTATTGGATCAAATAGATGATAAATGAATAATTGAGGAATTTTTCAGTTGATAATAGAAGCAGTATTAATTTTTCAGTCAAAGTAGTCACTGCATCAACTAGATGCTCAAATTTTTGGGTTAAGCAAGCTTCAAAAAATGATGAAGAAAATAAACATAAGAAATATAGTCTTCATTATAACCAAGACAGTTTTTAAACTCATTTTATTGACGAGGCATAGTATGACAAAATCGTCGCTGCAACATATCGGCTTCAGTTTGGACGTTGGCCAGAATAAAGAGAATCAGGTCGACAGCGACACTTTCTATGAAGCTAAAATAGACGACGAAAGTTCAATGCGTGTTTACTACTGATTTGTAGAAACTAAGCAAGAAAATACAGAAGGCACATACTACTGTAGTTTTGTTTTCGACTCTAACTACCTTTTTTTTTTGAGGGTGGGAAATCATCAAACGACTCCTCCCCCTCTGGATGGAGTGGAAGAGAGTGTCAGACTCTTACTGACTAAAACCTATCCATATGCCTTCCTTGCCCTTTATGTTCCGAGGTAGCGGTAACCCTTTCGGACAATCCCGCTAACGTAGTGCACCCTGCGATTATATCCTGCTAACCCGGCAACTGTAACTACCTCAAGTTAATGTCGAAACATAAACTGCTGCAGTAATACACGCTGATTTTTAATTCACTGTTAACCTTTCAGGGCGTAAATGTACAGAGGCCAGCATATCAAGTTACCACAATCTGTCAAATTTCTTTGATAGTATTTCAACTTTATTGCAAAGACATAAGGTTCATTTTTAATTGAGAAAATTTGACCGTTAGGGATAGCTTGATGTGCTGGCGTCTGTATCCATGATAATGAGCAACTTTCACTATGAGAAGAATACTGAAATTTCGAAAAAAAACGGCGTTTTCATACAAAACTGCAATATTATATCGATGAAAATGTGTGAAACAGATGTATAATTATATTTTTTTGTTGTTTTATAGTTGGTTCCTTAATAAAAGTTGTTTATAACCACGAACACTCTCATCTCCTGAGAGATTAACGGTGAATTAAAAATCACCGTGTATACATATGGATTCTACTATATTTCATGCCACGGGGCACAGAGAGGCCTCTGCGACCGCTGTTATATTGATTGAAATAACACAAAGGGCTGGAGTAGAGAGACGTTGGAATAAGTCCTGTGATAGACTGGTACGTGTCATCATGGTAAAAGGATTAATCACCTAGACTCTGTGTTAGCGAGCACTAGGTATTTAGGGGGCAAAAGACATTTGGAGGATTGCTTGCTTAGGGAGGCTCCTTTCTTGTAGCTAACCGCGACCGATGCTGGAGGATGCATTGTCAATGCTTCCCATACATATCAAGTTTGTCACCGTTTAAATTATAATAAAAAATTTAATAAAAAATTTAAAAAAAAAATCAAACAAACTAAAAAATAAAAGAGCGTCTACTCTTGCAGTTTGTTTGAATTTTTTTTTTTTAGATTTGTGATTTATGTTAATCTATCAGCATTTGTACCATTAATGGGCACTACCCCTACACATGTGTTAAATTAATGTCACCATTGTTTCGCCATGTTGTATAATGAGTTCTGTGACTTCATTTCATGTATCTTCTGTGCGTCTCTACTGTGCGGTAGTCATAACATGTCGACTATTTCTAGGTTTAGCTTAGTACTATTTGCGTGCGTGACCTTTCGATAGAAATATATCATTATTACTAGTCGAGTTGAGTGGCGCTGACGCATAATCATAATGACAACGCTCACACAGTAATTACAATATTGTTATAACGTTAATAAGTATGTAGTACAATCGACAAAAGAGTTTAGTAAACTGGCAAAAATATTTATGTTTCCATTGCTAGTAGTCACGGGGAGAGGCCTTTGCTTGAGCAATGCATGCATTGGGATGATACCTATAAACTAAGTAACGCGTAGCTAAACAGGCATAATATTCACTTATGTAAAAACTTTTTACGCTCAAATCACATTTTTAGGAGTCATATAATTTTTTTTTTGTTTTGTTTGTTTTCTTATTTTCTTTAGCGTTGCAGAAAACAACCTAAATGTTATGTTATGTTGTAAGTAATGGAAGAGCGGTGTCTTCTAGCACAGGCATATCTGTTTAAAAGGAGGCTTCAATCAATAGTTTTACTTGTCAAAATAATAAACAATTTTTCATATAAAAAAACTCCCTATTCAGCGTACTAAAAACACTGTTAAAAGTAAATGCAAGTAAGCTGCCTACATACCAATCCTTTCGTTCAACTGTACAACAAGAAACAAGATTTCTCACTCAAGCTTGTCGCTTCAGAAAAATTATAGCGAAAAGGAACTAAAGCGAACTCACACTTGACTTTTTTTTATGAATATGACATAGAAAAGACGTGGAAGAAATTATTCATGGCTTAAAAATCCTGTCATCACAGCGGAAAAGTAAGATTTATTCCATACTCAACATACTGGGAAATTATGTGATAAGTGACAAATTGTAATATAAAAGTGTTCTCAGAGTATTACATACGCCAAAGAGCTTTTATTAAAAATCTAGACGTGTTTACGTCAAGAATATTATACTAGAGAACATCAGTTTATCTAAAATCTTTTTGACTTCTGCGACGACATATTAAAATAAGTAATTTCTAGCGTCAGATGTTATATGTTTCTCGGTGATGGCGCCTGCAAAACAAACAGTTGTTTTTAAAATGTAAAGAAATTGTGTGATTTACTATAATGTAAATAGCAATATTACTCAACCACATAAATAAGTTAAGTCGTAAAATTTAAAAAAAAAACTAGTTTTAATTTTAAATTCCGTACCACTGATATAAGCCTATGAATCATCGTCACTCTTGAAATATTTACAAACGCAAAATTCTATTTCCGTAAAGTAAATAATCTCAACTATTTTCTACGTAAAACTAAATTTAATCATCGCGATGACGACTGTTATCCAGTTTATTTTTCAATGACTCCGATGGTCCATAATATACATAATTTACTTGATTTTGTTAATCCTATGGAAACGGTTGATGATACATACATTATAGCAGTGATGAATATAGCAGAATTCCTTATAAATAAAGCCAAAGGTTCTCCCTTTCCAGGCATTAGCAAAAGTAAAAATATTATGTATATAACTAGATTCTGCCAGCGACTTTGCCTGCGTGGTGTCGGAAATTATCCCACGTATACCGAGATAAAAATATTGTATGTGCTATTTCAGACTATAATCCAACTCTGTGCCAAATTTCATCCAGATCTGTTCAGTAATTATTGCGAGAAAGAGTAACAAACATCCATATATCCTCACAAACTTTCGCGTTTATAATATTAGTGGTATTAAGTAGGATCTTAGATAAGTTGGGCCCAGTAGGTAGGCCACGCCAATTCCAGCATCAGAAGCATTAGGGAAGGAACATGGATAGGTTTTAGTTTGACACTTCCTTCCGCTCCACCCAGACCGAGAGGGATCGGTCATTTGGTGATTTCTCACCCTAAAAAAATAGGCGTTTTAATGTCTTCGGAAGCGCAGGTGTACGGACACTTTGGATACTCCAGGTTTGATCAGGACAGCGAGATAGTCCGAATGGGTTACCGCTGCCCAGGAACATAAAGGCAAAGTCAATAAATAAAAACTTTACACTCCCACTCAACTCAACATCACCACCTAGAGCGAGAGACGTCATTTGATGACTTCCCAAACATCAAACCTTCATTTTTTTTAGGGAGAGGCACCGCATTCCGTTTATCTTCCACAACACTTTTCTCACCTTTGCCGTTTGGTCTTCGAAGACTTTTATATAAAAACCGTAACTTTCTATATACTACATGATTATAAGTCGGCCTAATTTCAATAGGAAACCACACGGGTACTGAATGTAAATAAAACAACAAATACTTTTCCAAATACGAAGATTAAAACACACATGGTTTTTATATCAATCAACCGAACTTTAAACTCGGATGTATTTGATTTATAACTGGCAAACACGGCTTCCATATTGCTTTGGAGTTGGACATAATGGTGGAAATCCATCAGCAATAGTATTTCCGCAGGAAGCGTAAATATAGACCGGAATATTTTGAGTGATGCTCAAACAATGACTGGACGATGAGCCGGGAGATGCCTCTTGGCTAAAATAATTTTAGGTTCGGAGGTCTAGGTTCGATTAATGTGTCCAGTTAATGGCAAAGAATGACTATTTTTGTGTTAGAAGTCATTATAACAATATTTTTTTTTTTTATATGGCCTCTCGCAGATCAGCCTAGGGAGGCTGTTGACTGCTTAACCGATTATAACAATAACCAATTAACTACATTATATTGTTATGTTATCAGCCTAGCTCTGGAGTCAGGACATCAAACATTTGTGTAACCTTTTTATGGCAAAAAAGGATGAATTTATGTATTACGAGCTGCTACCAGCAGCATCGTTCGTGTGGATATTGGAAATTATCCCAAGGGAACGTACTACCGGAATAAAAAGCATCCTATGTGTTAATCCAAGACCTAAACTGCCTATGTGCCATGTTTCATCCAGATCCATTCAGCCATATGAGCGTGAAGGACGGACAAGCACACAAAATCACACACACACACACTCACTCACAAACTTTCGCCTTTATAATATTAGTGTGATTATTTACTGTATTATGATCATTAAAAGCACCTTTATCAATTCAAATAAATCTAACTCAACCGAACTTTGTTCAAAATGTAACTTATTACTAAAACAACAACGAAAGATGGTACTCACGTGAATCTATGATCTCCAAACTCGTGTCTATCAATGTCTGTAACACAATTACCATCACCAACACACACAAGTTCATATCTTTTGCCATGATCACCGTCTGGCGTCCCAATCACCAACACTGAATCACCAACAACGATCAAAACATCAAAACGACACATTGATGTCACCAATCCCACTCATATCACCCAATACACTTTTATTTCACTCACGGATACATTTCTATTTCACCTTCTATCTTCAAATTTTAAATTTGGAATGGTTCCAATTTTTCTCTAGGTATATATTTTTTTGTTTAGCGACCGGAACTGAATCTGAAACAAAATAATATTATTTTTTTTATAAATTATAATCTTCTTATTGGTCCATGTTTATACAGAGTGATCTAATAATAATAGTAGGTTTATTAAAAATAGTAGGTGTTCAACATCTGTTGGCTTGGTGTGTTCAATGGGAATTGGGTCGGTTTTATTATGTTCCAAATAGTATTTATGTAATTAATGTTTAGTAGTCATTTGGTAATTCTGTGAATGAAGTGTTTTATGCGGATTTTAGTTCCATATTTTTTGTGTATGTACACAATAAAGCAACCAAACTCAAAAATTAATCCGATATTGTTATGATATGAAACATACCCACACCGATAAAATAACAATTTATAGATATAATAAAGACTGCATTGATTTTACAAAAAAAAAAGGAAGTGTCAAGCGTATTTTGAAATAACAGGAAAGACGTTGCTATTTAAAAAGAATCCAGCCATTTTATTGACTAACTAAAAGTGTGTAAGCGTGATATTCAATTGGAAGAATTAGTACAATTTTGTAAATATCAAAATTAATTTAACCTTGCAAAAAATTTGTACTGTTAAGTTTTAACATGAGAAATTATTTTGTACTAATTGAAACTGGTTCCTACATCATGACACTTTAGTTCCTTTGTTTAGTTATTGAAGGCACACAATATTGTCTTTGGAAATCATCTAATGACTGCTCCCGCTCTGGGTGGAGCGGAAGGGAGTGTCAGACTCTTACTGACTAAAACCCAATATTGTCTTAACTTAATCTTAATTAATTAACCACAATCATCCAAACCACAATTCTTTCAGCACCTCCCTTCATCTTTACCTTACAAATCTATATATTACTAATCGCTGTTGTCAAGTTGTTGTAATTTCACATGATTAACCCTTAATTTAACAATGTATGTACCGTCATACATGACCTTTAAAAAAAAGATTTGTTCAAAAAATATTAACTTGCGTGCGATAAATTAACATTTTTATATTGCAACACTAATTATATTTGGTGGAAAAATAAAACATACATCTAACAACATTTATTATGATATTACTTGAAAAAAATGTCTACCTGGCGATCGTCAACTGTGCTGTCCAAGGTATTAATTCTATAATTATGAATATTACATAATTTAGGATACGTGTGAAGACTAAAATGTATGCTTTATTGTGTAATGGAATACGTGTGATAATAATTGTGAAGTTTTTATTACATTAAATAGTTCTATTTTGATCACTAACATGATGTATGCTGTGACGTACACTGCCAAGTTTGTAACGAAACACCCTCCGTTTTGCTTGTATGTCACGGCATACATTGCCAGTTTGAGGTTGCTTTTTGGGATTACTTGGTTTAATAGCACGCTTTTCTTTTCTTTGTTGGCAGTAAAAGTTTCACACCCGTGATGGTAGAATTTTTGCGCTTGTGCCTGCTGAGAATGCATCCTTTGTCGGTAGCAAACATTCTGACCTTGATAATGAATTACGTGTGCACACCTGGCTTTCTATGTTATCTTCTTCTGCACCTTCTATTGGTAGTTCTATAGAAAATCTTAATCTTTTAGAGGATGACGAAGACCCCTCCAACCAGAACGTTCTACTCACACTAATTTTTCAAAGCGTCTATTCAAGCCCTTCTCTAGAACCAAATTGCAAGAAAGTGCCAATACTGAGTGATATTCGATCACTCTCAGCAACTCCCGCTACTCCTGCATCCCCGCAACCCCTGCACCCTCTGCACCGCCTGAACCAGCAGCAAGTGGTTCCATGACTATTGGCTTAGCTGCAGCTCGCATGAGGGAGACTCTTCCAAGTCGCGTCCCAGAAATACCAGATCGCAAAGTCCCACTATTTCTGTTGTGTGTAGACGACCCAGACGAATTACAAAGTTCACTCTAAGCTATCAATGGAAAAATGCGGTTTTTCGGCTCAGGGCAACTAAAGAAGAAGACTCAGATCACACCGACATACAAACCGAAACTGGGTTATTTCTAGAAATTCTTTTCCCCAGACGTTTTAGCAGATATTGTTGAGCAAACAAACGCATACGCAATATTCAAAACTGAATGCTCTCTTAGCTCGACCGAAGATGAGTTGCGGGATTTTTTAGCCATACATATTATCATGGGTATTGTTAGCATGCCATCGTATACCGTTTACTGGAGTTTGCGGTACAGATACGATCCCGTAGCCGAGTTGATGTCTCTAAAACGGTACCAACAAATCCGTCGTAATTTGCATTTTGTTGGTAACAATATACAAGACTCCGACAGATACAAAAAGTTAGGGCTTTATTACAAAAAAAAATCGAGTAAACGGCTTAGCTCAAGATAATGAAAGGAAATACAGCATTGATTATATGATGATTCCCTATAAAGGGACCAAAGCGAGCATGACGATGACCAGTCAAGGTGGTAGGCTTTGCTCCAAGCCAACGTCAGTGTTATGCATGAAATGCCAAGTCCGTCTGTGCTTTGTAACCGGTAAAAGTCTTTGGAATTGTCAAATAGACTACCATATATTATGTGTGTTTAGTAAAGCTGGCAATTTCTATGCGTTGTCACCTTGTTTTTTTTTTGTACTGTAATTGGCAATGTATGTCCCTGCATACAACACATTTAGGGCAGACCGGGGCTGGTTGCCTATGGGGGTAGGTAGACTAACGAATAATAATTCTAACTGTGTACGACTATTGCATCATCCGATCGCATAGGCGACACACCTCACGCGTGCCCGCAAGTGTCCCGTGGCGCACGGGCGTTGTTGCACGTAAGGCAGGAGCTGTGCCGAATTTTCGAAAATCATACCACGTAAGTAAATATTTCATTTCACCTATTTTTCATTCCTACACCATGTGTCTAGTTAATACAACATTTAATATGAGTGTTACAAATTCTTTTGTACTTATATTTGGTGTGTATTAGAGTTTTTTCTCGAAATAATTATTCCTTTTTTGTGGGTGCAAGTTTAAACATGAAAATGGCGTCTGGGGTTGGTTGACTTTTTGGCTGTGGGGCTAGTTGACTAGTTGGTCAACCAACTCCATTCATTTTAGTTGGAAATAAAAGCAAGTATTAGTTATTCTTGTTATTGTTTTTTCATTACAGACCCATGAGGACATACATTAGGAAGACGAACCGTGCCAAAATACCGAGGGACATCATAGAAATTATATTTTAAGACTGATTGTTACTTTTATTGAAAGTTTAATTGTTTAAGTTGAACCAAAGGAGGATTTTTGTTAGTTGTTTTGCTTCATAACACAATAAATATTTTAATAAAACCGTCTTGTATTTATTTTTCTACTTTTTATTTACATTAAATAAATAATTAAGACATTTATCTTGTCAATCACTGGGTAGGTCAACCAGCCCCTAGGGTATAGTCAATTTACCCCGGATAAGGGGTAGGTAGACCATAAGGAGGAGGTGTTGTAAAATTATTGATAAAATCATGTAGATTAAAGTATTCTCAACTTTCTTCACATACATATATAGTTTAAAGTGCTATTAATTAAATATTAAAACTCATAAAGCTATATGTATTATAACCAATTAACAGTTTCACAAAAAATCAAAAATTAGTCAACTGGCCCCGGTCTACCCTACTCAATGTTTTTATGTGCATTTGGCAGTGTATGCTGTGACATACATTGTTTTTCAGGAAATCTGAAGTTCCTATATTTTTTTGATTATTTTTTTGTAACACCTATAAATGCCTACAATAAAATTTTATTAAAAAAAAAGGATTTTATTGCATTTTATTCTTTGCCAATTTAAGGGTTAACGCAAAAATGATGATGATGAGAAGCTCGTGGCTAAGTACTAACAGCCGCACGGGTCGATCCATCAGGTTAAGCTACGCTTGCCGGGGTTGGCCGTGGATGGGTCTTTACATACCGAGTCTCCTCTGTGCCTTGGAAAGCACGTTAGAAAGCCGTTGGTCCCGGCTGTCATTTGTGCACCTTTGACAGTCGTTACGAGTCGTCAGAAGCCCGAAAATCTGACAGTCAGTCTTACCAAGGGGTATCGTATTGCCCAGTTACTGGGTTGTGGAGGTCAGATAGGCAGTCGCTCCATGTAAAATACTGGTATTCAGCTGCATCTGGTTAGACTGGAAGCCGACCCCAACATAGTTGGGAAAAGGCTAGGGCAGATGATTAACTCACGAGCACCATGGCACCCACAAATATTCCGGCACCTCGTTCAGGCAACAACAGTATGAGTTATTCGAAGCCCCGACCAATTTATTGGGGACCCCCCATAGGCGTATGGCGTGTAGGTAATTTAGAAGTATGGCTTGACTAGGCTCGAAGACTTTTATGACCAAATTCTACTAATTTATTTAGTATGGATTGGTTTCAATATTAATTATTTTAAACAATGTTTGCTTTGGGAGGGTTGTTATATTCTTTATTGAATTTGTTTTTGTTTTATCGTACAGTGCAGTGCAAATATTATAGTTTTGTTATTTTGTGTAGTAGTGATTTATTGTAATTTTAAAATTTCAAATGTAACCACATGTGTGTTTCGTGGTTGTATGTTGTGTTGTGTATGTGTGTGTTTTTGTGTGTACGTGTGTACAAATGTATTTTGCCTGTTTTTTGTTCTCGCGAAAGAATAGATTATGTAAATAAAAACAAACAATATTGTCAATTCTTTTGCTAATTTATCATTATATATATTTAAAATATCAAAATCATTTTTTTTTTAATTTAATTTATTTAATTCTTATTTTCATCAAAATAATTTCACGACCAACATTCAAAAACCCAATTACCAGAACTTCTAAAAACCTCAACTAAAACACTCGTACAACAAAAATGTCGCCACATCTCGCCGAGGTGAGAGATCAAGTTATATTTGTCACGCACGTCATACTTCCGCCGCTTCCTAATAATAATTCCCCCTGCTCCCCCCCTCTACCCCGCGTTACCAACCCGCGGATACCATGCTTCCTTTACCTTGAAATTGTAAATTAACTGATTCAATTAGTATACAGAATATGTGTTGGATTTTGAGCGAGCGTGGCGAAAGTGAAATATTTTTGACGTTCTAAAAAGTTTTAGTACAACAATATAGCCTGATATTAAGCAATTAATTCTTCTTTTCGTGTGGTTAGTGACTAACCTTGTGTCGGAGTTCTTGTGCTGCTCATGGGCCTCTGACTTAGCTTTACATGCTGTTGCACCTCTCAGACATGCTGGTTTCCTCGCGATGTTTTCCTTCACCGATTTTTTAGCAAGTGATAATAATTATACAATACGCACATGAGTCCGTAAAATCAGGGGTGCGTGTGCTTTGGGTGTTTTTTTGGGTTCGAACTCGAGCCTGGGCAATCCGACGTTCCCACCACTAGACTATCGCTGTCAAGAAATTAATTTACCTAAGCAGAAAAAGAAGTACCTAAGCACGATCAGGTTAATACGTGATCCCAAAATTCGTAGAAAATTGTTTTGCCAAAAGGTAAAATATTACCTATATTATTTTGAAAGCCGAGAATAATCTGATCTAAGGATTTCCTGTATTTAATGTTTAATAATAAATATGTTTGTTATGAGTTTATAATGGTCAGGAAAATACATAAAATAAACATTTTATCTACAAATCTGTCTAGCATCATTGCCACGAAATGTTTTGACATTGGTATCTTAGCGTAAATTATTTTTTATAAAATAAAAGTTTTGAAAAATTATTCTGTACACAACACTGATTAAATTAAATTTTATTTCAGAACATAAGGTTCATAGTTTTGTTAGTATTTCGGTGTTAGTAACACATAAAGTATTGAATTTAAATTAATTAATATTCCCAAAGTATTAACCGATATAATAATTATAAGTACATACTACCCAAAAAGTTTGCAAAATGTTAAAATGATTCGTGGAACACGATTTAACTTAGTCAAAAGATTTTCTCACAACACTATACAAAAGCACCACGTAATTACTGCCCTCACATTTGATTACATTACCCCTTTTATATATACAACTAACAGGGTTCCTAAATTAAACATTCGAAGTAATTCGCGCACCTAATTTTCCGGCGAGCGGCAATTGTTTGCACTCTGAGCGTATGCACGACAATATAATTACGACAGCTAACGTCATTGGACTAGCAGGGCGTGAACGTTGTGGATTTGCGACCGAGGTCCTCGTTTATTGACACTGTTTGGCCGACAGAGCTAATTCTGTAATGGCACACGGAAAATAAGCAAATAGTGGATTTTTATTGCTCTGTGCGTACGAAAAGACTATTCGTTTACCGCGGAGCATTTCCTGCTGAGATTTTTGTTTTTATGTACGTTTTTCGTACTAAGATTTATGTTGAAAAAGGTGCGTTTTCAGATAGCAAACTGCATCTCTAAATATTCATCCGCGAACTACAGCGTAACAAAACATAGCGTAGCGGAAAACAGCGAAACCAGCATGTCTGAGAGATACAACTTAAGAATCACTAAACACACGAAAAGTAGAAGGAGTGTAAAAACCACTAGCGCCAATAATACTGTCAATCCTGTGCCTCCTCGCCTCCACAAGTTCTTAACAGAGATCCAATAAAAAAATTGGTTCCAAAAGCTAAGCAACGACAAGTTCTGCACCTTCACCTCTGTCTGCCTCCGCTATGACGGCCTACTACATCCTAGCTGTCAATTTAGCTAAAATGGTCGCGACAATAGTTTTTAACGTACGTTGTGATGACATTAATTACATTCCAAAAGACAACGAATATATTTGATGTTTAACAAAATAGTACGATTAATTTAAATGTTTATTGAACCTACCTTATAAAATATATTTTAGTATACTTACTTTAGAACACAAAGTAGTTTGGCTTTGACTGACATTTTTAATCTGTACAGTATAATATGCTACATAACATTAATTACCTTTCTTAGTCTAAATCAAATAATGAAGTGAATCGTAAAAAAAACTAGTAACTAATACATTGTGTAGAAAATTGGACACAAACAAAATACGAGTACATTGAGTTGAAAATTGTGATACAAACAAATAAACTAATCTTAAAAAATAAAACATTACATCAATACCTATAAACTATATTTTTAAGTCGCAAAAGATAAAAAAATATAAAACGGATAATAATACAAACAAAGAAACACTATAAATAATACAAATTAACATTATGAACGACATGAAGACTGGCGTTGTTTCATACCGTATTCTTTATAGCACAAATTTTGTTTTAAGCTAGTACATAAGTTTTAAAATAGTAAACCGTTTCCCGGCCATCACAAAGAGTGAGCAGCGTCTGCAAAATGGTGACCATATAAAAATATCATGGCAGCCGCATCTGAACGTTCGAACTGATGTTTTTTCAAAAAACAATACTTCTGTCGGGTATAAATACTCGAACAAAATGGTTTGGAATTCGGTCCGTTTGTAGAGATGGAGGATTTTTATATGTTATCGTTTTATGAAACTGTAAAAGATGGTTGAGTAAAAATTGGACTTCAAGCTTGGTATTTTATCGCATAAGACTTTTTTTTAATAATCAACATTCTTACAATGACAGAACTTGGCTCGACGGTTATACAAATTGAATTGAATGACGACAATCGAATGGTTGAACCAATAAGGAAAAATAAAATAATTGCAAAAACCTTATTTATTTGGAACTAATTTGTATTATACATTGATGTCGTCTAAATAAATTTCTTCTTTTTATAAATACCAATTATATTTCAGTACATAATTTTATATTTGCAACTGTTTACAATTCCCGCAGGATATGATGTATTTGGGTAACAAATACGAGCAAATAAACCGAAGCGCTGACGTTTTAAGTGGAAACTGAGAATCTTCTAGATGTGGATATGATAATATGGTCATATGTAGACTTTTCTGCATAAGTGCATTTTTATATCTCTGGAATCTAAATGATCTTCTTTGCAATTGATTTTATTCTTCCCATTTTACTAGACTGGTATGCATATTTCTAATTAGGTACTGTAAGGGTTAGGTTCTCATTTAAAATGCCAAACCAAGGGATCAAGTTTACAATATCTTACTGATATATTACCACATTGAAGGCATGTTAAATTTAACCCTAACCACAATGATATCTTAATTATCAATCGTGACATTCACACCCTAATCCCAATACATCAAAAGTTAAAACTCACACATATCACCCCTCTACAACACAATCTCCAATGCAACAAATTGTTCTGTCAAGGTACCCTCATACATGATGTGGCCGCTCAAATAGATGGCATCGGCGCGACGACATCGCATGTCGAGGGCATTTTGTAACCATTGCTGATAAGATTGTTGTGAACAGACACTAAATGCGGATGTGGCCGTTAATGCTCATTTATTTTTACATTTGTACTCTTTGATTGTTCGGGGAGATTAACTGGTTTGGAGTTTCAGATCTCGTCAGTGTTTCTTCAGAGATTTCGTCATTTTCGATAGTAACCGTGTCTGGCTTTCAGGGTCCTCTTTAATTTGAGGTCCTTGACTTATTGCTAGACATAAAAATGTAAACTACACTTTCTTTTTTCACAAAATAATTTAAATCTAAAAGTTATGACGTCAAAAAACCAACCAATCAACAGTTTAATTTCTAATAGATAAAAGCAATGAATTCTTGGCATTGGCATTATAAATACCTACCCAATCAATAAATCAATCATCAATCATTCACAAGAAAAAAACATCTTAAAAGCTCTTCAAAGTCCTTCAAATTATTCGCAAATAGTTACATTAACCGACATATATCTAGAATAGCATATATAAATAGGTGGCTAGACAAAACATTTGTAATCTCAATTCGTATCAAGCGAGTGTTGATTCAACAAACGGGAACCATTATCCCACTGTTAAGATAGTTGTGATGGCCCTTGCCAATCAATTCAGTTGGCTCTTCAACGCAGGGGAATCTAAATCTAGAAGGATTTGTTCGATAGTTTGATTTACTAGAACTGTGGGATTTATGTCTGCTCATTGATTCTGTAGCAGTAACAAATCGCTGAGATCTTGGGTAGCGTTTTTAAGGAATTCTGGAAGATGATCCAGTGAATTATGTCACTAAAACTTAAATATGTTGAACCTGACTTTTTCATATTGATTGGAGATTGTTGAAAATGTACGAAAAGGATAGCTCTTGAAATGGAAGTATTTGTTACATTGTCCTCCCACACCTATTGGCAGTGCAAAATGGAATCAGCCAATAATTTTAAAAAGAGTAATCATGGAATTTTTGGTCGGTACTCCTCCATAGGAAACGACCAATTGAAACCGTGCACCTAGCTTCTCACGTCTCATAACCGCCCAAGTAAGTGTTAAATTGAAGAATATGAAATTGAAAATTAGAAATACGTGAAACAAGTATCTCCTATTTCAGCAGAACCACGCAGCAGAAGCAGACCACAATTTTGGAAACATTAAATAAAGAACGTTCAACTAAAACAACTAAATTCGTAACCCATATTTTTAGTTCCACTTAATTTCAAATGAAAATTCAAAGGCATAAAGTTGCCGAAGTACAAAGCGTTTACCATGATTCACATAGCTGATACTAATTGCTGTGGCGCCAACGAGACAGAAATTTATTTAAATCTAACCACAGACGATTCTGAGAACCTCAATAGATGTTTAAAATGACATTGTATAAATAACTGTAAGAGTGGAAGTGTACCCCTTTGAAAGCCGAAGCTCTCAGATAAATAGAGCGCTGATTGAATAAGTAAAGCTTAAAGTGTAAGTAGAAGAAAAATATGAAGGATCCGATGCTTTTTATAGAGCTTTAGATGATAGTAATGGGTTTTGTAACTACAGAGATTTCCCATCAAAGAACGGTGATCACAATTCCATAACACAAGTTAAGACAAACGTCGTAGATAAACAAATACTGTTAAGTACAAATTACATTTTAGATGAAACGTGATCATGTAGAATGAACTCAAATTCCAATCTTGAAGGGGACTGCCCTTCAAAAGCAAAAACATCAATAACTCGTAATATTTACTTTCGTTTATAGATTCCCAGCATTTACCCAGTAAATATTGCACGTCACAGTTGACCCGATTCTATCAACTTTGATAAAATTATTCTCGGGTATATGCAGCGCTGTTGAAAACAAAAAAATATGAACGGACTTTTGACTTTAAAAAGGAAATGGTGCATGTATACTCCCCTCTTTAAATAATGCCTTTATGACCGTATGATGTTAATTAAATTAATTAATGGGTTGATTTTAAAATAAAGTTGACTATTTATATCCTGCTGTGACTGTAACGTGGTGTATGAAGAGAGACAGATATTAAATATTGCCCGTATCGGTACATTTTGTGGGTTTGGAATTTTGTATGTGGGCCGTTTTATGTGAATTTGATTGGTCAACTAGTTCTAATTTATTTTCCGGACTTTCATATTTTAGGGATTCATAAAAATGATATGGATTTTTGATCTTCTTCTTTTTCGTTTGGTTAGTGACTAACCTGGTGTCAGTTTTCATGCTGCCCATGGCCCTCTGACTTAGCTTCATATGCTGTTGAAATATCTCTCAGATATGCTTGTTTCCTCACGATGTGTTGATATAAAGTCACTATAAAAGTACAAAAGTATGAACCAAATAAATTGCTTGTTGTCTTTGGCGATTGCTCTAATACTATTGAAATACCTACTTTAATTGAATAATATTAATTGTACACATAGGTGTGGGAATCTCAGGTAAAAAACCATTATCATTGGCTTTGCATCCTTTGTATCATTTCTTTTGTCTTTAAAATCTCTTCAAATCAGAACAATACCATTAATTTACTGATGCAACTTTTATTTTTGTTACAAATTATGTCACAACGTTTCAGTGCACCCGGAAACATTACAACTATGGAGTCATGTTTCATTTTGACACCACCACATCTATCATTATCATATATTTTATTTATAGTCACGTCAATCATAACCACATTTTTGTGCTCCCCTCGCATGGCAACCCTTGTCAATCCCCACAGCATTAATCTTTTTGACTTTAAAGTTTCTATAATTAGTTAAAATATTTCGAACAATGCGTACGACATCATCTTGAGCCACAGAAAGTGCCCCCGCTCGTCTCAAATCATCTACAGTTTACAATATGTCACTTAGATCAAAGAACTTTACATCAAACGTTAGGGTAATGAGTAGCAAAGAATTTTCTGTACTCAAAATACACCCAACTACTTCGCTATAAAGTTCTTTTTCGCTTGCTTCGAATGCAAAGACTTAAAAGAATACAGGTTGCAGAGATTTATTGGTGTTCTTTTTTTAACTTGACGACAAACTTAGAAGTGGCGTTAAATATATCCCTTAATATTATTACTTGTTTATAATACGTTTGACGTTCATTTTATGTGTTCTTCTATTTTTTCGTTTTCGTTTATTTTAGTTTCGATGCCGTGCAAGAATCTGTTTGGCGACTGTGCCCTCTGTCGCCAGGAATATCTTAATTTAGAAAACCGTTTTTGGATTGATATTTGTGTATCTTTCTCAATGTTTTCCCTCAGGATATATCTGAGCTCATGACAGTGTTTGAGGAAAATAAGGAAGGAGTAAAAATAGAATTTTGACTTTTCTACATGTTACCCATAGCAATGTATGTTATAATTTCATTTTGCATACTGCGAATGTTTTTGATTTTAATTTATATCACTTGATTTGTTCCGCCAACTTCTATAAGGAATTCCCTTTTACCATACCATTTTATACTGTAAAATTACGGGTTCTAAATATAAATGCGCTCCACGGTTTCACCCGCATAAGCTCGATATGGGAGAAAAGTATCCGATAACCTATCTCAGTTCATGGTCGGCTCATGTGCCAAATTCGTTCAGCTGCTTTAGCGTGAAAGCTTACCAAACAAATAAAAAATATATATATCATATTACCTGGCACATACATGATGTATTAAAGAAACAAGTCATGCACGCTGACCCCAAATAAATACATTGGGATACGGACAGGAGGATGATGAAATTTAGAATCGTTAACTAAACAAGGAATATTATGTAGAACAGCAACTACTAAACTAAAACTTGAATGTTATGAGTAAGATTTAATTAAGAAAAAAACCGTTACGAAACCGTTATAATTGTGTATAATTACTCCTTAACTTAATAACCTGACCTATAAATAATTTAATAAGTCCACTTCGCTCAATAGAGGCTCATAAAGTATAATGTGTAAACATAATTTTCAGTTTATTGAATGAAAAAGTAATAAAGCGTTAATCGGGTTAGCTTCCAAGGCCGTTTTTGAGCGGCTTATAATAAAATTATCTCTTTGTTGGGGAATCTCGTTTTTATGAAAGAGAAGTCGTATGATGAGGTTGATTGTACTTTTTATAAACAAGGTACTCACATTTACTCTGTTGACTTATTTTAGAGCCTTTCCGAGGATATCAATATGGCATGTTAGTACTGTTAAACCAGTGGCAAATATGTTATTTAAACAAGAATTTATTGATTACACCATTTTTACACACGGAAAATAAACTCAATGATTATTGGCAAATATAATTGATTATTAAATAAGAATGTAAAATTGATTACACCATGTTTTATACACAGAACAAGAAAACAGAAAACATCGGCTACTCTATTCTGTAAAAATCTCACCGTTATAACTTAGAAGAAGTGAGTTTGAAGGGAGCTGTTTTTGCACCTGGTGCCTGGTACCTACTACTGATGTGCCACTTCATTGTTGATTTTACGGTAATATTTTTATAGAATATAGAAGAGTCAAGCACTGCCCGCCGTCATCAATCGATTGTATACGCACACCCACACCCATATACATATATACACACAAACACACTCTCAACTACACACACACTTTCTTTTTTCTATCTTTTTTATGGATTTTTATTTACATAAATTATGGACATATTTTACTTGTATTTAATAAGACTTTTGTGAAGGGAAGGAACTGACCGTCAAGATACAGTATTTGACTAGTTTGGAAGTAAGGGTCTCACCTCAAAGATACCCTGTAAAATTCAAGAAGTTCATAATAAAGAATATTATTATTATTGTTTTACGAATCTCTGACCGCTTCGATAGAGGATGGTAAAAATTAAGGCCGTTAATTATCTTCTACGAAATTCGCTTCCAAATTAGCGCCGATTGCCACATAATTACAAAGAAAGTTCAGACGAATTCTTCAAAGCAACGATTACGTAAAACACGAAAACACGTAACTCATACTCCTGTCAGTCCAACTTGACAGGACTTCAGTCCACCAGTTCAGCAAATATATTAACAAAAAGCTGCCCTATTTCCTTCAAAACTGTCTCCAAATTGATTGACAGAAACTCGCAGCAAAATATGGGGAATAATAGACACACAGTCTTCTTCTACCTACTTGAAAATGTAAGTGTTATACTAAAGAATTCTTTTATAATGTAAATAGTTACCCAGTTAACGATTGTAGTTGGAAATAGGTCAAGCGCGAACCGCTCCGCTGTGGGATGGTAATCGCGTTTAAACATAGGTATGTCCGCATTGTTGTTATTCTTTAGAAAATGTTCTGTATGGAGGTTTGAAGTATGTGTTTTGAAAAAACAGTGGAAACTGTGTTTTGACGACCTGAATGACGCAGTAGCAGTGCATTCGTTTTGTTATTTGAGATAACAATGTTATCTACGAGCTGGGGCTGCTTGTAGCTAAAGATGTAGGTACAATTGTATGTTGTATTAAGACAAAACGCGGTCACGTGGTTGTTGACTTTCCTTCTATATTAACGTGTTCTTCTGTTTTTAACTGACTTCAAAAAAGGAAGAGGTTTTATGGTCGTCTGTATTGTATGTATTTTTATGTAGGTTTATAGATATTTTCGTCATTTTCGGACATTAATTGTGGACATCTAAGATGGCTGCATGACTCTTGAGCTTGTTACTGTTGTTTAGTTTTAAAGTCAAGTCACGACTGATACCAACCGTATCGCTATAGACTTGCGAACATCGTATGTTGCTAAATATGCTTGAATAACGGATGTAACAATAGCTCATCGGTCAAAACATTTGATACTAGCTTAGCCTGCGGCTTCGCCAGGGTGGAGGTCGGAAATTATCTCAAAAACGTACTGCCGGGATATAAAGTATCCTATGTTGTAACCCAGATCATAGTCTATCCGGTTGCCTCATTGACTGACTGACAAGACGCAGTTCCTTTCGCATTTATAGTATAAGTATGTGTTACAATGTCTACAAAAGTTTTGAGCCATCATCAACCATCCATTTATTATGCTTACCCAATATAATAGCTTTAGCATAGTCCCAGAGAACTCTTCAAATAACTTTTTAGTCTAGTGGTCGCAAACAATACTGCGCAGCATGAGGTATCTAATGGGTTCGGTTCCCGGATCAAGCAAAGTGATATTGGGTTCTTCTTAAGCAGTGATAGCCTTGGCAGTAACCGCCGGACTGCCAAGTCATAGGTCTCGAGTTCGAACCCAAGGCACGCACCTCTGATTTTTTGGATTCATGTGCGTATTGTATAGTATCACTTGCTTAAAAATCGGTGACGTATAGTTATCACTTGCTTAAAAATGGGTGATGGAAAACATCGTGAGGAAACCGGCATGTCTGAGAGATATTTCTCAACAGCATGTGATGCTAAGTCAGAGGCCCATGGGCAGCATTAAAACTCTGACACCAGGTTAGTCACTAACCACACGAAGAAGAAGATCTGGATTTGTACAATATTCAAGGATAGTCCCTTTTGTGTTTTTATCAATAAAATATTAGGTATGGTATGTTATTCAAATCATTTATTTCTATTTTAGACCGATAAAAGGTAGTTTTTGGCATCAACAAAAGAATTTTATTGCCAATTCCAAAAAGGTAGTTTCGTAAGTAGAAGAACGGGCAGGAAGGCTATGGTTTTCATTTAAAAACTTAGGTAATTAGGCTAAGAGCTTGAGAGTCACTCCGTCTAGGTATTATGAAACTTATGACAGTTATGTTGGCTTTTTTGGCTTTATCTGCTTGACATTTTTGGGAGCATAATTTCCCTAAAGAACTACGTTTTAAAACAAAATATTCCATTGGAAAATATTTTGCGACGAATGTTAGCGTTGTTACCGTTATTGGCTAAAACCGTTGTTACTAACAAGTGTGTTGCTATTTTGTAAAAATCACATCGTTTAAACCTAGGTGAAATGAGTTTAAAGTGAGCTGTCAACAGTGTCAATCCCTAGCCAAGTGAGCTGACAGCACACAGCTCACTTCACCAAAATTGTCACTGTAATGTTTTTACAGAATCGACCGACTAGTTGGTTCAGTACATTTCACAAAACAATCGCATACAATGTTTACAAACAGCACCCTTCTTTTATTTCGACTTACAAATGGTTGGTCGTGAGTTCAAACCCAGACGTGCGCTGCAGTTTGCGTATTTAATTTCATCACCACTGCTCTCAAAACGTTGAATGAAAACATCGCATGTCCTAGAACAAATATTCGAAGATATTTGACCTCTTCCAACCTGCACTGGGCGTGGTGGATTACAGCCCACTAGCTCTCACTGAGAGGGGACATGTTCCCCAGCAGTAGGAAACATTATTCACTAATTATGCGATTATATAACGATTGTCAAAAGATTCTTGTAGAAGTGTGAAGTGCATTTTTCAGAATGGTAACAAACATTCATCGATAAAACGTGACAAATGAAGCAATCATTCATAAACCATTTTTGTTTTATTTTTATAAATGTTTCGCATTGTTCAATTAGCTGCTTCGCTCGTGTGACTGCACTCCTATCAATTACTGCTAATAGACATTGCAGCATCACAGGATTATCTTACTTCTCATCACGTTGGTATGAGTTATGTCTGTTTGTTTGTACTAAAGTCAAATTATCAAGGAAATTTCGAACGCCGAAATGAACAAAAAAAAAATTTATTAATTTACTAGCTTCCGTACGCGGCTTCGCCCGCATAATATGTCGACCAATTATACACATAACCTTTCTCTTCAATCACTCTATCTATTAAAAAAACCGCATCAAAATCCGTTGCGTAGTTTTAAAGATTAAAGCATACATAGGGATATAGGGACAGAGAAAGCGACTTTGTTTTATACAATGTAGTGATTTAATACTTTAACCCGGGGGTTCCCAAACATATTTTGTCTACTGCCCACTTTGAGAATAAATTATTTTTAGCGCGCCCATTTTTTCATAACCACTATCTAGGTAAAATTACAAATCGCCCCCTAAGCCAAAAGAACGCCCCCATTTTTTTCTGATTCTCTTACTGCCTCTCTTTAGGTCCGCAGCGCCCACGGGCTGGGGCGGTATCGCCCCATATATTGGGTAAGGCTGCTTTAACCCATTGAAGGACACTGAACGAGACACAATAGAAGTTTTATTGTTATTACGCCTGTAGGCGTCCAGTGTCCCTCAAAGTCCCTCACAGATATGTACAGAGGCGAACTTAATGCCATAGGTATTTTCTACCAGTCAACCTTTGGGTGATGCAGAGATAAACAGTGGTAGGTGCAATAGGAAACTAGTTGTTGATTCTTGTAGTCCCGTCTATGAGGTAGTTTCGTATGGATAAGAATGGGCAAGAAACTCCCAGAGTAGAGAATAAGTTATGGATAGGGTTGAAAGCGAGGCTGATTGCCCAGGTTGGACATAACTTGAAGGTATGGTCACGCGAGGACGTCCTTCCAATATAGTAACAATAATAATACGAGCTTATTACTGTTTTATTTCTCATACAAAAAAGGCTTTAATAAACCCTTATAAAACTTATGAAAACTTAGAAAAGATAGATCGAGTAAAACCGCGAGCATCACCTTTGTACGTATTTTCTGTTTCTTTCTTCTTGTCTGTTTTTATGTGTGTACATAAATGGTTAAATAAATAAATAAAAAAAACCTCAATAATAAGTTTTGAACTCTCCCCAATGCAACAGAAAGAAAATCAAAAGAATAAGATATAAACACAGTCCGACATACCTCGAAAACATTAGTTCCCCACATATAAAAGTCAACACAAAACGATTGAGTTATCCGGAACGATTAATTACAATAAGCCCGGTACACACAAGCGGAAGCCGCGGTAACTGTATGATTAATGTGCAGTCAATAGTGTGCGCCCGCCTAGTGTCCAGTTGATTGAAGTTTTATTGGTGTTGTGTTGTATTGTATTGTAAGGGTGGGGGTTAAATAAATAGAATAATAAGATAAGTGTGAGATCGTTTGTGGTGTGTACAAACTAAATTAAAATAAATAACATCTTTACTTTATTAACAGCCAGAGAAGAAGACCATGACCTCTTTTTTTTTTGAGGGTGTGGTGAAATCATCAATTGACCCCTCCCGCTCTGGGTGAAGCGGAAGGGAGTGTCAGACTCTTACTGACTAAAACCCTTCCATGTTCCTTCCTTAGCCCTTTATGTTCCGGGGTAGCGATAACCCTTTCGGACAGTCCCTCTGGATTTAATTGCGTATGGCATGCAATAAGTTAAAGCAAAATGTGGCCATGACTCTGAGTTTGTTTCGCCATTTCTTCTCAGAGAACTGCAGTGAGCTAGGAAATGCCGGCGCCATCATACTTTAAAATATTGACGTGTAAACGTCTTAAAAGATCTACTTACAGTTATAAACATTTCATTTCAGAAAAACATAGAGAAGACAGTAGACCTCAAAATTGTTAAAAAAAAAATGAAACTTCGCTATGCTTGAAACTATTATGTACGGACGTGGGACGCCAGCACATCAAGCTATACCTAACTGTCAAATTTTCCCAATTGAAAATTAACCTTATGCTTTTGTAATAAAGTTTAAAATGACTCAAAGAAATTTGACATATTGGGGGTAACTTGATGAATGATGGGCTGGCATTAACAGTACCTAACTGTCACATTAGATTGTTGATTTATGACGCGCAATTGACATTCAACCTTAAGGTAGGTAAGAAAGGCTCAGTTTCACCCACTTTGACAGCTCATTTTATTCAAGATATTTCTTCTTTCGTCCTTTAAAAATATAGCAATAATCTAGTTTAGTCTATGCCAATGTCAAGGCCAATAAAAACACGTTACGTTTGTGTTCCGTGGGCTTGTAAATGCTACTACAGTTGTACATATTCACCCACATTTTCCGATGACGTTATTCCTAGATGGTCTGCTGATTACCACGTAGCAACTAATTCACATCCAGTTGGGCCAGGGTTGTCACGCGGTGGGTGCTTGATGACGAGTTTTATTCAAAAATAGAACGCTGCAATGGAAATTTGGAGCCTTTTTTAATCTTGTGAACACCACAGAACAAATGAAAAGTGCCCAAAAAAAAAAACATTAATTATAATTTCCTGATTGAATTGAAAAATGACCAGAGTGTCATTGACTAACTGACTATTTATTGACTACTAGCTGACCCGACAGACTTTGTCTTGTCTTAACTATGATACCTACCCTAACTAACTCCCTACCCTACCTACCTACCTACCTACCTATCCTACCTAACTTTTCTCTCCTTTTAAACCTTCCCTGGACTACGACAAACATTTCAACACCAAAATCAACTAAATCGGCCCAGTCGTTCTTGAGTTTTAGCGAGACTAATGAACAGCAATTGATTTCTATTTATATTATTATAGATTATAGATTATAAGAATTCAAATTATGGAGGTGAAATAGTAAATACATCACAGACTACACACACAAAATACCGTTGTAGAAAAATATTAAACTATTTTATAACGGGAAACCGACATCAATTATTCTAATTGAACATTATGGTTTCCGTTAAATTATATTTTTGTCTGTCACTCGCCCGCAGTTTTGATGGGATGAATCCAAACAAGTGGAAAATTTGCTAGTATATTTATAGTATTTCTTATTTATATTTTGGTAAGTACTTATGTAGGCGTATTGAAAAGTCTAAGATAGAAAGGCCTACAGAAAAAAAATATTTAGATGACGTGACCGTTTTTGATGAGGGTATATTTTTACTTTCTTAATTTTAAATAAGCAAATTGAAATGGCAGAGGGCTGGCCATTTTTGGCGAAGGTTTGATAGCTGGTTGAGTAAACGAGTCGTGAAGTAGACACTACGTGTCAGCAAGTATTGTGTGGGACGCCCCTTATCTGGATGGCCGGATAACCTTAAAAAGGCGGCTAGGACAAACTGCATGCGGAAGGCGGGAATCAGTGTTGTGGCACAGCTTGGGAGGGGCCTTTGTCCAGCAGTCCACTACGATAGGCAGATTAGGTTCAAATATGAGTACAAAGGCCAGCACATCAGTTTACAGTCAAATTTCTTCGATAGATTTTCAACTTTATCACAAAAGTATAAGGTTTATTTTCAATTGGGAAAATTTGACAGTTAGGGATAGCTTGATGTGCTGGCGTGTGTACAATCATTCAAGATTGTTTGATTATTTTATGATAATAACATAAGCATTTTCTGTTCAGTTCTTCACAGATATAATTTATTCATGTTAATGTGTCGTAAACAGTTTATTATTCACGGTATTTAAAATGAACGAGCTTTTTTTTTCAGGTTAAGTAATTTTGTCGGTACTTGTACTAAAAGCTTTATTTTAATCTTCAGATAGAGATAGACAAAAAAGTGAAATAATTACTAATGCATAATCTACTATTGACCTTTAATCACGGATTCCGATAAAATTACTTTAGAAATGACGTGTGTATTTTTACAGAACTTTCACTACCCTCAAACACCACAAAAACAAAAAACCCATTTTTCGACCATTAAAACGTTTTCAAACATAATGTGACATAATAAAACGTTTCTCTGAAAATTCGCCTTAATTCGTTCCATTAGCCTACGCCATGAAAAACAGGCTCCCAGCACAGAATAGATTGATACAGAAGGCGAACTCCATACAACGAGCGGAAACAAGCGCACGCACATGACGCGTACAAATAGGACATTGAATTCATGGACAATATTTTAAGGGGGCATTGTACTCATCATTATGAAAAACATATCAGCTGTTCCCTACATTTTGATGAGTTATGCGAGCATAATGTATGGAACAGCTAATTTTTTTTTCGCAATTTCAGATTTTTTCACATAGTTTGTTCATAATGATGAGTACAATGACACCTTAAAAATATTGCTCTTAAATTCAATCTCACCCTGTATAGACCTTATACAAATGCCAGTCGCGAATACACTTGAACGCACTGTGCGTAGATGCGTTTCTATGTATGTGTGCGTACGATTTCGCTCGTTGAATGGACCCTTCAATGTCTACCTACTCTGTGCCCCAGTGTTTTTAGATTTGTCTTAAAACGTGACAAATCCGTCTTTGTGCGGACAATATTATTCTGTTTTAAAACCCTGTTTAGGTTTAAATGTCAGACGGTTTTATGTTGGTGTATTTTGTTCCATTAGTAAGATTTTTTTTCTTGTCTATCTAAAAAAAGCTAAGCTCCAATAGGCTAGCGTTGTGTAAAAGGTGTTTTGAGGTTTAAATTTTAGAAAAAAACAAAAGGTTGTCTATGAAGCGTCTTACTGTCTGACTTGCTCATTGTCAGGATTGGTTTTTTGTTTGTTTATTAAGAAAAGCTTGCTTCGTTGGTACGACGAAAGCGCCATTACTGAGCATGAGGTTCTGGGTTCAATTCCAGGGAAGAATTCAAAGAAAGTGCTATTGCGTTTTTCCATCTGGATTTTCTCAGTAGCAGCCCAGAGTCTGGTTTTGTGCCATTTTGATGGCAATAGGCTCGCTCCCTGATATATGGGAATTCTTCAAACATTGACTTACTATTAACTTCTGGAATGTTTGTAATTATGTGAGCACCGAACTGCCATTGTTTTTTTTTTCTTTTCACCTATAAATATATAAAAGGTGCTGTATTTTTATTCTAGGTGCATCGACTTCACCTATAATTATTATTTTTTAATAATGTATACCCAGCATTCTAAACCATTTTAAAAGAGTAACGTTGGTTTCCATCCCATTCTTATCCATACGAAAACATCTTATGTAAGAGGCAACTAGAACCAAATAATTTTTTTTTAATTTTGCCGTTCAAAACGCCTTTCACGCGCCTATTTTAAATAAATGATTTGACCTTGACCTTGACTTCGACTTCATCTGCACATAAATTACAAAAATATCTATGAAAAGGAGAACGTAACAGTTCGCGTACCAACTGTAGTTTTTGCCTACCCTTAAAGGAAGAAGGCGTGCATGTATCTGTATATCCATTAAGTTTGTGCTTCAATAAGTAATAAACTATGTCCAACATGGATCATTACATTGTTGATATATGGCAGACATAACATGTTATGTTTATGTCTCACACGAGTTCGTAATTAGTGACAGATTGTCAGTCAACTGTTTCAGACCACCAACGAAGATTAAATTAATAACAGAGTTGAGAATATGGTGACAAAAGAAAAAGTAACTGGAAAAAATGTCTCGATAACTTTACGGTATACAAAGTGGAGACTACAATACGATCATAAATTAAACTGCGTAAATCTAATCCTGTCCCTGTTCAATCAAATATATATCAAATAGTTTAGTCACTGTAGCTAGTCAAAGATTGGAAAACTCATAGTCGGCCCGTCACTATTATTTAGTTTGCTTGAAAAAATCATTTTTTATATTTCAGTGTTACGATTTATTCGATAGTTCCAAAATACTCCTATACATTAGTATTGTCAGTGTTTACATTTATGGTCGTATTATTTTCCTCACATAGTATACGGTATTCTTCGTATTAAATAAAAGCATCCATTTCCAATATTTTCCCATCCCTCATTTCACAGCAATCAATCTGCCTAGCCTTTTCCCAACTATGTTGGGGTCGGTTTCCAGTCTAACCGGATGCAGCTGAAAACCAGTATTTTACATGGAGCGACTGCCTATCTAACCTCCACAACCCAGGAACTGGGTAATATGATACCCCTTGGTAAGAGTTGGCTGTCAGATTTTCGGGCTTCTGACTACCCGTAACGACTGTCAAAGATCCACGAATAACAGCCGATATCAACGGCTTAACGTGCTTTCCGAGGCACGGAGGAGTCACGATATGTAAAGATGGTCACCCATCCATGGACCAACCCTGGCAAGCGTAGCTTAATCTGATGGATCGATCCTTACTTACGGCTTTTATTACTTAGCCACGAGCTCCTCATTCACAGCAACCTTTCTTAAATCGTGCGACAAATAACTGAAAGTGTCGGTACGTTAATACAAAGCTCGACACCGTGATACGGAACGTGGATAGTATCGCCTCGCTGGTCTAGTGGCCCTAGGCGACGATCCCGTTTATATAAATCGGTCTAAAGTATGTAAGTACTTTAGTACTTCACTGAGTTTCAGTACCTACCTTTTATCTTTATTTTGAAGTTATTACAAGAGTTTGGCTTGTGGCTAAGTAACAGCCACACGGGTCGATCGATCAGGTTAAGTTCGGTTGACGAGGTTGGTCTTTCGATGGGGGACCATTCTTACATTCTCCGTGTCTCGTAAAGCATGATAAGCCGTTGTTCTCGGGTGTCATTTGTGGATCTCTGGTAGTTGTTGTTTTTTGCTGTTTTGTGTTGTTTGGTAGTTGTTTTGTAGTTGTTTACGGGTCGTCAGCAGCTCGAAAGTGATAAGCAGTCTTAACACGAGTTATCGTGTCGGTCAGTAACTGGGTTGTAGAGGTCAGATAGGCAGGCATAGCTCCATGAAAAATACTGGTATTCTGCGGTTAAACTGGAAACCGGGTTAAGCTGTATTTAACATGGAACGACTGCGTATCCGCCCTCCACAAAAATTACTGGGTATCATGGTTGGGTAACCCTTCATCACATCATGACATGACAACTCCGAGACTACCACTTCTACCGACCCTCTGTAAACAACCAGCATAAAGATACATCCATTGAAGCCCATCATTCAGGCCAGGATCAATTTGCGTGTGCGATTTACAGAGTAATGGCACTACGGGCCTTCGGGTCGCACGACCGGCGGAGGGGACTCACCTGTTCAATTCGACACTTCCTCTCATGTATTAGGCTGAGTATTTATAGATACATAGACAGATTTGAAACAAAACCGTGCTAAGAAAATGGTAGTAGGTATTGGAACTTTTAGTGCCATAAGCCATAAAGTGGGCGACGATTCTTAGGCGCCTTCTAGCAACTTTTCCCACTGACTTCTTGCATTTTTCTTGTGTATGTAGAAAGGTCGCAATTCCGCGGATGAATTTTATCGTAAAGTGTGTTTGAGGTTAATTAATTAAAATTTAAGGGCAAAGGGGAAGGGTGATGCAATTTGAAGGTATTTCATAATAGGGTAATACGAACTTAGAGAGTTGTATTGATTGTATTGATGATTTTTGTGAAAATAATTTGATGAGTAAATATTTGTTACGACTGAAGTGAAAATTTTAATTTTGCGGGCTACACTAACGCTAACGCTTAACGCGCCTTAATAGGCTCAGAAATAGTAATGATTTTAAAGTTTTATTTCACTAAACAAACATTACTGTCTAAGAAACTATTGATAAAACGTAAATATCGTTAAGTATATATACTTTAAAAAGTACCATGGTACATTTATGATCTACAGAATAAAACCCGGAGTTAAATTCATAGTATACATTTTGAAATTTTTCATTTATTTGTAAAAACATGACCACAAATGAAAAAAAAAACCCTTTCATTGAATACGCTCGAAGTTTAAAATATCTCTCAACGTTTTTTCCTAATAATAAAAAGCGAAATACATATGCAGACAATTATATAGTGATAACATTTGTACCGTGAATAATAAATGAGTGTAGACTAAGTCTAGTCTAGAAAAACTTGCATAATTTAAATTTAATAAAAGTTATTTGTCACGAACTGGACAGATGTACTGATTTAGAATTAATTAATAATGTAATGGAATGTTTTATTTAAGTACCTAATATGATTTTTATTACTTATTGCGCATTGCATTTTCTGTGTTTTTTATTTTGTGGTTGGGAAATCATCAAATGTCCCGCTCTGGGTGGAGCGGAAGGGAGTGTCACACTTTTACTGACTAAAACCCATCCATGTTCCTTCCTTAATTCCTTGTTTCCTATGCACAGAAAATGCAATGCAGCCTACAAAATATCACAGACTAGGGAATCATGGCACAATAGGAAGAAGGCCGGCTCCACTGTTCTTGAAAAACCGCGCGTGCTAAGCTTGAAAATCATGTAGGTAAAACGCTTTTACAAAATTGCGACCCGTACGACTGTTATTGATAGATTATGAAAGACTAGCTTCGCCCGCATAATATGCCGACAAATTATACACATAAACCTTCCTCTTGAATCACTCTATCTATTAAAAAAAACTGCATCAAAATCTGTTGTGTAGTTTTAAAAATCTAAGCATACATACAGATATTAGGACAGACGACAGCGACTTGCTTTATACTATGTTGATAGTGATATCATTGCAATGAATTATAGAAATGTGTTATGATTACGATCAAAATGTTGTATTGAGTATAAATTACCTATAGAAATGTCACGCATTTCATTAGTCCACAATAGATTTCACTACAGGGCATTCATTGTACGGCTAATGTTAGTTATTCATTACTCCTAGTTATTATAAATTGTTCTACAAAACACAATAGACTGTATTGTAATATTTTGACTTCAAAAGCCACTGAAGGCATATTATGTGTAAAGTGTAACAGTGATTTAGCGTTAAAATGTAAAGTTCTTACGGCAAACAATGTATTTTAGTTGTTTTTAACGGTATATTAAATCACAGGATTTTCCACTGTATTATTTAAGTGTTACACTTCAGTTTCCTCTGGTTGGGAAAAATTACTTTTCGATAAGAACTATTCGTGACAGCGGAAAAATTACAGTGTTAAAGTTTTGTGATATATCCTAATTATTGAAACGATTCTGTCCTACCCACTGCAGAAAAAAAGCTTCCCTTTTCTTGATAATTTATAATAAAAAATATTTACCTCGTAAAAATACAATCCACTTCGCAAAACACAGCACCAGCACAAATTCAAAAACTCACGCAAACTGAACGTTTAAAGTTCGAAACCCAATTCAAATGACCATCGAATTCAACTGAAATCAAATTCGCATTTTGAACATCGATTAACGGAATCCGATTCATATTTCGAATGCTTATTTTGAAAACGGCGAGACGCGCGCGCGCGCGCTCTTCCAAAGATATACTAATTTATGACGGCGCGTGAGTCGCCTTTACGCTATAAATAAAGCGTTCTGGCGATTTCCAGCTGTGGCCAATGGTGATTATCGTTTAGGGATATTGGTGTTTAATATATTTAATGAATACCTTGAAGATAGGTAGGTAGTTATTTATTGATGTTAGAAAATCAACCCAGTTGAAAAGACCATATAAAAAAATTGCTCTCATTAAAGTATCACAGCTAGCCAAACGACTTAGAAATAATTTTCAATAAATATGGAAACATGTTGTCATAACAACATAATAACTTAATTTTAATAATCCATGTTAACGTAATCCCAATCGAGTTAGTGTCGTAAAGGCGATTAATCGATTATTCTAGCTGAATGAGCAATGCTGCTCGTACGTTAAAGAAAACTTCCCACTCTTGGAAAATAAATATTTGCCAGTTTTAATACTATGTCAGTTATTTAAACTAGAAATCAGCTTAGAATATTGGACTAGGAAAATAATCAACTGCATGACAGTAGGGAAATAAATTATTGATAAAAAATTTATTCTTACAAAAAATCTCAAAACTATAATGATACCAAAAAACGGTATACTTACGGTCAGTCAAGGTGTAACTTAAATAACGCACAACCTCTTAAGGGGTCACTGTACTCATCATAATGAACAACTTTTATGACGGGACCAAACATGAAATCGCGAAAAAGAAATCTGCTTTTCCCTACATTTAGGTTTTCTTATCTCGTCAAAATGTATGGAACAGCTGATTCTTTTACAACTAGTTTTAACCAATCAAATGGCTTTAATCTAGACTTAAACAATGATTGAGTATTGAGTGAGATTCTGTTATATGGGCTTTAGACACTGAGTGAATTGAAAAAAATCTCAGTCCTTATTATGCCTTCCTCCAACATAGACCCTTAAATTCCTTTTCCCCATTGTTGTATAATCTACCATTTTTCGCAGACGTTTCCTAAATGTTAGTTATTTATACATTATTTCATAGTGTCTACCTCTAAAAGTGATAATTTGCTATAAATTGAATTCCAGTCTTATTTCAACTGGCAAAACTGAACCTATTTATCCAGACTAAGTTTAATTACACTCTTAAGCTTATGACTGTGTATTAACATAAGCAATATTAATGCTACGAAACATTAATATTGCTATAAATAAGCTTCTTTGCCATGTGACAACATGGAGAAGAAGCTTATTAATAGCAACATTAACGTTTCGTAGCTTGCTTAGTATTTTGTAAGCAGAGCTAGACTTTAAGATTATGAAACTTTAAACCCGAAGTCACTTGGCCCTTTACTTTTTTTTTAAGTCTGGGAAATGATCAAATAACCCCTCCCGCTCTGAGTGGAGCGGAAGGGAGTGTCAGACTCTTACTGGCTAAAACCCATCCATGTTCCTTCCTAAAAAGCCCTTTATGTTCCGGGGTAGTGGTAACCCTTTCGGACCATCCTACTTACCCGGCAGGCATGAGCCTTTACTTAAATGTGAAAGTTTGTATGTTTGGATGTTTGTTACTCACACAATAACGGATGAACGGATTCGAATGAAATTTGACACAAAGATAGAATTTAAGCTGTTTTAACAGATGAAATACTTTTTATCCTAGTAGTATGTTCTGATGAGATAATTTCCGAGCTCCACGCGAGCGAAGAAGCGGCTAAAAATTAGTAAAAAAAAAAGATTTGAAAAAAACACAAAGTAAGAACCGAATCACCGTAGACATTTACATTGAAACAACAAATAAACCAACAACAAACTGAATTTCAAAGTCAGCTAATCTGTACGACACGGAGTTTTACAAGAAAACAATAATTTAAACTTGAAGAAACACATTTTAATAATGTAGTAACTCAAGAAGAGCTAAGCGACCGTTGAAGTTTTTTGCATTATTTTTTCAGTTACAACATTAAAACTGAATATAAATGGATGTCTGCCACTTAAACTAGGCCATTCTGAATTTCAGGGACGCCTCTTTAACATAATTAAGCAGTATTTTGTGAGAAAAATCTTTTTAAAACTTTTTTAACGCTAAATAATTCTTACGTTTGTATTTCGTTAGAAAAAAGGTCTCATTTTATTTTTTATTAAAAAAACCGCAACTTTTAGGTTTTTGTGTGTCGAATTTATGTTAAGCTCCCTCTACCTATAACGCGCTGGTTTTGTTTATGAAATATGATTCAAAATGTAAAGTTAAACCTTTTAGTATTAATTTCACCAATGGAACTGAACGTGATCAGAAAGAACCATGTAAAGTGCGTTCAAGACCAGTCAATGTCAAAATTCCTCGGAGAATAATGATCTCGACATTCACCCTAAATGAGAGACGGTTTTTAGTTTCAACACCTGCTAGAATCAGTTACAACTTCTATTAAGACAATCTTTTGTTAACACTACAAAAATATAGTAATACTGAAATGCTGTCCGTTGTTAATCGCCTCAGTTGAGACCGGCTGGACCAAACAGGATTTATTAAAAAAAAATGTAAAAGTATGAATCTAATAATTTACGAAAAAAAAAATGCGATGCCTAGTTTATTAGAAAGTGGACTACTGAGGGCAGATTTGTCAATCGCCTGATAACTTTTGTCTGAAGAATATAAATGGCAGTTTGACATATTTTCTATGTAAAAGCTGTCAAACCGCCATAGTTGTTCCTCCGATAAAACTTATCTGACTATTGAAAAATCTGCCCTTGGTCAATCAAATAAATCAGAGGGATGTGATGTGTTGCAGCAAAATAGAAATTTAACCATGACCGATTGATGATACATCATTAAGGAAGATTTACATTTCGTTTAGTGCCCTTTTATGGCAAGACTGCAAGACTTACAGAACTTTCCAGGACATAATCTAAAAGCCCAGACATAAAATCGACCAGAAGGAATCATCAAACGACCGGCAAAGACATAGGGTCGCACACTTACTCTTTATTAGGATGACCATAAATGCTTCGTCAGCGGGACAGGACCCGTTTGCGAAATCTACGCAATTCCTCTAATGGCCAACGATTCATAATAAAACAATGATGTCCCCACTTTACGATGGATAAGGAGGAATATTCACGATGTTATATAAATGTAAGATTTCGTGGATACGGCAGAGGCGATATTTTTGGAATAGGTCGTAATTTATTTGCTGATTCTGTAGATTTTTTATTAGGAGGCGTGTTTTTATTATGTTGTGTTGGGTTGTGTTGTGGTTTCCGGTTTAATATGATAAGGTATGTATATTTTTATTCTTATAAATTATAACACTAAAATATATTATATATCATATTTACATTTAAATATTCTTAATAATATGGACTGAAATAATAATTATGTATATAATCAAAAAGCATCAAAAATTCGTCCACATCGCTGTCAAGGCTGGCAGCATTGCCGCGTTGTATGGCAATGCTGATTCTTTGACCAAAAAATAGGCCAGCCCTCTGGTCACGTGAGGAGTTGACCAACCAATTGGCGATGGCTCGAAAAACATAGTGTGCACTCTAAATTATTATATGACCATACAAATTATGTCAAAAAACATAGTTATAATGAACAAGGCCTACATTTTTTTCCTCAACGAGTCCATCGATTTCCAACTGTTTCTAAAGACCTTGTCATAGAAAACAGGAATCAACCCAGCGGGGAGCATAAACAAATGAAAGGCAAATAATTTATTTTTTATTCACAAAAACGTTTAAAACGTAAAATCTTTATAACGCTTAGGGATTCTTCCACGAAAAAAATACTACTGAAACAATCCTCCGAATATTTTTACATACTAAAAAGTGAAAATGGCCGCGTTTCAGATGAACTAGAATGTTACTTGGTTCCGTATGTTGCGTGTTACATTTGAAACCGATAGTTATTGTGTTTTTTGCATGGAACATTTTATTTTATTTTATCTTCAAAATGCCAATTCTTCGTTACTATATTTTTTGGCCTGATTATCAACAACAGTGGTTTAAAAAAATTATACTAATGCACACGATTACTGCCAATTTATGCTTGCACTGATTGGACAGATGCACTCAAACGTTCTTGGTTCTTTCCTCAAAATACTATTTCAGACACGGATCACATGATGTGATCAAAATTATGTCAAGATTTTAAAAGAGACTTTGACCCCTAAGTTTGTTTTGCCATTTTGTTCTCAGTTGTAATCAGATAGGAAAAGTTGAGTCTATCTAGCTTATTAAATTAAAAAAATATAATATTTATAATAATGCCACGTGCAAAAGGGATTCCGTTATCACATTTCCAGAATAAACCATTACAACTGTAAACCTAGGATCGACACAAATACTGCTACAATATTCTAAAGTCATGAGAATTTAGAATTCATATTCATGATTTAACGATGAATGAATGGAAAGTGAATACCGACCAAAGTTTAATTGGTGAACACTCACACAGGGCAAATCCGCCCAATATCAAACTCTCTCGTACATCGGCCACGTTTCCGACTTACTTTACCGAAGTTACTATTTACTAGCAATTATGCAGCCGTCGAACAAATGAAAAGTAGCAAAGTAATTAAATTGCATTAAAACATTGAGAATAAACAGCATTTAAACTCAATTTTGAAGAAAAATGTTGAATTTATTTTTTTATTGAAAATCGGAATACTGTATTTATATTATTAGTTTTCGGTACACAATTTTTACCTTATTTTGTATACTACCAACCTTATTTTGATATAGATGATATTCATCGGAATATTTTTTTATCTGCGTTCCCATGCCAGAACTATTTTTATGTTTTCGATTACAAAGAAGATTCTTGGTAAGATTGTTCAGTGTGTTTTTCAAATCAATTTTTTTTAATTTAAATTTTTGGTTCTTATTGTAAATAATTTACTTCGTTAATTTATAAATAAACAATCTATAAAAAAATCCAATTTGAAAACGGATCTCTAAAAAAAATATGAAATGTACGAAGTGTTTATTTAGCTTTATCAATTCGGTAGTCTGCACACAATTGTCTCGCTCGCGTAGGTGGTATGACATTAATCTCAGGACCTTGTTTCAGATTATCATACAGTGTGGACACACGAGTGGGTAGTTGTGAATGCTGAACAAATTGTTGGTGTGACAGTTCTTGGTTTTATTTTGTTTTCAAGTTGGTAGGTTGTTTTAAGTAAGCAGGACAATATGTCAATAAACAAAAACATAAATTTAAATGTAGGTATGAAAGTTTGATTGACAAATTCTTCCTAAACTAATGCAATGCAAGAACATAACACAGAGTGGGATTAAATTATAAATATAGTTAACATTTTAATATACTAGCTTGAGTAATAACCTCACTGGAAGGTGCTTTTGTTTTTGAATATGGATGTTAGTCATTGGGATTTCGAAATTTTTGAAAATAAAGCATTTTGATCAAGCGCGAGCCTATAGATAATTTCGCTCACATAGCACGCGCCACTGTAATATTCTGCGCCTAGGGCTCTTGACTGCTTAATCTCTCGATTTGGCGATTTTCAGACTTTTCTTTAGTTGGAGGATATACAAAATCACACGTTTTTGCGTACAAACCACCGGCGCCTTGTCTGTTTTAAAACTGAACATTGCAGAAGTGGCAAAGCCATCTAAAATACACTTAAATGTGCGTCGAGTCTGGCAGCCACGATTCAAATATTATTTTTTCAACTTAATTTTATTTGGAGTCGGCGCAGTATGTCTTTTTCTTTCATACGTCTCGACGAATCGTCATTTTGTATGTCATATGGCTAGAAAAGGGGGGGCTTTTCTAGCCATTATGATCTTTCACACCGACCATCCACGTTTCTTTGGACTTCCTCTAGGTACTATAATAGCCATCCACATTGATAATCAAAACTTTCCTCACAGCATTTTCCTCATTGTCAAAAAGGTCCTGTCAAAAACTATATTCTCTCTTTCATAAAAAATAAACAAATAATTCTTTGTCACGGCTCAGTACATCCGAATAGAATCCCGTATAACCTCAAATACTTAAGAAAACGAGCGCACATTACACTCTGTATGTGTTGCGGCCGTGGTTCTAACAAACGACTAATTATCATACTCACACATTACATAGATCTACACTGATGTAATTAATTCTAAGAAAATGGACGGGTGAGGGATTGTCTCTTGAAATACTGGAGGCGTGGTTACAGGAGCTTTTGAATGGCATAATTCAGGTACCTAATGATTTATTTACTTTGACCGTTGGAAAAATACTTATAATATAGCAAATAGTACTTTCGGTAAGAAATAAATAAAAAATATTTTAAAATGTGAAAAGTATGTGGTATCTTAAAAAAGTAAGTTACGAAAATGGCAGGTGCTTTTCAACTAAGTTAATGAAAGAAATATTTATTATATTTTATTTGGAACACGCACAGGAAATACAAACCGTAAAAATTAAAACCAACAAGCTATAAAATAAACGAATTAATAATTAAATGTATTCAAAAATATAAGGACTAACATTAAAAACAAAACTATACAATAAAAAAAGACCTATGTGAGGCCAAAAAGCCTCCTATCTCAGCATATTTCTGCGAAATTTTAAAATAAATAAATATCGCACAATATTTTGATAGGTCTCGATGTGCTGACATGGGCATCTATAAATCCAACTACGGCAATTAAAAAAAATAAAATATAATTTAAAAAAAGAATAGAAAAATAAAATAAATTATTAACCGTAACTATGTATGTATAATGAATAGGACGATGGACCGCCGCCCAACGGCAACGGTCCAACATTATTTGTCTATGCCATAGACTAGTGTCTATAGTCTATGACAACGACAAGTTATGAGACGCGGGCTCAACGCAAGTTGGCTGTCATTGTATCTAAAAAGAAAATCTTTTTTGATATGCAAATTAATTATTCACAATTTCAAAGTATCGTTGTGTAATGACTGACTGTGTTGTGTTGTGTAAATGTTAATCGGAAGAATAAGGTTCAATCACCCAGCAAGGTAACATAATATATATATTATACTGTTTCATTTACCTAATTGGTTAAACTTTCCTTTACTGGACTGGCATTTATGGGGTGGGAGGGGGAGGGGGGGAAAGGGGGGGAGGAGGGCTACCCCCCTGTACCATCCCCACACCGCGAAACCCCATGGTTATGGAGATATCCATGGTTAAAGTTTTTGAGGTTAGAAAAACAAAATCCATAAATTTCCATCGATTTATGGTGCGGGGATGCCCTTGTACCTGTGGGGGGTGCCCCCCTCCATTTTGGCACCACTCCCATGATAAGGTAACTCACCATTTCCGAGAAAAATGACTTTTCCTAACTTAACCTCAAAACACTCAAAAGTTGCTCAAAAAGCGTAGTCTGAGCCCCGCTTCGCGGGGCTCAATGGTTTAAAAAGAAATAACCACGAAGGGGATGGCGGGGTCTTTCAGACCCCGCCATCCCCTTCTAACCTAACCTGTCCGAGTCGGGGTAGGGCAAGGCGGTTTTGGATATTTTTCGGATATTCACAACACTTGCACTTCACTACACTCTTCAGACACAGAAGCATAGGGCTTCGGAGACGCCATGGTAGTCAAACGTAAGGCTTACAAGAGTACGTAAAACGATCTCAACTGCAAGTGCAACAAACGATGACTGACACTGACAGCAACACAAAAAAACGCGGTAAACAAGAGGCAACTTTGCGTTCCGTTCCAAGTGTAAACAAAAATTCGTTATTTTTAGTGTAAAAAAGTCTATGTAATTGCATAATATTATTAAAAAAAAATGACATTTGGTCAAATAAAATACACCTTTACTGTAAACGGAACGTGAAATGACAAATTGACGTCTACCATCGTAATTTATCTAACCTAAAAATTGAATTTGTATGGAAACTTTGAATAATTATATCTCGTAAACCGTGAATTTTCGCATAAAAAAAAACTGTGTGCTTGCTTTTTATTTGTGAGTATTATCTACAAACAACATAAGGAACTTTCAAATCCCAGTCCAGTAATGGAAAGTTTAGCCCAACACTTGAGTAAAATGCCAATTATGAATTTTTTTGTTAATTTTGCTTCGATTCTATTTTGACTCTACCTATAATAATGTGCTGTGTGGATTGACATCTTATTTACTGGCCAAATAAACGCGAGAACAGTTATACCAATGCCGTATTATTACCAAAACTATGTCGTAACTTAGTGTAGGGTAGTTTTACGGCTTCACTATCATTAAACTAATAAGATAGAACTGTCCCTTAATTTTTTATTCCACTCTCATTTCGCCGGCCATACTCAACTACACAATTCGTCACACGGTCTTTTGTTTCATACCTATTGTTTCGATTTTTGCGGGTTTCTTTTGTAATTTCCAGCAAAATCTCTTTATTTTCCGTCACTGAAGCTTTTTCTTGACGTAACAAATTTATTTTTGCGCTTGGTTAAATCGCCACACGCTTCATTTCTTGCGGAAAATTAAATTACTCGACCGCAAAGTTAGGTTGGTTTTTCTTTAATCATGATTCATTTCCTGGGTATACGGGTATATGGACTTTATTTTGTGGGGTGTAAGGTTGAGTTTTAATTGGTTTATAGGGAAGTTTTCTAATGATATAATGCCATATTGTTTTTGTTAAATACTAGTGGTTTTTATGAAGTTTCTTTAGAGCCGCGCAGATTATTTGTTTCAGAACGCTTTTGATATTGAATTGTATGTTTTTTAAATAACGTAATGGATCTTTACACCTTGTTTTTAATTAGGAAGTAAAATAATACCGCTTTTTTACGTCATTTTTATTGTTTTCGTTTTCAATTATTGTGATGTGTGTTTGGATGTTTTGGTTGATATAATAAAATTAATCTGCCTAGCCTTTTACCCCAATTATGTTGGGTTCGGCTTCCAGTCTAACCGGATACCGGTGAATACCAGTACTTTACATGGAACGACTGCCTATCTGACTTCCGCAATCCACCAACTAGGTAATACGATACCCCTTGGTAAGACTGGCTGTCAGACTTTCGGGCTTCTGACGACCCGTAACGACTACCAAAGATGCATAAATGACAGCCGGGACCAACGACTTAACGTGCTTTCCGAGACACGGAGGAGTCCCGGCATGTAAACATGGTCACCCATCCACGTACAAAACCCCGACAAGCGTAGCTTAACCTGACGGATCGGCCCGTTCGGCTGTTATTACTTAGCCAGGAGCTACTTTTTGTTGATATAATTATGCAGGTAAATTACTACATTCCGTTATAAGAGCTTAAAAAATCTACACTTTTACGAATTAGTGTCTTTGAACGCCTTAATTGTTTTATTACATCAGAAGTAGAAATTCGGATCCAAAATTAGTAAGTAGCATCTATTTGATTTCCTGTATCAAACAAAGAACATTTGGTATCAAAGGTGCCGATGTGTTACTTCCTGTGATTCGGCGATCGTAAATCAGCTAGACGGCAGCGTTGCGGGAACGCAGCGTAAATTCTGCGTTCTATGAATCAAGGCTGGTATGTGTGGTATGGCTCTGTTTATTATTACGGGCATTTTAGATCTGTTTCTACGTGAGAATTCGAGGTAAATTTTACAATAGTACAGTTTACAAAAGAGATGTACATCGGTAGGTATGTGTGTGTGTGCAGGCTATTACAACTACGTCTTCAGCTACATTCTCAATTCTTTATTCCGTTCCATTATGTTGGCCAATTGTTCCATTAATAATTTAAGTCTAAATTATTAATGAAACAATTGGCTATTTTACACAGTCAAAAATAAAATATGAAATCACATATAAAAGACCGTTCGTCTTAAAAACTTCAATCTCCTTGCAGAAATTATATGTTATCGAGAATATAATTTTAAATTTGGATTGAATGCCAATAAGTATTCCATTTGATTTCAAAAATCTGTGACGTCACATTTTTATACTTCCTACAAATCAGGTACAAATTCCTCGTTTTGACAATTCATAAAAAGTAACGTTATTGACTACCCTGTCAAATACACAATTATGGACCCGGTCGGGCACAAAATAGTCACGAAAATGTTATCTTTAAGTACCGTTACATTTCACCTTTATAATCCCTACCTAGATTTAAAAATGTAAATAAATAATAACATGAAAAATATTGAGTTGTATTTTAACTTTGTGGACACAACTTCGACTGACAGTAAGCCAAGATGGCCGATGTGTTTGTATATGTCGTAGGATAATTTGATACTTCGAATCTTCGCGGAAATCCTAGGGGTTTTGCGAAAACGCGGATAATTAGACATAGGCGAAAAATTATCAAATCTTACTGGACAAAGTCAGGATTTTTGCGAAAATACTCGTTACTATAGTAAGATTTGATGTGCTCAACACTGATTGGCCACAATTTTGCTGGCTGACTTCTAATTGGTTCCTAGTTTGCCGATGATTAACTTCAAGTATTGTATCATAGAGTTATGAAGGTTTAGAATAGGTGAGAAAGGAAAATCACTAAATTGATTTTTATAAACTTTTTATTGAAAATTTTAGTATGTATGTTGTTTTCCGCTAAACCAATCTCGAAAGCATTGTTGTTGTTGAGTGGTTGACTTTTATGATATATGACACTATGTACATCCGTGTAGCACTTTTATTTACCACTTTATTTAAGTCCAAGTAGGTACACTATTTACGATAAAAAACAAAACACTTCTGCAATTTAACTCAGACACAAACGTAAACAAATAACGTGCGGCAACAAATGATTGACATTTAAGACGTCAACCAATCAGAGACAATCTCTTATTGAACGCGCTGACCGACCAATCAGCGTTCTTATTTCATAACAGCCAGCGTTTCGTTTCGCAATATTGCTATAATAACGAGTATTTTCGCAAAAATCCTGACTTTGTCCAGTAAGATTTGATAATTTTTCGCCTATGTCTAATCATCCGCGTTTTCGCAAAACCCCTAGGATTTCCGCGAAGATTCGAAGTATCAAATTATCCTACGACATATATTTTTCGTTTGTTTAGGATGATCAACAAAAGAGCTTCTGAAAGACTGAAAGTAATTTAATAAATATTAAGTTTTTACCCTTCTTATCTCATTCGTTGCTAAGTCGTTGGTCCCGGCTGTCATTTGGGGATCTTTGACAGTCGTTACGGGTAGTCAGAAGCCCGAAAGTCTGACAACCCGTCTTACCAAGGGATATCGTTTTAACCAGTTACCCAGTCAGGGTTGTGGAGGTCAGATAGGAAATCGCTCCATGTGAAATACTGGTATGGCTGCATCTGGTTAGACTGGAAGCAGACCCCAACATGTTGGAAAAAGGCTGGGCAGATTTTATCTCATTCGATTTTCATTCGTGATTCGTTGTAAGCTCGGTCACAAAGCATTAGGTATGGGGTCAACTAATTCAGAAGTAAATAATAAGGGGACATAGATCTTTCATTGTCTAACATACCAAATCCACTATATACGACACGGTTGGCGCAGTGGTTGAGCGATTGACTGCTGCGCGCTATGTCGCGGGTTCGATTCCCGCACGGAACAAATATTTGTACGACCTGCAAGTATTTGTTACGAGTCTGGGTGTTTTTCTATCTATAATATGTATGAATTTACAAAAAAAAATGTATATAAGTAGTATATCAGCCATCTCGTTACCATAACACAAGCTTTAGGTTGCTTAGCTTGGGACGATATGGCGCTGTGTGAAATGTCCAAGGATATTATATTATATTATTATTATATTATAGCCACCCAAACCCATAGCGCAAAATGTTTATTTTCCATTTTTTTACCAACCAGGGGTTATCTTTGGGTGCACTTGCATAGTGCATACGGGGATAATCTGTTAGTGCCGCCTCAACATTAAAAATATTCTTAGGGGCCTCTGCGAATTGGCTTCGGCCCCTCGTATCCCTTCCAAAGATCCGAAACCCCAGAGTCCTGTATGTAAAACTCATAAAAAGATAATAATAATAATATCCGTCTATTATTGCCCACTGCAGGGCAAATGCCTCTCATACTAATAAGGTACAAGTATTGATCACCATGCTTGCTTGAGATGGATTGGCGGTTCCAAATTTAAATTAACTAAGTACAGGTTTCCTAACGATTATTTCCTTTCCTGATGTCACTAATCACTATCATTAGGTACCTACTTATTGTAAAAGGAAATCCTCCCACTGCGTCTATTTGTCTGACCGCGATCAACTTTGAAACTGCTTGTTTTCTTTCTATGCGTCATGTTTAAGATATTTATGTATTATGTTAAAACAAGAAACAATACGGGAAAAAAGTCGCGGCAAAAGCTAGATAAAACAACATATACACCAATACTTCATCTTCCTATGGGGTAGTCATACCCATAATTCACTTAAATTTTCTAGGGACATTACAATTTACATCGTACTAATAAATCGGCTAGCAATTATCAACTCGCTAATTAACATTATAACATTAATACAATGAATGGTCAGGATTACGGAAACCAGCCTAAATTACCACAGACCACATCGTAAATCGTAACCTAATTCCGAATCCTACCAAATTAGACGGCCACAACTATTATGACATAAAAAAGATAATTTAAATTTACGCCATCCTCATGGACCAGTGGACCACCAACAAACTAACATCCGTGTCCAACATAACACATGAATCATAGTCTAATGTGAAATGTGGAGTGCGCAACGCGGCTGGTTGAGCAACCCGGTACGGAGTTTTTCTTCACAAAAATCAGCACGATAATATTGTTGATGCTAAGTAAGTACTACAAACCGCCACGGAGCTTACAGTACGGAATTTTATATGAAACTAGCAGTTTGTATAAGAACAATGCTCAAAACGTCCTTACCCTTAATATCGTCCCGAACCCCAATAACACATTAAGATGGCTATGACCCTTCGATTAGCATAGGTTTTAAAGTGCTAAAAGAGAGGTGATTGTGTCCATACATTTTTAAGCATTATTCTTTGATTATTATACAAGGTGTTTTTATTCATATTGCATATCAAAGAATCAACGCCAACACACCAACCTACCCCCAAACTTCCGATTTTTTCCGATTGAAAATGAACCTTATGCGTTTTAAATGAAGTTGAAAAACTATCAAAGAAATTTGACAAATTGGGTAACTTGATGTGGTGGCCTCTGCACCTCCGTTCGCTTGGCACAATATTCAACCTCCACGCAGGCAAACCACGGCCAAGAGATAGTTTTAGGTAAATTAAATAAACATGACAGCTAGGGGATTAACATCACAAAGGCACGTTCTGTAATCTAGCACTTTATTCTTAACAATTCTAGAAATTTTAAATTAGTGTTCCAAAACCAGACAGCACTAATTGGAATATTATTTTTAAGTGTATCTTAACGGTTAGTGCCAACAGTTTGGGTGACAGTAATTTTCATTAACAATCTCTATAACCTTTGAATTCAAGATAAGAGTTCAGACTTTGCCTTAAAACTTTGCTTAAGATTATGTTTGGTCTTTAAGAGGAGAATAATTATTATCTTTAAAGGAGAATGAACAAAAGTGCTCCAAATATCCACCACTAACGAGAACTATGTTGACTTATAGTCCACTAAATAGAGAGTAACTTTCAGTATGACACAAAAAAAAATAAGCTGTCAGTAAAAAGTTACGACTATATGAAAAATATTAATATTTTAATTTTGTTTTACTTGACTATTTATTTAAATAACTTGTGAGTTTTAGTAAGACCCGAATAAAACAATTGTGTAGCATTCTTGCGTTTTTTTCTTCCGGGACTTTGACCTAAGTCTATTTCAGCGAGAACCTAACATGGGACACCAAGCGGCTTGACACGACATGCATATATTAGTTCAAAATTCCAATGGGCAGAATGATATTTATGATATTTTTCGCATAAAAAGGTAAAAAATATGACTAAGGATTTCACTCAGTCATAACTTTTACCAACTGCATATTTTTGGTTGCGGTCTGGTTATAATGACTCAGTATTTAGTAGACTATTTTATTACATAGGTCTCGTTAGTGGTGGATATTTGGACCAAGCTCCATACATTTTTGGTCATTCTCCTTTTAAAGTTTCTTAGAGGGAGATATATATATATAGATAGTGCTAGTCTGTGTTGATTTGTTTTTTTTTTTGTTGTTATTAGTTAAAAAGGTTCTTAATTTGAATCCCAAACTAGTTGGTAAGGGAGTTTCGAAATACAAATACACGTTTCGAAAGTGTGTAAGGGATCAAGTACCTACGTTTTTGCTAGTTGACCGTATCAAATTGCCAATGGGTTTCTACAACGGGTTTGAGACTAAATCAGTATAATTTTTGCCATAGACTGAGTGGAATCAAAACAAAAAGAACGTTATTATGGAGGCAATGTAAATGCACTGGTTTACACCGAATCTATTAAATGATTGTACAGAAAGTTATTCCTTTGCGAACTCAATTCGCTGCTCCATTTCTGCTTCACCACAAAGGACAACAACAACACACAGGCACACACACACACACACATGAATAAACACACAACTTTTTAGATTTGTTATTCTTAGTGTTTGTTGTCATGTTCATGTTTTTACGCAATAAGTTTATTAAGTTGTCAGTATTTTGTCTGTGGTCTATCTATTGTCGATGGCCGAGATACTAATTGTCAATGGTTTTAATGGTTTTGAATACGAGGCTTTTGAGCTGTTTTGCGCGGGTGTATTTAATGACTTTAAGTTTCTTTTTTAGAAATGTGCGTTTTGTTTGTGCAAAATAAACATTTTTTCTTTCTTTGCATGATAATTACTAAAAATACTAATACTTATACAGTTTCTTATTATAGCTCATTCAGAAAACATGTATCATCAAAACGCATCCGATTCAACCCCAATTTCACGCGGCGCCGCTCAAAAACGTTCCGGACCTTCCGAAAAACACCGGAACCGGCCAATAAGTTCGTGGAAACGGCTAGAGTCGTCCAGAAAAGCCGGACCGGCACGTGTGATGCCTTTGACAACTAGTTAGCCGTGATTCGAGGGAACATGCTCCGTGAATGGACACGAAATTGTCTTTTGAAATTAGGTTTTTTTTTGTATTTTCGCCCATGTTGTTTCGTTCGAGTCCAAACAAGTGTAGGCGGAGTTTTTTCGAATAAATTTGTATGAATATGTCAGTGGACTTTTTTGCATGTGTTTGTCAGAAGATAGTTTGTTGGGAACAACGGAGCTACTTAATTGAACGTTTTCAATTGTTAAACATTATGGCAGCAATTTTTATTACTAACAGTAATTTATTCACGAAATTAAAGAATGAAATACATGTACCTATTTTGTGTGAAGCACATGTTAATCTTCACTATGATAATTTCGAAGGGCAATAAAGCTTCCTCAAAAATGTTTTTTTTTTAGTTTTCTTTACATCCGTAAGCGGATAGGTTTGGATATGAATGAAAATGAAATAACACTAGACAGCCAACCAAATCGGTATTTTAATGGAAGTAAAAAACATAAAGCACAGATTAAAAAGAAAACAAAAGTCACTTAGTGTCAAAGCAGAGAAGACGCCAAAAAATATATAACTAAAGTTTACTTTCTCAGTAGGTCTTAAGTGCATGATAATGATGCACTTAGTTGCTGCTATGCACTTCTTCTTAGCGTGTCAATGGCAATCTAAATGGACTCGGCCCAGAATTCAGCTACGTGTTTGGCGCCAACACTAGTGTCCATCAGTTCCTGTAACGTGCACCTGTCATCCGAAGCTATGCACTAAATGAGCATGTTATAGCGCACAGTTAGACAGATTCGAAACTTGAACCTGGCAAGCTAGATGAAGTATAAAAAACAAAACACTATCACTCAACATGCATAGAACGCGCAGTTAAACAAAATAAAAACATCAAAACTGGCAAAATGAAGTATATACATATATATATATATATAAACAAAACACTTATATCCCTCAACATGCATTTCTATGCATGTTGAGTGATAGTGTTTTATTTTTTTACCACTGGACATTTCTTCTGGTTCTAATCCACGGATTACCGCCTCAAACCACCCATAAAACAAACCATGCAGTCTCACACAGACTTAAAGATCTATTACACCGCAGTACTTGATTAATTCACTTTTATTAAAATGTCGTAACGTTTATTAGAGCTACTGGACCAACTGGGTGCAGTAAAACATGATATCCGTCGCTAATTGTGGTGCAAGCGATATTAATGATGTTGATAGTTAAGGCGAGTTTACACGCATCTTTTGTAGGCTTGCATATGAAACTATGTGAGGCAAGAACCAGGGTCTAACACCACCTCTTATTACAGAAAGAGTCTGTCTCATTTTCATACTGAAGTAATTTTACCATAAAACTGCTTTGAGAGGCAATGCCTCAGGTCCAGGGCTCACCAGTGAAGCAAGCTTTGCCCGGTTTAGTGTTTCTAGTCATGTCTTAACTTGGGATAATTTTACTACACCTAATAAATAAACATTTCAGGTGGAGCTAATTATATACAACATGGCACTCTGAAATCGAGCAATGGGTATATTAATGTGTGTATTTTTATATTTAAAGAAATATTTATGCGTAAATGCACCTAGCACTGTTTGTGTCTGCATCACCCAAAGCTAGACTGGTAGAAAATACCGTCCCATTTGTGTGCTTAACAAAATAAATAAATAAATGCAAGCAAAAATGGCATTTTAACACCGGAAAACTGTCACTGTTCAATGTGTAAACATGTCTCTTTAATTCAACCACCATATTGCATTGTACGAGTTTTGTGTTTCAGTTAGAACTTTTACCATTTGTTGTTTAAAAGAAAAACTCGCTTTAAGTTTTGCAAAATGTTGTGAAATTGTAGATTATTCACCGAAGGGATAAGTAGTGTCACAAACTTGCCCAATACGTAGACACCTTTATTCCCTAGGAGTATACTCTACATTTCGCAGCCACTAAAGTATTAAAAACCTAAACCTCTCTTTACCAAATAATAGAAACCTAGAAATACCTATAGTTTCGCAATATTTGCGTCGATAAATCGAGCATTATGCTCACACCCTTAGTAACCTAGGAAAATGGATATGAATGAAGTGGTTTAGGTTTGATGTTAGATTGACGCATTTACAACAGCAATCATTGTGTGACTCAGTGTGTACTTTTGCTTGTTTTGACTGTCTGCATACCAGCAGAGTTGTCTGGGCTTAAAAGGGCTAATCCGAGCTTGTGACGTGGTTGATAAAGTAATTAATTGCTGCGTCACTGGTCTGTAACGAAAATCAATGTTTGTGCATAAGTTTGCATGTCTTACCTGTCAATCGATTTTGTACAAATCTCACAGAGAAAACTGAAACGTGTCTTCTTCATAATCCATGTCAATAATGATTGGACGGTTTTCACGATTGCCATGTCCTAACTGCCGACCCAAATCCCAACGAACACAACATTTGTATCAACACAAAATCTACGAAACCATAAGCAAACAAAATTGCTTACATCGAAGGCAACTAATACATTCGGATCAAACAAACCATATATTCATTGCTGAATGGATGCGAGTAATACCCAAATAAACGGATAGGTAATCAAATAACACATGGCTAGCATAAAACTGTTGGAATCATGTGTAGATGCTGTAAACTATCGTGTCAATAAAGGGTGCCTGTTTACTGGATGGACGGACAATACGGATGTACAGGGGGTTTAGATGTTGAAGATTATTTCGTTGATAAAAAATGGCGGATAATAATTTTATTTAATTTTTTTAGGAATACTACATTATCATAATGCATCAAAAATTCATCCATATTGCTGTCATCAGGAAATGTTCCTTAAGTCATTGACTGCCACGCAGCAGACACAATACAAAAACTATTGTTTGTCGGACACACCACAGATATAGATAGACATAGATAACGCAAGTATCACGATCTGTATGAAAACCAAGCGTGCCATTTTTTGACTACCTATTATGACGTCACAAGCACTATTTAGTGATGTATGATGATCGAAAACCAAGCGTGCCATTTTTTGACTGCCTATTATGACGTCACAAGCACTATTTAGTGATGTATGATGATCCGACTAGCGCTGTATACCGATGCAGACTGAGCGCGAAAGTGACCACTTACGATTTTTGTACGTAAGCTAGGCACGCGAAGTAGTTGCTCTTGCGTTATCTATGTCTATCTATATCTGTGGGACACACGGTGACCGCGTTGGCGTTCAACGTGTTAAAGGCAGAAACGTAATATTCTCCAACTGCACCCCAGTCGCCTCAGAAGATGAAGCGACGATGTTCGAAGGGTGGCTAGTAGCAACTAGCCACCCTTCGAACCCACAATAACACGTCTACCCCAATGGTTATCGGTAAAATACCTAAAAAATTAAAATAATATCTACATTAGCTAGTAAACCGTTTGAAAACTGAATACTAACGAACGGCCCTTTTTGTCGACTGAATTTCATTAATATAAAGCAATCTTAGAAAAATAAACTACTCTTAAAAGATCGCTTTTACTCAGAGAGCATTTTTAAAAGGGCTTAGTAAGTACAGAGGAAAGCACATCAAGTTACCCCAATCTGTCAAATTTCTTTAACAGTTTTTCACCTTCATTACTAAAGAATAAGCTTCATTGTAAATTGGGAAAAATTTACAGTTTGGGATAGGTTCATGTGCTGACGTCTGTACAAGGTAAACATTTTTCTAGACTACTATAAAGTTACTAGGTTAAAACACGTCCCGCATAATTACATTATGATATTGGAATTTAGTTCTTCATTATTAACCTGACGTAGGAACCTAACTTCTTGGTTGCTAATTATTCATCGTAGACTTTTTATGTTCGTTCATACTTTCATACAACGTTCAATGAATTCTTCATCGATATTGCCAATAATCACAGCCCTAGCGTTTCGAATAAACAACGTCAAACTCAAACCCAGATAAATAATGAATCAATTTTTGTCAGACCAACTACAGAACAAGAAATCATTAATACAATAAAATCATTAAATAACACCAAGGCAGTAGGATATGATTCCATCTCCACACAGATAATTAAGGCAAGTGCTCACGTGTTAGCTCCTATTCTTAACCATATAATACAAAATTCATTGACACAAGGAATATTTCCCGAGAATCTAAAGCATTCCGTAGTTAAGCCTTTATTCAAAAAAGGGGATCGAAAAGAGCCAAACAACTATCGCCCAATCACACTTGTCCCTGTGCTATCAAAAATTTTTGAAAAAATATTTTACAACCGACTTGAAAGCTTTTTAAACAAGCATAGTATTCTAAAACAGGAACAAAACGGTTTTCAACATAATAAATCAACATCTTTAGCAGCATTCACCCTAATTAAAAAAATCACAGAATATCTAGACGAAAAAATTCCGGTTGTAGTAGTGTTTTTTGATATGAGTAAGGCATTTGACTTTGTGGATCATAGCACATTATTAAACAAATGTGAAAAATATGGTATCCGTGGTGTCGCTCTAGATTGGATAAAGAGCTTTCTAATAGGTCGTCAACAATGTGTTGAAGTGACTAATTTAAATAAAAATCTTGAGTCCACTGTTTATAGGTCCGCTTATAAACTAAATAAATGTGGCGTACCACAAGGAAGCGTTTTAGGTCCATTGTTATTCTTACTTCACATTAACGATTTACCCGAATTAATAAACTGCAATAGTGTACTATTTGCTGATGACATTTCTGTTATAGTGCCCAATAACAATAAAAATTCAACTCACGAAAATAAAATAAACGAAGCGGTGCACTCTGTAATACAATGGCTTGAATCCAATAACCTATGTGTAAATATAAATAAAACAAAATTCATTAAATTTACTACTTACAAAAGCAAACAATTCGACAATATTAACATAAAAATAAAAGACAAAGATATAGAAGAAACGGAAAGTATACAATTTTTAGGTATAACATTAGACAAATTTTGTAATTGGAAAGAACACATTAGTAATGTATGTGGTAAATTGAATAGATTTGTGTACGCTTTAAGAAAACTTCGTATTGTATCAGACGAAAAAACAGCCCGCATAGCATATAGTGGATATGTTGAATCAATTTTACGATACGGTCTTATAATATGGGGTAATTCAACAGACAATGACAGAACTTTTATTGTCCAAAAGAAATGTGTAAGAGCTATTTGCGGTGTCGGTCCACTTGATTCTTGTAGGCCTTTATTCAAAAAACTGAAACTACTTACCTTGACCGGCATGTATTTGTATGAGGTATCGGTTTTTGTAAGGAAGCATAATGAATTCTTTAGTTTCAAAGGTGACAATTACACTAAACAGAGACCAAGAGATGCAACAAAAATATTGATTCCGTTTTGCAATACTAGATTAATTAAAAATAATGTTTACCATATGTGCATAACTATCTTTAATAGACTACCAAAAAATATAAGAGAACTCCCATTTAAATATTTTAAAGTTAAACTGCGAAGATGGCTAACAGATAATTGTTTCTATAATATACAAGAATTCATGCAGCATAAAGAAACATTGTTATTTTAAAATAGGTAGATATTTAATAAATAGGTATTATATTAATAGATACAGAAAATTGTTATGTTTGTTATACCTAGTTGTTTTGTTATTTTATAATACCTACTTAGAACATATTTTATAGTTTTATAGTAACTACCTACCTGGTATTAATGTACTACAAACTAATTTGCATGCCCTAAACAGGCAAAATATGGATTGTGCATAAACCACCAATTTTTACAACTGGTAAAACCTGTATTTTCTGCAAATAAATAATTCTTATTCTTATTCTTATGAACTAACTAGCTGACCCGCGCAACTTCGTCTGCTTCATCTAAGAGAGATAAGGGTTTAGATATCTCCTAAGATATTGATTCAAATCAAGACGTGATCAGTGTCAATGACAGTTTTATTTATATTAAAATACATTGTCATTAATAACACATTTATTTGGATTAAGATTAATATTAAGTCAAAGTCAAAACATTTATTTCAAATAGGCACAAGAATGGCACTTTTGAACGTCAAAATGAACAAGAAATAGAATTGATTCTAGTCGCCCCTTCCAAAAGGTAGTTTCATGTGGAGAAGAATGGGCAAGAAACTCCACTCATCATCTTTTAAAATGTTTCACAATGTTTTGTATACATGTATTATAACATTATATGTGAAGACGATGTACCCAGAATATAACAATACACCACAAAAGGTGAAAAGAAAAACATGTAGCAGTGGCAAGTAAACTTAATTATGTCATAAGTATCAGTATCAGTGTCATGGTGCTCACATATTTACAAACATTCTAAAAGTTAATAATAATAAATTAATTAATGTGTTTTTTTTTTTTTTTGGAAATGGCATCTCGCAGTTCAACCAAAGGGTTGTCTACTGCTTAACCGGGCTTGCCTGTGGCTGCCACAAAAGAATTGTAGCCTCCAGCCAGGGCTTAATAAAAACTAAAGCTAACTTACAAAACTAAGCGACTACACGCTAAGGGCACCCCCTGCGGGGTTCGGACCTCGGCTTAGGGCGTCGCTGGGGGGGCACAGCAAGGGACAGCTGGATCGGGGGTTTTTTTTTTAAATTACTGGCTCAGCGGCAACGCGGGCTGGCTCGAGCAAGGGTCGGGGGGATGGTAATGGACAGGGTCGTCGCGTAATTAATGTGTGAGAAGTTATTCCAATATAATAAAATAATATGGTACAAATTATAAATTATTACCTAATTTACTTAGCAACCAGTTTGATTTGGCTAGACACTAGATTGTCCTGTGGAGCAGGACCAGCATGTTTCCAAGCATCCTTATCTTTGATATAATCAATTATGTTGATGAAACTCATTAACAAATAATGCATTCATTTTGAACAAATTTAATTACCGTAAAAAAGGGTATAGTGAGTCCGTTTACGTAGCGCACACAACGGAAAGAAAAAATTCAATGATTCGATCTCCTATTGGTCGTAGCGTGATGTTATATTTTCGATGTTCGTGCGTTCAAACTAACAAAGAAACACTTCAGCTTTATTATATTAGTATAGATGATGTCGGTTGTATACCATACAGATGGACAGACAGACATCATCATTCTCCAGCCCTTAGCCCGATTTATTTGGGGTTCACGCGCCATATCTTTTTCAACCACACTTCTCTATTATTCGTCATCTCGGTAGTCACCCTATTCTATCTATATCGTCTTATGGACAGTCCATCCATCGTTTTTTTGGTTTTCCCGTACGTTTATAGTCATCCACATCGGTTTAATGTAAGACAGACGGACGGACGGACAGACAGACAGACGAATGGACAGACATAAACTCAAACAGTGTTAGACTACCGTACCCTTTGAATAAGTAAATCTAAAAATGTTGTTTAGAACACATTACTTTTCAATTTTTAGTTGAAAATAATAAAATTCAGGCGATCGTTATAAAATCACCCCTTATAAGAAAATTTCTGAATCTGGGTGACCCTGAAACATGTATGTATCTAGGCAACTACGTTACAGATTTGGGCTTTTTGATGAGGAAGGTCGGAAAGCTTTATTTATCCTAGGAAAACTTTGAATAAGGTCAAATAACTACTTTGAAGCAGGCATTACAGGCGAAGCCGGATTAGAATGCGGGTTGAGACAAGGAGGTCCGACGTCTCTCAGGCACTTCAACCTCCACGTGGATGACCTCATTAAGGGTTTCAGTAGCATGCGTATCGGATGCAGTAGATGGGGTAAGCATAAACAACATCAGTTTCTTCGCGAGCATAACTGCTTCGCAGAAGGAGGTAACTGCCTCCCACTCCCTGTCACTCCGGACCATGGCTTGTACCAGGGCCGGACGCGAGAGGTCGCCGCCGCAGGGGCTCTGCTCCCGGCAGTTGGGTCTCGAGGTGGCTTTGCACAAATCCGAGGCCATGTCCTTTCATGGGCCTCGGAATAGGCCACCATCGGGATCCCAACTTACGGTAGGAGGGGTTCACATCGGCGTCGAGACCACGATGAAATACCTGGGTCTGGTCCTCGACAGCCGATGGAATTTCGTGGAGCATTTCCGACGTTTGGCCCCCAAGCTGGAACGGACTGGGGCCGCCCTCAAGCGGCTCTTGCCCAATTTGGATGGGCCAAACGCCTCCTGCCGGAGGCTTTACGCGGGAGTCGTGCGGTCCATGGCCCTTTACGGGGCCCCGGTGTGGGCGCGTTCACTGCGGCGGCGAGCCGCCCATTATCTGAACGCGCCCCAAAAGGTGGTAGCCATACGGCTTATCCGGGGGTACCGCACGATCTCGGGCGAGGCGGCAAGCCTCCTTGCCGGACTGCCGCCGTGGGATCTGGAGGCGATAGTCCTCGCGCGCCTGTTCGAGTGGCGCGCGGAGGTACTAAGCCGGGGGGAAACTCCGTTTCCGCAGCAAATTGCGGCGGAGCGGACGGACCTCCGGCGCGATCTCATGGCGGCCTGGAATCAGCGACTGTCGCAACCCAGCGCAGGGCACGCCACGATAGTGGCGGTAAGGCCCCTCTTTGAGGAGTGGCTAGAGAGGCGTCACGGCGCCCTCACCTACCGCCTGACGCAGGTCCTCACCGGACATGGATGTTTCGGGAGGTTCCTGCACATCATCAGGCGGGAGGAAACGCCCGGGTGTCACCACTGCGAGGATCGCCCAGAGGACACGGTAGAGCACACGGTGCAAACCTGCCCCGCATGGGCAGAGCACCGCCGTGTCCTCGTAGAGGCGATCGGCGGCGGCGACCTCTCGCGCCCGGCCCTGGTGCAAGCCATGGTCCGGGGCGAGAGGGAGTGGGAGGCAGTCACCTCCTTCTGCGAAAAAGTTATGCTCGCGAAGGAGGTGGCGGGATGGGAGAGAGAAAGGTCCTCCCATTTCAGCCGCCGCAGGAGACGCCCCGGGCGTCGGGAGCCACGTGACGACTCCCGGCCACCGTAGGCGCGGGCCTGCGGACGGTGAGTAATGGGTGACTCACCGTCCGATCAGCACCAGACCCGTGCCGTACGGCGCGTATATGTTCCACGCGCGCCTCAAAGAGATGTCAGCATTTGAAGGGGCCCCAGGGCCAAGCCTGCCGGGTAAGCGGGATTGTCCGAAAGGGTTACCGCTACCCCGGAACATAAAGGGCTACGGAAGGAACATGGATGGGTTTTAGTCAGTAAGAGTCTGACACTCCCTTCCGCTCCACCCAGAGCGGGAGAAGTCATTGGATGATTTCCCAGCCTTAAAAAAAAAAAAAAAAAGGGGCTCTGCTCTGGATCACAACCAAGATATTATGTTGTTATCATTTTTCAGAACATTCTAATGGCCCCAAAACTCCAATCGATTGAGTTTAAGATTGGATTTAAAGGCAAATAAACGAGTATTGACTATCAATGCAAGTAAATGAAGGTCTAGCAGTGGGCTTCTAGTAGACAGCCTTTCAAAATTCCAGACAGCCGAAAAGAAATAAAATTCAATTACCCTTCTCCGGTCTCCCTAACCCAAATTTTAAAAGGGTGAAGACACAATTTTCTAATGAATTTCAACCGAGTCTTGTGTAACTGCTGTAATTCACTTAACAATTATGTTTCGAAATAAACCCCGAACGAGGATTAGGCCACGTCCACATTTGTCGACATGCGATCCGCTCGTTTGCCCACCGCCTTAGCAACGTAATTGATTCAATCCGCTTTATTGAAGCCATGGTGATGGTACTGCCATTATTTTAACTGTGCTTTAGAAATTAAGCTGGTTTGTTAAGAAAAGGATATTGAAGTCTAGATTATGTGTTGCTTTCATCAAACTGGTGTAGAGTGATGACCTAGTGGTAAGACCGTTGGCCTGCCAAGTCTTAGGTCTCGAGTTTGAACCTAAGACCTCTGACTTTTAGGCTTGTTATGCGTATTGTATAATTAACACTTTCTCAAAAAACGGTGAAGGAAAACATCGTGAAGAAAGAAAGATGCGTGAGAAATATTTCTGAACAGCATGTGAAGCTAAGTCAGAGGCCCAAAGGCTGTTAAAAACCATGACTCCAGGTTATATAGTCACTAAACTCATGAAAAAGAAAGAAGATCAAAATGTTTCACTTTCCTCTTCTATTCTAAGTTTTGTTTTTCCAAGTCTTGATATCTTTTTCCCGACTATTCAAATATTTCAAATGCAACAAAAATGTAAACGGAGCAATTACTTTTGTTGCAATGCCTTCTCAATCTGTGTGAGACTTTTCCAGGTTTTAACATGCTCTCAAAAGCACTATTGCAATGGACAGGAACGCACCTGAAATCGCGAAAGAAAATCAGCTGTTCCATACATTTTGACGAGTTATGCGAGCATAATCTATGGAACAGCTGATTTTTTTGTAGTTGTTCATAATGATGAGTACAATGACCCCATAAATTTTTGCTCATAAATTCAATTTGACCACCTATGAAAATTAATTAGGCTGTCTAATTAATCATCATCATCATTCGTCCGTCTTCACCCACTACTGGGTATATAAAAAGGCGGTCCCTTTGTCTATGCCCTTCCCTATTCCATCCCTTAGATGTTATCACTCTCTTATAATTAGGGATGGTCTACTTACGTCTTTTATTAGGGCACACGCAACTTTACGGAGATGACAACATTAAAGTCTGATATGCCTACTAAATTAATTTTAACGCTACTATAAAGTTCCGTCTAAAATATAAGCGCCAACACTTAATCCTTTATGAGAAAAGTTTCGAATGTTATTAATACTTAAATAAGTTTTAACGCTTTGAGAGGAACTGTAAAAAGTAAATGTGATACTGTGTGAAATATATTTAACAGTAAAGTTGGGAACCTAACCCGTTTTCACTAACAGTAGGCTTGTCTTAGCGCCGAAAGTTGATAATCCAAGAGCCTTTTTTTAATTTAGGCATTCATATCTGAGGCGTCGCCTAGTGTTAGAAGGCATAAATGACGCAATAGCTGATCGTTTGGCTGCTAAACTTAGACCCATTTTAATAAATCAGTCTCATGTAAGTTTCAAAAGAACAAGTATATAAAAACAGTGATACATTTGGCAGCATAAAACACGTTCTTTTTTCAAAGACGACAGCTTAAGTGATAAAAAAGGACTTCAATGATTAATATAATTAGACGGGCGTAACAGTGGGTACCTTTTATTAGTGGGGACTTCATTTGAATATGGTATGAGATGTTTATCTTGCTAAAAAAAGCTCAATGGTAAAGGTTATAAACGAATCATCGTTTGTCATAGGCTATCAATTAGTTTAAGCCCATTTAAATAATCAGCCTATAATGTTCTCACTGCTGAGACACATCCTCCATTCGAGAGGGAGTGGACTTCAAACCACCTCGCGGGACCAGTGTGACTTAGTAGATGTCGCATGCCTTCGAATGATCGGTTCTAGGACATGTCGTTTTTCTCACGATGCGATATATTTATTAATGTATGTAAAATTTTAGTGATACATTGACATTATAATAATTATCGCATTATCAACTACCATTTATTTAGTTTTAATCTGACATGATATATTATACTTTATCTCTTGAACCGACATAGGTATAGTTTTGACATCAATTAACTAATTATCATTTAATTTTTATATATTTTTTTCTTTCTATGAAAGTCCTAATGCAAGCATCTTATATGAGGCTGCTGTATTTTTTTGTTTAATTAGCATTGTGTAGGACAAAATTAAATGTTTTCACACCATAAGTAATGGTAGAATGTAAATGGGCCATTATACTTTTAAGATACTTTGTAAACCTACAGTCTCGCTATTAAATGAATTTAAATTTGAATTTGAGTTTTTGACCGTTTTGAGAGCAGTGGTAATGAAATAATGTACAGACGCCAGCACATCAAGTTACCACAATCTGTCAAATTTCTTTGATAGTATTTCAAATTTATTGCAAAGTCATAAGGTTTATTCATAGTTGAGAAAATTTGACAGTTAGGGATAGCTTGATGTGCTGGCGTCTGTACAGTCACCAGCACATCAAGTTACCACAAATTGTAAAATTTTCTCAATCAATTTTGAACCTAACTATCTAATGTTTTAAGGTTTCAAATCATTGGGAGAAATTTGACAGTTTGGCATAACTTGATGCGTGACCGTACAAAAAGTAAAGCGCCCGTCTGATTCGATCCCACGACCTACCCGTAAGTATCACTAAGTCAACATTGCTGTAATACCCATTTACTTAATACAATTTTATTTAATTTTTATCCCTGTAGTCGCCCAATTTACGAGAACATGACATATAAAGTTAAGCTTCATGCAAGTTTATGTACAGAGGTCAGCACATCAAGTTAATCACTCAAATTTTTTAAACTTTATTACAAAAGCATAGGGTCCATTTTCAATTGGGAAATTTTGACAATTAGGGATATCTTTATGCGTTATCGCCGGTACAAACGGTAGAAACAAGTTCACGGCCAAAGCGAATACTTTCATCTCAACACCAAAAGGAATAAAAACTATAAATAAATCAATCTAATCCAACACATTCCAGCTACCACAGAAGCTCGAAGCTTCAATTATACCACCATAACAGTTCCAACGAAACCCAATAATCTTGTATAAATAAAACATCTAATCGTTTCACGGACTGTAAACACAGGAACATCTGAAACAGAAATAACGTTATAAATAACTACACAAATAACGATATAAATAACGGTTAAAAGGCATTGCTTTGTCGATACATGGAGACTGATTTGTGAACGGTTTGTGTTGTCGCGACATAGATTATGCAGTAGATCGGACAGCGCGTGAGTTGAAATGTACACAATCCACGATGCATAATTTTTCTTCATTGTCGAAGATTAAATTATTACAACAATCTTTCATTAGTTAATTTAACAATGTTATCTAGCTAATTATAACACCGTTTTTCGTCTAACTTAACTAGCAAACCAAATATACGGAGGTCAAATTATTTTAGCTAGCGTAAGTATATAATACATTTTTTTATTTAGTTTTATCTTCATTAAATATTGATACCTAACCCGTCTTTGAAGTTTCACTAGCTAATTTTAATTGACCTAGTATAGTTGATCAACTACAGACGTGGTAATGCTGCTAGCCTTTTGGAAACTTTTCCTGTTGACAGTGATGTAAACGTATTTATTTATCCTTTTTATATACCCACTTGCATATTATTATTAATAATTTAAGACTGTTAGCTTTTAAATTCCCTACAGACAAAAACCCATAATTAAAACGTAACCATGACAACATTGATGCCTACAGATCACCTCTACTCACTTGCTCTTAGTCAAAATATTCTTACGCTATTTATATCAAGAATGTTGGAAAACGTGCGACAGTCGACTCTATTGTTAGCATTGCCGCGTGTCCGGCCATGCGACCTTGGATGGTTAGTGCTTAGATGAGCATCTGCTGCCTTTGTGCTTAAGTATTGACACAGACTACTTACTATAACTCATTACAGTCGGTCAATGTCAGAAGAGATGACGGCTATAGAGATGTAAAAGAAACATGCTTTCTATGACTGAAATAAACTTTTTATAAGTAATATAAACACTGCACTGCGAATCACGTGTTATGTATAAAATCCTACTACTATTATAAAGGCGAAAGTTTGTAAGTATGGATGTATGGATGTTTGTTACTCTTTCACGTAAAAACTACTGTATAGATTTGGATGAAATTTGACACAGAGATGGTTTATATCCTGGATTAACACATAGGATATTTTTTATCCCGGTAGAACATTCCTGTGGGATAATTTCCGACCTCCACGCGAGCGAAGCCGCGGGCAGAAGCTAGTTATTTATAATGTTAAGGGTGGATATACATTTTGGTCCTTCGAGCCGGATTCAAAATATTTCAAGGGTAGTCGGAACACATACATTTCCCACCAAAACGTATTTTTCTACAGACTAAAAATTCTTTCAATAATCATAGAGCGATCAAAATGTATACCTTCAGCTCTTTCTTACACTGAAGTAATATTAAAAATTAAACTGCCTTTTGAGGTGCTGGTAGAAGCCCTGAAAGAATCACGCCTTAATTATGTCCGAACAGCATTCTTACGGCAAACCTTTCAGGAAATAATTATGATACGTTTCGTATGTAGGTATGTGGAAAATAGTGCTTTTAAAACACCAGCTATGAACTATGTCAGTATTAGATACACTGTGGTATTGAATGTGGAAATAAGAAAGTGTAGAGGCACGTCAGGACAGATTAGCATTCCGGATTAGGGGAGAGTCGATACTTGATGATGGGTTTAGAATTGTTGTTTGATCTTGGTTTTCAGGAACGCTTAGTGGGGGAGGTCCTGAACTTAGAGAGAAAATTTAGCTTGAGTGTTAACGGAGTTATTCTATAAAAATGGATGGTTAAAATATTCCATGTGTGCGAATTATAGCAAGGTTATTTTGATGGACTTCTTAAAAGTTTTAGCTGCAGGAGGCCAACTACAGTGTAAGAAAGAGATAAAGCTATGCAGGAGGGATAGCTCCATCTCTTTCTCAATGTGACGCAATATAAAAATAATACTGCGCTGTAAGTAGAGGTGGTCAGTCCCCTGTATGAACATAATATTGAGATTTACCGTTATATTAGAATGTCATTAGAAATATTTACAGTCGCGTTGTAAATAATCATACGATCGCATTTTCTCTTACTATTTGTAAAATCTCATTTACACGATGCAAGTTTCTTGCTGGCAGCGTGCAATATAATTGAAGCAACAAAATGCCATGCGTGGTCTAACTACTGTTATAACAGCGAAATTTTTATCGTTGCTTCAACTATGGTATGCCTTAGGCAATAACAGCGTAACTTTTATCGTTGCTTAAATTATGGTATGCCTTAGGCAATTACATCGGACCGTGTAAATCAGGTTTACAAAAATTCCTTCCAACCAGCTACGTAGATGGCTGCAAGAAATCACCCACACATAAGCGGAGAGCTGGTGGACCTCGTCACCAGGCTGCAGGCAGTACCAGGGAAGCTATGCTATCCCCAAGGGTTGACCAGGCGCGTACTTCGCCTGGACAGCGCCTGATGACGGGGACCATCACAGGGCACTGCTCACTCAACAAACACTTCCAGACAATAGTACATAATGGACAGCCCTCGATGCAGGGCCTGGATGGAGGCTGAGGAAATCGTCGCGCACAAATGATCTTTGAGTGCACAGGCGTCACACTGATCAGAACACAGACCCTCGGAATACCCAGATCTTTCACAGATGTACTACACAGGCCAGGAGACGTTATCAACTTCTGAAGGGAGATGGGCGAGCTGGAATAACCACCGAAAGCCGCCATGCCCCCCACCCACAATGGTCCGCCTAAGGACTGAGTGCGAAGACCATAACCTCAAGATAGATGTGATAGATCAGGTTTATAATATCATGAAGATATTATAATGTAATGAATAAGGACAAATAAACTTACATGATACTATTATTCTAGATCTCCATTAATATTCATAGACATATTAGTACATACCTACTTATTATACAATCTATTACTAAAGGAATAAACCAAGCAGAATTACCTATTTCACCAATTAAGATTGTATTACCATGGAACATGTTACTAGAATTAGGTATTTAATTAATTTCTACGAGGTATACGTATTTAAATTTTAATCTAGCTTTTAGACGGTATGGGGCATTTTTAATATGTAGGCTATGGAGCCAACAGATTGTTATAAACCTTGGAGAAAATAATAAAAACTAGGTAGTCGTCATATTTAAAAACCTAAAAGTGGACGGCGTTTCATATCTTCTACTCGGCAAAGAAAGGCCAAAATAAATTCAAACTATCAAATAATCATCATAAGCAGTCTATAGGTCTCAAGTTCAAACCCAAGTCACGCACCTCAGACTTTTCGGATTCATGTGCGTATAATTATCACAAGTTGCTTAAAAACGATGAAGGAAAACATCGGCATGCCTCAGAGACATTTCTCAACAGCATGTGAAGCTAAATCAGAGGCCCATGGTCAGCACAAAAACTTTGACACCAGGTTATTCACTAACCACACGCAAAAGAAAGAAGTCAATCTAAAGCAAGACTATTAATTGTTACACTGACATTTTATTGAAACCATTCATTTTGTTGCATTACACAACAAATACGTCACTAGCAACAAGACCCATACCTTGTTCTACATAAATCTTCCTATTCAACTACCACCCATAAACATTAATGTTTACATAAGAAATATTGATCACCCCATTTACAATACAAGACAAAAACAATTTAAACCGGTCCTTAAACTCTCAACGGCGGTTGATAAATCTATACTAATTGACAATATGCTGACATGTTGGAGTGTTTGTAATATTGCAGCATTTGGCATGTTTGCCAAACATTGGCTTGGAGTTATTAGCGTTAGTCCTCCGGGATGACAGGTACCACCTGCAGAGCGTGGGACTGACGGAAAATGGAACGAAGGGACTGGAAAGACGGTTAGCGTAGTTGAAACTCGAGTTGGACTTGGCCATGCCATGACTGTCCTAGTTTCGGTATTGATAGCTTTGTTGGTATCTGAGTAGACACCTTACATCTTTGGACTAAGGGCAATCTTGGTGGTTTTATAAAATCCACCACAGCGACCACACCAAACACCAGGTTAGTCACTAACCACACGAAAAGAAGAAGAAGATTTATATAAAATCTGTTTGGATGATTATACATGTGAAAACTATTGTGAATTTAATAGAGAGTTCAAAAAGGGTACCTGGGGGCCTAGACAAAGTCACAATATTTACTAACGATAACGAAATTAGATAAATCCGATATGTATGGAATTGGGTTAAGCTTTCGGAATGTCACCTGATCAATCGTTTTCGATCGCTAAGTACGACACAATGTCAAATTGTGTAAGAAATTCGATTAATATTCCCATACAAATGCGTTGATAAGTGGCGTTCTTGTCAATCCGAATCGCTGAGATAACGAATTGCTCGGTCAACAATTTTCGAAATCGAATCGACACGCAGCGATTGACACTTGTCTAGGCCCCCTTTTTCTTTGAGGGTGGGAAATCATCCAATGACTTCTCCCGCTCTGTGTGGAGCGGAAGGGAGTGTCAGACTCTTACTGACTAAAACCCATCCATGTTCCTTCCTTAGCCCTTTATGTTCCGGGGTAGCGGTAACCCTTTCAGACAATCCCACTTATGTCTAGACATAAGTGGGATTGTCTGAAAGGGATAAACTACAACAGGGGGCCTAGCCCCCTAGTTTAATACAGTGGAGGACAACGTCCCATTAAATCACGTGATATTTTATAATTGCAAAAGCTCAACCGATTATAATAATACATCATAATGAATGAACTGTTATCCGAAATAAAGAAAACATCGGGATAAACAACTCTAACAATGAAATCGATAGTTCCAAACTGTTACCCAATCCCGCCAATTTAGAGCTAAGAGCCAAGAAAACTCCAATAAATCTATCGAATCATAACAATAATGAATCATCCTAATTTAATAAAACAATGATATATCATGTCCAAAACAGTTCACATTTCGTACAAGCGCGGGAAACTTTCAATTACAAAGTTGGACCCACGATACCTGGAATCTTGCCAGGCCAGAGTTGCCATATGAAATTCTGGAACTACTATAAATTCAATTATTCAATTCTATTTGCAACTGAGACATTTGTACGTCTAAGTTTTTCTTTGCAGTCCTCATTTAATGTAGGAAGCGCTGCAGTGCTGATCTCACAGAATACTCGGGTTGAGTATGGCAATAAATTTAAGGAAATTTTGAGATGTGATATTCTTTTGCCAACTTTTTTTTCGTCCTATCCTTTAGTAGATACTTTAGCGGTCTATCGCTCGGAGTTTGTCGAGTAATACCTGAGAAATTAAGATTAGCAGAACATCTGCAGTTTTGTTATTCATTTAAAAAATTTATGTCGCAAGTTACGCGTTTTTTTTTTGGTAATTAAAACGTTGGTCGCTTTAATACGTCAAAGCGGGTAATTTGCTTATACGTTGCATAGTATTTGCATATAATTACCACCAGCCCGTATTGTACTACCTATTTGTTTAAAAATGTCATTTCGATTTCGAAAATTGTTGATCGAGCAATTCGTTATATCAGCGATTCGGATTGTCAAGAACGGCATTTGTCAACACGTTTGTATGAGAATATTGATCGAGGTTTGTTACACAATTTGACATTGGTAGCACTTAGCGACCGAAAACGATTGATCACATGACATTTCAAAAGATTATGCCAATTCCATACATTTCGGAGTTATCTAATTTCGTGTTTCGTTCTCCCCATCCTTATGCCTTCTTAAAATTATGCTTGATATTGATATGCGTAATAAGTATAACTTATAATATTATGTGTATAATTTTAATGGCCACCAAAAAGAGTAATAAAGCCCGCATTTGTAGCATCATTCCAACTCAACTGTTCCCATGACAAATTGAAAAGCTTTATCTTAACCGTTGAAATGCCTGCAATAATATTTTATTACGAAACCAGAAATATTTCAATAAATTTAAAATATCCAATATCTTTGAGGCTGTGGTGCCTACAATATTTACAATCAATTTTGCGATAGTGTCAGAATGGTTGCACAAAAACCATTTGGAAACTGACGATGGCAAAAACTATGGGAAATAGCAATTAGTACGTAATAAAGAGAGATTTACAGCTCACGACACGACTCGATCAAAATATTTAAGATTATTTAGTCTTTTCTGCTAGTTGACTGCGATGCGGAGGAATTTTCGAAATCAGGAGTCAGAACAGTCTAACAACCAGGCTCACCAACGGGTACTCGAAATAACAGGGTTGTAGAGTCCAGATAGGTAGATAAGTTGTCATAAAACTGGAACTTTAGCTGCATCCGGTTAGACTAGCAGCTGACCCCAATAGTAGCAAAAAAGTAAGGCAGATGCTAATAGTGTTTCACATAATTATTGACTTCACGGGTTTATTCAAGTGCTTAGTTACAAAATACCAAGAAATTATCACAATTTTGTTTACAATGTCGTTCCGTGTTAAAGTCCCAATCACAATAAAATTATAGTTTGTATCGGGTTAAGTGCCACCAATCATAGTGACAGTTCTCAGCCAAAGTAATTAAGAGTTAATAACACTTTGATTGCCCCTAATTGTGTGGTTTTACTTCATGATCGTGAAGTGACAAAAGATAACAATATGTCTTTTTTATCATTCTACGTAACGTTTAATTATATCTCTTGATTAATTCAATGAAAAACTAATTTAGGAGCTTTGATCTGGGATGGATTAAAGGGGGTGTTATTAATTTATAGTCTACACTTTTGACTGATGAGTGATAATCACCTACAACATCATCGTAGCGGTAACGAAGATGTTTTTTTTTTCATCCACATTCATACCCAAACCTAAAGGAAGGAACGAGGGTAGGAAGATGCATTGTTTGTAAGATGACATAATTATGAAGCTAGAACGAAGTATGTACCCGCGAGTAAAGGCCATGTTTGCTCCATGATAGACTTCATCCATCGCTTTCCATCGGGCTTGATCGAGGTCTAGAGAGAAAAAAAAATGATAAGGGCAAAATAATGATGACATTGACCATCGTAACGAATTTCGTAATTCAAGTGTTACCACTGACGGCGCGTATATGTTCCACGCGCGCCTCAAAGAGATGTCAGCATATGAAGGGGCCCCTCAGGGCCAAGCCTGCCGGGTAAGCGGGATTGTCCGAAAGGGTTACCGCTACCCCGGAACATAAAGGGCTACGGAAGGAACATGGATGGGTTTTTATATTAAAAAAAAAGTGTTACCACTGACGAGAATCAAGAAGTTGACTGCACATAACCAACTTTTTTAGATTGCAACATCAAATCTCTGCTTAGAATCATCCACTGCTTGTTATACCTATTACTTTCGTTTCTGCCATATCTACCAGTTCCGATTCAGTTCTCGTTTCATCATCATCTTCCTGCCCTTATCCCATGTTACCTGCGGTCGACGCAACTCGTCTTCGTCTTCAATTCTCCCCGTCAACGGTCACGCTATCATTCACTCCATTCTCTTTCATATCATCCCCCATACCATCCCTTCATCTATTCTTTGGCCTTCCTCTTGTTTTTTTTTTTTTTTTTGTGAATGGCATCTCGCAGTTCTACCAAAGGGTTGTCTACTGCTTAACCGGGCTTGCCTGTGGCTGCCACAAAAGAATTGTAGCCTCCAGCCAGGGCTTAATAAAAACTAAACCTAACTTACAAAACTAAGCGACTACACGCTAAGGGCACCCCCTGCGGGGTTCGGACCTCGGCTTAGGGCGTCGCTGGGGGGGGACAGCAAGAGACAGCTGGATCGGGGGTTTTTAAAACTACTGGCTCAGCGGCAACGCGGGCTGGCTCGAGCAAGGGTCGGGGGGATGATAGTGGACAGGGTCGTCGCGACGGGCCTCGACGGCGAGGACGGAACGACGGAAATTTGTATCTGTGTGTTACTCTAACAGTGCTAGTAGCCGGGCTGCTCTCCTGGAGGAGAGTGGTGGCATCGTCGGGGGCAATGAGGGTATGCCGTGGACGGCGAACCTTACTGATGCGGGACGGGGTGTATCGGGAGGCGGCCGCAATCAGGGGATTGCGGTGCTTTGTGGCAGTGTCAAAGAAACGCTTCGAGAGGCGTTTCATGAACTGCTGAACTGTGGGGAGTTTAAAATCTACATGAAGGTCCATGTTACGGACGTAAAAGGGAGCTCCTGAACGGAGCCCTGGGGGACTCCGGCGCGAATCGGGTGGGGGGATAGCCTTCCTCTCCATTCATCAACGTTTGTGTTCATCATGGGTTTCATTCTCAGTTTATTGTCGAGTCTTCTTCTTCTTTTCGTGTGGTTAGTGACTAATCTACAGAGAGCATTTGTGTTACAAAAAAGGGCCATCCGCACCATGGTTTGCATCCGTCAGCAAGAATCTTGTAAGAGACACTTTGTGGATTTGAATATTCTTACTGTACCTTCCTTATACGTATTGGTGCTCCTAACACATTTTTCTAAATATATACATCACTTTGAGACTGAAGAAGAAAGAAAGATTAGAGAGAGTACGAGAAGAAAAGATTTTAAAAGCATAAATATTCCTAAACTCAACATAGTCGCACACGGTACCGGTCACATGTCAGTGAAAATTTTCAATAAACTCCCCGATGATATAAAATTATCTCTTTACAAACGGGACTTCAAAACTAAATTGAAGCGTTACCTACTGGAAGGCTGCTATTATTCAATTAATGACATTTAAATTGTAAACATAATATTATCTACATATTATACTAAGACATTTATCAGGTTTATTATTGCTGCTACTATTGGTATATATTTTTTAAATTATTAATTTGCATTCATGACCATATAAGTAAGTAATTGACATTGAACATCTGACATGGCTACATTATTATTATTTTTTATTTTTTTTTGTGACTTTGATAATCTGTTTATTTAAATGACATTTATTTATTATTATTACTCTCCCTCATAGTAATTAAGTGGCATGTAATTTTTGTAAGTATGTATTTTTTTAAATTGTAAAATCTTTAATATTCGACACAATGTAAAAATTGTTATGAATAAATGAAATGAAATGAAATGAAAATCTGGTTTCAGAGTTTTCATGCTGCTGTTGAGAAATATCTCTCAGGCATGCTGGTTTTCTCAAAATGTTTTTCTTCACCAATTTTTAAGCAAGTGATAATAGTTTTGTTATTGTCAAGTAAAGAACTCAAAATCGAAGAAGTTACTCCAATCTGTCAAATTTCTTTGATAGTTTTTCAACTTTATTGCAAAAGTATGAAGTTCATTTTCAATTGGGATTTGCAGGGTCCGTGCCTCGAAAAGCACGTTAAGCCGTTGGTCCCTCGTCTAAAGTTCAGGTTTGATTGAGAAATTCACTATCAGTAAAAGATAACTAAAGCAAAACCTTTCAGCCCACTAAACTGCCGATAAATCGATACTAACCCTAACGATCACGCAATTAATCGAACGCCAGTCGATGATCTAAACGTCGATTCGTATTTAATTACATCAATACATGTAAATCGGAAGATGAAAATTGATCGCCGACCGCGCTGTTCATGAATATTGAGCTATGGCTGAAGCGGGGCAAATTTCATGAACCTAGTGCTATCATAATGTGTAGGATTACATCCGATGGATGGGTTAATTAGGTGGTTATGTGTCAAGTAAGGTGGTTTTTATTATATTATATGTACATTAAAACAGTCTTAATAACAAACCCTCATTCCACTTGATATTGATGAATATTTACTTAAAAAAGTAATGATCTGGCAGTTTAAGGTCCTTATGCTTTATGGTCTGTCTAACTAAATGTTTTTCTTTTTCTTCCATTTTTGTTGGAACCTATTGTTGCTACATGTTTGTACTGACTGGACTGGTTTACTCATGTCTGCAATACATAGTTCTTCCCTTAAAAGACTTTTTTCCATACTAATCTACATGGTCCTTAGATGATCTAAACAAGATTGTCTTTTTTTTTTTTAAGGCTGGGAAATCATCCAATGACTGCTCCCGCTCTGGGTGGAGCGGAAGGGAGTGTCAGACTCTTACTGACTAAAACCCATCCATGTTCCTTCCGTAGCCCTTTATGTTCCGGGGTAGCGGTAACCCTTTCGGACTATCCCGCTTAAAGATTATGTCTGGACTTTAAAAAAGAACTTGAGTTTGTTGCGCCATTTCTTCTCAGGAGTAGTTGTAGTAAAATGTCAAATCCATCGGACTATTTTTTTTCATATGTCTTGTAATACCTACTGTTTCCGATACAGTGCCTATTTAAAGAATTTTCATTTCATTTCCATAAAGCAGCTTATCACAAAAGGGACGACAAAGTTTGAAAAACCACGCAGGTAAAACGTATTCATGGATGGTGAACAATTTATCGCCGAGATATTGCGATAAAGCGGTTCAAGGCTTCATTAAAATTTACCCTTTGATCTTTCATACATTCGTACTACGCTTTTAATACACACACATACGAGTACCTCAATAGTTATTTAATTACTCTGCTCTGCTCGACTTCCTGTGAAATTCTTCGTGTGAAAACTTGGTTTGTTTGTTATGTATGAATAATAAGACCTTGTCTATCATGAGATTTTGTTAGCTAACCACTACCTGGCGTCGTTTGACTATACCATCGTTTGTCAGGTAATTTAGCTGGGTGACTTAATTAAGCCTTTTTGTTTGAGGGTGGGAAATCATCAAATGACTCCTCCCGCTCTGGATGGAGTGGAAGGGAGTATTAGATGGTTACTGACTAAAACCCATCCATCTTCCTTCCTTAGCTTTTTATATTCCGGGGTAGAGGTAACCCTTTCGGACAAAACCGCTTAAAAATTAATTTAGCCGGACTTCTTTTTTATTGTTTGGCATATCTCACAGTGTCTCAATAAATGATAAATATTTTTTTTTTAAAGGAATGCTTCCTTTGAGTTCCTTAGAGTACTTTCCTTCTAGATGAGATTACAAAATTCCATCCTCTATAAAATATTATAAATTTTTGTGAAGATGTTTGGATGTTTGTTTTCAATCATACCAGAATGGCTGAACGGATCTGGATCAATTTTGCCACAGAGATAGTTTATAACCTGAATTAACACATAAGATAGTTTTATCCCGCTTGTACGTTCCCGTGGGATTATTTCCGATATTCACGCAGGCGAAGCCGCTGGCAGAGTCTAGTCTACTAATCCTCTTCTTTCTTTTTCGTGTGGTTAATGACTAACCTGGAGTTAGAGTTTTTAATCTGGAGTCTACTAATAATAATGACTCATATCTTTACCTGGCTCACGAGGTTGTCGACATGTGGGATGTGGATACAGCCATTATTGTGCCGATAGTCATGACGGCCAATGGCATAATAGCCAAGAGCTTCGACCAACATCTGAAGAAGCTCTCGTTGGGCAGTTGGATCATGGGCTTGATCCAGAAAGCGGTACTCTTGGACACGGCGCGTATAGTTAGGAGTTAAAATGTTTTTATAAAAATATTCGAAAATGTATTTAAGCCGAAGTATCGTACATGTGAGTCCCACTAACTTTCTCTCATCAAACACAGTCCCACGAATTAGCTAAAACTTTAAAAACCAAAAATTACTTCCACTCAATATCAAGTTAACAAGACAGTAAGTAAAACTGCTGGATATCTTGCTCACCGCAAGGAATTTAATCACGATGTTATCGCTAACTTCCTTAATACAGCAGTTTGTTAGACGATATGTGTGTATAACATGTGGCAGGGAGATGAGGGAAATTGTATTGTTCGGAAATGACTAGAAATAGAAATTATTTATTTGCCAATAATGTAGGTGTACAGATATAATAGTTATTTTGGATGAGAGTCCCGATAATTTTTTTGCCTTACGGCATGCAAAATTATTTAAGCAAAACATTATGCAAAAAATTCACAAAAAACATGAACAAACATAATAAATTACAAATGTTAATAAATCCGAATGAATGTCAATAAATTAAATTTCAAAGAAGCAGCAGACACACTATTTACAGAAAGTTTTGTCATTAAAAAATAATAGTTTAAAAAAAAAAAAAAAAACACGCTTTTTATAGAAAACCGTACTAAAAAATAGAAAATAGTATTTATTTATTTAAAAGCGTGGGGTTCTTTTTAAAATAATATTCACCAAAACCATGTTTGTGTTTTTTTTTTTTTTAACTATTATTTATTTTTAGTTCAAATTAATATATTGTCATCGGTCCTCGATAAATCTACAAAGTTTTAATGAAATCTGGCCGTTTAAAGTGGGTCAAAATCGCGCTCAAAGAAGTCAGTTACAAACATACATACAAGTGAAGCTAATATAAAGCGTGTAAAAAATCATTAATTGCATAGTAACACTTATCCAGTTGCAGTTTTAAGTGTTGGTAGTTTATTCTATATGAAAGGACCCATGGTTAAAATAATTATTTTTTTAAGTAAAGACGTTTGGTTAGGACTGGGTATGGGATATGCTCACAGGTTTTAGTAGTAGGACGGTCTGCTGATGAGACACGTCTACGGCAGAGGTTATTGCAGCTGTCGACTTACCTGTCTTTGAGCATGGTGCTCATACACGAGCGGCACGTTGTCGACAGTAGTCGCCAATGCATCAGCTGTCTCTGTCGTTAACGCATGCCGCTCGGGTGAATGAGCACTATTTCCACGTCCAAGCGCGTATTTGGCTAATGTTTTCGCTTTCGTTTCGTTTTATTTAAATTAAGATAATTCCAGACAATTTAACAAAACTTTTCTTCAAACTTGTATACCTAAAGATTATTTACATGATTAAGTATACATAATTATTTACAATAGAATAGTAATTGTAAACTAACGATTAAGTTGTTCTTTGACAAATGACTAGCGATCGAATCTGTTGTCTCTTGTATTATAATTAGAAACACTGAGCATTTTAATTGATGATTACCATGTATAAAGCAAACAAATAAAGAACCTTAATACTGAACATGACCTAACAAATTCACTAGGCAACACTTTTTAAGAAAATACGTTTATTCGCGGCAAACATGACGCACTAACAAAAACAGTTGTGGGAAAATATACGTCACATCCGCGCAAAACACCCATCGCTCAGCATAATGCTTCGACCCCATGCGAGACAGAGCCGCAGCGCTGATTTTCAGCGACAGCCGGTGTTGACGAGATGACGTCAAAATATCGAAATAATGCAACCCACTGTATAAACGTACTGAACAACATTTTTATGTCTCTTAGTGTAGTGATGCGCTTTACTTATGGTAAACAATTACTGCGGATTCGGTAGTGAATCTTATATGCTGACTCTACTTGGCTTCGCGCACACATCGGTAAAAAAAAAATGGCAAAATAGAGTTTCTTAGAAAATCCCGGTTTCACACTGATACATAACAGGACACGTGTACGCAAAATTTCCCTACTATTGCTACTTTCACATATGAAAGTACCTACCCACACACACACACGTATATACGCTCACTAAAATAACTAACGATATTAATTTTCTTGAAACTGTAAGACTTCGCTCCATACTTAATAGACGTTCAAATATACCAATCAGAACTCATTTGTTGCGAAATTGAATTGGATTGGTTGATATATATTTTAAGGTTATTTTTCTTTAAGATTACTTGAGATTCGAATGAAATTTTGATTCGTTTGAGTATCATGGATGAGTACGTTAAGATTTTGATTGCTTAGAAATGTTAGAGGTAAGAGGTGCTTAGTTATTCATGTTCTTCCTGTTTCATAATGGATATTTCATCAATAAAATTGGTCTCTAGGTGTTTGTTAAATGTAACGTATAAATACAACTAGACGACCGTTTTCTAAAGACTAGGCAGAATTGGGAAAGGGGCATTTGGGTAGGTATATTTTGTTAGTTTAACATAATATTACACCTTGTTTCTTAGAAAGATTAGATAGAGGTATACCCACAATTCGCTAGTTATGTTCAAGTCTCATGTCATAAGGGGCGGGCCAGTTGCTATTAACCGGGCACAAATCAAGACTCCGCGCTTCTACTTAGAAATTCCTAATGGAGAAACCAAAATAACACTTTGCCCAACCTGGGTATCGAACCCAGCATCGGACCTCATATCAGCGGTAGCGCTAGCGACTACTAGACTAACGGGGCAATAAATATTTTTCGTTCTTTCAGTGTTCTCCTAAAAGAGTGTCCTTGAAGTTTCGCACTCGTTCTTCTTCATTAGTAACTATTACGTTTTGGATTGGGCAACTACCTTCACACTTTCACTGCCCAGCACCCGGCTCCCGGGTTCAACGATAATTTGTTTCCGTGCCCACAACGCGGCGCCCGCGTCCTACATATAAATAGATGTATGTATGTGGCTTGTGACCATGCCCAGCACCCGCCTACCGGGTGCAAATCAAAACGTGCTACTAGGATTGCCAGAAATAAGTTGAGAATAGTTTTAACTGGGCAGCGAAAGTGTTCATCTTTCTGACTGACCGACCCTTTGATAATTCAAAAGTGCCTATACTTGGTTTGTTTGAAATGAATACTTTAAGTTTTAGGTCCTCTTCTTCTTTTCGTGTGGTTAGTGACTAACCTGGTGTCAGAGTTTTTTTTTATGCTGCCCATGGTCCTCTAACTTAGCTTTACATACTGTTGAGAAATATCTCTCAGACATGCTGGTTTCCTCACGATGTTTTCCTTCATCGTATTAAGCAAGTGATAATTATATTAATTATACAACATGCACATGTATCGGTAGAATCAGAGGTAAAATTTAGTCTGCCACTAAGAAAGCTTTTGATGGAAAAGCCCCAAAAACACTTCAATTATAGCTATTGATTATATATTATTTATTATATATATTTATTATATATTAGTACCACATTTTATATTAATTTGCACACCTCATTAGGTTATAATACAATGAACCTTTTATACCTGTAACACCTTTTTAACATGTATTATGCAAATAAATGATTTGATTTGATTTATAAATACTATACAGATGATAAGTGGGAAACTAAGTTTGGTTTTTCAATCTTATAAAATGTTTACAATTCATGCCAAGTAGGTATAAAAGTTTATAGCATTTAAAAAAACAACTTACTACCATGCAAAATAGTTCCCATAAACCCGATATCGAATCCCAGCCATCAAGATACGCCATAAGATTTGTATTATATAAAAATATAAGGTAAACGGAGAGAAGCGCGGCGCGTCTACAATCGCTCGGTGACACGTCATTCGTAGCGTGGCATATTCGGGAGCTAGGGAGCTTTATTATCATAGCACGTTGTAGACATGCTTTAGATAAGGCCGGTTTTTTTTATGCAACAACATAATATTACGCTTGTCTTTCCCGAAAGGTTAAGCAAATGTGTACATCACGTGCAAAACTATGTATACACATAGCTAATTTCATAAGCGGTTTTCTGCTTAATTATTGAATGATTATGTATGTTGTCACACACATTGCATTTTTTAATCCATAGGTTTACTGTACATGTCGTATCTTAAAGTTGAAATAGTTATTTTACGAGAAAATCGGTTCTGAAAATGACTAGGTGTATACATATTGGTGCTCGTGACTGTACCTATAGTACAGAGGCCAGTAAATCAAGTTACCACAATCTGTCACATTTCTTTGATAGTATTTCAACTTTATTGCAAAGACATACGGTTCATTTTTAATTGAGAACATTTGACTGTTAGGGATAGCTTGATGTGCTGTCGTCTGTACATCCACATATCGCCGGTTACGTTCAAGTCCTGTGTGATAGAGGGTGAGCCTAGAAGGGGTTTTTGTTACTACTAAACTACGGTTAAGATAGTGTAGCTACTTTTAATGTTAGCAGTGATAGCCTAGTGGTGTGACCGTCGGACTGCCAAATCATAAATCTCGAGTTCGAACCCAAGACACGCACTTTTGATTTTACGGATTCAGGTGCATGTTGTATAATTATCACTTGCTTAAAAAATCGGTGAATGAAAACATCGTGAGGAACCAGCATGTCTGAGAGATATTTCTCAACAGCATGTAAAGCTAAGTCAGAGGCTCTTGGGCAGCATAAAAACTCTGACACAAGGTTAGTCACTAACCACACGAAAAGAAGATGTATGCAAAGAAACATGTTCATTCTTCTTCCGGTAAAATACGCCACTTCCCATAAAAAAAAATCTCCAACACAATAAAACAAAAACAAAACGAACCACAATAACGGAATCCCATCAACACAGATATCTATTACAGATTAAATTTCAATCTATAAACCTAATCCGGGGTTACAAAATCCGTTTAAAAAACCTATCATGCCAAGGCAAATTGGAAACCGGTTCTAAACAAATTGTTTTATACAAGTCACGATCAGATTACACGTGAGAGCTGTGAAGGCAACAGGAGGATCACCGGCGATCGGTGCCGCCATGAAAAACACTGGTCCGGCTAAAATGTGGAGTTCGCAAAGCTTGCTTCAATTGCGTGTGTGGCTGCGGTGTTAAGTTTGTTTTGTTTGTGTCCAGAGGATTTGTTTCGGTTGAAATCGGAGGATTGGATCTGAAATTTTAAATATTAGGTATGCTATTTTTTATTTAAATGAAATCTTTATTTCTTGATATGTACAATTTTAAATACAGACATAGATAAAATGATACAAATACAAAATCTCAATATTAAACACTTTATACACACGCGTTGACAACCCCATTCCGTGCCTTTGGGACGGTAAATTAGTAATCGGCGCGTGGTAGGACTGCCGCCGCCTATTTTGGGGACTTATACCTGATTGAGTTTCATAAGCATCTTTGGAGAATTTTTTCATCTGTCCTGGTAAATGTATCCTAAATTCAGGACATATTATTTAAGTAATCGTAACCAAAATCTGTTCCATGAAGTTCCTAAACTGCAGTCCTGGGACGAAATGAAAATTTTGGGGAATTCAAGAAAGAAAATATTAAGAAAGGATCCGTTTCTTGGTAATGCATTTTATTTCAATTTTCAGTACCCCACACAACAGTAACATCCCCTAAGAGCCTCAACTTTAACGATAAAGATGCCTCTAACACTAAATCTTTAGCACCCGAGCTCCTCGCCTATAATCGCACGCCCCAGGTGTTGCGATGCACTTGTCTGCGAATAGGTTTCCATTGAGCCTCCCTCTACTCCCGTGCTGCGCTCAATACCACATGACCCAACGATGTGTGATTTTATGATAGCTGTATTGTCAGCCCTGGAATATTGAATTTAAAGTACTTTGTCGTGTTTGAGTTGATTGTTAAAGACAGGCGAGTTTCTTTTGTTTTTAGACTAACTTGCCCTGTGGCTTAAACATGCTGTTGGTCGATTCTGTAAAATTTAAATCTTGTCAGTCAGCAGTGATAGCCTAGTGTCGTGATCGTCAGACTGCCAAGTAATAGGTCTCGATTTTACGGATTCATGTGCGTATTGTATAATTCACTTGCTTAAAATCGGTGAAAAAAAACATCGTGACGATACCAACATGTCTGTGAAATATTTCCCAACAGCATGTGCAACTTAGTCAGAGGCCCATGGGCAGCATAAAAACTTTGACACCAGGTTAGTCTTAGTGACTAAACCACACGAAAAGAAGAAGAAGTCAGAAAAAACACATCTCTTAACTAGATCCTAATAAAAAAATCAATAGCAAATCTCTTGTCGTCATCTCTCTTTCGTCTCAAATGCTTAGGAACAACACACATACGTTCAACAAATCAGAATGCGTCACATCTATAAAAATATTTGGACCATAACCAAACATTGTCAGTGCTGCCTATAGCCTCGATTCTAAGCGGACGTGTTTTGTGTTAACTGTCATGAATTAGCTCGAAATAATTACAAATTAAATATTACTCAATATAAAGATTTGTGGACTCAGTGTTAATGAGTAAAGTGTGTCGCGCGTATAAATTGTGCAACTAACAACTTTTTCAACAGCAGTGCACGATGAACTAATTACTTTTATATACAAAAATAGTGTTTTTCTGGGTTAGTGATGTCTAACCAAGGGTTTAGCCCTTTTGGTCGTAGCCAACTTTTGCGGCGAAGTCCCCCGCCTACTCCAACAACCTCTGACCAGAACCCCCAAGATGAAATAGAACCCCCAGCATCCACGGAGGATAACTTACTCGCTGATGTCATCGCTACGCCGGAGATACAGAAATGGTTAGGATCCATAGAGACCATCTTAAATGAAGTTTGCTCTACAGTTGCCGAAGGAAAAATGAACTCTGACCAGAAGCTCCGCGTCACCAATCTATGTCGAAAAGTCGCACATGGGACATCTCAAATGGCTGTCCTATACCAATCCCTGAAACAAAAATCCCTTCAGGCTTACAGCACTATCCAGTTCCTTCAAGAACAGCAGGTCGTTGCAAACACCCTGCACCAGTTCAAAGAGGTCGTCGACAAAAAGATAATGCAACCGGAAGCTTCTTCTTATGCCAATATGGTGAAAAAGGGTACCGATAAGTTTATTCGCCCAGCAAATTTAAGTTCTGTTGCCATCTATCCTACCGATAAGAATAATTCTAGTGACGATACAAAAACACTTGTACAAAAAATTATCTCGCCGGAGGAACTGAAACTTCGGGTCCGTAGCCTAAGGAAAATTAGGAATGGAGGCGTTATTATTAGCACAGATAGCAAAGACGACATTGCTAAATTAAAAAGTTCGGAGAAACTGGTTTCGTCGGGCCTTAAAATCGAAGAACCATCAAAACGCCGCCCCAGGATAGCAATAATTGGTGTCCCCGTAGCTCTAAGTGAAAAAGAGGTGTTTGATTGCATTTATGAGCAAAACCTGTCTGAGAAATTGCCGAAAACAACTCGAGAGGCTTTTCTAGACACGATAAAAATGAGCCATAAGTCCGGAAAGAAAGATCGCCCAACATGTAACTATATACTCGAAGTCCCTCCCAGCACCAGGAAAATACTCGTGAACCAAGGCCGCATTTTTATAAATTGGACATCATGCCCTGTTAGAGATTTTACTTTGGTGACCAGGTGCTTCAATTGCCAGCAGTTTGGTCACGCAGCCAAGTTTTGCCGCGAAACAGCTCCAACATGTAACCTCTGTGGAGAGACGGGGCACTCGTTCAAAGATTGCGGCAACAAAACTTCTTCTCCTCAGTGTGCAACGTGCAAACGGTTCAAGCGAAAACATGATCACCCAACTGGTGACGTGAATTGCCCAGCACGAAAATTCGCTGAGGACAATTATATAAATTCAATAGACTATGAAGGCGCCTAAGAGCGCCATCGAATAATTTGTGAATTCGCACATAAAAAGTAGATAAGTTAGTTTTTAGTATCATGACTAATCAGCTTATCAGTGATCTAGACAGTTTTTCAGTGTCCGAAGCAATAATTTGTAATCCTGAGGAGTGCAGAAATCTATTTGACACTGGTAAGAAAAAGTTAACAGTGCTTACACAAAACATTCGAAGTATAAACCGGAATTTTAACGGCTTTGAAGTGCTGTTACAGAGTCTTGAAATAAGCTGTGATATTATTGTGTTAACAGAATGTTGGCTTTCCGAACAAACAACGAATATTCCATTACTAGATGGCTACAACTCACACAAAACCAATAGCCACATTAATCAAAATAGTGGATTAGTTGTATACATTAAAAATAATTTAGAAACAGTAGTAGAAGAACCCTTATTTCAAGACTGTAATTGCTTGATAATTAAAACTTCACCCGATACAGTATTTATGGCTATTTATAGACCTCCATCTCAAAATATTGACAGATTCCTAGACTCGCTTAACATAAACCTTGGAAAAATATCATCTTTTAAAAATATTATACTTTTAGGTGACATTAACATCAACATTGCTTCCGGGAAAATTGATACTAATGCACATAACTATCTGAACATCTGCACATTCCATGGACTTCTACCTGCTCATTATTATCCAACGCAGCAGAGCGGCTCATGTCTTGACCATATCATTATAAAGTCAAAAGCGCCGTCCATAACACTGGTTACTAATACGTCACTTACTGACCATCAAGCTGTATTACTAACATTGCAAATACCTTCACCTAGAAAAAATTGCATGCGCAACTATTCTAAACTTAACATGACTACTCTAGAAAATGACATACGAGCAATTAATTTCGACCCAGTTTATAATAATTCGAGTGACCCAAATATTTCGTTACAATTTTTCATTGATTTGTTACAAAATGCGATTAAGAAAAACACTATAACAAAAGTAATACCTAGTAAGTACAATAACATTAAACCATGGATTACCCCCGGACTTGTTCGCTGTATCAGACATAGAGACAGACTACACCAAAAATCGAAACTTTTCCCTAACAATGAAATATTATCAGTCACTTATAAGCGATATAGAAATTTCTGCAACAATCTGTTGAAAAAACTAAAAAAACAATATGACAAAGATCAACTACACAAGGCAGGCAAAAACAATAAGCTTATCTGGAAATATATTAAATGTAACACATTTGGAACTAAAAACTCAGAACCTCCGCTCGAACTTTTAACAACCGAATTTCACCCATCCGCAGCGACAAATAAAGCTAACAATTTCTTTATTAATGTTGGGAAAAATCTGGCTGAAAAAAACCTATCGCTCCTATCGCTCAGAATGTCTTCTATTCAAAGTCCATCTATGCCTCATACTACACTAAACTCCTTTGTACTATTAGATACGGATGTGAGTGAAGTGATAAATATAATTGATGGGTTAAAGGACGTCTGCGCCGTCGGTTGGGATGACATTTCTAATGCTGTACTTAAAAGACTTAAATACCTAATTGCCCCTCCACTAACTCACATTTTTCAGATATGTTTAACCCAAGGAATATTTCCAAAATCGCTTAAAAAAGCAGTAGTCACCCCTGTTTTCAAGACCGGAGACAAAACCTGTGTTACTAACTATAGACCTATTTCAGTACTAACGGGACTCTCAAAGATTTTGGAAAGAATCATTAACAACAGACTAATAAAATATCTTGAAAATAACAAATTGCTGTCAGATCAACAATTTGGTTTTAGGCCTAAAAGATCAACAAGCCAAGCGGTACACAAATTAACAAATTTTGTCAGTCAAAATCTCGATAATGGCATGCATACCATTGGGATCTTTTTAGACCTTGCCAAGGCTTTTGACACTATTTCTTGTTCTCTTCTAATAATTAAACTGCAAAAAATTGGGATAAGAGGAGCACAGTTAAAATTGATAGCTGATTATCTTAGCGACCGTTATCAGTCTCTAAAAATCGGTCAGTACACGAGCTCTGAACTTAAAAATAGTAATTATGGAATCCCACAAGGCAGCATACTGGGGCCCACATTATTTTTAATATATATAAATGACCTTTGTCGCTTACAACTTAAAAATGGTTTAATTATGTCATATGCGGATGACACAGCTTTACTGTTCGCAGGTAAATCAAGAGCTGAGGTCTATAAACTTGCCCAGAATGGCTTTGATACTGTGTGTAATTGGCTACATAACAATCTATTAACGTTAAATTCAGATAAAACCAAGTATATCCTATTTTCAATGAGAAATACTAACACGACGATTACTAACCAAAACATTCACGCGCACAATTGTAATACAAACGATGACACAGCATGCACTTGTCCCACTTTAACTAAAGCTGACCACATCAAATACCTAGGCGTCACGATTGACACTAACCTAAACTTCCGTAAACACATCGACTTACTATGCACTAGAGTGCGTAAGTTAATATATATTTTTAAGAATTTACGGGACATAGCCGACTTCAAATTAGTTAAACAGGTTTACTTGGCTTTGTGTCAATCTATTCTTACATACTGCATAACTTCTTGGGGTGGTGCCGCAAAATCAACTTTAATAATACTAGAGCGTGCCCAAAGAGCAATTTTAAAAGTCGCCACCCGTCGCCCATTCAGATTTCCCACACACCAGCTTTATTTGGCATGCAAGGTGCTAACAGTTCGACAACTTTTTGTTCTAAATATAGTTTTACTGCAACACACTGAACTAGATTTTAATCCTGTACCTTCAGACAAGAGAAGAAAGGATCTGGTCTGCATGAACCCTCAGACTAAACATGCTTTCTCAAAAAGATTTTATTTATTTCTAGGACCTTTCTTATATAATAAATTAAACAAATTGCTTAAGATGTATAATGTAAGTTATAACAGGTGTAATATAATGTTATTTGATTATTTAGCAAAACTAAATTACTCGGACACGGAAAAGCTACTAGAGGTGCTGAACTAAAGTAGCTGACTTAACTGTAATTTCGTACCTAACCTAATATTATTTTGTAATAGTTTTAGTTATTGATATTAATATATCCCATAAGCCTAACTTATAATAAGGTTACGCAAAATATTGTATAACTTAGATATTGTACATATATTATGTTTAATAGTTTACTTAATTCATAATAGTTAATAGTTTACTTAATTTAATGTCTGTACTATTTACCAAGTACTTTCGTAGAGAGATGGCCTGAAACACAGGTTTAAATAAACCTAGATCAGGCAACGCACTACATTACATTTGTAGCTCTATTTTTGACTGTATCTCATATTTGTCATACCATAGTTTATATCCAGATTTCTATAATTCTATTTAATAGACCTAGATTTATACATACCTACTACTGATCGATACATACAATCTTTATTTTTTCTGTGAACTTATTATTATTTCAATAAATGTATTATTATTATTATATTATTATTATTATTGTGGGAAAGAAGTCTTCTTTTTAACTAAAAGTTAACTGTTAGGGACAGTTTACACTGAACATCAGCCACCGTGTCAGCGTCAAGATTAATTTTATTATAAAAAAAGCAAGATGGCGTCTTCAGGAGAAATCTACAGGGTAACCCGCGAAATACAAATTGTCTTCGTTTTTTTTACAATTTGCACGTCTGTGGGGGGTTGTATGTTGATCAAAATCTGATTCGCAGTAGCAAGTACGTATGTATACAAGATTACAGTACATTTATGTTTGCCCAACTCGTCAAAATGTACTGAATAGCTGATTTTTTTTCGCGTTTTCAGGTATGGTCCCATAGTAACAGTTGCTCGACATAATGAGTACAATGGGGCCATTCTACTCATTAACAGGTCTAAAACGACTTCAATTTAACCATGTAGATTTGTTACTCTAGCGCTTAAGAATACCGCTCTACCAAAACTATAGTTCCTTCTCAAAGTTATTTTCAGTATTTCTCAAGATAAAGGTCAAAAGGAATTCTGAAAAAAAATCAACTGACTACCTATAACCAAGAAAAAATACATTTTGTGACATACAGAGAAATAGATAGATTGTGCGGCGCGAGCGGCGCCGGCGGCGTCGTAGGTTTAGTAATTGGATTCCTCTTTTCAGGCATCCTTTGGCTACGCTAGGCGTTCTGCCTAAACATCAACGTCACGCACGTATTGAGCGTGGCAGCTGACTGCGAGCGAGCGCTACGTTTAGTGTGCACCGTCCCTAAGTTTACGGTTAATATAATTTTTAGTGCACCGCTTCCTAGAATGAGTTACGATTGAATCTCTGACATGATGCCGCCATGTGTCGTTAATGGCTGTTAGAAAATTTTGTCCTTTTATTTCAGTGCGTAACAGTAGTGAGAAAGGATTATTTTTGAATGCCGAAAATATGGCTTTAATATAAGGACAATGACAACAGGCAAGGAAGCGATGAGAAATAAGTATTTTTATCTGTATTTGTGTTGTGGTAGCGAATCAAAACTTAGTTAGCGTTTATTGGAAATCACTAAACATTCACACTTACCGCAACATGTCAAATGAAAGCTATACATTTAAATAAATAATAATGTTCAGCTTGTAAAGACAGTATCATTACTGATTGAAAAAAAAATACCCTATATAAAACTTACCTTTTAAAAATTACCTTATATAAAAATTTATAAACATTAAGTGGCATAAGACATGTGCCAATACATAAAACGCTGCAAATAAAACTCCATGTTTTATGACTTGGAGCAGATGGGCGTATAATCAATTTGAATTTGGAGCGAGGGCCATTCTAAGCAGTATTAGTAATGGTATGGTTAATGACCATGTGTCGATCATGGTCAACTTATACAGTCCTTATTTTGTGCAATTTTATTTGATATTTATTACAATGCTATAAAACAGCACATTTATAATTATGGTCCAAATATAAGCCAGTGTATGTAATATTTATACGTATAATTTACTAGCTTCTGCCAGTGATTTCCCTCGCATTGATGTCGGAAATTATTCCCAGGGAGCGTACTACCGAGATAAAAGTATCCTATGTGTTAATCCAGTTCATAAACTATCTCTGTGCCAAATTTTATCCAGACCCGTTCAGCCGTTTGAGCGTGAAGGACGGACAAACATACAAACTCACACACACACTCACAAACTTTCGCCTTTATAATATTACCTGTGCCGACTGTGTATATACCTACCTTATTTAAGTCTAGCTTTTGCCCGCTGTGTCATCCACGTGTATGTCGAAGTTAAGCCAATGGGAACGTACTACCGAGATAAAAACTATGTGCTAATCCAACAACTCCATAACATGACGCTGACGTTTTCCCCGTAGGTATAGATTGAGGTGCACCTATAGTATACCCACATTTCGCCTTTTACGTTTAAGTCCCATGTACAAGGGTGTGAACTTATTGCCAACATTCAGGCACAAATATGCATGAGGTCCTGAGCGCGATTCCCAGATCAGGCATGGGAAATCATCCAATGACTGCTCCCGCTCTGGGTGGAGCGGAAGGGAGTGTCAGACTCTTACTGACTAAAACCCATCCATGTTCCTTCCGTAGCCCTTTATGTTCCGGGGTAGCGGTAACCCTTTCGGACAATCCCGCTTACCCGGCAGGCTTGGCCCTGAGGGGCCCCTTCATATGCTGACATCTCTTTGAGGCGCGCGTGGAACATATACGCGCCGTCCGGCAAGGGTCTGGTGCTGATCGGACGGTGAGTCACCCATTACTCACCGTCCGCAGGCCCGCGCCTACGGTGGCCGGGAGTCGTCACGTGGCTCCCGACGCCCGGGGCGTCTCCTGCGGCGGCTGGGACGGGAGGACCTTTCTCTCTCCCATTAGTGACTAACATGGTGTCAGTTTTATGCTACCCATGGGCCTCTGACTTAGCTTCACATGCTGTTGAGCAACTCTCTCAGGTATGCTGGTTTCTTCACGATGTTTTCCTTTGAAGCGAGTGATAATTATACAATACGCACATGAAATCCGTAAAATCAGAGGTGCGTGCCTAACAGTGATAGCCTAGTGGCAGACACTAATACTTCCCGAAGCAACCATGCCCCAAGAGCATCTGTGTTGCCCGACACGACACGGACCCGTGTCTCCTTCTGAGCCATTGAGTTGCCATGTTGAGCACTGGTTGGATCGCATCGATGGTGACGAGGCCAGATAAAGTATGAATAAGCTTTATCCTTCTATTAAGACGAACGCAAAAAAGTACTAAAAACTTACACATACTTATAAAATATGACGCTCCCCATCGTTTCCAAACCCTCCAATTAGGATATGAAAGCTCCCAAGCACTGTGATTCACGCAATCAACACGCAGGAAATGAAACAGATAGACGATCGAATCGCACCCCCCTTAGGTACAAGAACCTCGACTTCATAGTACCTAGGGCTCAAGGGGATGCTGATATTGAACATTTTCAATTATCATCGAGGTTTCTCATAAGCTCACTAGCTGTAAGGCAGAAAAGACAAAAATAATAATAATATCCTTGGTCATTTCACACAACGCCAATAGTCCCAAGCTAAGCAACCTAATGCTTGTGTTATGGTAACGAAATGGCTGATAAACTACTTATTTTTATTTTTGCAAATTCATACATATTATAGGTAGAAAAACACCCAGACCCGGAACAAATACTTGCAGGTCGTACAAATATTTGTTCCATGCGGCAATCGAACTCGCGACATGCTGCGCAGCAGTCAATCCCTCAACCACTGCGCCAACCGTGTCGTCAAAAAAATCCTTTTCAGTTAAAAGCGAATGTTTCTTCGGGTTTGTGAGGCTTGTGCACTGAAGGTAAGGTATAAAATTAACAGAACGAGTGCAGCTATAATATCGTGTTATCAGTAATCCTAACTAATATTATTATAAATGTGAAAGTAAGTTTGTCAGTTTGTTTGTTACCTTTTCACGCATAAACCACTGTAACGATCATCTTGAAATGTTGCATATACGTTGTCAGATCAAGCAGAGTACTTCTTGAATTTATTGACAAAAACTAAATTAACAAGAGTGAAACAAATGCTAGAAGGAGAATATTTAATTTTGTCATAATCACATTGCCTGAAGCATTAGGACTACGATCACCTAGTTATCTCTCATTGTTTTAAATCAATTTCGTAAACCTTAATCTGTTGCCCAAATTCAGAATTACAACCAACACTATTGTTTCCAGTCCCCAAACTAGGGCTGTGCTACACAAACTCAGTTTGAATATTGATTAACATTCGCAGCTCGCGGAAGTCCGTGCTGTGAATACACCCTTATTGTATTCTTCAAAATAGGGTCGTGATGGTCGGAGCTATAGTGAATGCAGATTTCAGCTAACGTTTTGTCATTAATTATAAGTTAGTTACGATTTCTTGAAACGCTTTTATTCCTTCGCGTGACGCGCGCGGAACGTACGAATGGGCCGCGTGTTTTTCAGCAACGATAACGATATTAGATAAATCCGAAATGTATGTAATTGGCATAAGCTATCGAAATTCCACATGATTAATCGTTCTCGATCGCTAAGTGTTAGACAATGTCAAACTGTGTAACAAAACTCAATCATTATTCCCATATAAATTATAAACATTTTTCAAAACTCAATCATTATTCCCATATAAATTATAAACATTTTTATTATACAGGGTGGAATTTTGTAATGCCACCTGGAGGGAAAGTACTCTTAATACTGTAGATATAAAATTTTACTCAAAGAAAACATTCCTTTACTTTTGAATAGAAAGACAACTTGCATTCAAAGATTTTCAAAAATTCGCTTGCCACACCAGGGAATCGAATCGACTAAAATCTTTAAAAATTACACCCTGTATATTTATTGCATCGATCGTTAGGATCAATTATAAGAATGAAATCTCTCTAACAAACTTGATAAATTAAATGATGGGAAAACCATGGTCTTTTTTGATATACCTACAAGTTCTTTTTTGATATCCCATAAGTCTAGGGTCAAGTTGATTCTTTGATATGATCTCATTCATAAGACCCTATTTAGAATTATCGGAGGGTTAGTGTCAGTGCGATTGTAGTTTCATAATGCTATGAGATCACGGGGTTAAGAATTCTCAGTGTCATTCACGTTATACTCATAGATATACTTATTATCTCCGTCTGGATAGCCTGGTTTCAAGGCGAAATAACAACATAGACAGTCACTTTTTATAAAAAAATAACGTGGTTTGGTGCACATAAACTCAAGTATTTTTCCTTTTTTAAACTGCATAGCCATAGAAATATCTGTTCATAACCTAAACCAAAATTCTTAAACAACACCAATATTGTAAATAACTTAATTGTTATTCTTAACTTTCAGCAAATAAAATACTTAAACGATAAGCGATCGAATATCAAATAGGTTATCTGCTTCTATGAAACTGAAATATTCTATTTACAAATTCGTGCGGATTGACTATTTCACATCTCTTATGTTTACTTGTGATAGATCTCACATGTCTTCGAATTTTCGGTTCTAGGACATGATGTCTTCCTCATGATATTTTCGATGGTGATGAAATAAAATTGTGTACATAAAGTTACGCGCATAGCTGTGCCATCGAACCCACAATTCGTAAGTCGAGGCTGTCACCACTAGTGCACTACTGCTGCTCTGTTCTCTTGGAAAGGCGGAGGCTAGGAAGTTGTTAATTTTTCCGATGAGAAACCTCATCAGACACATATATATTATAAGGTCGTATTAAAATAGATGGAGAAATTTTAACACAGCGTTCAGTACGTCTAGCCAAAGATATCCAAGAAAACTTGATAAAAGTGATTTTATTTTGATCTAAAATAAAAAATTGTCCGCACACTAGAATAAACGCATCTATTATGGGAAGGTACTTGCACACTTCTTGTATCAACCATCCATTCCATCAAGTATCTCATGTGGTTTTTTTTTTACCATTGTCCTTATTTTGGTGGTCTGAGTGATTTCTAAAAGTTTGTCCATTTATTTTAATGGAACCTTATATAGTATATGCCTGCTTTATGTGTAAACCTGTCCCCTTCATCAGTTATTGCTCAATTCGTACTGAATGTTTGAAATATTGATTGAGTAGCTACTCCCTATTTGCCTTGCAATTTGATTTGAAAAAGGGGAGTGCATTAAGCTAGCTATACAGGTACAGTGGTACAGTCTGTCTAGACCGAAGGGCTTATGAATGAGGAAGCAACTTCAAACATCAAAGGAACGGAATGTAATGTGTTGATCTTGTCGATTGTTTAACTGGAGATTATTAACTGAGGTTAAATTAGAAAGAGGGAAAATCAAGTCTGCATTCCAACTGCGTGCCACTGCCACGTCACATTTCATCAGAGATAAGCAATAGTAGCATATTGAGGTAAATCCGAAAGTCTTAACATGTAACTAAACAGAACCCAGTACGTTAAACAAATTAAACCATCATTCTATCCATTTTTGTAATGAAATCTCATTTCTTTCTTTCTTTATTAAATTTAGGGACTTTTATATAAAATACATGGCAGTCCCATCGTACCTTATTAGAGCAATAATTTAAAAAAAAACTAATTAACCTCTTAGATCAAACGTCCAGTCATTATGAAGACCTCAAACAAAGACTTACTTTAAACATACTTTTAGCAGCGTCAGACGCAGCAGTATGGACAAAATCTCGTCAAACAATCCTATGTTATTTTTATTTTATTGTAGATCTGTTATTAATGTTTCCCTCTCAGTCTGAAAGCGGACACATTCCATCAACAAAATGTACAACGTCTTCTATCTTAACACATATGTCTCACAGTCTCACGGATTGCATTTTTTCATGAGAAAACCAAAACTGTTGAGTGGCATGTTTCCAGATCTCAATTTGAGAGCTATAACCATATAATCGCCTACTTAGCCTACTATTACTAAACCAAGGTATACAATCTACCCTAAAACTATCTTAACCGCCCGTCGACTTTGTAAAATCTCAGCGTGATAACTTGGATGAAGTGAGCTGTTGTTCCACCTACAATGCTCGGTAGCGTGATAACTTGGATGAAGTGAGCTGTTGTTCCACCTACAATGCTCGGTAGCGTGATAACTTGGATGAAGTGAGCTGTTGTTCCACCTACAATGCTCGGTAGCGTGATAACTTGGATGAAGTGAGCTGTTGTTCCACCTACAATGCTCGGTAGCGTGATAACTTGGATGAAGTGAGCTGTTGTTCCACCTACAATGCTCGGTAGCGTGATAACTTGGATGAAGTGAGCTGTTGTTCCACCTACAATGCTCGGTAGCGTGATAACTTGGATGAAGTGAGCTGTTGTTCCACCTACAATGCTCGGTATTGACACTATTGACAGCTCTGTTTAAACTTACTTCACCTACATGTTCACGGTGAGATTTTGACAAAATAGCACTACTAATGTATACTTAACACGTTGAGCGCCAACGCGGTCACCGGTAAGCCGCGAACAATAGTTTTTCTATTGTGTCTGCTGCGTGGCAGTCAATGACTTAATGTGATGGGCTTGGTCTTATAATTAACCTACATAATTTAAAACTATAAAAACTAAAATAATAACTACTTTACTAAATTCCCTAAATATAAAAATCACAATAATTAAAATGTAAAAACCAACAGCATAATACAGCCTACTCTAAATATTAGAATTTTTTGCGACTATAATATATAAACAACAGAATTTTATCAATGTGATTGGTGAATTATTTAGTAGCAACACCACCTGGCGTGATGTTAGCAAACCTTTTCAAGATCATATAAAAAATACCTTTCAAGTTTACCCTCAATTTCGAAACAGCGTAAAATCCTCATCTCCCATCACCCCACAAAAACCCAATAACCTCATTTCACACATCTTATACTTAAACTCAGCAGGAAAAACCGCAAACAAGGACCAATGAAAGAAACCCTTACGCCAAAATGTATTAAATGTAAAAGTAGGAATAAAAAGGACACCACTAAAATCCTATAGCTGGTCATATCCTTATGGCGCTGCTCCACAGACCCCAAGCTACACACGTGTCCTTAGCATCGCTTTGTATGAAAATGTAAGCGGAATCAACCACTGCGACCCAAAGCTATGCTAAGCATGAATGCGCGGCTGAAAACAAAAGAACCGCGCAGCTAATGTCAAACCTCTCCGTGCACATCCTACATAACAGTGGATGGTTGACTTTACTGTAAGCGCGGGCGCACATGCTCGTCAAGTTATTACCCACAGTGCGCGCTCGGACTTAGTTCCAGTACTTTATTGTGAACCGTTAAATTTTACAGCCATGCATAAGCTGAACGCTTGGGGCAAAGAGTAAGGATTCTCGGGTTGTGTAGGCAGGTATTGTTTTGAGCCTATCTTGTGGAGGATCTGTGAGAATCCATGTAACTGGTAGTCATCCGCAAGCCTCTGTAAGTAAATTAACATATTGCCGTCATTTCAGTTAAAAGTTTTCCACTGGAGATATATATTTACATACTTCCACTTAAAAAATCTCTCAAAAATCGCAACAATGACGTCCAATTTGACGACGTACGGTCACCAGTAGGTAGGTAAGTTACCGATTGGGGTAACTTGTCAAAATTATTTAATACTTTTTCAACTTTATTACAAAACCATAAGGTTCATTGTCAATTGGAAAATTTGTCAGTTTGTGGTAATTTGTTATGCTGGCGACTGTAAGTTTACGTCGCCAAATTTGATTATTTGCCCAACTCTTTTGTTCCCTTATCATAAATTCTGGGCCTAGTTTTAAACACAAATCCTCACTTGTAGTCTACGTGTGTCTTAGTCCTTTTGTCACCATCATGATGATTACATTTTAATCACTGTCGAAACTTCCCAATACATGTTATATTTATAATGTTCAAAAGAATTCTACCTCGCGCCACATCTGCCCCACCTACCATTTGTTCTCCACTGACCATCAGGGCGAGTTTTACGTTGCTGTCCGCGCCACATTTTTTTCCACCAACTTTTTGTCTCGCAAAGTTGGTAACACTGGCAGGAGCGCCACATGCCTCGTTCACACTCCCAACTGTTCCCGTATGAAGTTAAAATTAAACGTACTTTTAAAAGCTTATTGTTTAGAATCTAATCACGTTTTAACAGTAAAATGAGAGGAAATTGAATAGGTCGGTATAGCTTACCCGCCTACTTCATTTCTTCAGTCATCAGTCGTCAGTCATCAGTATCAGTTCAAGATTGTCAAATCTGCTACTAGAGTTGCTGGCTGGCCAATTATTTTTTCTCACTCTATTTCAATATTCTGTATTGTAAGTTCTTCGCTATCAGCCCGGGTATCTCAAAAGCTGTTTGTAGGTTTATCTCAAGGAGAATGTTTATTCTCTTCGACAATGCGTTCTGTGATATTAAATCAGTCTAGTAAACCTACTGTGGTTACACCTCTGCCTAACCCTTCAGGGAAATGAGGCGTGATTTTAAATTATTTTTAATTTTTACGGGTAAAAGTTTTTTCTAAACCAAATTACAGAAATAAATGTCAGCCCTGAATTGGGTGATGGGATTTAGTCAGTAAAAGTCTAACACTCCCTTCCGCTCCACCCAGAGAGGGAGAAGTAATTGGATGATTTCCCACCCTCAAAAAAAATGCCTGAATTGTGCCATACATAAATTCTGTTGACATTTAAAAGTGTGAAGATTATCAAAAGCGAAATAATCATCATACATACATACATTGTCCCATATTAATACGTGTGATTAACGAAACACGTTTTCTTCTTCCATATTTTCACGTCCATCATCCGTTTTCTTTAAAAAAGTTAAATGATTCCCGAAAATCGATATCGATATTTTCCGATTATCCGGGAAAAATGTTATGGATGTTAAAAGTCTGCTACTTCCTTTTTAATTATATACTAGATTAACTGATGGTGAAGAACGGAGAAGATTTCCTCAAACGCCTGTTTACCGCATTGCCGTTGCTTCAAAACCCATACCTACATACATACACAGTTCCATCTTAATCTGATAGATTAAGGCCAGATTTACGACTGAGGATTCACGCTTTAATTCCAGCATTAAATAAAGACGTGACCCTTATTCATGGTGTCTGGTTTACGGTGTAATTGAATGGTGAACTAGGTCATTTTACTTTGAAACTAGGTAATTTGCCTAAACTTATCTATTTGTAGGTTTAGGTGAAGCTTGTTTTAGAATTAAATAACAGGGCATCATGACTGAATCCTCCGAAGTGTTAGGCAGAGATTCACATATACTACACCCGCTTTTAGCCATACTTGCTCATTGCCTTCAACCAGGCTCAAATCCAGACACCGAGCTGCTACAGGATTCCAGTGAAATTCCAGATGGATGGAAACCTAACAACACTTTTCCCGGTCCTGGAAATCGAATCCAGGACCTCATGTTCCGCAAGAGACGCCCCGGGCGTCGGGAGACGCGTGACGGTCACCGTAAGCGCGGGCCTGCGGGCGGTGAGTAATGGGTAGCTCACCGTCCGATCACGACCAGGCCCGTGCCAGGGGGCGCGTACGTGTTCCACACGCGCTTCAAAGAGATGTCAGCTTGTGAAGGGGCCCATTAGGCCGAAGCCTACCGGGTAAGTGGGATTGTCCGAAAGGGTTACCGCTACCCCGGGACATAAAGGGCTGAGGAAGGAACATACATGGGTTTTAGTCAGTAAGAGTCTGACACTCCTTTCCACTCCACCCAGAGCGGGAGGAGTCATTTGATGATCTCCTAACCTCAAAAAAAAAGGACCTCATGTTCAGCAGTAGCGCTTGCGGCCACGACTTCAACAACACAGTCAATACTATCAGTTACATTAAACTTTTGTAGCTTAGTGTAATTCATAGTGTTGTCTACCTCATTTTTCTTTCCTCCATTTAGAAATATTAAGGTGAAAGCTACTGGGTAGCCGTAATTTTAAATTTTCTTACATAATTACAATTTGCAGGTAAGTATTAGGTTTTATATTGATCAAAACATAATTTGCGGACGTAATGTACATCTAAGTAGTTTCAGTAGACTTAGGATACATCAGACATTTTAATAATTACAGAGACTATATAAATAGTAATTTCGTAGGGTTATATATTATTATTTCATGAAATCGTAACATTTAAGGGGAAATTTAGCTTACAGATTTGTATTTCTAATTATAAAATATCTCCTTGAGCATACATCCTAACAGTGACCCGAAAATTGCCAAAAATGAACGAAAATTTGAATTTCGCGGGTTACTCTAGCGCTTCATACTTAAATTAACTCATTACAATACCTACTTGACCTATCTTAACACATAAATAGGTACAGACACCACTGCACAAACTGTCAAATTTTCCCATTTAAAAATGTACCTTATGCTTTTGTAAAAAAGTTGAAAAATTATAAAAGAAATTTGACAGATTGTGGTAGCTTGATTTGCTGGCCTCAAATCTCAAATCAAATTCAAGTCTGGCAATAACGCGTACAGGTACCTACCTAATGACTGAAACGTGAACACGATATTTCAAAATCTATTTTATTCTCAAATTCTACCATTCAAATATAATTCACAGCTTCATTTCTCCCACATTTCGCTAATTTGAAATTACGGTGATCACGTTATAATCGTACATCTGGCTGTTACCCTAAATCCATTAGAGTCCTAGGACGAGTAATTACCCAAACGACTGTAGAATCTAGGGATTATTTCTCTTTACCTAAATTACCTGCAGATATAGTTGGCAAAGTAAATTGCCAATGGTTTGTCTGGTAATAGGTACTATTATTTCCAATGTATTTAAACCATCTTAATGACCGCACTGTATAGTGGATCCAATGAAATTAGCTAGCAAAACTCTACAGACATGTTAGGTACTCGTAACACTATAAAACAATTTCTTCTTCTCTAATTTCAAATAACTGCAGTACCAGCCGTTGACCTAAAACAAAAAGCATCATTTCTTTTTGTTTTAATATTTTTAGTTAGCTGATATCTACTCCATTGACGCAATCGTCTGTGAAGTTTTGCTAGCTAGTTTTATTTGCCGTTTTATACATATAAAGTTACTGCATATACAAGGGAAAAGGAAGGCCCATGTACAAAAAGACGAGAGGAACTAACATACCTAAGCCTTCAATGAATTCACTTGGATTAGTTTCCAAACAAAATGATTTTATTTGTGTAAGACTGTAAAATAAATAGAACTAGTGCGTAATTTGAACTATTTTTGTAATTCGTTTAAAATAATTATCATCCTACTACTATTATAAAGGCGAAAGTTTGTAAGTATGGATGTATGGATGTTTGTTACTCTTTCACGTAAAAACTACTGTATAGATTTGGATGAAATTTGACACAGAGATGGTTTATATCCTGGATTAACACATAGGATATTTTTTATCCCGGTAGAACATTCCTGTGGGATAATTTCCGACCTCCACGCGAGCGAAGCCGCGGGCAGAAGCTAGTCATTCATAATGGAGTTACGACTGACATCTGTAGGTGTCGACCTTCTATGAATATGATTTCAGAATTTATAAATATGTTTTTAAATATTAAAATAATAACAAAATATAACTGTACAGAATATTTTAATAGCCAGCATTAGTTTGGCCCAAGACACACTGAATAACGTCACACCACCTTTTGAGCAAATGTGTCAGAATTTATTTATTCATCGTATATACGATGAATTAATACATTATAATACATCGTATATCAATGCAGCATCGCTTAATTACTTATGTCAATTTAATGGTCAAAAATATGTTTTAAAAGGTTTTTTGGTTCTTGTAAAAAAGTTTCACTTTTTTTTACGACTAGTTGCCAAATAAATGGGTTCTTTATTTTATAGTAGAATATTGCTGGAATTACGGTTTTAAACGTCATCTTTATGTCTGCATTTACTCCAGCACTATCGTCCTTTACTCCTCTAAAATGCCATCCCCCATTTTCAGTCATACCATCCTACTTCCTTAACTTACTCCAGCTGCATTAACTGGTAAATTAGTTTTAATTCCCCTTTTTATACCCCAAATTTTAATGCTATTCTACCTAACTATTCGTCATCTGAGCTCATCCCAGATCATATCGGGAGGGTCCAGCTAAGTAATTTATACAAACATGGCGCCTGGGGTTACGAATACGTAGGGTTATAACAGTAACATTAGTATTTAAGCATGCGACAGGCATGGAGCGGGTTAATAGTGGTGTTGCCATGTGAGACGGGATATAGGTTTGGTAGTTTTTGGGACAAAGTGGGTTTGTAAGTATTGTAAGTTTTTAAAAGCCAGCAAACGTCTCTCCGTCCTAAAATTAAAAGTTATGCACAAAAATACCGTAATGAACATGAAAATCAATTCACAAAAACTATTTACATGTAAATGATTTTATCAATATGATGTGCTCTTCTATAAGTAATGAGGCGCTTATACCTAAGTTTGCGATGTACAATAATAAAGTAACAGTGTACTCATTGTTGAACAGCCTAATGATAAATAAATAAATATTTGTATTTACCATATTCCATCCATATAACCCAATTAATCTTTTCATTTATCAATTGTCTCTAATCTGGAAAAAATGAACTATATTCACATAATATATAATATAGAATCTGCACATGTTGCGTGGAGTTTCTTCACCGTTCTTCTCCATACTGGGTAGGTACCTACTACGTTTCATCTTTCTGTCAGACCGACCCCTTGACAATTCAGAAATCTTAGTAATTGGTTTATTTTAAATAAATGCTTCAAGTTTGAGTGATTATGATTCATGATTTATTTAAATAAATCCCTCCAGAATTATTATGAAATTAATTATCTACCTCTCGTGTCCACATTATTTATTAAAATCCTAACCGACACCGCCCGCGTGGGCACCCTACCTAATGGCGGTCATGCCTTACTCGTCTGCCGTTAAAGACATCTGACGATGGTTAAATAATAATTAGGTCGCGCACGTGTCTCCGACCACGTATGGTGTTATGAGGACTATGAAATGTAATCGCTTGGCATGATAGTGGAACCGACCCTTAAACTTGGCTGCAACTTTTATCTGCATTTCGAGATTTATGTTTCGACGTTTGCTGATCAGGGCTTTGTTTGAATTAATAGTACGGTCGCCAGGGCATCAAGTTATACGAAATTGGGATTTTCTCCACATGTCTTTTTTTTTTAAATCATGTCGTTGTCGGTTAAGTTCATAATCGATTAAGAAGATTTGACAGTTTGTGGTAACTTGTTCACGTGGTTGCCACTGTACCTTTACTAGTGATAAGTCTGCATTAATTGGTCAGATAGAAAATCATTTATTTAGCGTAAGTACAAAAGAAAATCTAATAGCTCAATACAATTAAATGATTAGAAATTACTGGAATATAAAGAAAATACAAGGTGATTGGAAACTTTTAATTAAAATTTAATTATCTAATAGAAATAAATTTACCCTAAATCAAATGTAGATATGATATAGTAGAGAGTTCATCCATTAGGTTTTAGTCAGTATGAGTCTTACACTCCCTTCCTCACCACCAAGAGCGGGAGGGGTAATTTGATGAATCCCAACACAAAAAAAAAATGGCAGGCACTTTACTTGGTGTGTTCAATTTTGTCACCACTGTTCTCAAAACGGCGAACGAAACCATCGTGAGGAAACAAAAAGACGTCATGTCCTAGAACCAAAAATTCGAACACAAATGTGACATCCACCAACTCGCACTGGGCCCGTGTGGTAGATTACGGCCCACTTCCTTTCAACGAGTGGAGGCCTGTATGACAGCAATGAGAACAATATAGGCTTTTTTTTTTAAGGCTGGGACATCATCCAATGACTGCTCCCGCTCTGGGTGGAGCGGAAGGGAGTGTCAGACTCTCACTGACTAAAACCCATCCATGTTCCTTCCGTAGCCTTTTATGTTCCGGGGTAGCGGTAACCCTTTCGGACAATCCCGCTTAAACATTATAGGCTGATCATGCATTCTTATTTACGACACCCAGAATTAAAACAAATGGTTTAATAACCCTGCCCAGTACCAAATTCGACTCACTATAGTGACGTCAGTTCATATTTTTAACAAATTGTTTCGTCTATGTCGCGCATGCGTCATAAGGCGCATATTGTTGTGTGTCTAAAAGCAAGACACCGCGTCTGTCTTTTGATCTATAGACATAAAGTTGTGCTTTTCGTTTGGTCCAAGTTATAAGCTGAAGACTTGTCAGTTTTTCTATCCATAATTCGTTTTTAAAAACAGTATCAATCTGTCGAGTTTTTTCCTAATTGTGTCATTGTCAGCTTTCAGTCTAACTAGATGCAGCTGTATTTTCTATCTGACACTCACAACCCAGTTACTGGGCAGCACGTACCAGTAGTAGTAGTAGACCTAGTAGGTAGTAGACCCAGCTCCTTTTCAGTAACTTCCTGTCAATCGGATTCCTGCAGAGCAATATATAAAGATACTATAACTTAAATCAAAGTCACCACGCCTTCGCCTCTTCGTTATTCCTCACCCACTTCAGCTTATGACCCACACCACAGCCTAAAGACGTCACACAAAAATAAAATTCCTCACTTAACTTAGTACTACTAGGAACCGAGTGCCTTTGTGACGCTGCATTTTCTTAAGCTGTTGCTATGCCACCCACACATGAAGCTTCTTATTACTTATTGTGATACTCCTCTAGACAACCCACTTCGGACATAATAGGCCTTTTGATGAAGGAACTACATAATATGTTAGTTTTGTTATTTAATCAATCTGCCTAGCCTTTTCCCAACTATGTTGGGGTCGGCTTCCAGTCCACCAGTATTTTATATGGAGCGACTGCCTATCTTACCTCCACAGCCCAGTCACTAACCGGGTAATACGATACTCCTTGGTAAGACTGGGTGTCAGACTTTCAGGCTTCTGACGACCCGTAAGGACTGTCAAAGATCCTCGTATGACAGCCTGGCTTAACGTGCTTTCCGAGGCACGGAGGAGTCTCGATATGTAAAGATGGTCACCCATCCACGGAACAACCCCGGCAAGCGTAGCTTAACCTGATGGTTCGATCCGTGCGGCTTTTATTACTTAGCTACAAGCTACTCTCCTGGTTTTGTTATTAAATAAGGTCGCATAAAAGTTCTAGCCAAGCTAAAATACGAATTGGGCGGCTTAGGTTAGCCGCATGCATAGTGACCTGAGGATGGACGGCGCCGTCGAGGTCGGTCCATCAAGAGGTGGTGACATACCTAGACGAATACCGCATAGGATGGATCGAGGTGGCTCTAGCCCATACACTGCCATGAACACGTATGTGTATTGGAGGAACTGAGCTTGGAATAGCACAAAAAATAGTGGCAGTGTTTGTGCTAGAGAAAGATGTCTGGAAGAATTTGGGAGACGCCTTTGCTCAGCAGTGGGACAGTGTATGCTAAGTAAAAAAAAATGTTTTAATATTATATCGAGTGCCGTGACTAATGAGAGTACGTAATACAAGTACACTTCAGCTGACCCTTTCGAGAAATACATGCGTGCACTTATCGTGATAAGAAAAGCGTAGATAAGGTTAATAAAAATCATACTTTGTTAAATCAAATAATAATTACCTATTTATTCCCCTTTGAACAATCAATCGTAATTATTAAGTTTTAAATAATAATTATAAAAAAAAAGAAATATTTAAAATGGGACACAACTGGAGGATTTTCTATTGTTAATAGAAAGAAGATCTATACTTGGTGATACTTCAAACTTTCATCTTTATATCTTTTTACAACCGACATAATTTCATATTTTAAATCGAATTTTATTCTTGGATCTATACTTTGTAAGTCAGGCAGCAGTGATAATAAAAACTGTCGGTCTGGCTCTTCTCGCTCATTTTTGGCTCTTTTATTTTTTATATGGTCTGCAAGCATGTTAAACACACTTTCTTCTATAACTTCTCTTTCTTCTGTATCTTGTCTTTCTTCTGTTTGTTTTCTTTTTGGTGTTGTTTGAGCAGAAAGTCCTTTATTTTCGCTGAAACTCGCTGAACTTCTAGAATTATTATCATTATCACTGTCGTCTTTCTCATCATATCCAATGGTTTCAATATGGGAAATGCGATCTTCGTCTTTTTTTGCCCTTACCTCACAAACTGGTTTTAAGAATAGTAAATTGTCATAATATGCGTAAGGTTTCGTCGGTTTGATTCCCGATAAAGGATTTGCCATCTTCTTTAGGTCTCGTATGAATGCGTCTCTAACGCTTTTCCATTTCCTCTGCAAGGTTGCGACTGTAAAAAAAGAATTTTGTTCTTAGTTGCTGGTTAGGCTTGCTGGTTTCCTCATGATGTTTTCCTTCACCGATTTTTATACAATACCGCTCATGAATCCGTAAATTCAGAGGTGCGTACCTTCGGTTTGAACTCGAGACCTATACCTTGGTAGTCCGACGGTCACAACACTGCCTAATGGTGGAAACCAGCATTTCGAGAGATATTACTCAACAGTATGTTAAGCTAAGCTAGAGGCCCATGGGCAGCATATTAACTCTGACACCAGGTTAATCACTAACCACACGAAAAGATGAAGAGGCAAAAAATCATTTGGAGAAATTTGACAGTTTGGTATAACTTGGTGCGCTGGCGACCGTAAATTACATTACTTACTACTAAATATATCAATCAGTTCAGATTGACACCAAAACAAAGTCCATAATCACAAATACTATCTACAATCAGTCATATCGGATGCACAGTCAACCGCACGTAAGTTGAACTACGAATACCGACCTTACTGCTCCGTATTAAAGGCACTGTGAAAGTGAAACTTCTATCTACGGTTGACTACACATTTAGAATTCTGAAAACGCGCCCACGCGCTCAAGACACTCCGCTGATGACCACCAACGCGGCCGGCCGGCATCGGCAGCCAGCCGCGCCGTTATCGCGGTACAAAAAAGTTATTATTGCGAGACACCCCTCGCGAAGCCACGAAACAATAGAGTTCTAAGTTGAGGGCGTTACGAATTATTTTTATTACCTACTTTGTTTTCTAGTTTTTAACTTTTTTATCCATTTTTCAGGATACATTTGAGCGTTTTGTAAGAGGAAATACAATCAATAAAGACTAAACATTATGACGATGTCTTACGATACAATACACGAGAAAAGTGTGTGAATCCGCTATCAGTAAAATGCATTGATTATGATGAGTAGCTCAATATGACACCGCACTGCACCACGTATTTTTACCGAGGGTTCGTATATTGGAAAGGAGTAAATGAAATAACACAATAAGCGGGGTATGTAGCATATATTCACTACAACTACAACTTTCAATCAAAGTCAACTTTCTATCATGTACATTTAAATAAATAAATAAAGGCTCGCCTAAAAAAAAACAATTGTTTTAAGGTAAGGTAAGAAGGTTCCTCTATAACGAGTAACTTAACTATATCGAGATCTAACTCGCCGCCAACGCCATCTATCGAGCCAAGGGTCAAACCTTGCACATTATGCTATCGAATATTGATCTCGCCATGATTTCGCTGTACATTTATGTACGAACACCACAAAAAAGCGACCTTCATGCGGGGCGAAGTCGGTACAGCTTATAAGTAAATAATTTAAAGATTAACCTACCTATGAAACTTCTTTCTGCATCGGATGACAGGTAGTAGTTCGTTACGAATGTAGCGCACACTTCTTCCCAAGCTTCACGTTTCAACGCCCTATCGCTATATTCCTTAACCCTACAATCCCATATTGTTGGGCGCACTTCTATTTCATTAATTAAACGTGTAACAGAATAATTCCACGAATCGTTCATTTCGAAACGCGCGTATTTGCTCGCAATGTGCTAACTAACTGACGGCGTAGAACGCGAACGCGCGTCGAGGGGCAGTGAGACGCAAGCGCGGGGCTAGTCGATACATCCAGCGTTATTGTCAGTGCCTCTACCATGAGTTGTTATCGACAACTTACTCGCTAGCGCTGAACTCGCTAGCGTACAAACGTGGATCGTGTAGATTTTGAAAATGCTTGTACCATGAGATTTACGGAGGCGCTAACGTGAGCTCGATAGATCATGTTGTCTAGCTAACTTCACTCCACTCGTAGAATACTTTCGTCTATGGGTCACTACTTATATTTTGTTTCTTTCTTTCCCGCTAATAAGAAGACAGAACGGCTCTTAAGCTCAAAATGTAGTGTTATCGCTATGCTAAAAATGTTAAGACAATCAATATCACAAAATAAACCAACTAATTAAAAAAGTTTACAATTAGTGAACTACATACGGTATCAAGTGGCTTTTGAATTTCGAGTGGTTCTTGTAACGTCACAGTAGTCGTCTATTCAATTTGTATTTTTGTTTGTTGATGTTGTGTCACAGAGGTGCTTGTGTGGTTTAAACAGAATGAATGTTGAATGTTTACAACAGTTGACTATTTGGATTATTTAATACAATGAGGACCAGTGTTTCATACTTTCAATTGATAGTGGAGTTCATGGAAAGATCTGTCTCAACTTTCTACTAAGTACCTACTAATATCAAATTAAATCAAAAATATTTATTTGTAAGAATATGGTACAATAGGTGTTATATTATTGGTTCCAGCATATGCTACAATTAATTGACGTATAATTATTCCTTATAATTATCAAAAAAACAAAGCTTATAAAATACCTATTACTATCAACTACTATAAAATATAACTATAATCTAAAACGTAAAGTTACAAAATTCCCAAATAGTTGCGCCTATTTAATAAGTTAACATATTCTATGCTGAATATGCTCTTGCAGACATTATTATGAGTACACTCAAAACGTATTCAATGTTAATGTAAACACTTGTTTCACACGCCAAAATGCTACTGAGCAACGTAACTTCTACCGTAAGCGTATAGCTCGCTAGCGCCTGTCGAATTAGTGACTCATGGTAGCGTTTGGTATGGTGACAGCTAAAAAACGTTAGTGACTATCGTATAGATTACGTTAGGATTTTAACCTATCGTAATCTATAGTGATCATGGTACGAATTTTAATTCTTTCTGTGACCGCTAGGGGCGCTGTACAATATTTCATACAAATAATTTACGGAGACGCTAGCGAGTTTTGTGTGTGTAAACTCATGGTAGAGGTACAGCTCGCGCGTATACGGGCGTTTTCGCGTCGTCCTCAGCTGTCGACTTGCGCGCTGACTGGCGTGGGAAAATGAACTTCATGTCGCTGCGTATAACGTCCGTTCTGCAATGCAGGGGCGTTCACAACCGTTTCATGTCGTCATGCCGCGTGTTCTTAGCGTGCGAAAACGAGTTTTAAGTTGCCGCCATAACGGCCATTATTCAATAACATTTTTACACAGTAGGCAGGTACAAGTAAAACGGCTATCGCAACATATTGCAAAGCAAATAATAAGATAACATGTTTGTGTTTTGTTCATAATTCATTGTAATAAAATTTAATTTGAATAAATGACTTTTGATTTGATTTTGATTTTGATTGAAATAATAGTTTTTAGCTAACAAGGACACGTAATTGTTAATTATAATACAGTAAGAACATTACGGGCCCTTTTTGGCCACAAGCTATAATATTATTTCAATATTGAAATCTATTATTTTAAAGTTTCGTTACGATTTACCCCTGCGTTCCATTCACCCCGTTTTACTGTACTACGAAATACAAATAAATTGACAGAAATTAATTTCTTTATTCTTATTAATACACACTAAAATGCGTAAATGAACCGAGTTATCTATGTACACCTTCCTGTCCCGAATCCCGTTACTTAGTCAAGTCAGCCGTGAACCAGTTACTAAGATATCGGAAATTACTTAACATGCTACCATCTGGTACCTAATGCCACTAAGTAGTGACGTTGTGTGCAATTTAGGGGAACTTAGTAGGTACCTACCTGACGAAACTAGCCCAGTATTGAGACGGAGGGGATTATGAACGGGATGAAAAGGTGGTGGTACTCGATGTTTGGTGGGTATAGGATGCTACCGCGGATTGGCTGAATTTGTGTTTATTGGATTCAAATTAGTGTTAGCAGTGATAGCCTAGTGGTATGACCGTCGGACTGCCAAGTCATAGGTGTCGTGTTCGAACCGAAGGCATGCACCTCTGATTTTACAGGTTCATGTGCGTATTGTAAAATTATCACTTGCTTAAAAATCTGTGAACGAAAACATCGTGAGGAAACCAGCATGTCTGAGAGATATTTCTCAACAGCATTTGAAGCTAAGTCAGAGGCCCATGGGCAGCATAAAAACTCTGATACCAGGTCAGTCACTAACTACACGAAAAGAAGAAGATGAAAAATTCATGTTTTTAGGTATTTCTTTTTTAGTTTGGTTTCAAATTCTTATTGAATGATTTGGGTAATGAAGAGATGCAAATGAAACTACTGCTGCGATTGGCTCAATACTCATTAGTTGTTAGATACATCTCGTATATTGTATACTAAAATATATATAATAAATATGTCAAAGAAATAAATCACCAGTCCAACCAATCCAAATATCATTCTACCTCACAGACCCTTCATAAAATTAATAAAACATACCACTTGCTCGTCGAACGCTAAACTTCGCCAATATTTACTACATCAGCCCGAAAATATAAAAGTTGTTCCCGCAACGGGGTAGAGCATCGTGCTCCCGCGCCGCCCGTAAAATTTTACAACGCAAAACCATTGCAAACTGTAAAATTTTGAAACGGGACGATTACATAAGGATATGTGTAGACCGGACTTAGTGTGGGTGTTCTTTGCTGGCTATCTGCACTCTTTATTGTTTGTGAATATCGGTGTTTTAGTGCGAGGAGTTGGTCGAAGAGATAAAATGGTGGTTTTATCGTTAACTGGGCTGTTGAGCAGCGAATGTGGGTCCATCTTAGATGGAAGTGGTAACAGTGCTGTCTTTAGTTGAGACTTGCTTCTGCCCGCGGCTTTGACCGCGTCGATGTTGGAAATTGTTACATTATTGGAGTTTAGGATCCCAAATTTTTTCGAAAATATAATATAGCCTATGTCACCTGGGGATAGTGTAGCTTCCCAACAGTGAAATATTTTTTAAATCGGTTCAGTAGTTTCGGCGCCTATTAAATACAAACAAACAATCAAATCTTTCCTCTTTAAAATTAGTATATCTTTCGTTGAGAATAACTTCTAGCTGCGGCTTCTCAGCGTGAATTTTCTGTGTTATAGGATATTATGTTTTATATTAAAACAAACATTAAAAAATATTCTATGACACTTGGCAGTACTGTAGCTTCCCATTGAGAAAATATTCTTTAGAATCGGATCAGTAGTTTCGAAGATACAACATACATAACTACAAACCTCTCTATAATATTAGTATAGTAGATTGAGGATCAATGTTGCCAGACTATGGTGTTATACATAAATAACTATAAAAAGTTAAGAATAATGTATAGTTAAACTCTTATTACATCGAATGTTAGTCTCAAAACAAGTTACTTCCAACAATTAAAAAAATCACGGTTTTTACAAGAGATATTATTATTATGTACTTATAGAACATAAAACAAACAAACAGCTTGAATAAAAAATGATTATTTGGTACAATACAAGAAATACATACATTAAATAAAACAAAAAAGAAACGATTATGTGAATAGAAACAGTTTCTAAGATCCCAAATAATAATTGTGTCATTGACCAAAACTGCTCAAAACAGTCTTCACTTAACTCAATTCATTCTTACTAGGTAGCTAAATAACAGAATTATTATATTTTCCCCGATCCCTCCTAAACCCATGTCCTAACTACAGTCCCACTTTTCAGCAGTGTGTGCCGCGCCTAAGCGTGGCTCAATTTATGTTAATGTCTCCTCGTGAATAATACACGCGTTCCCGAGTGCTCGCCATATTTATGACGATTAGCGTGTCATCGACGCTTTTTAGGATATCTCTCTCATACTACACTGTCGAAGGGGCTCGTGGCTAAATAATAACAGACGTACGGGTCGTTCAAATGTAAAACACACTTCTTTGGTTACCAAACCACCGTGCTTCCGAAAACACATTAAACCGTTAGTTCCTGTTGTGATTCGTAGATCTTTGACAGACATTACAGGTACTCAGAAGCTCAAAATTCTGACAACCAGTCTTACCAAAGCTGTATTATCCATAGTAAGTGGGTTGTGATTGTGATGGTCAAAGAGTCAGTCGTCTCCAGGTAAAATCCATTTACATCGGATTAGATGCAGCTGCATACTTGCCTGCTGAATACTTAGACTGCAAGTTGAACCCATCAAGTGGGAAAAGGTTAGGCAGATTGTTTTTGCTCCCTTACCTGTTTGAACGCCAGAGCATAAACGCACGCGCGTGCCCTTCACGCCAAGCTATAAAAAATTTATCATGAATTTTCCAATGTACATGGAGACTTTTAATTTGTTGCATGTCATTAAATACGTACGAGAGCTTAAATTTTTAAGATATCTATATAAAAAGTAATGATTGGATTGTTTCTTTCGTGTTATTAATGCGCCGAATTGTCACATATTTGTGTCGTTGGCGTACAGGGCAAGCTATTGCTTGTCACGAATATATGACAATGGCGTTCAAAAGGTTAATAATGAAAATCCCTCCAACACTTCCACAATGGGGAATGAAACCTAGGACCTCATGACAGCAGTAGCGCTTGCGGCCACTAAACCAATAATGCAGCAAACATTAGATTATGACCATTTAAAATATCTTCATCAAAGAAACGACATTCAATAAGCTTCGCATCACAGGCACACTACACCTGTGTCAACTAATAATTCGCAAGCCCTCTACCCATTCCCTTCCCATTCAAACAAACACAAGATGACAAACTAATTAACTATATTTAGTCCCCTCAAACTATGCCAGAAATTCACACAGCAAAGTAAATAATTACTCAAATACATTTCGCTTCAAGCAAATTAATCAAGAGAACCGCAAATCAAACGATACCACTGTATTTGAGACACCATCGTACTAAATATATAAACCTTCATCCCTTTTACAAAAGGTGGATGAGCAGACAACACAAGCTCGCTACGGAGCGCTGCTTCCCTCTATAAATTACTCGTCTCCTTGGCACAAAGTTATAGTTACGCAACACACGGAAAAACCAACCCTATTCTAAATGGTATAGAAGTAGTACAAACCGCATTGGTTAAAGTGGTTTTCTGTGAATAAAGATGAATGGCTGAGCCCAAGTGTCACACGGTAGGTGGTCTTTGACTGACGTTCCTTTACTTACTCCGTATATCGCATGTTCTGTTTTTAATTTTACTCTCCCAACCATACTGGGACGTCCTGCTTGAAATTCTGCATTTCTGTCAGATGGATAGAGGGATTGTTTGACTGGAGTGTTGGACGTTACAGCTGGAATTTGAAGGAGTGTTGGGGTGACATTATGAAGTTGGATGACGGACATCTGATGGATGTTTTGTGGATAGGTGAAATTGGATTTATAATCTTCAAAACCGATGTTAGTTAGTTGCTGTCTTTCGTGTTTTTAGACTATCAGTTTTTGGGTTTTCGAAAAACATTTTTGTTGGTTACACCAAATAGAATTAATTGTTACAACAGCAACGTATTCAGGAAAGGAGGAGTTCACAATTAATGCAATTAACGTCTTACCCAGGATTTTTATGAGTTAAATACGATATCAAATTAATAACGATCCTTGAAATGCTAAGGAAAATAACTGAAGTGACTTTCTGTACGAAGCGAAGAACGACAAATAGTAACCTAACTTTATCTAATTTGTTCCGGGGTGGAAAAATATTCATGGATGTCTCCGGGGCTATCAGACTCTTACTGACTGAAAACTGCCGCGGTGTTCCCTTCCCACATTTGGGCTGGAGATCAAGGAAACGTAACCTAACTGTGCAGTGAATTTTATTATTATCAAGCACACTTAGGCCCGGCGCCCATTGGCGGCACGGCATGGTAAGGTTTTTTAGGCGAACATTGAAATTTAAACTTTATTTCCATACTGTTAAGTTATATCTTTATTCGTTGCCTAAAATATATTGCCGAGCCGTGCAGCAAATGGGTGGCGAGCATTAACATTGAAATTTTAACTTAATTTCCATACAATTAAGATAACATTTTATTTGACGCCTAGAAATACCTTGCCATGTCGTGCCGCCAATGGGCGCTAGGCCTTAGACTGATAAATCATAATGAAATTATGTTTACTTCTCTAAATAGACACACATTTACTCGTTATAAGAACACTTATCATTTTATGAACAGCTCCATTTTAATTCCAAATTCACTCATCCGAAAAACCACAGAGACAAACATAAAAATGACGCAACGTATTTTAATGCTCTCATAAATTATGTCATTCGGCACTGCTCGGCTCCGTTCGTAAAAAGTCGTGAATATATCGTTGGTTAGTTATAACAAATGGCTGTGGGCCCTTCGGAGGCACTTGTCAGTTTCAAACGTACGCCGAGATGAATTGTTACAGAAAGCTAGGTGGCACTGTTGGTTAGCTGGAGTTAATTGGATTAGGTGAGAACGTAGCTTAAAAGTTAAGTGACAAATGAATAAATTTGGGTTTGAAGATTAAAAAGGACAGCTTTGGTCATAGATAATTAGATAGTAAAAAGGAGTTGTTGTTACAGTTTTAGTCTTAAAAAGAACATCCAGTTTGGTCACTGATATATGTAAGTACCATTTTGTAAAAAGGTGTTTTTGTTACATATATTGTGTATAAGTCGTAAAAAGAAAAGGCAGTCAACATATTTGTTGGAAGGGCTGTCGCTCATAGTTTGTCTACATAATCCTAACGTAAAAAAGTCAATCATACGTCAATAGTGACAATTTCACAGTAGCAGCACATTTATAACGTAACGTTTACTGCAGTCTTCGTAGTTTAAGTGACGTTTGTACCACTGGCTTTCAATTGACCGTACAACCCTAGATTTCAACAAGGACTTTTGCAACAACTCTTAACTTTTAAACTGCACACAATTTTAATCCTCGTTTATAGTAAATGGTGCCACCTGCCCTGAGATACAGTTGTCAACTAAGTGGCGCGGTGTGTGGCCCATCATTAGTGGGAACTTATCTTCATTGCCTGTGTGTGTGTGTTTGTGTGTGTGCAATCTACGTCACTATCCTCCTATCCCTTTCCTATCATATCCTGTAGTACATGGGTGTAATTAATGTTCGGTACAAAGTCGGGAAGTTTAATGGTAGTTTTGGGAAACAAAGACTGTTTTTTGTAGATAAATTATGTTATTTCTCTATCTATCTATCTATCCTCTGAATTATCACTTCAAAGTAACTGATGGACTCTACTGATAATACCTTTTTTTAAGGCTGGGAAATCATCCAATGACTTCTCCCGCTCTGGGTGGAGCGGAAGGGAGTGTCAGACTCTTACTGACTAAAACGCATCCATGTTCCTTCCTTAGCCCTTTATGTTCAGGGGAAGAAGTAACCCTTTCGTAACTGATGGACTCTACTGATAATGCCCAGTTAGATAAGGTATTGGCTTAATTCTTTAAATGTTTTTTTTTAATTGTTTTAATTTAGGGTTAGCACACTTAATGAGTTTTCTATAGTTACTTGATTTACTTCACTTTTGTTTTAACTAGGTATTTTAGAATGCAGCACAAAAATATTTTCCTAATTAAAAAAAGAAACTTAAATAATTACTGTATGTAAGTTTTGTATGAAGAGTAGGGTTTTGTAAAGATTTTTTATTGGGTATAACCTAGAAAATGTTGTTGGTCACACATTTAGCCATTTATTTTTGTATGTATTTCTTCAAAATGTAATGTGTGACTGTTTGTTTTCCCAAATTAACAAAATAAAATAAATTGGCTGATGCCAGTGACCGTTCCTGAGGTCTGCGCGGTGCGGGAGGGGTGACAGCTGTCACAATTGACGAATCAGCGGGCTCTCGCGTCGTAGTCGTCCACCCGATACAACACCCGTCTTGTTGAGGAAATCTTTTCTATGAAGAATGACTGGCAAACTTTACCAAATGATTTTAAACCTTAATTCGTTAAATGCTAAATTCAAAATCGATTGATTAAATTTGACAGTTGTTAGTAACTTGATGTGCTGGCGACTAGACTTCTGAATTGAGTGAAAATAAGATAGGTTATTACAGGTACTAACTTAATTCTCGAATAATTTGTGATCGAAATTCAGCATGTAGGTCTCTTTATCACTTATCTTATTTTCAAATTATTGTATTGAAAGCTCTATCAAACAGTTTATTAATTTACAATTTTCTTTATTGCTTTTTGTTACGGTGTACCATCAATATTAGTTAAAGTTTGTTTACAGCGTGTTCATTGGCTCGTCATTTTCCGTGATAAAATTGCCTGAGAGCTTACGTTCTACGCATAAAAAGTAAAAGTTATATTGAAATTCATCTTCTTATCCAATTATTTTGAGGATACTGAAAGTTGCTCTTAATATTTTGTCGCTTGGTTCGGAAAGGACTCACAACAAAAATATTCTAATAATATCAGCCTAGTTTTTCCATGATGCAGCTTAATAACAGTATTTTACTTGGAACGGCCGCTTATCTGACCCTTACACCTTAGTCACTAACTAACACGATACCCTTTGGTAAGACTGGCTGATAGTCTCTTGGACTTCTAACTGCCCATAAAAATGTTAAAAAATTACTACTAATCTAAAATCGCGACAAAAAAAACAGCTGTTCCATACATTATGCTCGCATTACTTGTCACAATGTAGGGAGCAGCTGATTTTTTTTTGGTGATTTCAGGTGTGTTCCCGTAGTAAAAGTAATAATGATGAGTACAATAACCCCTTAACATAATGCCTATGACCTCAATTTCACCCTGTACAGACGCCAGTACAAGCTATCCCTAACTGTCAAATTTTCTAAATTAAATTAAAAATGAACCTTATGTCTTTGCAATAAAGTTGAAATACTATCAAAGAAATTTGACAGATTGTGGTAACTTGATGTGCTGGCCTCTGTACATACACGGTGTATAAAAGGAAACTATTTACACTAAATTATAAAAAAAAAATGACTATCTAACTAACTATACAAAAACAAACGAAGTACTCGTCCGCATCGCTGTCTTCCGGCAACGTGCCTGGAAAACTGGCAGTATTGCCACGGATATAAAGATAGAAATCATTTAAGTCTTCACTTATTCATAAGAAGCTACTGTCCATCTAACTAGTTACCTGGGGGCTTTGACAACGTCACACTTTCACTAACGATAACGAAATTAGATAAATCCAAAATGTATAGAGTTGACACAGGCTTTCGAAATGTCACGTGATCAATCGTTTTCGATCCCTAAGTGCTAGACAATGTCAAATTGTGTAACGAAACTCGATCAATACTGCCACACAAATGCCATGAAAAGTGGCGTTCTTGACAATCCGAATCGCTGAGATAAAGAATTGTCAATTCAATAAACAATTTTCGAAATCGAATCGACACGGAGCGATTGACACTTGTCTAGGCAGACTAGACTTGGTTAGATATTCAAAGACGAACACGCAGTACCGCAGCGATAAAGACCGAAATAGGTTTTAAAACCATACGTGTGTAAAGATTAGTTTCCACGCCATTACTGTTTCATATTCTATTTCTAAATCTACTGAAATGTCTTGCAAAGATGATAGTCTTAAATCTTCTGAAATATCTCTTATAAGGTATAAAATTGTTCTAGAATGGGCATAATTCTTAGCACGCATAAATTCTTGAAGTATTATTCTTGTGTGAATGATTGATGATTTTTTTCATCCCTCGTTTGCACGTATCATCATAATGTATTTTTTTATTAATCTTTCTTTCTTTTTCCTGTGGTTAGTAATTAACCTGGTGGTTTATGTTGCCAATGGGGCTCTGACTTAGCTGCACATGCTGGTGAAAAATATCTCTCAGGTTGGCCGGTCTCATCACGATGTTTTCTTTCACCGTTTTTTAAGCAAGCGATAATTATACAATACGCACATTAATCCGAAAATTCGTTAGGCCTTAGGTTCGAACTCGAGTCCTAAGACTTGGCAATCTGACGGTCACTTGTCAGCTTTTCATAATTTTACTAAACCATTGTTTAGCAGTGCATAACACCACCAAGTTTAATTGATATAGTCCGAATATTCTCTGAGTAACACAGCTATTAATCATCCCGTCGATCGGTGAGACGGACAACCGGAAACTATAAAGGTTCCGCGTTTCCATTTGTCTACGATACCCTAAAAAATAAACAACATAACGAAGGGTAAACATTACTTTTTACAATTTACCTTAATATTTCACCTTATATTATTTACCTTCAGTACTTCCAATAAAACACGTAGACAACTAAGAATTACGTCTAAATGGGCGACGTGTCTGAAATTCGTTTTCAGTTCAAATATTGCGCATTTCCCTCCGGGACCGTTACAGAGAATGGGGCTTATATTTTGTAACCCTAATAGGGGCATATCTCGCTTCACTTTAACTCTATAGGGCTTCGTAAACATGTTTATGTTGTCGGCAAAGGGTGTTTTTGACTTTTTATAAAGAGTACTAGAAATTAAAGCACGCTCTGAATGAGAGAAGCATGCTACACATCTGATAAATGCGAATGCACTTATTGCAGATACAACAAAAGAAAACAGAAATAATATAAATTATTACCTACAGAGGTAGAGGGAGACAGTCAGTGAGATCACTACTGACAAAATGAAAGTAAAGACGACAACTCTAAAAAAGTCAATAATTAAACTGCGCTGTGCTATAATTTAAATAAATTGTAAGTAGAGCCCGAGGCTAAGTGACACGGACGTGCAATCTGTTTCTAAATGTCTAATTTTTAAAACATTTGTGGCTAATATCAATTTAAATAACCCACATTATAATCCACTCACACGTATAAAGAACCTAATTGTTTAAAAATCACTCGTTTAAAAATAAGTTTCCACACCATTTCATATTCTATTTATAAATGAACTGAAATGTCTCGCAAAGATGGTGGTCTTAAATCTTCTAACGCCACTCTATATTTTTTTTTTACTTAGCCTACACTGTCCCACTGCTGAGCAAAGGCCTCACCCAAATCTTTCCAGACATCTGTCTCTTGAGCCACCTCGATCCACCTTTTGCGGTTTGCGTCTAGGTCGTCTCTTTATAAGGTATAAAATTGTAGAATGATTTCTGATTCTTACAAAATTCTTCAAATTCATACTTTACCCGCAACCTTCCCATTACGTCAATATTCCAGGAGCGCAATACATAGCTCTAATGATACAATATACACGATCTAATATGAAATGAGTATTATATCCGTGATATTAGCTGATACTGGCAGAAATGGTGCCTTGAGGAATTCGCTTATGAGATATATTCAAGCTTGTTTTCCCTTGTGGGGTAAATACAGCAGAAAGCGGGTTACATGTGTTTCTCGTTACACTAATACATTGCAGGTTTTATTGTCCCACTGCAGGACATAGGCTTCTTTAAATAAAGTCCGGGAAATTAATCGTTAAGGAAACTGACTACCGACTTCTTCCTCTTAGCGTGTCGATGGCAATCCAAATGGACTCGGCCCAGAATTCGGCTATGTGTTTGGCGCTATCACTAGCGTCCATCAGTTCCTGTAACGTGCATACGGCAGGACACACAGGACACGATATTAAGTGTCCCATCGTTTCTGGAACAGCACCACATTTACACTACAAGGCGGAGTTTTCTATGAATCCTGACCTACTTAAATTGTCTGTATATTCAAATCTTAATAATAATTGTCATCATTTGATAGTTGTATAAAATGATTATAACATGGCAAATTGACGTAGGGTATCAATTTTTATTTCAAGAAATATTTTCTCTGCCAAAAAACGAGCATTAATCACAGCAAGGAGTTTCTTGTCTGTCTTCTTATAAGGTCATGACCTTGCACAACTTTACAAATATCTAAAATATTCTTCCCTCCCACTTGCCACATTACTTCATCATCATCTGCCTAGCCTTTTCCCAACTATGTTGGGGTCGGCTTCCAGCCTAACCGGATGCAGCTGAATACCTCCTACGTGCCTCGGAAAGCACGTTAAGCTGTTGCCCCGGCTGTCATTTGTGCATCTTTGACAGTCGTTACGGGTCGTCAGAAGCCCGAAAAGCTGACAGTCAGTCTTACCAAGGGGTATCATATTGCCCATTACTGGGTTGTGGGAGGTCAGATAAGCAGCCGCTCCATGTAAAATACACATGTTTTACATGGAGCGGCTGCTTATCTGACTGTCAAAGATGCACAAATGACAGCCGGGGCAACAGCTTTTTTTTTTTTTTTTAAGGCTGGGAAATCATCCAATGACTGCTCCCGCTCTGGGTGGAGTGGAAGGGAGTGTCAGACTCTTACTGACTAAAACCCATCCATGTTCCTTCCGTAGCCCTTTATGTTCCGGGGTAGCGGTAACCCTTTCGGACAATCCCACTTACCCGGCAGGCTTGGCCCTGAGGGGCCCCTTCATATGCTGACATCTCTTTGAGGCGCGCGTGGAACATATACGCACCGTGCGGCACGGGTCTGGTGCTGATCGGACGGTGAGTCACCCATTACTCACCGCCCGCAGGCCCGCGCCTACGGTGGCCGGGAGTCGTCACGTGGCTCCCGACGCCCAGGGCGTCTCCTGCGGCGGCTGGGACGGGAGGACCTTTCTCTCTCCCATCCCGCCACCTCCTTCGCGAGCATAACTTTTTCGCAGAAGGAGGTGACTGCCTCCCACTCCCTCTCGCCCCGGACCATGGCTTGCACCAGGGCCGGGCGCGAGAGGTCGCCGCCGCCGATCGCCTCTACGAGGACACGGCGGTGCTCTGCCCATGCGGGGCAGGTTTGCACCGTGTGCTCTACCGTGTCCTCTGGGCGATCCTCGCAGTGGTGACACCCGGGCGTTTCCTCCCGCCTGATGATGTGCAGGAACCTCCCGAAACATCCATGTCCGGTGAGGACCTGCGTCAGGCGGTAGGTGAGGGCGCCGTGACGCCTCTCTAGCCACTCCTCAAAGAGGGGCCTTACCGCCACTATCGTGGCGTGCCCTCTATCGTGGCGTGCCCTCGGGGGCAACAGCTTAACGTGCTTTCCGAGGCACGAAGGAGTCTCGTTATGTAAAGATACCTCACCCATCCATGGACCAACCCCGTGAAGCGTAGCTTAACCTGATAGATTGACCTGTGCGGCTGTTAGCCACGAGCTCTTCACTTCCCACATTTAAGTAATGTGGGAAGTGAAGAGCTCGTGGCTAATTATTCGGCGTGGCATCATTTAAGTAAATTCTAAACGTATTTCTAGTAAATTAAACATTAAACTGTAACAACCACTTCATTACTACTTACAAACACTCACTCAATTTACCACCAAACAATGTAAAATTTCATTTACCAACTCCAGAATCATTTGCCATTAGAGTTTCAACCTTATACGAAAGCTTATAAGCGTTATACTTAAAGTTAGTGTATGTACCATGTATGTTGGTTGAGCTATGAGAGAAATGTTCAGAATTAGCGTTGACATGTGACGTCACGGATGCGGTTTGCACTTACGATCACTTATTCACTAATTGACGTAATAATACGGCGGCCGTGTTATTAAGGAACTGTGTCAGGGTTTAGAGGGTCAGAGGTCACTTAGGAGGATTTGAAACACCGAGTACCTACCAAATTTACACATAAGCGTGGATGGCGAATGTAAATCTTTACTATAATCATAAAAAAGCACCGGGCTTCGATATGTCTATGAAATAAGGTAAACTATTTTATACCGCGCCCTTTCTGTTTGGTTTATGATGAAAGAGAGCAATATACGGATTGATTCATTGATTGTGTGTGGAATGCCTTAAAAGAGGAAGGTCTCAAGTGCGACGGATTGCGATACCATGACTGGTTACGGTTGCCAATGCACATATGACCGCTACCGTACATTGGTGCAGTTGAAATTTTCTATTAAAGCGTGTGTTTCCCCTGGGGGATACCATAAGTTAACCTCACAAATTAAAAAAGCTTGGTTGATCGGCTTAGTTAGGTATTTTAATAAATACATGAATTATAGCAGACACAGAGTTTAAAACTACCTACGTATTAGTAAATACAAACCTGCATATTAATATTATTTAACATTCATAATCATCGGAATATCACCGCTCTGTTGCACTACAAATTATTGAAATAAATTACAATTGCGACAATATTATTACTGAATTTCTTTGAGGTTAACGGGAACGCTTAAATACTACTACTATCTTCCTAGATCTGCGTTTTTTTCTTTTTGCGATAGCACCGATAGCGACTTCCCCTAAAAAAATGACAATACTAGCTGCATACATAAAACCAATAAACATGAAGGCACCTAGCAAGTTCTGGATGCTCAGAGGCACTATTGTACTAGATTCTTCAGAATTTCCAGAATGGATCAGAAGCTCATTCATCCATTTATCAATCAGCCCATTCTCCGATACACTACGTATAATATTATTAAACCTCTCCAGCATAGGGAACCAACGCCTCGTCAGAATAGCTACCCCGTACTTATACATATTATTACTTTCAGGGAAACAGTAAATTAATGGCGCCCCTTTACCTAATTTCTGGTCTTGGTAGACGGCTTGACGTCTCGACGAAACGACGGCGAAGTTTCTTTGCAAAGCTGCCCGTCTTACACCCTCTGAAAACGTAGTCGAATTGTACTTGCGATATAAATAAAACGAACTCGCGTTATTAGTCTCAAAATAAGACCGATAAATCTCTCTACCTCCCAGCGGAATTCCAGACAGTATAAGATCCGCCTCAGTACTTATCTGCTTTTCAAATCGCGGATGCATTAGGAAACTTCTGAGAAACGATTCGTATGATATCCCCATGTTTATACTAAAACAAAGCCAAGCAAATATCAGAATTCGGAACGTGGGGCTTTTGGGTTCGAAGGTGGCACCCCAGCCCAGGAGCATGCTGAAGGTCATCAGCAAAGAATTCGTCGGCCATTTTGTCGCTTTCCTATGCTCTCTGTAATAGAAGACGTGGAACATCAGACCCATTAACACAAGGCTGCAGAATGTAGCTGCCCACGTAGACCATTGGAATATGATGACGAGATTATCCCAGGTAGGCGCTTGACCAGCTTTCGGTACACAGAACGTCATCTCATCTTGCAGATAGTTCACAGTTGGATGGAACCACTTTCGGAGTATCCTCGTCACTTCTACGTTTCCCAGCACCAGGTCGGCTGACTCATTCCTCAACACCTCAAAAGCTCCTGTAGCAGTTCCATTTTGGTAGACCTCGCCCCAATTTTCTTTAATCTCTGATGTTCTAGTTATTAACGACATGTTTGTGAACTGGCTTATAATTTTAACAAGGTTTATTTCACCGCCCTTTGTGAACTCGTGGGCGTCATCAAACGAAGTATTAGTAAGCTTTCTCACTGAAGGCATGACGTATGGCTCCGCTATGACAGCATAAGCTACCAAAGGACAGCCTTTCATATCTGGAGGGAACATGTCGTGCTGTTTTTGAAACTCATAAATTGTGTTGTCAGTACACCGGTCTAGTATGTATACAGAGTCACATTTTCCTCCACAATTAGTCTCGCTGTAAGGTCTCCAAGTGTAAGATATAACTACATCATTATATTCGTCGTAAATGAACACGATCGTTCTAAACAACTTGTAATCTCGAAGTTCGTTAATGAATTCCATAGCCGTCTCCTCCGCGGTGTCGTTATATTTCAACTGATAAAACACTATAGCTTTAGCAAGAGGATTCCAAGTTGGCAATTTGTTCAATTGCAGTATATTTCTTTCTAGTTCAGATTTCTCTTCCAAAATCAACATATAATTTTTCGCTTTCTCAGGGAAATGTGAAGCATTTGCATGCGGGTAAAAAGAATCTTTTACCATAATAGAATATTTGATACCGCTGTGCACAGTTCGCAACAATAGTCCTTGTGTAGTGGATGTATAAGAGTTGATGTTGATTATCACGATGCTGCCACTTAGTGCCTTTTTCTCAACGAAATATTTAGCGGAGAGTTTTAAAACGCATTCAGCTGTTTTTGTTATTTGTCCAGAATTTCCAGTTGTCATTAGTAGTGGGTTTTCACTCATGGTTGAAGTAAAATGTATGAAAAATAAAACTGTAGGGAGAACGGAGAACATCTTGGACGGCCGCTAATGTTCGCGAAGACTGCACTAATGGTGAACTGATTCATTGTGGGGTAAAAACTTTGAACTTTAAAGCTCAGAGGTATAAAACTTTGTGCGTTTTGTTTTAATCTTTTGTTATCATTAATCTTTTTTATTCTTACAATTGATACAGATGTTCGCATTTAACAGCTGTTTCTTCTGTAACAAGTTACTCTTTTGTTGAGTAGCATTTTAAATTATTAAAAAAAAAAACAAAAGTGCATTCTTCGATCGTAGCAACATTATCATATCCAATAGGTACATGTTATTCAAGATCAATGTTGGTTGTCCAAACGATCTGGTTATCAAACTTAATTTTTAAGTTCGCGATTCGTCGTATTTTGGGGGTTAGTTGCATTTTCCTACACAAGTCAAAGTCAAAGTCAAAACATTTATTCCAAATAGGCACAAGAATGGCACTTTTGAACTTCAAAATGAACAAGAAATAGAATTGATTCTAGTCGCCCCTTCCAAAAGGTAGTTTCGTGTGGAGAAGAATGGGCAAGAAACTCCACCGTTACCTACTCTTTTAAAATGTTTTGTATACATGTATATTACATTAGCATTATATGTGAAGACGATGCACCCAGAATAAAAACAATACACCACAAAAGGTGACACACAAGATAGACGCTTGATACTTCGACTTGTATTCCGCGCTGAATGACAAAGGACCCGTTGAGTGTTTGAAAAAATGAAAAATGTTAATTTGTCCCAAAACAGTAACATCGGTTATAAATGAGACATGCCCAGTAAGTAATTGATAATACTTGTGTTGGGGCTATCCCACCCTTGCCCTTAATTTTACAATATTGAGACGATTTCTATAAAAGGTGACAATAAAAATAAAATATAAAATCCAAGAACCAATTGTTTGAGTTTAAACCCATAGTATCCCGCTGGGCAAAACCCTCTCCAAAGTCCTCCAAGAAACCGCCAGCGCCATATTGAACCTTCCCATACGGTACGAAAAAAAAATTTAACAAATCAAAAACGGTTGCAGATGCCTGTTTATACTCGGTATTAATCACAATGAAGGTTTCCGCAATATGTGACATTATTCGAAATAGCAGTGCCATTACAATAAATATTTTATACCTTACCTCAACACGCGAGGCTTTTACGAAAATATCGAAGTTCAGAACAATCTTCATATTTTGTTTAATCGCGATGTGATTACGTTAATGTATCGTTCGATTTCCCTTTTGAAGGTTCCAGTTCAAGGGCGTCGATATAATATGTCGGGATATAAATTATGTCCCGTAATTTATACTTTATAATTTAGTATGCGAAAGTAACTCGGAGTCAGAATCAGAATATAAAAGGTGTTAAAAAATTAAGTCTAAGAAAAAAAATATGAGCTGTTCCATATATTTATGCACACGTAACTCAATAAAATGTATGGAACAGCACATATATTTTTCGCGATTTCAGGGTTTAACCCATAGTGAAAGTTTTACGAACAACTTTTACTCCCACGAAATTCTTAGAGTTATTTTTTTAACACATTATATTTATTTGTACGAATGTAGTTTTACATGATATAGTGTTAATATTTTCATTTACGTAACTCGACAAAAAAATAATATTGTGATTTGGAATTCACGGACAATATTTCAAATTGGCATTCAATTCACTAAACAATAATTTTCCCCACCTTTTTTTTTTTTTTTTAAGGCTGGGAAATCATCCAATGACTGCTCCCGCTCTGGGTGGAGCGGAAGGGAGTGTCAGACTCTTACTGACTAAAACCCATCCATGTTCCTTCCGTAGCCCTTTATGTTCCGGGGTAGCGGTAACCCTTTCGGACAATCCCGCTTACCCGGCAGGCTTGGCCCTGAGGGGCCCCTTCATATGCTGACATCTCTTTGAGGCGCGCGTGGAACATATACGCGCCGTCCGGCACGGGTCTGGTGCTGATCGGACGGTGAGTCACCCATTACTAACCGTCCGCAGGCCCGCGCCTACGGTGGCCGGGAGTCGTCACGTGGCTCCCGACGCCCGCGGCGTCTCCTGCGGCGGCTGGGATGGGAGGACCTTTCTCTCTCCCATCCCGCCACCTCCTTTGCGAGCATAACTTTTTCGCAGAAGGAGGTGACTGCCTCCCACTCCCGCCCCGGACCATGGCTTGCACCAGGGCCGGGCGCGAGAGGTCGCCGCCGCCGATCGCCTCTACGAGGACACGGCGGTGCTCCGCCCGAGCGGGGCAGGTTTGCACCGTGTGCTCTACCGTGTCCTCTGGGCGATCCTCGCAGTGGTGACACCCGGGCGTTTCCTCCCGCCTGATGATGTGCAGGAAGCTCCCGAAACATCCATGTCCGGTGAGGACCTGCGTCAGGCGGTAGGTGAGGGCGCCGTGACGCCTCTCTAGCCACTCCTCAAAGAGGGGCCTTACCGCCACTATCGTGGCGTGCCCTGCGCTGGGTTGCGACAGTCGCTGATTCCAGGCCGCCCTGAGATCGCGCCGGAGGTCCGTCCACTCCGCCGCAATTTGCTGCGGAAACGGAGTTTCCCCCCGGCTAAGTACCTCCGCGCGCCACTCGTACAGGCGCGCGAGGACTATCGCCTCCAGATCCCACGGTGGCAGTCCGGCAAGGAGGCTTGCCGCCTCGCCCGAGATCGTGCGGTACCCCCGGATTAGCCGAATGGCTACCACCTTTTGGGGCGCGTTCAGATAGTGGGCGGCTCGCCGCCGCAATGAACGCGCCCACACCGGGGCCCCGTAAAGGGCCATGGACCGCACGATTCCCGCGTAACGTTCCTCCGGCAGGAGGCGTTTGGCCCCCTCAAATTGGGCAAGAGCCGCTTGAAGGCGGACAACCTAAAGGTAATTTACCTAAGCTTGTATTATATTTTGAGTACCCATACAAAAAGGTAATAACCATCAATTCAAGTTCAAGGTCGATCTTTACGTTCATAATCATTGGTAATGTATGTGCGTATCGTTATGATCTTTTCCCCTTTTTGGCTCAAGTTTGTGCGCAGTTCATGATTTGTGACCAAACTTACGACGAAAGTTTTCTGGAGTTCGAATCTGATTACAACATTAAGATAAATGCTTTTATTTCCATGCACGCGTTTTAACTGTGGTAAAGAAATCTAATCATTACTCGGTGAAACGTAAATAGATTATGAAATCGAAACAGGATTATAAAAAAACCTCTTTTGACGTGGCTGAATGTGAATATTAAATATGCTTTTACGGAGATTCGCCCACACGTCAGCCGATTGCATAGGGACCAGTGTCAACCTGGGCGTCAGTGACAACACGGTGGGTAGATACACGGCGCTACAGAGGCCGGCCCAAGCGAGACAACCTGAACGCCTACCGTAAGGCCTGGTTCGCAGTGGCTCAGGAAAAGGACACCTGGAATTTGTGGAAAGCCTTTGCCCAGCAGCACTGTAGCCTGACAACAAAAAAAGACTGAAATTTGTTATTTTTTAAGCCAGAATTGTAATAAAGAAAATCCGAACTGTACGTGCGCACTATCAAACGATTTATATCTCAGAACGATATCAAGTGGTAAAAATCGCTTTGAGGAGTCAGAGAACAGTTTTGTTAACCTATTGACCGCCCCGGTTGGATTAATACCACAAATGTTTTCGTGCCCGTGCTGTCACTGAGAGACTTACTGAGAATTTCAGATCCGTTTTCGTTTTTTATGTGATTGCGCATTTCCTGATAAGTACTTTCTTTTTGCTTAATTATTTTTAACATAATCTTTATTTTATTAATTATTTTTTTTTTTACGTTTTCTGCAAATTAGCCAGTGAGTAACTACTAGGTCCTACCCTGCAAGTACGTACTTACAGAACTGAATCATTAAATCATCAAATACTACTCTCTAAGTTCATACTACACTATGGAATTACTATTTTATGTAATAACGTAAAATTTTCACTTAGAGAGTTGCATTGATTTATTGTAATTGACTATTTAAAACGGTCAAAAATTAAATATGAAATCACATAGAAAAAAGACCGCTCGTCGAGAAAAAAACTGCCATCACCGTATATAAATTAAGTATTATGCGAAGATATAATTGTAAAATCGCATTTAATGCTTATAAACTATGTATTCCATTTGATTCTAAAAATATTTTACGTCACTTAAACATAGGTACACGTTTGCTATACTTCATACAAATCACGAACAAATTCGCCGTTTTGACAGGTCATAAAACGTAACGTTATTGACTACCCTTTCAAATATCCAATTCTACTTACTACAGCCGCGAATTATATATTTTGATCAACATAGTAATATTATAACCTGACATTAACTTGAAAATTTCAAAGAATACGTATCAAAAATTTAATTTCGTGGGCTAGGAGCTTCGTCCTTAGTCTTGACAGACTATGTTTTTGACTAACCATTTGTTTTTTTTTACTTAGCCTGCACTGTCCAACTGTTGAGCAAAGGCCTCCCCCAAATCCTTCCAGACATCTTTCTATAGAGCCACCTCAATCCATCCTTTGCGGTATGCGTCTAGGTCACCTCTTCCTAGGTCGGCTTCGACGGTGGCGTTTACCCTTTTTTTTTTATGGCTGGGAATCATCCAATGACTGCTCCCGCTCTGGGTGGAGCGGAAGGGAGTGTCAGACTCTTACTGACTAAAACCCATCCATGTTACTTCGGTAGCCCTTTATGTTCCGGGGTAGCGGTAACCCTTTCGGACAATCCCGCTTAGGTGGCGTTTACCCTGAGGGACCCATCTTGTTGCGACCATTGCTCAGCGGTCACTATGCATGCGGCTACCCATACGTTTTTATTATTACTATGTAAAAGCGTTGCTGTGTTAAATAAATTTTTCAATGCAGAGCGTATCGTAGAACTGTTTTTATTTTCAATTTTCGTAAGCTGTAACGCCTCTCTTGAGGAAGTAGAGCTTCATAACCATAAATTAAATCCGGACAGGGATTGAATAAAACAACTTCGCCATGTAATTTACATAATATATTATTATTTTTAAAAACTGTCGCTTTTACACTGAAACTAAAATTGGTCCGACCGGAATCGTGAGTAACAACATCAGTTAAACATGGTGTAACGAACAAAATTATTTTCACATTTATTCCCTATAGACATAACTATGAAGTACTTACTTGGTTATACTCACATTATCACAACAGGCATTGTTTATTTATCAAATTATTCGTGATTTATTGCAAATTAACTAGATATTTATTACATTTGTGTGAAGAATGTGTTCATTAGCTTTGTGCAAATTCATTTCATGTTTTCACATAACTTTTATTTACTTTTTCTTTAATGATATATTATTTGTGTTTAAAACTTGTATCTCTTTCTATTTTACCTGTATCTAGACAGGCATTATTCATAACATTAATTTAAGCCTCCATTTCATAATAATGTCTGTAGAAAACTCTACAATCATTATAATATAATTACATCACGGTATAAATGATTAACACACTAAACATTACGACTAAAATTGACAGATAAACAAATTGTTTTTTTACTAACATTTTGTGCCGTAAAACGAGTGTGACATACACCGTACAGTACCGCTTATGTTTACAGTATTATATTGAATAACTATTTACAATAAATGCTGTGTTTGTTTGTAGAGAATAAAAAGAAGCGAATGTTTGATGTCCGAGTGATGACAGAAAGTAATAGATACCTTATTCGGTAATAAAATTTACCGATTAGAAGTAATAGTAAAAAGTAAACTTTAAAAAATTGGCTTTTAGTTGATATGGTTCTTCTATCTTATTTTCCTTCTAGCAATAAAATAATGGTGACATGCAATGATTTAGATACAAGTGGGGTAGACGCCATTTTCAGTCGCATATCTTTATTCCATACAATCAAACATCGCATTAAATGCAACTTCGAATACCTAAAACCTGTGCTTTATAACAATCTATATAAATATGTTATTTTTTCGTCTTATTTTAAAGCTAATTCAAGTTTTAATTAATCGGAAAGAGGAAGTCGGGACGGTGGATGTACAAATACACACTAGATGTAAAAATATAAGCAGCATTTTTATAAGTTATGGTTCGAAGAGGAAATTGCATGCAATATTTTCAGGAGGGTAGCCAGAAAATTGCCTGACGTTACAAAAATAGATGTCAGTGAAGGCAGCTTAAGATTACTGAAGAGACATTGCCAATTAAGTAGATTTTATTGTAGTTAACAGTTTTACTATCTAACTTGTAGTAGTAGTAGTAATTGCCCCTTGAAATTATGCTCAATCGTGATGATGAAAATAATGTTAGCTTTGTTTAGGATCAAACACCAAAAGATATTAGCGGGCAAATATCGGGTCCTTGTGGCACGCCAATAATTTATAATATGTTCTTTTTACATCGCGTAGCCTTTTTTCGCACAAAGCTTTTGGTAAATATTTTATGAATTTTGATGACTTATTATTTTAATGTAAATGAGCATGGTAGGTCTCCGACTGTCACAAACCCTTGCTGAAGTGTATCGAACGCTTATTTAAGAACCATTTCCATTTAATTCTTTATAGCATACTTTATTTACGAAATATCGTAATTCAACATCCCATTTCATGTATTTCTCATCCTTATACATTTTACAGGAATTAATTTGAGGATAAATTGACTGAATATTTATTATTTAATTAAGTTTCTCACTATAAGTCAATTAGGCCTGAGATCAAAGTAATCGAGGACAAGTTGAGCAAATCAATCTTTAAGGGGAGGGAATTAAGGGATTAGATCACAATGAAACTCTTGACAGTACTCTGGGAGATCTTGAAACCCATTAAAAATACAATAGATTTTAACTTACCAAGAGTTGCACCGGTGGTCGAACAATTAGTGTCCCAAGAAATTCAGAATACTATACGGAGGATATGATAGAACTCAGAACATCTATATTCCATATCAAATCTACAAGCTCATACTTGTTACGCGTCCTACAATAATATACCTGTTTTCATTTCTAACTCCAAGCGAATTTAGATCTTATACTCTGATGATTATGATTCCTTTTTCTATACTACTCGCCTCGCCCTGCCTATTTAAAAATATTGTATAACATCTAATATATATAGGAAAGATTATTGAGAATCGTAAAAGTACTGTAGTCTTCAATTGAACGATATGCTTCAATTTCGTGATGGCAGCTCCAAATATAGCATTTTCACCTTATGTCTTACACAGTCATAGATCATTAACAAGAATTGATTGTGTATCATAATTGGATAATTATATAATATAACCTAAAAAAGCTTCCTTGAAGGATAATGATGGTTACTTCCAAGGAGTTGTATCTATTTAATAACTTTGTTGGTTTGTAAAATAAATATCATGAAGTTGCATGGAAAAAAACAACGATTTTAATTGATCCAATCATGATACACCAACAATGTAATGTCTACAACCAACATTAGTCTTAGTTAAATTTAAACTATTAAAGGCAATGTAGATAGAAAAGTTAAGTCGCAAATACATGAATTATAGCAATGTACAGGTCAGAAAGCTAAGGTTTAACAATAAAACATCAGTAACAACACAAATTAAACTTAACTATACAATAGTAAAATGCAATTCCATATTCTCTAGGTGATCTATCACGACTTTTTGCATACTAGACAGTAACAGTTTCGAAACACTCTTTTTAATCCTCTTCTTTCAGAAATTCTTTAGCATTGGTGACTTCTGCCAAGATATTAGTTTTTGGAAGGATTTTATGATCTTATTGGTACAAATCTAGTACGCACAAGTCTCAACAATCGCATCCGTACACACAAGTGACCCATCTATAAACATTATTAATTAATATTTACAAAATACTAAAAACACTTGCGTATCAGTCATTATGTCTTATCATCTTAAAGCATTAACGCCCAATGTTCAGGCGAGGTTCGATTCGAAGCGTCTAACAACCACTCACTATGTTCTTGATATGTCCAACACACACAAAACTATAGTCGTCTTTTTCGCACTTGGGTTTAAACGTACCACTCTTTGATGCCGTCTCTTTTGACGGGCTGTGTTGGTATGGGCGCGAGGGGTGCGGAGGGCGCGGTACCGTTTCTGTTGAGAGGGAGAGGTTGCAGATTCCGAACTGCACCTCCTGTTGGAGCGCTTGATGCTCCACTTTGGTAGCTCGAATGAGCCTACAAAATAAACAAAACAAACGGTTAGGTTATCTGATAATCTAGGTGAGAAGGTCAAAGTCAAAAGTATTATAATATATGGATCTAAAGCACATAGTAGCTCGAATGAGTCTAGGAAATAAACATAAAAATCTAAGCTAGACAACGTGGATACTAAAATATTTAACAATAAGAAAAGTCAGGATTAAATAAGACTTAGAAGATACAGATGCTAGAACAGTAGGAAGAATAAAATCCTCAGGTAAACGAAGATCAAATTGAAACATAAAACATCACCTGGTTGCCCAAAAGCGCCGCACTGGCTCCTTGCTGATAGTTTTTATCTTCTGTCACCTTATACGATGGGTCGAACTTGAACACGATGTACTTGAGTATTATGATCACTATCAATATTATTGCTATCAGCACCGACGCTACTATACCTGAAAAGTAGAATTAATTTTAAATTAAAGTATTGATCATCACCATATTTATGACATGGCTAGAAAGGAAGTGACTACCGAGATGACAACTAATAGAGAAGTACGGAAGAAAAAGACATCATCCATCATCATTAGCTTGCAATTAATGCATTGCTGGGCATAAGCTGCCCTCTCTTTCCACTTATCTATATAAATAAAAATCAATTGCTGTTCGTTAGTCTCGCAAAAACTCGAAAACGGCTGTGCCGATTTAGCCGATTTTGGTGTTGAAATGTTTGTCGTAGTCCAGGGAAGGTTTAAAAGGAGAATTAGGTGGGTAGCTTGAGAAAAGTTAGGTGGGAAGATAGGGTAGGTAGAACAAGAGGACAACAAGATAAAGTCTGTCGGGTCAGCTAGTTTATATATAAAGGGCCAGTTCTTGTTGAAGGAGTCCATTTCACCTCGCCATCTTCATTTGAGTCTACCGCGATTTCGTTTGCAAATTGAAAGTATTGACACGTTCTTATTTCTAATCAGAAATTGAAACTTATTTGTTAAAACGATAATCCTTTTCAACCTATAAAATTACTACAGTATATAGACAGTAGATATTCCTGTACTGTAAAAAAAATTATTTAATTAAACTCTCGAACCCGAAGCAGGTGCCGAAGTTTGCTTAGTAACTCGATAGATGGCATTGTTCAGACGGACTGAATTTCTAAATCGCTCTGTTTTTGTCAACGTTGTTTGAGCAACCTGTTGGACCCTATAACATTTTTAAACGGTTGTCAATCTAAAGTACAATCATAGAAAAAAAACTTTAACATGGGTAAATTATTAGATTCACCGCTCATGCTACTTCTTTATTTTCCCGACTACATCACTACATAGTATAAAGCAAAGTCGCTTCCCGCGTCCTAATGTCTGTATGTATGCTTAGATTTTTAAAACTACACAACGGATTTTGATGCAGTTTTAATAGATAGAGTGTGAATTAACCGATAAATTACTGTCTTTCAATTCATTTTGGCACTTACCAACAATTGTCGCGAAGAACTCCGATTCAGGTGGAACAACTCTATTGTCCGTCGTCTTCGGGTGGTACCACTTAGGCGTGACGTCATACCCATTATATTCGGGATGAACTCTGCCCGGTATTCTGTCCTGTTCACTCTCGGTCTCATAAGTGGGTGTTCGGGCTTCTATTTCGTTCTCGCGCCGATCTTCATATTCTGGTATGTGATTGGTGTCTTCTTCTGTAGTGTGAGTTGGCTCATCTGGTACGTGTCTCCCAGTTAATGTAGGTGTAAAGTGGTAACTTGTTCTTGTGTGGGAGTGATCTGCATATGATAAAAGATTATTTTAGTACCTAACTAAAACAAATAACCGATTATTGATAACGCCTACTTTCATGCCTAGCTCGCCAGCACGCACTTATTCATAAAAATGCGTTGCACCAACCCTATGCGACTTTTAAATGTTTGAATGAATTTCTGACTTAGCTGATTTCAGATCTTCTTAAAACGAAGCATTATCTATCACCGTTACCATAATACCAAGAAATTTAATATGAGAAATAAATACAAAAGTATGAACAAATCAGTGTTAAATGAGGCGAAAAAGATTAAACTTTATTTGTAAAAATTGTAGAGTCTTTAACCCGTTAGCTACCACATCAGGCACTTGTCGCCAGTGGGGGTTTTACTTCCAACATTTATTGTAGACACCAAAAGATGGCCTTTGATATACGAGTTAAATTATTAAGACAATAAACTTGAGGAAATGCAAGTTACAAAATATTTGAACGGTAACAAATTATAGTTTTACCATCAGTAGGTGTAGTTCTTCTCTCGGGTGGTGTAGCAGTATCAACTGTGCCAGCGTGCATGTTGTCATGGTCTGGCAATGTGGGGTGACCAGCAGTACTACTCTTAGTAGTGTCACTGGAACCAGTGGAGCCGTCGGTGGACCCCTCGAGAGTCTTGTCCACGTGCTCAGTGGATACGATGATGACTGTTGGTGATGTCATGCTGTGGGTACTGCTCGCTCCGGACCTGAAATTATAAATAATATTTGACATTATACTAAACAAAATCTTAATAAGAAAGGTTACAATGAGTAATAGAAAGTAATTTTTCTAAAGCTCATGCGTTTGCATTAACAAAAAGATGTGTCCCAGTGGGATCGACAAGCTAATATTATGCAAGTATAAGATAACATATTATCTTCCATTTAACCCATTGACTGCCAGAGCGCAGATCTACGCGAGACACAGTGTTTTTTTTAAGTGCGTCTGTAATTACGGCGTACGGTTTTAACATTATGCTTATCACAGAGTTTTATTCAATTGTATTTAGTAAAGTTTATTTAGTATCAGAAACTTACGTAGTCATTGGATGGTCTGGTTCAGTGATTTCGTTTTCATTAGAGCCAGATCCTTCGATACAGTCTTCATCATCACACGGTTTCATCAGCTTGCCACTTGTGTCACCCTGAAGATAATCAGGATTAGTACAGTGTTGTGTTACATCGAACTCGAATCAGTTTCATATTTTTTTATTTATGACAGTTGACAACCCTATTCAAGTGGAATAGAACAGATCTAGCATCAAAAACACAGTACTGTTTTGTTAAAACCTAGTCTGGATTTTTATTCTAATTAAAGTACAGACGCCAGCGCATCAAGTTATACCAAACTGTCACATTTCTCCAAATGATTTTAAACCTTAAAACATTGACTGTCAAGTTCAAAATCTATTGAGGAAATTTGTCAGGTTGTGGTAACTTGATGTGCTGGCAACTGTGCAATTTTTGTACTTGATAGTTTAGCACATTGACACTACGTCAATTCACCAAATTATAGCTATTTGACATTGCAGTTGTCTCTTGAACTTACGTGCAATATATTCAGTCACACACACATCAAACATTAACATCATACCTTGTGTAACCTAGACGGAGGTCGCCTCGTAGACGGCACATACACCGGAGTGATGAGGTCGTCACCGGAGCCTGCGTCAGGCAGCACGCAGGCGTCTTCATCATCATCTCTACACCCTGACCCCGCACCGGAGTAAACCAGCTCGTCTAGTACTCCAGGACCGCCGTATCCTGAAGGTGGCGTCTGGAAAGGTACATAATAAGGGTATAGCTTTTTATAAATATTATTATCATAGGCATTTTTTGTTGTTGCGTCAAAACAATTTATATAAATTAGTTGCCGACATCTTTAGCTATGAAAAGAAGAACTTATTTATACATTTCTTTCGGTAGGTTGAATTTTAATCAAATAATTGTGACGATAAACTTATGTTTGTCGTCATTCTTATTGAAGATAGAATGTTACTTTGGAATTAATAGTAATTTTGTAATTCCGACAGACCATCGCGCTATCGTTTCTTAGCCTGACCACCATTTCTAAAAACCCTACTAGTCAAAGGCCAGGCACCCACCTGCTGCATCCTATTGATGTCCCTGTCCAGAGGCGTGTGCGCCCTCCTGGCGTCCCCGCGCACGGACACGGCGGGGTCCCCGGCGGCCGCCAGGTCCAGCACGCGCACGCCGCCCGCCACGGCGCCCGCCAGCACGCCGCTGAACGAGCGCGCGCCGCCCGCGCCGCCGCCCAGCGCCACCGTGGACATGCCGTTGAAGATCGTCGACTGCTGGCCACCTGGGGAGGTACCAAGGTAAGTCGCGAACCATTGTAACCATTGTAAGTAATGTTATTTTCTAGTAGTATTGTTATTTCATCGAACTGTCGATCATTTACAAAACGAGAAGACAATAGCGAGTATTAAAAATTTATAACCAAATAATTCCCGATATTCATGTTATCTCATAACACAACGTTTGGAATAAAAATGTTTTATATATTGCATCATTATTCAGTTTCCTAAAGATTTTACCGAAACTGAGACTGACCGAACTAGAGCAAGCGAAGCGAGTTTGGCACTTGGGGCACCCCGGACAGGTTAGGTTCAAAAAGGATGGCGGGGTCTAATAAGCGAGCGAACATAATCCTCGCCATCCTCTGCATGTTGTTTTTGGCCTTCGTCGGCTATGCCTTAATATTATTGCTTGGAAACCTAGTCGCCACATGAACTTCGCCACCCTTGAATACTCCCACAAGTTCACCAATGCTAATAGAAACTTTGGCAATTTTTTTCTCAGCACCACTTTAATAAGGGCATATTCTACCAAAAAGAAAATCTTACGATAATGAATCTGAAACAATGGTTTAGACAACTTACCTTGAGGATGCCTAATAATAACGGCATAGTTGTCCAGCTGCAGTGACGCCCTGCTACCATTCCTGGTGAACCTTGCAACGTGGTAGGCTCCGTCGTCGACGCGCGCGGTCTCGTCACCCAGTGGGTGATCTCCTCCCCCTACGTTGTACACCATGAAGAGGTTGCCTCGTATCTGAGGGATGCCAGTGTCGAAATCAATTATTTAAGATTGATTAAATGAAAAAATTTTTACGGGAGGAAGGAGTACTTGAAAATAAGATAGAGAATTAATTGTAGTTACAGGTTCTACTTGTGAACTTGAAACCGTCGGATTATAAAATATTCGAGTAGTAATTAATCTTAAGTCTTGCCTAACAGCAGCTTGTGAACAGTGGCTACCAAGTCTTAACGGCTGCGACTAAGAAGCCAAGATAGGTCGTAGGTTTGAACCCACACAGGCGCCAGGGCCTGAGGATAGGGCTTTCGTTCCTTTCTGCGATAATTTCTTGAGACAGACAGACAGTCAGTCTGCACGTATCTTAATTTTATTATCATGCTCTCAATTTGAACCCTGCCACTTAAAAATAATTAACAATCAATTCTTCAACCCCCTGAACTCACAATCTCCATCTGCATATAATCCTGCGTGTTCGAAGACTCGATCCTCAGGAGTACAGCATCAGCTTTGCTGGTGACGAAGCCTAGAGCTACCTTGTCTGTCTCTGTGTCTGCCACAGAGTCAGTTGGGAACGTATAGGTGATTATCCCTCGACCTGGTCCGAACTCGTACGCTACCGATTCTGAAATAGAATAAGTAACAGATGAGCATAACTGTAAAACTACACCAAACGAACCAACCTTGCATAGTTGAAATAAAAAATTCTTCCTCTTGTAATCAAAAGTAACAATGTTATAAGTAATTATACAGACCAAGGACTTTGTTTTAAGACTAAAGAAATGGTTCACAAAACAGAATACTACTTCAGAAATGATATTTTACTGCAGACACTAGCACCTTGACATGAGCAAGAGTGTAAGTCGTTATATGTCTGTTCGCAGAATATTAAGTTGTTATAGAAAATATTTAGCAGAGACATACCATCGTAACATGTAGGTCCAGTAAATGACGTCAAGTCACAATCACAAACGTAAGTATTCCATTGCTGCACACAAACGCCTTTGTTCGCGCACGCGTTGTGCGTACACTTCGTTGGACCTGCAAATAAAGATATGGTAACGATTACTTGAATTTTATTCCCTACGTATTGTATGCTCACAAAACTTACTGGTATAGTAATAACTATTACAATCAGTGTTTTTTTTGTAATGTCCGTACATTACACACGCAGGCAAATTATGTATGTTGATAGTCCAATTTTTGAACAAGTCTTAGACTTGTTCAAAAATTGGACTATCAACATACATTGATCGTATAATTCAAAAGTGTATTTATTTTGTGTGCCCCGGTCATATGTCACACGCCAAACTTACACTGAACTACCTATATAGTCCTCCTCGCTAATGCAAAAATAGGTTACGAGTTTATTAACGCCTCTAATCTGGTATGCACCCCATAGATAGAAAAGTTCTCTCAAAAAGACAATAAATATAACCGTAAAAATCTTTGAACTCTTATAAGCAAACGGTTTCTAAAAGTCAAACAGCTAATGGGTTAAAACACTAGAATTTTGTTTTTTTTAAATATAGCCTATAACACTCAGGAATAATATAGCTTCCCATTAGTGCAAGATTTTTCAAAATCAGATCAGTAGATCCGGGAATTACTCCCTACAACCTCACAAACTCTACCTCTTTATAATATTAGTATAGATTATTGTCTTTATCCTGATCTTACCTTCACATCCCGAACCTAATGAAGAACTAGGAACGACAGCATCTTCCATCAACGACGGTGACTCTCCGGGTAAGTCCAGGCTGGACATGCATCCTTCAAACCCTTGCCTGGACAGAACTCCTACAGGTAACGCAGTGAACATGTCCTTCGGTACTCCTCCCACGTATAGCACGCTGTCGAGTTCCAGCATGAGGTTTGAACCTGGAAATTAAGCAGGGCATTAGAAAAATCTAGCCAAGTTTAGTAAAGAACTTTAGTGAAACAAAATTATTGCATACAGGTATTTTCAAAAATTACACGTGTCCACAAAATGTCCTTTATCGTCTGAAAAACACTTAATTTCCTAAAAACCTATGTGTTAATCCAGGTCATAAACTACCTTTGTGCCAAGTTTCATCCGAGCGTGAAGGACGGACAAACATACTAACTCACACACACACTCACTCACAAACTTTCGTCTTTATAATATTAGTGTGATGGTATTTTGTTATTTTTACATTATAGTCATGATTGTCTACTTACTTGTTGTATGCATTTCTAAATCATCGTCAACCTGTAAAGTATGAATCTTAGGCGTCGGTCTCCTCACAGACACAGTGTGCCACCGATTGTCATTCAAGAAATTCTTCAGTTTATCCTTCATAGTCACCACTCCATCGCCCAGGTTAAAAACGCAGTGTATATGTCCATTCACCAGCTCAACTGCTATGAAATCCTGTTTCTTTCCTCCATTGTAAAAGAGTAACCCGTCCATTTCAGTGGTACGGAAGTAAAAGTCCAAGTAAGTATTAGCGTACGCCCTCAATAGCGGCAACCCAACGTATGTGTGCTTAGATTTGAAAGTAACAGATTTATAAACATTTAGCGAATCAGGTTTTACAAATTTCCCAGTAAAGATTAAATTGGAAGTGTCGTAGATGTTGTTGGTTTCTTCATTGGTACCAACTCCAAGTGTCTTCGCCATATCAATGTATCTAATTCCGTTGAAAACAAACTTCTGTAGGTAGCCCACAAAATTTGGCAAAGTTGACGTCATCTGGATTTCTTCTTCAGGGTGGAATAATCCTCCTAAATGTAACGTCGAAATCTCTAACGTTGACGCTTTTCCTAAAATCGTCTCAGCTGTAAAACCAACTAAAGTTTTAGTATCAAATAGATTTAAAAATACGAACAACGCAACACACCTAACCACAACATTGACTGTAAACGAAAAATAAATTAGCAACGTAAACTCTCATAGAACTGTTATTAGCAGCCATTTTGAAGTTATTTACATTTAGATCTGCTGTTACGTGATAGACAAGCTTAGACAGATGTTAATGGAGACAGTTAAACAATTGCTAGAAGATGCATAGCGACAACATTGTAAAGAGTTCTCTCATAGTGACAAATAGATCATCTAGAGCAAATAAACTAGCAGAAGTTATCAGCATTGTCTTACTACTTGTAATATCCATTCAATTGCCACGACACTTAGTAATTTTCTTTATTTAATGCATACACTTTCAAATATTTATGATTCAGAATATAATATTACGTATAAAACACTCAGTAAAATTGCATTTTATAACGTAACTGACCCAATAAGTTAATTCATCATTAAATAATTTTGAAACGCATTATTTTTTTTCTTACACATTTAATTACATAAACGCTGCTCAAATTTTTCTTTTTCGACTCAAAGTTTATCGCGATTACAGCTATTCAATTGTTGGATATAAGAAAAAAGACCAAGAGTAATTTGAACGATTTCAAACCTGAGCAGCATTTATCAGCTCTAAAAACTACTTCAGCACATACACAAAGGACACTACTAGAAGAAATGAAATAAATGAAGTAAGAAACAATAGCGACCAACAGAAAGGTGATACACAGTGCCAGCTATCAAACAACAGAAATAAAGCAGCTAACTACTCTCTAATAGGACGTCTAACAGATATACACTTCTCAGAAGAGTTCGAGAAGTGTCAAATTTGAATTTGCTTGGTTTGCATCAAGGTAATTCAAATTTTGTCTTAAGTTCTATATTTGGTTTGACTGCGTTAGGATCTTTTAATACGTCACTCTATAGATCTATTTTTGTTTGTCATTAAATGTGAAATGTCATGTTTATCTTTCATGTTTCTTATGAGCTACGAGTAAATGAAAAATTTCATTTCAATTAATAATTTTTGAGTCCATTTTCCATATCTTCTGTTGTGTTATTATAGACCTTTCCATAATGCCAATTATCTTATTAGAAGTTGTGGGTGGGGGGTCTTACACCAATTGAATATTTTTATTGCGTTAGTTCATTTGTCTTCTAAAATCGGAGTACTTTCTTTTATAACGTACTTTGTAATAATGTAAATGATTAAAGATTCTTCTTTTAATCGGTTTTACTCACAAGCTAGCTTTTAATAAAAATTAATCATTTTTAAATGTGTGAAAACGCTGTATTAGTTCATGTATGTGTGTGTTCAGTTCAGCAATTCTTTGCATTTCTTCACAAAACTTCACCAACGCAGCCAAAGCAAAACCAACCTTATCATCGTCTACTTAGGGGTCAAAACAAAAGGTGTGCGGGTGGTGCCCGTGCATACGTACATAACATACCGCGCACGGGCTGCGCTCCATCCACTTGGAGCTTTAGGTTGGAGGCGCGGCGGGAAAACCTTACTGTATGCCATGTGTCGTCAGCCACGTTAGTGCCTGCTAGAAGATTCTGGAAACGAGACAAACAATATTAATACCATTGCGGAAAAGACGCTCGCTTCACCTATCGCATGCATTTATCGCCAATCATATTCAAAGCATCTCGCTGTCTCTGTCATCCTCAAACGATTGATAGAAATAGAACGATCGTTTAAATTGGTTGAGCTCTAAATGTATTTAGTGATTTTGGTGCAAACGGCCTGTAGTACTTATAATTATTGGAATTTATTAGTCCATATCCACCATTGCAAATCTACCTTTATACCAATGAAATAAAAACCATATGACACGTGCTTGTGATTAGCAACGTCTATAAGAAGTAACGTTATTCCACGCTCTTTTTTTTAACTATTTATTTTAAACTTTTGTTTTAGTTGTTCTATGTTCTTTCAGTGCTTTAAATTCTACGTCTATTAATAATAACTTTATGTCTCATACACATACCTTTTCTCTGTCCCCAAGTCTAACGCTAGCCCTGACCCTCCCTGCTGCTACTGCTAACTCGATCCTATCAGCAGAATGTTCCGAAGCCGTCCGGAGCAAAAGACCAGCTCTGTTGGTGCGGAACCGTAGTAACAGTTCCTCAGTTTGTGTTATATGTTCGGCACCTAAGGCTGCTGTCAGATGCTGGCTGCCGTTGAGGTAAATTGTTGCGGTTTCTGGAAAAATAAAAATAATATGTTATAAAAATATCATATTTTACATTTTCTATCGTATTAGGAACTATCCGCACTTATTCAGCTCTGTTCAGCTTTAGTCCATAGAAAGCAACGATTTTGTCTTTTCGGGCAAGTACGCATCTCTGTACAAAATCGTTATTTTGTATAGAAAAAATCTGAAATGAGCTGAATAAGTGCGGTTTGTACCGTGGGAACCCAACAAATATAAGGATAAATCGACTTTTTCCTAGAGAAGGCTTTAAACACAAGAATCGATTGTACGACAGAATATACAAATAGAAAATTTGTTTTACTTCGTTGGAGCCTTAAACATGTAGATAATCGAAGGGTAATCATAATCAATCTCTTTTTAGACAGTAAACATAATATTATTATGGAATAAAAAAAATCTTTCAACACTCAAACTCAAACTCAAATTCTTTATTGCATTCATGTGTACATATGTAGGTGTTACAGAAGTAAATAAGTTCCAACATGAAACCCGGTTAGAGCACGGCAACATATTTAACATTGGATAAAAGAAGCATCCAGTCACTAGCTTTAAACAATAATTGTAATTATTATATTATACTAATATGTAATTATTTAAATTAATATCAATATGTAATTCGATTATTTGTTTACTTCTATTAATTATTGTAGTTTATTTGTTTATATTTGTTATATTAAATATTGTATTTTATTATTTTATATATTATGTTATGTATATTTTATTAATTCGTTTTGTTATGTTATGTGTAAGTGTATGTGAATGTGCTTCCTTGTGTAAGTATTATTTCTGTGATTATGAGTAATTTATCTATCTTAGTGTCATATTTACCAATGTTTTATTCTAAGTATTCTGCGACCGTGTAAAATCATTTTTGTGTTAGATATTCTTTTAATTTTCTGTTAAATATATTGAATTTGGGTTCTTCTTTCATTTGTTTCGGTAATTTGTTAAATATTTTTACTGCCATGTGGTATGGGCTATGGTAAAGCATTTTGAGCCGAGATGGTGGCAGATATAGTCTTTGACGTGTGTTTACGTTATGAGTGTCTTTAATTTTAGGGAAAATGTTACTATTTTTAAATACAAATATGCAAAGAAAATGTATACAACATGTCCCAAAATTCAACGATAAGCCGGCACCAGAGGATGGACCTACTAATGACTACTCGAGAAAAAAAAAGAAAAAAAAAATACCTCTACTTTTTTTTAAATTACTTAAAAAAAATGGAAATTCTTCGAAAATGTATACCCCTTATGACACTTTTAACTACCATGACCACAATTTTTCAAATATTTCAGTTTTTTTGTTTGTATCGGCAACCTAAGTAGTACTACTATTCACCATAATCTTTGAAAATTACAGAATTTTCGTAGTTTTATACAAAAAAAACAACCAAAAAAAATTATTTCCCTATAATTTTGAAAGATTTTAACGTTCAGTACACTTTAAGTCATCGTAGTGTAAAAAAAAATATGGACACCACTATGGCAAGTTTTTTAAAAAATTAGCGCAACTAACCTAGATTTTAAAATGGTATAATACTTTATTAAAACTAGCCACAAAAAATAAATAATGATACTTTTTCTAATCAAGAACCAAATTTTATAAGTTGTTGTTAATAGTAATTACTTCTACTATGTGCCCAAAATAGATTTCTTTCGCAAATTCTTAGAATTTGGAAGGGACATGTGCGTAGTCAGTGAAGTTCAGAAGTCAGAAAGAGATAGATAGTATACGTTAGAGAGAGATAGATAGAGAGCGATTATACGTTAGAGAGAGATAGATAGATGTTTGTTGTTAAATAACAATAGGGCAGGTAGGAATGTTGCTGTTCTCTACAAAGTACAAAGTCAGTACGCTCTGCTTCTTTGTTTACTGTGCACCGTTTCGTATTCAATTGATGTGACTCTCGTACTAACGACTTTTGGCTTGGCTTTTTGGACTGGATTAAGTGATCTGCAAACTGTACTAACCTGGCATTATTTTGAACTGGACTGTGTTTTGTGAATTGGACTTTTGGCGTATTTTGGACTGTTTAGCGTTTATCATGCCGCTACCATACACACCGTTGGAATACGCTAATATGCACCTCATTTATGGAGAGTGCCGATGCAATGGTAGTGCTGCTAGCAGATTATATCGAGAAAGGTACCCAAATGCTCAAAGATACCCGAATTATCGAGTATTTATTAACGTGCATCAAGCGTTTTCGGAGGGCCGTTTACCATCTGACAGGAGAAATGCTGGAAGACCTAGATCGGAACGCGACGAAGACGTTCTCAATGAAATTGAAAATGATTCAACTACCTCGGTACGTGCCATAGAAATAGCTACGGGAATCCCAAAAAGTACTGCACATCGAATCCTAAAACGTCACAGACTTCACCCATATCACTACAGGCGTGTGCAGACGTTATTACCGCGGGACTATCCACTACGAGTCGCATTTTGCCGTGTGATGCTGCAAAAGCACAGAGAAGATCCCCAATTCTTGGATAATATTCTATGGTCGGATGAATCAACCTGCAAGAGAGATGGCTATTTAAATCTTCACAACCTACATAGCTGGAGCAATGAAAATCCGCACCTGATGAGACAAGACAAATCCCAATATCAATTCAAGGTTAACCTATGGACGGGCATATTAAACGGAAAAGTGATTGGGCCTTTTGAATTACAAGGAAACTTGGATGGCAATAGTTACTTGAACTTTTTACAAAATGACTTGCCAGTATTATTAGAAGACATGCCCATTAGTGATCCACAAAACATATGGTTCCAAAATGATGGCTGCCCAGCTCACTATGCCCGTCCTGTGCGAGAATACTTAAACCAAGAGTATCCAGGGCGTTGGATAGGGCGACTTGGTCCTATTTTATGGCCACCCCGTTCACCCGATCTAAACCCCCTGGACTTCTTCTATTGGGGTTGTCTCAAAGACAGAGTCTACTCGAAATCCATTGCAACACTGAACGACCTTCGCCAAAAAATCACTCAGGCTGCGGATCATATCAATAGTAGAAGATATGCACGACGAATAAAACGATCTTTTTTAAGGCGATGTCATGCTTGTATTAATGCCGGTGGTAAACAGTTCGAACATTTATTATAATATTATTAATAATGCAATAAATTTACATTTATTGACACCATTTGTTTCATTCATTCAACATTTTCCAACAACAAAAATCTATTTTGGGCACATAGTAGAAGTGATTACTATTAACAACAACTTATGAAATTTGGTTCTTGATTAGAAAAAGTGTCATTATTTTTTTTTTGTGGCTAGTTTTCCTAAAGTATTATACACCATTTTAAAATCTAGGTTAGTTGCGCTAATTTTTAAAAAAACTTGCCATAGTAGTGCCCATATTTTTTTTTTACACTACGATGACTTAAAGTGTACTGAACGTTAAAATCTTTCAAAATTTTAGGGAAATAATTTTTTTTGGTTGTTTTTTTGTATAAAACTACGAAAATTCTGTAATTTTCAAAGATTATGGTGAATAGTAGTACTACTTAGGTTGCCGATACAAACAAAAAAACTGAAAAATTTGAAAAATTGTGGTCATGGTAGTTAAAAGTGTCATAAGGGGTATACATTTTCGAAGAATTTCCATTTTTTTTAAGTAATTTAAAAAAAAGTAGAGGTATTTTTTTTTTCTTTTTTTTTCTCGAGTAGTCATTAGTAGGTCCATCCTCTGGTGCCGGCTTATCGTTGAATTTTGGGACATGTTGTATATTATATAGAAGGTAAAGTTTTAATTTGACAAAATATGACCTACAGCTCTCAGTATTGTCAATATGGGCCAGTATTCTAACACATTTCTTTTGCATCACTACATAGTATAAAACAAAGTCGCTATTTTTGTCTGTTTGTTTGTCTGTATGCTTAAATCTTTAAAATTACGCAACGGATTTTGATGCGGTTTTTTGTAATAGGTAGAGTGATTCAAGAGGAAGGTTTATGTGTATAATTTGTCGACATATTTTGCGGGCGAAGCCGCGGGCGGAAGCTAGTAACAAATATTTCGCTTGCATTTACGCTTACCTCGTCCACACGTAGGACCTCCATAACTCGTCATAGAACAGTCACAAAGAGGTCGGTTCCAGCCCTCAGAGCAAGGAGCTCCATGCTGACATGGCGAACTGACACACTGCTTCATCAGAACATGACAAGCTGGTCTGACTGATGCTGAAAGAAAGACAAAAAGTATTAAGAATTTGGCTGTTATTATTGTAAGGTGATTTGTGATTTTCTTTTATAAGCGTAATAGCATGACACACATATGAATGAAAGATCATAGACATGAATAGTAGCACACCGTAATCATCTCAGTGGCATGGTCCGAAACGGCTACAGCTACCCCGGAACATTAAAAGATAAGGAAGGAACAAGATGGGTTTTACTCAGTAAGACTGACACACCCTTCCGCTCCACACAAAGTGAAATCATCAAATGAGCCCTGTTATTTGATGATTTCCTACCCTCAAAAAAAGACCGTAATTACTTCTGCCGTTTTTTACTAAGTTGTGAGTGTATTTACCTCTCCGGTTTACATATATTCTATTTTTAATTCAAATACATGCATGTTCATTAAGTGAGTAAGGCCCAGCATATACGGCGCAACGCAACTGCAACAGGTTTTTTTGAGTTTATGCCATTGAAACCGGTTTAAAACGCATTGCAAATCAGTATGTCATGTGTGGTCTCTAAAAGGAGTCAATGGCATAAACTCAAAAAAACTCAAAAGTAACTAGATGTTGCAGTTGCGTTGCGCCGTATGTGCTGGCCCTAAGAATACTCGTGTCTTTTCTTATGTGATGTAACACAGGGCTTAACTTTGTGTTATTTAGAACATCAATGTCTAACACTAACTTTGCATTTTATTGTTCAGCTGGGCCTTTTCAGGCTTCTTTGAAAGATTAAATAAAGAAATATCTGCTCAACTAGCCACGGGTAAAACTTAAACTTACCAGAATCCTGCTGCCGTGCAAACGCAGTCAGATCCTGAGGTTTTCCATTCAGCACCAGATCACGGATGCACCCCACGAACCCTTGCCTCAAAGCCGCTGTCCATAAAGCAGGTGGCGTTCTTGATGCTGAGTATTCCGAGCCAAGACCTCCGACGAACAGTGGCCCATCTAGTTCCAACTGGTTTGACTCGCCTGGAATATTTCAGATTGATTTGAATTAGAATAGCGAACAGCGAATTGGGGAGAGATACCGCTAAACTCATCCAATCCATAGTGACAAAGAGCTTACGTGGTGAACTCAGGACTACTCCGTCTCCCAGAGAACGGGGGGCTAGACAAGTGTCAATCGCTTCGTGTCGATTCGATTTCGAAAATTGTTGATTAAGCAATTCGTTATCTCAGCGATTCTGAATGTCAAGAATGCCAATTGTCAACGCATTTGTACCTATAGGAATATTAATCGAGTTTCGTTACACAATTTGACATTGTCTAGCATTTTAGCGATCGAAAACCAACATACAAAACGATATAGGCTGAATTTTCAATATCGTTAAACTCAAATGTATTTGCAGATATAATATATTTACGTCGACCATTTCGGCATTTGAGAACATAAACACTTGAATAGACAATCGTATTAATAACAATATAACTATAATTATAGTCACCTTTTTTTTTTTTTTTTAAGGCTGGGAAATCATCCAATGACTGCTCCCGCTCTGGGTGGAGCGGAAGGGAGTGTCAGACTCTTACTGACTAAAACCCATCCATGTTCCTTCCGTAGCCCTTTATGTTCCGGGGTAGCGGTAACCCTTTCGGACAATCCCGCTTACCCGGCAGGCTTGGCCCTGAGGGGCCCCTTCATATGCTGACATCTCTTTGAGGCGCGCGTGGAACATATACGCGCCGTACGGCACGGGTCTGGTGCTGATCGGACGGTGAGTCACCCATTACTCACCGTCCGCAGGCCCGCGCCTACGGTGGCCGGGAGTCGTCACGTGGCTCCCGACGCCCGGAGCGTCTCCCGCGGCGGCTGGGACGGGAGGACCTTTCTCTCTCCCATCCCGCCACCTCCTTCGCGAGCATAACTTTTTCGCAGAAGGAGGTGACTGCCTCCCACTCCCTCTCGCCCCGGACCATGGCTTGCACCAGGGCCGGGCGCGAGAGGTCGCCGCCGCCGATCGCCTCTACGAGGACACGGCGGTGCTCCGCCCAAGCGGGGCAGGTTTGCACCGTGTGCTCTACCGTGTCCTCTGGGCGATCCTCGCAGTGGTGACACCCGGGCGTTTCCTCCCGCCTGATGATGTGCAGGAACCTCCCGAAACATCCATGTCCGGTGAGGACCTGCGTCAGGCGGAAGGTGAGGGCGCCGTGACGCCTCTCTAGCCACTCCTCAAAGAGGGGCCTTACCGCCACTATCGTGGCGTGCCCTGCGCTGGGTTGCGACAGTCGCTGATTCCAGGCCGCCACGAGATCGCGCCGGAGGTCCGTCCGCTCCGCCGCAATTTGCTGCGGAAACGGAGTTTCCCCCCGGCTTAGTACCTCCGCGCGCCACTCGTACAGGCGCGCGAGGACTATCGCCTCCAGATCCCACGGCGGCAGTCCGGCAAGGAGGCTCGCCGCCTCGCCCGAGATCGTGCGGTACCCCCGGATTAGCCGAATGGCTACCACCTTTTGGGGCGCGTTCAGGTAGTGGGCGGCTCGCCGCCGCAATGAACGCGCCCACACCGGGGCCCCGTAAAGGGCCATGGACCGCACGACTGCCGCGTAAAGCCTCCGGCAGGAGGCGTTTGGCCCCCTCAAATTGGGCAAGAGCCGCTTTAAGGCGGCCCCAGTCCGTTCTAGCTTGGGGGCCAAACGTCGGAAATGCTCCACGAAATTCCATCGGCTGTCGAGGACCAGACCCAGGTATTTCATCGTGGTCTCGACGCCGATGTGAACCCCTCCTACCGTAAGTTGGGATCCCGATGGTGGCCTATTCCGAGGCCCATGAAAGGACATGGCCTCGGATTTGTGCAATGCCACCTCGAGACCCAACTGCCGGATCCTCTCAACGACTATCGCAACACCGCGTGTCATCGCGTCGGCCGCCGCCTGATGCGACCTTCCCTGCGCCAAGACCAGCGTGTCGTCAGCGTAACAAATTACGCTGACGCCGTCAGGGAGGTCGGCCCGCAGCACCCAGTCGTAGCCGATGTCCCACAGGTGCGGCCCCAGAACCGATCCCTGTGGGACACCGCACGACATCTCTCGCCGGTTCCATTCCCCGTCGCGACCGGGGTAGATGACGGCTCTGTCCGTCAGGTACGCCCCGACTATTCGACGGAGGTAGGTCGGCACCCGGTGATACCGGAGTGCTTCCCCAATGCAACTCCAGGGCAGGGTGTTGAAAGCGTTGGCGATGTCGAGTGACACCGCCACGACGACCCTACCCTGGGACACCGCGTCCCCCGTCGTGAGGGCTCTAACGCGCATGATGGCGTCCACCGTCGAGCGCCCCTTGCGGAAGCCAAACTGGCAGTCCGCAAGGTCCGGCCCCGTCCTTCCAAGGTGCCCGACGAGGCGGCCCGCAATAATTCTCTCGAAGAGTTTGCCGACCTCATCGAGCAGCACTATGGGCCGGAATGCGGACGGAGAGTCCGCAGGGCGCCCTGGCTTCTGTATAAGGACCAGCTTCCCCGTCTTCCAACGGAGCGGAAACTGGCCTCTTTCCATGCATGCGCTAAAGAGCGCCTCCAGTCGGGGCCCGAGAGCCCCTGAGGCCAGGAGCCAGGCTTTTCCAGGCAAGCCGTCGGGTCCTGGGGCGGTATTCTTGGCCTTGAGCCTTCCAACCGCCGCTCTCAGATCTACCTCGGTCACTTCGGGGATGTCGTCGTCGTCCTCGTGGTCCGCTTCGGGCGGAGCCATAGGCGGGGGAGTATGCTCCCCCCGTGAGGGGAACAGAGCGCTCACCACCTCCTCCACCAGCTGGGGGCGGAGACTCTGCGTCAGAGGGGGGGCCCAGGTGCGGAGCTTGTTCCGCACCATTTTATATGGGCGCCCCCATGGATCTCTATCCAGAGTCCCCACCATCTCCTCGCGGGCCGAGTCCTTGGCCCGCTGGACAGCTTCTTGGAGGGCGGTCTTCGCCGCTCTGTACCCCTCGTACAGCTCCACCTCCGTGGCTGCCGCATCCGGAGGGCGGATGCGGAGCCTGCGGTGCCTGGTGTACAGGTGGCGCACCTCGACGCACTCCTTGCGAAGTTCTTCCACCTCTTGCGACCACCAGTACACCTGACGTCGGGCGCATCCTGGCCGGACTCGGGGCATTGCCACGTCGCAAATCTCGGACATGGCCTCCCGGAACCACTCTGCCTCGTCGTTGATGTCGGCAGGCCTGACCGGTGATGACACCCAGGCCTGCACGATCGAGGCTTCCAGGAGGAGCTCCCGGTCCAGCTGCTTCAGCGCCCACCGCGGACCACTCGGGGCCTGTCGGACCGGCGCGCTTGAGGTCTGGGTGGAGACGTCGAACCGGATATACCGGTGATCGGAGTAGGTCTCCACCTCCTCTACTACGCGCCAGTCAAGGACGCACTGTGACAGAGCGGGGCTCGCGAACGAGATGTCCACAACGGACTCACCCCGCATCCGCACGCACGTGGGAACAGAACCCCGATTGAGGACGGCTAGGCCTGCTTCCAGAGCCCAGTCCTCCACCATCCTACCCCGCACATCCGTGTAGCGGGAACCCAATTATAGTCACCTTAGACTTATGGCTTTGATTATCTTCAAAATGTATGTAAAATTAATTGATACTGGTTTATCGTGCATATAAATTGTCATGACAAATTGAATACACTCAATTGTAATTAAGTAGAAGCCATTAATATGAGATTAAACCGTAATGACCTTTGACATAGAGGCTGCATAGATAGGAGCATATTAAATTCAGTTAAATGTGTAGCACTATGGAAGTACTTCTTTAATGTCTGATCAAAACTATTTGTTCAATAATATAATATATTATGTCGTGGTCGTCGTATAAGATATACGAGCTATGAACGATAATATAATATAATAAAACCAATGATAATAAAAATCTTACGTTTTCATATGGATGTAACTCTTCCGAAATAAACGTTATTATTTTTTTTTTTTAAAAGCACTTCCAAGAACTAAAACATGTTCGATATGGCAACGCCCAGCTTCATTATTGCTAACATTACGAGGCTGATGGTTTCCGATTGTCAGTAAGATGTAGACACTGGGTAAGTCAGTGTATAGCTCACGATTAAAAAAGAATATTTTAATTACCAGGCGTTTTGAACTCAGCATTAGCTCCGTCGACCGTCACCCTTCCGTCTCTCCCACTCCTCCTGAGCAGGAAGTCATGCCAGTGGGAGTCGTCAACTCTTCTCCTGGATGCCCTGACCCTGACTCCACCAGAACCCAGGTCTATGTGCACGTATATGTAACCGTTGAGGATTTCAACGGCGAACAGATCGGCCTGAAATACGATGGTGACACTGATGAGGAATTTGCTAAAGAATTGTTGAAGCATTCATGGAAACTCCACAATATTGAGACCGAGATTCATAAACATGCTTGCTTGGGTTTAGATATGTTCTTATCTCTGTCTTGCACTTATAGTTTGATAGTAGTGCAACAGTGACAGAAATAACACTTAGACAAAGCGCGTGCTAGATAATGTTTATTAATCTCGGCCTGATAGTCACAACATCTAAAGTGGTGGAAGTGTTGTTCACATACAACATCGATTGTATCGCTGTAGTGTCATACAACAGAAAGTAAAATAAAACAATTTCTTACTTTTTATAATTTCAAAAATATTATGAAAGCGTGTCAGAAAAATGGATAGAGTAAGAAACGAGTATGAAAAGGGGAAGTTGAAAGTGACGCCAATGACCGAAAAGTCGAAAGGAAATTGTTTGCATTGGTATGGGCATGTAGATTAAGAGGGAAGAAACGCGACCAAAAGAGTGATGAACATAAAATGTCGATAAATGGAGAGGGAGAGGAAAGCCAAAGAGAAGAAATAATGGATAGATCATGTGAGGAATGATATGAAAGAGAGGGAATGATAGCTAACGGAGAGGGAGAATATAAAATAAATATATAATAAATAAATAAATAAATAACGGAGAGGGAGAATGAAGGAAGAAAACGTGTAGCGCGATTTCCAGGAAACATGAGACAAGGACAGAAATGATGATTATGACTAACACAAAAAACATATTTTACGTTATAAAATACTTAGATATAATTTTATAATATAATAATTTATACGTAAAGTGTGTAATTAAAACTATTGTTATGATATTATAAATTACATAGTCTACTTGAATAAATATTAATATAAGCAAAGCATTGAGGTAACAAGCTCTTTCGTCAGAAAAGCTTAAACAAATAGTTTCTAAGATATCGAATAAAAGAGCAGACGTAGATCAGTTACAAAAATCAAATACATAAAAAGCTAAACTAACTGTTATTGAATACTGAATATCGTTTATACAGCAGAAATCAATAAAAGCTTACCTAAAACTAAAAGCTAAATAAAAAACGGTTACGTCTGACTGCACGTAATACATGCAAACCAGTCGCAGACTATTTGAATACTAAAATTCGGGACCAGACATGCAAATTCTACCAAATTTGTATCAACTATCCCGCAGTAAGTTAGTTTATATTCAATGTGGGAGTTATTGAAAATATTGAGTTACAAAGACAAGCGAAATTAATTCAAATTATATCTAGTCAAAATCATCTTTGTTGTAGCAGAAAATCTATTTAAATCAAAAGTGATTCTAAGGACGAAAATGGTGCGAATTTGTGTAGGTAGATTAATAAAGCCCTTTCTACAGAAGTCTGTACGTTAGTTGGTCCCAAGAATTTGCCTAGCATCAACAATCAAACTGAAAATTCAAACACCAATTGGAAAATAAAAACAGTTTTATTTCGTTCAACGTGTTACTCTTAAAAGCATTTTGTGTGGTGCTGGGGTGTCAATTTGTGCTTTGGATTCTACGGTGCGTACCAGGTTATAGACAGATAAACATAAAAAATTCACATCATCAAAGTGGGTGAAACTTTATAAGGTACCATACACAAATTCCCCTATGTCTGTGTTCTTAATTTCTTTATATCTCTTCAACTTGTTCCTACCATGCAGCACCTCAATGGATATAGATGATTTTATTTAACTAAATACTTCAACAGATTTAATCAAAATTGTATTGTAAGTCGGTCCATATCACATAAAACGATTTAATAAAAGGGACTTCTGAATTCTCCCTAGTGAATTTTGGCCGCCATTATTAAATTTAGAGATTTGCGTATCCATTGAGGTTGGTGGGGTTTCGCAAGTCAGTTATTGGATTTAAATATTGTTTGAAATTTAACTTTTGAGCGTTCAGTTGCTGTCGTAATGGTTAACTATTTCAATCAAAAGTTACAGAAAAGAAAGAAAAGATTGTCTATTCAAAAGTGATGGGAACTGTCAGTTTAAAGGACTTATCAATAATAATTATACAAAACATTATAAACTAATGGCGTCTAAACTAATTTCACCACACTTCTCACAATTGAATCAGAAACAGCTTAGTTAGGACCAAAAGAAAATAAATGCGATACCCCACAAAGCATCCTCAATGATCATGATCGTGATTGACTCTTCAATGATGATGATGTTTATCTCTTAAGTGATTGGTCTAACCCCAAAAGCTCCACCCCTTACCGTGCAACCTACCCTTGGTGGCTTGGCGCCCATGTTGAAGAGAACGAGCCCATTCGGTTCGTTTGTACGGAACTTGAAAGATATTGTTCCAGTCTTCACCGCTTCCCACTTTGGTAGAATCTGTGAATTAGAAATTAATTCGGTGACTTAAATCGAATCTTTTGAAAGGTCAATGACCTACAATAACAAGAGCTGTTTAACTTTAATCGTAATTCTTAGGTACTTTCGGTGTTTTACATAACTTCATAGTCACTCAAAGAGGAGCTTTGAAATAGCAATGGTTGAACACAAAAATAATATTCGGCGTAAAAAATCGTTCACCCGTATCTTCGGGCCATTAATAATGGCCAGCTTAGAGGTTCACTTATTTATTGATAAAGGAAAAACCCGAAAATATTACACAAAAGTTTCCGGACCCTGATTGAGAAAACACTTAGCATTATTAGACATTCAGTACAAAAATATATTCAGGGTTACTTAGGCCTTGATTAAGGAATGTTCAAAGTTATGCACGCTATTCAGCGAAAGCCTTAAATTCTCTGAGCTTTTGAAGAGAAAATATTTAACATTATCAGCGATCAAGACCCTAAGAGCCTAACAAATAGGTTGGCTATTTGTTTTGCGCTCTTAATGTTTCAATTCGTTCTTCTTTTACGGAGATTTTATGGCACTCTTCATTTCTTACGCTAAAGCTAACATAATATATAATGTTAAGTTAACAAAATGATTTCCTTATATTTTATACCTTTATTTCCTTGTTATATTAGCTTTAATTGATTTAGTTTACATTTTATACCTATTTCTTCGATATATTAGCTTTAATTGATTTGGTTTTTTTGAAAGGGAGAGTAACAAAAAATACATTTTATTAACATCTTCAATAGTTTTATGACCGTTTTCTATAGCCATAAAACTTTTAAAGATTATTTGGAAATGATATTAATTACAGTTCTTATGAATCCTACATTACGCCTCACTTAACTATAACCATTTCAACGCAAAATCCCATATCATCATGTTTTGCTATTCCCTATCTCCATTGGGATCGGCTTGGCGTCCAGTCTAACCGTATGCAGTCGAATACCAGTATTTTACATGGAAGGACTTCCTATCTCGACAACGTTCTATCCAAAACCCAGTGAAATAGGTAAGACGTCCCCTTGTCAGATTGGTTCTCAGACTTAAGGATTTCTGACTAACGGTAACGACAGACTTTACAACCGGGACCACTTCCGTGGCACGGAGGACTCTCGGTGCGGACGGGATGGTCACTCATCCATGGACCAGCCGCGACAAGCGTAACTTAACCTAGATCGATCAAACTGCGGCTTTAATTTTCCGCGAGGCCCGACGAGCCGTGACATGACAAACCATTACACAGGATGAAATTGAATTCATGAGCATTATTTTAAGCGGTCATTGTATGAACAACTTTCAATTTCACTTTCATTCACAAAAAATCAGCTGTTTCATACATTATGTTCGTTTAACTCGTCAAAATGTAGGGTTCAGCTGATTTTTCTTTCGCGATTTCAGATTATGTTCCCATAACGATAGTTGTTCATAATGATGAGTACAAATACTCCTTAAAATAATTCCCATGAATTCAATGTCACCCTGTAGTAAGCGTCTAAACCAAATGTAATCTTCAACTAACAATCACGCATCAATCTCACTACAATTGGAATCAATAACATATCAGTTCTGAACATCATTCGTACATTAGTTGGTGAATTATTGAGAACCACTGAAAGTGTGGGTAGAATCAATAAATTTATAACATAAGCTCGGGTGGATTCGGTAATTAGTAGATTCATCTTTCATGGGGTTCTGTTTAAAATGTTACAATAAAATACCTCCCCACATTATTGAACTTAACGAATCAAAATTTAAATCCTGTATAAAACGCACACTATGCAGCCAAGCGTATTATAAATTGGGAGATTACATTGCTGACAAAAATGCTTGGGTCAATGCTAGTCCAGCTCCACAAGGGCGCACCAACTAATTGCTAAAAACTGTTGGAGCTGCGGAAGAGAAGAACAAAAAAACTATCTTTGCATTGTATAAATTCAATCTCTTAATATTGTATAGTTGCTTAGCACATATGTGAGTACTATGTACCTACTATAAAGCGACCATTTACTGGGTACGTCTTTCATTGATTTGAATGTGCCCTGGCGGCTGAGAGTATGCCATGCTCACTTTAATGTCTCGCTGATGGTGGCGTGTGTGTTGGATCATTTAGCTCCCTTCAAAATGGTTGAGCTGAATGAGGCTAATATATGCGTCATGTTCGTGAACGGGCGCTGTCAGTAGGGACTGGTCATCTCTTAGCGGCTAGGGCTTGTTTTAATTTAATTTTTGAATAGTTTTTACATATTTTATATCGGATGCTTTTAACGTTCTGCATCGTTCTCACATGTATAATATTAATATGAACTATGTAACCAATATTTTGTAACCATATTTTGTTTAAAAGAGTGTCCATGGAGTTTCTTGCCCGTTCTTCTCCATAGGTACCTACTGCTTTGGAATGGGCAACTAGCTTCATCTCTCTGACTGACCGACACCTTGACAATTCAAAAGTGCCTGTAATTGGTTTATTTGAAATAAATACTTTGAGTTTGAGTTTGAGTTAGTGGATATTGATGGTACTTCTTTTTGAAAAATGTGTGTAAGTATCGTTTATTATTGTTTGCATGTGTGTTTATGTCTGGAAAATTAATAATAATGTTTACATTTAAAATTAAATGAAAATTATGCCTAGATCACTCAAGGGAGCCTTTTGGGCACATTTCCCACTGACAGCGATGGGGATAAATTTTTTGAGGCCCTATGAGCTCCTCCCCTTTTTTACCACTTGTACAAAATAGATTTTTTTTTTGGTGTTAGGTTGTATTTTTCTTTGAGTAGTATCGTTAGTTTAAAAAAAAATATATCAAACAAGGTATATAAAGATACACGTGGCCAGTATTAAAATAAATGATACAAAAACACATACATTTCATTATCATCATAATAAACCCATCTATCTAAGTTTATTCACCATTTTTACAGTCGTCATCAAACTTTACTCTCCATTATTACAGTCGTACTCAAATAAATAACCGTTATTGCAATGTACAATCAACACTCATCAGTGGTATCAAGTATCCGTTGACAGTACCTTTATGTCGTAGCAGTAAGGACGATTTTCATAAAGCAATTGTTACCACTGATGCGCGACAGACTGTACCATCAAAACTGTGTGCTAATAAAATCTATATGGTTGTAACTCAGCTACAGTCAGACTAGTTTAATAATGCGCCGCAAGAGAACAATGAAATTAATGACAACATAATGCCAACTGCAGTAACAGCTTTTGGAATACAGAACTAAAATTTGTACAGAGGCCAGCACATCAAGTTACCACAATCTGTCAAATTTTTTTGATAGTATTTCAATTTTATTGCAAAGAAATAAGGTTCATTTTTAATTGAGAAAATTTGACAGATTTGTCGCAGATCATAGATAAACTAAGATACAAAAGGATAATATTATCTAATGATTGCGATGATGACTATGATATTGCAAACTGTTGGTTACGATGTTCAAACGTAGCACATCAAGCTATCCGTAACTGTCTAATTTTCCCAATTGAAAATGAACCTTAGCCTTTTGTAATAAAGTTAAAAATTTGACAGATTGGGGTAGCTTGATTTCCTGACCTCTGTACAACTTAAGTTAAAATGACAACTCTAGTTCATGTAACAAAGAGGCTAGCGACGAGATTGTTTTAAAGTAGTCGGGCAACAGAATTTTCCTAAATAGCAGCTATGAAATCCCTTGTAAATATTAAGTTTGGTTGTAAATGTGGTGCCTAACCGCGAGCATTCGCGTGTAATGTGAAGCATTACATCAGTGAAGGCGGAAAACTGAGAATTAGTCAATAGTAGTCAAGGAGGCAGTATTGTAATGTAGTTGGATAAAAGGCGAATGCTCGCGGTGAAGGACCAAGGTTAGACAATAACTAGAAGAGACTTGGACTGTATAATCCTACTATTACCTACGCTGTGTGGTTGGTAAACAATACAAGTTGCTTCCTATACTTTTACGCAGAACACACGCAATCAATAATAATCAGTTCATTCCACGAATATGAAAAACAATGTTTAACAAATAGTGTCCGAGGAAACTTCGAACAAGCAAACAATACTGCGAACTGTATACACAAGCTAGGACAACTAATGACGAAGGTTCACGAACAAATACGAATACACACGAGGGTAGCCAAGGTCACAAGTTGTAGAGGTGAACATTGGAGATCCTAAATACGATAAAAAAGGTTTTCACAATAATGTGAAAGGCCTAAAATTAATGGCCATTGTATATTGGGTATTTGATCAATTTTCTATTTATTTGAACTAGAAAGTAATGGTTTTCCTTCATTCTTTTGTATTGATAAAAAAACTACTTGAATAACTGGAGTAGCAGACTGTCTACAAATTCCATTCGACTCAAACGATTTAATATTGCTCTCATACGTTTTCGCTCCAGTAACTTCGAATATAGTCCCTAAAAAACTTATTTCTTGCGAGAATATTGGAAGAGAATTATATTGTACTTTTGATCACTACATCATTTTATCACTACCTGATACAGCAATTTCGCTACATTGCTTGCAGCCCTCATCAGACTTACAAATTGCACGAAAAGATAAAAGCCGATGCGGAATGGACTGCCAAATTGAAGCATGGAAAAGGCAAGTACTTTTACAATTATTTCTACAAAAAACCTTTTGTACGATGCTCTAGTCCTGTGTATATTCGTTAAACCTCCGAGTTCTGTAAAATATTTTCATGTAGGTACTGAAAACAGCCTGTAATTACTCTTTCCGTAATCCGTTAAAAGCTAACTTTGCCGAAATCTACGAGAATTATGTGTACTTATTTAATCTTGATTGTAAAAATACTGTGGTAAAACAGAAAGATGAACTGTGCCTTACTTGTATTTTATAATCCTCATTTTAATCACTGTGGTTTTTCATAAACATGATTAATGAAAATACGTTGTAATTAGACAAGACAATTTTGCTGTCACCCTTAATCGATATAGCCTTTTCTTCATCATCAATCATTGGGTAATTTCTCACTGTTTTACTGTATCTTCGGTTTCTTCAAACAAGAATGTACCAATATGCTTATTATTGTACTCTACAAACGCTTCCATTCTTTGTCTTGTCCCCAAAATCACTTCCACATAACCTAAAGCTCGGGGATAAATATACACCTCATATAAGTCGTTAAGAACCGCGTGCCAACCAAAAATCGAAACATAAGGACCGACCAAGTCCCCGATCCGTTCTCAATGGCACTCACATTTCCCTCGCGCCCTTATCTTTACATTAAAATCAGTTATTTCCATTAACCCCAACAACTGAAGCGTAAGGGTTGGTTCGGCGAAAGTGAGACGAGGGCGGAGATGAGCGGAAAATGTGCCGACTTGCATTTCGTTGGTTTGCGTTACTTTTTTGTTTTTTTAGCAAAAGATTATGATGTCTTTATTTAGGAGGTCGTGAAGTGCTTTCTAAAGACCTCTTACTTACTCGGTACTTTATTTTGTTTACACTCACTTTCTGAATTGAGATTTTGAGTTGAGAACTTGTCAAATTCTACTTAAGCATGAAGGTGAAAGCCTACCAAATTCAACTTACTATGCGAAAACGTCAGGCATTTAAAATTTTACGAGCTTCATTAAAGCAATCTCCTTAAGTAATGCTAAAGTAATCTTTATCAAGTTCTCAAATCCAAACTCTCAATTCAAACACCGGTAGTTGAAACTAACAAATACTTGACCAGTTTTATAACCTTATTTGATGACCGAAATGTTGGTCTACCATAGTCGAATGACCTTGTCAATTTTTTTCCGCTATCACATTCGTTCGGTTATCCACCAAACCACTGGTCTCGCGAGGTGGATTCCGGTCCGCTTCATCGCAACTTTTTAACGCATTTGTATGGGAATATTATTCGAGTTTCGTTACACAATTTGACATTGTCTAGCTCTTAGCGATCGAAAACAATTGATCACGTGACATTTCGAAAGCTTATGCCAATTCTGACGTTTTTGAATCCCATCTACTCATTATTTTGTAACGCTTCGAAATGACTAATACTCAATCATATTTTCAGCTCATTCATGAAGTCATCTATCTCACTACAAGCTAACATTCTTAGCCAATCGTGCAGCTACTTTTTTTTTTTTTAAATGGCATCGTCGCAGTTCAACCAAAGGGTTGTCTACTGCTTAACCGGGCTTGCCTGTGGCTGCCACAAAAGAATTGTAGCCTCCAGCCAGGGCTTAATAAAAACTAAAACTAACTTACAAAACTAAGCGACTACACGCTAAGGGCACCCCCTGTGGGGCTCGGACCTCGGCTTAGGGCGTCGCTGGGGGGGGACAGCAATGCAGCTACTTACCTGAACGCTAACGTTTAGTAGGCAAGCTGGGCTAAAGCTAGCTCTGCGAGACTCAGCTAACTGCCCACTTGGGTTATAATAATTTACTTTAATGGCGAGTATCGGGCTTCTAAGGAAAACGGTATTTCCCTCAGTATGTTATCGCACAATAATTTGAGTTCAGAAGACCCGTGAAGAGGGAGAATTATTTTATTTCTCTCATTTTCCAAGTTACAGTTGACACTAAAGATTGTAACTGAAAATGCTAGTGGATTTATAAAAACTTGATAATTTTGCCTAAATTATTATGAATTAAAATTAGTTGCTCTAATAACTAGAGTTCTACGCATGTTTATTCATTTGTACGCGTCAACTCTTAGTTTGAGAGTATTTTTATTCAATTGAATGGTATGTAAATATGTTTTTTTTAGGATTACATTGAATTCATGGGCACTATTTTAAGCGGTCATCATTATGAACAACTTTCACTATAAGAACAAATCTGAATTAGCGAAAAAAAACGGCGGTTCCATTTTGACGAGTTATGCGAGCACAATGTATGGAACAGCAGATTTTTTAAGTTGGCCATAATGATGAGTACAGTGGCCCCTTAAAATTATGCCCATGAATTCAATTTCTCATTGTATAGTCTAAGTATCGTGAGACTGATAACATTTCTATGTCGCGGGTTCGATTCCCGCACGGAACAAATATTTGTACGACCTGCAAGTATTGTTGAGTCTGGGTGTTTTTCTATCTATAATATGTATGTATTTACAAAAAAAATATGTATATAAGTAGTTTATCAGCCATCTCGTTACCATAACACAAGCATTAGGTTGCTTAGCTTGGGACGATATGGCGCTGTGTGAAATGTCCAAGGATATTATTATTATTATTTCCCAATTATGATCAAAATAACTTTGTATAATCGAACTTTACTTCGAGTGAGTCTACTGCATTTTCATGTTCAGTGGCACCAGTTAGAGGCGAGAATATATCGGGAAGACGCCTGGGACAGATTCAGCGCTGAATAAAACTACCGATATATTGTGTGGAAATATATTTAGTTAGTAAGGGAAAAGAAAGGACCTGGCTGGAAAGTAATTAAGGATGGAGGAACTTGTCAGAGCTACACTTTCGTTAAAGATTCTGTTCTGCAGTGTATAGGTTAAGGTTTTAATTGTCAGCTCACTAGTTAAGGCCCGCGGCTTCGCTATTGTTAATTTTAAATTTATCAATCATTCCGGTCTATAATAATATAATTCAATCTTGATTAGAAAAGCAAGTAGCGCCATCTATTATCACAAGTTCGTTATTTTTGTTTTCCTTGATCTGACAGCCAGTCTTGCCAAGGGGTATCGTATTACCAAGTTACTGGGCTGTGGAGGTCAGATAGGCATTCGCTCCATATAAAATACTAGTAATCACCTGATTCCAGTTAGAATAAAAATTAAATCACCAACAAACGTAATAGTTCAGTGGAATAAAACTGCGCCACGCCTCCGACATTAAATTAAAAGACTGACCTTGAAAAGGAATAAGGTCATGTATACACAGAATGCAATCATCAAACGTCCTAATGATGCTTCTCCATAAGGTCAGTTAATCGCCTTTCAAGCACTTACTAGGAATCTACTGAATATGTTATGTCCTTTACTAAGAACTACTATAGACACATTACGTGGTTTCAGGCGAATTAAGTGGAAAAATGTTTAGTCGTGCTGACATTGGTAAAGTTCAAAGTAAATATATTTGTGTTGGTGTAGGTGGCAATGGCTTGATGGCAATTTGATGGCTTTATAAAGGTTAAAATCAGCATTAGTATCAACTTTATTTAAGCCGTTTGCTTATAAGAGCTCAACGATTTATACGGTTATGTTTATTGTCGATTCGATAGAATTTTTCTTATGAGCTGGGGTTCATTCGGCATGTTAAGGGGTTATGAAACGAAAATTGTAATAATAATTATTCCATATATACGTATACCTACATTATTGGTAATCCTTTACATTAATTTTGACAAAAAAGATTTTGTGTATTTAGGTTGGATTTTTACTGACGTAACAAATTTTACTCAATTTTTTAACAATATAAAATGATTGATTGCTACTGAAAGCATATTTTCACACTCATAACAATGATAATGCTTGAAGCGTAACGGCCGGGCCGCCCAATTCAAAAAGTTCAATGAACCCTACCTACCTTTAACGTACTCACCTCAAATTAATATTGACATAGTAAGAGTATTTTTATATCAACAGTATTATGTTGCGAACTCATCATTTTCACTTGACATTCAACAAAAAAGTAAATTGTATTGACTGATGTCAGAAAATAGACTCACGTGGCTTTTTTCCTGTCAGATATATTTCCCGATTTCGATTTCTTTTACCAACATTTCATTTACGCGACACTATTTATCTCACGCCCTCTGAACAACCACAAATATCTCATGAATCAATATAATATTATCCATTAGTATACTTACATTTTAGGGACTTGAAGCTTTAAATAATCTTACTAAAATATACCGGGTAGTATGCCGTCATTACCCAGCAACACATTTCCCATAATTACTCCTCATAAACGTCACCGAAAATCATAAATCATTCCGTTTCGAAACTTAACAACAGCCATTGGCCCAAACGTTCCATTCAATCAATGCAGTGTAACCCATCCTTAACTGAAATCAAATAACCACCACTTCGATCTAATCAGGTTGCCGGTGACACTCGACCAAATTCAAGAGTCCGCTTTCTAAAGTGCTCTCGAACGTGCAATGGTCATCTTAAATGGTCCGGGCTTTCGCACGATTTTCCGAGCTGCCATTGTTTTTAATTGCTACTTAGTTTTTGCGACGAACGGACGGTTTAGTAACGAATTGAGTACTTTTGCACTCGGTTTATTATCGGAAAGTTGTATTGGCTGATTAAAATGTCCAGCTACGGTTTGTTTTGGTTATTGTGGACGCAAATATGGGTTCTGGCCGCCATATTGGTTTTCAGCGTCAAATGTTTGTTTTAGCTGTACCTAAGTGGGATAACAGTGGGACTGCGTGTGTATGATGTTTGTGTTTGTCAGCCCGTGTTAAATTTTACAGTAGCAATGACCATCATTCAGATAAGCTAATTTGAATACGTATTTTCATTATGGACACGATCAGAATTTCAGAGGTACAGAGGCCAGCACATCAACCTACCCCAATATATTAAAGTTCTTTGATAGATTTTCAACTTTATCAAAAAGATAAGTTTCATTTTACGGGTAGTCAGAAGCCCGAAAGTCTGTCAGCCAGTTTTACCAAGGGGTATCGTATTACCCAGTTACTGACTGGATTGTGGAGGTCAGATAGGCAGTCGCTCCATGTAAAATACTGGTATTCAGCTGCATCCGGTCAAACTGGAAGCCGACCCCAACATAGTTGGGAAAAGGCTAGGCAGATTGATAAAGTTCATGTTCAATTGGTAATATATGACAGTTTGGGATAGCTGGATGTACTGGCGTCTGTACAATTCTGAAACATCTTGCAATATAATAGATACATCTATAAAAACTTTCTGAAGCGTTTCTAATCAATGTGTCATAATTTAAAAAAAAACGCCTTACTTTTTAGGTTACTAATACGGGGACAATAAAGCCCAAGTCAACTTCCGAGAGGGATTTCTTTTTGCAACTTCTTTTGCTCCCTTACAGACGCCGTTAGATGTAATTACGGATAGAGTATTACCGAGCCTTTGTTACTGTGATTAGTTGGTACTGATAACCTAGACTATCTTGGTAACAAAAGAGACGCGAAAATTAATGTGATGGGTAAATTTATTTCCAGGTAAACTTAGGGTAATAGGCTGTTTTGTTCTTACCGTACAAAGTTATTCATGTTTTACGCTGGTAAAACGTTCAGTAGTTACATCAATAATTTTTCGGGATATCGCCCAGCGGTTGGTCGACTCTACACGGGACCTCTGGTCAATTTTTAGGCCAAAGAATCAGCATTGCCATCCAACGTGGCCACGCTGCCAGCCTTTTGGGCACACTTCCCACTGACAGCGATGAGGATGAATTTTTGGACGCCCTGTGAGCTCTTCGCCTTTTTAACCACTTGTACATAATAGATAAATATCTTTTTATTTGAAAAATACTTTTATTAAACTTTACCAAGATTCCAATACTGGGAGATCAGACTACCGAAGAGCAGCACTTAAAACCAAATTCAAGTCTCCAGTGGTAAGGGATTAGCACAATCGGTAGCAGGGCAGGCTTATTCTAGGCGACCGGTTACCGTGATCAGCAGATTCGAATACCAGGGGTTAAATCAGTCAAGGAGGTGTTCTTAGAAAAACTTCAGCCATAAAAGCTTGACTTACCAAATGCGCGTCCCTAGTAGTGAAAGTGACGGGGTCAGCAGAATCAGTGGCTGTGCAGGCATACTCCAGACGACCGGTGACCGTGATCAGCTTACTGCCAGTGCGGGCCAGGTCGATGAGGTTCAGACGTAAAGTGTCCGCCGAGAATTCCACCTGGTAAGAAGACTTTAGTAAACTTCTGATCAGTACGGCTATTCGTGGTTGCAAACACCCTCTCCAGATATCCCGAAAAACTATTGTCAGCTAAATTGCACCTAGATTTTAGAACAAAAATCGCGTATTTTTAGACAAACTTTCATGCAAAGTTTTCTTTAAAAATAGCAAGCCTTTGTGTTTGCTTTTAGCTGAATATTGAATAGGCAATGAATGCATTTCTGCAACGTTGTCCTTGGTCCCGTTTCGACAAGGAAATTCTTGCTTGTTTGGATTTTTTTCAAGATTAGGTACTTATAGATCAATATTTTGGAAAATCTGACTATTAAGAAATAAAAATGGCCAGTTGATTGCCAGTAGCAAACAGTTCTGAAATTTACTTCTATTTTGCCAGGATTAATAGAATTGATAAAAAACGTACACCAAGAAAAAACTTGTTCCCTTAATGTCATATAATATATCCTCCTATACTTCAACACCCTTCTATACTTCATTCTTCTTATACTTCAATATACAAGATACAAAAACAACAAAGTATATATCCCAACTCACCTTCTTCAAACACCCAATAAAGTTGGTATGCACCCTCGCTCCAGGTAAAGCCCGGGCATTTAGGGAGCCCCCGACATGAGCCCTGGATGACGCCAGCATGGTGAAGGAACCAGCCACGTGAGAGTGGTCTGAGTACACATCGTCAACAACTGCTGATACCTGGGAACAAGACGTAGAAGATATAAAAGATTCTGGAAGATCACTTCAGTACAGGGTGCACTTATAAAAAGTTGGTACAGAAAAATTGATTTTTTTGGTTAGTTTCACTAGCTACAGTTTTGTAAGCAAGCGATTACTCGCCTAGACAAGTGGTAATCGCATCGTAATTCTACAATTTTGGAAGGTTATGTCAGTCCTATTTTTTATTTTTCCATCATAGTTATCGCTGATAGAATGTTACTTTGTCTAGTCTAGACAATAAAAACGGCTACTGCTTTTCACTTTGTGACACTCGACAGATTTTCAATGGCCAGTTAGACTAGGTGCTGAGGAAGTAGTTGATAACTTTGAGGCTATAATTGTTAGTATGATCAAGAAGGTAATAATAGATGAAGTTATAACATAACTTGTAGCAATAAAATATTACAACAAAAAGTTTCTACGATAATACTGATGCTCTTAAAATAAAATGTAAAATCGATGGGCTTGCTCCAAGTACTCCAAACCACAATGAATTTTACGCCCCAATTTATTAAGGCAATGAAAAATAAAGACTTCATTAACTCTACGCATTTTGCACCCAAACGAACACTCACTCGAAGTTTCTTAATAAATGTAAAAACAAAACTTTTTTCATATCGAACCACAGACGCTGTAATGAAAGTTGCCTGACTTATTATTACTCGTAAAACATATTGGATAAACACTTTACCAACAGCCAGATGTCCCTATCGTTAAGTTAGGCGATGACGTCACAAACGACAAACGTATAGATGGTATACTGTAAGCTGTTGACCATGACCGGCTGAAAAGCCTGGCTGTGTAAATAGAATACTTTTTTTCTGTGTGCTGTCGCTTCATTGCTTTTCAAGAAGCTGTTTGGAACGTTGGATTTTGAACCTTAAGTTGATGATGTTAAGAAGTTTTAGAACCATGAGGTATATAATGCTTCAGTGAGCATCATTGCATTCATTAAAAAGACTGGCTGAACACGGAATTAAATGTTATAGTTTGAATACAGATTTCAATTTTTTTTTTATTTTCAATAGTCATCACTAGAAACTACCAACTAAAACATTTTCCGATTTTATTAAATATTCCAACTCCCTTCCAAAAGTTATCATAAACGAATTTAAATCTTTATCCAAGGAAAATTTAAGCATAAAGCCTAGGACAGGCAGAAATAAAATAAACTGAGTTTGTAATAACCCGTGAAAGTTAACTTATAGTTAGACACCTTCGGGAATACCAAAGTCTATTAAGCCCTGAGTGTGATCTGAATCCAAAAAATATAGGCTTAGATTTATAATTTTAATGTTATATAAAGTTTTATTCATTTTTATAACTTATACTATATCTTTCATCGTCGTTCTCTAACCCTTATCTAAACTTTGTCGGTACAGGGTGTCTTCTTCCTTACTTTTCTATTAGTCGTCATCTTTGCAGTCACATCTTCTTTCACCTCCTCCCATAATTTCTTTGGTCTATCCGTTTTCTTACAACCATCAACATTAATAATAAAAACTTTTCTCACGACATTTTCTTTATCATTCCTTGGCAGCACATAGTCTATTTTTATTTTCCCCCTCAAGTTTAATTTTTGATTCTCCATTTCTGATGGGAATCTTGCAAGATCTTTCAATCGTTAAAAATGAATTTCAATGCTTTTGTCTACGTGTCGTCATCATAATTATTATACCTACGGTTCGATAAAATTTATAGATCTATACAGACCTTAGAGGATTGTCAACTGTTCCAACAAGATCTGAACAGACTCACTGAGTATTGTCTGAATAATAAATTGCACCTAAGTCTCCCTAAATGTAATTGTATTAATTTCACGAAAAATAAAGTGATTTTTAACTTTAAATATTCATTGCAGAACACAATACTCAGAAAATTATCTACTGTGAGAGATCTCGGTGTGTTATTTGATGACAAGTTATCCCTAAACCAACATGTTGAGAAAATCCTACTACTATTATAAAGGCGAAAGTTTGTAAGTATGGATGTATGGATGTTTGTTACTCTTTCACGTAAAAACTACTGTATAGATTTGGATGAAATTTGACACAGAGATGGTTTATATCCTGGATTAACACATAGGATATTTTTTATCCCGGTAGAACATTCCTGTGGGATAATTTCCGACCTCCACGCGAGCGAAGCCGCGGGCAGAAGCTAGTTGTAAATAATGCTTTTAAAATGTATGGCTTTGTTATGAGATCGTCCACTGCATTCAAACGAACCTCTACTTATCTTTGTTTATATAAGACACTAGTGCGGTCACAACTTGAATACGCCGTCCCTGTCTGGAACCCGTTTTACCAAAAATATAAAAATGAAATTGAAAGAGTCCAGCGTAGATTTCTGCGTGCTATGCATTACAATTGTCAAAAAGTATATTTATCCTATTCAGTGCTGCTTGATAGATATAAGCTGAACAGCCTGGAGGATAGACGTAAATACCTAGATGCATCTGTATTGTATGGTATCGTCCGTGGTGACTTTGATAGCATAGATCTCACATGTAAACTCTGTTATGCGGTCCCACGCACGGTTAATAGACGCAGTATCCGTGCTGGTACTTTATTTGCTCTCAATTCTTGCCGAACTAATGCTGGTCTGCACTGTCCTATCCGTCGTATGGTAGAATCTTACAACTGTAACTTTGTTGACATAGATATTTTTGTATGCTCTAAATCTAAATTTAAGTATAATGTATTACAAATTATAAACAATAAAAATAATTATAACAGGAATGTAGACTAATCTAATACATTCATTTAATTTAACGTACTCATTTAATTTATGTATTAATCACTCATTTTACTTTGTTTTGTTTAAAAATTCTTCCTTTCAGTTAGGGAGTATTCTGTTGTTGTTGTTGCCAACATGCTTTATTAATTGTTATTTGCATGACTTTTCTTTTCTCTTTTCTTATATTTATTATACTGTTAATTTTAATTATACTTTAATTTAATTGTACTGCCATTCTAGCGGCACTCATAATTACCATATTATTATTATATTTTTGCTAATATGTGGATAATGTAGTGGGCTGCAATATTGTTTAATTATTATTAACTATTCTAGTAACATTTTATATTGTAGCTGTTTATTGTCCCATGATGAATAAAATAAAAAAAAAAAAAAAAAATAACCACTGGTCTTCGCGAGTGTAGTTCCGAAATAGTCTACGTGCGGCCCCTCGGTCATTCCAATAATCGTTTGACAAAAGCTCGACATACGCTAAAAATTACTCAGAACTGTAATTACTATTGATATCAAAGACGATTTTCATTAATCTCAAAACAGCTTTTAAGGAAGTTGTTATATAATTTGACAACAAACCTTATTTTTCTACCATCTTCACAAAACCTCCACTATTTCAATCGGATATCTTGAAAATAAATCCGACTATTCTTATAAAAGAATAAGCAACTTCCCCAACTATCGGATCATCATTTTCCATTAAACCTTATAAAGAATTGTTTCGCTTTTCTCATATTTCTAGTAAATGGAAGCTCTCCGATCGCTTTATCCGTTGGTCTGGCGCAAAAGATATAATATCGGGAGAAACTAACAAGTACTGTAACTAAGTTTTCAGAAATATCTGCGTCAACTTTTATATTTTACTAGACTGATATAAATTTGTTGGTAACTTAAAAGTTTTATCTAGAAGTAATTGTATTTATCTTGTAATAAGGAGATTTACTATCGTTCTTGCATATCATATCTGAGAAAGGTATTAAAAGACTTCTTTCTTTATTTTTCGTGTGGTTAGCAACTAACCTGGTGTCAGAGTTTTTATACTGCCTTTGCGCCTCGGACTTAGCTTCACATGCTGTTGAGAAATATCTCTCAATCATGGCGGATTCCTCACGATGTTTTCTTTCACCGTTTTATAAGGAAGAAACAATTTGTCAATACGCACATGAATCCAAAAAGTCAGAGGTACGTGTCTTGAGTTAGAACTCGAGACCTTAGACTTGGCAGTCCCACGGTCACACCACTAGAACTAGAATAATTTACCGATTTTGGTTAAAGGCTTTACGACTACATATTATAAGGAAAAATCCTGTAGCTAAGAGAAATGGAATATACCCTTTTTTCCACGTCAACAGGACGTTTTATCATTTGCTGATTAGAATATTTCACTTCGCCAAATTTTCTGAAAATCATTCATGAGACAATTTATTGAATTTTCATTATTTACAGTCAAGCTACCTCAATTTTAATGTTTATCATTTTGTATCGTCTGAATAACCTTATCTTTACTTAGCTTGTGCTCGATTTGAAGAAAATAAACACAGTAATAAATTGGAGTAGCAACAGTAATAAGACATTCGCTACCAATTAGACCAGTTATGGTGCAGTTCAGTTAAATTGAGGTTGAATTACTAGTACTAGTTTTCAAATATTTGTTTTGGCAGTTCGGTGTCTTTAGCACAATATTATTTTAACCTGCAATTTTATTATTAACTCTAGATATTAGTTTTGATATTCAATGCCAGTCCATTTTAAGTATTCTCATACGCCTCTGGTATGATTATTTACAAAGAAAATATCTAATTTTAATGAAGATAAATAAAAGCATGTACTTCATTTGCCCTTTGCTTGTTGGAAACGCTAAAGTATTTCCTAAAAAAACTCTTTATTTTTGTTTTCATTTAGCCTACGCTGTCCCACTCCTGACAAAGGCCTTCCTCCACTTCTTCCATCTTTCGCGAGCTCAACGTTACCAATGGTAAATTACTCAATCATCCCAAAAACACACACTTTTCTAACCCAAACCCACTAACAAAGAACCTATAACCATAAGTCTTTACTACAAAAGATCCGATAAAATGTGACCACCGAACCCGTCAAAATTTAAAACACCCTTTTCAAAATATCCCCTTTAAAATCTTGATGCTTGGTGACAAGCGTCCAATAATAAATTCAAATTGTGTAACAGCCCTGGGAACCACGTCACCTGGCGTATGGTTTACAAACGTGACGGTTATATCGAGTACCAATTACTCTGTAGGGTTGGCAATTCAATTATACGTCTTCATGTGTACTTTAATTTCAGCATGAGCTGTTGTTGCTGTAGTGTTGTCTTTTGTTCGAATTGCAACGGCTTTATTTGGTTTTATGATGTTTGTATCTTCTATGATGTCCTTCTCTTTTAGCACATAGTTTATTATTTACTTCTCGTTTTCCGGGCTTGTTATTATAAATAGTAGGTTCAGCCTCTCTTTACTTTCATTTTCACATGATTTTGTTCTTCCTACATCTTGGCAATACTTATCTCTCCATCCTGTTTGTGGACTATACAGAAACAGGGAACTGCAGTCTCAGTTTATGTTATCTGCTTCACTTACTTTAGTCACTTATTTCATCTACTACACTCGAGAGCAATGAATCCGGGTCACTTAAAGAATCCTAAAAATCTCGGAAACTAAAAATGCTAGGTTAATGCAATAAATTGTATTTAATAGACAATGTAATACTCCTTAAATGAAGGTATTAAAACTTCTTAGTTTTTGTAAAGTTATATCATAAAAAAATCAAATTTGAAAAAGGGCCACTTTCGAAGATGGAACTACGAAATTACAGCATTTGGTTTTGCTTTTGTTTGTAATCTGTCATTTATGTGGGTACATAAACCATGTTGATAGTGCTCTATATTCATTATTCAAGCTGAAATTATGTCGCTTACGCCTGAAGAATGCACCAGAATACTTACAATGCTGGAAACCGGCCGGAGTCAGCGCGATACAGCCAGGACTGTCGGTGTGTCGCTGTCAACAGTACAAAGAGTTCTCCGACGTTACGAAGAAACTGGTTCTAACCTACGCAGACCAGGAACGGGCAGAACCAGGTGTACCACAGCACGAGAAGACCGATACTTGGTGAACACCATGCTTCGAAATCGCTTTCTCACAGGAACTGAACTCACAAATCAGTTTCGACACCTCGGAGGAAGTAACCCAAGTGCATGGACAGTAAGACGTCGGCTTGCTGAATCTAACTTAAAACCCCTTAGTCCTGCAAACGGCCCTAAACTGGAGCGTGGGCATCGTATTTCAAGACTAAGATATGCCCAGGGCCACGTAAATTGGAGTATTGAAGATTGGTCAAAAGTTATGTTCTCCGACGAATCAAAATTTATGCTCTACAAGCACGATGGAAGACACAGAGTGTATCGAAGACCAGGGGAAAGATTCAAGCAAGCATGCATCGAAGAAAAAGTAGCCTACGGTGGTGGGTCTGTACTTGTGTGGGCCGGAATTTCTTCTGAAAGTCGCACAGAGCTGGTGATCATAGAAAACGGCTCTTTAACTAGCGTAAGATATGTGGAAGAAATCCTCAATGATCACGTTGGTCCATTTATGGTCAATTTAGGTGAGGATGCTATATTTATGCATGACAATGCCCGACCTCATACAGGTAGGATTGTGAATGACTACCTTCAAGAGATGAACATTACTCGTATGGAGTGGCCAGCGCGCAGCCCGGATATCAACCCGATCGAGCATGCTTGGGACGAGCTAGGCAGATGCGTAAAACAACGAAACCCTCCCCCAATCACGCTTCGTGAGCTCAAAATTGTCTCTCACAGAGGAATGGGAGAATATTCCCCAAAATCGTATAAGGAACTTGGTGTACAGCATGCCAAACCGCGTAAACGCAGTAATGGAAGCACGAGGAGGCAATACGAAGTATTAAAATTCAAGAAAATCGTAATAAAGTTCTAAAATTTCATGTTTCCTATTTTTGTTTTAAGGAGAGATCAGCAGTTTTTTTCTTTAAGTAATTTTGTGTTAATAAAATGTATGGTGACTCATATTGTTTTTACTTTCATTTAAGGAGTATTACATTGTCTATTAAATACAATTTATTGCATTAACCTATCATTTTTAGTTTCCGAGATTTTTAACATTCTTTAAGTGACCCGGATTCATTGCTCTCGAGTGTATAATAGCATAATCAGCCTATAATGTTTCCCCTCTTCGAGAGGAAGAGTTTGTAATCTACTACAAGCACGCAGTGCCAGTAGGTAAATGTCACGTATCTTCGAGTTTTAGGCTCTAGAACATGCCACCACCTTTTTGAGAACTGTGGTGATGAAATTACTTACACAAAGTAAAGCGCTTGCCTGTGTTTGAACTCACGACCTACAACTCGTTAGCAGAGCTGTTACCACTAGGACAAAACTGCTCTGTTATAATACGTAGTACTAAAAAATGCATAAGTCTACACTAATCTCGATGGTCAATTAAAATTTACATTCCCGCAACTTCAATTACGTCTGATTCATGATCAAATACCGCCGTCCAGGCGGCCACCCTTAAAAAAAGTGCCATTGTTTTGCATAAGACAAAGGAACTGGTAATTAAACACCTCACTAATTGGACCAGTTTATTCATAACGTCACCAGCTGTTGGTTTATTGGGTTTTAAAAATGCGTCGATTAATATTCATTCGTTTGTAGTTTTGTTCGGTGTTGTTGTAGTCTTAGAGAACAATTTGTTTGTTTGTCTATACTTATATTACAAAGAGGAAAGATTTGTATGTATGTTTGTACCGAATAAACTCAAAAACTACTTAACGGATCTGGATGAAACTTAGCACAATGATAGATTATAGTCTGATATTATCATTTTATCCCGGAAAAAGGTACGATTCCAATGGAAACATTTCCTACATACACGCGGGTGAAGCCGCTGGCAAAAGTTAGTACATTATGTTCTTCAGCTACTGAATTTACATAAATTACTTAATGTAAATTCAGTAGCTGAAGAATCACGTTTTAATCATACGGTACTTTTTAATTTTGAGTCTTAAAGAAACTTCACAGTAATCAACTACCTATTGAAACTTATTTAATTCTGTATCATGAAAGCCTGACCATCCTCCCATACATTTGGGTCTAGTAGTAGGTATTGAAGTTTTGTATGGGACAAAATCATATTTTTTCACAATTACGACGAACCATAGAAAAAGTTGTTCTGTGTGATTGATTGTATTAACTTTTAAATAAGACCTCTTTGATAAAAGCTGTATTTTATGTAGCTTACTCTTATCAAGGTCCGCACACCCGTCATCATTAAAACAATGGGTGCAGGCAAGTATGATGAATATTCAAATAACCAAATAAAAATTTCCAAACAATTCATAAAGTAACGGAGCCATTGCTTACTTGTTGAATGATGGAACATCGATCGGAACTCCATTTTCTTTTTTTTTTTTTTTTTTTTTTTTTTAATTTATTTGTTTCAATAAGTAGTTTGTACATGGTATACAAAGTTGTCTTAAAACTAAATAGAACCAGTACAACACATAATATGAAATAGGTCATAGGACTCCCTTTCCTAAACTAGGCAGAAAATCTGTCTGTATCTTAGGAAAGAGTATCCATTCACAGTTAGTCTTATTACGGTTACAAAAAATATTGGTACGTGCAGTAGGCGAACAAAGTACCTAAGTTAAATTAAAGTATAAAAATAAAAAAAAACAGAAAATGCAATAAAAACAAGAGTGTGTGTATGCGTGTGTGGGTGTATGGGAGTGTGTGTGTTTGTGTGTATGGGTGTATGTATGTGTCTGTGGGCGTGTGTGTGTTTAGGTGTATGTGTCTGTGCGTATGCGTGTGTGTGTGGAAGTGCTAACATGCCTGTGTGTTTGAGTAAATGGATGTGTTGTGTTCAATGTGTAAAACCTATCTCTTTACTGTATAGTGGTTAAAAGGTCTTCGGTATCAGTATATGTCAATGTCTGTAACCAGGAATTTAGCTTGTTTTTTAACTCGCCCTTAGTCAATGCGTAGATATTCAATTGTTTGTGGGCTTTATTATATAGCCTAGCACTTAGGCCATTAAACTGGCGTCTTGCGAAGGCAGTCCTGCAAAAGACAGCAGGATATAAAGGAAAGCCACGACGCCGCTGACTGACAAGCTGCTTATTGAACAAGATCATAGAGTGCTTGTAGAGGATGGATCTTAAGATGTACAATTTCCTTACAGTTAAGACATTGCATTCTGAATATAGCATATGTGTAGGGTAGTCACGAGGTTTGAAGTGAATTACTTTTAGCACAGCCCTTTGAGCTCTTTCTAGTTTCAATAGATCAGTTTTATGAGTTCCTCCCCATACAGGGATACAGTACATTAGGATTGTTTGACACAGAGCCAAGTAAACCATTCGGAGAGTATTTTTATATATTGTAAAATCGAACCACGTTTCGAAATTGCCTCAAGATAATAGAAAATCGAGAGATGGAATTGTAATTAAACATCGTGACGTTATAAAGATAAATAATTATCGTAAGTTTTGTTTTTAATGTAATGGAAATTGATGTCTTTTACCGAGAAGTGAAGATTATGTTTCTGTAATGGGTGGGGACGTTAATACCTATGACAGTCAACTAAACTTTATATTGATGTTTCCAGTCCGCATATGTTTTTGTTTTATCGTTAGCCTATTGTGTCCCACTGCTGAGCAAAGGCCTCCCCCAAATCTTTCTCTTGAGCCACCTCGATCCATTGAATCAAATATATATCCAATAGTTTAATCGCTACAGTTAGTCTGCTGAACAGTAAAATCTATAGTCGGTCCATCACTACTAAATATTATGTTTGAAAAATTCACTTTGTAAACTTCGATGCTAGGATTTATTTGATAGTTTAGATGCTAGCATTAATATTTGCAGTGTTTTCATTTATTGTCTAACTCATATCAACATACTGCTTGATGGTTCACTAATATTACGTTCAAGAATGAAAAGGAAAGGTACAGAGGCCAGCACATCAAGCTACCCCAATCTGTCAAATTTCTTTGATAGATTTTCAACTTTATTGCAAATTAATAAGGTTCATGTTCAATTGAGAACATTTGACAGTTAGGGTAACTTGATATGCTGTCGTTTATACAAAGCGTATAATAAATAAATAAATATATTCTGATGAATAGCGTTAAAACATAATTATTTTCATCCTAAAAAAGAGATCGGAAACTAAACTCCATAATGCACGTAACATCGCAAATCATAACTGAATAAACAGATAATACAATTAATTGGGAAGATTATATTAATTTGTATATCATGGGTCTGTAATATTTGGATAATATCCATTTCCTAATGCTAATTGACACGCAGACCTGTTTCATAATGAGACTCAGTATAAACAGTTCACACATTAATTTCTATTCCAACTGCAAACTATTGTGGTGCGACTATTGTCAACGCCTATTCATTGACAGTGGCGCCCTCATTACTGAGCGACTCTTTGAAACCAGGAAAGTTTTAATTCAGGAACTATTTTTAACTTTTGCCGTCTCGTTTTTAGATCAATGAAAGTTTTATTTGATTTCCTGGTTCATTCTGTAGAGAATAAAATCAGGTTGGTGCACCCGTTTAATTATATTTCTTTATCATTTAATTTTATTTAATAAAATCACACGAATCGTACCATCAGGTTAAGCGACGCTTGCCGGGGTTGGTCCGTGGATGGGTGACCATTTTTACTTATCGAGACTCTTCCGTCTCGGAAAGCACGTTAAGCCGTTGGTACCGGCTGTCATTCGTGGATCTTTGACAGTCGTTACGGATAGAAGCCCGAAAGTCTGACAGCCAGTCTTACCAAGGAGTATTACCTAGTTACTGACTGGGTTGTGGAGGTCAGACATTCAGGAGAGGTTTAACATGGAGCGACTGCCTCACTCCATGTAAAATACTGATATTCAGCTGCATCCGGTTAGGCAGGAAGCCGGCGTCAATATAGTTGGGAAAAGGCTAAGGCAGATTGATTTAATTTTATTTAAAAACGTACGTAAGGATTTTGAAGCTTAAGTTTGAAGAATACGCAAGAACAAACAGTAGTAGTATCTGGATACAATATTTTTTTTAACAGAATTATATTTTGAAACTAATTACGCATTCACTCATTATAAACACGGATTATTTCATTCATATCGTTGCAAGTTTAATAAGTTTTACGAGGTTATCTACCGTCTGAACTTCGCATTTGCCATTCTTGTCTTTATTAATTCAGTGCTAGTTATAATTGGGGCTATTTTCTGCGTTGTCATTAACAGTTATTTTGTATATTTCATACGATTTGAGGCCCCAGAAGACAGGAGCTGTGCGAGACGCAACTTAATTACAACAATTTGTATGACAAAATTCATGGGAATTGTACTAAAATAATGCTGTAGTATTAAGTTTTGTCTACGGGATCCTTTGGATTAAGCTAGTTTCTAGTCGAAGTTTTGAAATCAAAATAATTTCTGTTTGACTTTTTAAGTCCCTGACGGTTAAAAAAATGCAGTTTTGTAAATTATTTCATTTATAATATATTCTTAGCAGCTCGTAGTTTAAGGAAAATAATTTTACGTTTTTCTATTGTAAGGACTTGATGAACATCATTGCTTAAATATAACAGTAATTACTGCATAAGTTATCTTTGCGGCTGCCTCACCATTCAAGGTACATACGTATCTCTACATACTGTATATGGCGCTCCCCGCCGTTCGTCTCTAAACGCTTAGATATTTTAAACGCAACTGATTTGAATATGGTTTTCATCAATAAAAAGAGTGATTCAAGAGGAAGGTTTATAAGTATAGTTTAACTAGCTTTCGCCCGCGGCTAAGTTTGTGCTATGTCGATTAAAAGTAGCTTAGGTATATCCCAAAGGTTCAGAGAATACCAAAATCGCACTCAAGACTGACATCATATTAGCACTCGTGCGAAGCCGGGGCGGGTCGATAGTGTCTAATATTTGATAATTCATTATAATTGTACCTTTAACTCCTCAAATGTCGTAAGAACCGCATAGGTTCAAAAGAAAAATTCTCTCGAAACGACAATAAATATAACCATATACATTTTTGAGCTCTTATAAGCAAACGTCTTCTAATAGGCGAACATCTAATGGGTTAAAGCTTTATTCCGTATATCAAAACTAAATTATTTTCAACAGAAAACTGAAACAGCTTTCCTCATTAGTAAAATGAATATTTCCACAATGAGTTTTCTAGAACAGAAACAAATTGCTGTCTGTTGCAAAATGACTTCTAGAAAATTTAAATTCAAACTAAGTCGTGCAGCAATTATATAATTCACGGAACAGTTCTCATAGTATGTATTATTACGTATGAAATTGTCAATAAAGTTAGATACGTTTACGAGAAAAGTGGAAACAATAAAGTGGAGCAATTATTGATGTTGAAACTCGTCAATTTACGTTATCTTCATCTATACTAATATTATAAAGAGGAAACATTTGTATGTATGTTTGTAACGGATAAACTCAAAAACTATTTAACGGATCTGGATGAAACTTGGCACAAAGAGAGATTATAGTCTGGAATATTATGTAAGCTACTCTTTATCCCGGAAAAATTTACGGTTCTTTTGGGATAATTTCCTACACGCGGGCGAAGCCGCTGGCAAAAGCTAGTTTACTAAAGAAGTAATGACACAGTTATTTTCCAAGAAGTAAAAATATATGCAATAAGAAACAGTGATAATGTTTGATAAAGAAGACAAACACAAAGGAAGTCTTAAGGAAGATTTGGTAACAGTATTAATTAATATTACTTACCCTGCAGAAACTCGTAAACGGCGTGATCTGAAACAATAATAAGCCTCATTAATATGCGAAGCAACGTTCCGCAAATGATATCCGTGAGAAAAAGATACACAGCATATAATTTGTCGTCAAAAAACACATTAAAAAGACTTCTTTCTTTTTCGTGTGGTTTGTGACTAACCTGGTGTCAGAGTTTTTATGCTGCCCATGGTTCTGACTCAGTTTCACATGCTGTTGAGAAATTTCTCTCAGACATGCTGGTTTCCTCACGATGTTTTTCTTCACCTATTTTTAAGGAAGTGATAATTATACAACACGCACATGAATCTGTAAAATCAGAGCTGCGTGGCTTAGGTTTGAACTCGAGACCTTTGACTTATCAGTCCGACGGTTACACTTACAGATATAGATAGACATAGATAACGCAAGTATCACGATCTGTATGAAAACTAAGCGTGCCATTTTTTGACTACCTATTATGACGTCACAAGCACTATTTAGTAATGGGAAAATCAAATCGATTCAAAGACGCCGCCGCGTACGGCGTCCCCCTCGCTCCACCCCCGCCTTGCACCCAGCCAGCAGTACGCTGAAAGTCTTTGTAGACTGTAGACTGAGCGCGAAAGTGACCACTTACGATTTTTGTACGTAAGATAGGCACGCGAAATAGTTGCTCTTGCGTTATCCATGTCTATCTATATCTGTGGTTACACCACTAGGCTATCACTGCTGTATTAAAAAGACTAGTAGTTATCAAAAGTAGCCATTTTTTGAGAGCACAATTCATTGTAGCCCACACTAGACCTAAATAATCTCTAACTAAAGCTAGCGCCAAAGAACCAAAACAAATGAACCATATAAACCGGATAAAAAACCAATCTATCACAAAGCTTGAAGACCATAAATCTACGCATCAAATCCAGGCCACTAGTCCAAGTATAGGCAGTTTCGATAAGCCCCCAATATTCTCAAAGAATGAGAAAGCCCCACATAAATACATAATTAACGATAACGGAATAGCTAGGGATAGAGGCCCGCACGCAGTACGTAAATAAACTATTTACTAGCGGTTTGTGCCTCGTTCTGTATGGTTAGTTCACTTGAATGGTTTGGTGCAACGTGGTCCTACTACGTCACACTAAACCAATTGAGATGGAACGAAAAATGTATGGAATTTGGTATTTTTAGAACAAAATAGAAAATAAATAAAAACGTTTTAAATTTACCACAACAAATACATAAAATATCACAAATACTCTCGCAATTGATGATGAAATGATCTGATCCTAACTCTCAAATAGAGGATTGTTGATGAAACAAACAGCTAGATAAATCGAATGGATACCACCAGCTTCCAATGCATATGGTAGTCACAAATTGTCCATAAATGGGTTGATCATGTGCTTATATTTGGCACATTGTCAAGCTGTTAATAAACGCAAGATCGAAGGACGGGCTCATAATATGAAAGTTCACGATAATTATGACAGATATAAGGTCCTATCGGACTAATTAAGAATGCTCTACTTTGATCATACAGCTTTCATTTTTCATTAGCAAACAATGCTTTAAAAATTCGTTTCGTTGCCTCTCATCAGCGTTGAGTGCAGAAACAAAACCAACTACCGATTATATTACTCCACATTTATTGTTCAATTTTGTTTTCCCGATGTTCCTGCCGCTCGGAGCACATGTAATCATGACAGGCTCGAGGATAAAATTTAAAAACGAAACAGAAATAAAATGCAACGTCAACGAATGTTGCAATGTTTATTAATCTTTTAATCTGTACAACCATTCATTGATGTTGAAATGGTTGAAATAAAACTGATTTGGAAAGTCAGAAACAGTATTACGAATTTAATACAGTTGAAAGAATTTATTGTTAACGACTTTTAGAAATAAAAAAGGAAAAAAAAAAAACGTTTTGCGGCAAACATGACGCAGCAAAAAACAAGCAATAAAAAAAAAGAAACATATCTGGTGCCAATGCTGAACAAGAAAGGTAGGGAAGTAATTCAAAGTAGACCAATTTAATAGAAAAGCATCAACCATGTGAACTGCAGTAAAGTACGACGAAGGCAAAACCACAAAATCTTTCAAAGAATATATACAGGTTAACATTTATCAAAATTAATTACGCGCCAGTGAAAAGGTCATCGTTCAAACACTCCACCACACTCCGCCCCGAGCATACAGGAAACATATACCCAATTCCACTACCGACCGAATTTATTGCCACAAAATTGCTTCAATTACAAAGGCCATAGGTACCAAGATCGATCCCCACGCTAATTACGTTCAGAATGCCAAAACACTTGAAAGCATCCGCCTTTCAACAAAAAATCGTTCTGACTTTAATAATCAAATTACTCGGATACGAATCGATACGGTTTTTTCAAGTAATGGCTCCAATGATGGATGGATCTCGGTTTAAACACGCCAATGGCCCATAAGTCGTATGCTATCGATCTGAGTTCAAGGCATAGAGTTTTGAATACGGGCCTGAGGTCATAAAATATTTGTACAGCGATGAAAGCGCTTTATATTCGGCTGATGAAATCTGGGAACATGGGGGCCGTATAAATAAGAAACAGTACAACCGACGACGGTCGTTGATTGTAGCTGGTTATATGAGCTATTATGTTTTTTGGGCATTACGTAAGAAGATATGATCATTTTAAAAATAATGGAGTTGTCGGAAATGTATATATTGTAATTCATCAAGATAATACATTGATTTCTTACTAATATATCTCTGACAACTATTTCAAAATCCAAAAAATACACAGAATAGCACTTTTGCCAACTATTTCCAGTAAATTGACTACCTAACTGTAACAAATAGATCGAGACGTGCAAATGACATTAAACTTAAGAACGGTATAGTAATTACGAGTTTTTTTTTTGAGGGTGCGGAATCATCCAATGACTTCTCCCGCTCTGGGTGCAGCGGAAAAGAGTGTTAGATTTTTACTGACTCAAATTCATCCATGTTTCTTTCTTAGCACTTTATGTTCCGGGGTAGCGGTAATCCTTTCGGACAATCCCGCTTTAGTTACTACGAGTTGGACTATACATTACTTAGATACTTCAGCATAAGCATAATCATCCGATAATGATTCTACTGCTAGGACATCGGCATCTTCTATTATCTATCACGCAAACACTTAACAAAAGATCTTGTAAGGTCTCACCTCTTGTATCCTCCGATGCACCGTTAACTTATGCCACTGATGATCATCGAACCTGGTCTTCGCTGGTTTGATATGCATTTCCTGCTTCCCATTGCCGAGACCCATAGTAAGGGACACGCCACCATCTCGAACAGCGAGGTTGAGGTAATCAGCTTCATGACCTGAATGCAAAAGACTTTGTTTAATAAAATTATCTTCATGAATTTACATCGCCTTTGTTCTCAGCTTAGAGAACGTTAGTGAATTAAGAGGAAATTACGGGATATATACATATATTGGCTTGCCAGCGTTGCTTAGAGTTTATTAAAACTTACATTTAGTTTATAAAATAACTCGATTGAGCATGCATGGGATATGCTACAGAGAAGAGCTCTGCCGAATATGGAGGGTATCCAGTTGCAAGAAGACCTTTTTTTGTTGTTGCAACGAACATGGGCGGCCATTCCACAGCGTGATTTGGATGAACTCATTTTGAGTATGCCAAACCGATGTTCTTGTGTTGTTAGTGTTCGCGGTAGAAACACGGATTATTAATTGTTTAAGTTACCCAATAAAATTTTAAAGAAAACTGTTATTTCAGTCTTTTTTTCGAACTTTAATGTTAGTGGTTCAAATGTCAAAAATCCCTTTATTAGGAAAATGGCAAATTTCTTTATTAATGCAAAGGTGACTTGGTTTATCGTTACTGTGACAAACGAAAACACTTTATTTGATGAATCCTTAAAGAAAATTTAAATTAATATCAATCAAGAGAAAAGTTATTGCAAAAATATATGTTGATCCCTAGACACTTTTGATGTGTGTATGTTACAATGATCAGCACCCTAATTGCGAAACCCACAAACAGTAGCAGTGGCTTTCATTTTGATAGTTCTACAACATTCAGTGCGTTATTGAATTGGTGAACACACAATTTTTTCGAACATATGGATTAGCAATATTCTTATAAATGGAGTACACTGTAAGGGTTTTGCCATTAATTTTGTCCTATTGATATGTATCTTTTTATTATTACTTTCAGTCATCTTTGAGAATTTGAAAACATAATGGAATAGAGTACCAAAGTAAAAGCATAATCATAAAGACCGAAGGTAAGGGATTGTAGGCAAAAACTAAAGCTTTTACGCTACTCATAGTGACTACAAAGGCAAAGAAAAGCTTACCAGTGTAAAAGAGAAGTCCATTAGGCTGTCGCGTCTTGAAGTACAGTGAGATGGCGTCTTGTGTGCTAACTATAGGCTCGCCGCCGGTCTGCGTCAGGTCGTACGATAGGAACTCTGCACCGCGAAATGTAGCTTCAGATGGTGCCTTATCTGGAAAGAAAGTTACTATTAGCAATTATATTAGACAGATATACACTGTAGAATTTTAGTCGTCTTACAAAGGTGGTCTACTTGATGTATCCGACATAAAATACCTATGGGCGTGATTAAAAGTTGTTACCAATAATCAAGGTAATACTACAAAAAAATAAATTATGCATTACAATAAGAAACATCCTGTCAATAATGTTTACGTATAGAACGGTAGAACATACCTACCCTACGCACGATTCGAGTAAATCATTTCATCCCCTTTTAATATAAAAGACAAAATTTCTTAAAACAGTCCACGTGGACTGTCATCCAATGAGATGCACTTTTCTTGTTCATATATATAATTTTTTAGATTAGTTGTCAATGGATACATGAATTGGACTGCTGTTGTAAGACTACTAGAATTGCATGGTGTATAATGTAATAGGCAAGTTAGATAATCTGAGAATAGTGTTGTTACAGAAACCATTCGCTAAAGGTAAAAGAACGTATCAACAAATTTCTTCAGCTGTCGTCTTTAGATCATCATTTATAAGGACTATATTTAAAACTTATTCGATTATATTATTTCGCAGATCTTTTCCTTCCACAAGCTAAATTGGGGTTAGTTGTACTAATGTGGATTCTTTCTAGAAGTAACAAAACGCAAAACAGATAAAAATGTACGTATTAAACACCGTATTTTGTTCAATATCGGGCTCTAACAAAAACAAACTGTGGAAAATCATAACAGCCTACTATCTGAAAATTGGAATAAAGGCAAAGGGCATACAATAATAAAAGAAAAATATTGAATGTAATAAATTAAATATACAAAAGAATTTTGTAGCAATATTATTCTTCAATTACATGAAGTATAATAGACTCTTAAGGTAATTTATGTTCGTCCAGAGCAAGATAAACTGTAAATACTATATCTAAGGTCTATACACAAAGAAAATTAGCCTTATTATAATTAGTAGGCATTTTTTTGCCATTTTATTTTCTAGCTATTCAACCTCATTAAGAAATTTTCTATTGTTCAGTTTTCAAAACAGTTTCAACATTTTTTTTTCATTGTTCTCTTTACTAGATAATCCTTGTACAAATCATAAAGCCGTAAGAAAAAATACTTACTCACTATTAAGAAATAACATAATAATTATCAGTATCTAAAACCGCGTCAGAAATTCATCTGGTTACAAAATAATAGAACTAATCAGGCAGCTGCCCAATACACAAAACCGCAACATTGTAATTAGAAACATAATTAGTTTTGGATCCTCGTTGATCTATTACAATGAAGTTGGAAACTAAAACAATGTATTAACTAGAAATTATATTGTTCGTATTGCAGAAAATCATAACTTTGATGATATGGACGAAACTGTCATAGTAAGAGATCAATTGACGAATATTTAACCAATCTTCTTTTCATGTGGATAGTGACTAACCTGGTGTCAGAGTTTTAATGCTGCCCATGGGCCTCTGACTTAGCTTTACATGATGTTGAGAAATATCTCTCAGACATGCTGGTTTCCTCACGATGTTTTCCTTCAGCGATCTTAAGCAAGTGATATTTATACAATACGCACATGAATCCGTAAATTCAGAGGTGCGAGTCTTGGGTTTGAACTCTAGACCTATGAGTTGGTAGTCCGACGGTAACACCACTAGGCTATCACTGATTTCATAACTAACTATGTAACCAATAGTATTTAGGGATACCATTCATCCGCTAACGATGGTGAAAGTAAAAAAAATCTTGTTGATCCAGAAAGCACTCTTGGACACGGCGCGTATAGTTAGGAGGTTCCTCTTTTAGGGGCCCTGACCACCAAATGTTTTTATAAAAATCTTTAAAATGTATTTACTAGATATATTCTTCTTCTTAGCGTGTCGATGGCAAAAATAGTAATTAAATAAATATATTTATATTTTAAATTAGTTTGGCCCAAAATTCAAAATCAAAACTAGATATATTGAAATGAAATAAAAGACAATAATATCTAGCCTTGCAACTCAACAATGCTGTCATTAGTATTTTTAAGCACCTTATCAATACAAATGATATCAATGATGTGCACAAATTCAACAAAATAAATATCATATTCCAACATTCCCAAATTGAACCTTCATTATTATACGCGCTCAATGCAATGGATGGAGTTCATAAATTACCTCGCGATGTGCAAGCGAACGATGATTAATAATTCAGAACACTCGCACTGGATAAATAACTGAATTGTATTGGGATGTAATGAATTTCTGCGAAAATACGTGCTGGCACAATGAAGATGAGTTTGATTAATTAATTGGTTTAGTTTGTGTTTTTAGGGAGTGTGCTTCGTTTCGTTGCACGCCAGAATGATTGTTGTTACGATTGTGATTTTAAATCTGTTAATAGAATTAATTATTTAAACATTTCATTAAAACCAACTGCCAAACAACGATAAATTTCGATTTGGTCATGATAGTCGTGGTTAAAAGTAACAAAAAAACACTTTTGTCACACTTGCGTGGATTGTACAGTCAACAGCAAAAGTAGATGATCAAAATCAGAAACTCAATACTAGTGAACGGAGTTCGCGTCAGAACTGTGTGGCGTCGGAGTGATTCAAAAGTATATGATTGTAAATTATACCAAACATTTAGTACTAGTACAGCTGCCATATATTCGTGATCAGTTTTAACTCCAAAAGTTATAAACACAATTCGCATCAGAACTAAGAAGTAAAAAAAAATTTCAAAACTAGTGAACAGTCCACGATTGTTGCTTTTATTTTACTTACAACCTAAGCAAACATTGTGGAAAGCAATAAAGATATTGAGTATTGAGTACAGTTGAAATCAAAAATTAAATGATGAAACTGAGGCCACGTAATCATGAGGCAAATAATTCTTATTTTTAATTATCCCAGTAATTTAGTTTGTTATGTTTTACGGAAAAGCTGAATTTGATAAAGATTTGCATATTTAATATATGCCAAATTTCATCCAATTGAACCCCGAAAAAAGCATACATATGTTCATTAAAAATCATATAATTTAAAAACTTTACTATATTAATTGTTTTTTTTTGTAACTTTTGTCAAATGTTCAAAAGTAGCTGATGTGATACAAAACGATAATTCAATAAATAGTAATATCTTTGTATGTTCGCGAATTTATGTCAATGTTCAAAAGTAGCTATATACAGTAGCGGCTACAGTATATTAAAAACGAAAGGTAGATTGATATTTTTATCTCTAGTCTAGTCTATTGACACTGCTTGCAATGTTCTAAAGTAGCTGATGCGATACAAAATCATAACTCAATAATTGCTTTTGCCCAGTCGGCTACAATATATTAAAAACAGAAGGTAGATTGATATTTTTATCTCTAGTCTAGTCTATTGACACTGCTTGCATTGAGTTATGATTTTGTATCGCATCATATTCTTTTGAACATTGCCATAAATTCACGAACATGCTAAGATAATATTTTAAAGATTATTATTAGATTTTAAATCTGTTAATAGAATTAATTATTTAAACATTTCATTAAAACCAACTGCCAAACAACGATAAATTTCGATTTGGTCATGATAGTCGTGGTTAAAAGTAACAAAAAAACACTTTTGTCACACTTGCGTGGATTGTACAGTCAACAGCAAAAGTAGATGATCAAAATCAGAAACTCAATACTAGTGAACGGAGTTCGCGTCAGAACTGTGTGGCGTCGGAGTGATTCAAAAGTATATGATTGTAAATTATACCAAACATTTAGTACTAGTACAGCTGCCATATATTCGTGATCAGTTTTAACTCCAAAAGTTATAAACACAATTCGCATCAGAACTAAGAAGTAAAAAAAAATTTCAAAACTAGTGAACAGTCCACGATTGTTGCTTTTATTTTACTTACAACCTAAGCAAACATTGTGGAAAGCAATAAAGATATTGAGTATTGAGTACAGTTGAAATCAAAAATTAAATGATGAAACTGAGGCCACGTAATCATGAGGCAAATAATTCTTATTTTTAATTATCCCAGTAATTTAGTTTGTTATGTTTTACGGAAAAGCTGAATTTGATAAAGATTTGCATATTTAATATATGCCAAATTTCATCCAATTGAACCCCGAAAAAAGCATACATATGTTCATTAAAAATCATATAATTTAAAAACTTTACTATATTAATTGTTTTTTTTTGTAACTTTTGTCAAATGTTCAAAAGTAGCTGATGTGATACAAAACGATAATTCAATAAATAGTAATATCTTTGTATGTTCGCGAATTTATGTCAATGTTCAAAAGTAGCTATATACAGTAGCGGCTACAGTATATTAAAAACGAAAGGTAGATTGATATTTTTATCTCTAGTCTAGTCTATTGACACTGCTTGCAATGTTCTAAAGTAGCTGATGCGATACAAAATCATAACTCAATAATTGCTTTTGCCCAGTCGGCTACAATATATTAAAAACAGAAGGTAGATTGATATTTTTATCTCTAGTCTAGTCTATTGACACTGCTTGCATTGAGTTATGATTTTGTATCGCATCATATTCTTTTGAACATTGCCATAAATTCACGAACATGCTAAGATAATATTTTAAAGATTATTATCCTACTACTATTATAAAGGCGAAAGTTTGTAAGTATGGATGTATGGATGTTTGTTACTCTTTCACGTAAAAACTACTGTATAGATTTGGATGAAATTTGACACAGAGATGGTTTATATCCTGGATTAACACATAGGATATTTTTTATCCCGGTAGAACATTCCTGTGGGATAATTTCCGACCTCCACGCGAGCGAAGCCGCGGGCAGAAGCTAGTTAGATATATTTATTGAATATCGTTTTGTATCACATCAGCTACTTTTGAACATTTGACAGAAGTTTTAAAAAAAAAACAATGAAAATAGTTAAGTTTTTCTATTATATGATTTTTATTGAACATATTCTTTTGTTACGGGGTTCAATTGGATGAAATTTGGCATCGATTAAATATGCAAATCTTTATCCAATTCAGCTGGTTTTCCGTAAAACATAACAAATTAAATTACTGGAATAATTAAAAAATAAGTATGGATGAATTATTTGCCTCGTGATTACGTGGCCTCAGTTTCATCATTTAAGTTTTGATTTCAACTGTTCATTAGTTTTGAAAAATTAAATAATTTCTTAGTTCTGATGCGAATTGTGTTTATAACTTTTGGAGTCAATACTGATTACGAATATATGGCAGCTGTACTAGTAGTAAATGTTTGATATAATTTACAATCACATTCTTTTGAATCACTCCGACGCCATAAAGTTCTGACGCGTTCTCCGTTCATCAGTATTGAATTTCTGATTTTGATCATCTACTTTTGCTGTTGACTGTACAACCATAGATTCATTTCCAAATTCAAGAATTTTTGAGCTCTCAAACAAATGCGCATACAATAATAATATATTCAATATTCAGTGTATATTGCTCTATTCTCGCGGGCCTATCTTTCGCAAAGGAATTTTGTAGAGGCAATAACTGTCTAACTTCAACCTAGGATACCACATACCCTACATATTATAGCACAGTCATTCCCATAGGATCACTTAGTCTTACCACTAGGAAGGCTGGAGTATATTTTTTCTCTTAAGTCCTGATAACACTTGAAAATCTAGCTAGAGATTGCGTGTACTATTTTTTATCACACTTCTACAAAAGTTCTTGGTCCTCTATTCTTATCTTAGGTCTCATTAAATGCTATCTGCTCCATCGATATTGCCTATAAAAGATCTAAAGTAACTGAACTATTACTGAAACACTGTAATCTAGTGAACGCTTCTACGGTTTTAGAAGAGAAACCAAACACCTAACGTCTTTTTTTTTTTAATTGGCCTCTCGCAGTTCTACCATAGGGTTGTCTACTGCTTAACCGGACTTGATGAATACTTAACGAAGTTTACTAATGTATTTATACAATTAAAACTGCAGGATGAGTTAACAATTTCATGAAGCTATATACCGCTTTATATTTCTCGTTGGTATATTTACATCGTTAGCGATACTTAAGGATAATAAGGGGCCATTTTACTAGTCATCCATCACATGATATAATCGGAAACTGTTGATATTCCGTCGTGAGATCGAAACTAAGATTCAAGATAAGACCAAGTTTAATGCCAACATTATATAAAAAGCTTTTAGATTTTATGTAATAACTTGGAAAGTATGATGTCACTAAAATCGTTGGAAATACCTGGACGAAGGATGTACGTAACCGACTGGTAGAGCAGAAAGGAATAGAGGCCCACTATGCCCAGCAGTGGGTCAATCCAGGCTGAAATGATGATGGTGATGATGTTGCAAAATTGTTCAAAGCCAATAGAATGCTTTTCTTTAAATAATCGGCCACTTAGATTAAAGTTTGCAATGTGCACATTAATGAATAATCATGTAGTAGTAGTAGTAGTTTATTTCCACAAAACTGCACGGGAGTGCATACTTGAAGACGAAACACCGGAGGCGTGGGTACGCCATCTCCGACGCAACTCAACGTAGTCAATGTTGAACAGTCTAGTACATAAATAATAGAATAATGATAACCACCAAACATAGATGTGACATAAGGATCACTATGGTGTTTCCCAAAAAGTTTCCAACTTAGAAATAAAGTTAAAATATATAGTCCAATATACTAGCCCGACTTCTTTAATAAAATAAGCTCATAAAAGAACGCCAGTAGCCCCGTAGTTTCATACTGGCGCTGAACTAATAATGAAACAGTCTTGCCTTGTTATAGCTTTATGCAGTTTTAATCGAAGCCGAAACTTGGCGGCACCTGTACTCTTGGAAAGTGATTAATTGCTGCAAGTTTCTTGCAGGCAGATTTTTTATTTTCGACTACTCTTTTTATGGCTTCGTTGGTTCTTTAAGAAAATCTGCTGATTTATTGGATGTAGAGTGAAAGCTGTACAATATTTGTAGTTCTTTTCGAAAAGAACTCTTTAGTTACGGTTTTGTTGAAATGTGCTAATAAAAACTTTAGCTTATTCAAAAAATATATCTACCTAAAAATTATGTTCAAGAAACATACAACACAACATCTTAGTTGATTATAATCAGAAAGTAACGAACGAAATAGCAGATAAGCCATTTCAAATGTAAAAGTATCACCTAAATATAAAAAAAACTCGAAAGAATAGAAGAAAATTGCATCATAACATAACAATATACATACAGCACATAAAACCAATACAATAACGGTTAGTAGCGCGTATCTTGAAACACCTGGCAGTAGGGAAGCATAATGATGTAATATAACTGAGAGGGTTGACGCCGACGAGTAATCTTGAGATTAACACGTAGATAAAGCGGAGATACAATATGAGATAGCAGAGCTAATTGACGTAGCTATTGGTGGTGGTAAACTGATAGTGGAAGCATCAACAGTTAATTGTTTTATTGTTCAGGTTTCAAGAGATGATGTGACTTGAGTTACTTGTATTCGATTTGTTGTGTGCTAGCTTGACCATGTTGACTGTTGCCCCGCATAACTTTAAAGGAGTAGCAAAAATGCAGATTCATTTCTAGGTAACAAAGAAAGTCAAGAAATTATCGTCCGATATTTTGTAACAAAATGAGTGAGTTCAATATATATATTTACAATTCATTTTCTTTTGTAAAGAATGATAAATTGGTATTCAATAAAAGAACTACAGTTTTAGTGATCTTGAAAGCTGTCGTTTCAAGTAAGCCTTTTAATATTTTTTACGAAGACAACGTCACGATCATTGCCTATAAAGAAGAAGAACGTGACCTAAAAATAAAAAGACTACTAAAATTCCAACGCCTGAAACTGCTAAGACATCAATAAAAACTTGTATCATACTTCCAAAGAAATCATAACCATAGCAAGTTCCAGGAATAAAAATGAACGTAAAATTCTGTTTGTTACGAAACTGACTGTACTGGGAAGTTGTGACGTCAGATTAGTTACAACTACTCTCTTGGGTCCTATGGAGTGATGTAAAAATTTAAACTATGCTAACCACGACGCTTAAACTTAATGGGATGGACATTAAACCGCGGAACCTAATGTTTGTAATAAAAATAATTGCTGGAGATAGTAGCTTTTTTTAAAAATCTTTAAGAAAATTGTTTTGAAAAAGCCTTTACAGTATTTTAAGTTAATATTCATGTGCATATTGTTGCAACTATAATCTATTTATTGCATTACAAACATAAAGTTATTACCCTTTAGTTATTCGCTATTTCTCGATAATTGCAATACAATGTAATACTTTTTAACAGTTCCATTAACTTCCAAAAAAATACTTTTAAGTAGCAGTAATCTCAACAACGTGCTTTACGTGAAGTGTAAAGAATTTCATATTAAAGATACCTATTTCTTATGAACTAACTCCTTGTTGATGTTCGTCTAGCTTTAAGAGCTATCAACATTCATCATTATCAACTACATTTCTGGAACAAGATTTTTTTATCGATAGGTATCAATTTGCGAAACATCTACAAAATACTTAAGTTATTTAAAGGTTAACTATAATTAATCTGTCTAGCCTTTTCCCAACTATGTTTGAGTCGGCTTCCAGTCGTTTTCTTGTTTTTTGACTGGTTTTTTTTTTTAGAAAGATCATAGTTAGCCTTGTATTCATCTGCATTAACCGGATGCAGATTGATTGACAGATGAATGTTGATAGCAAAAAACATAAAAGTGACCAATGACCTGAAAAAAATTCAATCTACAGAAAAAACTCGAAAATATCAGGATTGTTACCAACGTTTTCTTCGATGAACTTAATTTTTCGCATCCCAAAGCACAGGGGACAAAAAGTTACAAAGTTGAAAATCCCATGAATTTGATAATCAGTGAAGTTTCTTTAACTTTGGTAACAGAGAGAGCAAACGTGACTGAATAATATAATGAAAGCGTTTAATAAACTGGATGGTTCATAATACAATGATGTTTGTACAGGCACATAATATACCTAAGGAACACAGCGGTGCTTGCTTTAGACATATGAATATTGTTTGCTTGAGTTTTCAGCTATTCAGGTCTTGTATAAGCTTTAGTATAGCAATGACAACATGCGTTTTCTCATATGTACAGTTACCTCGGTTCGTAAGTTACTTGGGTCCGTAAGTTTATGAGTATCAGACTTGAAGGTGGTGACTGCGCGGATTTTAGTGCTGTTTGGAAGCCGTCTTTTTAAAGTTAAGATGTTACGGATTATTTATGTTTCATAATTATAATTGAACTAAAGCCAGCACAACAAGGTTCCCCAATCTGTCAAATTTCTTTGATCGATTTTCAACTCTATTACAAAAGGATATGGTTCATGTTCAATTGGGAATATTTGACAGTTTGGGTTAGCCTGATGTGCTGGTGTTTGACTTTTGTTTCTGCTTTTCTGTTCTTTTTTTTGTTAGTAGTAGTGTAGCAACAATTTTACTTTTCTGTCAAAAAACTTCAAATTTTGCGATAAACTTTCTAGTCCAATAATTTTAAAGAGTATCAACCAAAAATATTCAATACTAGCTAGCTTTTTAGCTTAGTGACTCGGAGTCACTAAGCTAAAAAGCTTTTCATAGCTTGATCCTAAAAGGAAACAGGCCATCATTACAAGCACTAGTGCACATTATTACTAGAGACGAAGTTAATACTTTGCTATTTACGCTAGAGTTTTTAAAAGCATCCAATCATTATGACCTAAAAACTTGCGCTTTTTTTGCACCATAAGAATAGTCTCATCATACAATGGACACTTAACAAAATCAATCGCCGGATTCAATCAATAAATAACTATGTCAAAGTACTCTACCATATCCCAAACTAATCCTTTACCTTAAAATATCAGTTTACCAACCGTAACACAACAGTTGGTCGTCTTAAATTTGACAAAACAACGGACAAAAGTTACCGAACCATCGGCCTTAAACCGGAACAAACTTTAAGGTTTCCCTCCTTCGAAAATACGATAAAGTAACTTCTGTTTATACAAGTTTCTGTAAAGTTTCATTACGAAAAATAGCTTGTTGATGTTCTGAATCGCATAAAATATCGTTTGTCTAAACAATGGCGGTAAGTTACGGTTTTACAGGTAAATTGTTCAGAAAGATAAATTGTTACCTGTGGATTTATTTGTAAAATATCTACTTTTAAAGTGGATGGCGTTTAGGCATTCATATTTGAGCACCTGAATATTTTATTAGCATGAGTATAACAAATTCATCATCTTAATAAATGTTGGTTATAAAAGGAAATTGTATCTACTGTTTATTATTCCGTGCACGTTGTAGGAGTCGCCTGAGAACAATAGATTAATGTTCCTTGTTCACAACGAGCTGTCAGTATGCACGTTAACATCAACCTTAACACTATGTGGCGTAAAACAATAACAACGTAATTTAAGATAGAGGAGAATTTACCCGTAATAAATAACTTAAATTACCCGTGAACCCGTAAATTCCAACTCACATTAAACAAGTTAGGTTAATAGAAAGGATTCTAATTCGTGGCTCAATAATAGAGGTCCTAACGACGTACCCTGAGGCACACCCTCCTAACTATCCCCTACAACTCTCGACGTTTTCAGGAAACCGTCACAATTCCGCCCTGGAGTACTATTCATGGTCTATTTGTGTACTTGTAACTAGTTTTATGTTGGCAATGCGTTGTAACGACCGTATAACATGAGTGTAATTGCGTCAAATATGTTTTAGAAAACAACTACGCTTCACTGACGTAATCAAAAGTAACATTTTGTCATTATAAGTTTTTCTAGATTAATGTATTTTTTCATGTGTCAGAAACCGTTACAGAGAACATGGCTCTAACTTATATTGAGTTCTATAAAGTTCTCAGTTGTACTTTAATTATGAAGTAACAATAAATCCATTTCACGTTGACGTAGCTCCTAACCATCGCAGTAACAAAAAGTCTTCTTCGTTCCAAGAACAGCCCAACGTAAATTCCAATTTCCATTAAAAAAAAACATAATTTATCTCGATAAGAAGAGCCATAAATATTAAATTAAAATTACCTTGTCAAGGAAACAGGAAAATCTTCCATTTCGGTCCCAAATATGACATTGATGCGTTTTCCTTAAAAAACACGTTTAAAGTTTGTGGAAGTATTGCATGTTTTCGAGGTGACATACGAGAGGAGCCATCAAGCGGGATTCCCATCATACCATAAAAAATATGGGCGCAAGAACGTTCAATATTGTGGATGGTTTCAAGTGTTGATCGATTTACATGCATTATCCATTAGAGCTGACGTATTCGTATCACGAGTGCATTATACGACGAAAATTGTAGATACTGCTATATCTACAGCTAACATACTGATGTATTATAATGCATAATCTAATTTAATGATTTTAATATGACTACTGTAAATCTTATTAATTAAACCAAACGTATACCTTAGTGATTAAACAAAACCTATAAACTGGTGAACAAATTTATTTGATACGGTGTACATGATAAACTTATTACCCAAAATATAGCAATTACGCCTGTAATTATTCAACTAAAACATTTTCAAAAAACATTACTTCGTGTATTAACTTAGTAGTCTCAACAGGATGAAAATTACGTCAACTAATTTTCATTTTAAATTGAATTAAAACCAGTGCAAAGAAAATTATTTCTCTATCTTTTATTCGTAGTTGTAGGTTATTCAATTATTTTTTCATCTCAGATAACAGACATAGCGAAATCTTTAAGATAAATTATTTCACAGCCGGTTTGTATTAAATTATTTTCTCATGTTTCTATTAAAAACTTTTTGATGATATTAATATTATAACAAGCGCAAAACGAGAAATGTCGGTTCAGTGTTATGGTCGAAACGGCTTTATGTAATACAACCTTCATATACCACACAACTTATAACATTAACAATAAGGTCCTTTATTAAACCACTAAATACACACATTAAAGCTATTTTCGCAAACAAAGAAAATTTGCACAAGAAACAAAACAATCCCTGGAATGGGGCCGTAACTTCTACAACTGTGTGTTATTCAGTAACGAGGAACGCGCAATGTTGTCATACATTGCGCGTAATGTTGATACAGATTCGGATGCCATGCTAATGTTGTAAGCGATAGGTGTGGGTTTAACATTTCGTCGGTTCTCCAGTGTCGTCGTTTGTCGCGTCATGGTAGGGAGGCTACGTTTGGGAAAGGTGGATGGAAGCCATATTGGTTTCAGGATAGGCATGGAAAACTCAATTTTGGACGTAGAACACGACCCGCACTGTATGCAAATTTTATTCGACGCGGTTTATTCTAATTTTGGTACCTTCGCTACTTTAATGGAACTTTCAAAACTGAATACCTTTTTAAACAACATTTACTCTTATGTTGGTTGAGATAGAATTGATTGTCGCGATATCAAAAAGGTCATACCAATCATTTGGATCCAGGAGGGATTCTTAAAAGAGACCCCTAAAATCCGACACAATTTCTATAGAAAGCCTATCTTTTCCGGAACTGACTCTATGTCATGTTTACCCTTATCTTTCCTATAGCCAAAAAAAGGACCAGAAATTCACTCAACTGTCAGTTGGCTTCCATCTTTTTGTTTTATGAAAAACCACTGGGATAGATATAAAATCTTTTGAAGTGATTACAAAGCTAAATGTATTTTTAGCACTATCCTTTTCGACCCGTTTCGTCCCTTATTTATACTTGATTAAGCCAACCCGTCTTCATTTATTTTCGACTTAAAAACTGTTGCAAGGAAAAATTACGAGCTCCATATATTTAGAATAACATGAAATTTAAGGCTGCCTAAAAGCTCTGGCCAGGCTGCCTTGTTTAATATTACTGTTTTTATGAAACAAGGTACGGGTTAGTGTTTTATGGTTTAGTAGGAGATGATAAAACATGCAATAACTTATAAAAACACTAGATTCATACAAGACAAAAAGTCGGACAAGAAAGAAAAATATTCCGTTCACAAAATACGATCGTGACCGAACGAAGCCGCGACTGTGAAAACTAGAAAACTATTAAAGTAAATAATATGTCTTACTAATATGAAAGCCTTAGCTGAAGCCAAACTGAAACCTGAATATTTAAACGCTGATTGGCAATTTATTGCTATTGAAGTCATTGTACAAGTTCCCTAATTGGCTCATATGTAAAAGCCTTACGTTGTTCGTAACTAAGGATCACGCATTTTGGTCTTTGGTTCCTTTGCCTTTCATTACGAAGCAAAGTTTGATGAAAGCGTATTAGGCATGTTAGAATTATTCATGTGTTTTCATCTGGAAGTTGTTTTTAAGTATGTTAATTAGAGCGTGATTTTTGGTGTGAAGAATTTTGTTTGTTTACATTTTCAACTTCGTATTAAAGATACAGTGAAACAAAATGGAGGAAGGAAAATCTTTCTCATTTCAAATAAACTTTTTATTTGGTTCTTACTAATGTAGAGAGTAATCTGTAGCTTTTAAACGTTCTGCAAAAGAACATCAAGTATACTATGGATGGAATTAAACAATACTAATATTGTTTTTATACTAAGTTAGTTTATTTGAACGCGCTAATCTCTGGAACTACTGGTCCGAATTGAAAAATTATTTTTGTGTTGGATAGTCCATTTATTGAGGAAGGCTATAGTTTATTATGTAACATCACGCTACGACCAATAGGAGCCGAGCATCGGGTGAAACCGCGCGGGAGTAGCCAGTGATTTAATAATGTATCATCATATTGGCAACTTGTACCAATTGTAATCCAGTTCGTGGCAGTGTTATTACTATAGTACCTACCAGTACTTGCGATACTGTTGTATTCACGAGAGATTATTATTAGGATAATCCACAAGGACTAAGAGAATACAAGTTTCTTAAGCTAAAGTATCCTACGCAAATAAATAAACCACATTCGCACACTACTTGCATAACTAGCACAATCATGATATTTCTAACCGTACTAAGTAGTTAATATTGAGAAGTCGTTAAAAGATTTCATGCCAGGAATCAGTTTGCGGCTAATATAAAAATAATGACGCTATTAAAATATAGTATAGTACCTATACATACAACAATTTTACCTTTCATTCGAAGGTTGTGTAGCATGCCTAGTCTATTTTCAGAATCATTTGTGTCAAACCATTTCATAGCCCAACACACGCAAAAAACTTCTATCTATCATCGTAAAATATACCAAACATTATGACCAAAATCATTTCTAGATTTCACGCATAGATATAACGCAACAGCAATGGATTACTTGGATCCGGCGTGAGGCAGTTCGAACCAGTTAGAACCACATCAAACCACTCCATACCGGAATAGCGGTAACAATCTGCATGCTAATACCCCAAGGTATCATAAAATGGAGTTACTGTTCTGCTATTGCTTTCGATTGTATTCGAATTGCTTTTGAAAATTATTACGTTAATTAAACGCGAAGGATTTGTGCGCACTATATTTTCTGCCACCTTTAGTGGTTTTCCCGTTTCGAGCGGTGCTAAATAGCCTATTACCAAACTGAAAACGGGCCCAATTTTAGATTCTCGTTCCAGTAAATGGGTCGCGATGTTTTCAAGATAGGTCTCTTTGTCAGTTGCAGATTCTATTATACGAGATTGTTGGAAGTTGACTTCGCAGTATTTTCTTAAATGGGCTGAACGAAATTCAAAGCTGTTCGCACTGAATGTGTGAACGTGGCTTGAAGTTACTAGGTCGCCTTCGAATTTGAATGCAACTTTTTCGAATTGCACTTTACGATAAAGTGTAACGTCTGTCGCATTTTCTTGCCGCATTGAAAGATTAATTTAATCATTCCTGTAACGACATAGTAAATAGAAATTAAATAGGAATTCAACATACGAATAATCATCCTGGAAAAATTAATTTTCATCTGATCTTCCTCTTCCACAATTTTAAATACCCAGAAAATCCCTGCAAACATTTATACCAAACAAAGAATACACAAAACAATGACAATAGAAACACATTGTTACCACGTATGTGCTGATAAAAGTATAACATGGTCGCTCCTTATCTTTGCAGCGGTCGTAAAAGTTTACTGTTGCGGCTGAAGCCTTTGACCGACTGACCGGAGCTGTATACAAACATGAAAGACTTCCTTATATACAAAATATCACGTTATTGGTAAGGAAAGAGACTAGAAGTGACATATTCTTACATAAGGTATTAGATCTGTTAATAGGTTGCTTATTACGTGAAATAACATTATAAGATTGAGTTCCTTAAGAGCCTATATTAGGTCTACTAAAATTTAATTAATACACGGTAATTTTTAACTCACTGTTAACCTTTCAGGGCATGAAAGTACCCATGATAAAGAGCAGCTTTCACTATGACACCATTCTGAAATATCGAAAAAAAATCGCCTTTTTCATACACAAATGCAATGTTTACGTGATGAAATATTTTAAGACAGGTGTATATTTTTATTGTTATTTCGTAGTTGATCCCATAGTATATGTCGTTATAATCATGATTACTCTCATATCCTGAAACGTTGATAGCGGATTGAAAATCAGGACAATAACTATATTAAACCTGGATGTAGGCAACTTTTGCCATAATATACAACTAACGCCAACTAACATCCCATATCACAGGAAGTCTCCCACAACGATCGTATTCACCATCTGCTCGCAAAGTTGGACAAGCGGACGTATCTTCCGGTTAGCTTGAGTGAAATGACAGGGCTATTCCCGAGATACCGATCAAGACTTGGACTAACTGGAGATATGAGCATTATTATGTAATTGTTAGACTTGGAAATTCTGATGGACACGACAGGTAGGAATTATGTTCCTGATAATAGTTGTTCCATATCAAATGTTGAGCTTTCACTATCTTGACTTATTAGAGTAAAGCCAGTGATAGCCTAATGGTGTGACCGTCGGAATGCCAAGTCATAGGTCTTGAGTTCGAGCCCAAGACACGCACCTCTGATTTTACGGATTCATGTGCGTATTGTATAATTATCACTTGCTTAAAAATCGGTGAAGGAAAACTTCGTAAGAAAACCAGCAGTATCTGAAAGATATTTCTCAACAGCACGTGAAGTTAGCTTCACGTGCTGTTGACTTAGGTCAGAGGCCCATGGGCAGCTTAAAAACTCTGACACCAGGTTGGTCACTAACCACACGAAGAAGAAGAAGAGCAGTTTAGTGCAACTCTGAGCTATTAACAATTTTTTTCTAGTAATTCTTATGTTAATCTGTTATTCTTGTTATTTTTACCTCTCATCTTGTTTCATACAAAAATGCACAATAGACCTATTTCCCGTGTAATTCCGGGAACCTGTTTGTGGAACTTTGCCAAAAACCAATTTCCCTCGATTGACTCTTTAAAACTTGACACAATGACACAACGAGCGAAGCAAAAATGTGTTCCGGAAATAAAGATATTTTTGAAAAAGTTTGAATGGGGTGGTTGGGAATTGTGTTTAATAATATTTTTTTGACAATGTGCCTTTATTTATCATAATTAGTGTCCAACGCGGTGCTGTAATTGAACACTCGACTGTAAACATATATATTATGAACAACATAATCTGCGATGCTGTTGCAGGACAAATTAACCATTTCAAAACCAGTTTTATGTATTATGTTCACATTGCATTACATAATATCATGCCTTGTTACCCTGAAGCGTACATAGAGATGTGCCCATAGTAGGTACACCCACATTTTGCCAGGCCTATCGGCATCTGAAAAATACCTAATAGAAAAGCCCAATAACAATTTGCCCGACCTAGGAATAGAACTTAGGACCTCATGCTTAGCAGTAGCGCTTGCGACGAGACCAAGGAGGCAGTCATATGTATGTGAGGATGTATATGTTTAATGTGTTGTTATGTACGAGTAATACATCCGAGTAGGTCAGCCATCTAACCTACTTCCGTTCCGAATATTCTTGTATCTGTCATAAGGTTTGGTTTGTATTTCCAATTTATGTTCATCTAGCTTCTGCTAGCTAGCTGCTAGTTTCGCACGCATGCATGTCGAAAATTAGCCCACGGGAAGTACACAAAAGATTTTAGCCCGGTAGTACGCTACCGGGCTAAAATCTTTTGTGTTAATCTAGTTTATAAACTATCAGTGTGTCTTTCAACCAAATGCGGTTACCTGGTTCCGGTTCTGGCGCCATTGAGTAACAAACATCTTAACAAACTTTTACATTTATAATATTAGTAGGATTTTCATCATTTTCCCGCTAAAATCCTTTTAGCTTTAGAGCTTTAGTTTTATTTCGTTCCAACAACCACTAATAGATAGAGTCCATTTTGCATCGCCTTCATTGTTGGTCACACCTTGCCACGAAAAGATTTAGCTATGCGGTGCCAGCGTTAGGAAAATAAAATTTATTAATGTTAATAGGGTATCGTATTACCCAGTTAGAGACTGGGTTGTGGAGGTCAGATAGGCAGTCGCTCCATGTAAAATACTGGTATTCAGCTGCATCCGGTTAGACTGGAAGCCGACCCCAATATAGTTGGGAAATGGCTAGGCAGATTGATTTTATTAATTGACGTCTGTTAATTCTGTCACATAAATTATGTCAAACTTCGGCCATGTTGATCTTTGAATTGTAAAACTAAATGTAAACAGAAATCAACATAAACGCTCTCAAGACAGTCAGTCTATAAACTTGGACAACGTTAGTGCCGGCTAGCAGCAGGAAACGGCTCTCCAGTCCCCTGACACAAATAATGCAATTCACGACTACACATCATGTGACTCTTATACCCTTGCAACAAGGAAGAAAATTGCATAGTTGACACGCGTTCTTGAAATGCAACATTTGTAGGACAAGACATTCTAACTTGAGTGTTCAAGTCTCTATTCCTAGATCTATTTGATTGATTTCTTCTCAATGTAAGATGTGGTTATCTGAAAGCTTTTAGACATGGAATGGATTGACGATATTTTTGCCTTGAGCTGTTAGGGCAATTTGAATTGTACGGTTGTTTGACATTGGCTATAGATAACTGCGGTTAATAGTATAGCTTTTTAGTATAGATTTTTTACTAGCTTATGTCAGCAGCTTCTCCCGTGTGGATGTTGGAAATTATAAACTACCTCTGTGCCAAATTTCATCCAGGTCTGTTCAGCCATTTGACCGTGAAGGACGGACACACATACAAACTCACACATTCACAAACTTTCGTCTTTATAATATTAGTGTGATTCAAATGAGATCGAAGTTAAATCAACTTTGGTACCTACAATATTTATCTAGATTTTTAACTTGGTCTTAAGTAATGAAATATTATTCTTTGACACTTTAGTCATATTAGTCACTAGCTGTACTTCGCTCACATGACTCTTTATTCTATGGCATTCTAAATTACTATTAATCATATGAAATATACCCATCATTATCCACATGTGGTGTGAACTTTTACACCAGTCCTATTTAATTTCTTGTAAACTCATGTGTATGCTTATTACAAACCATATACACTATGACTCTAATTCCTTTAACACGCTCGTTTTAATACTGGCCATATTTTTCTGAAATTACATCCCTAGCTAACAGCGTTATTATTTTTAATATAGGTCACACTTAAACTGATTACACACAGCCTGATATTGCAACAATAAAAAAGTAAAATTCAAAGAACTGTACATGCACACACCAGAACACTAAGCCACATTTAAAACTGCAAAACCCGCCTTTACTGCTACGAAATAAAAGAGTTGCAATGACAATTTGCAATTTTTCCCACAGATGTGTAGATGCGTGTACTAAATTCACGCCTGAGCTCACACTCCCATGCCAACGCCGATTAATTGAAAATTGAATTTTGGAACGCCAGGATTGCGTCCAATATTGTACTGGTAGTTTTTTTTTTAGAAGGATGCCCTTTCTATCCTGCCAGTAAATTGAGAAGAGATAGGTCGAGTTCTACTTGGTAAGGTTGTTGTTTCGATAGATAATAATAATAATAATAATATCCTTGGACATTTCACACAGTGCCATATCGTCCCAAGCTAAGCAACCTAATGCTTGTGTTATGGTAACGAGATGGCTGATATACTACTTATATAATTTTTTTTTGTAAAAACATACATATTATAGATAGAAAAACACCCAGACTCGTAACAAATACTTGCAGGTCGTACAAATATTTGTTCCGTGCGGGAATCGAACCCGCGACATAGATGAAGAATGAGATGTGGAATTAGTGGGTATCCATCGTTTATGAAGTAACCTTTTCTTACTCATCTAGGCTTCCGATTTCGAATTTCGATTCCGATTCGTATGCTTTATTGTTAGATTGTTAAACATTGTAAATGGGTAAGCAAATAATTAATTTGTTTTTAGTCACTTTACAAGGAAATAACAGGAGATCAACGAACCAATTTTATCACAAGATTTATAAGCCAGCAAGCAGACAATATCACGATATTCATAATCATAAAGAACGGTCTTTATTTTTTTTTACAAACTTTCATGAAGGTGCAAAGGACGCATACTAAACTGGCGATCAAGTTCGCTCTTCTGAGGCCCTAGCACGGACACGCGACGTGAACCTAGCGTAAATACGAACGATAACTATCTCATTGTTTTTTGGTTTAAATTGTCGCAGGGTCAGTGGTAACGGCCCTAACTTACGAGCTGTGGGTTGTGGGTTCGAACCCAGACAGGTGCTTTACTTTGTATACAGTATACAGGCATCATCACTGCTCTCAAAACGGTGAAGGAAAACATCGTGAGGAAACCAGCATGTCTGAGAGATATTTCTCAACAGCATTTGAAGCTAAGTCAGAGGCCCATGGGTAGCAAAAAAACTCTGACACCAGGTTAGTCACTAACCACACGAAAACAAGAAGAAGAACAACTCACACACGAACCTGAACTGGTAGATTAAAGCCAACTCTCTCTCGAATAGAGGAGGCTTGTGTCGTAGCAGTGGGGACATAATGGGACTAGATTATGACTAAGGATAAAGTCTTGAAACTACATAAATATTATGCGCAAGCACATTTTGAATGAAACCTTTGAATTTACGTTCCGTTTACCCTACGGGCTCATCCTACGCCCACTGCACGTTCGTCGATTAAATGAAAATGGATTTTTGGAGCCGTTACGCAAGCGGATTGTTTCCAATACTGTACGTAGTACAGAGAGGACTTTTTTATAGTCCCTATATTATAGTGAGCGTAGGCATCCGTAACGTAAACACTTCGATTTGATTGTCAAAATAGAATAGTTGATCGGATTTTTCAGTTCCATGTTCGGATAACAAGTTTAATTGAAACATGGTGTCATCATGGTGTGACTGCCTAGCTGTTGGTCTATTGGTCATAAGCGCTAATGCTAAGCATGAGGTCTTTATTTATTTATTAACAAAGTACTGCCACATCACATACATTCAACATTCAATTATTAAAACATATACAATTTTCGGTCTGATGCACGTGACAATAACGGCGTACATAACATTGATTATTCATCGGCTCGGAGATAGGTCTTAGGATCGATTCCCAGGTCGGGTAAAGTATTACAATTTCACATAGAGTAATAAACTTCTCGGCACTTGCACTGTTTAAATTTTTCCATAGCCACAAGGTTCTATTGATTTCTGCGTTGTTCCCAGTGACAAATGTATACACTGCTATGCATTTGTACATAATAAATATCAGCTTGATCGTATTGATATTCGATCAGATATCCATGTAACGAACATATTATTTTTCCATCATCCAAACCGACCGTCACGATATAAACACTGTATTTCAACTAGTAACACTATATTTAAAAAGTCAAACTGGTTCCTTTTAATAGCCACGCTAATCTCAGTCAGTCTCAGAAGTCATTAGTTTATTTATAAAGATTGGGAAAAATTCTGTCCCAATAACTCGTAACGCCAGTTGATCTCTTCCTCAGCTCGCCTCGCCCTTGACAGTCAACTACCACAATACACTCCGGGCCATAATAATCAACCCATCGCTCCATTCACTAATCTACCGACGCGTTATAACCTCACAAATGGTTAGGTAACCGATCTAATATTCAAATTCCTCAGGGAGTGCGACGAGACCTCAATATCGCACCGCCACACTACGAGGTTCCGTAAATCTGCATAGCACCCTTTGCTATCCAATTTGGCACATGCGGGTAGGGCTATCAAATGAAGTGAGAGGATTTGATTAAATATTTAGGAGTTCTAGGATTTGGAATGTATGAGAGGAACTAGGAGTTAGTTGCATATAGAATTGTTTTGATTTTATTCTATAGAATTGTACCGTAACAATACCGTACCGAAAACGATCGATACCTTTTAACTGGCGTAAAGGCCATTAACAATAACGCCTACACTACACTCGCAGTAAAGCAGCAAATTATGTTTGTTACTTTATTACCTAACGACCCAACATTATAACATGTCGTAATATACATTTATGTCAAACCTGACAACCCTACACAACGGCTACTCAGATAGTTCCCAATTCAAATTTCCGAACCATCGCCTTCGGGTGCGCTCGGCGATTTCCGTCGCACGTCGGCTGGAATAATGGCGGACGACGCACGTCACAGGAAATGGGGACGATGACGGACCCCGGAAACGCTCTGGACAAGAGTGACCTCGTATGAGGACGCTCGGGAGACATCGGAGGACGTCGGGGGATGTCGGCCTACTGCCGGTATCTGATAGGCTCGCGTTAAGTGGATTTGTCTGAGTTGTAGATGGACGACATGAATGACATGAAAAATGTATGCATTTGAATGAAAACTAATATTCGAAAAGCCTGTAAAAGGTTTTTGCTTTTAAAAAATGGTTGTGCAAACCGGATGCAAAATTGTTTTACGTGTGTAAAACCGCGTGTGAATAAAACTTCCATCTAAACTTGGTGAAATAAAATTGCTGTCACGTTTCCATGACCAAATCCTGGGGACTATATTCATAGTAGAATTTGTTTTCGCGCAGTTGCCACTTTTGCATACATAGTTTTCGGTCTTTATTAACCGTTATATTCAAGGTGTTAGGCTGCGTATCCACCAGAGATTTGTGAGGTAGCTAAGCGGTGTGCGAGGAAAAATTCACTTAATTTTAATAGCTTGAGCTTTTTTTTTTTTAAGGCTGGGAAATCATCCAATGACTGCTCCCGCTCTGGGTGGAGCGGAAGGGAGTGTCAGACTCTTACTGACTAAAACCCATCCATGTTCCTTCCGTAGCCCTTTATGTTCCGGGGTAGCGGTAACCCTTTCGGACAATGCCGCTTATAATAGCTTGAGCTTGTGTTGTTATTGGTTAGTTTTACGGACATTCGCTGCTACGCATCCTCGGTGCCTCTAGAGATATTAGAGATAGCCTCCTAGAGATAACTCTAGTAGAAAGGCACCCTTAGGCATGGGTTACCGCTTCCCCGGAACATAAAGGGCTAAGGAAGGAACATGAATGGGTTTTAGTCAGTAAGAGTCTGACACTCCCTTCCGTTCCCCCCAGAGCGGGAGGAGTCATTTGATGATTTCCAACCCTCAAAAAAAAAAGGCATGCCATCTACAGATACGTGATGACTGTATATCACCCTTTTTGCTAACTATATTGGAGTCAGCTTCCAGTCGAACCCAATGCAGCTAAAGAATGTATATTTTACATGTAGCGACAGTCTAAGCTACCTCTTATATTAATTACTACATAGAACTGCAGTCCAACTAAAATCTAACAGCCGAATAAACCATTGAAACCGCTTAAAAATACAGCCAGCTCGGAGAAAGCTCGTAAAGGTAAGAAAAAAGAATTCCCCTGCTTTATCCAAGGGATATTGAAGATAACGAATGGGAGTCAGTTCCCTTTATCTCTTTCCAGGAATGCTATTTTAAAAAGAAAAATCCGAAATTGATTTTTCATTAACCACAAAGCTTGATTTAAGTTTTAGCGAAGATAGCGAACAAAATAGTTGGACGTTAGGAAGTTTTGTTATTTAAGTCTTTAATTAAGTCTGAAGCGGTTCTTGTAGCCAGTTTTTTTTTTGTTTCGTTCTAAAAGTGGTTGATTTTTTGTCTTTTTGCTATTGAATATACGCGGTGATTTTAAATTCATTTCAGGACGTTAAAGTACCCATGATTAGCTACTTTCACTATGAGAATCTCTGAAATATCGTAAAAAAAATTGGCTCGAGTGAAAACGCCGGGAGCAACGTGTGACTTTATGTATGTTTTTTTAATGTATATTTTTATGATTTCAATATTGTGTATGAACCGACAAAGATGACTGCTGCTTCCATAATCGATTGCCTTTTTTTTTTGAAGGCTGTGAAATCATCCAATGACTGCTCCCGCTCTGGGTGGAGCGGAAGGGAGTGTCAGACTCTTACTGACTAAAATCCATCCATGTTCCTTCCGTAGCCCTTTATGTTCCGGGGTAGCGGTAACCCTTTCGGACAATCCCGCTAACCATACTCGATTGCCTGGTATATTATTTACGCACTTTACATAACACGCTAGCGGTAATTGTTCCTTTCAGACCTTAGTCTCACACTACTAAACAATTACAACAATCGGTATCATGATAGCCGAGCTCACATTCCACATGTCAACAACCTCGTGTGCTAAGTCGAGATACTAATTTAATTGATGGTCAATGCTACCGTCACAAAACTGGAGTAATCTCATCTTTCTATACCACATTGCACCACTACCAACAAATTCTTAAACTACCCACATTTCCTTCAAAACAAAAAACACATACCCGACTCTCTTAACAAAACGAGACAAGACATATCACACACTAGCTTCTGCCCGCGACTTCGTCCGCGGAAAATTTCTTGTTTTAACATTAAATATATCCTATGATACTCGGCAATACTGCAAATAATTCTGTTTTCGGAGGCATTTCTTTCCGACTTGCTAGACGAAAATTGCGATAGCTCGGCTAATATGTATGATATAAATATAATTTATAGCCTATAGCACTCAGGAATAATGTAGCTTTCTATCAATGAAATGTAGTTTTTTTTTAAATTGGATCTATAGTTCCGGAGATTACCACCTACATACAAACTTACAAATTTTACCTCTTTATAATATTATTATTTATTATTTATTTATTTATTTATATTAAAGTTTACAAAAAGTCTTAATCTAAACTATGCCCCACAAAACCGTTTTCACGGTTTGTCTGTGGGAACGGAACATAAAATCACATAAATTAGTATAGATAGCTAGTACAACTTCCGGACACAATTCCACGTCACATAACTGCCAGTGCTAGCTTCCCCTAATTCCCGTAAGTTCCCCTCTCGGCTATGTTAAATTCCCGGGGGATGATACACTAGGACCGCGTCGTGTTTGAACGAACAAGTGGAATATTGAAAACGGCTATACATCTTGGAATCGATTGGTTGCAATATAGTGATGAGTTCTGGGTAGTGGGGAGCGTTGGTAGGTGTGTGTACGGTGGTTTTGAATTAGTTTTGACGGTGTACGATTTGGTACCCAAGATTTGTATCCTGTGATTCTGCGAATGATACGAACTACCAAAAATCTAAGCAGTAGTTTGAATATATTATTGTCGCTCAAATTCAGGTTAGTAACCTATATTTAGCATAGAGATAAGGTAGAGTTCTTTGGAAGTTAGGTCAATAAATCAAACTACATCGTCGGGCACAGTGATGTGGCGATCCTTAACATTTTTCAAAATAATATCAAAATCAAAAGTGATTTATTCAAACCAGGCTAAAAAAATAAGCACTTTTTGAACGCCAAAATTACACAAGACAGTCCCCCAAAACCCGCACCACTTCCTAGTAATTTTGCTGAGAAGAAGTAATGACGCAACGAACGCCCCTGTTTGTCTATCTACCTAGTATTATACCTTAGGTACTTAATAGTGCTTTCGTATGTCACTTGTTTGCACTAAATAAACGATTTGATGCATCATTTTAATAGGTAGGGATAAAGCATTGTCTTTAAATAGTAACATTAAAGATTGGGTTTAAATAATGAGTACTTCGTATTTAAAACATCACGTAAACAAATTGATTGACAAAATTACAATTCATTATAATCATGTATGCATGCAAGGATATGAGAGTTAAGCTCCAACGCGACCAAGCAGCAAATTAATAACAAGGAAACACATACAACAACACGCTTATTAACTTCAATGGGATATGCAGGAACACTGCTAGTAAAAACACCGTCACAAGGGATTATATTTTTCCTAACAATCTCATGACAAAGAACCACTAATGATCAGCGCAAAGCCAAAACAAAACAAAGAGTATCAGAAATAAATCGCCCGGAAAATAGCCCTAATAAAAACGAGGAAAACCCAATATAATATATTTACCGGTAAATCGCTTAATTCTAAACAAAAAATCCCCAAACATAAAAATAACCCTTCTCGGAATAACGCGACAGAGTTAACCCTAAATTGTGCGCTTGATCCTGCAAATCGTCCGTGAAACATGATAAAGCAATGTATGAACGTAACCAATGCATAGATTATATGCTATGCTACGCTCCGTTCGAAATTTAAACTTTGTACCCTAACGAGGAGGTAAACTGCGCGAACTGAGGGAGAAATTCTGAGGACGAAGTGTGTGAGTTATGTGTAGTTCCAACGTTATTCTAGCATTTTTCTCGAAGAATGTTTTACGAACTGGTTGAAATGCTATCGATAACTTTCCTTTTGATTGAATCTTGGGAACGGGCCATCAAAAAGCCGCAAAAAAAGAGAAAGGTAGTAAGATAAAATCCCTGTTACTCCATTTTTGTTGGCGTAGCTTCGTGTTAGCAATAATTATGAATGATAAAATCATTTTCGCTTTGCTAGCGGCTTCGCCCGCGTGTATGTAGGAAATTATCACACGGGAACATATATACATACAAATCTTTCCTCTTTATATTATTAGTATAAATATCCTTCTAAGTTCGATGTTTCTGTATACTCCTGTAGCTTGAATAAAAAATGCGTTTGGCATTGTATTTTGAACAATAAAAACATTTGTATTGCTTCCTGTTGTGTCCATCAAGCCTTAAAGTATATAAATAAAATTTTAAGCCTTAATAATGATGCGGTTTAATTTGATTCTATGTCACCACTTTTTGCTGGGAAAACATTGAAGTAAAGGGACGGATATTGCTGAAACCTAAGTCTATTGATTCTATTTAATTATTATGATGATTCCTGGAAATGTTATTAAGCGATTATTACAATTAATCGAGTAGAAAATTTCCAGGAATGGTTATTTAATTAAATTTTTCAAAACTTGATCAAATAGAATCCACGAAGATAAACATTCCTTAATCAACAACTCGTCCTTCCTTTCTACGGAATCTAGAATTTCAATTTTCAGACGCTTGAAAACAGTATCGTATGTAACATAGCAAACGGCGTCCATAATTCACAATTTCCAAATAAACCCATAATTACTTGGGAATTCTCGGATCTTGAACAGTTTGGCACATAAAGCAAAGTTTTAAGACTTACGGGGTTCCGAAAAATTCACCCAAATATTCTCACCATACTTCAGGATTCGGAAACTTGTGCTATCAGAGCCAAGCGATTCAACTTTGTGGACGTTCGGCGAAGCCCCTACCACTGGCTATATACTTGCCAGAATTCGATGCTTATAAACGACAAAATCGCTTCGTGTTCTTTTTTCAAAATCAACGTGTTCATTCCAGGCTGGAAACATTGATTTTTCAAAAAAACCTATAATGCAGTTTCAGTTTACATCAAACTCGCGTCCGCGACTCCTTTGAGTACTTTTTGCTATTCTTCTTTGTTTTGGATTCGGCCATCCCCACGCTCACTTGAAAAATTCACCGTGCTTATTGAGTTCAGAGAGCATTGAACAGTCATGTGGTGAATAGAAAAAGGGATGAGTATATAAGAGGGAGACCGAGGGAACCCGACGACTTTTTTAGGAAGTTTCTCCCTCTGACATAGTAGCACTGAGAAGAGAGCATGCTGGAGTAGCAATCGGTTGTAGTTGAAAGTGGAACTGTTAATAGATAAAGAGTAGGGGAGCGGCGGGACATTCCGTACAGCGGACGATACCGTACATTGTATTTGACAGGTACCGAATCATGAGAAATTAGGTCTATCCTTGTCTAACGGTCGCAACACGGCACTGCTGCGTTCTCCCCTCCCGCCCACTCCAGTGACTCGTCAGGTTCCGCGTGTAAAGCATGAGTCACGTTTTCGCGCCAATTTTTATAAAAATTGCCGTGAGGATTTACGCTGTAAGTACTTTATTTTTTATTGAATTGTGTTATTTGTTTATGTAAGTTGTACGATATTGATTTAGGATTCGATTGATTGTAATTTTTCATTGAAATCATGAATAATTTTAGTTTGTTAAAACATTTCTCCCAAAACGGCGGCTTCGGGTGGGTTCGTACATTTTTGTACGGTACGGTAAAAGTAGAGAAAAAAAAAGCAGATGGAAAGCAGTCGCACAAGTGAAAATTTTTAAACAGCTCGAGCTCTGACGATGCGTCTTTGATGCTAGGCGAAAGTGATGACAACGACAACGTCTTTTATGCAGAAGGAGAAACGGCTGTTACAAACGAGCTTTGTCTAATTTGTGGTGAATTTGGAAAAGATCGAGAGCTCTGGTATCGGTGTATAGTGTGTGGGCAATGGGTTCATGCATTGTGCAGCGATAAAGATGTGCCAGATGGTTATATTTGTGGATTTTGTCATGCTAAATAGGTAAACCAACACTGTACGCAATCATCCGAAGGTGTCGGATGATTGCGTACTTTTGTATTTTTTTTAAACTTAATAAATCTAATATTGGAATTTATCTGGTTTTATTTTTCGTTCGAGCATTTAGTAGTCAAATATTTTCCCTACAGATAATGCTTAAGATAAACCAAATAAGGCTTTTAATTAATGAGTAATAAGAGTTCTACCTTAAGTGTACGGTAACCCCCGCTCCTCCCCTAACAGTCTAGAGTAAGCATAATAATTATATCTATCAGAATCGGGTAGAAATTAGAAAAATCCTACTGCTTCAACTATAATTTAATTGAAAGAACATGGGCGATCCGCTAATAATGAGGTAATTGGACGGCGCATTACAGAATATTAATAACTACTCGCTTTGCAATCTTTCAACGCAACCATAACACAAAAGTAAAAGATGTGTAGTACCTGTACAAATATCTAAACTGCGATAACATGGCGCGCCCCTCCAAAATATTTTTTCAATGATTGTAATCACATCCTTATGAAAAAGATTGGATTTAGTTGTGGGTATTCGTCTTCAGTAGCAGGCCGGCAGCAACATGCGTTGTGAGTCTTGATAGCGCTTTGTAATTACTTTCACAAATACTTCCAAACGTTTTGAATCAAGGAAGGCGGGCCATGTTATCGTAGTTTATCACTACATTAGGTTATTCTATACAAAATGAAATAATTTGCATATATCCTGTCCCTATAGATTCTGCATATGTGGTACAACAAGGTCCATTTACATAAAGTAGAAATACAAGTTATCAGAGAAATTTTAGAAATACGTAACATTATTACGCGTACTCCACCTTAGTAGGCCACGAAATAAAATGTTTTAACCCTCAGGGAAATCAGACTGAAGATACTGTGCCTAAAAATACCTCACCCCATATCCATATGTAACACGAATATTTTAAACCTTCAATGTTTAATATGGAGCCGTTTATTCCTCGTAAAAGACCTCGTCATAACTCTTGGAGGGGCTGCTTCTTATGCATTAGACGAAGACTTTAATTTAATATGAATAGAGTTCTATTTTCCATTGTTTCAATATGATAGCAAGGTTTGCTATCATTTTAATTCATTTAACATGCACTACTTGACTAGTCAACGTCAAATCATTTCAAATAGGCACAGGATTAGAAGCGCCTCTTATGGCGCTCCTGAGCGTCAATATTTACCAAAAAAAAAAAAAAAACTAGTTGCCCCTCGCATAAGGTGGGATAGTATAGGTAAGAAACTCCATCGTTACTATGCATCTAGAATAAAATAACTATACCACAAAAGGTAAAAAGAAAATTAAAAATAAAGCAGTTATAGGTAAATTAATTATATGATAAAATACATGTTGCCCACAATTGTCAATCAAAACCATTAGTTCTAATAAAGTTAATCTAATCATAATCACATTTAAAAGCTAAATGTTCATAATAATATTTAGTGTTTCAACCCCAAACGGCAAACCATTAGTTAATTTTGGAACAGAACAGTCTAATTATGTATGATTGTGCTGGCCTGTGTCAGACCTTCGACATGCACTTTTCTTTCTATAGCCTAATAGAAAATTATTATTCGATTTAAATAGAAATATTGTTTTTTTTTCATTCAAAATGATTTAATTCGTCGAACATTTTTCAAAAGGTTTTTATCGGTTTTCATTTTACAAATAATAAAAAATGCTTGTTTTCTCTGAAGCATCTAATAAATAATCATTTTATATAAAATAGTTTTATCCAAAGAAGACGTTACATACTGAAACCATTAAAATAAAAATAAAAAATCGCTCAATAAAATAGAATGGAATATTTGGCAGCGTAACAGGAGCTCGTGGCTAAGTACTAACAACCGCACAGGTAGATCCCTCAGGTTAAGCTACGCTTGCCGGGGTTGGCCGTGGATGGGTGACCATCTTTACATAACCAGACTCCTCCGTGCCTCGGAAAGCACGTTAAGCCGTTGATCCCGGCTGTCATTTGAGCATCTTTGACAGTCGTTACGGGTCGTCAGAAGCCCGAAAATCTGACAGCCAGTCTTACCAAGTGGTATCGTATTGCCCAGTTACTGGGTTGTGGAGCTCAGATGGGCAGTTGCTTCATGTAAAATACTGGTACTCAGCTGCATCCGGTTAGACTGGAAGCCAACCCCAACATAGTTGGGAAAAGGCTAGGCAGATGATGATGATGATTTGGCAGCGTAAATACTGGCAGTATTTAAATATATAGTCCAATGGACTAGTACTTGAATCAATTGTGCAAGGACGTGCAATTCTATGTTTAGATCAGAAAAAATATGACATGCAATAATCGCCTTGCAAAATTGTCTTGATGTAAATGCCGCCATGCAATAATTGTTTAAATTATTTGATACAAAGAAATATTTGCAAGTACCAAATTTTAATACTATTTCATAGACTTGGGTAGATATGAAACTATTTTTTCCTAATAAGACCTTAATTTACACAGTTATGCAATAGATAAATAATATATTTATTATCTATAACTTTTGCAAAACTTTCATTCAATTATTTTATGCCATTTTATGGAAATCACACGCGTATAAACACATACATGCTATTCTTGAATGACATTATTAAACGTGCTTTATAGCATGCCATTAATGCTCGTTCCAGAAACTAGCACTGTGTAAGTGGGGTTTTATGAAACTTTCAATGCTAGAGGCACATGCGTTCTTTGCCCTTGAAACAAAATTAAAATTATTAGCTACCTACATAGTTGGCTTTTGATACTTGTTCTACATTACAATATTCTATAGTTACTTTTCCTTTCATAAAACAGAATTGAAATATCGTAGCAGGTGGCGTTCTGTGGTTTCTGCTTACGCCTTGAGTCGATTCTGTATAAATCTCACCGTGTAAACATAATATCGAGGGTATAGTGTTTAAACCCAATAAGTGTCGAAAAATCGAAAATCGTTTTATTAGTACATCTTAATGCATTTTTGACGCTCTTTCCAGTGGTCTAACCCAATAAGTGGAATTCGCAGTAGAAAGAAAGTTACTTGAGGTAATAACCCAATAAAGTGACCGCGTTTAGTCAAAACTTTAAAACTAGAACCCTATAAAATGTGTTATCTTGATAAATAATATTTTTATTTCACACTCAAACCGCTTAACGCTATTTATTGGTATTGAGTGATCAATGATTTCAACTAAAATTACCCAACGGCATAAAGGCAATAACCACTATTTGTAATTATCGGGTTTAAGCTTTACATACGTAGATAAGAAAACAAACAGAACCAAAAGCTAAATCAAAACAAAAGGGTTTGTCGTGTTTTACTGTTTTGTGTTGATGACGTTAATGATGTAACAAATATGTATTTACATAATAATAATTAGGTGACGTGATGGTGAAGTTAGCTGTCGCTCTACCTATTATAGGGATTGACAGCTGACTTTAAACTCACTTCACGTTTTTTTTTTTTTTATTTATCATTTATACAAATTATCATAGGATTCAAATTAAATAGCAACCAAAAACCACTAAGGTTTAAACTTGTGCTATCATGAACTCATTACATTACAATACATTTACATTAACGTAATTTACATTTATTACGTACGTTTTCACGGTGAGATTTGTACAGAAAACCTCTACAGATTACGTATGTTTTTTCCTTTATCACATACTAGCTTCCGCCCGCGGCTTCGACCGCATAATATGTCGACAAATTATACACATAAACCTTCCTCTTGAATCACTCTGTCTATTAAAAAAAACCGCATCAAAATCTGTTGCGTAGTTTTAAAGATTTAAGCATACATAGGGATATAGGGACAGAGAAAGCGACTTTGTTTTATACTATGTAGTGATTCCTCACTTTCGAGTTCACATCGACTGCAACACGTAGTAAGAACCCAATGAGAGTTATTCGAAAAATCGGGGAAACTTCTCAAGTAATCCGTAGCAGTAATAAAGGACAATTTATCAAATTGTAACGGCCAGAATTAGCTTGTTTAACACGTTGTTGCCAACTTCATTGAATCACTCGTGAATAAGAAAGTTGAGAATTAACGCTAATCCTACTAATATTATAAATGCGAAAGTTTGTGAGGGTGGATGGATGGATGTTTGTTCCTCTTCCACGCAAAAACTATTGAATGGCTCTGGATACAATTTGGCACAGATAGATTATAGTCTAGAATAGCACATAGGCTACTTTTTATCCCGGCAAAATATACGGTTCTCGTGGGATAATTTCCTACAAAAACGCGGGCGAAGCCGCTAGCAAAAGCTAGTGTCTTAATATGTTACTTCATAATGACACTAATTAGTAACGAAAAGTTAAACAAAATGATTACCTTAGTTGATTGTGTATGGTTGTCAGTCTGCCTTGCCTTTTCCCAAGTATGTTGGGGTCGGCTTCCAGCTGAATACCAGTATTTTACATGGACCGACTACGTATCTGACCTCTTTAACCCGGTCAGTAACTGGGTAATACGATACCATATTTAGGCTTCTGACTACCCGTGACGATTGTCAAAGATCCACGAATGACAGCCGGGTCCAACGGCTCAACGTGCTGCCCGAGTTACGGAGGAGTTTCGATGTGTAAAGATGGTCACCCATCCACGGACCAACCGCGGCAAGCGTAGCTTAACCTGATGGATCGATCCGTGCGGCTGTTATTACTTAGCCACGAGCTCCTATGTATGGTTATGTAGGTATTATTGTGAAAATATAACATTAAAGTTTGTATGGAAATTCGTCATTTTTGCCAATGGGAAATTCTATCGGGCACTCTTACTCAATCACGCTAGAACGGCTAAACGGATCTGGATGAGTTTTAGGCTGAGTATTATTCTGGATAAATTATTAATGCCTGGAATGTTAATATTCTAGCTTTTGCAAGCGCCTTCGTGATTATCACAATATCCTACAGAAACGTACTGCCGGGATTAAAAGTGTAATATGTTTTAATTTAGGTTATAAGCTATCTATGTATCCTTTTCACATTTATATGCGTAGTAGAATATTTTCTTCGTCATGCCCCATTGAATTCTGTCTCTCTAAGTCCTCTCACAAAACTTTTCCTAACATAAAACCCTCAAGCATATTCTGCAGAGTGCAGACATGTGCATGCAGGATTTCATTACTGCACTTCAAAACAATTGGAAGTAAAGAGTTCACGCGATTTCTTACGAAGATTGTTTCCTTACAGCGGGGAACTTGGCAGGAAACGAATGTGTGGTGGAGGGGTTTGTGATCACGCTTCTATAGCGAAAGGGGTTAACAGAAGCTGTGGTGTGGTGTTTGTTTGGCATTATACAGCGTAAATGTATAGTCATATTTAAGGGTTTGATACATACCATCAAGCTGATTAAATTTCTCCATAGGACTAACATTATCATCATCGGATTCCAGTCAAACCGGATGCAGCTGAATAGCAGTATTTTACATGGAGCGACTGCCTATCTGACCTCCACAACCTAGTAACTGGGCAATACGATATCCCTTGGTAAGACTGGCTGTCAGATTTTGGGGCTTCTGACGACTGTCAATGGTGCACAAACGACAGCTAGGACCAACTTAACGTGCTTTTTGAAGCACGGAGGAGTCTCAGTATCTAAAGATGGTCACCCATCCACGGTCAACCCCGGCAAGCGTAGCTTATCCTGATGGATCGACCTGTGCGGCTGTTAGTACTTAGCCAATAGCTCCCCCATAGGACTAACATTATTGTCGCGAAAACATCTCAATTTTGTATGGAACAGCTTCCTTCGCGATTACGATATTACTCCCATGGGCGCAAAAGTAGTTCGTTTGGTGGTCAGTACCACACTATTAAATACGTCCACATATTTCTAATACACGTTGTATTGGACTTTGCGATAAATTTTTTCAGTGTATCGGAAATCATGAATGGTTAAATTGTCGGTGTTTCTTGTTGCAAATATCTTTTTGTGGGATTTAAAATATTTATGATTAATAAAGCAGTTTATGTTCTAATTAATGTAGAAACAAATATAAAACGTAGAAAAGAACTTTATTGTTTTAAGAAAGTCATCATCTGCCTAGCCTTTTCCGAACTATGTTGGGGTCGGAAAAGGCTAGGCAGTCATAATCGTATTTATTAGAATAGAATCGAATAGAATATTCTTTATTATGTACACCATAAAAATTAACCCCTTTACTAATAAACGTTGTATAGCGTCTGTATAGTTGCAAAACGCTTTAATAATAATAATAATACCTATCCTTGGACATTTCACACAACGCCATATTGTCCCAAACCACCTAATGCTTGTGTTATGGTAACGAGATGGCTGATAAACATAATAAACATGATAAAATTATATACTTTTTTTTTTGTAAATACATACATATTATAGATAGAAAAACACCCAGACTCGTAACAAATACTTGCAGGTCGTACAAATATTTATTACGTGCGGGAATCGAACCCGCGACATGCTACGCAGCAGTCAATCGCTCAACCGCTGCGCCAACCGTGTCGTCAAAACCGTCGTGTCGCTTTGTCTTCTTCTTTTGAAAGTCAAATTTCTGTCGACTGAAAGAGAGAAATCGGTGTGTAACTATTCACCTGATATAATACGTTTATTAGTTAAGGGGTAGAGATATAAATTTACAGAACATTTTACAAGGGGTGACGCAATGGGCGGTCTCGTGGTATTCATCCCACATTTTACATACATTTTCAGTGACTTTCAGTAATGTCACGTGTAGGTAATAATGGGTTTTTTAAAATAAACAAAGGCAGTTTTCCTACAAAATAATCAAAGACATTATTCCAATAGACGTAGAACATGAAATTACATCATAACTTAAGTGACTTCAGTATGAAATACTTTTACTTTGTTCACAGTCATGCAACATAAAAAAGCTTTTATTTCTAGTTTTAAATGGCCTCTCTATACTTCTATACTAATATTATAAAGAGGAAAGATTTGTATGTAAGTATGTTTGTAACGAATAAACTCAAAAACTACTTAACGGATCTGGATGAAACTTGGCACAAAGATAGATTATAGTCTGGAATAGCATATAAGCTACATACACGTGGGCGAAGCCACTGGCAAATGCTAGTCAATTATAAAGTTTCGTCCCGATTCACCCCTGCATCCCTATTCACCCCGTTTGACTATTAATAAGAAAAATTCTCTTGAAACGACAGTAAATGTAACTGTATAAACCGTTGAGCTCTTATAAGCAAACGGCTTCTAATAGGCGAACATCTAATGGGTTAAAGTCATAGCAAATAATATAATAATACCAGCTCTTTCTATATGAAAAACAAACAAATACTTAGTTCAACAATCAATTCTAGAACTCTAGAATCCAAATATAGAGACCATAGCCTAAAATAATACAGACCAATCAATTCTAGAACCCTAGGATCCAAATATAGACCATAACCTAAAATAATACAGACCAATTAAAAGTTAATTGTAGCAGTGCAACCACTGCCACTGAACAACGTAGCCGCAAGTAAATAATAAACTGAGGGCACTTTGTTGCCGGTCGTAGTTGGCGATGTCATTTCCGCCCTCGGCAGGGCTGCCAACTTAATAGTGTAACTTGGTTAATTTTGTAATAATTAAAAGCGACTCGCCGAGACGAGCTTGATGCCTACATACTTCACTAGGTGAAGATAGAGAGGAGTGGAAAGAAGAAAGGGAGGCCTTTGCCATGAAGAGGGTTAACAAGGACTAAAATTAAAAAAAATATCGACTCACCCTTGCTTCGCTCGGATTCCATATTAGAACATTGACATTTCTGAACGCTATCTAAGTTTAATAAAAAATCTTTTATACACATAAATCTTTAAGAATAAATGCTGAAATTATTTTGTTAATAGAAGATCCAAGCGGTCAGATAGACACAAAAAGCGAATTGATTGACTTGACGCAAATTATGCTAATTGACGTATGAGGGCCCCGATAGGTGACAATCGCTTACAAAACCTTTCGTATTTTTTACGACTTTCAACGTGACTTACATAACTCAAACTCAAAGCATTTATCTATACATATAATAAAACAGTAAAAAAACTGTGTCTGTACATTGAATATATTAAAAAAATAATAATTGAGGGGGGTTTAGAAACAGTAATAGAGCACGAATCCAAAAAAAAAAATTTGTCTGTTTGTCTGTATGTCTGTTTGTCTGTATGTCTGTTTGTCTGTTTGTCTGTTTGTCTGTTTGTCTGTTTGTTTGTACACGCTAATCTTCGGAACTACTGGACAGATTGGAATGTTTTTTTTTTTGTTGTATAGGTATTAAGTCTGGGCAACATATAGGCTATAATTTATCTTGGAAACTTGAACACCTGATGCAGAACCGCAACAGACCAGCTAAACTATAAGAGATACAAAAATGATACCTTAGCAAAAATTGTTCCACGTGATTAGCATTTTCTGCTGAGAGAATAAATTTCAAGATCTGGAACACCTGATGTGGAACTCCAAGAGCCCAGCTACACTGTAACATATATAGGAATGACGTCTTAGCAAAAGTTGTTCGGTCTGATAGGCATTTCCTTTTGACTTATAAAAATCGAAGATCTGGAACACCTGTTGTGGAACTCCAAGAGCCTAGCTACACCATAACACATATAAGAATGACGTCTTAGCGAAAGTTGTTCAGCCTGATGAGCACTCTCTGTTGACGTATAAAAATTGAAGATCTGGAACACCTGTTGTGGAACTCCAAGAGCCTAGCTACACCATAACACATATAGGAATAACGTCTTAGCACAAGTTGTTCAATATGATGAGCACTCTCTGTTGACTTATAAAAATTGAAGATCTGGAACACCTGTTGTGGAACTCCAAGAGCCTAGCTACAGCATAACACATATAGGAATAACGTCTTAGCACAAGTTGTTTAATCTGATGAGCACTCTGTGTTGACTTATAAAAATCGAAGATCTGGAACACCTGTTGTGGAACTCCAAGAGCCTAGCTACACTATAACATATATAGGAATGACGTCTTAGCAAAAGTTGTTCGGTCTGATGGGCATTTCCTGTTGACTTATAAAAATCGAAGATCTGGAACACCTGTTGTGGAACTCCAAGAGCCTAGCTACAACATAACACATATAGGAATGACGTCTTTGACGTCTTTGTTGTTCAATATGATAGGCATTTCCTGTTGACTTATAAAAATCGAAGATCAGGAACATCTGATGTGGAAATCAAAGCTATCACTAATTTTACTGTTTAACTATAAAATAACATAAACTGGGAGTACCTGCACGCGGTGAAGGCGTTAACAGTTTAGGACTGATTTTCGATGACGATGGTATATCATTGAAAATTTGACTCTACTGGCCAAAACTCCTATTTATTTTTTTATTTTATCGTATGAATATGCCTTCGGGCTTATGTTGTTTGAGTGTTTAATTTCCTTTTCCATTTATCTTCGTGACACGGTAGCCTACCCGGTAACGCAGGGGAGCAGTCATTTTAATTTAGATTTTTATTGATCAGGTATCTTCACAATGAAACTATGACCATGCCTAGAAAGAGGTCAAATCTTTCCCAATGTTCCAAGAGAACTAAAAGATTGAGGATCATAAGATCCCAAGAATCTACCGAAGAGCGTCAGGAGAGACTTGATGCTGTTCGAGAACATTAAGCTGCTACTCGCTCCGTGGAAACCTCTTCGGGTCGCGAAGCACGCCTGCGTTCTCAGCGTATTCATTAGGTCTCTAGAGACCAGTGAAGAATATGATGCGCGACTGACCGCTGATCGTGAACGTCATGTATTGTCTCGCGTGTCAGAGACGTTCACGGAAAGAGAATTACGCTTGAGTTCCAAGCGTATCTACGCATCGACTTCTAGGTCTCTAGAGACAAGTGGGGCACGTGATGTGCGACTGACCGCTGATCGTGAACGTCATGTATTGTCTCGCGAGTTGGAGACGTTCACGGATAGAGAATTGTGCTTGAGTTTCAACCGTATCTACGCATTGACTTCTAGGTCTCTAGAGACAAGTGGGGAATATAATAATGCGGTTGCCAAAATGAAAACGATGACAAATGGACTGTATGTTTTGGTGGTTGTTGGAATGAAATAAAACTAAAGTTCAGTGTGATAAAAGATTTAAATGGGAAAACTGATAAAAAATAACATAAATGGCGACCCCGTTGTCGCTGGCATAAGCAACAGGGTCCGCGTACGAAGTCGCGGGCAGAAGCTAGTTTCAAATAAACCAATTACAGGCACTTTTGAATTGTCAAGGGGTCGGTCAGTCAGAAAGATGAAGCTAGTTGCCCATTCCAAAGCAGTAGGTACCTATGGAGAAGAACGGGCAAGAAACTCCATGGACACTCTTTTAAATCAAGAAAATATGTTTACAAAAACTAGGTTACATCATTCATGTTGAAATTACACGTGAGAACGATGCAGAACTTAATAAAAGCGTCCATAATTACAAGTTTTAAAAAAACAATTCTATTTTGAATTGTTTTTTTAAAACTTTAATTTTAAAACAGCCGTGGCAGCTAAGAGGTGACCAGTCCCTACTGACGGCGCTCGTTCATGAACATGACACATGGATTAGCACCATTCAGCTCAACCATTTTGATGGGAGCTAAATGATCCAACATACGCATCACCATCAGTGAGACATTACATAAGTAAGCTTTTTGACAGTTCGTCATATAAATGTGAGCAGCTCGTGGCTAAGTAATAACAGCCGCACGGATCGATCTATCAGGTTAAGCTACGCTAGCCAGAATTGGTCCGTGGATGGGTGACCATCTTTACATATCGAGACTCCTCCGTGCCTCGGAAAGCACATTAAAGCCGTTGGTCCCGGCTGTCATTCGTGGATCCTTGACAGTCGTTACGGGTCGTCAGAAGCTCAAATGTCTGACATCAAGTCTTACCAAGTGATATCGTTATACTCAGTTACTGACTGAGTTGTGGACGTCAGATAGGCAGTCACTCCATGTAAAATACTGGTATTTAGTGCGTCCGGTTAGACTGGAATCCGGCCCCAAAATAGATGGGAAAAGGCTAGGCAGATTAACCACTGTTAGAATGTCGCTTTGTCTAGACTTTACCAACGTAAAATTCATAAAAGTAAGATTCTGTCATCGTTCGTTTGTAATTCGTAAAAGTAAGGCTCCTTGGTATTTAAAATAGAGATCTGGATGTTTTGTCTTATGGGAAAAAAATTTAATTGCAATCATCTTTCGTGCATTGATAGGTTTGAGTAGAAAGGTCGAGGAAGGTGCATCTCGAAATCTGATAATAACGGTCATGAACCTACTCCCTCCCTCTAAATAGTGCTGCAGATTTTATAAAAGCCCTGCTGAATACCACAAATACATACAACCATAAATTCACGCCTTATCCACACGGGTACGGGCCTGCGGAAGGTGGGTAATGGGTGACTCACCGTCCGATCAGCACCAGACCCGTGTCGTACGGCGCGTATATGTTCCACGCGCGCCTCAAAGAGATGTCAGCATATGAAGGGGCCCCTCAGGGCCAAGCCTGCCGGGTAAGCGGGATTGTCCGAAAGGGTTACCGCTACCCCGGAACATAAAGGGCTACGGAAGGAACATGGATGGGTTTTAGTCAGTAAGAGTCTGACACTCCCTTCCGCTCCACCCAGAGCGGGAGCAGTCATTGGATGATTTCCCAGCCTTAAAAAAAAAAAAAAATCCACACGGGTAGGCAGAAACCAATACAATTAAGCATCTAAATATGTGTAGCTAATTTTTATTGCTTTCCTTACAAGAAAACCTATTATTATCTCACAAAACACAATACTAAACAGGAAAACCTTTACATCGAATACAAACACACATAATGTTGTATTCGTAGTATTTAAAATGGCCGCCGATACATAACAAAGGCACAACACTTTATAACCAACTACTCTCGACATCATTTCCGTTCTATAGTAGGGCTGGCATAAAGTGGTACGTTAATAAAACGTTTAAAACACGACTAGGTTATTACCTATTTAGTTAGTTAAACACGACTAGGTTATTACCTAGTCGTGTTTTAAACGTTTTATTTTTTATTTTTTTTATATAAAAGAAAAAAACGTTTTTTTTTTCTTTTCAGTAACTTATAATAGTTTTAAGCTAGAAGTACTGCTTATAAATTTCATACTACAGCTAGTTAGCATTTTCCATTTTTTACTAGCTGTGCGCCCGATAATAATTCCTATAGGTAGGAGAGATATTTCTCAGCTTGTGAAGCTAAGTCAGAGGCCCATGGGCAGCATAATATAAAAACTCTGACACCAGGTTCAGCCGGTTAATCACGCCAAGAAAGAAAGAAAGAATGTAAAAATGACGAACTTTCAAACAAACTTTAATCTCTTATTATAACCCCGTCAGGGTAATTTTCCTTCCTTAGTGCTTACTTTTGTTGTAAATGGGAATCTCTTATGCGCATGCTCCTAGACAGCTGTTTAGGCTGTACGTTATCTGTCAGTTAGTTTTTATAAATTATTATATTAAGTAGATTCTCTTCTAAATTATTATATTAAGTAGATTCTCTTCTATTATTATATTAAGTAGATTCTCAGTGATCGATCGACTTCCGCTAAGAACAGTCGCGTCGCACACGCTCTTGTGCTAGTTTGTGTTCGGGTATAGCGCTGACGCAGCAGCATACCGTTCGTTACCTCTAGCCGTGCGCGGTCGCCGCGATGACCCAGTTACCGAATGTATTGCACAATTATTTGTATAAACAAAGTGTTAAGGTGAAGTTATAATTCTAATAAATATGGCTTCGTCATCTTCAATTAAAATTAAAACTGAAACGGAACATCTGTTGTATAAATATTATACTGAAGAAAAGTTGGAACGCGAAAAGTTGCAAACTTTGGTAAATGACCTCAAAAGTCAATTAGAACAACTTCAGCACCAGCTTAAAAACATCCAGGAGCAAAAAGTTGCTGACCAAGACAAGAAAAATGTCACTACCGACGTACCAATCGAGTATGAGACAGACGAAGAGGAACTAGCAAAGGAAACAGAGTGGGTACGACAGAAGAGCAGAAAAAAAAGGAAATTGAACTCATCATCACTGTCCTCACCACCTCAACAAGGAGCCGATTCCAGCCAAAAACCCAAAGACAATGTTAAATCAAAGAAACAGCCTACACCACCACCTATAGTAGTGGAAAATGTTAAAAACTACCAAGAGTTCTACGATCTTCTTTCGACTAATCTAACGAAAGACTCGTTCATTACGAAAATGATAAATGGAGAAAAAGTTAAAATTAATTCTTTTAATGATGAGTCATACAGATCCATCACCAAGCTATTGTTACAAAATAATTGCTTTTGGTACTCGTATGAGAATAAACAAGACAGGCCGATCAGGGTGATGGCAAAAAACCTTCATTCTTCCTGCCTGCCAAATAGAATAGTTGATGACCTGACAACTCAAGGATATAAAATAGAAGATGCGGTCAACAAACTGAGTTGGAAGAGCAAAGAGCCACTCAATATGTTTATGCTCTCATTCCAAAAAGATGAAGACATAAATAAAATCTACGGAATTAAGTCCATACTGGGTTGTAAAGTTGACATACAACCGTTAAAAACGTCAAAGTTAATCCCTCAATGCAAAAGGTGTCAAGCATATGGCCATACACAGAAATACTGTTCCAAAGAACCCCGGTGTGTGAAGTGTACAGGCAAACACCTAACCAGAGACTGCAATAAACCAGCAGAAGCAAAACCGAAATGTGTTCACTGTGGTGAGCCCCACCCAGCAAACTATAGAGGATGCATAGTAGCTAAAGAGCTACAACACATTAAAGATAAAAATACCAGAAAGAATGTGCCGACACCAAACTCTCAGTGTCCAAGTACAAACAAAGACAAAATTCCTAGTGTCACCAAACTTGCTACTAAAAGTGTTTCGTATGCACAAATGACAAAAGGAGTCCAATCTTTGCCACAGTCACATTTGAAACCAATAAACCCTAACATGGATGAAAAGATTAATAAAATTATAAATCTTTTAACTACGTTTGACGAAAGACTGAAGAAACTTGAAGGTAGCACTAAAGTACCTACCAAACAAAAAAGCAACATAAATGGCTAACTCACTTAGAATTATGGCTTGGAATGCGAATGGACTGCTGAAACATCAGAATGAACTTACGGCAGTCCTAAATATGGATAGTATTGATGTATGTCTTATATCAGAGTCACATTTCACTAAAGAATCTCATATTCAAATTAAAGGGTATAGAGTATACCATGCCTTGCATCCCAATAACACATCAAGAGGTGGTAGTGCTGTCATTATAAAAGAGAATATCTTTCACTATGAAGCATTCAAATATGAAAAAGAAGAAATTCAAGCAGTGGCCGTCTGTGTCAAAACGAAATATTGTCCTGTCACCATATCAGCCATATACTGTCCACCTAGGTATTCACTAAAAACAGATCAGTACATGACTTTCTTAAACGGTCTTGGTAACAGATTTATTTTGGGAGGCGACTTTAATGCTAAAAATACATTTTGGGGATCTAGACTGACAACAACCAAAGGAAGAGAGCTACTGTGCGCAATTGAAGAAACACAGTGCAAAACATTATCAACAGGTAAACCCACTTATTGGCCTACTGACACAAAAAAGATTCCTGATCTTATAGACTTTTTTATTTATAAAAATGTATCACCGAATCTTCTCCGCATTAAAGAAGGTTATGATATGAGCTCAGATCACTCACCCATAATACTTACTCTAAGTGAGACTCTAATGCTGAAAGAAACCTACCCCACATTGGTAAATAAGAACACTGATTGGGCAAGCTTTAAAATAGACTTAGACTCTGTAATAGATCTAAAAGTTCCACTAAAGAAACCAGAAGATCTGGATCGGGATATCAGCCAGTTTATTACACAAATACAACAATGCGCCTGGAAAAACACGCCTACCGTTAAGATGAAAAACAGACTTACCTACTACCCAGCAGAAATCACAAAACTCATAGCTGAAAAGAGGAGACAGAGACGAATATGGCAACAAACAAGATTTCCACAAGATAAAAGTATTCTGAACAACCTTACAAAACAACTAAGGAGTGCTATTCAGAAGTTCAAAAATGAATCAATGAGCAGTTATCTAAAACAACTAACCAGCGATCGCTCGACTGATTATTCTCTGTGGAAATCCACAAAAAATTTAAAGAAGCCAATTATGCATATTCCACCTATCAAAGATTCTAACGGGCGGTGGGCAATAAGCAACGAGCAGAAAGCTATTAGGTTTGCACAACATCTGGAACAAATTTTTAAGCCAAATGAAGAACAGGAAGACTATGCCTTGTTAGATGAAACATCAATTAATAATGATGAGCAAGAATTAAAATTCGTAACACCTAGAGAAGTATACAACGAAATCAAGCGTCTTAGTCTAAAGAAATCACCTGGCTACGATCTTATTACTGGAGAAGTTCTTAAAAACCTCCCACGTAAAGCCATCGTAAAACTGACGACTCTTATCAATGCTACGTTCAGACTTAAGTCTGTACCTGATCTGTGGAAAGTTGCGGAAGTTATAATGATACCAAAACCTGGTAAACCACCTCACGAAGCGACATCATATAGGCCGATCTCCCTGCTACCGGTCATGTCAAAATTATTTGAAAAGCTCTTCTTAAAACGACTAAAACCCATCATAGAAGAAAGAAAATTAATCCCAGACTACCAATTTGGATTTAGGGAAAAACATTCAACAGTAGACCAAGTACACAGGATTACCAACATTATTGAAAAGGCTTTAGAAGAAAACAAAGTTTGCTCAACGGTCTTCCTAGACGTAGCACAAGCATTTGATAAGGTTTGGCACAAAGGGCTTATTAACAAACTAAGAAATATGCTCCCTAAACAGTTTGCTGACATCTTAGAGTCATATCTATCACAGCGTATGTTTAGAGTACGACAAGATGATGCTCATTCAGAACTCAAGCCGATAAAAGCTGGAGTACCGCAAGGAAGTGTCCTAGGTCCCGTCTTGTACTTATTGTACACTTGCGATATTCCTGCGTTAGAAAACAATACCATTGCGACATTTGCAGACGATACAGCTATAATGGCCACAGGTGTCACTCAAGAAGAAGCAGTGGAAAAAGTTCAAACAGCCGTCAATATCATCTTTGACTGGACAAAAAAATGGCGTGTGAAACTTAATGAATCAAAATCTGTTCACATAGACTTCACAAACAAAAAGCCAAATTATCATCCGGTAAACATAAATGGTCATGCCATACCATACGAAAATACAGCCAAATACTTAGGCATGACATTAGACGCAAAGCTTCGCTGGAAAGCTCATGTTAAAAAGAAACGCGACGAGCTAGAGCTTCGCTACAAGTCGATGTATTGGCTGATAGGAAAACATACTTCACTGTCAGTTCACAACAAAATACTCTTGTACAAACAAGTCCTCATGCCTGTATGGACTTATGGTATTCAGCTTTGGGGCTGTACCAAACAAAGCAACATCAAAATAATACAGCGTTTCCAAAATAAAGTACTCAGAGGAATCGTCAACGCGCCCTGGTACGTTCGAAATGACGACCTTCATCGGGACCTCAAAGTAGCCCTCGTCACAGATATAATTAAAAAGAACGCCGAAGCTCATGAACGAAGGCTTCACCATCATGTGAACATCGAGGCTATCCAGCTCCTCGACAACACGGATATAGTGAGAAGACTAAAAAGGACAAAACCTTTTGAGTTAATTTAGTGAAGTGTTAGTTTAATGTAGTGAAGTGAGTGCTACCCATAAAGAACACAAGAACAAAGTGTCTTCCCCTTAATAGAGACAATAAGAAAAGTGTTAATGGACACATTCTTAGGCTTACTCTACCTAGCAAATTAAGTCAAAATTGAATTACTCATTAGCTTTAGTATTAAGCTAGATTGTATTTTTTATGATGTATCTGTATTAGGAAACATCATTCAACAAAAAAAAAAAAAAAAAAAAAAAAAAAAAAAAAAAATATTAAGTAGATTATTTCTATGTTTTAGTTTTACCCACTCCATCACTGTCTTTCTTATTTTTAGCGTAGGTATTCTATTCAAATTAAATACACAAGGTACAAATAGTTTACTAATAAAATTAGCCCTAATCAATATCAGCTACCCCTATCAACTAACAATAAACTAACGCAGAAGGCACCGATCCAGCTCACTTGTAATTAATCGAGCGATTCGTTCCAAAGTTTGACAGCCCTGCGCGGATTGTGCCAACTTCAGAACTAGTTCCGTACACGTGTTGGTCGCAAAAACTTTGACAGCCGCTGCCCTTTGATATGGAGTATAATGGTGTAATTTATTCGATACCTTGATACTATGGTTCCGTATGTTTAAAGAGGCGACCAATTAGTGTGAGGCACTTGATTCGGATTATAAGACGTCGTTTGACGCCATATGTCTCAGAATGAAGTATGCGTGCATTTGACGTAAAAATAAATGCATTTTAGGGTATCTCGCGCTATCTGGACACATCTTTTGTTTTCGCGGTGATAAAGTAAAAGTCAATTTCAAGTAATTTATTTAGACACATGAAAGGCACTTTTCAAAGTCAAATTTTACAAGAAAATCGAATTGGTTTAAGTCCAAAAGGTAATTTCGCATGGAGAGAATGAGTGAGCAACTACATAGTTGCTCTTTTTAAATGTTCTGAAATACATACATTATTAAGATAAATATATGTGGAAACGACGTCCCTAGAATAAAATAACTATACCACAATAGTATAAAAAGACAATTGCATTGTTAATTGAAGTGATTTAGCACATATATATTATCAAGCATAAATTACGAAATAAAGGAGCCAACATTTATGTTTATATTGCCTGGAGCATGTACTTAATTTAATTGAGTTACACGTGCAAATAGCTTGTTGAAAACCATTACTATATAACATAACATAATCAGCCTATAATGTTTCCACAACAGACCTAAAATAATAGAACTCAAAATCTTTCCCACTGCTTGAAACTAAAGTTTAAGTTAAATTTGAATTAGTTATTACTTTTACCATTATCACATAAACATGTACGGTTTAATTATTATTAATAATAATAAAAATGTTTTATTGACATAAAAAAGGTTATAAATTTTAGTTTGACCCTGACTCCTGAGCTAGGTGAAACCTGTGTTACAGGAGTCAGTGCCTTCATCCGTTCCTTAAAAAATTACAATTTATGCAATAAATCAAACAAGTAACTCACTTAAACTAAATTTAATGCAAGCTAAATTATATCATTGTATGATATTTGTAATAGACACCCCTACACGAATAATTCCAACTCTAGTTCAACCATAACGAAACTACTTGTAACACGTGTCGACGGCAAAAAGTTTGACAGCCGCTGCCCTTTACACGTTGTGCGAGGAAAAGGTAATATACGCTGTTAAATATTAATGCTCCATTATAGTTTACTGGCGAGGCTGACATTCAGTCTAACTAAGGGGCATCGTAATACCCAGTTACTAGATTGTGGAGGTCAGATAGGCAGTCGCTCCATGTAAAATACTGGTACTCGGTTACATCTGGTTAGACTCGAACTATCCCAACCATCCCCAACTATTTTGGGGTCGGCTAGGCAGATTGAGGCAGGCAGATATAGTTTTCTAATGTTGAAGGTCCATACTGCTGTATAAAAAGGCTGATATATTGGTTTACATTATTATCAATCAATACAATTGAAAATAGAAGCACAAGACATCCTAGATAATTCTGAACTAGACCGATTCAAATATTGAAAACGTTGATATTTTGGGTTGATAGTAATTAACTAACTCGGATAAATGCACTAAGCGTATTTTGTTCTACAAACAAGATGAGGAAGAAAAAAAGCAATGTTACCAACTGAATGCTAAGCGCATTATTCACTAGAGCCGAACTAAAAAATAAAATGGTTGAGCTCTCAATCAATTCCTAACAAAAACGAACCCCTTCCGCTATCAGCTATTTCTGGATTTATCGGAACACTTTACGTAAGACGGTTTTACTTTAATCATATTTTTGATGGCCACGCAGAAACAGAAACGCAATTTATATTTCCGGGTCACTGAACTTGTGGTTTCTTCATGTTCATCCTAGCGATTACAGAGCCTAAGGGAATGTAGGTATTAGGAAAGTTGCATGTTAGCTAAATAAAGTAAGGAATGTAGTAAGAGTACATAGGGTATAGTATACGGGCGTTCACATGATCGTGGTTTAGACAAAGACTGTCAATAAGGGTCCACCGTAGCCTTCACCGAACGTCTGTTAGTCCCGGCTTCCATTCGTGGATTGACAGTCGTTACGGGTCGTCAGAAGCCCGAAAGTGTAAAAACCTGTCTTACCGAGGCGTATTGTGTTACCCAGTAACTGGGTAGTCGAGGTCAGATAGGCAGTCGCTCCACGAGAAATACTGGTATTCAACTGCATCCAGTTAGACTGGAAGCCGAACCCAATATAGTTGGGCAAAAGCAGGCAGTTTGATTGATAGGCGAAATTATTCTAAAGCTCAAAGCGCCATGTTTACAAACGGGTAGTTGATACTTAAAAACCATAAAATAAAATATGTCAGCATGCAGGCTGAAGGTTCACTAAAGCCGCCCATAGATTCTTTGCAACACCCAGGTAAAGCTGACATAAGAAACTAAATCAAATGGCTTCACTAAGAAGTTTCTTTGTTCAACGAATCTTTAATATCTACATGACTGTAGGAAGTGGCACGCTCAAATAGTAATTAATTAAAGAAAGGAAAACGTTATCAATAACCTAAATGATTTACTTTGAACAACGTCCTCGTGGGGGGAAATACCATTATTTTAAAGACTTTCATCAGCAAAGAGTCAATTACATAGTTTCTGAATAAATTCTGGGTTTTAACTTCACACTACAATTCTCTGACACCATCATTTTACCTTTGCTTACTCTTCACTACACACGGACGACGCTATACCTATTTATTTTTTGGTTAATTAATTGAAATATGTCTGTTTTTTCCCCTTTTTAACACATCATTTGTCTAGACTTTTAACCACCACTGTATTGTGCCCGAACGACCGACTGAGACCGTTTCTGAGGTACGTACGCGGTGCGGGGACTCCGTGACAGTTGTCACAAATTTATGAAACAGTGAGCGTATCGCGTCACCATTCCCCTAAGCAGTCGGGCTATAGAATAAATTCAAGGTGTGAGCCTGGTAATTCCTCACACAAGATATCCTAGTATGAACGGCATCTTTGTCAAATTATATTGGTAATTCTTGTATGTATGTATCTAGAACAAAATCACCTAGAGTTCTCCAAAATCAAAACCCTACATTCTAGTTCCAACAATTCAGCTGAAAAGCTAAATTTTCGGATGCTCGCGTGCCAACACAGCATTTAGTACTCGTTCGTTCACTCGCTCAGGAGCTGTAAGAGCTGACATTTCAACTAATGGAACGTTAGCTAAGGTTCAAACCGAGGTTAGTTTAACGCCACCGTTTTATTTAAACAAAACGTGCTTTACTGAACGTGGTTTAAGACGGGAGTGAATATTAACACGCGATTGTTAAGTTTGCGAGATGATGAAGTGCTGGAATGTGGTGCTAATGTTTATGGTTTGTTAAAGTGGGATTTGAGTCGTTTACTTTAATTCTGTAACATTGTACAGGAGCTACGTTTTTGTTTTTCAATGTGGTTTCATTGTACCAAAGAGCAGTAGTAGCCCAGTGGTAATTGCCTCAACTTACGAGTTGTAGGTCGTGGGATCAAACCCAGATAGGGCAGTAAATCATTTCATTACCACTACTCTCAAAACGATGAAAGAAAACATCGTGAGGAGACCGGCATGACGTAGAACCAAGTTTTCGAAAAAATGTGACATCTGCCAACCCACATTGGGCCTGCGTGGTAGATTATAATATGGCCCACTCCCTCTCCAAGAAAGAAGGCTGTGTCCCATCAGTGGGAAAATTACAGGCTTTTTATATTGTATCGTAAACTATACTGATATTTTATATTGTATCGTAAACTATACTAATATTTTATATTGTACTTTTAAATGTGGATTTCCCAACACGTTTAAAAAACACTCTGTAGGTATATCTCAAAAGTTATTTCCTTCTGACCACAGCTAGTTTCTTCTTGAGATTTGCACAACACCCTGTTAAAGGAGAAACCCAAACTCCATAGAAACTTGGGCCTGGCGTTACAGAGCTGGAATTTTGCCATAAATTAGAGCACCTAGGAAGATTTCACGAGCCCAATTTCCACGTCTCTCAGCAATGGCCAAATTGGTAAAATCAGACAATGTTTACATGTTAGGTTATCTTTTTTTATTTTTTAACTACCCTACGCGAGGAATTTCTCCTGTGTCGTGGGTGTGTTTACAAACATTTAAACTCACATACACAAACACCCAGACCCGCAACAACTAATATTACAACAACTACATGTAGTCAATACAAATATTTGTTCCGTGCGGGAATCGAACCCGCTACATGCTGCACAGCAATCGCTCAGCCACCGCGATATTTAAATTAAAAATAAATCTTTTTTGAGGCTGTTTTCTACGTAAATATGGAACGCACATGCGCCGAGCTGTAGCGTTTGCAACCTATCATGATGAGGTTTAGGTACTTACTTACATAAAAAGCGGTGAATTCAGATTAAAATTACTATAAATCTCAGCAAAAAAATATGTTTGCTACTTATGGCCCACTTACGTGATGTAATGGGTTGCATTTTTAAACATTGTATTTACTACCTGGGGATTTGATGCTATCTCAAATTACAGTAAACTGAGATTGCAACAATAGGTTTATTTAAATAAAAAAACGTATTATTAAGATAGGGTTTTATTAATCACCTTCTTCGTTAGGATTATCATAATATAATAATACAGTATCTAGGAATTGTGCAGGCGGTAACTGACTACCCTGGTGCCGAATGAACGAAGAGAATGTCCACAGTGAATACACACTCGCTGGTTTCCTATAGGTGTCTGTTTACTCTCTGCTGGTCTATTTCCATCAAGAGATACAGCATTGGCATGATTCCAGCAAACTTGACGATAAAGTCATTTTCATTTACCTGAAGCAAACATTTATCATTTCACTATTAGTTCTAGCACTCGCATTTAGCAATACGCATCTGAGTGGCACATTTAGGTACACATAAGCGGCTTTATTACATTCCCACTGCATGGACACAGGACTTTTCTCTGAGAGAAGGAATTGGCTGTAATTAACTGTGCAGGTTCTGTGCATAGTGGTAATGTAAAAATGTTACGTTATATAATTATCGCATACTAACCGATTGAGGCGCGACCGATTCCTGTACAATTGAAAGAATCACTTCATCTTCTAATCTTCGCCTTCCTATTGTGTTGCAGCGGTCCGTTGCTATTCCACAATTAACGCATAAGCTCATGATACCGTATTCACCAGTCGTCAGAAGAGCAATATCCAGATCCGGTTTTCCAGCAAAGGTCAGCAGGAATGGCAGGCTACGGTGTCCAATATTCAAGCGAGGGTCAGTCAGAAGGCAATCAATTTCGGAGTCCAGTATTCGAGCAGTCAGCAGAGGTTTAATATTGTAATGAATCTCGAGAATTCGAAAAACACATTCACTTGCGCAAAGATACGAAAAGCGAATGACACTAATTATAACGATGACAATTGACAGACGTTGATATTGACATTTGCCGTTTACTAGTGCAATCCATGTGCAATCCGCGTTGCAATCAATTTTTTCGATTATTTATTTCCGTTAATGATTTTTTAAACGTGCTTACGTTAAAAAATAATTCTATTCCTGATTTTTTTATTTTACATTGATTTCAATATCTAAAAAGCAATTGTACTAAAATAATGGGAGTATTATTCAATTGTAAGTATCGATATCCGCTAAATCGATTACATTCTTAATGCCAGTGTTTGCAAAGTAAGTGACGTATAATGAAAGAAATGCTATAACGGTTTACAAAGGTTGTTTAAAACAAAAAAATAGAAATGTACTTTTTTTTTACACTTGGCCATTGTAATTGAGGCTAAGATTTAAATGGGTTAATTAGGCAGAATAGTAGATGTTTTTGGCACATATTTGATTCGTGTAACGGCTAGGCCCAGAAATGGGTTTCTCCTTTGAGTCACACTACTTTAAAACTACGACAAATAACACTCACCTCTCTCACAGAACGCCCCTTCGTAGTCTCCGTCCCGACACTCACAGATCGGTCCATCGTCAGTGCTGATGCAGACGCCGCCATGTTGGCAGGGATCGCGGCGTTCGCACGCGTCTCCACTCGCATTGCTTATCCGGGATGTCTGGAACAAGAGATAAGGTTATTTTAACTTCGCGCCTGTCAGTAATCCCTGAAGGGATTGGCACAGGAATTAGCACACTCACTTCGCTAGTTATGTTACAGGTCGATCCATCAGGATAAGCTACGGTTGCCGGCGTTGGCCGTGGATGGGTGACCATCCTTATATACCGAGACTCCTCCGTGCCTCGGAAAGCACGTTAAGCTATTGGTCCCGGCTGACATTTGTGCATCTTTGACAGTCTGTACGGGTCGTCAGAAGCCCGAAAATCTGACAGCCAGTGTTACCAAGGTGTATGGTATTGCCCAGTTACTGGGTTGTGGAGGTCAGATAGGCAGTCGCTCTTTGTAAAATACTAGTATTCAGCTGCATACGGTTAGACTGGAAGCCGACCCCAACATAGTTGGGAAAAAGCTAGGCAGATGATGACTTCGTTAGTTATGTTAGAAGTCCTTTTTATTAAGCGTCGCACTTATTTCCACTAGCATAAATACAGGCTCCGGGCCGCTATAGAGAACTTCCTAATGTCATGAAAAGGCGTTACTTATTGGTCTTGTTTCACCCACGTTTATTTTATCAATTTGTCAGTATGTAAATACAGTATGTTAGGTTAAACGAGGAAGAAAAATATCAGCTGTTCCATACATTTTGTCAAATTCTTGTTGTACTAACAGCGTGTGTGTAACAATATTTGTTTTTCTTTTCAGAGTTGGTTTTCTAGTCAAAATTGTTCTTTTTCATGAGTAGGTACTATACTCCTTGAAAGGTTGGTCCTCGTTTAACCTTTTTTTTTTTTTTGAGGATGGGAAATCATCAAATGACTCCTCCAGCTCTGGGTGGACCAGAAGGGAGTGTCAGACTTTTACTGACTAAAACCCATGTATGTTCCCTCCTTAGCCATTTATGTTCCGGGGTAGCGGTAATCCTTTCGAACAATCCTGATGAATCCCTCGTTAAACCCACTGTAGAAGCAGTGGTCATTCAGGTTTGACTTTCAAACCATGAGTTGACACGACAATATAATAATGGTGTTAGGTTCAGTAGGTATTTTACAAACAATTACAAGTTTTAATATTTATATTCCCATGGTTGTGTAAGTGGACCATTTCAGTACCTACGTTGTCATAGCTATGACGTAGCTATGGCGATAGAGACAAACAAACAAACAAACTTAACCTCAAAAGGCTCAAAAGTCGAGCGTAACAAACAACAACTTAATGTCTGTGGTTAATTAAAGGACTTTTTAATTTAAAAACCTTTTCATTACAAAGTTTGTTAACCTAAGAGAAAAATATTTTCAAAAGGCTAATTGGGGAAGGCTTATTTTAGAATCTTAAAACTGAATGCTTTAAAAATAGCATTTTGTTTTAAGATTTAATAAGTTAATAAAGAAATTGTAAGCTTCTTCTAATAAAACCGCAATTGTACAGTCGTCAGCACATCAAGTTTGTAGAAACTGTCAAATTTTCTCAATCAATTTTGAACTTAACAGTCAACGTTATAAAAGACGAATTAAGTATTCGTCTTTTACTACATACGAACTCGTTCCTGAAGGATGTGACAACAAACATTGAAACAGTAATTTGGTGGGGCGCGCCATGTTATAGTAGTTTATGGCTACTAGGATTTCTCAACAAATACTTAATTCAAGTATATTATGTAGGTAGGAAGACAGTTAATAACCAAAAATACTAGCGTTGAACAAATTAAGGATGCGGGAAAGGTATTACAAATTTAATATTATAGGTCCTTTTAAACAGTTTTAAGCCTTAGTCACACTGAACGCGAGTTGGTGAGTTTTCTCCATTTTATTCCCAACAAACGTGTGTGTTTGGTATCTCAAATAAACTTCTACCACCATTGAAAATACTTTTAAAGACATTTAATTATTCTACGCTTTATCCAAATTGGTGTAACCACTAACACAAATTACTTAAAGTACTTATATTCGCATTATATTCGGTACAACTTATATTGGGTAAATACAATTAAATGGGGAAATTCAATTTTTCTAACGTTTCTCCAATTGCAGATCAAAGAAGAATCAAAATATAATTCGCGGCAGTAGCAAGTACGTATTTACATAATTATAATCATTAGAATTATCAATATCACTAAGGAATTTCGTATTTTGCTACCCTTGTAGTAAATTAATAAATATCTAACTGCCTTTGCGTTCACTAACGATTTACTGATTTCGTCGAGTTCTCATTTTATCTGTCTAGCCTTTTTCTAACTATGTAATGTTCGGCTTCCAACGGATTAACATGCTTTCAAAGACACGGAGTGGGCTTGGTATACATGGACCAACCGCGGCAATCGTCCCGGGCGGCTGTCATTACTTAGCCCCAGACGTTGCATATTGTGACCTCCAACAGGGGATTGGCGGCCCTGGTGCAAGTCATGGTCAGGAACGAGAGGGAGTGGGAGGCAGTCACCTCCTTCTGTGAAGCAGTCATGCTAGCAAAGGAAGTGGCGGGATGGCTCACTCCCTTCCGCTTCACCCAGAGCGGAAAATCATCATTTGTGATTTCCCACCCTCAAAAAAAAGCCGTTGTTTATTTCTCAATTCGCGTCCAGTGTGCCCACAGCTTTAGGGTATTTGATTATTCTGAATATTACCTCTTTATGGTTACTTATTATAATTCCGTCCCGTCACTTGTATGTTCGGTCATAAAGGAAGTAATTAACTCGGTTTAATCGCGATAATTATTTAAAGGTTTGCGCTGAATGTGTGCTGGGTTTTCATTTAATATGTGGACAGTACAAACGTGTCTTGGGTCCACGCTTTGTTACTGTCTAATTTATATTTAAGCTGAAAGTGTACTTAGGAAACTCCATTTTGTTCGTTTGGTCGCAGTCGACAAAATCTAGATATGTATGTAGTATGTTTGTAATGAAAATTAATAGCTTTTTACTAAATGCATGCGGCTGGATAGATTTTGACGGGACCGGTGTTGCTTTCACTTGGAGATAGCTGATGTTATAAGGAGTAACAGTAACTAACCTAACGTAAATACGAATGAAACATATCTCATTGTCTCAAATAAATATATTTTCTTTCTTTCTTGTCTTCTTTCCACGACACGGACATTTCTTCAATCGACACACTAGAGGAAATCAATGCGATAAGTTTTAATACCATATCAATCTGCCTAGCCTTTTCCCAAATATGTTGGGGTCGACTTCCAGTCTAACCGGATGCAACTGAATACCACTATTTTACATGGAGCGACTGCCTATCTGACCTCCACAACCCAGTAACAAGGCTATACGATACCCCTTGGTAGGACTGGCTGTCAGATTCTAAGGCTTCGGATGACCCGTCACGACTGTCAAAGATGCACAAATGACAGGCGGGACCAACGGCTTTACGTACTTTCCGAAGCACGGAGGAGTCTCGGTATGTAAAGAGGATCACCCATCCACGGCCAACCTCGGCAAGCGTAGCTTAACCTGATGGATCGACCTGTGCAGCTGTTATTACTTAGCCACAAGCACACAATATACCAAAAATATTAACAATCTATTGCCTTAACCCAAAGTCAAATACGTTGGTACAAACTCAAACTCAAACTCAAAGTATTTATTTCAAATAAACCAATTACAGGCACTTTTGAATTGTCAAGGTGTCGGTCAGTCAGAGAGATGAAGCTTGTTGCCCATTCCAAAGCAGTAGGTACCTATGGAGAAGAACGGGCAAGAAACTCCATGGACACTCTTTTAAACAAAATATATATAATAAAAATATACACCTCTACCAACTCTATGGCCCGTATTACAGAAGGATACTCAAGCACTGATCTCTGTTTAAAACTAGTTTTGAGTCAAGTTTTTATTTTAGAACGTTCCTCAAGCATAGATTCATTGATCATAGTTCAGCCGAGTTTGGCTTTATATTAGAACGTTACTCAGGCCCGTATTACAGAAGGATACTCAAGCACTGATCTCTGTTTAAAACTAGTTTTGAGTCAAGTTTTTATTTTAGAACGTTCCTCAAGCATAGATTCATTGATCATAGTTCAGCCGAGTTTGGCTTTATATTAGAACGTTACTCAGTTCGTGAATCGAACCCAAGCATCACCCAAGTGTGGTCGGGACCGCGCTTGAGCAGAGATTGTTACATGTCATGTCAGTCTATTTGCGTCAAATTTTTAAAGCAATTATAGTGGAATTGAAATAGGATCATTGTTAAAAGAAACATTTGGAGAAGTTGAATATTACATGTTATTACTCCGTATCGGATTTTCTAGCTGATATATTTTGGTTGTACATCCATGATTGTGTTTGATGATGAACTGTTTCTGTGTGATCAATGGATCAATGTTTGCATGCCAAAATGGTAGCATCTCCAAGGATTATTTGATATTATGTAACAACCCTAATGTATTGAGCAAATAAATAAAGACAACAATAACACATTCTACAATATTTTTTTCAATAACAATTCAAATAGAATGTTGAACTATGGCGTTCCTCTCTCATACAATTGTGAATACTCCAAAAAGAGGTAGGTACAGGTATCAACTACACAACCGTAGGCATCCCATAGCCCCAGAATTGCAAATTATGTTTACGTTTTTATGCGATGGCCTCATCAACATCCCGACATCAATAGTCGGGCAGACACAACACCCGTCTGGTCAGAGGATCCTCCCTTTTCTATTCAGGATGAGTAAACTTGTCACCCTGTTCCTCATACCTCTGTAAGAACACAATGTAAGCCCGAAAGGCAAAATGCTAAATATCCAAAAATGTACGGGAGTGAGACGAATGACTGGACAACCAGTTACAGCGCACTGGTCCGAACAGAAGGATGTCGTCAAGGGTTCCAATAAACGTGGACATTCTCAACCTGCAAAAAGAGTATCATCTGATGACGCCGCAACCTTTCGCTACCAGAGGAGGCAGTACGCATTTAAGGGTTTACGTGCTTATAACACATACCTACAAAAAGAACATCAATACATGGTGTGTCGACTCCTAAATTCCTATACCTGGTTACAATATTATTCATTTTTTATAAATAAAACCAAAATATGTAAAATATTTTTTTTTTAATAACAATAATCAATCTTGAGTAATATCTATCTTCTATCTTTAAATTAAAATGTATTAGTAGTAGTAGTGAATTCATCTGCGTCTGAATAGGTATGTTGGCTGGCATCAATTATAGTTTGGATGTGGTTTAGATCGACGGTATTAAATTGTTGGGGCGGCATTATTATTTCGTGCTCTATATCATCTGGATCTGCTTTAACTGGAGTCACCATATCTGAAACTAAACATAATAACATTTGCATAACATGCTCAGAGAGGAATCCCCACTCTTGACACCCCATAGGATAACAAAATAACGTTAACTTATTAGCTCCAACTGTACTGGTAGTAGAAAGCAAATTTTGGGAAAGAAAAGTATTCAGAAAAATCTTGAACAACGACGACATCATGACGTCACGAACTTCTACAAAGAGAGCTAAACACCTGATGGTGGTGGTGGTGGTGGTGGCTGTCAAGGCAGGTTAAGGTTCCTGTCGTAATAAAATAGGATTGTATTTTATTAATAATTTCAACAGTAGGAAACTGATAAGTTAACTTATATTAAAAATAGATTGGTACTTACTGACTCGCATCATAAGGGAACTATTACGTTTCTCCGCAGAACGGACACATTCAGCCATTTTGCTCGTGTGCATGTGTGAAATCTTTCAAAATTTCTATTAGCGGTTTTTCCCAAGAACAATTTTCTTGTGTCTTGCCATTTATGAATTGGTATACATTTATATTCAGCAAAAGAAACACAAAAAACGTTGTAAACAAACAGATATTTTCTTATAGGTATTTGACAGTACTGACGTTTTAATTATCATAGATATTTATGGGCATAGATACCTACAAGTTTGCTTTTAAAATGACTATACTTTACTTCAAAAACCTTTATTTCAATAAATGCGGGATTATAGTATTCAGGACAAAGTAAAAACCCAGATTTCCTAAATAGTTGAGCTTTTTATGGTATATTTTAATATTTCTGATGCATTGAAGATCAGAACAAAATTGGTAAATAAAATAAATCGTAAATGAAAACTGACTGTTGTATAGACAATAGACATCTCTGCTTGAGGCTAGATTTGAGTGTCGATTCAACTGAGTATAGTTTGATTACCGTCCTGGAATAAGAAAGATGCTCAAGCACTGAATCTAAATTTAAACTGAGATCGACTGATTGGCAATCAAACTAGACTTGAGGAACGTTCTGTAATACGGACCTATATTTTCCCGTCACTCAAGCCCAAACCTGACTTGTCCCATAAAGCCTTCTGGCAAAACCGCTGGATACTAGTTAGTGCTGGCGTCTGCTATTATCAGATTAAACTTAGCGTCTAGCCAGTTCGCAAGATTAACTGGGCCGACTATAAAATAGGCCTTGAAATCAGCGTGGAAATAAATTTGAGGTTTTCAGTACGTACTTACACTTTGATAATTGCCAGCTAGATCGACAAAGACTTAATTAAACGCATGCCGTTATCGTATAAAACGAAATGTTATTACTGGAAAGCCAATTGTCTCTTTATTATCATTTTTACGATTCTTTACCCGATAGGTGCGTAACGGAACCCTATTAGGCACAAGCCTCCCTCCACTGTCGGTTCCACCGTCCGTCAGTTTGTCAGCGGGCTGTATCTCAGGAATCGTAAGAGGCAGACAGTTGAAATTTTCACAGAGACACCCATCACGTAAGTAAGGTTTTGTTAGCTAATGTAGACCCTATACAGGGTGAAATTGAATTCATAAGCAATATTTTAAGGCGTCATTGTACTCATCATTATGAATAACTTTTACTATGGGAACAAATCTGAAATCGCGAAAAAAAACAGCTTTTCGCCTACATTTTGACGAGTTATGCGAGCATAATAATAATACCTTAAAATATTGTCATTTCATTAAATTTGACCCTGTATACACGGTAATTTTTAATTCATTGTTAACGTTTCAGGAGATGAGAGTAGACATGATTATAAACATCTATGACTATGGGACCAACTACAAAATAACAAGTACACCTGTTTCATACATAATTATGTTGGAACAGATTAAATTTTTTTTTGCGATTTCAGATTTGTTCCCATAGTATAAGTTGTTCATAATGATGAGTACAATGACATCTTAAATATTGCCCATGAATTCAATTTTACCCTGTATAATGACGCCCTTCGAGCATCGCTGGTTTCATAGCCGCACACTAACGACAATACTAGTCTATCCTAGCATATTAAGATCTAGCGTCTAGACCAGCGCTACTCAGCTAAGTCTAGATCTAATCCCAATTACTGAGTAATCTACTCGTTAGAGGTGAACCCAATTTACAGGCGGTTTTCTTAAAATATCATTTAGTTTACTTGAGATAATACAAATTGGTTTTCGTAAAGCTCATAAACAATTTGGTGTTTCCCTCGACTTTGGTTATCTGCATAAAACTTACAAATATAGTCGTACTGTTTAAGGTTCAAATTTAAACAATATTTTGAACAATAACTTTCTTAGATAATAAAGTGAAATGGAGCGGAATTGTTAAAAATTACTATCAAGATAAAGGAAGTAATAAAATTTAGGAAAGTGTTCTGTAAGGCTTAATGAATTACAAAACATAACATATCATCATGCCTTGTATCCTGAAAGAGTTGGGCAAAATTAATGTAAGTATCTTATTTTTTTGAGGGTGGGAAATCATCAAATTTCCCCTCCCGCTCTGAGTGGAGCGGAAGGGAGTGTTAGACTCTTACTGACTAAAACCCATCCTTGTTCCAAGCCCTTTATTTTCCGGGGTACCGGTAACCTTTTCGGACAATCCCGTTAAAAATATAAGTACCTGTAGTACACTCACATAATTATGGCATAAGCTTTCGAAATGTCACGTGATCGCTAAGTGCTAGACAATGTCAAATTGTGTAACGAAACTCGATTAATATTCTCATACAAATGCGTTGACAAGTGGCGTTCTTGACAATCCGAATGAGGCATTGAATGGTTCAACAATTTTCGAAATCTTTTTCTTTTCTTATAATTCTTTCATTAACCATAAATTTCGACGTTTCCCATCTACTGGGCAACCCGTGACGGCCACCTTTTTTATTTTGTTAACCAGCATTACATTTAAAACTAGACTGAACTTTTTTCGACCTAACATCGCGTGGTTCAAGCCACTAACTGGGCTAAAAGCTCGTGTTAACAAAGGCTGCGATTATATAATTTGTATGTAACAATTATTACATTATTTTCAAGCATCCAGAATAGAATCCATGACCTTGCAACACAAAGGCACTTATGGTAGTCCCTGGGCAAGAACTTAAGAAAATGACGTCAAATATACTAGCTTCTGCCCGCGACTCTGAGTGAAATTTTTTGTTTCCCCATACAGGTGGCGTCGCATTGCAGCGGCCGAGTTTGCTATTCCTTTGTTTTCCTTTCGCGTTTTTTCTGACTTTTCTTTTTGCTCGTCTCCGTACGGTCGCAACGTGATGCTTGACCACCTTCCTCAAGAATTGGGCTATCAAATGCAAAAATATTTTTTCAAATCCGATTAGTAGCATCAGATATTATCGCGATATAACTAAAAACATACAAATTCTTTAGCTTTATTATAAAGTCAAAGTCAAAGTTTATTAGTTTAGATTACAGAACCTTGACGTCGAACAATACTTAATAGAGAAAAACTTAGTCTACTGGTGGTCAGCGTGGGTTTTTTTGAGTCCTTACTTTTATAGTCGTAACAATTCTGATAAACCGAAATAAATGCTTTCATCTAACCTTTAGTCACAGTTTTTTGTAAACTGAAATGCAAAATAAGATTTACAGAATTTTATTCACAAACTAGCTTCTGCCCGCGACTTCGTACGCGGACCCTGTTGCTTATGCCAGCGACAACGGGGTCGCCATTTATGTTATTTTTTATCAGTTTTCCCATTTAAATCTTTTATCACACTGAACTTTAGTTTTATTTCATTCCAACAACCACCAAAACATACAGTCCATTTGTCATCGTTTTCATTTTGGCAACCGCATTATTATATTCCCCACTTGTCTCTAGAGACCTAGAAGTCAATGCGTAGATACGGTTGAAACTCAAGCACAATTCTCTATCCGTGAACGTCTCCAACTCGCGAGACAATACATGACGTTCACGATCAGCGGTCAGTCGCACATCACGTGCCCCACTTGTCTCTAGAGACCTAGAAGTCGATGCGTAGATACGCTTGGAACTCAAGCGTAATTCTCTTTCCGTGAACGTCTCTGACACGCGAGACAATACATGACGTTCACGATCAGCGGTCAGTCGCGCATCATATTCTTCACTGGTCTCTAGAGACCTAATGAATACGCTGAGAACGCAGGCGTGCTTCGCGACCCGAAGAGGTTTCCACGGAGCGAGTAGCAGCTTAATGTTCTCGAACAGCATCAAGTCTCTCCTGACGCTCTTCGGTAGATTCTTGGGATCTTATGATCCTCAATCTTTTAGTTCTCTTGGAACATTGGGAAAGATTTGACCTCTTTCTAGGCATGGTCATAGTTTCATTGTGAAGATACCTGATCAATAAAAATCTAAATTAAAATGACTGCTCCCCTGCGTTACCGGGTAGGCTACCGTGTCACGAAGATAAATGGAAAAGGAAATTAAACACTCAAACAACATAAGCCCGAAGGCATATTCATACGATAAAATAAAAAAATAAATAGGAGTTTTGGCCAGTAGAGTCAAATTTTCAATGATATACCATCGTCATCGAAAATCAGTCCTAAACTGTTAACGCCTTCACCGCGTGCAGGTACTCCCAGTTTATGTTATTTTATAGTTAAACAGTAAAATTAGTGATAGCTTTGATTTCCACATCAGATGTTCCTGATCTTCGATTTTTATAAGTCAACAGGAAATGCCTATCATATTGAACAACAAAGACGTCAAAGACGTCATTCCTATATGTGTTATGTTGTAGCTAGGCTCTTGGAGTTCCACAACAGGTGTTCCAGATCTTCGATTTTTATAAGTCAACAGGAAATGCCCATCAGACCGAACAACTTTTGCTAAGACGTCATTCCTATATATGTTATAGTGTAGCTAGGCTCTTGGAGTTCCACAACAGGTGTTCCAGATCTTCGATTTTTATAAGTCAACACAGAGTGCTCATCAGATTAAACAACTTGTGCTAAGACGTTATTCCTATATGTGTTATGCTGTAGCTAGGCTCTTGGAGTTCCACAACAGGTGTTCCAGATCTTCAATTTTTATAAGTCAACAGAGAGTGCTCATCATATTGAACAACTTGTGCTAAGACGTTATTCCTATATGTGTTATGGTGTAGCTAGGCTCTTGGAGTTCCACAACAGGTGTTCCAGATCTTCAATTTTTATACGTCAACAGAGAGTGCTCATCAGGCTGAACAACTTTCGCTAAGACGTCATTCTTATATGTGTTATGGTGTAGCTAGGCTCTTGGAGTTCCACAACAGGTGTTCCAGATCTTCGATTTTTATAAGTCAAAAGGAAATGCCTATCAGACCGAACAACTTTTGCTAAGACGTCATTCCTATATATGTTACAGTGTAGCTGGGCTCTTGGAGTTCCACATCAGGTGTTCCAGATCTTGAAATTTATTCTCTCAGCAGAAAATGCTAATCACGTGGAACAATTTTTGCTAAGGTATCATTTTTGTATCTCTTATAGTTTAGCTGGTCTGTTGCGGTTCTGCATCAGGTGTTCAAGTTTCCAAGATAAATTATAGCCTATATGTTGCCCAGACTTAATACCTATACAACAAAAAAAAAAACATTCCAATCTGTCCAGTAGTTCCGAAGATTAGCGTGTACAAACAAACAGACAAACAGACAAACAGACAAACAGACAAACAGACATACAGACAAACAGACATACAGACAAACAGACAAATTTTTTTTTTTGGATTCGTGCTCTATTACTGTTTCTAAACCCCCCTCAATTATTATTTTTTTAATATATTCAATGTACAGACACAGTTTTTTTACTGTTTTATTATATGTATAGATTACAAAAGCAATTCTCAAGTATTCAATAAAAACAAAATCTGCAACAAAACTTTACTATTTATTATGCAACTTATCCCTAATTTTAATCAAAATATTTGCTTTCAGTCAAGATTACAGAGCAGTTTCCATTCTAAAAAAAACGTGCTAGAGACTTAACTCATCAAACATATAATTAACAGATTGACTCAACAAAAAACAATAACTATTCCCTCTACCGCACTATGCAATCAATCATTCATTCCTCAATCCCATTCAATCACAACTACATTCATTCATGATGAATAAAGAATGAATTCATTCATCAACTCTCGTTCAAAGGAACTAAATCGGAACAACATTCCTTTTAAGTTCACCGAACGAACTTGCAACGGTTGAGTGCAATTCTAAGGGACTTAATCGTGTCTGGAAACTCAAATAACTCCAAAAAGGAGTTATACGAAAGTCCAGGCATCCAGATTATTCGAATTACCTAAACCAGTGTAAGAGATCTAAAGTTTACTAAGTAAGGCGGTAATAGAGATTGCGGATTCGTGCGTTGGGGGGATGGAATTTAAGTTTAAATCTAGCAAATTGAAGACAAAGTTGTAAGTGGAGAGAATCATTTTGTAGGAACAGTTTAAAAACTATATAATTATCTACTGTAGTAGTAACAACTAACTATGCAACTATTGCATTAATCTGTATTTTTTAAATCGACTAAACTGATATATCGATTATAGAGAACGATTATTTAAGTAGCAACATCAAGCGGTGACGGTTGTCAAGAGGTTGGAACTCGCGTTCTGGCAATAGATTCGTTCACTTGGTTTTCGAGCAAGGTACAAACCAGACCAACAGAAGTAAAATAAGTGGAGGCCTAGACAAAGTCACATTTTCATTAACGATACCGAAATTAGATAAAGCCGAAAAGTATGGAATTGGCATAGCTTTCGAAACGTCACGTGAGCAATCCTTTTCGATCGCTAAACTCGATTAATATTCCCATACAAATGCGTTGACAAGTGGCGTTCTTGACAATCCGAATCGCTAAGATAGCGAATTGTTCTATCAACAATTTTCAAAATCGTCATTTCGTCTAGGCACCGTGTAGGTATTGTATTGTTGGCTGCAGTAAATTATTATAGCAGTATGTTGGATTTGAGTAATTGAATAATATAATATACCCAAAGAGTTTTAATAAACATGTAACTAATAGAACTGCAAGAGTCCAAGCGATCAAATCTAGTAACATCTTCAATCTAACGCAATATCGTTTATTTTAATACCGTTTATACCTTTAGGTGTTAAGTAAAAATCTTAGTTGATTATAAAACATACTAGTTTTATGTTTCGAGCAAAAGAGTATATTTTTATGGTTTATTTCTTTTGTTTTTGCTTTAAATATTCATTAAAATTTTCTTGTCTTCTATATTCAATTGTTATTTTAAGTTTGCGATAATATTACCTGTTTACCGGACCTGCATTGGCAAATTATACGCGCAAATGAACAATGTCAGTTACCAACCGCAATCCATATCTGTTAACCTAAACGATTCCAAACCAAGTTCTACGTGAAACCACGATTAGTATAAATCTGAATAACAAATGGAGCAAGTTGCACCAGCCAGTCACAGATTAGAACCATTTACAGTTGTCATATGAGAGGGTTTATATCAATTAAGAGCATAAACTGGTTCGTTGGTAATAGTAGTTCAGAGTCTACCGAGCATGCAGCTGGTCCTGGGTACAATATCCGAGTCGGGCAAAGTATTGTTGAGTATTCCATCTGGAATTTCTCAGCGGCAGCTTGGATTTGTGCGACGCTTGCCATAAGTAGTACAGCAGTAGCGTTTGAGCCCACAACACCAAAGAAGTAGTCAGGATTGCATTATTTTATATACAGAGTTAATATGACAGAGGGGCATTAAATTACACTACGTATACTATACGTGTTTAGTATTAACTCACGGTATAAAAATAAAAAGCACCAAAAATGAGGTTTTTATTTTTTCAAACAAACTAAATAGCTTACAAATCAGAGTAAAACGCAACCACCCTTTGTAAATAAAAACTGACCTTGTAACGCAGCGGCACCGAGGCGCGCGCGCCGGAGCGCTGTTAGGAAAGATACATCGTGTTCAAACGGGGCAAAAACTTGAAAAAAACATTTGCGACTAAACTACTGCTCCTATTTAATTGATTTTTGGTACAGAGCTCGAAAATGGTCCCTTGTATAAGCTGTTTAAAGGAAAGCCCCTCTGTCGTATCAACTCTGTATGTCTACTATCAAGAACATCGTAAAACTGTTTTTTTACGGTAAAACTGCAAGTTCAAAGATATTTAAAACAATATCTGAAACAAATACAAGTACTCTTTACAAGGCATTCACCCATCGACCTCTTCATTAATTGCGATCACGAAATCAAGTAAGCGAAAAAAATCCAATGTGACTGTGAATTATACCTTGAAAGAAAATGATTTAAGTTGAAAGTTCTTTGAAATATGTATATTATACTCAGAAAATCAAATAATAAAGCTGAAACCCCATTTTTAATACACGTAGTGTTTCTATTAATGTTTTTCAGAGTAAAATAAAGTTGTTTTATAAGTTATTATGAAAATGTTTTGCTTTGTAAATTGAAGGCGTAGTAATAGTGTTTAATAAATAAATAAATAAGAAAACAGTTTTTTTAACATTCATCATTCACACCAAAAATAAATAGATTTTAAAATCGTCGCACATAGTGCACAAATGGAATTTATTTATAACTAGGCATTTAAGTACCCGTACTGGTATACGAAAGCTCTGAAAGTATAATTAACCCCTCTTTATAACACACGCAAAAGGTTAAACACAGGTAGACGGATGCTGTGCATTCATCTGTCGCTATCTCCCGTACCAACAATCATAACATAGCACATTATATGCCGCATATACCTAACTAAGTTACAAAGGTCAGAAGTCATACGGCATAAAATCCTTCGCACATTAAACTACAGTACATTTTAAAGTAGTAAAATAATTTTAAAATTCTTGAAAAAAGGTCGTCAGGAAAGTTTTGAGTATTTGGATGGCTATACAAGTAGAGGAAGACCAAAGAAACGATGGATGGATTGTGTGAAAGATTATATGGCTAGAAAGGGAGTTACTACCGAGATGACTAATAGAGAAGTATGGAAGACATGTTGCGCTGATTTCAAATAAATTGGGATAAGGGCAGGAGAATAATGACGGTTAACAATCAATCTTCCTAGGCTTTTCCCAACTATGTTGGGGTCGGCTTCCAGTCTAACCGGATGCAGCTGAATACCAATATTTTACATGGAGCAACTGCCTATCTGGCCTCCATAACCCAGTAACTGGGCAATACGATACCCCTTTGTAAGACTGGCTATCAGATTTTCGGGCTTCTGACGACCCGTAACGACTGTCAAAGATGCACGATTGACAGCCGGGACCAACGGCTTAACGTGCTTTCAGAGGCACGGAGTCTCGATATGTTGAGATGGTCACCCATCCACGGACCAACCCCGGCAATCGTAGCTTAACCTGATGAATCAATCCGTGCGACTGTTATTACTTAGCTACAAGCTCCTCTATGATGATGACTGTTAACCTAGCGGCCTAATTATGTGCCGATTCTAATAAATTACTTTTCGAAGAGTTCAGTGACTTTATGGAATAATTTTAATAAAGGTAGCGAAAACTCAATCATTAGTAATGTTACACCTAATTATTATATTTTATTCTTTGAACTTCTTTCCTCAAAAAAACCTTCAAAAATTCTCATACCCTTAGCAAAACTCGTGCCAAACCCACATATAATGTTGCCAAGTAATTAAAATTACACAAAGTAAATGTAGCCACACGGCTTCCGTGTTACGAAAGATTTTTTTCACCGGCCACTTTCTTGAAACACGAACGGGCTGAATTTTAATTGCTGAAAAGAAAACCGAATATTTTAAGTTTTTACACGTACTTCGGAGTTTTATTAGGAAATTGCTGAATTAGTTTGTTGCAGGACCGAGTTGTGAAATATTGCTGGAGGCTTTTGGAACGAGGTACTATAACGTGCTTGTGGTAGGTTACTTACATAGAAACTGGCAGAAAATGTGGCGTAACGAAAAAGCGTTATGCCAAGTTTGAAGTTTATAAAACATTTTTGTATTTTTAATATCCGTCGTCCATCTTTTATGTCAAACCATCTCCCTCGCACAGTGTTGTCACACCCATTGTCTAACATCTATGAAATCATTTGTGTTGCCACTTGTCTAATTTAATTCCTTAATTATATGCACGGTAAAGTGCGAGCCTATTAAATAAAAAATGCCATTGTTTCACCACTTCAAATAAAACATCAGTGCTATTTTTATACTTCACTGAAGCACCACTTAAAACAGGCTTTTCCTAGGAATCAAAGGTATTTTCCTCGAGTGACAGTTGCGTGGGAGTGACTTGGTGTTGGTATAATAAATAGATTTTCAATTTTTTTCTATTTACCAGAGGTAATGGAATTGGCCTGTTTTTCTTTTCGGTTGTATTCATTGAATAGTGGTGAAACTGGATGATTGATACCAGTTGTGACGTTAAGCCGTTACGCATTTGATTCCCGACAGAATGAATGTTGACGGGAGGTGTACTTACTGCCTACGCGGCTCTATTTATTGGTGTTTTTTTTTGGTATACCACTACCATTCGTATTATATTTATATATGTCGCAGGTATATTGTCAGAGCCGATATCACAATTTCACTAGTGATATTATAATTAAACGGTAGATTGTCAAACAACTTCATTTCTTACAATATAATATAATGTTTTGCAAATCGCGAATGTAAAAGAATTGACCAATCAGAACGCTCGACTTCTCCTACTGTCAACTTCATTCATGATATACCTAGATTTATTATAATATCACTATAGTGTCCCCGTGACATTGTAATGTTACTAGAATCAGGCCGATAAATTGTAAGAAATGAAGTCCGTTTACAATCTACCGTTTAATTATAATATCACTAGTGAAATTGTAATATCACGGCGTTGACAATATACCTGCGACACATACATAAAACCTCTAAATTCGATTACCACTATTACATGGGACTTACATAACTGACGAAATGTGGGGTGTGGTGTACCCATTGTAGGCACAGCTCTGCCTGACCCTTCAGGGAAATAAGGCTTGATGTTATGTAATATCACCGGCTTTAAAAACGTAAATAATTTCTATAAAAAGCCATCCAATTGAGAATCGGAAGAAGACCGCTTAAGCAGTAGACAACCCTATTGTTGAACTGCGAGATGCCATTAATATTAACAAACTATCACTTTGCCCGCGGCATCGCTCCCGTGGACTTTCCCGTGGGAACGTTATTTTTTCCGGGATAAAAATAGCCTACGTTACTCCTAGAAAACTAAGCTTTCCAACGGTGAAAGAATTTTTTAAATCGGTCCAGTAGTTTCGGAGCCTATTCATTTCAAACAAACAAACAAAAAATCAAATCTTTCCTCTTTATAATATTAGTATAAAGTTCAGTAGGATGGGTTCAATCTTCTCCTTAAGGGGTGCAACTGACTAAACGATTACTCTGTACAGTGGAAGGACTAGAAAATTCAGTATGAAAATTCAGTATTTGTCAGGTATTTGGACCCAGATTAATTTGGGAACAAGTCCAGCAGTGGGAACTAGGCTGATTATGCAATTGGAAAGAGCTTTAGAAATATTGTTGTTTTTTTTTTTAATATATAAATCAATATCTCAATAAAAAAAAAAACAACAATATTTCTAAAGAAAGAATGGGGATGTGCATTACGAAATCGTGATGCACATCCCCATTCTTTCTTTCTCTCATTTTGACATCCTTGGTTCATACCTATGCATAAAGCATTCGTCTGCTTCACAACGTAAATAACGCAACATACGCAATGTAGTTGTATTGCGATAAATAGCCATTTCATGTGTGTTTCTGAAAAGCCCCACTATATGCTTATCCTATCAATAATTTTAATTGTATATACCTTTGTTTCCGGTCCAACATTAATATTATCCGAAGTTAAGATGAAATGTCATTATATGTTATACCTCGTCGCGTATGTACGTACGTGTTCTTTCATTTCTCACACGGCGCGCAATGTACGTGACGCGAATATGAAATGTCGTAAGTCGCTAAATCAAACAGCTCATTTTTCATATAAATGGCTCCCCATAACGTTATATGATATTAATGTAGTTCGTTTTCAAATAGAATGATAAAGGTGTTTTGTAGGGTTCCTTGCGTCCAAAGGAAAAACGGAACTCTTATAGGATCACTTTGTTGTTGTTGTCCGTCTGTCCGTCTATCCGTCCGTCTGTCTGTCAAGACCCTTTATCTTGGGAACGCGTGGAGGTATCGTATTGAAATTAACACCCTTAGTTACTTGAAGCTGCGAAAAATCAAAATTCTAAGTTAACGTAAAAAAATTAAGGCGGTTTATGCCGCAAAAAACATATATTTCAACACTATCAAGGATATCAAAATTTATAGGGTATATTCCGTAGACCAAGAACGATGAAATTTGGCAAGCAATATCGTCTTATACTACAAATATAAGAAAAAACTAAAATCTATGCATTTATAATGAAATCGAAACTATTTATAATAAGTAACTGTCAAATTTTCTCAATTAAAAATGAACCTTATGTCTTTGCAATAAAGTCAACATATCTACTATCAAAGAAATTTGACAGATTGTGGTAACTTGATGTGCTGGCCTCTGTACTTACAAAGTACGGAACCCTCGGTGGATGAGTCCGACTCGCACTTGTCCGGTTTTTATGTCATTTAGGTCTATGTGTCCCACCTCTTATAACATTATTATTTTAATATTGCTTCACAACGGGAAGGAGATGGAGCTATACGTCTTGCACAAAGTACAGCTCCGTTTCATTCTCACACTGAAGTAATGTCACATATACAGCTGGGAGGTGGTAAATTAAATAAATAAATTGTGACAAATATGGGCGTTCATCCGATCCAGCGTGTCCCTAACTGTCCTCTCCCAGCGACGCCCTAAGTCTAGGTCCGTGTCACATACTGCCGTGCCGTCCCAGGGTGCCCTCAAGAGTTCATCAATCAAAAGAAATGCCCAGATAAGAAAATGTTTTAACAAAAAACCTACAACAATTATAACTTAGTTAATCGCCCAGAGACGCTACCGCAGTACGCCTACCTTCAGTTAGACTCCTGATTAACGTTATGCGTAGGACGAGAACCAGGCTACGTTTCATTTTTAATCTCCAGAACTTAAATTACGTACAGTTACGAGCACGAATATGTAGACACTGAGCAACGTTAAAATGTGATTTTCTCCTTCTGCTTTTGTTGTAATTTTATATTGTTACGGACATAGTATTTGGGAACCCATACTACTGGTAATAAATAGGTTCTATTATCACAAAGTTATCGTTATTCCACGAGAAAATCGCCTATGAATGTTTCCAAGTGTATACATATTGGTGCTCGTGACTGTACACACAGTTTTCACAAAACGTATTCTACGTGGATATTTTAGGGTCAATTCAAATTGAGGCTACCTTTTCTATGTTTTATTTATGTTAACGTTACTAAGAACAATACGAGAAGGGTCAAAATCTGTGAAACAAATACAGTTATATTTTTAAAACACAAAAGGTCACATTAAGTCCGCCCACTCACTTGTAACGTTAGGGGCGGCAGATCAAAGGGCCGTAAAGGTCATCGAATTGGTCTCATTTGCATAAAGATAACTGTGAGCTGAAAAATCTTTATTATTGTTGTACAATTAGGTATTCATGTTTTAAGGTTATTGGGTTTTTCTATCTGGATTTTTTCAGTAGCGACACGAAGTCTCGATCAGTGGTGCTATTCTATAAAAAGCTCAACGTGAAATCGTAGGTGGTGAGTTTAAAGTGAGCTATCAATAGTGTCAATCCCTAGCATTAGGTGAAAGGATTTAAGGAAGTTTTCATGGCGAGATTCGTACAGAATCGACTGACTGTACGCGGTTGATGATAATAGGATCGCCCCCTATTACAAGAGCTCGAAAAGAAATGGTGAAATGAGAGTGTAGATAAACTACGCTAACATGGCGTTCCCCTTCAATATTCAAAAATCTTTGAAAGTATTTATAAAGTAATTATTAAGCTCCACCAAGACTCACAACGTATAATGACGTATGACGACACGGTTGGCGCAGCGGTTGAGCGATTGACTGTTGCGCAGCATGTCGCGGGTTCGATGCCCGCACGAAACAAATATTTGTACGACCTGCAAGTATTTGTTACGGGTCTGGGTGTTTTTCTATCTATAATATGTATGTATTTACAAAAAAAATGTATATAAGTAGTTTATCAGCCATCTCGTTACCGTAACACAAGCATTAGGTTGCTTAGCTTCGGACGATACGGCGTTGTGTGAAATGTCCAAGGATATTATTATTATTATTAATGCTGTCGGCCTGCTACTGAAGACGTATACCTACTTACTTACATACATACAATCTCTTTCGTAATGATGTGACCTCAAACATTAAAACAGTAATTTGGAGGGATGCGCCATGTTATCGTAGTTTATCTATACACTTCTACCTTACCCTTTAGTGATAGGAGGCGTGATGATTATGAATTTTATAGAATATATATAGGTACCTAATCTGCCTACTAAAAACCAAGAGCAATCGTACATTCTGTGTTGATTTCATCATTTCAGATCTGAATCTGAAATGTATTAGAACAATTATTACAGGCTATGTATACAACCTTCAATTTCCGACACAACAGAAAATTATTCATAGACCATTCTTGAGCCGTAAACCATATAGCTACTTGGATCAAATAACTCCGTACTCAAAGTTATTTCCGTGATACCTTACGACTCCCACGCATTTAGGCGTATCTCCGTCGCTTACAATGCAGCGTATATTCACGTTCCATCTCACCTTTCTACCAAACATAAAAAGGCACAGAGGGTTCAGTCCATACGACGACCGAAAACTAGCGCTCGCAAGACATCGACGCAAACATAAAGGTGGTCCCTCACCTCAATATAATGTATTGCGCAATGTAATGTAACGTTACAGATCCAAGCATTACATTAGTCAAGGTGGAGAACCAAGCATCAGTCAGTAGTAGTTAGGGAGGCAGTATTGTAACGAAATGAAATCGAATCATAAATGTTTCATTACAGGCGTATGTCGCGGCGAGGGACCACATTTTTTTTGAGGGTTGGAAATCATCAAATGAACCCGCTCTGGGTGGAGCGCTAAGAAGTGGCAGTGTGTCTTACTGACTAAAACCCACTCATGCTCCTTCCTTAGCCCTTTATGTTCCGGGATAGTGGTAACTCTTTCGGACAATCCCGCTGACCGGCAGGTTTCGGCTCTAAGGTGAACTCAAAGAAATGCCAGTCCCAAATTCGCATGCTGTCGCTGTACATAGGCGCGTGTGTATATCCTTGCGTTCTGGACCCGACCTTCTGGACCCGACCTTCTGTTCTTATCTATTTTGTGTTCCTTCCTACGGTCCCACGCACCGGTCCCAGGAAACGCTTTGATGGGCGACGCTTCTGAACCGTAGGGGTTATTTTGGCAATATATAGCAGGACTAGCCTTTGTCCGGGTCTTTGAGGGTCTTAGAGGAAGGATAGTTAGATACCTGCTGGGTCTAACAAGGTGATTTTCGGCCGCATCGCCGAACAACTAGTTGGTAAACTATTTTTTTAAATTGTTTTTTTAAATTTTCGAATCAGTTTTTTTTAGATCAATTAAAACAAACTTAACGAAACTTATACGCTACATAATTCCTAATTCTATTACAAAAAGAATTGGTACACAAATTATGACGTCAATCAATCTGCCTAGACTTTTCCCAACTATGTTGGGGTCGGCTTCCACTCTAACCAGATGCAGCTGAATACCAGTATTTTTCATGGAGCGACTGCCTATCTGATCTCCACAACCCAGTAACAAGGCTATACGATACCCCTTGGTAAGACTGGCTGTCAGATTTTCGGGCTTCTGACGACCCGTAACGACTGTCAAAGATGCACAAATGACAGCCGGGACCAACGGCAAATATGACGTAATTTTCAAAATTAATATCCTTTTGTAAATGAAGCGGCACTTTTTAAAGTTATGATCAGCACAACCCTAGTGTCGACATTGAGTGGGCCTTTCGGAATACATTCAGGGATATAACACTCCCACGCGCGTTTACTGGAAACAAAATGCGTATATGATATTTGTCAAACAAACATTAGTTGAAATAACAATACAGCAGTAGTTCCACTGAAATAATACGGACGAACAATGCCGGATAACTGGATCACGTAGCGATATAATAATAGTCCTGCTGGAGAGTCGAGCTCAGGTTAAGCTACGCCAGGCGAGGTTGGTCCGTGGATGATCTTTAAATTTCGAGACTTCTCCGTGCCAGCACGTTAAGCCGTTGGTCCTGGCTGTCATTCGTGGATCTTTGACAGTCGTTATGGGTAATCAGAAGCCCGAAAGACTGACAGCCAGTATTACCCAGTTACTGGGTTGTGGAGGTCAAATAGGCAGTGGCTCCATGTAAAATACTGGTATTCAGCTGCACCTGGTTAGACTGGAAGCCGACCCCAACATAGTTGGCAAAAGGCTAGGCAGACAGATAATAATAGTCCTGCAATTTCAAATTTTGTAACGTTAGTAGATTACCCACTTCAAAACTTCCAATGGAATAAGATCACGCCTGTAATCCAGGCAGAAATGTACAGAGGCCAGCACATCAAGTTACCACAATCTGTCAAATTTCTTTGATAGTATTTCAACTTTATTGCAAAGACATAAGGTTCATTTTTAATTGAGAAAATTTGACAGTTAGGGATAGCTTGATGTGCTAGCGTGTTTACCAATAATACACCCACAATTTCGCCAGATAAGTTTGAGTCCCATGTAATAGGGAGCGAGCGTATTGCCATCAACCGGGCACAAATATAGACAGCGGGTTGCTACTGAGAAATTATTAATCTAAAAATTGAATAACGTTTTGAATCGAATTCTGCACCTCAACTTAGCGGTTCCGACCACTAGACCAAGGGACCTTGGTCTCGCTTACTCGGTGTAACAAACAATATACTAAACAGCCAAGTAAGTACATGAGTACTTGAATTGAGGAGCGATTTGTACATTATTTATTGTTATAGTAATAGTACACGAACCTACGCAATTTATTCTTTGTAATTACTCCAATCCAGCCGAACACTCATTGAATACAAGGGATTAAGCTTGTCCAAATAAAATATACTTAAATTCATTGTCATTTGTGGAGATAAATAAACATAGTTTTATTTATTTATCTCCACAAATAAACACAATTTTATTTATTTATTTTAGAATTTATGATCATTAGCCGGGTCTACACCGGACGATCCAATGCGTTCAGATCGAGTTGCAGATGTACCGCGCCGGAGCGCGCGCTCCATCGAACGGCTGATCAAGTGCTGTTGGTTTTTGATGATGATCTAAGGCGCTTCAGTCGTTTGGAGCAATGGCTTTGGAACTGGCGATCGGAGAATATAGATAATGCGATAATGTTCAACTTAGCTTAAATCTAGCCAAAACGTGGATCGGCACTGTAACGCGCTGCGGAATCACGAGTTTACTAAAACGGGACGCGCGAAAGTATCCACGATCGGCCGATCCAAATTTGGATCGTCCGCTACGGACTCATTCACCGTATTCATATTGGATCGCCAATAACGCATGACTGGAGTACGGAAAACACTGCGTAGGCGGTGAGTGGGCCGTACGTAGACAGGGGTGCTACACCCACGCAGAATGTTGAACGGTTTTATGAATGATAGCGTACAGCTAAGTGCTTTATTAAATAAGTTTTTTAAATTAATATTTTAGACTTCAAGAAAATTTTATTTTTACCCGAAAAATTATCTTTGTTTGACTTACTAAAACCCTTTATTTTGTTTGAGTATGTCGATGTACGAATCTTTAAAGAAGAAAATTAACTTGGTCAAACGTCGAGATTATGAGAATATTGCTCCAATCTGATAATACTGTCAAAATCATTATAATAATCGTGTTCTTGAGTGGAGACCTTCGATCAATAATATATTGATCAATAATATATTGATCGAAGGTGGAGACCGTGAATCGAGAAACGGAAGGTAGGACTCAGGCTAGGTGGTGCGACGATCTTCGCAAGGTGTCTAGTAGCAGTTGGATGAGAGTTGCCGAGAATCGAGCTAAATGGCGTGCGACTAGACAACCCTATGTTTAGCAGTGGACTGCTATAGGCTGATGATGGTGATTATCATAATACCAGCCTATAATCGTCCCACTGCAGAGCTTAGGCTGTTGTCATACAGAAAAAGTATAAGCGTTGATCGCTACACTTGCTCAGACCATGGGGCCTAGAAAAGTGAAAATCGCTCCGTATCGATTCGATTTCGAAAATTGTTGATCGACAGTTTGTTATGTCAGCGATTCGAATTGAAATTCGCCACTGGTCAAATCGAGTTTCGTTACACAATTCGACATTGCACTTAGCGATCGAATACGATTGATCACGTGACATTCAGAAAGCTTTTGCCAATTCCATACATTTCGGATTTATCTAATTTGGATATCGTTAATGAAAATGTGACTTTGTCTAGGCGCCCTGGTTTGTGATTTCCAACTTATATTTCACGACCATTAGGAAGCCCAAATATAGAAAAGATCCTTCCCGAATCACAAAGTACTATTTTAATAAAGAAGCGCTCGGTCGAAATGATTTTTGACATAAGTAGGTACCTACGCAATAAAATAAAAGGCTTGTTTACAAAACCGTCCTATGTATGTATGTGTGTACGGTTGTACCTACCACCCACGCGGTGACAAGGAACCTTTTTGCGAACTACCCGCATTTTCATTAATCGTTAATTGCTACATATTTTACGATAAAATAATATTTTCTTTTGGAACCGTTTTCCGTATAATATTGCGAACCTTTGGGATATCTGATACGTTCAGGAATGTTATTTTGGGATGCCTGGACTGCTTGATTAATATTAGGATTCTGGAAAAAGAATTTCAAGAAAATCTTGTGGTATTTCGTACGTGATTAAATTAATATGTTTTTTGATATACAAGGATGTCGAGTATGTGGGTAATTACGGAAAATATTGAGTTACTTAGGCCTTGCTCTTTTAAGTAGAAGTATTTTAGGTATTTTAAATCTCAACCAAATTGTTTTTTTTTTCGTTTCTGAAATATTATTATGAAATTCTAGCAACTTAGAAAAGCCAGTGAAAATAATAGAGAAAGCTGATTGATTGACTGGATTATTGACTATAACTTATCATTTTATTTTATTGTTAATTATAAGGTATTCAAACATAACAACATGCTTGTATTTCCCTAAGGGAAAGGCAGAGTACACCCACATTTCGAAAGGTATTCAGATTAATTAGAGTCATTTATTCATTTTATTCTATTAGGGAAAACAAACACTTGTACATTTAGTCTACTTATTAATTGATGAAAAAAAAAAAACTTCTTCATAGCGTGTCGATGGCCATCTAAATGTACTCGGCCCAGAATTCGGCTACGTGTTTGGCGGCATCAATAGCGTCCATCAGTTCCTGTAACGTGCATACGGCAGGACATGCAGGACACGAGATTATGTGTTCCATCGTTAAAAAATAAAAATAAATGTACCGTGATCAAATGACGTCCAACATGTGCGCTCTATGTAACTATAATATGTTGATACATTGTACATATGTAACATACTAAAAACATAATACCTACGTAACTAAACAACGTTTCGCATGATATTTCCCGTCAGAAGTTGCGACGGTGTGTAACATCCTTAATTTGTCATGTTACCGACGTCAGCTTTTAAGGGGGTGTCTGCATGATATATATTATTCTCCGTATGCTATGTTTTCCTGGATTTCAACTCGTTTGCTAAAATGTTTTTTGTTTTTAGAATGTTTACCGATAACTTTACTTTATCTTCTAATATTACTGGTTTTTAAAATATAAGACTAGAAAAAACTAGCAACACTCGATGAATCTGGGTTTCAGGGCAGCTTCCATTTATATGAGACGGGTTTTTTTTTGAGGGTGAGAAATCATCGAATGATCCCGTGCATGTTCCTTCCTTAGCCCTTTATGTTCCGGGGTAGCGGTAACATTTCAGACAATCCCGCTAAATATGAGACGGTGCAGTGGAAAACTTTCGGCCAAGTGTGTCCCGATTACATGCTTACCATATAAATCCTACTTAAAATAGTACCAAAACATAACAAACACATCCACGACTTAAGTAAACAAACTGCTCACAAGTGATTTGAAAGTGAAAAGCCTTTAAAGCACCCTTATATTCGGGCATGTAAATACAAGGCAATTGTCAAAATCCTAACTGGTACCAAAATGGAGCTTCCTTGAAATGTTCAGTAAAGCTATTCTGTATATCTCACCGTGACAACGTTGGTGAAGTGAGTTTAAAGTGAGCTGTAAATCCCTCGCAATTAGGTGGAACGCCAGGTCACTTCAAGCTCAGTTCACCTAAGTTTTAATAATAATAAAAATCGTTATCTATACTAATACTAATATTATAAAAAGGTAAAATTTGTAAGTTTGTAAGTTTGTATGTATGGGGTAATCTCCGGAACTAATGATCCAATTTCAAAATTTTTTTCACTGATAGAAAGCTACATTATTCCTGAGTGCTATAGGCTATAAATTATATTTATATCATAATTATTAGCCGAGCTATCGCAATTTTCGTCTAGCAAGTCGGAAAGAAATACCTCCGAAAACAGAATTATTTGCGCTGCCTAAACAGTTGTTTAAATTTGAAAGCTATAATTTCCTACATACACGCGGGCGAAGCCGCTGGCAAAAGCTAGTTGTTCATATTTTGGAATTGCAGTACATAGGTATATTATTTATACATGGTAAAATTACAGATTGTTACAATAGTTGTGGGTGCAGTTCTGATCTCCTAACTAGGTTACTGTATAACCTGTATGAAGGTGTGTCAGTGCCGATCCCCCTTGGATTACAAGGATTTGTATTTTTACTTTTTACGTACAGACGCCAGCACATCAAGCTATCCCTAACTGTCAAATTTTCTCAATTAAAAATGAACCTGAAAATTATGTCTTTGCAAAAAAGTTGAAATACTATCAAAGAAACTTGACAAATTGTGGTAACTTGATGTGCTGGCTTCTGTACATTTATGTGGATGACTGAATACAATATGGTGTTACTAAAGGCAATAAACTAATTCACGTTTTAACGGTGATATTTTTACAGAATCGACCCACAGTTCAATACAGTTGGTACAAATGGCAAACGTGTTTGGTATACAGGCAAATTTGTCGAAATTAGGAAGTGATGGGTTTCTACTATAACCACTTCAACTTGTTTTTTTTTTACTGCGGCGTGTTTTCGCAAATAACAGTGTTTTTTTTCTTGCTAATTGCGAATTTCACCATTGCAAATTAACGCGATCAGTACATTTAAACCTCAGTCAAGAACATATTGAACAGAAAATAATAACACTGACATCTCTTAAACGTAGCTTATGCGCTGATCGCATTTAGTTTCATTGGTGAAATTCGCTCTTAACCCATTAGATGTTTGCCGGTCGGATTGCTTGTAAGAGCTGAACGATTTATACGGTTATATTTATTGTCATTTCGAGAGACTTTTCATTAACCTATGGGGTTAATCAAACTGGATTACTTCACTTGGCACACATTTGGAGTCAGCAGTAATGTGGCTGGATACTTATTTGTTTCATTGACAGTACTTCTACACATACTTACTTTATATTCCTTGCTCCTGACACTCCCGAGTGATGGTCGATATTAAATCCGGTGCCGAATATGCGACGTTTATTACTGCCTGAAATGTTCCACGATTTCCGAACGATATTTTTTCGAGAGCTTATAGTAGAGATTGGGGTCGAATTTTTCGATGAATTTCAAAGTTAGGTAGTAGTACCAAATCATTTTGTCTTTTCTGCAGATAGAATTAAACCTATTGCTCGTAAAAATACGAGCGATAGTTTAATTCTGTTTGACACCTCAGTCCAATTTTTATTGGCTCCGTTATGATTGCTTCTATCAAAACTATTTAGTTTACCGACAATGGCAATGACAATTAATATTAAAAAAAATATATATGTAGAAGGAGACAAAATAAAAAATTTGAGCGAAAATATTGCCTAAGCCCTAGTTTATTAAATTTTCTGTCACACTAAATGTTTTTTACTAAAGTGGTCTACGTAATATTAGAATTCTGTCGCAGTGCTAAAATTGCGCTAACATATTTCATCCCCTTAAAATAAGCCTCAATTAACGTCACGAGGAGGCCGGGGCTTTATGTCACACGGTACTACTTAGTTTGACACGCTCTTATGTAAGTTTTTTAGACTTTTTCACTACAGATTTGTTATTAAATTTAATATCTAGATGAGGCTTTAAGTTATGGTGTGACAAGAATTCTTATGAATATTGGAGTGTACCTGGTTTTTATGAAAAACATTGCGTGATGAACGTAAAAACTCGACTTTATCAAAGATTAGGCGGTGTTTGCTCGGAATTATGCGTCAGTTTTCTTGTCAAGTAGTTACAATTTTAGTGCTAAAACTGTTATGGACCAGAAAAATTGAGTAAATGAAAACCACCCCTACAACCACTTAAACTGTCAATTCATTGAATTACAAAACAAAAAGTTTAAAAGCACACGCTTGTATAATGAAGGCAATTAAAATTCAAATGTAACTAACTATAGCAAAATTTGAACTAAAATACAATCTAACTATGAAACCCAATAAATAAAGTTCCGTTGTTCGTGAGCTCGCTGCAGTTTTAGATTCTATATTAAAGTTACAAAATACGTACATACATAATGTATATAAATTAGCTTAGTATGCAATATTGAGACACTAATCATGCTTAGTAAATAAGTTGGTGAACACAGTATAGTTACAAAATAAATTAATTGTGCTAGATGGCCTCTTAATCACCCATCTATGGAAAAGGTTATTAATTTAATAGTGTAATATTTTGCAGGATCTTAGTCTTCTACAAGAGGGAATTATGAAAGATGTTAATCATCATAATCAACTTTTACCATTTCCAAATTGACTGGATGTGTCATTTACCAAAATCAGAAGGTAGTTGAACATTTTACTCCGTGAAACTCGTTACATACTACACTTCTCTTCTCGCCCCAAAATAACCCTCAATCAAGGGCACGTCGCGTAAATGTTTGAAACGTCACTGTCACCAAAAATGACATAGGTAAAGTCCGAGTAAAAACCTGTGTTCCGTAAAATGGAAGCAAAATTCAAAGCGAAAAGCCAAAAGCACCTAATTATAGAGCTAAAAAAACGTCGCAAAATTCTAGATTCACCTTTCACAGTAACCCTTAAAATAAGCCTCAATTAAGTAAGCGAGGGGAGACCGGGGTGTTACGTCACACACGTTTATTCCCCTATCAACACGCTTTAATATTCGCTCGCGGGCTGTCACGGCGTGACGTAGCAACATGGCCGCCGCAATCACCGTCGAGTGGCGTCGTGTCATAGGGTTGAGAGACGTTTATGTTGAGCGTGGGAAATTGAGTGAACTGTTTGCGTTTACATTCTGATGCGAGAATGAATGCGATTTTGGTTGCTGGGTTTGTTATTTTTGTACGGATGAGGTTCAGCGTTTACGGTGTGCTTGTCAAAATGTGGAGGTATTTTCTTAGCAAGATACTTTTGAATTCAATGAGTGTCAAAACTCAAATAGCAGAGTTTTACGTGTTTGCATATAGTTACCTATGTTGTCATTTGATGCCACTACTAATTCATTTGAATATGCTATAGTTAAAAATAACACATAACATTGCCTTGTGTCCTAAGAGATTAGGCAGATTATGTTCCCATAATACGTACACCCACATTTCGTAATTTAGCTCATAATAATTTACTAATCTCGATACTATATTTGAATAAAATTACTTCTTTACAAGATGTTACAATCGATAATATTATCTTTAACTGAATTATTTATTCCATTCACATGCCACCCCTATTCCATTACGAGTATCGAGTCAAGAGTGACATTAACTGGGATGTGGAATTGTAGGTATCGGCGTAATTAATTAATTAAGTGCTTTAAAATTATTGAGGGTGACGGCTATGTGCTCGCATATTACACCAATTCAAAATTATGTGTGATGTTGGGGTGGCTGGGGTAAGTCTGGAGCCACATATTCTATTTCCGCAAAGGTGATCAGCTCTCCCAGGGCGGTAGTGTGTCGAAACCAATGAAAAGTACTTTCTGAATCAGCGGGATTATCCGAAAAAGTTACCACTACCCCGGAACATAAAGGGCTAAGGAAGGAACATGGATGGGTTTTAGTCAGTAAAAGTCTGATACTCCCTTCCGCTCCACCCAGAGCGTGAGGGGTCATTTGATGAATTCTCACTCTAAAAAAAAAAAGGTGCTGTCTGAAAGTGGCAACCGTAGGGTTGGGTTACCCTCTAGCTAGCTGGACCCACAACCTTAAGAAGGTGGCTTGGACAAACTGGATGTGGAAGGCGGAGGGCAAGGTGTTGTGGTGCGGCCTGGCAGAGGACTGCGATAGGCTGAGTTGATTGGCTGATGTTGTCAATCAATCAATCAATATTTTTATTGTGGATCATAGGTAGGTACAGTACAGTTCTTAAATATTTGAAAATTATGATCAGCTATGTCCCGCCCGTAGGGCATATAATAGTTACATATAAATTAGCTACTGATACAATTAACATTATTACAAATTATTATTACTTTCCTTCTAGCACAATAAATAAAAAAAAACCAAAAGCGAACACATTGAGGGAAATGTCAAATTCAATTTATATAGAAAATAAAATTAATTACATATAAGGTTCAAAAAATTAAAAAGATAAAGTTGTGTGATATCATTTCACTTATAATAATCCCGCTCCTTATTACCTGCGACTTACTATAATTAAACATACACGTGGCTGTTTACACAGGTCTTCGGTGAATAAAGGAGTGATGTGGGTTTGTTTTTTTTATGATATAATATAATATTCTTGGACATTTCACACAACGCCATATAGTCCCAAGCTAAGCAACCTAATGCTTGTGTTATGGTAACGAGATGACTGATAAACTACTTATATAATTTTTTTTTTGTAAATACATACATTTTATAGATAGAAAAACACCCAGACCCGGAACAAATACTTGTAGGTCGTACATATATTTTTTCCGTACGAGAATCGAACCCGCGACTTGCTGCGCAGCAGTCTATCGCTCAAACACTACGCCAACCGTGTCGTCAAAATTCGTCATATATTGAATGTGTGGCAAATGATTTGTAATTATTTTCCTCCCACAGATCTACAAATGTCTATTTCGGGCCAAACAGAGACGTGATTTTAGAATTTATGTCAATTGGGTACTTACAGGCATCATACTAATATATTTATATGTATTCAACTGTATGTGTAATGTTTATAAATGTAATTTATTTGGATTTTACCACCTACGCTTCATGGAATATAGCTTTTTGTTTAACAAATAATTTTTACATTCTATTTCTGGCCATTCCAGTACGTAAACAACTTTTTTATTTTATAATATTTCGTATAATATAATCTTACTAATATTATGTACTACAAATTCGAAAGTTTGGATGGATATTTGTTACTCAATCACGCCAGAACGACTGAACGGCAGATCCGTTCAGTCGTAATGAAATTGGGACACGGATATACGTTCTCGTGGGGTAATTGATGACAACCACGCGGGCGAACCCGCAAGCAAAGGCTATCGACTATAAACAATACGTAGGTACATCTGAACTTACAACATATCAACTCCATTACTCAAATCCAGCGACCAAAATCAGAATGTCGAACAAAAAGTGACAACGAATTACATTAAACAAAGTTATTCATATCATTGTAATGGGCTGCTGTCTACCCGAACTTCAAAATATTATGTTTGCCTTCAATTTTGTCGTGTGTCCTTTTTGCCGCCGCTTCCCCCATCAATATTCGACCGTCGTACGGAGCACGGAAAGTTTTCGATAGTTCGGGACTTACAATGTATAATGTTAGTAGATCCTTTTTGCATGCATACTCTCACCTAAATTTAGGTGGGTTGGATTTTTTGTTCTTGTTTCTCCTTCATATATTATAGCTGTGATAGCCTAGTGGTGTGACCGTCGGACTGCCAAGTCAGAGGTCTGGAGTTCGAACCCAAGGCACACACCTCTGATTTTACGGATGCATGTGCGTATTGTATAATTAGCACTTGCTTAAAACGGTGAAGGAAAATATTGAGTGGAAACCAGCATATCTGAGAGATATTTCTCAACAGCGTGTGAAGTTAAGTTAGAGGCCCATGGGCAGCATAAACTCAAACTCAAACTCAAAGTATTTATTTCAAATAAACCAATTACAGGCACTTTTGAATTGTCAAGGTGTCGGTCAGTCAGAGAGATGAAGCTAGTTGCCCATTCCAAAGCAGTAGGTACCTATGGAGAAGAACGGGCAAGAAACTCCATGGACACTCTCTTAAACAAAATATGGTTACAAAATATTGGTTACATAGTTCATATTAATATTATACATGTGAGAACGATGCAGAACGTTAAAAGCATCCGATATAAAATATGTAAAAACTATTCAAAAATTAAATTAAAACAAGCCCTAGCCGCTAAGAGATGACCAGTCCCTACTGACAGCGCCCGTTCACGAACATGACGCATATATTAGCACCATTCAGCTCAACCATTTTGAAGGGAGCTAAATGATCCAACACACACGCCACCATCAGCGAAACATTAAAGTGAGCATGGCATACTCTCAGCCGCCAGGGCACATTCAAGTCAATGAAAGACGTACCCAGTAAATGGTCGCTTTATAGTAGGTACATAGTACTCACATATGTGCTAAGCAATTATACAATATTAAGAGATTGAATTTATACAATGCAAAGATAGTTTTTTTGTTCTTCTCTTCCGCAGCTCCAACAGTTTTTAGCAATTAGTTGGTGCGCCCTTGTGGAGCTGGACTAGCATTGACCCAAGCATTTTTGTCAGCAATGTAATCTCCCAATTTATAATACGCTTGGCTGCATAGTGTGCGTTTTATACAGGATTTAAATTTTGATTCGTTAAGTTCAATAATGTGTGGAGGTATTTTATTGTAACATTTTAAACAGAACCCCATGAAAGATGAATCTACTTTTGCCAGCCTGAAACCTGGCTGAACTATTTGGTCCCTATTTCTAGTGAAATAATTGTGTCTTTCACCTCTTTTACTAAAAAGATGCAGATTTTTCCTTACGTACATGATGTTTTCATAGATATATTGACAAGGTACAGTCATGATGTTAATAACCTTAAACCGTTCTCTTAGAGAATCGCGCCTACGGAGATTATATATGGCTCTGATAGCTCTTTTCTCCAGAATAAAAATTGAGTCGACGTCTGCAGCTCGGCCCCAAAGTAAAATACCGTAAGACATGATACTATGAAAATAACTAAAATAGACTAACCTCGCGGTATCTACATCAGTATATTGACGAATCTTTCTGACAGCATATGCTGCAGAACTTAGCCGTCCTGAAAGAGATGTTAAATGAGGACCCCATTGTAGCCTTGAGTCGAGCGTGATCCCTAGGAAAACAGTTTTATCGACAAATTCTAGTTTCTCTTGATTCAATACTATCTCACAATCACTACTTTTTACATTCGGTAAAGAAAATCTTATGCACTTAGTTTTTTTTCCATTTAATACTAAATTATTTGCAGTGAACCAATTTTGGACCTGCAGTAGGGCGTTATTTACGTCGTCAAAATTTTTAGCAAGTCTATCTATTTTAAAAATTAAAGAAGTGTCATCAGCAAATAACACCATATTTTGTGGTTGATTTTTTAGTAAATGAAGAAGATCATTTATGTATACTAAAAAGAGGAAAGGACCCAATGTAGAACCTTGTGGCACACCCATTTTTACTTTCAAACCGAGTGAATTGACGCCTTTTATTTGAACTTGCTGTTGTCTATAAATACACATAAAAACTCTAACTCAGGTTAGTCACTAACCACACGAAAAGAAGAAGATTCATATATTTTAAGCCAAAAGCGACCCGCTGTATGGCATATTAAGCTATCCTATTTTGTCAGCAGTTTGAGTTTTAAAAATCCTGTTTGACTGAATGATTCAGTGACTGAGTGAAAAATATATAATACAGTGAAACCTGGTTAAGTAAGACATCAAGGGACCTGCAAATTTGTCTCACTTATAGAGGTATACCACTTACCCAGTGTCTCAGATATCCAGGTATAAATAAATATCTGTCTCATTTAGAGGTCAGAATAACCTGTATTCTGACCTCTAAATGAGACAGATTTCAGTTATAGAGGTGCGAGTATTAAATAAAATAAAGTATTATGTAAATATTATACATAATTTTTTATCTTTATTATTTAGAGGTTAAATGCATATAAAATTCACTCGCAGTCGGTAACTATGACGATAAAATGGAAGGAACAAATCCCAGATATAGAGGTTTGCTTCGTCTCACTAACAGAGGCAATTCAGTGCCAAAGTGTTGGGACCTCAGCATGAGTTCCAGTTATGGAGGTTTCTCACTTATCCAGATCCCACTTAACCAAGTTTCACTGTAATATTATTTTTCTGTGGTAAGTATTTTAGTTTATTGTAAGCGTTATAGACAACATCACATTAACACCAAATTATAAATAGCGTATCTTACGCGGACGACATGGTGCTGCTGAGTCCCTCGATTGAGGCACTCAGGCGATTGCTTGAGGTTTGTGAGACATACGCCTTGACTCACGGCCTCCTGTACAACGTGAAGAAGAGTGTGTTCATGGTGTTTGGGGTTACTGAAAAGGGTCACAGGGCAGTGCCGCCGGTGTACCTATATGGTGTTGCTCGAAACAGAGTGCCTTATTTTAAATACCTTGGACACATAGTAACCGAGGATCTTCATGATGACCAGGACATAGAACGGGAACGACGAGCGTTGTCGGTCCAATGCAATATGTTAGCCCGGAGGTTCGCAAGATGTACGAGACCGGTCAAAATCACCCTTTTCAAGGCTTATTGCCAGTCATTTTACACATGCAGCCTGTGGGTCAAGCATACGCAGAGGGCCTACAACGCTCTTCGTGTTCAGTACAACAACGCCTTCAGGGTGTTGCTGGGGCTACCGCGATTCTGTAGCCCGTCAGCCATGTTTGCTGAATCGAATACCGGTAGCTTTTCAGCAATCATGCGGAAAAGAACGGCATCATTGTTACGCAGGATTCGTGGGAGTGCCAATGGCATCCTGAGGGTGATTGGGGATAGGCTGGACGGCGTTTTCCTGAGGTATTGGACCCGTATGCATATCTACGGGTCTGATACTGCAGGAAAATACTTGAATTGAGATATTATTTTTATGTTGTTTTTAATTAAATGTAGATACTAACATATTTAGTTACGTAAGTTGTATTATTAACAAAGATCTATGGAGCACATCATCAGGCGGGAGGAAACGCCCGGGTGTCACCACTGCGAGGATCGCCCAGAGGACACGGTAGAGCACACGGTGCAAACCTGCCCCGCTTGGGCGGAGCACCGCCGTGTCCTCGTAGAGGCGATCGGCGGCGGCGACCTCTCGCGCCCGGCCCTGGTGCAAGCCATGGTCCGGGGCGAGAGGGAGTGGGAGGCAGTCACCTCCTTCTGCGAAAAAGTCATGCTCGCGAAGGAGGTGGCGGGATGGGAGAGAGAAAGGTCCTCCCGTCCCAGCCGCCGCAGGAGACGCCCCGGGCGTCGGGAGCCACGTGACGACTTCCGGCCACCGTAGGCGCGGGCCTGCGGACGGTGAGTAATGGGTGACTCACCGTCCGATCAGCACCAGACCCGTGCCGTACGGCGCGTATATGTTCCACGCGCGCCTCAAAGAGATGTCAGCATATGAAGGGGCCCCTCAGGGCCAAGCCTGCCGGGTAAGCGGGATTGTCCGAAAGGGTTACCACTACCCCGGAACATAAAGGGCTATGGAAGGAACATGGATGGGTTTTAGTCAGTAAGAGTCTGACACTCCCTTCCGCTCCACCCAGAGCGGGAGCAGTCATTGGATGATTTCCCAGCCTTAAAAAAAAAAAAAAAGTTTCCGAAATAAACGTTTTATTATTATTGTTATTATTATTTTTAAATACTATGGCCAAGTAGCTAAGTAACAAACCTATCTTAATTCTTATTTTGTCATCACAATCATTTTTATAGAGCTGTCAAAATTTTTCCATTGCCGGACCATTTCTCCCCATTCTACCACACCCCAAAAAATGCAATAATAATAATTTATCGTCATATCTCTGTAGATTAATGAAACAATTAAATTTTTACAACTTGCCCTCGGTCGCTTTATGATATAATTTTTACGTTTTATTTCTGAGCGTTATTTTAATGTGTTGATGGCTTTACCTGTCGCCATTAAAAGGAAGATTAGAAATGTCATAAATTATGAATCGTTATTTTTTTATGACAAGCAGCGAGCAGTTAATATTGGCGAGTTCAATGTCCGATTGTGAAATTATTTTTGGGATATTTTTCAAAATAAGTACTTAAAAACTCTGAAATAAAGACGTATTTTGAATTAAATAACATTTCGCCAAAAATCGGGCTGTAGATGTCACAATTAATTAAGGGAATTACATAAACAGAACGTGATAAGAAATCAAAAATAGAATTCGTTTGAATTTTACGTATGAACATCACCATAATTCCAAAAATATAAAAAAAAAACAACTTTATTTTTGTATTTTCTTTTCTATGTGCCTTTAATTATTTTAATACTACTACTATACTCTATTGGCCGTAATCTCAGTATTCATCTAATTAATACCTAATTACGGTACGTAGGTACCTGCCTACCTACGGATAATTAAAGTCTGATCTAATATTCCTCTAACATAACTTTCCCTCAAAAAGAATACTAAATATAACGAAAAATTATATTCTTAGTAATATATTTTCTTCTTTATTACATGAACTATACATGATTCCTTAAATTAAGGAAAGTACCAAAAAACCTAAAATCTTATAAGAAAGTATAATTTTCCGAATATTTCTTCTACCCAGAAATTACGTTGATAGCCAAAATAAAATATTTACGAATCACAGACACGAGTAAGTCTGAATAGGTTACACTAAGCTCATTCCTATTTCCAAGAAATAACAGAAAACTGCTACAAATGAATATCGTACAGATTCTGTAAATGACAGCTCCGTAAATAAATTATATTTGTATGTATATTTTCTGAGGACGTAAGTAATTTTTCCAAGAAAAAGTTATTGTAAGTACATACAATTTTGTTATAACTTTTCTTTTGGTGAAAGCGTGTAACCCAGTTACTGGGTAACGCAATACCGCTTTGTAACACTGATTTGTCAGACTTTTAAGATTTTGACTATTCATAACGCTGTCAAAGATCTAAGAGTGACAACTGGTACCAACGGCTTAAGGTGCTTTCCGAGACACGGTAAAATCTCCACGGACCGAACGCGTTAACTGTAGCTTAACCTTCGATCAACCCTGTTATAACTTAGCCACCAACTCCTAGAAAACTCCAAGTATCACATTGCTGAAATTAACTTTGCGTCATTTAAAAATAAAATACAATGTCTTGTCAAAGTTTCACTGTAAATAATATTGAAACAAAAAGCTGTACTTTTGTGTGTATTTGTTTGAATGTGCTGAGAAAAGAAGCTATTATCTGCCAACAAGCTGCCTTGCAGTTTGGGAGATAATATTTATATTGTTTAAATGTATTAGGTACTGTGAATAAACACCTTTTCATTTTTTGTTTACTTTTTTGGCGCAGCCACACACTATCATGGCTAAAACCATTTTTTTTTGTTATTTGTGTTTTGTGTGTCACAGACTATGTCCAAATAAACGCATTTCCTTTTTTTCTTTACACTATTAAAACCAAAATAAAATCGTTCCTTAACCCGCGCAACTCAGCTAAAAAAATCCGAGCATTTTCAAGCACCTTCAGATAAATCTCTCGTCTAGTTGTAAGCACGTCACGCCACCTTTCAGCGATGCAGCGCTTCAGATTAAAAAGCCATCGGGCATGCACCACGTAATGGATTTTTAATGATGTACCATTTACGCGCTCTAGCCGATATCTAGCGCTTTTTATAGTTGCGGGGTGAGATTAGCAGGTATAGAAAGGTAGAAGTCCTAATCTTCATGTGTTTAAGGTTTTGCTACTGTTATTTTGTTGCTAAACCGCCTCTATCAAGACTGTAACATTTTTCAGTTAAAGTGTTAGGTGTAAAAGCGCATCAGAGGTAGCTTTAAAAATGTGTAACATTATGTAGATACATTACTTTAAAAACCGCATTAGTACTAAAAAGTGCCATAGCCATATCACAATGTAAAATAAAATACAAAATATTTACCTAGAAAAATTCCTAAACAGTTACATGTCCATTTATCCCGTAGCTCCCCTATGCATGTACTCATACTTAATGCACATAAATGCATACTCATTTTTCTCCCCTCCTCCCAGACGCTGAGCCGGTCCAAAGGTCCCAGGTCTCCTCAAATAAATTAATCCTACCGTCTGAAAAATTTCTCTTGCAGAATTCTCTTCATCCGAACAAAATACGACTTAGCATTTTGCGAGATGGTTATAGCTTTGTCTTGCTTATTCTTATAGGTTACGTATTAAGATTCTACTATTTAGCAGAACAACTTGGTAAGATTCGTGATTGTGATTTATTTTGTCACATCACTTTTTTGTCCTTATATGCTAGCGGCTTCGCCCGCGTGGATATCGTAAATTATACTAAGAGATCGTACTACAGGGATAAAAATAATATCCTATGTGTTAATCCAGGTCATAAACTACCTCTGTGCCAAGTTTCATCCAGATCCGTTCAGCCGTTTGAGCGTGAAGAAGTAACAAAATAGAAACACACACACTCACAAGGTTTCTGTTTACAAAAGGACATGAGAGTCTTTTGGGGGCCGGTATGTTGAATGTGTGTAGTATATAGGCGTAAACCAACGTTCAGTTTCGTTCAGTGTGTCGTTTTAGTCTACCCCCGATCCAGCTGTCCCTTGCTGTCCTCCCCCAGCGACGCCCTAAGCCGAGGTCCGTACCCCACAGGGGGTGCCCTTAGCGTGTAGTCGCTTTGTTTGTAAGTTTATTTTTAAGCCCTGGCTGGAGGCTACAATTCTTTTGTGGCATCCACAGGCAAGCCCGGTTAAGTAGTATACAACCCTATGGTAGAACTGCGCGATGCCATTACCAAAAAAAAAAACATTTTTAGTCTCATTAAAGGTGTTGTCTAAAACGCACGCATTTCATTCCTATAAAAGCTAAACAAACGATTTGCAACCTTATTACCAAGAAAACAGCCTTTATAATATTAGTGTGATTACTTTCATAACCATATCGAAAAATACGCAGTTTCTAAAAATATTCGTATGAACCAGGTATGACTCTAGAGACCTAAGGACCTTTTTAACAGACAAGTCACGGACGGGACATAAATTGTGCGACGACGCTATATCGTCATCTTCCTTTTAAATTGTTATATCTATTTTTAGAGACGTTTTTGACGGAGTAAATGGGGTTTCCCGTGAACGTTTAACTGTTATGAATGGGTCTTTAATTAATGTTCTCAATGGTGTTTGCTTCCTGTGTTGCTTATGTGCAGGGTTAATTTCAAATGTAAGGAGAACGGAATCTTTGTACTTTAGGCCGCAATGTCCCACAGCTGGGCAAAGGCCTCCCTTTCCGTTTCTATACACGTCAGTCCTCTGCCATTACAGGCCGGTTCTGTAGGTAGGAGTCAAAATCGGCCTTCCATCTTCGACTAGATCTGCTGCGATGTTGACTAGCATATACATAGGAAGGAATTTAATTCAAGAAAATGTGGTTGAACGTATAAACTTGTCTATGACCAAGAATTAACCTCAAAATTTCATTTGATTAGCTGCATTTTGCTGCGGTAGTTAACAACGCAATTATTATTGCCGGACAGTAATTCAAACATTCCGGTTTCAAATTCCCATCTCCATTTAGGATGTAAGCTCTACAAGCTATTAGTTATAGATGTAACAATTACAGCCACCGCTAAATTACGGTAATTACTAATGCCACATAGTTTCCGCTGCACTCGAAATTAGCCGATCCAAATCGCTGAACAAAACCGGTGTTCCGAAGTAAAATAATTTCGTACCAAAAAGTAATAACAACCTTAACTTATAAACAGGAAATTGGACTTACGCTCGTGGTCACAAAGTTGGTAATTTTAGCGTCCCCGTGACCAGTTTGGACCTCAGGGTCGGAGTGATCTGACCTTAAAGCCTATTAGAACGTGGTCTAACTTCTTTTGACTTTCTGAATGAGACTGGTGTTGAATTTTTGACCTAGTTTTGGGTTTCTATTTATAGTCTGATTTGGGTTGTGATAAGATTGTTCTGATTCGTTGCAAGCACTAATGCTGATCATGAAGTCTAGAGTTCGATTCCCGGGTCAAAGTGCTATTGACTTTTTCTACCTTAAATTTCTCAGTAGCAGCCTGGATTGTTGGTTTATGCCCGGTTGATAGACTCGCCCCCTATCACATGGGACTTGAACATATCTGGAAAAATATGTGTTTGCTATAGGTACATGTCTGCCTAGCCCTTAGGAATTCCAGGAATGATGTTATGTTTTAAGATACCAGCATAATTGGGAAGCAGATGACTTTTTATGACTTGGTTCGCAAATTCGATTCACGCACTGACCCAAATATTAAGGTTATTAGCTTCGTGCATACCTAGTTCTTCCAGGATATACCTCTGGTCTTTGCACGCATCTTCATTCACAAACAAATAATAGACAAAATCTTTTAAAATTTGACTTAATTTTGAATTGTTTTTAAATCTTGTAATTATGGACGTTTTTTTAAGTTTTGCATCGTTCTCACATGTATAATATATTTCAACATGAAGGATGTTGTAAACCCAGTGTTTGTAACCATATTTTGATTTAAAAGAGTGTCCATGGAGTTTCTTGCCCGTTCTTCTCCATAGGTACCTACTGCTTTGGAATGGGCAACTAGCTTTATCTTTCTGACTGACCGACCCCTTGACAATTCAAAAGTGCCTGTAATTGGTTTATTTGAAATAAATGCTTTGAGTTTGAGTTTGAATATGAAGTATGGAGTATCCTAGACAGAGTATAGGGCAACGACTCGAAACAAATAAACAGGATCAATAGAAATCTATTCATTTCCTAAACTAACAACTAGAAACAGCAATTATTCTCACGCTAGTATAGGCAAAGAGCCAGCTTGTTATTTCCTGTACGCCATTACAATTTCCAGCACAGTTCTATAAAACTTTACGTTATTGTTTTCTTTTTATTATTCGTGTCGCTGGCGAGACAGTATTCTAAATATTTTGGCCCAGAACTTCGCCATTGCGATGGAAGTACAGAGGATACTTTGACTGCTCGTTTCGCGACTTAGAGAGCAGGATAGGAGGTGGTGCATAATTTGCGAGGACCCAAACCCTCCTGCGTTCCGTCGAGATAGCCCCACTTTACCAGGTAGGAGTCACATCTTCCTACTTATGCCCGGAGGTCATCAAAGGTTACACGCTTCTTTTTTTGAGTTTTGGATCATCAAATGCCGCTATTGGTGGAGTGGAAGAGAGTCTCAGACTCTCACTGACTAAAACCCTTCCATGTGCCTTCCTTAGCATTTTAAATTCTGGGGTAGTCGAACAATCCCGCTGACCCGGCAGGCTTTGGCCCTAACGGCCTATTCTATTGCTTAGGATAGCTTATTTTCCACTTGGTAAAAGAAGATTTTTCATGAATGCATAGGACTCGGGTAGGTAGGTACCATCGCCAAAAGTTAAAAAGAAAAAACTTCATCTCCCAAACCTCTCAAATATCACACCTGGTCATGTCAAGAAAAATGTGATGTGCGTCTAATAAGTTCACAATGACTTTTGAATAATCACAGTCGAGTTCTTACCAACGCGACGCGACGCTTCAATTCACATCCACTCCCTCTATTTATTTTCTAACAATATCAAAAATGATTAATACACGAACGACAGTACAAAAAGTTCAATTATCCATTGCTGCTTGTTAAAAAATTATAAAGTCACTCGGGCTACGTAAAGCAGCGATCGTTTGCATTGTCAACATTTAAGAGTGACTCGCGATTTCTGAGCGCAGCTTCCGGCCCCTTTGTGAATTGATTGATGTCGCCTGAGATTTTTATTTTAATTTTTACAGCAAAAGTTTCGTTGGAAAGTCAATTCTGTAAGTATGAAGGTAATCACCCTGGAAGTTTTTATTGAAATTTTCGTTCTTTTTTTGGTACGATTTTGTGATAGTTGATGTTTTTCTATACGCTTCACTCTTGACAGTGCGTTTGTAGTCACTATGAGCTGTGTCCAATCACAGGTGTAGTCGTTGCCCGCCTCCCAATCTCTCTCTGAATCAGATAGATGACAATATGGCGCATTCTCTAATAGTATGAAAGTATATCATTGCGTCACTTTATTTCATTAAGTATGTTTTAATCTTTTATATATTATTGGCACCTTATTTTTATAAATAAAGACAGCCTCGTAGATCTAGAAGTCGCAAGCGTTAATGCTGAGAATGCAGTCCTGGTTTCGATTCCCGGGTTGCGCAGTGTTATTAAGTTTTTTCATTAGGAAAGAAAGTAGAAGCCCAGAGTCAGGATTTGTGCCCGGTTGATGACAATAGGTTCACATCCCATGCATAACTGACGAATTTTCTCCCTGCTTTACCCTTCGGGAAGACATGGCGTGATATTATAATGTTACGTTGTATTCTTGTATTTTTTATCATTTGTTTGTACTTTTGTGTGTGCACTGAATGAATGGTGTATCTACCTATCTATCGATTATATTTAGTAGTCAATGCCGACTCTTTGTTTGTTGTAAAAACCAACTTCAAATTATATAGCATCAATTTCACAGAAAATAAAACATTGAAGTTGTAAAGACATTTGCATGAACGAGTGTCAAATATTTGAATCTAACGGTCGAGGGGAGGTCGAGGTGAAGAAACGCATTGAACTCCTATTTATCGTGTCGAGTCACATTTTCACATTTAAATCTGAATACGAAAGGAATATTTCAGCATGCACTGTCACTTTGTAAATTATTCTAATACTTTTGAAGACAAATTCAATTTTTCTTGATAATGTTGTACGTTCTTGTAAGGTAACACGTTTTATTTTAGCTTGTTCAGACACGAGTGACATGAAATTGTGTTTTGTTCATAAAATTGTTAAAGTGTACTAGTTTAAATGATTGTTTATAGGAGGGACGTGTTAACTGGGGGACATTTTACGATCGCATTAAATAAGAAAACTCGTCATAGAAGTGCTGAACTGAAAGAAGTTTTTATTAAAACTGTACTTCGGCCGTTAATCGATATTTTTAATAGCTTAACTATAGTGACGCTTTATTGACTTTAGCTTATTTTTAGTTATCTAAACTAATATTATAAAGCTGATAAGTTTGTTTGTTTGACTGAACGCGCTTATCATAGGAACTACTGAATAGAACTGAAAGATTATTTTTGTGTTGGATAGTCCATTTATCGAGGAATAGAGAGAGAGGGAGAGTTAGTATTACGCTACGACCGATAGGAGACTTCCGTTGCGTGCGCTGCGTAAACAGTTAAAGTTACGCAAAAATCATGTAAGTATGTCGGAATTATTCCCCTTTAAGTTCTAAAAACATGTCCACAACAACATATTTCTACGTCTTAAGGTTGACTCAATATAACCCTTTTTATGGTAATCAAATTTGTTCTCAAATAATACATTGTATCTGAAGGTGTTTTTGTAAACATGATATAAATTGCTCCAGAGCAAAGCAGGGGCGGGTCGCTACGTCGCTAAACTATATTATAATAAATATCTTAGAAAAATAAAAATGCTTCTCAAAGTAACTATTCTACGCGGGTGAAATGGCGGGGAAAAGCTAGTATAAACCTATATCCCAATTTTTTTCCTAGGCTGTATGTGCACCAAACAAATTTATCAAAATAAATTACTATTCATCCAACTCGTTCACATTTCACCTAACATAAAAGCACATTTCCCAGAACTAAAATTCATAATAAGAACAATAGCTTTCAATCTTCCCTTCCCGAGAGGTTTGCGTGAAGAAAACAAAGAAATAGCCAGTTACTCTAGATTTAAGGGTGGGTTCCACCAACCTACATCACCCTTACTTCTCGTTAACCATCTTATGTTTTTAGATGTGTGGATTTACCCAACGTCTTGCGTATCTCATTTGCTTCCAAGTTATTGAATTACCCTGCCCTTTATGTTGAACACGCTAGACGAAAAGCCGATATGAGCGTTGACAAGGAAAATATTGGATATTTTAATGAGACAACCTTTTCGTCGGATGATTTTAATATTTTTCGGTTGAAAGGGTGACTGGAAATGTTGTTTCATATTTGAGAGCGATTTATAATTAATGGGAACATGTTCATATGATGAATTCCCTGTAATGGGACAGGGTTTGACGTTTATTCAATTAGATTTTATTGACGAGCTTTTTAATCTATACAGCCTATAGTGACGTACAGTCCGCGAGGTATAAGCTGAGCTTTGCATTAGTGTGAGTGATCACCAAAAGTACAGTCAGAATGGCGCCGCGCCTCAGGCCGGTTACCCAAAATCGGTTTTTACCGGGCGAAAATGGCGCCGCGCCTAAGGCCGGTTATCACACCTACACTATCCATGTACACTCACACAAATGCAAAGCTCAGCTTATACCTCGCGGACTGTACCTACCTGTATTTAATCGTGAAAATTTAGGTGAAGTGACTTTAATGTGAGCTGTTAATAGTGTCAATACCAGCATTATGTAGGCGGAACGACAACTCACTGCATCAACATTTTTTCACGGTGAGATGTTTACGGAATTGACCGGCTGCAGCGTTTCAAAATAAACTCATTCGATACTGAAAAACAACAACCAAATCTTTCAAATATAGGTAGGTACTTCTAGTACAGACGCCAGCACATCAAGCGACCCCAAACTGTCAAATTTCCCCAATAGAAAATGAACCTTTTTTTTTTATTTTTATTTAGCCTATACTGTCCCACTGCTGAGCAAAGGCCTCCCCCAAATCCTTCCAGACATCTTTCTCTTGAGCCACCTCGATCCATCCCTTGTGGTATGCGTCTAGGTCGTCTCGCCACCTCTTCCTGGGCCGGCCTCGACGGCGCCGTCCATCCTCAGGCACCCACCTTGTAGCGACTATTGCCCAGCGGTCACTATGCATGCGGCTAACGTGACCCGCCCAATCCCATTTTAGCTTGGCAGCCTTTTTGAACCTTATGCTTTTGTAATAAATTTGAAAAATTATTAAAGAAATTTGCCAGACTCGGGTAACTTGATATGCTGGCCTCTGTTATCTGTACAATAATGTTTCCGAATTCGATTTTTAAACGATTCCGCTATCATGCTAGCTTCCTACCTGCCTACGATTATGAAACAGGTCAGCTATGTATATGTCACCGTAAGATTGTAAACATCGTTATATTACAATCTATCTAGTAAGATTGTAAACTATCGATAGATTGTGAACCGTATCATTATGATTGCAATTTAACGCATCATTTTTCGCTTGATTGTAATCTATCGATGGGAAGCGGTCAAATTGTGAACCGGCGTAGGACGTTTAAAAAAATGGTTAGGTTAGGTTAAAACTGTGACCACCTACGACTAGATTATATAGAAAAAAATATGGAAAAAAGAGATTATTTTTATTCAGATTGTAATTTAACGGTTTCACTTCGGTAGATTACAATATAGCGAAGAATAATGAGTCAAATTGCAATCATAATGATACGGTTCACAATCTATCGATAGTTTACAATCTCGCTAGATAGATTGTAATCTAACGATCTTTACAATCTAACGTTGACATATACAAACTCAAAACATAGTCCACATTATAGGTAATATTCAAAATTAGATTGTCAAAACCCACACCAAAAACGTAAAAGACGTTGGCGTAGACTCAAACGTACTCAGTTACTCCAGTATCCATATCACGTTCATACAAAATATCCACACTTAGTAACCGAGGCATCGCTTATCGCTAAACGACATGGCATAGATAAAGTGCTATGCATTATTGAAACACTTCTTTACGTTCTTGTCTATGCACGTTTCGTAGATAGCTTAATGACATCCGGAGTACGCTCTGACAATAGTTCAAGTATTAGATTATAGGGTGGAAAAGGATTTTAAACTGCAATTTTGTGAAGTATTGAAGTATTGTATGTGTATTGTCATGACATCACTTGTTCATTCGTTTATATCCGGCAATGCTGTGTCATGTAGTTTTTGGAAAATCATTTTAATTTACTTGAATATAAAAAAATTCATCCGCATTGCTTTTAGTGGGAAATGTGTCCAATAAAAACTGGCAGTGTTTCTCACTTTGGATGGCAATACTGAGGGCCTAGACAAAGTCACATTTTCACTAACCATAACGAAATCAGATAATTCCGAAATGTATGGAATTGGCGTTAGTTATCGAATTGTCACGTGATCAATCGTTTTCGATCACTAAGTACTAGACAATGTCAAATTGTGTAACGAAAATCGATCAATATTCTGATACAAATGCGTTGACTAGTGGCGTTCTTGACGATCCGAATCGCTGAGATAACGAATTGTTCGATCAACAATTTATTATAATTTGACTAAAAGTGTCTTAAGAGATTTACTTACAGAAATAGACATTTCATTTCATTACACCTTGTACGTTTCTAAGTGCGCTTTCATGAGGTTGGTTATTATAATTTAGTTAGACACCTACAGCTTGACATTTAGCCACCACTCCCTAATAAATCAAGCCCAGTGTAATGACATGACATAGATATAAGATACAATCTCCCCTGCTCATGCCCTTGAGCTAGTTCCATCATTCGCTTGGCCGACCGCTATAATCGCCTCTCGCCTTCGCAACAGACTAATTGCGGAAAAACTGTATTTTTCCTTTTTTTTTGGAAACTTTTACATTGATTTTTGTTTTGTACGATAAATTTTTATAGTAATGTTTTATATGGTTTGTTTGATGGTTTTGTTTAGTTATGGATGGGGATAAAGATACAACTTTTTGCAGTAAATTCGGCAGTAAGGGAAAAATGTATCGTCAACCCATTTATTATTATTATTATCCAGTCTTTTGACATTACTCGGGAGGCTTGGATCCCGGACGCTTTCCGCGTACCCAGGTACGCCTTCCAAAAGTTCCAAAAGGCCGAAGCCAAGTCGCAGAGACCCCTTAGACTGTTTTAAATGATGGAGGCATATTATTATTATTTTGTGTCAACAGTTATTGAAATACATAAAATAAAGCGTAGGTACTCACAAACATCATTCGTAAAGCTTTAGGTAAAACACAATAATTAATAAACCATTATTAACAAAAGCTCTTCAGTCTTCACATTGCTGACCAATAATTAAAATCATGATACCCTTCGCCTACCAAAATTGCTGCCCATGATAAAGGTTACAAATTAAACACGGCTTCCATAGTAAACATCATAAGGGTCGAATGTGAAAATTATTCTCAGAACGATTTTGAAGTATTATATTTTATTTCGATTGACAGTTCTTTTTAAGCTATGATTTATGTTAATGTTTATGGTATTGATTCATCATTACGGCATTAACTTAGCACAAACAATTTTTTTTTTTTTAAGGCTGGGAAATCATCTCCCACAATGACTTCTCCCGCTCTGGGTGGAGCGGAAGGGAAAACAAATAGCTTAAGCACTAAAGAAGACGACTTAAGAGCCCACATCACTAAATAATAAAAAAAAGAACATTTAAATAAAACATACTGGCCAGTAAGTTTGTAAGTTTTATTTGTATCCATAGCACTATTTGACATGAACCACAGATAACATGAACACACTTCAATTATAAATGAAAAAAAAAACAACTAAACTTCAAAAAAAGAATGGTTTCAAAAATAAAACCTTCAAAGGTCGCTGCACAAATTATTCACAGTAAAGTTTTTAGCTGTTCAATATTGTCTCTGGGTTAACCCTCAGATTTAATCTGTCTATATAGCCGAGGTTAGCGGGGTCAGGCGATGGAAGTCGGCACCTCGGGGTCTTATGTTACGTGTCAACAAAAGGTTATTGTTATAAATAGATGAATGTCCATCGATGTTGTTGAGGTTTCGTGAATGGGAATATGAATTTGAAATGAGAATGACTGTGTTAGGAACTTAGCTTGCGTTTAAATAAATTATTTCTTTACGAGTACTTGGTTTCATCATTACCATTACAGTAAAAACAATATTACTTTGTTAGATATGTAAACATCAGTTAGGTAATATAATTAATATATTTCTCTAGACGTGCCCAGAGCTGGTCATTTTTTAGGTCAATGAATCAGACAAAAGTGTCAATCACTCCGTGTTGATTTGATTTCGAAAATTGTTAATTCGTTTTTTATGTCGTTATTTCGTCGAACAATTCGTTATTTCAGCGATTCGGATTGTCAAGAACGCCTCTTGTCAACGCATTTGTATGGGAATATTAATCGAGTTTCTTTACACAGTTTGACATTGTCGATAACGATTGATCACGTGACATTTCGAACGCTTATGCCAATTCCATACATTTCGGAATTATCTGATTTCGTTATGGTTAGTGAAAATGTGACTTTGTCTAGGCCCTCAGATTTGGAAGACATTTGCGTTATCCCAAATGTATCAGTACGTATCAGTTCAAATACAGGAATATATTTAGGTCCTTAACTATGAAATTTCAGATTTTTAATACTGGCTGGTATGAAGATCGATATCTGGCATTCTATTTAGAATTCCAAATTCAAATTAATTTAATAGTATAGCAAGACATTTTTTTTCTAAATCGGTGGTTCAATTGTTTTCCAGACGTTCGATTTTTATTTAATATCGCTTTGTCGAATACGAGTACTGTAAAGGCGACAATACAGCACAGGCAGCAGGCAATATTAACAACGTGTATGGAGCACGTGCAAGTGCACGCACAGTGCGTTTTTGGTTTTATAATGGAAGATCAATACAATATAATAAAAATTGATTCAGTCGTTCACTGACTCATGAACGTCCGGCCCAAACCCAGAAAGATGACAAAGGTTCCCTATATGACGTAGACAAGGATTCAAGGCCCCAATTATGGAAATTCCCATGGACTATCCCGCGGGAAAATATGGGGCGAACGAAGTCGCTGGCGGTGCTAGTTTTTATATATAATAGGTGCATATTTTTAAGACACCGAGCTAAGTAAAGGCATTTCAGCTTGTATAGCAGTGTACAGAAAATGTGAAACCAAGTGTCAATAATAAACTGCTGGCAAGAGTAAGGATATAGCCAAACGCGCATAACCACGACGGACCGAAGCGCAATTTTCATACAAAAATTGCGTTGGTTCATACAAAATGTACGACAAAATGAATAGGAGGATATTTTCAATGCTATGCGATGCCAAGCTGCACTGGGCCCGCGTGGTGGATTATGGCCCACTTCTTCTCTTAGTGAGGAGTCCTGTGTCCCAGCAGTGGGAACATTATAGGCTGATTATGTGTATGTCATGTGCTACAGTGCGGCCCGCCGTTTGTGCTACCTTAAAATGAGCATTCAAGCAATGAACTCAGTTTTCACCAAATTCTTACAAAATCCGAATCAAATGTATGTCGAAGCGTCGACGCATATCAATCAATCTGGATTAACGCCATCTATCTCTCACTAGAGAAACTATGTAGTTAGATTTGACAGCTTACGTTTCGGAACGTCAAGTAATAACTTGGGGATGGTTAGCGTGGAGTAATGGCAACACCGAGCGAATAATCGAGTCAAATGTCGAACCGGAAGTATAATCAGCTATTTGACATTGACAGGTGACGTTGACAGGTAGGTTGGCTAACCTGTAACTGGGGGGCACAAGTGTGCGGTGACAGTTAAGTGAGGACACTTTGAATCGGTCCGTCAGGCTGAGTGGACGTTCGTTGCTCCGCGCTAAACTTCCCGCGTTCCTTAGTTCTTAATCGAGCCATCCTTGATTATTTTGTATTCACTGCGAGGTAGCAAGTAATTAAAAGTGTTAACGAAGGTTTTGTGAGTATTATTTCCGATGTCGCGACCCACTGATAACGAATCCCTTCGTCATATATAATATCATATATACGTACATTACAATAATCATATTTATTGATCGGTAAATTACCCACCTATTTCACTCATCAGTTCTACAAATCCATCGACCACAGATTTCTAGGAATTTTCACTGGTAAATAATAAATAGTGTGGTGTAGTAGCTTCGTAGTGTTGTAGACGAAAATGAAGCGATCGAGCTGTCGCGTTTCATTTATACAGGGCGGGAGTTCCGCGCTTTATGTCTGGTCTAACTATAAGAGGAAGCGTTCTTAACCTTTTGAACGCCACAGCATAAAAGCACGCGCGTGCCCTCCACGCCAAGCCACAAGACATCTCTGTCATCATGAATTTGTCTATATCCGTGGTGTATTTTTATTTGTTTCATGTAATTTAATACGTACGGAAACAGCAATATTAGAGATATAGAAATAAACACACAAAAAAGTAATTATTTTATTGTTTATTTCATATTACTGGCAAAACAGTTGGTACGCATTAATATAGAGCCACTATAGTATCAGAATTAACTCCAACAGGTCTAGGTGTGCTAATCACACAATACTCCATGTGCATAAAGGCTCCCGTAGACACGCACGACTCAATAGTGCGACAGAATTTTGCGATATACAGCGTTTATCAGAAAGACAAAGTTATTTTTTTTTAATTCATTAATACAACATACAAAACTTCACTACACCTCTCTGATACATTATGTATTTCCCAGAATTGCATCAGATTTTTTTTTGCGATTACGATGACGATCCCATGGAGAAAGTGGTTCTGTTGATGGTTACATAGACCCATACCCTTAAATATGACCAAACCACTCTTCTTCTTAGCGTGTCGATGGCAATCTTAATGAACTCGGCCCAGAATTCGGCTACGTGTTTGGCGCCATCACTAGCGTCCATCTGTTCCTGTACCGTGTCCCATTGTTCGTGGAACCCCCAAGTGTTTATGGAACAACACCACATTTACACTCCAAGGCGGAGTTGTCTATAAATCCCCATCTGAGCAGGTTTTCCTTGCTTCGGCCAACCTGGGTTCAGAGTCTGTGAAACCATTGTGATGCATGCTGTATATCCGCGGAACAATGTCTACGTTAAACCTTTCGCCTTCGTACATTTAAAGATCCATTTTTGTTTTTCCTTTCGGCCACTAAAATGATAATAACGTTAGTAGATGCAATAGAGAATAACTGTCAGGCTGTACAAAGTAGCTAATTTATAAGTTTGGGCGGAAAAGCATGGCATTCGTCAGCCAGCGCCATGCCCCAGTGCATGGCGTATGCAAATGGCCGCCATCGTGATTTCCATGATGCATGACATATACCTACTGTGGTTACTTAGTATGATGCATTTAAATTGACTTATTCACAATTACCATATATATAAAAAATTATAATGTGTTAGATAATGGGCATTTTATTAAAGTAGGTACATAAGATAACTATCAATATATATAATATAATATTATAATTAATTATTTGTTTATAGATACTATGTGCAGATAGAATCACATTTGTTTCTGTGGAAATCAAGAATAATATGACACTTACCCAAATAATTCAGTCACACAGGGGGACGTCATTCGAGTGGTAGTTGCTGAAAATCAGCGCTGTTAGGATAGGTTCGTCTGAGGGCACAGCATTTTGCTGAGCAACGACCTGTTCTTGCGCAGATGCGACGCACGGCTTCATTGTGTTAGTTTAGTTTGTAAGAATTAATAGTAGTTATCACTCTGCAATCGGCAGTTTAGTTTCTCGTGCATTTTTTATGTTTTTATTTTAAAAATAACTTTTTAGTTTTGTTATTCTAGTTTTTGTTGATAAGTTCATGTTTATAGACAGACACTAAGTGTCAGTGGTCCATCCATTGTCCATGGCCGAGATACAGATTGTCAATCGTGGCTCTGAATACGAGGTTTTTAGCCGGTTACACGGGTGTATTTAGTTACTAAGCAATTTTGTTTTTAGAAAAGTGCGTTTTGTTTGTCTGTGCAGAATAAACGTTTTTTCTTTCTTTCTTTCTATGTCTATGAAAACAGAGTCGCATTGCGATATGGCGTGCGACAAGTCGCAGTTGAATGCGGGAGCCTTAAATCGCTTTAACGAACGATCCCGCCGGGGTAATACCGTAATCACCTCACTACTGGTAATAGAGATCGCAATACGATATTAGTATACTGGTTGATGGAATTACTGGGTAGGTATCCAACAATGGAGTGTATTATGCTCTATGGCAAGTTTAATGATAATATATTTAAATAAGAAACAATTTTTTTGGCATAAATTACGAGTAAGTAGGTACTTTATTTCAGAAAACGATACGATATAGCCTAATCACACTAATGTAGCGGTATAGCATCCTCACAGATATAAGTGTAGCACGTGAGGTATTTTTATTCTGTTCTTGCTAACTTTTTATATGTATCTACTATGTATCAATTTTGGGTTGGCGGAACCGATTTTTGGAAAATATATTGCCCTGGCTGGAGGCTGCAATTCTTTTGTGGCATCCACAGGCAAGCCCGGTTAGGCAGTAGACAACCCTTTTTTTTAAGGTTGGAATGGAGTGTCAGACTCTTACTGACTAAAACCCATCCATGTTCCTTCCGTAGCCCTTTATGTTCCGGGGTATTGGTAACCCTTTCGGACCCTGAGGGGCCCTTTCATCTATGCTGACATCTCTTTGTACAAAATAAACAGCAATACCTTATGGTTTAAATGTTTTTTTTTTTGTTAATTTAAAGACAGCCCTACCAATGTACACCCTGTATATTGTTTTTATAATAAATTAGAGCTTGCGTTAACGGACACTAAAAAATAAAGTATCTGTATTTTAAGACAATCAATTCAGTTTTTTTAGCTTCTTGACAATATACTGCATTTTTGATCAAAAATACTTGAAAATAAGAACGCTTTGCACTTATACCACACACAGCAAAACCGTGACTAAGGTTAAACCAACGCTCAATGGAATTTCTTTGTTAAATCCAACTTAGCAAAACCTATAACAGAAGACCGGGAAAATCAACCGTGCATCTACGGATTTAAAGTCCAAATTCCCTTGGGCTTGTGCCCTGAAGAAATGACAATGGCTTGCAAATTGCGGTGTTTATGATTTTGTTGAACGAACGCGGAGTATTTGAAAATTATCTGTAGGTAATGTGCCGTTAGGTATGACGCGATATTCTTTTATGAAATGCCTTGTTTTCATACTCAGACTTTAAAGTAAATGGGATTATTTCTTACTCATGACGTTTGCCTTGCTAGCATTAGTATAGCTATCTTATTATTTCTTTTTAAAGTGTTTATTTTTTTGGTTGGAAAATCATCAAATGACGCTCTGGGTGGAGCGGAAGGGAATGTCAGACTCTTACTGACTAAAACCCATCCATGTTCCTTCCTTAGCCTTTTATGTTCCGGGGTTGCGGTAACCCTTTTGGACAATCCCGTTTATTTGACAGTAGATATATTCTAAAAGTACTAATTACTGGAATTGAACCAGTATAACATCGTTATTTCAATATTAAGTAATTCAATATTCAATAATTCAATATTCGGTTAGACTGGAAGCCTACCTCAACATAGTAAAAAACTAGCAGATTGATTACTTTAGTGTGAGAATGAAACGGAGCTATACAAGACGTACAGCTCCATTTCATTCCCACTGTGAAGTAATATTATCATAATACTGCTTTGATGGTGGTTTATATCCAATATTTGATTATGTCTAATATAAACTAAAAGTTAGTGCTGAAATAAAAAATATTGTAATTCTATCACGAACAAACTGACCGAATACGAAATACCACGCTGCGCTCCAAAACTAGGATCCTTGACGTTGGCAATAAAGCTGCCAAGCTAAAATGGGTTTGACCGGGTCGCGTTACCCGCATGCATAGGGTAACCTCTGGGCGATCGCTGGGCAACAGTCGCAACAAGATGGGGGCCTGAGGATGGACAGCAGCGCCGTCGAGGCCGGCCCAGTAAGAGACACAACAAGACAGACACGGACAAGAGAAAGATGTCTGGAAGGATTTGGGGGAGGCCGTAGGACAGTGTAGGATAAGTAAAAAAAAATCTGTCAGTGATGATTTTGCTTTTGAAAGTAGGGTTTAAAAACTACCACAAAGAGCATCCGTTTCCGGCATCGTCTAAATTGATTGCCAAACATTCGACTTCTGCCTGTGCCTTTTATAAAAACCCGAGGCGTGAAAACTTAAGAAGAATGAGTGGGTGTGTCTGTTAAACTCAGCTGATTTAGTCCGGACCTCAGAGTAAATAAGATTAGCATAAAACAATGACTTCACAAGTGAATTTATTCATAAGGTTCCTATTGTCGACTCTGGGGAGACTTTCGATTGTTTTTAACCTAGTTTTTTAATTCAACTTTGATTTTCCGCTTATAAAACGTTGAATGTTGAAATGGCGCAAACAAAATTGCTTGTTCGTAACTTTATTTAAATTTGACAATTCAAAAGTGCATATAATTCTTTTATTTGAAATAAATGCTTTGAGTTCTAAGGACACTGGCCGGAACGAAAGAGGTAGTAAGGTAAGGTGCTAATTGTTTTCATTTTATTAAACTTTCAAGTTCATTAATTAATAATTTTAATTAAGAGGTAATATAACCTACAACATACCTAATAACCTACCGGTATGAGCTTCGCGCTGTTACCGGAACTAATACAAGGCGTAAAATACGCCATTTATTAACCTGGTAATAATTTCTTGTTAATTTTATTCTTTGAATTGGTAGATATTTACGAGTTGTAGATCGAAGGTTCGAATCCAGACGTCGTGTTACCCAGTTACTGGGTTGTGGAGGTCAGATAGGCAGTTGTTCCATATAAAATACTGGTGTTCAGCTGCATCCGGGTAGACTGGAAGCCGACCCCAACATAGTTGGGAAATGGCTAGGCAGATTGATTGACATGCCATCAACTATGTATAAAGCATCCGTAGAGGTCGGTTGCCAAAACCAACCAGACATCATCTGTATAGTACTTACATACACGATCTAATTCCTTTATAATTTACATGACTTGATCCCGTTTTTAATAAGAACTACTAGGAAAAATACTCGCTCAATCAGTCACCATCATCTGCCTAGCCTTTTCCCAACTATGTCGGGGTCGGCTTCCAGTCTAACCGGATGCAGCTGAATACCAGTGTTTTACATGGAGCGATTGCCTATCTGACTTCCACAACGCAGTAGCTGGGTAATACAATACCTTGGTATGACTCGCTTAATCAGTACCAAAATCTATTTCTACATTCTAAACTTACCTTCAAATCTCTCGAGTGCCTCAACTCCTGTCTCCGAGGTGGCTGTCCAGGCAGATCAGAGTACACCAAGTTTCGCACAGACCCTCGGAACTTAGGCTCGAATATCACTGAGGGTAGTGCTAGCGTCGTCAGTTTTGAATTGTACCTAGAACAAGAGAAATGAGAAGTGAGTCACTTGTTATGATAGAATCATAAATAGTAACTGCCGCCGTGGTGTAGTGGTTAAGCGCTGCTGAGCATGAAGTCTTGGGTTCGATTCCTGGGTCGGCCAAAGAGTTATTGGGGTTTTTCATCTGAAATTTCTCAGTAGCAGCTGGAAGTTTAGATATTATGTGCACGGTTTTAGCAATAAACGGGCGTAAATGTGGGTGTACAACAGGTACATCACTGCTCAACCCTTTGGGTAATACAGGCGTGATGAAACTGGATTACTCGTCATAGTCTTTACACAAATCACAGATAAAGTTTCCAGTAACAAGGGACCAAAAACTTGAAACCAATACGGAACAAAAGACCAATTTCCCAAATTGATTGAAAGACGACCAGAGCTTGTATAGCACAAAAAAAACACAACGATATCCAATTTTCATTCCTCTTCCTCAGCTTTAAAGTAATTGGATTTATCACGAGATGAAATAACCTAGACATAACACAACCTATCCATCTGACACGTCCCGGAACATAGACGTATACGTTTAAAATATTTTTAATAAAATCACATTTTTAAAGAACATTCGTCACGGGTAGACAAGGATGGCTAACAATTTATCTTCCATCCTTTTCTGTTACAGCGCACCGTGGAACGATATTTCAGGGTGACATGGTCGCTAGAAGCTTGCTTTAAAATTGCTTTTACTCTATTTACTGTTGCTTTGTTTCGAGAATAATCGCGAGGAAAAATAGGAGAACAGAAGGTATTCCAAGTACGGTACGGGATATCTTACGAGTTCGTTGGTCTCGAATTTGGGTATTCTATTTTATTATGGTACCGGGAATTTCGGGACACCACCGTTTTTGTTGTAGTTTACGTTCTCTTTTTCGAAAAGGTTTGAATTTCCACTCGAAACTTACTTAAGGCTCTAAGGATCAACGAACGGTTTAAAAAATTATTGGTTTCCTTAGGTATTGAACACACAGCACCGCTCGACCGCGCGGTAGGAGCAGTTTGCGGTAGAAACGAGCACCGCTCGACCGCGCGGTCGGGTGGTGTACGTGTGTAAGGCATCAAGGGATTTCTTAGAGACCAATGCGACATGAGATCCACTTCATCGCCTACCGCGGCGGAGCGCGGTGCCGTGTGTAAATCGCCTTAAACATTATTAATATTTAAACACTATACGCGAAATTAAATTATTCGCTTCATCCTTCTTCTAAGTTTTCTCCAACAAAGTCTTAAACAATTCGAACCACACAATGCACTCACCGTCTTTACTGAAACTTCACACAGTCTCCATAATCCTAATTAAGAAAGAAGCTAGTTCACATAATAACCGCAGCAACTACATCACAATTAACTTGTACTCGTGTACTCCGAGCACAGAGCAACTAAGTGCAAAGAAAACGAACTTAAAACCAAACAAATTTAATTTCTTTTACATCCTAGGAAAAGACGGCAGAATTATTGCGTTTAAAAAATTCTCGTCCCAATGGAGTCTTGCCGTCAGAATTTTGTAACGACTTCCAAAGTTTGGTAGATAATTTTCACAGGAACACCGAAGTAATAAAAAGAAATAATATTAAAGCTGTTTTTTAAGATGATCATAATTTTCATGACGATGAAGGCGGAGTACGGATAAATTATGTGAAAATGGACGAAAGTAGAGAACAAGAATTCGGCGATGTTATATATTATAATTTAAAATGTTACGTTTGTTCCAGCTGTTTATTTCAAAATAAAATCTATAATCATTGCAATATAGTCCAAAAACACAAAGGGATAAGGTACTGAATCCATTGCCAGTTATTACATAATACATAAGAAAACACACGGCGAAATTAAAGAAATACATTATTCTGAACATGCAAGCAAATCGAAATGAAATTCTCGTTCGTAACGAGAAAATAAAACTTTGTATAACTTCAATCTTGAAATAACTTCGAATACAAAAACTGCAAAGTCAATATGGACCGATTGAACTCGTGTTAATGCAATGTTTTTGTTCTACAAAGAATCTGTGAATCCTTTTAGATTTATTCTGAGAATTTTCAATTTTAGAAATCGAATTTGGACACACAAATCGTATTCAGAAAAGTATTGTTTTTACTGCCCGTTTATCCTGCAAGTTACAAATTGACTCGAAAATATTTTTTTAATGCCGTATAAGTTTTTTTTTACATATTTTATGATTACTTGTATCGGTAGGTACATATAATACGCTGTAGAATCAAACACTATTTATTATTTAATTACAATTTTCTATATTGAGACCTTATTTGATAACATAATGACAGTAGTGACAGTACTAAATTCGGTGACTTACCGCTACCCCGGAACATAAAGGGCTAAGGTAGGAACATGGATGGGTTTTAGTCAGTAAGAGTCTGACACTCCCTTACGCTCCACCCAGAGCGGGAGAGGCCATTTGATGATAACCCTCAAAAAAAAAACAAACGACCAACATCCAAACGAGATCAAAGGCCAATACAATTAAAAGTACCCGTTCGAAGCGCTAAAAGCCAATGAACCGTTTCCATCACCCACTAGATTAGACTCCTCAACTTATAACTAAGTTCCAACAGAGCAATGAATACTTAATGCTAATGTCTTACAAGTTTCAACTTACAAGCTCCACAGGCTTTACAGGCTAACTTAGTTCTATAGATTGATCTGGACTGAAACCAGACACAAGTTTGAAACGTTCAGAAACTCTGGGAACAGTGTTAACAATTAGTTATTGTGAAATATTTTAATACATATTGTGGCATATGGTAACATTTAGTTTATGGCGTATTTACAATGAAAGAGATAAGATGTGAGAAGTCTAAGGGCTTCTACTGATACTTAAATGTGTCTCTGTGGATAATGCAGTTAAATATGTTGTAGTTGTTTGTTAGCCTAGTGGTGTGACCATCGGACTGCCATGTCATAGGTCTCGAGATCAAACCTAAGACGCACATCTGATTTTACGGATTCATGTGCGTATTGTATAATTACCATTTGCTTAAAAATCGGTGATGGAAAACATCGTGAGGAAACCATGCATGTCCGAGAAATATCTCTCAACAGCATGTGAAGCTAAGTCAGAGGCCCATGGGCAGCATAAAAACTCCGACACCAGGTTAGTCACTAACTATACGAAAAAAAGATTAGTTACATATTCATGTCATGATCTTTTAGTATGACAGTCTCATCCATATCATCAAAGTTATTTTCTGCAATACGAGCAATATAATTTCTAGATTATACATTGTTTTCGTCTCCGAATTCAGCATGTGAAGCTAAGTCAGAGGCCCATGGACAGCATTCAACTCTGACACCAGGTTAGTCACTAACCAGACGAAAAGAAGAAGAGTTCTTTGTTATCCCTTAATAAATTAAATAAGATTGTGACACCAGTTTAAGGTACCACAACATTACTCGTTGTTTTTCTTAAGGGTAAGGTGTTGATCATAATATGCTCTATTCAAATCCCGATATCAGGCTGCTACTGAGAATTTCCTAATGAGAAACCAATATAAAACTGATCCTGGCATCGAATAAAGGATCCCACTATACTAAGCCGTTTATTCTTAATTTAATATAGAGACACAATCTCCAAGAATATTATTGTGTCGTTGATGAATGCTGTGTAGATATGGTTTCATGTCAATAAGCCCACTAAAAGCTCGTCTAGACTTTCAACTTTATATCCATGTACTTACTAAGCTCTGTCTGGCTAGCACTAGTCGAAACGAACCGTTGGGGACTATAAAACTAATGGATTTCCAATAGTTATGTTTTTGTAGACTGTAATAATATTATATCTTAGTTGTAAAATCGAGGACACCAGTTACGGTGAAGGAAAACATTGAAAGAAAACTGACTCTAAGGACTAAAATCGCCTAAACGCAGTAAACAAATGTAATGACAAATGCTTGTTTTTCAGAAACTCTATATCTGAAAAGGCTTTATAAATACTAAAACCTTAATCCACACGTATATACTCGCGTCATTTCTTTTACTAAGCGTATCGACGGCAAATATGTTAGACCCAAAATTACAAAGATTATTCGTTAGCATTTAAAGACGCGCGGTCAATCTGTCTAGCCTTTTCCAACTATGTTGGAGTTGGCATTCAGACTAACCGGATGCAGCTGAATATTTCAGTACGTAACATGGAGTGACTTCCTCCACAACCCAGTAAATGGGTAAAATGATATCCCTAGTTAACTCGTTGTCTGACTTTCCGGTTTCTGGCGACTCCTAACGACTATCAAATAACACCCGTGACCAACGGCTTAACGTGCTTTCCGAGGCACGGAGGAGTCACGGTATGTAAAGGTGGTCATCCATCCATGGACCAACCGCGGCAAGAGTAGCTTTACTTTACGAATCCACCTGTTATTACTTAGCCACGAGCACCTCTAAAACGCTCACTATGCCATAAAAACTACACTTGACAAACGCATTGATTACTCAGACCCACGTAATAAAAGCGCCGAGCTTATGACGTTTCTTAAAGTTCTCTCTCTTTGTAGTAAAAATGCATAATTATTCAACGCCCCACTCAAAAACATAACAAAAAGTCTAATTTAAGGTCTGACTCCTAAATACACCCGTTATGTTAAAAGAGTTTCTATATAAATTCTGCGCATTACGTCACATTATCCGCTAGTACTATGCCTTATTCTATTTTCCTTGTCCTAAGAAAATAGCACGGAATGGGGTCACAGCCTTGTAGGGTAGCTAGGCTTTCGGGACGGTTGGAGCCTACGAGGTGCCGATTTTATAGAATTTATTTTTCCAGTGATTTATAGTTGTAGGGATTATGTAAGCGGATAGTTTATTGCAGGTAATAATATATATTCATTCGTACTATTTATATCCTCAAAAGACGATTTCAGACACCAACCTACATGGTCTTCGCATGATTTGACCAAGATTATGTCCGGACATTAAGAGACTGTGACTTCTGAGTTTTGTCCGGCCTTTCTACTCAGAGTAGTCAGTTAGGAAACGCCGACCTCATCTAGTTAAAAAAAAATATTATTAACGTGTAAAAGTGTTTGTCAAAAACCCATTTACAAAAATAAATTCATTTATCATTAACTAGCTTCCGCCCGCGGCTTCGCCCGCATAATATGTAGACAAATTATACACATAAACCTTCTTCTTGAATCACTCTATATATTAAAAAAAACCGCATTAAAATCCGTTGCGTATTTTTAAAGATTTAAGCATACATAGGGATATAGGGACAGAGAAAGCGACTTTGTTTTATACTATGTAGTGATAAATGGGAAAACCACTCTTCCCGTCTTAACAGAACTAATTGCGATGAAATTTGGCACTAGAGTACGCCATGACCAGGTTTAGAACATAGTATATGTATATATTCCGGTTAGTCACGGTAATTATATACCGTGGAATAATTCCAACCTCTATTGGGCAAAGCCACTTTTGTAAAAAATACCTTGTAACTTACAGAATTCAATTGGTTTCGTTAACAATAAAATCAGTCTTTAGCAGATACAATAACACTAAATTCAATTAAAATTTTGTATCAAAACCACGTCTGTTCGAGACAAACTCTAATGCCCTTCTACACTGACACTAGATGACACCTAAAAGTATAGTTACCTAAATACAAGCGGGCTGTTGGATTTTAAACGCTCAGCTTAAAGCCGTAACTTGAAAATCCAACTTTGATTTAATTATAATTAAGGCGTTTCCTAAAGTTAGTGAAAACAGGCATAAGGCTAATAATCCTAGAAACGCGAAAGTTATCCAACTCTAAACATTTCAATTAAACCAATTACAGGAGCTTTTCAATTGTCAAGGGGTCGGTCAATCAGAAAGATGAAACTCGAGTTTAATAAGTTCCTATGGAAAAGAATGGGCAAGAAACTGCAAATAAAAACTACGGAACACCAAGCAATAATTTGTTCAACTATATTTAAAAAAAAAGTAGGTATATAAGATGAAACACTTGGGACATTGTTTGCCCGCTAACTTAGATGATGATGATATTGAAAGAGAAGTTTACTTACATACGTCATTAATACATATTTTTACCAACATTTTAAGTGCATTGTTACTTGATAACAAATAAATAGACATTTCCTTATCATTAGTCCTACTGGAAATCACATTCATACAAAACCAACATAATTTTCAATTCTAAAAATCTCCATACACTTTCCATCCAATCCTGCCACTAGTTCTCGCGCATTCCGAGGTCGGATAAAGAAGATTTGTCGTGATATACTACTGCAACCAACACTTTAGTTTGTTCGCACTGCTTCGCTATTAAATTCTGCCGTACAAGGAGATAGGTTTTTAAGTCAACACTCTGTTGTAAACTTGACTTATTGTGCTGGAGACACTGAAATGGAAATAGTTTTCAAAGTATTTTTAGAGACAGTAAAAAGAGGTTTGTGGCACTGTGACTTGAATAGTTAACATTAGTAAATAACATCTGGCGCACATTGGCCTCACAGTCCCGTTCTCTCTCTTAGCGGCGATCGGCGGCGGCGATCTCTCGCGTCCGTCCCTGATCCAGGCCATGGGATGGAGCGAGAGTGCATTGTGATTGAAAGCCGTCGATTTCTTCTGCGAAGCAGTAATTCTCGCGAAGAAGGAGACAAAATGCGTGAGGGGAAGGCATTCTCTGCACCTTCACGCTCGTAGTGTCCGCAGGAAACATCCTGGGCGTCGGGAGTCAATAGCCGTTCCCGGCCACGATAGGCGCTTACCTGTGGACCGTGAGTAATGGGTAGCTCCCCGTCTGATCAGGGGGTCTACTCCCTAACTCCGTCAACGAAGCAACGGGCCCGTCCGACAGTAGTCCGTTACGTCGTAGCGAACCCTACTCCCTAACGATTTCGGATTCATCAGAACGGGACGGAATCATAGACTACTTATGGACAATATTCGTGAACGAACGACGAATGACAATAGAGTTGCGCCATTTTATCGGTCGCTTACCGGTTTACATATTCTGTAGTTTCAAAGCATACTAAACATTTTTTTTAATTTTGTTGTAAGAAAATGACCACATTATTAAAAATACACTTTTTATTATGTCTTTAAATATATAATTAAATTATTTTGCCTTTTTTGGTTCGGCAATAGGCATTATCCTGTCGATACCTTTGCGTTTTTTCTTTTTAACGCCAATTATCAAACGACATGTCAAAGTTCTTAGAGTTGTCAAAAAGTAAAAGGCCAGTTTTGACATTTGAGAATGACCCTAGAATGTAACTTGGAACGAAACAGAAAAAAGCAATAAACTAATCATTAATTACATAAAGTGTTTTAAAATATACATAAATATTTTTGGCGCGTTTAATAATAGGATGGAAGATATTGCTGATATTGCTTTTTGCGCTAACTTTATAGTAGCATGCAATTTCTAATGAATACGAAACGTCTCAAAACAGTTACGTGCTCAGTCCTTATTTTCTTAATACTAATGTTGTAGCCAATTAATTACTTAATATCACCAGCTTCATTCGATTTTAATCTCAATTCGGCTTTGCTTTTGGACTATTTCTGTTTACTATCACGTTGATCCTGGCTCTTCTATTTTGGACATTGATTTAAACAGTGATTTGAACTCGATTTTGGTGTTTGTTGTAAATCATACCAACTGTTTCAACATGTCGAAAAGAGGACGTACAATCAACAGCCAGTCACGCGAATTGGTTGTGAAGTTAACCGAAACCTATATTGCTCGTAACGCAAGTGCAAGATCGTGTCGCAGAAGCACTTGAATTGAGCAAAAAAACTATTCGAACCATCTTGAAGGAAAAGTATGGGCCTTCCGGTACTGAAGAAAATATATTACGTTCGCCTAAAATGGGAAAGAAAAGCAAGCCTGTAACAGGTATTGACACATTTGACGCAAACGCTATTCGAGAGACGTCCATATTGATAATAGAAATGAAAATGAAATAATTATATTTACAGGTGACGATAGCTCAACTGACGATTTTGGCGCATCATCCGAAGAAAATGATTGAATGATGATTCAGTCACTTTCGCTTTCTCTTGATTTTTTTGTGAATGAGTGGATGTAATTGTAACTAAAAAAAATAGTTTAAAAAAACTAAAAAACACGCTTTTTATAGAAAACCGAACTAAAAATAGAAAATAAATTTTACTTTTTTAAAAGCGTGGGGTGCTTTTTAAGATAATATTCACCACCACCATGCACCCCACGCTTTTTAAAAAGTAAAATTTATTTTCTATTTTTAGTTCGGTTTTCTATAAAAAGCGTGTTTTTTAGTTTTTTTAAACTATTTTTTATTTCCTACTTTTTAGTTCAAATTAATGTATTATCATCGGTCCTCGATAAATCTACAAAGTTTGAACGAAATCTGGCCGTTTAAAGTGGGTAAAAATCGCTTCCAAATGAGTCGGTTACAAACATACATACAAGTGAAACTGATATAAAGCGTGTAAAAATAAGGATAATGGGAAACTATTATCAAATTATTGCATTGTCATCGGTCCTTGAGACGTGTGCAAAGTTTCAAGTTGATCAGACTTTTAGAAACCGGTGAAAATTAAGCTCAAAGATTCCGTTACATACATACATAGATACAACCCGAGCTAATAAAAGCGTGTTAAAATATTAAACTATGGACAAATTGACCTTTTGTACCACTGTTTCATTTCAAAATACCTACAAAATTAAAGTTTAAGTTATTTTTTTGTTACTCAGAACTTTAATCCAATGCACTTTAGAATATAATATAATGAAATCGATCAAATACTCATACAAACTTGAATCGATTAATTGTGAGTATCGAGTACCGAGTCGTATGGTTGCTTCCTTACGTCGCGATGACAAATGAGAAATGTCAAATGTCTAGTTTTTGACATTTTACACAAAAAAATTATATAAATTTTCTACTACAATAATTATTTCCAACACATTCTAGGAAGAATCATTCATGGAGCCTTTGCCCAGCAGTGGGATGACTCAGGCTAAGAGCCCCCTCAGACTACAGACTTTTTATCGGCCGATAGTATCGTCGGTTTCTTAATCAGAATGAAGATGTACACCTATGCAAGAGCGCACATTTTAAAATAAAACGACTAGAATAAAAGGAAATCTATGTTTTGATTGTAATAGTATATTGTTGTGTGTTGAATTTATTCGGATTTGCTTGGTGCTAAATAAAATAAAATACATTTTGTCATAGTCAAATCAAAGTTTATATTTTTATAGTTTATACATACGATCATCATCATCTGCCTAGCTTTTTCCCAACTATGTTGGGATCGGCTTCCAGTCTAACCGGATACAGCTGAATACCAGTATGTTATATGGAGCGACTGCCTACAATGCGGTCAACTACGTCTAGCATATTTCTTATAAAATCTGTAAACATACAACTTACTAAAGTTAAAAATGATACTATCTATTTTAGTGCACTTTGAGTATAAGTAAACACTCTTCAAAGCATAGGTCGTAGTCAGTATTCAACACCAATATTTATCGTATTTACATAATATAAAATAACCTTAAAACAAAATATCAAGATTTTGTGAAGTTACAATGTTTACTATACATTTTCGCTTATAACTTCCGAACCCTTTAGTTTATTTTGATAATTCCACAGGATTTATTCGTTTTAGGCTTAAAAATACCCCATAAACCCTAAGTTACAAAAATATTCCCATAAATAAAAAACCATGTTTTCAAGTTACGTAATTTGCCATTCAAAAATTCTCTTAAATTCTTATAATATCAGTCTTATTGACTTAAACCCTATATATTAATCATAATCTAAGATGAGTTCAACAAATATAAACTAATTAGCACTTAACAAGGCTTAATTAGAATCTAACCAGAAATGTTCACTTTTCACATGTTAGACTCACTGCACTTCACTTTTAGTAGCGGTCCACCCATTACTTGGGCCACGTTACTCAGATAGGGTCTCTTCGCCGACACTGTTTTTTTATAAGGTTCCTCTCAGCAACATTTTGTGGAAACCTTACATATTTTTGCAAAATTGAGGGGATGTTGAATGCATTTGTGACATGCCGCAGAGAACGTGACACTGTCTGTTGTGCCATTGGCTCATCACTGCTTAGGCTCACTGCACCTTGGTAGCTCCCCCGGGCATAAAAATTAAGAGCAGCGAGGATCTAAAAGTAAACAAAGAAAACAGTAGGTAAATGGGTGGGACGGATTGGTAATATATATTGGTGTCAATAAGTTGCAGAATCTTTGATTTATCCTTACCTTCATTATTGAATCAACACTTCGTCGTATATGTTGAGGCAAAAGAGGTATATAGTCCTTACACAGGTCCTCGAATAATTCACGAGTGAGCCGATAGTTTCCTATGAACTCGACGTCGGGAGTACTCGCCAAAATAAAGTTCTAGCGTAAATATCGTCGGCGACACCTCCGCTCTTCCCGTAATGATCATTCTAGCAACAAAAAAGCAGCCATAGTTCGAAATTACACTTTAAATTATAATTTTCGTCAACAGCACGAGAACTATTTTGATGTCGTATGAACTGACATTACGCTCCGTCGAAACAAGTGTCAAGTTCAATTTTTAGGACGGAAAAAACACGTCGGGAGTAGGTACAAATGTCAATTCGTGTTGTAGTTCATTCTTCGTTCGGGCCACGGACGAATCATCCGTCCGACGGTGCTAGGGAGTAGGAAACGCCCGTTACGAAGGCCGAAACTACGGACTTCGTGCTTAGGGAGTAGACCCCCAGGACCAAGCCCGTGTCAGACGGCGCGTTCGTGTTCCACGCGCGCCTCAAAGAGATGTTACCGATGTGAAGGAGCCGTTAGAATTATCCGAAAGGTTTATCACTGCCCCGGAACACATAGGGCTAAGGAAGGAAGGCTCCAGCCACAGCGGGTAGTGTCAATTCGAGACATTGACGGTTTAGACATAAGAGAGGCGAGGCGTAGATGAGTAAGGGGGGATGGAGATGAGGAACAAAAGAATTATCATTTGTATCTTAGAAAACAGTTATTAAAGTTTATGATAATCTTAAATGTGCCCGAGTTTCCGTGACCTCGGCAAACGATAGCCATTCTCATCATTGAAAATCACAGCAATGTTGCGTCGATCGATTCAAACGAGTTAAACTGAACCACAATTAGAGCAATAATTGAAACTCCGGGATCACTAATAGGACACTTTCAAACATAGCCCGTATTTTCGGAGTTCAAAGCAGCCTCTATGTTTGAACGTGTAGTTTAATCCTAGAGCTTGCGTGTTTTATTCGGAGACCAGGCTTTCACGTGGACACTGTACCTACCAATGTGTTCTCAGACTCTCATTAGAGAATTTGAAGCTAAATACCTTTCTATCTAGCTAAGCTAAGCTTTCTTATTAAAATGATTCTTTCAAAACGCGAAATTTCAGTAATCATAGTGTATGATATCGTGTAGTACTGTAGAGCTCTAAGGAAATCTAGATTAAGAATTAAACCTCCGCCTGTTTGTTATAAGTTAATGATGGAGACGAACATTGATTTAGATTTAGAAAATAATAAAAAAGAGTGACATCTGACAACTGACAGCTTAAATAAAATAATATAACAAAACATTTTCGATGCTCTATGATTGCCTTAAAACATTTCCCGTCTCATTTCATATACTTGGACATATTAATATTACTTTATTAAGACTGTTAGCTTCTTAATTACGTATTTTTTTTGATAAAATATAAATATTCAGGTTATAAATAAACAAAGTAAAACAAACACATGGTTTGTTATACATTCCCGGTACCGTTAGTATACGCCCAGTTATCATAGTACCTTCTTACATGTGGCTTTCCTAACACACTAACTACACTTACTCAAAAGGTTTTATTACTTTTAGTTTGCGCACTATATTTGTTTGGTCTCACAGCTGAATCGCCTCAATGTTCACATGTCGGTGGACCTGGAGGTCATACATTCAACTCAAACTAAACTCACACACAAATAAAGAGGATATCTTTAAATATTGACCCAGCTAAAACTGTAAACCTCTGTAAAGTTTAAAACATTTATAAACTAGTTTGACAACTGTTGGTTTACGCCAAAAGCATAATTCGTTCAACAACATGGCTACATTTCAGGCATTTTCGATTAACAACAACATCATAATCTTTGAGCTTCCTTTAGTGACTGCCTCTTTGTTCTAGTGCTTGCTCTACTGCTGAGCATGATCTCCTGGGTTCGACTCCCAGGTCGGGTAAAATGTTTATGGGTTTTTCTATCTGGAATTTCGCAGTAGCAGGCCGGAATCTGCATTTGTGCCCGGTTAATGGTACACTTCTGCCTAGCCGTTCGTGAAAACAAGGCGTGATGTAATGTTTTGTGTTTGCTTTAGTGAGCGATTTCAAAAAAGATCAGTTTATGTCTTAGCCTCAACTGATACACTACAGAGATGTTAATCAAATAAATAGCCAACGCAAAAAAAACAACTGACTTCACTTTTTATACCCTACTTCAAAATACTCGTTGTTATTTTAAAAAGCTACAAATTAATTGTCAGCGCATAATGATGCAGAAAGACAAACAGACAGCAGGAACGTGACTGCAGCCGGGTTCCGTCCTCAGTAACGAGCCAAACCCGGAACCGGTTATAACTGGGTCACGCAGAAGTGTAGTTAACACTTGAAAACTAGTTTTTACCGCGCGGAACTAGTTTTTACAGAGATTTACCGCCGCGAAGCGGATTGCGCCGGTGTTATGTAAATAATAACGCGTGAGAGGGTTTCGTTGTCAACCGTATTTTTTAAGGCTTAGTTATAAGGTTGAAATTATTTTAACAGTTTCTGAAGCCTTTTGAATTGAAAAATTGCTATCATTTAGCAAACAATATAGCACACATTTTAAGTCTCATCTTCAGAAAATAGAATGGAATCAAAAACTAAAGTAAAGTCAAGAAAGAAATCTCTGAAAATATGTTATTTTTTAAATAAAGCTTCGGTGATTTATTAACCGCTAACATTCCTTCATAAATTCATAATATTCTTCCATTAAATCTATTCGTTATATTTTTGAGAGAGCTTTTTCTTAACAAGTCACTAATGGTATCGAATCATATTACTTTAAGAATACAAAAAATACATTCCCGGAGCGGAGGACCAAAAATAACCAAATTAATATTAAATAATTATATAAGGATCAACAATCCCTTTGTGGCTTTCTCGTCCAATTTCCTAGAACGACCGTAATCGACTAATTGAAACATTATTAATTTTCAATCTGCGTAATTAATGTTGTCTGATGATGTAGTCAATTAATAATTATTCATGATATCTGTTTCGGTTGTATTGTAGACCCTTCATAACAGACGAGAGACAGAAGGACCAATGAGGTACAGAGGCCAGCACATCAAGTTACCACAATCTGTCAAATTTCTTTGATAGTATTTCAACTTTATTGCAAAGACATAAGGTTCATTTTTAATTGAGAAAATTTGACAGTTAGGGATAGCTTGATGTGCTGGCGTCTGTGCGTCATAGCTATCTAAATATATTTAAAAAAAAAAACATGTAAATCGTTTAAATTTCGAATAGAACTTTTGAAATTTAGTACCCAACACTACGTATGCAAAAACAATGGTACCAAAACATTGCCCCTTTATCCCTAACAAAGATAAATAACAAAATAGCCAGAGCATACTATTTTGTCGGCACAACAATGCAACGAGCCTCAAAACAATGTCAGGACCATTTCTCACAGAACATGCCCGCCATATGTCAAATAGTCAGCACTTTTCCATTTTATCCCCATAAAAAACTCTTAAAACAGAAAATAGGAACGCGGGACAAGAATATGGAGGGAATACAGATGTGACACCAGTGTCGTTGCGGATGGATACGGAGTTTTATTATATCAGTGTTTTGTTGTGTAAAAGTTTTGGTATGAATATATTGTGTTAGTAGGAGCTCGTGGCTAAGTAATAACAGCCGCACGGATCGATCCATCAGGTTAAGCAACGCTTGCCGGGGTTGGTCTGTGGATGGGTGACCATATTTACATATCGTAACTCCTCCGTGCCGAAAGCACGTTAAACCGTTGGTCCCCCCTGTCATTCGTGGCTCTTTGACAGTTGTTACAGGTAGCCAGTCTTACCAAAGGGTATCGTATTACCCAGTTACTGCCTGGGTTGTGGTGGTCAGATAGGCAGTCGCTCCATGTAAAACACTGGTATTCAGCTGCATCCGGTTAGACTGGAAGCCGACCCCAATATAGTTGGAAACGGCTAAGCAAATTGATATTACATTTTTTTTACCCTTGACAAGGTCTGTTTGAAAATTAAAATACTAGACAGCAAATTAAATTCCAATTCGTAAAAATGAGATTTTGTTCGTTTATTAAGTTAATTTTGAAAGTTTACGTGACAAAGGGACTGAAGCTGTTGAAAGTGGTTTTTACAGCATCTGAATAATTGTACAGGATAATTTAACTGAGACTCACAGCGATGGCCCATTCTTATCCTACTACTATTATAAAGGCGAAAGTTTGTAAGTATGGATGTATGGATGTTTGTTACTCTTTCACGTAAAAACTACTGTATAGATTTGGATGAAATTTGACACAGAGATGGTTTATATCCTGGATTAACACATAGGATATTTTTTATCCCGGTAGAACATTCCTGTGGGATAATTTCCGACCTCCACGCGAGCGAAGCCGCGGGCAGAAGCTAGTTCTAAATAAGTGGTAGATCAGACATAAAGATAATATAAAAAAACATTCCAGCCTCTTGCACCAAGAAATCATCCCTTTTACTAGTAACCTAGTATTATTACCACCTACTCCTAAAACATTCCCGTTGGCCTAAAAATGTTTTCAGCCTATTTTAGTAAGGATTAAAGAGAAAAAGAACGGAATTTTGTATTAATGATGCCATATTTTGTGGAGACCCATCTTGGTTCAGTAGCTTTTACCTCGGTTAGTTTTAAGTGATAGGATAATGCGGTAAAACAGTTGTTTATTTAAATATCGAAGGACTTTGTTTATGGTGTCTAATTATCAAACAGTTTTTTATTTAACATACAGAAATAAATGTTTGGTATTGCAATTACAAACAAATTAAAAAAAACATGCAATCGTTAGGTTTATACAAAAATTATAACAATTTGACAGTAATTACAGTTGGTAGTAAAACGACTAAGCACTCAACGTACTAATAAACTACGAGTAACACTAAAATAAAATAAAAAAATCATACGATACTATCTTTTAACCTTGAACTATTGCATTCAAGGCACTTTCAAAAACATTTCTGATGACCGAAATGTATATTAAACTCGTACACACAACGTAACAGTTGCGAAATATTCTCGGATTCTCAGACCATTTTTATTCTTAAATGAAAATCCCGCCACACGTTGCATAAAAAAAAAAAGTAAAAGCAATGTGGGGCGCCCGGCACACAAAGAGTCGGCGTAATGCCACGAACCTTTGTCTATGGTTTCTATTCCTACATATGACTGGAATTTTTAATTCAATTCTAACAATGGGACAGCCCTCGATCCTCTTGTAACATGGGACACCCACCAAAACCGGGGAACTCAATTAAAATTCCTAAGGCGTCTGGATTCCACTTTTATTACAGTAATTTTGTGAAAAAATACTATTCTTACTACGGCTTGATGCGACTTTTAAATGGTATGTTGATTTTGTATTAACTAATTAGTTTTTGTTCGAACGACTTTTATGCATGGAAAATGGGTTTGGTGAAGCGTCTAACGGTTTATTGATTATGCTGGTAATACCTTTCAACTTACTTTTTAATTTCGTACGTCATTTTAATGGCTCAGTTGGTAGGCTGAAGTCGCCTCGTACAAGAACATGTAGCAGAGTAATGGTTTCCAACTAGCTTCGTAACATTAAAACGGGATGCCCTTTTTTTTTGATGGTGGGAAATCATCCAATGACTTCTCCCGCCTTGGGTGCTTGAGCTGAATGGTGCTAATATTTATTTATTATTTTTACATATTTTATATTGGATGATTTTAACGTTCTGCATCGTTCTCACATATAGAATATTAACATGAACTATGTAACCAATATTTTGTAACCATATTTTGTTTAAAAGAGTGTCCATGGAGTTTCTTGCCCGTTCTTCTCCATAGGTACCTACTGCTTTGGAATGGGCAACTAGCTTCATCTCTCTGAGTGACCGACACCTTGACAATTCAAAAGTGCCTGTAATTGGTTTATTTGAAATAAATACTTTGAGTTTGAGTTTGGTGGAGCGGAAGGGAAGAAAAAAAGAAGAGGAACTTGCACAATCAACATCGCATGAGATCGAAATAGTTCTTAAGCTGAACTTTAAAGTAAATCCAGTTAGAAAAAGACGAACTGAGAGGCAAGAATGTTTTATATTTGAACATAGAACATTATGGCGAAATCTAAATAAATCTTCAAGTAAATAAAATTGCCATGCCAAGCTGGAGATGCCTACTTGAATTTATGGAAGGATTTCAAGATAAAGATTTTACCCTACTTTTTCATTTTTTAAAGTGACATAGTTTACTCAGTTATTGTAGAATGCAACTTGGTGAAAAGGAAACCTAGACATAATTGTCTAGCTCAACCACACGCAATATACGAACGTGATTATCCAAGCACGTCCCTCTCTGTTTTAGATGAGGTCTTAACTCTACAGTGGGATAGTTACAGGCTGATATTATTATCATAAAGTAAGTCCCAAAGGACCAACCTAAAAGGGTAACATTTCAACCAGCTTGTTACCAAACATGTCGTATTAAATGTAGTATCTTACACACACAATGTTTGAACAAACGTTTGACCAAAACCTTGGTCCTAAGCAAACAGTATTTTTTACGCGACGTAACTGGATATTTCCGGTCAAATTAGCGTGACCCTTACTAAATTAGAGGCTCTTCGGTAAATCGGGGGCTCTACGTGGACTCTTTAAAAGCTTAAAGCAATTAGACCCAATTTGATGGGAATATGGCATATTATAACAAATTGTTACTGCGGCTATCAAAGTGTTATTATCCTCTAAATGGTTTTGCAGTCATGAAACCAACATTTGGAAACTGAGCTAGAAATTACATGTATAAGTCCTTATACCTTTCAAGTTAAATCCAAACACAAATTAATCTTAAACGTCGCACAAATTCAAACACAATTCGACAATGGAAAATCTGCGATTCAAATTCACAGAATTCAAATGTCATCCGCCATATTGGATTTTCAAATCGTTCAATAGGAATGACAGTGAAAATCCAATGATAACACATCAGTTTAGCGAACAATATGAACCAACCTCTTTGGTTATGTCAATAGCATTGACATTTTGTTGGGTAAATAATTTAATTGAGTCGATCGACTATGTGTTTGGGGTATTTATAATTGGGGGGAACCGATTCAATGAAGTAGGTCAACACTTCATTGTGTGTGTTGTTAAAGGTGAATGGTCAGAGGACTTTCTCAAGGTGATTAAATGAATTAATTACGACCTTAAAGACCAACCAGTCAATACCGTATAAATCTCACAGAATTTTTAATTTAATCAACTTTAATTAAAACTGTTAACCAATTATAATAATTAAAGGCACATATAAAAGAAAAAACATATAAAATTCAATAAAACACAAAAAATAAAATAAAATTTGGCCACCTGATATGGTAAAATTTTCACGTCCAATGCGACATTTGAGTAGACTGGAAAGCAAGGACTAGGTCTGCTCAATCGTAGTTTTTATTTTCTTATCAATACACACTTGCTTTTCGATTGGCAGAATGGTCCACATCGACTTTGATCGCCATTATTAATAATAGGACAGAGATGGATTAAAAGTTATGATGAAGTAAAAGGTCAATGTCGTTATAAGGATCTGCAAATTAATTTAAATAGGACAGCAATTAAACAGTAAAAATCGTTTGAAAAAACTAAGCAACTGAAAAAATTTTTAGCTCCTAATTATAATTTATGCCGAATATATTTGGTACTCATAATTATCATTATTCCATCCAAAAGACTCCACCACCTTTATCCACTACTGGACACAGGCCTCCCCAAGCCCCGCCATTACGACCGGTTCTGTGTTTCCCGCATCCATCGGAGCCCTTACTATTATGAAGGAGATCTTATCTCAAAGTTACATCGTTATTCCAATAGAAAATTAGTTAGGTGTGTACTCATTTAATTTCTTATTTAATACATTTTAAATATTTTTATTAAAAAAAACGAAAGAAAAACATTTAAATATAAAAAATAGTAGTCCGCTTGTGTCAGGAGCAGGGTCCAAGCTACCGGTGGTTAAGGTTGAAGAGACAAGAACCTCCTCACAATGCGAGCCGTATCGAGGAGTACTGCCTTCTGAATCTGGCTCTTGATCTAACCGCGTAACGAGAGCCTCGAGAGATGTTGGTCGAGGCTTTTGACCATCAGGCCATTGACTGTTACGACAATCGGTACAATGATAGCCGAGCTCATATTACATTCCAGCTAGGTGTATACTTATTGTTATTTATTTATTTATCCTCCATTGAAACGGCATTACAGCAATTACACCAACGGTGCACAAAATTACTTTACGTGTGTTCTACCATCCATCCTACATCGATTTGGTTCGGGTGGCGATTTATAACGCTTTTCGCACAATACGTCGCATCAAGCCACTTCTCCCAGCAGGGTATGCGGGATTGTCCGAAAGGGTTACCGCTACCCCGGAACCTAAAGGGCTAAGGAAGGAACATGAATGGGTTTTAATCAGTAAACGTCTGACATTCCCTTCCGCTCCACCCAGAGCGGGAGAAGTCATTGGATGATTTCCCAGCCTAAAAAAAAACAGCCACTTCTCCAGATCCATACCTCCATCCGAATCACGCACATTCATTGCGATCGTTAGATCCATTGAACTTTAAAAAAAAACCTTCAAGCTGAAAATTTTGATGCGTCATCCGTCTGTCAGGAAAAACATTGTAGACAAACTTATTAGTACTCGTAAATGAAAAGAATACCTATATCAAAAACGGTAGTTGTCAAGTTTTATTATAGTACTTGCGAACAGTTAAAATAAATTCATATGTATTCATGAATTCGTTTCAAGGCGGGGAGGCACATCCGTGTTTATGTACAAACTTTTAATTGCCATCCCTTGGCATCGGCGCTGTTGTAAAAAGTACTAACTTGTTGTCCTGAGTTAATGTGTCACTGTGAATGGTTCACCATTAACCTATATGGCGTTGTCTACGTCATTACTTACGTCATTTGTTTTAGTGTTGTTTTCTATTACTGTAACAATCTTGTTTATTAGATCTCTTACTCTCTTTCTCTGTTACTCCTAAAAACTTCTCATACTGAAGTACCAATCATAATTTTATAACCCTTTCTCGATGACGAATTCGGGTTAAATTCAATAAAAAATTTAACATTTGTTTATTTTTTGACGACCATTATAATTCGAATTATTATTCATAGTTTTCCTTTTTCCTTCTTTCCAATAATTTAGCGGATCAATTAAAGAAAATCATTGAAACACTTCATTTTTAATTTTCCGAAATTAAACCACAAAAGAAAATAATATTAAGCAAAAATAACCTGGTGAAGTCAACAAACAAACTATAAGTTCCAATATATGTGATAGTCATCGATATTCTACTCCGCAGTTCTCATATAAGTAATCAAATTACCATTTGTAAGACGCAACACTAAAATGTGTCCCTACGTGTAGGACGGAAATAAAACGCGGAAAAACGTTCCAAAAAGCTGTGTCAGCTAAACCGTTCCATAATTGAATTAAATAAAAACACGGCGCGGTACCATAAATATGTAGCGGTCATTAATATTAATGCGGTGAACTTTGGGTAACGCTGGCTAAGAAAAATGGCGGACCACAGACGGGTGGCGCGTGCTGCGATTATATTGGTTTGAAAAAAATATAGTTTTTGTTTATATATTTTTGGGGATAGTTTGTCATGTAAGCGGATGGGTTTTCTCGAATCATTTTGTTGATTAACATAATAAACTGCTTTTTTTTTTTTTTTTAAGGCTGGGAAAGCATCCAATTACTGCTCCCGTTCTGGGTGGAGCGGAAGGGAGTGTCAGACTCTTACTGACTAAAACCCATCCATGTTCCTTCCGTAGCCCTTTATGTTCCGGGGTAGCGGTAACCCTTTCGGACAATCCCGCTTACCCGGCAGGCTTGGCCCTGAGGGGCCCCTTCATATGCTGACATCTCTTTGAGGCGCGCGTGGAACATATACGCGCCGTACGGCACGGGTCTGGTGCTGATCGGACGGTGAGTCACCCATTACTCACCGTCCGCAGGCCCGCGCCTACGGTGGCCGGGAGTCGTCACGTGGCTCCCGACGCCCGGGGCGTCTCCTGCGGTGGCTGGGACGGGAGGACCTTTCTCTCTCCCATCCCGCCACCTCCTTCGCGAGCATGACTTTTTCGCAGAAGGAGGTGACTGCCTCCCACTCCCTCTCGCCCCGGACCATTGCTTGCACCAGGGCCGGGCGCGAGAGGTCGCCGCCGCCGATCGCCTCTACGAGGACACGGCGGTGCTCTGCCCATGCGGGGCAGGTTTGCACCGTGTGCTCTACCGTGTCCTCTGGGCGATCCTCGCAGTGATGACACCCGGGCGTTTCCTCCCGCCTGATGATGTGCAGGAACCTCCCAAAACATCCATGTCCGGTGAGGACCTGCGTCAGGCGGTAGGTGAGGGCGCCATGACGCCTCTCTAGCCACTCCTCAAAGAGGGGCCTTACCGCCACTATCGTGGCGTGCCCTATAATAAACTGCTGATACTTGTATATGTAGATACCTACATAATAATACCACTAATAATATTTAATATTATATTTATGATAAATTTTTGTCACTATTTATTTTTCTTGCTACATTGAATATTTTTATGAATCCAATTTTCCTTTGAGTAATAATTATAATAAGCATTTTATCGCCTAGTGCAGTCGTATTTAACATTATGTTACCAATTGTTTTGCCCAAGTTTTATTTTTGTATTCTGCCACTTCACTTTTTGAATAAATTATTTATTCTTATTATTTATTAAAGTTTATTATTATTACTAATATCATTCAAGTAACACCACTAAAGACAATATTTATTTATGCGGCGGTTACCGCTACGCAAGACTGTACAGACTAAAATGAATAAGGTGTTGCTATCAAGAAAGAAGAGAGTATTGCCTGAACAAAAAGGTAAAAAAGTACACAAGAGGCAAAAAGAGCGGGCTCAGCAAACGTAGTAAGTAATGCAGTGAGTAGTATATTATAGTCACAACACAAGTGACCTGATAACAAGCATTGTTCGCACATGGACACCAGCCACATCAGAAAGTCAATGAAAAGATTACTCGAAATAAAAACGAAAAGGAGGATTGCATACAGCCAGGTTTTCGTTACAGCGGCTTCGGGGTGACAGCCTTTTTTTAATTTAAGAATGGGAAATCATCAAATGACTCCTCCCGCTCTGGGTGGAGCGGAAGGGAGTGTCAGACTCTTACTGACTAAACCCATTCATGTTCCTTTGTCAGCCCTTTGTGTTCCGGGGTAGCGGTAACCCTTTCGGACAATCCCGCTGAACCAAGGGAGCATGACACCCTGCTGATCCGCTAGACTCTTACAAAGGAAATGCATTTTTGTGTCAAAACGCTATAATTCTTTTATCTATTATAACTACGAGTATGTGAACCTTTGAAAGAAGAAGAAGAAAAACCATAAAGTTTATTTATATTTTTTTATCCAAAACATCGCAAGATGGATATGGAAAACAACAGCACTAATCAGTAAAGAGGCTTATCGATCCATTGCCTTTCGTACTTACACTTGAAGAAAAGATACATTGTATTCTTTGTGAAGCCGCGTCGTAATCCTTCGTAGCCGAATTGAAGTGGCTTCAACCACAAAGTGGAAAGACAGAAGGTCAATGAGTGAACAGAAAATAGCTGGAGGAAGAAACAGTCAACAAAGAACGTGTATAATAGATATTGGCCCTTGTGCAGACTATGATTTTAAGGATGATGCGCCACGGTATCCCGCAAAATTAAAATTTTCATAATTCATAATTGACTATTTGAATCGGTCAAAAATAAAATATGAAATCACATGGAAAAAAGACCGCTCGTCATAAAAACTTCCATCACCGTACAGAAATTAAATATAATGCGAAGATACAATTGCTAAATTGCATTTAATGCTAATAAGTATTCCATTTGATTCTAAAAATCTGTGACGTCAAAATGTTATATTTCATACAAATCACGTACAAATGCCGCGTTTTGACAGTTCATAAAAAGTAACGTTATTGACTACCCTTTCAAATTCCCCATTATGTTTTTTGTAATTAGCAGATCCGTGTCAGGTTGTATGTTGATCAAAATATGATTCGTGGCCGTAACAAATAAGTATTTACAGAATTATAATAAATATTTATTATAATTATATAAATACTTATAGAATTTCCCTTCATGAAATTTTTATTCTATACCGTAATATAAATATAGAGGATTGTATTGATGATTTTAATTATTACAGTCATATATATATCCGTACTTGCTAGGGCACCGAATTATATTTTTAACCGACTTCAAAAAAGAAGGGGTCTCAATTCGATTGGTAACAACACAAAACTTAATACTAACACGCAAATTGAAAAAAAAAACATAAGAAAAATTTAATTTTGCGGGCTGCTTTAGCGCATTCACCTTAAGATAAAAAATTAACGTGTACTTATGGAATAGTTGCTTTATAAGTGCTCAATCAACTATTTTATATGAAAAGACGAGAAATTGTTCAAAGTGAATGACTTTTATAAAGTTTTATTTACTAGTTTAAGTATCATGAGTAGATACACTTATATAACAAAGACAGTGAATTTAATCAAATTCAACAGACATTTTATTGATTGACACAAATTTTAACGAGTAAAGATGTTAACAGAATTTTACAGAAAGAAAAACGATTCACAATTAAAAAAAAAATTGATAGTTTTGGACTTGCCTTTTCTCCCGTTGTTCATCGTATACAAATAACTCTTCTGTTCTCTTTCCATTATGCTAGGAGTGAGTCATGCGTATTGTAGTCACTCGTCTAAGAATCCACGAGCTTTGTTTGTCCTCTGTCTAGACATGCGACGTCTCTTGTGGTATCATAACACACTCTCTCATATTTTATACTGCAGCCATTTTAGTAGTGTACATAATTGTATTATCTTCAAAATAGGGATGTTGACTAAAATTTATTTTTTAGTCTTAGTCAACTTTAATGCGTTTTATGTAAGTAATTTTTTATTAATATGATAAAGCAAAAAATACGATTTTTCTCAACAACAGGAATTTTACATTTAAATAAACAACTAAGAATATAATCGCTCCTAGTAAATAAGTCCGCTTTTCATAAAAGCTGCAGGTCTTGCATGGTGCTTGCATGTCAGCAAATCAAATGACCACAAACTAACAAACTTTATAAATCAATTTTGAATTAACATAACACAAGAGTGGTTTCAAAATAGTGTGAAGTCCCTGACTCCTGTGCTAGGCGGTAGACCTGTGTTACAAGAGCCAGTGCCCTCTAGTTAGTGATTTAAGGTTTAAAATCATTTGAAGAAATTTTGACAGTTTGGTATAACTTGATGCGCTAGCGACCGTACAAATTCGTTCACTTGTTCCCTCGAAAGCTGTTCTGAAATTCTAAATAAAAACTGTGTCAAAGCTACATCCAGCTCCCTGACAACTGGGGCGATTAAAGAGGAGCAGATAACCGCAACAATCGCGTATATTGATCGCAAACTGAGCAAACGTACGATATGGGCCACGGGGACGAGAGAACGTGAAGAGTTTCAATTACTTTTAAATGTTGCCAGCACAGTAGCAATTTTTCCCGCTTTGTGACTGCGTTCACGGATATAAATCTCACAGTTATATACAAAAACTTCAAGACACGAAACAAACGGTGACGTATTGCCGGGGAGTTTGCGCTATTTCTAATTGAATTCTCACTTCCGATGAGGTGAAGTATTGATATGTTGGAATGGCTGCCTTTTTTTTCTTTGCAGCTATTCAGAAAGGGCTCCTCTTATTCCTCTACATATACGATGGTTTATATATATACCACATCACTCTAGGGAAATATATTAGTGAAAATATTACAAAAAGTTTCATAATATTATGTGGTTTGAAAATGCATAGTTTCTTAGATATCATCAATTATAATTTATTTATTCTGATGTGTACCGGTATCAAGTTTCATTGATAAATAGGTACGAGTAATTCATTTTCATTCAAACCAATTGTACCCAAAACCAATTATAACCAAATATATCATTCTCGTAAATATTTTAAAGCCAAGAAAATGGTACGTTTTCATATTTCACGTAGGGGTTACATTAATTAAAATATTTCAACACAGGCACTATGACTTTTTCGAATTATTTGGTAAAAAAATTAAAGCAACAAAAAAAGAGAATTGAAAAATAATTCACATGCCAGTTGATTCTTTGATATGGTCTCATTCATACCGTAAGCGATAATAGCTTAGTGGTGTGACCGTCGAATTGCCAAAGGTTTCGAGTTCAGAACCCAAGGCACGCACCGCTGAGTTTTCGGATTCATGTGTGTAAAGGTATAATTATCACTTGCTTTGAAATCGGTGAAGGAAAACATCGCGAGGAAACCATGCCTGAGAGATAATCCTCTAAAAACTCTGACACCAGGTTAGTCACTAACCACACGAAGAAGAAGAATTTATACCCTACAGTAATGAATGATATATAAAAAAATACCTTGCATAAATTGAACAAGTGAATCACTACATAGTATAAATATTTCTCTGTCCCTATATCCCTATGTACTCGTATGCTTAAATCTTTAAAACTACGCAACAGATTTTGATGTGGTTTTTTTTAATAGATAGATTGATTCAAGAGGAAGGTTTATGTGTATAATTTGTCTACATATTTTGCGGGCGAAGCCGCGGGTGGAAGCTAGTAGCTAGTAGTATTATAGTGTGTCAATACCTATATACGTTGGGGAGGCTGAAGGATTATGTAGGCAAATGTACTCCACATAATGCCTATGTTAAATGCAGGTATATAATTGTCATGTCCAATGCATCGAGTCGGACACCTCTCGAGTGAGATTGGAGAGACGGACGGTGAAGTATGATCGAACCAGGGCTTAATCACAGGGACCATTAAGGATGCAAACACTTGTGTGGCATCGTACTTAAATTAATAGGGATGTTGGTAGAAGCGTCTTATATGAAGTTTGTAAAAAGAACGGTGCAACGGAGAGAACTATTTATTCCATAAATCACAAATATTTTTACACATTACCTCGTTTCTCTCAGGCTCTCATGAACTAAACTTAACCATTTTAAATTGTGTTTTTTATTCACTGTCTTAACCCTTAATTCACTACCTGAGTCCCAGGAACTCACATCAAAACTTTGAACCTACATATTTCATACGATTTTGCGTTTTGTTACCTGCCCTCCTCAGTACCTTCCTACAAGTGCGCGGGCGACGACGCGGAGACGGGCGGACGAGCGTGAGCGACTCGTAATTGGTAAGTAATTAAGCCTAGTGAGTCCCGCGGACTCATACTAGTTATTTGTGTTATGATTTTTGTAATTCATTTGGATTATTACTTATATAACTTTTATTGTTATAACTACTTTAAATTAAGTATGTTATATTTTTATTGCAGAATTTAAAAATGGCGCATATTAACCCGAATCAAGGTCAAAAAACGTTAACGATGATAATGCAGACTCAGTATTGAATTCCCGGCACCACAAGAACTCGACGATGGAATTGGGAGTTACAATCACATATAGGTTGGGGACTGTAACTCCCAATTGGTGTGGCAAGCACTAATGCCCATGAAATTTTTTTTCATTATGATATGTTTGAAGCCGGTATGCTTGGCTAGCTCAAAGAAGATACACCAACGCTGCGTATAGAGAGTGATTGAAACTACTTGCAGGTTTCTTATTTTTATATAGAAGCGTACCATTTTGTTGTTTTTATTTTACTTTTAATATCTATAAAAGTTTAAAAACGTATGTTTTTTTTTTAATTTCTAGAATATTTGTTTAATTTTTGAAGAGTTTAAACAAGCCATTGTTTTTTAAGACTGATGAGTATAATTTTCTTAATTTGTAAGAGGATCTCAATTATTATTCCGTTTTGTAATTTTTTTCGTATCGTTAATTAAGTAATAAAGAAAATAATAACAAAAGATATTCTAATAATATTTGTTTTATTCCATAAAAAAAATAAAAATAAAGGTGAGTCCATGGGACTCATAGAAGGTGTTTACGTAAGTATGTTTCACCTAGTTAATTGAGGGTTAAAAAAGAAATGGTTTTAGAGTCACTTTTTTTTATTGTGAACCTGTAAAAGCAATAAATATTATTCTATTCTATTACTATTTTATAACTAGGTAACCGGATAGACTTTGCTGTGTACTGACTAATTAAAAAAACCCATAGACAAAAGGACGCATAGATTTTCCGAAATTGAATTTTTCGGAAAACTTTACCAATTTTAAAAACAAATAATAGCCAAATGGATCCATTGGTGAGCTTGCCAACGAACATTGTTGAATTTTTACTTATGTACCTATATAAATAGAATATACCTAGAAACTGTATTTATTTTTGCCTGAGACATGTCTACAATATGCCACCGAATATGTACATATGTAAATAAGCTAAATTTAAAGACGAGTAAACAATTAAATATGTAGTTTGATTGTTTTAAAACTTCTCCGATAGCAAAACTCCTATTTAATAATAAATAATAGAAACTGCAGAATCACTAAAAGCACATAAATCAATACCAATATCCGAAGCCCGAAGCAACTAGTCTAACATACAAGATAATTTCCAAGTTCGTCTGTTTGCGTATAGATTTTAATCATGTCGCCTGCATGAAGACGTCATATTGTATGTATGTAGGTAGGTATACGATATCACTCTCTCGGGAAGTGACGCCGCTCAGTTTGAGTGGAAAACGTAGGAAGGCCGGCTGTACACTTTCGATTGCGAGTTGCGACTATGTTTTGTTTTATTTTTTTATATTTTTATGAGTGTGTTCAATATAATTTGATCTTCCTGCGGGAGTTTTAATCTATACTTTTACTTTCTTTTTTTTCTCTATTGTTTTTCGGTATTCTTTGATCGCTTTTTGGTGGAAGGTATAGATGAAGTTTAGGATTGTTTTAATTTTAGTTATGATAATGTGATATGTCTTTAATTAGTCATGAAACATTTAGTGCTGGTCGAATTATTTAACTACTATGTTTTACAAGTTTTTTTGAAGTGAATTCTTAGGTGACGATTCGATTCAGAGTGGTTTAAGGACGCGTCACGTTTCGTTTCATGAAAGAGAAGAAAGATATATCTCTCTGTCTCTCACACAAAATCTCTTTTAGTCTTTACTAGCTGCTGCCCGCAAAGATGTCGAAAATTATCCCAGGGAAACATACTACCAGGATAAAAGTATCCTATGTGTTAATCCAAGTCATAAACTACCTCTGTGCCAAGTTTCATCCAGATCCGTACAGCCGTTTGAGCGTAAAAGGTGGACAAGCATACAAACTCACACACACATTCACTCACAAAATTTCGCCTTTATAATATTAGTGTATTGTTTTGTATAGTTTTTTGTGAAATTAATTAAAGATTTATATAGGTAATAATAAAAGTCACAATGCTAATGACAACGAATCTACTTATATTAACACTTTCGATCCGCGGACATCGATAATATTAATCTTTTCTACCATCTAGTGGCTTTTACCACAAGAAATCTTTCAACACTATTTTCAGATTAAATACAAATACCGAAAAAGCAAAGCTTCCAAGTCAAATATTGCAGTAAAACTCGCTCGTGTGGAGCACCTTAGAACGTCTGAGGGCAATGTTTGTCATGCCAACTCATATCCTAGCTACGCACACATCGCATGGGACACACGAGCATATACACAGTTCGTACGAAGGAGAGCTGTAAACTTGTGCTAGATTGAAAGAGGTTTTCGTTTTAGTTCAGTTTAAGTCTAAGTTAAAGAGAGTGGTAATGTGGGGGGTAAATTAGGATTATTGATATGGTGGTGTATATTCCGGCCAGTGAGAAAATGCATTCTTGAATTTCTTGACACTGGGCCGTTGGACACGATTAGGAGCCAATAAGGTTTTAATTCGAAAATCATGTTTTTTTTTTTAATGCTCAGCTGACAGCTACGCTTGCCGGGATTTGTTCGTAGATGGGCGACCATCTTTACATACAGAGATTCCTCCGTGCCTCAGAAATCACGTTAAGCCGTTGATCCCGGCTGTCATTTTTGCATCTTTGACAGTCGTTACGGGTCGCCAGAAGCCCGCAAGTCAGACAACCAGTCTTACCAAGAGGTATTGTATTACCCAGTAACTACTGGGTTGTGGAGGTCAGATAGGCAGTCGCTCCATGTAAAATACTGGTATTCAGCTGCATCTGGTTAGACTGGAAGCCGACCTCAACATAGTTGGGAAAAGGCTAGGCAGATTGAACTAACAGATGTCCGGGCCGCATTCGCTCATCGCCCGTAGTGTAGGAAATATGTTGGTAAAGTTATCCAATTGGTTTGCTCTATGCTTCACAAACTTTAGGTTTGATTTTACATTAATAACATCACGCCTATAATCCCCGAAGGGATAAGCAGAGGTGTACCTATAGTAAACCCACGTTTCGCATGTTAAGTCCCATGTAATAGGAGCGAGCGTAATGCTATCAACCGGGCACAAATACTGAGAGATTTTTTTGTGGTGAATCTTGTAGGAGGCTGTTGCATGTAATATGATAATGATATGTTAGTACTCACATTATTAAAGGTTTTTATTAAAGATGTCCATGCCTATCCAAAAAAATATTTTATAAACAATATATTTTTTTGTTTTTCGAGACATCGCCAAGTGGGTCGAGTCTTGGGCTGGCCTATTTTTCGGTCAAAGAATCAGTTTTGCCGTACAACGTGGCAATGCTGCCAGCCTTTAGGGAACTTTTCCCTGTTTTTGATGCCCTTTGATTTATTTTTGTTAATTTTTTTCCCTCCTTTTTATATACTTCTACATAGTTATGATTAATATTTAAAGTATTTTTAGGTTTTTAAATATTATGTGAACAAGATACAATATAAGTGGCTACTGATAAAATTTTTAATTTCTGGCTTCAAACTTTACCCAAATCACAAATTATGTCACAAACAGTTTCTGATTTGTGTAACGTTCAGAAGTGACGTGTATTAATAAAATATTCATTGTTTTATTATATTAATGTGCATATATCTTTAAGAATCCTACTAAGTCTTAAATACTCATTTCAGAATTACGCATACACAACTCAGATGTTTGCTTCGCCAACTCGTATCCGGTGCAACGCATACATCTCGTAGATATCTACAGGAACAAACGAGGAACATGCAGTATATATATAGGAACATACATATTATCGTCCGAAACATACGACTATGCATAGCCAAGTCCTGCAAACTTGTGCTAAATTGAAAAGTACTCTCATTTCATTACCAAATGCTTCATATTTCAGCAACATTGTAGGTTATAAAGGATTAGCATGTTACCTTATCAAAAACTTTCAATAAACTAGTTGAAATGTTAATTTCTTCACACTAATATTATAAAGGCGAAAGTTTGTGAGTGTGTGTTTGTATGTTTGGTACTTCTCCACGCAAAAATTGCTGAACGGATCTGGAAGGAATTTGACACAGTGATAGATTATAACCTAAAATGACACATAGGATACTTTTTATCCCGTTAAACGAGACCAATCTTTACTATGCATTTAATTATTCACAATTACAAATAAAAGTGTCCATGAAATCCTCCGTTTAATTATGTTATCGAGTATCTAGTCTTCACGTCAGGGAAATCAGTTGGAACTTTAGGCCAACGAAGGCCCATAAAGGTTTAACTGTATGACTTTAAATATATCTTTAGCATACAACTGCAGAGTCTCATGCTCTAAGAAAGGGGCTAAGGATGGAGGTGACGGTGATGGTTCCCACCCTCAAAAAAAAAGGAATATTAATGAAACATTCATTTTCTGATGACGACATCCCACTTGCCTTACATCGTTTGCCGCCCAAAACCCCATGTGGTGTCTTGGTCTTATTAGTTGCTCCAAAGCTACTAGACTGTCTGAAGTATTTGGTCTTAATAATTGACATGGTAAACAACTGAATATTGTGCGTACAAACTTTCATTTGCAATTTGAATGTTTGGGGGACCATATTTTTAAAATACAATGTTAAGGTCGGTCTTGGGATAAATTTATTCCGATTACGACCCTTGTTTTTTGTCTGACACGCACTTGACCAGTTTATTTGGACTATGTTAAGTATGTAGTAAGGTCGCCAATAAGTTTTTTTTATTTTTTTATTTATCATTTATACAAATTATCACAGGATTCAAATTAAATAGCAACCAAAAACCACTAAGGTTTAAACTTGTGCTATCATGAACTCATTACATTACAATACATTTACATTTTTTCTATCTTAATATATACGTACATACAATGATGCATTTCAAGTACGCGTTATTGCCGATACAATTAATATAATATTCAGTTCCATTCTCCAGTTACAGTCATCCCTATAAAATAATTAAAAATATTGTTTTAGTTTACATTTGACATTTTTATGTGTAATACATTTGTTTAGTTCTGAAGGTAGACCGTTAATAAGTCTCAGTATAATGTAACCGGTAGTTCGCTCGCCATACGTATTGTTGGCGCACTGTGTACGAAGCCTATTCTCAGAAACTGCCCGAGTGCATACAGGATGTTCGATTTTGTTTCTTAGGGATTCATTGAAAAATTGTTCTTTTAGTAACAAAAATTGTTTTTGTATATGAACTGGTAGGACATTACAGTGTTTAAAGAGGCCATTTATATCGTCGTGAAATTGGTTTCTAATTTTAGGAGATACTAAGGTTTTTAAAATTCGAAGTTGAAGTTTAAAAATACTATCAAGGTAGGTTTTATAAGTACGACCATAACTACTAAGGCCATACTGGATGTAAGATTCAGCCATTGCGTAATAAAGCATTATCTTCACTTTGAAAGGCAGGCGGTTTTTTAATATGGTCATAATAGCGAGAAATTGCCGAAGTTTATCGCAAACACGTTCTATGTGACAACTCCAGTTGAACTTACTGTCAATTACTCCAAGATATGTTTGTTTACTGACAACATCTATTTGTGGACAATTACAATTAATCGCATTGACCGTATGCAAGCAGTCATGGTCGTGGGCTATTAAGTTCCGAGAGTGCAGTTTTCTAATGTATGGAGATTTAATAACCAGTAGTTTAGTTTTGCTTGCATTAAGTACTAAGCCAGCATCGTGACACCACCTTGTTAGAGCATCCAGGTCGAGTTGTAAGCGTTCGCATGCTATTTGAGGATTTCTATTAGCAATAACAAGGCAAGTGTCATCCGCAAACTGATAGCATTTACTGTTCGTGATGCAGTTACTCATATCATTTACATACGACAAAAAATGGCTAATACTGAGCCCTGGGCTGTTCCCTGAGTTATAGCCATACGATCACTACAGATGCTATCAATTTTAACAGTAAAGGTACGATTTTTAAGATAATTTTTACACCAGTTCAGTAATGAACCACGTACTCCACAGTCGTCTAATTTATCAACTAGCTGATTATGAATTAATGTGTCAAAAGCACGTGAGAAGTCAATAAAGAGAGCAAGAACATATTTTTTATCATTTAGGTGCTTATTGACTTCATCGGTGAAGTTTGACAAGAGGTTCGTGGTGCTTTTGCCGGCCTGGAAGCCAAATTGGTACCGGTCAATTACGTCATGCTGCCTATAAAATGCGTGAATTTGTTCACAAACATATTTTTCTACTATTTTATCAATAGATGAGAGCAATGTTATTGGACGATAGTTTGAATAATCGTTTTTTTTACCCCGTTTATGGACTGGCCTTATGCAACCCACCTTTAGATCATCTGGGTATAGACCACTTTCAATACTTCGATTAATTAAGTCAGCAATAGGGTTGGATATGCAGTCACCTATCATTTTAATATCGGAAACTTTAATATTGTCTGGACCTGGGGCTTTTCTTGAGTTTAGTTGTTTAATGATTTTATGTACGCTGCTAGCCGAGGCTTTTTTAAACAGCATACTAGAATCCAGGGGTATACGTGTTGCTTCTGGGTAGTAGAGATGGCTCAGTGTTCTCAAAGCTAACTATCTAACCTTTAACTAGAAAAATAACCCAGGCATTATCACTAAAAGCCACATTTATCCACTGTTGAAATATCAAATTATGATTCAAAACACTAGAAAAAGTAATTGTCTCTCATAAGTCACAGTTGAGCTAATACAATATAGTTTAAGTAATTGTCTCTCATAAGTCACAGTTGAGCTAATACAATATAGTTTAAGTACTTAATTGTCTCTCATAAGTCACAGTTGAGCTAATACAATATAGTTTAAGTAATTGTCTCTCATAAGTCACAGTTGAGCTAATACAATATAGTTTAAGTAATTGACTCTCATAAGTCACAGTTGAGCTAATACAATATAGTTTAAGAAAGAATTTTACAATCAACTGTGAAAAATAGAAGAATAAAACCAAATCCACAAATAAACCAAGATCCTCTTTAAATGTCTATACTTAGACCGTGTGTATAACCTTGCAGCGAGGTAGCATACGAAAGGCCAGGTCGTTTGCAATTTGATTGAATTCTTTAGCGCTGTTACGAAACGCCCCAGTTCAAGGTCATCGGTCGCTGAAACTTGTTAGCTATGTACGAGGTATTAAAGTACGTTTTCCAAGAAAAGGCTTTTATTTTAATCTAGTATTTAAATAGAGAAGTGGACTCATAAAAGCTGCAATGCAAATACCTCTTTTCATACAGGAATGGAAGGAGAATTGATCATCACGCTTACTGGCTGTATACAATTCTATAGTTTGAAATCACAGAATAAATTAAAACGTTTTCTCAACTTATATAGTGGGGGGGGGGGGGATTTTATCTAGCAATGAGCTGGTATAAAACAATAATTGTCCATAAAGAAATTTAAAAAAAACAAGCCTCTTTTAGGTACTACCAAAGAACATAAAAAAAAAACTTCCATAACTAGTCAACAACTCCAAAATTAGCCCTAACATCTAGAATATAGATCATGCTAATAATAAATTGATTGATAACCGTCTATAAAGCAGCGGAGGATCAGCAAGCTTCGTGTGTCAATAAAAACGGCGGCACGCGACCCCTGAACCAACATGGCCGACGCGGCCATGACGGGTCACGCAACCACATGAGATTTGTTTCATAATCATTTGATAAGTCTGTGTGAGTTATTATTGTGAATAGTAATGTTGTAATGAGCTTTAATTTTGTTTTTGTTTGTTGGGGAAAAAATAAGACGGCCCTTTATTCTGTAGGTGGCCTAAAAGTGCTTGATAAAAGTGGTTAGCGAGGTATCCTCAATTAGGTATTTGAAACCGTAGTTATTTTACGTTACGTTACTTTTTATGAATTGTCAAAACGCGGAATTTGTACGTGATTTGTATAACAATGCGACGTCACAATTTTTTAGAATCAAATGCATCACTTATTAGCATTGAATGAAATTTAACAATTATACCTTCACATAATATTTATTTTCTGTACGGTGATGTAAGTTTTTATGACGAGCGGTCTTTATTCTATGAGATTTCATATTTTATTTTTGACCGTTTCAAATATTATATTCCATATTTCTTCGCGCGCTACAGTAAAAGCAAAACCTGTGGATTTTCTAAATAGTAGTTGGTAAGTCTATTTGGGTAAGTACACAGGCCAGCACATCAAGCTACCCATATCTGTCAAATTTGTGTAATAGTATTTCAACTTTATTGCAAAGACATAACGTTCATTTTCAATTGGGAATATTTGACAGTTTAGGGTTTAGCTTGATGTGCTGGCATCAGTACATCTCAGTAGTTATTCAGCATTTTTTCGTGATTTGTTAGCTTCCCTCATCTAAATATGTACTAAATCTTTTGGTCGTGGCGGACCGAACCCGTTCCACGTTCGCTGCCAATGACAATTGTGTTAATGTTAATAAATGAATCACAATTAATTCTGATTTTGTTTCTCTCTGCTAGATTAGCGTGGACGGTTGCAATTTCCATTCCTCCCCTTATCAGCAATTTCAGGCCTTTTTATACCCCATCATCCAAATATATTTAAATTAAGCAATCCAAAGGAGTTAATATAACCAATTACTGTTCGCATTTCACGCACAGCATAAATCATTTACAAATGTCACACGATCCGATTTAAACCTTAACACGTTTTAATAAAGTTAAATTTTGTACGGCTGGTGTTCGCGTTTCGATTATCGCGGTCAAAGTGACAGATTAATCATTTTGGTTTTTTTTTCGGTGTCGAGGGTCACGGCTGATTGGTGATTGTTTTCAGCCTGTTTCCTGAACATTTGATTCTTCAAAAATGTTATAGCGAAATGCCTTTGTATTCAAAATATTTTTGTAAAAAATTATGATATGTCATATCAATTTAATTGTAACGTTACTAATTGAAGTTAGAACGGATTTTTTTTCAGTCAATGGGTATAGGTATGTACGTATACATCATTATCTTGTCAATAAAGCAAGAAATACAAGAACTAGAGGTCCTAAGTTCGATTACCAGGTCAGGCAGTGTTATTGGGCTTTTCGATCTGGAATTGCTAGGTTTACCTCTGCCAAACCCATTGCGGAAACAAGTCGTGATGTTATGTTATGAAACCACACTAAAATAGAGCGGTGACATTTTACTCATCGAACATTTACGAATCAACTGTACTCAACTTGCAAATAAAACAAGAAATATGTGAAAAATAATAAAATTGATTAATTAGGTTATAAAGAAACTATGTACTGACGCCACCACATCAAGCGAACCCTAACTGTCAAATTTTCCCAATCGAAAATGAACCTTATAGTCTTTGCAATAAAGTTGAAATACTGTCATACTAATTTAACAGATTCGGGTAACTGGATGTGCTGATCTCTGTACTACATTATCTTTAGCTGAAAGACGGAGTCTTCGTAATATGACACCTAATTACGCTTACTTTCAAATAAAGAACGCGCACATAACATCATAAATACCAGCCAGTCTTCTTCTTTTCATATGGCTAGTGACTAACCTGGTGTCAGAGTTTTTATGCTGCCCATTGGCCTCTGACTTAGCAGCCAGTAAAAGACAAATAATAATTCAGACGGAAGGAAATATTCAAAGATCCAAGCTATTATTATTAATCATAGCAATTACAAACGCCTGCTCCTAATTATAGGGCATCTTCCACGAACAGGGACATAGGACCAATTTTATGTAATGCTTCCCCGTAATCATTATGTATCTAATGAGTTCCCACAAATTAGTTTGTCACAAAATCGATATCTCCGAACCGACTGATTATGTAACAAAATCCACAATTATATTGCCATTCACGAATAAACACTATCCCACGCCATATCACAGCTTAAAACTTTAAACTAAAGTTTAGAATCCCGTGGAGTAATCTAAGTTACCCCGCAGCTGGTAATAAATTTAAATAATTTAAATTTGTTGTAAGAGAAACTGTAACAAAGCGGTTGTTTCAAAAATATCATATTTCGTTGTTACTAGAACGGTTTGTTACTGCTGTAGCCTGGATTCTGTTTAAAACTCTTTATTTGAAACAAGCATTCATTTTACAATTTCATTTGAGTTTAAACGAAATATGTATGAAAAACTACAATGTGATCAACACACGTTGATTTACTAACCAGCAAGGCTTCAAACAAATATAATCAAAAGTCATTTATTCAAACTAGTCTGGAAATCAGCACTTTTGAAGGTCAAAGTTACATAAGACAGTCCCCCAAAAACGCCTACCTTTCACCACTTCCTAGTGCTTTAGCTGATAAGAAGAAGTGCCGCAACAAAATCACCAGCCGATAACCATTTACCAAAATCTGCCATGCCACAAGGATAACCATTTACCAAAATATGTCATGCCATGACGCACTGCAATGACGCTTATTCGGTATATCCATCAATCTAGCAGTAAATGTACGTGAACGAATTAAGACCACACCAACAGACCAACGGGCTTCCATCTAACTCAGAACTAATCCAAGCCCTGACCAAAATCAAATCCTGGCTCCGCCTATAGCAAATAGGTTAGACCATAATTCGCTTAAGGGATATGTAGGTTGTGTTATTCAGCATTAATATACTGGAGGTATTCCAGATTTACTGAATTGAGATATATCGAGGTCACCGGGACGCCATGGTTGCCATCTGTCTCTGTATACATATGTACAATTTATATGATATACATGTAAATTGTACATATATACATACCATATATTATTTCCTAGATATGTTTATTCGTGCAGAAGGATTAAGGCGCTCTTATTCATGTTTATTCATTTTACTTCTCGGATAGATTAGATCTTAAGGATTTGCATTGAGATTGTATTTCATCTTAGCATTCTTTATTTGTCTAGCCCGTTGCCAACTATTTTTGGGGTCGGCTTCCAGTCTAAGCGGATGCATCTGAATACCAGTATTTTCATGGAGCGACTGCCTATCTGACCTCCACAACCAAGTTACTGCGTAACTTAAAACGGCTTGTTAATACTAGTTGTCAGACTTTCGGGCTTCGGACGCTCCTTAACGACTGTAACGCCACAAACTTCTTTCTTTTCTTTTTCGTGTGGTTAGTGACTAACCTGGTGTTAGAGTTATTATGCTGCCCATGGGCCTCTGACTTAGCTTCACATGCTGGTGAGAAATATCTCTGAGACATGCTGGTTTCCTCACGAAAGAATCGTGAGGAAACCGGCTTATCTTGTCCGTCACCGATTTTTAAGCAAGTGATAATTCTTCAATACACATAATAATTATGAGTCCAAAAAGTCAGAGGTAACGCTAAAATAAAAAAAGAACATGACAATATTATGTGAGCCCATTAACATCTGCTGCTGCACATGATCCTCCCATGGAGCGCGTTTATGGGCACTTGTACCATATTGCCACACTATTGGGGATATTACATAATACCATCAGGAAAATTAATAATAGTAATAATATCCTTGGACATTTCACACAAAGCCATGTCGTCCCAAGCTAAGCAGCCTAATGCTTGTGTTATGGTAACGAGATGGCTGATAAACTACTTATACACATTGTTTTTTTTGTAAATACATACATATTATAGATAGAAAACACCCAGACCCGGAACAAATACTTGCAGGTCGTGCAATTATTTGTTCCGACGATCAATCGCTCAACCACTGCACCAACCGTGTCGTCAAAAAAAATTGCTTTAACAATTAAGCTTGGAACACTTGTGGAGGTCACAAAATGTTGTTATACGCAGACAAAAGAATAAAGCTTCCCATTCTCTTAAAATTTTATCTATCACTCGCCTTTTACCCACTACAAAAGAGATAATAAACTGCTGACTAAATAGGGTAAAAGTTACTCCCATTTACCCAAAAAAATCTAGGTTACTCAAGCTGACCCTAAGCTTCCAGACTAAATGTTCCGTTGACCCCTTTACAAAAAGACTTTATGTATTCTCGTGAACCAACGATTTGGCACAATAAATAATGGTTCGTTCTTTGAAGCAAATAGACGTGGAAACGGGCCGATACCGGGAGTGAATGATACATGAACCGTTTGAGTGAATGATAATGTGTGAGAAAAGGCGTGTACAGACGCCAGCTATCCCTAACTGTACAATTTTCTCAATTAAAAATGAGCCTTATGTCTTTGCAATAAAATTGAAATATTATCAAAGAAATTTGACAGATTGTGGTAACTTGATGTGCTGGCCTCTGTACATAGTTTACTGTACCTATAGTGTAGGTATACTTACTTATTGGTTTTAATGGTGGTGATTTTGATGGTTTTATTGTTTATGCAGTGAAAAATTTAAATTTAACTTAAGGCCAATAGGTGAGTTTCCCAAGAATTATAAGTAAGACAAAGAGACACTACTAAAATCTTGTTTAAAATAATAAAAAAGGCATGGAATAGAACGCTTGCTATAATGAGAAATTAGTCTTTAGATGCGCATCGAAATGTGTATATTGCAGCTACTTTATAGAACTAACCTACTTTTGTAAGTAAAAGAAAACAATTTCCCTACTTTGGCACTAGGTCATTTCAAAATACGAAACAACCCAAAGTAATAATTAGCCCTAATTTCAGTAATGGCGGACGGAATCGACTACTCGCTCACTAGAGCTCACTCGGAAACTCGGTACAGCATAATCGACTACCCCCGAGTTTAACGGCCAGTACATTTGTACCAGAGGTCGTAACCCACAGTTTTACGTCAAAACAGAGATAGGACCGGGCAAAATATACCTTTTTTAAAATTAAAATGTAAGTGGCCCGCTTCAGAGATTTATGATGTTTGTCCTCCACGACTGTAAATGTTGTGACGTTGCCACAGCTAAAAAATATTTTAAAATGTATTTTTAATGATTTTGCTGCAGCAATGGTTGTTTTATCTAACGCCGAATAAATTAGATAAGTGGAGCGGTTCAAAAAATTTAAACGGATTAAATGTTGCCATCGTATAAATTTAAGTAGGGAAACACAAATTGGTTGGATTAAAGGTTATTTTATACTCAGTCAGTTTAGTCGATCCATTGCGATTTAATTGAGTAGCTGTCGGTGTGCACTCTATTTAGTAAGTTACGTCACAAATAAAGCCGAACCTAATTGATATGGACAAATGATTTGCATTTTAAAACAACATTTTAATTTAATCGTTTACACAAACGAGCAGATAATAAATATGGATGGCAACAGTACCAGCTGTCAGTATATTATTTTATGAGGCGATGTGGTTATGAGTTGATTCTGACAGCGTATGTATGAAAAATTAAAACCAAAAAAAAAAACGCCATTACTTTTTTGTTTTTTTTTCTTTATTTTTAATATCGTTTTACAAAAAGCAACCATGGTTACCATGATCAGATTCATGTCCTCATTGTTCAGTTTTGAAAAAACAAAGCTAGGAAATAATTATACTAAACCAAAACTATGAAAACCCAGTGCATTTGTTGTTTTAAAATATGGCCAACCCCAAACTGGACCCCAAAGTGCCTTTAGAAAGTTTTAGATGTAAAATAAAGCAATGTTCTCACCGTTATACTTTATGACTACGGCTCACGGCTTATTTATGGTACTTGTATGTTACAAAAAACAGGATAACCAGAAAAAACAAAAGTTTGACCTGTTTGGAACATTTTCAAATTCCGTATAGAAATATCATACACAGATTCTGACGTGGGTAGCATTGTAACTGATTGAATAATTATAGCTAAAACTCTTTGGAGATTTACTTTCAATGCCAAGACGGCATTACAACCCTCAACTTCGGTGAAAACTGCAAAATGCGTCATAAAAATATTATCAGAGAACGAACCTCCTAAAAGCCGCTAGTCATTCACTTCCAAAAATTCACATTTACAACCGTAAAACAAAGGAGCTGCCATCAAAATCCTATAAAAATAGAAGTTGAAATCGTCGAGAACGCATAAAATTCTTTACACGGAGCTCGCTTCACACATTCCTCAAGGCCGCGTGTGGCTAACGTCGAGCGTCGAATCGAGGAATCGTCTCACTTGAAGTGGTTTTTATTATTACGAATATCAAAAGTCTTAGTATTGGTCGATAACGTTGTTGTGGCGACAGTAGTTATTTAATATAGTGATAATAATTATAAGCTAAACGTGTACTGTCTTAATACATAATCAATCAGCCTATAATGTTCCCACTGATGAGACACAGGCTTCTTCTCTAAGAGAGGGAGTGGGCCATAATCAACCAGTTCGGGTTGGTGAATAATTGACTGTCTCAATACACAACTATAATGAACGGTCGTAAAGAATTGTTATCATAACCATCATTATCATAACAAAGCTGGCTGGATGGCTCACTTCCTATCGGACTACCCTGAGAAGAAATGGCGAAACAAACTCCAGTATAAAAGTCTCTTTTAAAGTCCAGACATAATCTTGATCAAATCATGTGAACACCATGTAGATCCATGTCTGAAATGGTCTGAGGAAAGAACCACACATTTAAACTGTATGGTATGACTTTAAAAGATACTACCTTTTGGAAGGGGCGATTAGAATCAATCCTATTTCTTGTTCATTTTGACGTTCAAAAGTGCCATTCTTGTGCCTATTTGAAATAAATGTTTTGACTTTGATAATACTAACTTCTCGTTGCAATCAAATTATAGTTGTATCTTTATTGAACAATTTCTATTGTAAGAAGGTGGTGGTCAATCATTCTCTGAAAGCCCCACTTTCTCAAAGGAGATTGTTCTACGCCCATACATTGTTCGCCCTGGAGCCAACAGCATAGAAAAAATCATTTTCTATTTGTAAACTGCCCTTAGAAGCCCAAAATAACAACGTTTCTTGACGGACACTTTAGAGAAAAGATTTATTTACAGAAAAGGAACAGATTTTGAGGTTATTTTTAATAAAAGAAAACTTAAGTAATTCCTTCTAAAATCGCTATTTCTGTTTTCTACAAGGCATTAAACTTCAAATACAGTAAAATATTACCGTAAATACAGTTGTATTATGCCTTTTAGGTACAGTTATTATTTATTGGTTGAAGTTTACTTTAAGCGAAGTCCGTTCCGTCCGTTGTCAAAATGCTAAGGTGTCGTTTAAGCAGATCACAGAATCAGTTATTCGAAGCCAGGTCACGTTGAAAGCAATCCAAATTGTAGTCCGTTAAACAGAAACAAAATCAAAAACGCCAAAAGAAATCGCCAAATAGGTAGATATTCACAACAACACAACACAGCCACAGGCACCGACTGACGTAGTGACGTAGAGATGCTCTCTTGAAGATCAATCATTGTGTATCGATTATCAATGACCACTTATTTAATCTGTGGTTTTAATTTAGTAGACCAAAATGACAGATCAATGTGTCAAATGTAAATTAATTTGTAAATTAAATTGTTCCGTTTCAAACATAAACACGTTGTTGCTATGATTCTACTCCAATTAAATTAATGCTAAAATAAAATGTTTTGTTCCCAACGAACAATGTGTAACGTTTTAGTTTGCGACATTTAAAAATAGAGTTTAATTAGGTACTTAAAAAGTAAAAATATGGCTATTGAAGTCGTGAAATGGTTATGAGAACAATTCACTAGAGTTGCGCCGTAAATGACATTTCAATCGTTAAATGAGAGATTTTCTGACAAGTGGAAAAACATAGTTCAATAGATGGCGTGGGTAAAAAATACGTCTTTGTTTTACTGGCTACTGATAACAAAAATAAGATCCGTAAATAAGAAAGCTTATTTGATGTCAAAAACCTGAGACAGTGACGTATTTTTTACCAACGCCTCTTTTGAACTAATATTTTCTCACTTGTGAGAAAATCCCTCATTCGACTAGTAAGTACATTTTGTGAGTTTCTTTTGTTCATTATATTTTCATCATAATCGTGCTAGGCCATATTCATCATAAGTTCCATTAAAATGTTCACGGAACTAATTCCATGAAATAAATATGCATGAAAAACTTTTATGTTGCACATTTTCAATGTTTTGGAAGTGATAAATATCGAACATCCATTATTTATCACTAGATATTATGGACATCGTCGTCGATATCGATATTTATGTAATATGAGCGAGAGCGACACTGTCAAATCTTTTGTGACATTCACATTGACAATTCCTTGAAAGATGGCGAGTTCAGTTGGTAATAAAATCAATGAGGTCACTTTTAAAAACCTATTAAGAATTAAACAGTGTCCGCTTGAATTTATTATTTTTAAAAAGCATATTAAAATATAATTAAAATTAACGTACACGTCAAATGTTTGTTGGTTATAGGGCGGTCTAGAACAATCTCCTTTATTGCTCAAGGTCAAGGCTACAAAAGAACTTTTGACTGGAGAAAACACAAAACATATGAAAAAAATTACAAACAGAAATACCGCATAATCTAATCAAATATTCACAATTGACTACAAAAACAGCGCAACGTTACCAATAAAGATAGAAATTGAAATGGTTGTTCGCATATAAAATTCATAAAATTATTCGATAAACATCCCCTAAGTGAGGTTGCCACTAAATCTGGGCACCATGTGGTGGAGTGGCTGAGTAATGCGGGGCACGTGAGGACACATACTAGTGGGTTTTCGGTACTTAAAGTGCTTTAATGTGTTAATTTAGAGATTATTTTAATTTTAGCGATAGTACAGCTGAGAAAAATTACAAATAATAGTGGAATAAGAAAAAACTTCATATTGAAGGTCTCAGAAAAGAAAAAGTTATAAAGGAAAATAATAGTAGATACAAATTGGTCACGTCTAATTAAAAAACAATACACAATAAATTATAGGAAAATTAAAAATCAACAGCAAAAAAAAGTAACGTCGAATAATTGACGAAAGAAAAGTTGTAGAAAAAGGAGAAAAGACTGAAAGAGAGACGAATCTATTTTGCCCGAGGCGAGACCTCTTGTTATTTTAAGCTTCCTAATCCATCTTTATTACTGGACCCCTTAAACATGCAGCAGAAAATTAAATCAACCATCTACCATAAAGATCGACGTTGGGCAAGTGAAATTTATACGAAACGAATATTATATTAAATGTTTGAGATAAACAAGAAAAACGTCAAAAAATACACAAAGGGAATTCATAACGATCTGCTTTACAAAGACAACGAAGATTAAGCATTGTGTTGTGTACATCAACTACGTTTCCAACGTATTTTAACGAATACGCCTTCTAAATGGATTTTGTCAGGAATCATACCCTTTTTTTGAATGTGGGTTGTCTATAACGAATCATCAATCAATTTATATGATCCAAAACAAGAAATTCAAAACCTTCCATTTCTGGTGTCACTATTAATAACAATAATACCAGCCTATTATTGTCCTACTACAGGGAAAAGGTCTGTTCTCATACAGAAAAGGCAGGAGCTTTAATCACCACGCTTCTTAGAGGCGGATTGGCGATTTCAAACTTAATGTGTTTAATAGTAAGTCCAAGTTTTTCCTTCACCGATGTTCACGGACGTCACAGGACATGTAAACTAAGTGAGGTAAAGAATGAGCTGACCCGGATTTGAACCCACTTCGTGCATGAGTAGCAATGACTTAGCCACTGTACCATCACGACATCCGTGACACTATTGCTCAATTTAAAGTCTTTACATTTTACTACTAGTACTAGCACTAGTTTCTAAGCCGTGTGTATACAACAAGTGGACTATTCCATGAGTGCGAAATAAATGATTTTATTTATGTATTTATTATTTATTAAATAACATTATAACAATACAAGCCTCTTTCAAGAAAAAAACAAAGACACAAATCAGAGAGAAAAATAAAACACGAAAAAGGAAGTAAAGACCAATCACAAACGAAACACGCAACACAAGGACCAATCGCAGCTCACAATAAAATGAAATGACAAGCACATAATGTGTAAGGACCAATCATGTTGATAACCGCTCGTTACAGGAGCCCGTCATTACTGATCTAACAAATCATACAGACTTGTGGTCACAAATCATGGGCCACAATGCTCTTAAATTGGAGGAAACCTTGTCTTTTGTGTAGTGGGGTAGGGAGCCATGTTTTTGTGGTTTATGTAGTTGAAAAGTAAAGTAAAGTTGCTATAAAGAAGGAATTTTCTTGTTCTAGTTTAGTTTAGATATACATAAACTTAATTTCGTTGTTGTTGTTCTGTCTAATCTGGGGCCAAAAGCCAAGACAAAAGGTCCTTCAGGCAACAAAGCTGGCAAGTGAGTAGTTTTTCATTAACAGATAACTACACCTTGCGGCCCATCATTAAAGGAGAAACAATAAGCGGTCTTTTAAAAATTGCTACGAAATGTTTACAAGTCCAATGGCGCATGAAACCACTTAATTCTTTAAAAAATATTTCTAAAACCATGAAACGCCGCTCTATATTAGGTAAACAAACCATCTTCTGGCATTTTTATTTGTTCTAAAAATATGGTAAACAACAACGCAGTCCTTTTCTGTGGTCTGTGTACCCCGACATAATAACAAAACCTGTTTTTCTCCCACAAATCACGAAAACAACAATGCACCGAAATTCTGTGAGAAAGGAGGACCTTGTCTTTTGTTCAGGGGCTACAAATTATGTTTAATGTTTCGTGGCAACACCAATGGTGATAAATGCGAACTTAAACGGGCAACACTGAAAAAAATAATATAATTTGAGATTCTCCTTAAATTGAAGTATTAAGCTCCTGGAGTAAGGCTTCGCCTGGGTTGCTTATTACTTTCAAGCTAAGCCAACAGCATTGTCTTTGCATGTCTCAGCTTGAAAAATATGGATTCTAGTTTAATTAATGGAATATTAGACTTTTAATCTTTATCTCGAAGCTCTACAGATTTACAGAGTGAACATATCAATATTGCTGTCCCCGCAAGGTTCTATATTGATATTTTACTTTGTTATACCATCCTTGTATTACAAATGGATTGCAATAAAGAATTGAGTATTGAGAGCAAACCCACAAGGGACATTCACATATAATAGCAGCCGCACTTTTCATTGTGTTGATGGATGACTGGCTTAGTTGCCAACCCAATTACAAAACAAAGAAACCATTTCGAAATGGTACTTGAATCCGACCACTCAGTCAAATCCAAATATAGTTTCAAAAGGACCAATTTGTAGTTGGTCCCAAAAACTAGTAAATTGATTTAGAAGGGTTTATTGTTTGATGTAAGGGCCTAACTTACAACAAATCATACAGCCTTCCGACCACAAATCATGGAGCAACAATGCGTCGAAATCCGCGAGAGGCTTTTGTTTGCGGGCTGAATTGAGGCCAATGTTGGCCGTGTGAGTTCGCCAAGGCGCGTGATTGTTATAACTTGGTTTTGTATAAGTTAAACCTATAAACTCTATGTATAGAATACTCTATTGGATGACTGGTTTATGAAAATGACCTAAAATGTCACGATTTCGTTTTGTTGATGAGTTTAATGATTAAAAAAAATATTTTATATACACATTTGTTACGGTTTATTTGTTATATTTTATATACACATTTGGCGAATTGAATTTTGATCAACATAGAACCTATCACTGACCTGCTGATAAATACGAATATTTCCATTCAAACCAATCATTCATATTTATGAAAAAAAAATTGACTATTTCATATGCAAGTTGATGATAATTATGTTCTCATTTATACCCTAAAGTTATGAGATACCAAAAAAAAACACCTTATATAAGAAAACTCACTAATATCATTATAGCTTCAAGCATATTATCTTGTTGACATCTCAACAAGGGATACTGTGTTTGAAAATAGAATTCCTATAAATTTCAATTTGCTTGTCCAACTATCTATGATTCGACAAAATTTACTGCTTCTTGGTTGTATGACCAAACTCAAAAACAAATCACACAGTCTCTTATCCACAAATCAAGTCCAACAATGCGCTAAACTCGAGGGAGACCATTGTTTATAGGAGAAAGTTTGGCGCCAAGGTTGGCTGTTGGCGTACGATGGTTATTGTCTAAAACGCTGCCGTCATATTTCATATTAAGTGTTTACAGTTAAGACCTTAGGCTGTAGAAACTATTAATCATACAAACGGATCCAACGTAAAAGGAGAATGTATAATTTACAGCGAAGAAGTTCGACAAAAATATAATATTGTCATCATTCGCCTGTTCTTATCCATATTTATTTGGGGTCGACGCATCATGTTTTTCTTCTAGACTTCTATATTAGGCGTCAGTTTGATAGCCACCCCCTTTCCAGCCTATCATCCATGTAATAATTATACCGAAATTATAACATAATCTGCAGCAACTCTGTACACAGACAACAAAAAGAAACAGCTGTTACACAGCCATAAGTAAAGAATAAAACAGCAAAGTTACGCCTTTTATAACAATACTAGCACTTCGCTCCCGTGGTCTTTCCCGTGGGACCCGTTATTTTTCCCGGGATAAAAATCCTATGTTAGCCTATGTTACTCCTAGAAAACTAAGCTTTCCAACGGTGAAAGAATTTTTTAAATCGGTCCAGTAGTTTCGGAGCCTATTCATTTCAAACAAACAAACAAAAAATCAAATCTTTCCTCTTTATAATATTAGTAACAATATTATAACAAATAAAATAAAACTTAAAACCATGTCCTTACTGTTAAAAACTAACCAACAATATTTTCACTAGTTAAAAACAACAATTGATCTGTACAACAATAGACAATGCACGTGATTCCAAAAAAACCAAATTAGGTATAAAAAAAGGTATGAAACAAGGATGTTGTCTATAGCTAGACAACATCCTTGTTTCATGCCATCCATTCCAATTTTGAATTCAGAACGTTCACTCAAATTAAAACTGCGTTTAACCGAATGTCAATGCACGACTATGCTTTGACATTTGATTGATACGCAGCGGCTTTCATTGATACACGCATTCCAACCGGCATTAAGGGCACTGAATTAATAATCGAATTCAGCTGTTCTATTTCTGAATGTTACTCTGAATTTTGAAACAATTTTACTGTCAGCAAAGGTTATCTAATGAATCACAACGTAACTGTATTGCAAGTAACAAATGCAATTTTAATTCATTCTGGCTAGAAAGAAAGATTTACTATCATGTTTGAACTGCTGCCATGCTAGGATAGAATTAACTGTTATCGAAAAGATACGTATAAAACTGGCAACTTAGAATATTAGTTTGTGAAAGGCCTTTTTTCAGACTAAAATTATAATAAACACTAAATAGATCTACTATTCATGTTTTCTCGCAAAATTAAGAGTTTAGACTTTACAAAATTTGCCTTTTCATATCTATACTATATATATATAATATTATAAAGAGGTATATTATTATCATTAATAATAATATTATAAAGAGGTAAAATTTGTAAGTTTGTATGTAGGGGGTAATCTCCGGAACTAATGATTCAATTTCAAAAAAAAATTCATCGATAAAAAGCTACATTATTCGTGAGTGCTATAGGCTATAAATTATATTTATATCATACATATTAGCCGAGCTATCGCAATTTTTGTCTAGCAAGTCGGAAAGAAATACCTCCGAAAACAGAATTATTTGCATGCGCTGCCTAAACAGTTACAGTATATCGCAATTTTCCGCGGACGAAGTCGCGGGCAGAAGCTAGTACTAAATAATGCGCCACAAAGATTGGTCACCGAGTCCAAACTCACAAGGCCAATTTGGTTCCAAAACTATGATGTACGCCCCAAGTCCTTTGGGAAACCGAACTAATTTTACGGCTGTTTTCCCTGTCACATTGTCTTCATAATGTGCCACAAATCGGGCAGGAAATTACCTCGCATTTGTTGTAATAGCTTGGAGTATGGTTATTTATGAGCAATGGACCGCCTCCTATTTATTTGTACGCAATTCCGGCAATAAATGATTCATCCTTTGTGTGTAATACAAGACAAGCGGAATTTGAGAGTAAAATTGTATTATTGTAATGACAATTCTCTTGAATGGTCTTATAGGTAAACATTAACGAGATTTATTGCAAAATATAACGGAACTACCTTTATTATTTTAACGCACTACCGTTGTAAATTATTACAGAACTAAGTAGGTACTTAAAGCTCGTTATAATGATTCCAAGATTCATGGCGTACATAAAACATCGCGTGTAAAATTAAACTGCACACCATTTAATTTAAATTCAGTTATATGAAACCGAACACGTGAGAGCGCATAATATTAATATTTGTAATTAACGAGTAACACAGAAGTTTTTCAGTCATAACAGCAACTGAAGCAAATAAAAATAACAGACTAACTCTCATTATTCTTGAGATAGAAGAGACATTCTGTTCGCCCTCATATAACACAAAGATTAGTAAGAATAAATCTTGCTCAGTGTAACTGATGAACGAGCTTAGCCTGCCATCGCCACAGCTAGCGAGAAGTTAGAATCAATATCTATCGCTGGTTTTACCGCGATGCGAGGGCAACGGATCAAATGTTATCCTTCGAGAAAGGTTGGAGTGAGATTTGTGTTTTGTTGAGTTTAGATGCAAAGATCTAAAGGTAACATACTGGTTGAGCTGAATATATTATGTCCTACAGATCAGCGTTGTGTAACGGGTCATTGAGCTCCCTAAAATAGGTTTGAGCTACACGATGATTAACGCATGCATGCTCTCTGTTGGGACAGGTATACTCGAAACTGTAATAAATTGACATTACAGTTAAAGAAATTGTTCTTTAATATGCCAGACATAAGCCTGCATTGTTAGACTCACACAAAATCTTTATAATATAATGTTTGGACTTTGAAAGAGACCATGACCTCTGAGTTTGTTTCGGCATTTGTTCTCAGGGATCAGTACGCTCACCTGAACCAATCAAAAAAGAAGATAAAATAAACAAAAGACAACAAAACTAAAACAATTCTTAATAAAAAAAAATATCATAGTATAGGTAAATATTTATTTCAACTATAAAATATAAAGAATCCTATGTAACTATAAAGAATCCCTAATATGGTATTATTGGATTTAATTAAGATGTAAGTTAATTTAAAGCTTCCTCTCTCCTACTATTTCTTGCTGTGCCCGACAGGGTAGATAATGATCTCAATTTTCTACCTTACCACCTAACTACACTTTGTGGAATGCAAATAAAGGGAGAGCATTGCGTACTAAGTAGGCTAGACAATTCCGGCAACATCTAGCTTGATGATGATGAAATATTGACGTGTAAAAGTGTCTTAAAAGAGCTACTTACAGAAATCAACATTTCATTTTGTTTTATTTGTTTCCTACAGACTTAAAAATTACAATTCGTATAAATATTCCCACAAAATGTGTTTCTGCGCCAGATCAATATCTGCAGTCTGTATTAATATCTATCGCTGGTTGAACTCCGATGCGAGGGCAACGAATCAAATATTATCATTCGAGAAAGGGCGGATAGAGATTTCAGTATTGCTGAATTTTTGTATAAGGACCAATAAAAAATAAACGGGTATTTAAAAAAAATATACATTTTACTCGTATTTATTTTGCACTATTGCATACTGGGTCTAACCGAAAGGATATATACATACAAAAGGATATGCTACAGACCACCAAACTGAACAACTTTTACTATGGGACCAACTCCGAAATCGTGAAAAAAAATTCAGCTGTTCCCTACATTTCAACAAGGTACGTGACCAAAAATGTATAGAATAGGTGTTTTTTTTGCGATTTCGGAGTTGGTACCATAGTAAAAGTTGTTCAGCTTGGTGGTCTGTAGCATATGCTTTTTTATTTATATACCCTTTCTGTTACACTTGACTTGTAGAACAGCTAATGCTGTAGCTAATGAAGAGCGAGCGAGCGAGCTCAGTGCCATCGGAGAAGAGGGAAACGGTCGTTGGACCTGCAACTAAGCACAAACTTGCAACACAAATTTGACCTACTTCTAGCTGTTGTATTGATTTGAAACTTTACTTCGGTCCTCGATTTGAGATTGTTGAAGTTTAAAGATTTGCGAAATCTGTTGTGTTTCCTTAGAAGTGTAGCGAAACTACTTGGAGTTGAGGAAGTAGTTCAAGATCAAGCGGTTTCTGAAGATTCTTATTTCGAGATTTGTATAATGACACTTCAACTCATTGACTATTAAAACTCACTCAATATCAAATCTAAGTTGTGTATGAATTAAGAACAAGGTTTGAAGTCCTACATGACTTACTGCCACCAATGAAACTGAACGCGATCAGCACGTCTAGAGCGCTGTCAGTGTCAATATCACATTGAAAATAATGACTACACCACTTACATGTGGTTTATGCGAATACATTGGTGAAATCTGCCCTTGAAAGATTGTTTTAAATAATAAAAATATATTCAACTCATAAAATCGTTTGCATTATTTTGTACAAACGCATAAAATAGTAGTATTACAAACATTCTGATTCATAACCAAATAGTAATAACTGAATGGGCATTTGACAATATTTTCGGTCCATGAAGTATTTTTTTGCTTTAAAGACAGAGGCTTCTTCTCTCAGAAGATATACCTTATTTTTTTAATAATTTACATTTAAGTAAAGAATAATATACTAAGGGAATATACTGCAAAGAAAAATTTAAGTCTACGGCAATAATAAACAAAAATGGTGTGCCTCAGGGAACCATTATCGGCCCATTACTTTTCTTGCTTTATATAAACGATCTTCCGGAAGCTACTCAGCAGAAATGTATTCTTTTTGCTGATGATACTACAATTATAATAAAATGCCAGGATAAAAACGCTTACAAATCGGCTACCGAAAAAGCCCTATCGGATATAGTAAGTTGGATGGAAAGTAATAATTTAAACATAAACATTAGTAAAACAAAATTAATAGAATTTAACTCATATAATACCAAACCATTAACTTTAGATATTTTGTATAAAGACAATAAAGTAGAACAAGCTGATGATCTAAAATTTGTAGGACTTAATGTTGATAAAAATCTAAATTGGAAAAGCCATATAGAGTCAGTTTGCCAGAAACTTGATAGGTTTGTGTTTGCGTTAAAAAAAATGAGACAAAATGTTTCTGTGGAAGCTGCCTTATCGGCTTACCATGGTTATGTGTCATCGGTACTGAACTATGGGTTAATAATGTGGGGAAACTCGACCGACATCGACAGAGTTTTTAAAATTCAAAAACGTTGCATCCGTGTCATCAACAAAGCTTGGTTTCTAGATAGTTGTAAAACTTTATTTCAAAAATGTAAAATTCTTCCAATACCTTGTATGTACATAAAAGAAATCTGCTTCTTTACAAAAAAATACATGCACTACTTCAAACAACGTAGTGAAGTCCTAACTAGACAAAAAAGGGCTAAGTTTCGCAACCTACTATATCAACCACCCTGTCATAAAGATATGTATAAGAAAAATGTGTATAATATGTGTGTGTGTGTGTATAATAAGTTACCAAATGACTTAAAATTATTACAGGGTAACATGTTTAAGACAAAATTGACAGAATGGCTTCTAAAGTATTGTTTTTATAGTATTAAGGATTATATGGACATACAAATTTAAATTTAATGTAAGTAATGAAATAATTATTAAATGAACAATGTAAATGTCAATACGAATAGGAATATAAATTGTGATACATATATTTAATGTTAACTTGCTTAAAATTTGCACGCTTGCTTGCAGGCAGAATACTGTAACACTTAGGTTATAAGATCTTACCTTCAACAACCATGTATTTCTGGCAAATAAACATTTGATTTGATTTGATTTGATTTAAAACCTAGTGCCCGCTTTCGTTTTTAGAGACATCGCCAAGCGGTTGATCCACTCTTCACATGACCAGAGGGCTGGCCTATTTTTTGGTCAAAGTATCACCATTGCCATACAACGCGGCAATGCTGTCAGCCTTTTGGGAATTTTTCTTGTTGACAGCGATGTGGACAAATTTTTTGATGCTCATTGATTATTATACATATTATTATGAATATTTAGCTTTTAAGTGTAAATATGATTAGATTAACATAAAATTTAGTTGCTTTAAATAAAAAACTATAGTGAATTTGACAAAAAAAAACATTTGTGATAAACTATGTATATCAATAAAGACAACAGTACCTATTCTGTACAAACGAACTCGACCCAAAACACAAAATGCTCAGGCGGATACAAGGACCAAATAACACGTTGTATAAACTCACCGCGGAGAGGGGACTGATCTCGCTATGGCCTCATCAGTAATACTCCTTGGCCCAGTTGCTGGCCAATCGAGGTCGCAGTATCCTTTCTCTGCACTTGCTTTTGTAGTTTCAATACAGCTTACTAGTTCTTGTAGCGAAATGGTGTTGGAAGTTGGAAATATAGTTTTGTATTTTGCCAAGAAATTGTATTTTAGTAAGTGTCATTTTATTCTTGAGTCCATTGGGTTTTCAAACAAAAATGGTAAGAACATCCTTGCTCTTTGTCCAAAACAATACAAAACAAAAAATTAATCCAAAAAATAAATTACATTTTGATTATTTACTATTAACACTATTGTTCCTGGGTCAAAAGACCGGATATCAAACTCATACACATACGACTGAGAATAAAGGTGCCCACTAACTGGTATCCAACAGTTTGATATAAATGTACAAAATAAAAAGATTGCAACAGCGGTCCCACTGATGGGATCCAGGCTTCCTTTCTGTAAGAGGAACTAGGCCATAATCTACGCGGACCCAGTGCGTATTGGTACATAGATGTACCGTCGATACGAAAAGTGAGTGTCACCAGAACTATCGATGAAATACAGCCTATAATCGACGTCGATCGAGGCAACGCTTGACGTCGATGTGTCTCAGTTAAGCCGATAATTTATGCCCAACATGACAGGTGGTACTAACTATTGTCGCTTCTAACATGTTGCCGTTCAGATTTATGTGTGTATATATACGTCACTGTTTCATAGTAGAAAACCAGTCAGTTTTTAAATTAAATCTTTATTGTCAAAGTCAAAGTCAAATCATTTATTTCAAATAGGCACAAGTAAGGCACTTTTGAACGTCAAAATGAACAAGAAATAGAATTGATTCTAGTCGCCCCTTCCAAAAGGTAGTTTCGTGTGGAGAAGAATGGGCAAGAAACTCCACCGTTACTCTTTTAAAATGTTTTACAATGTTTTGTATACATGAATTATAACATTATATGTGAAGACAATGCACCCAGAATAAAAACACTACACCACAAAAGGTGAGAAGAAAAACACATATAGTAATGGTAGGTAACTTAAGTATGTCAAAAGTACATGGTGCTCACATATTTACAAACATTCTAAAAGTTAATATATAATAAATCAATCAATGTGTGAGAAGTTATTTCAACATGTTAAAATAGTATTTTATAAATAATAAATTATTACCTAATTTACTTAGCAACCAGTTTGATTTTGTCTAGACACTAGATTGCCCTGTGGAGCAGGACCAGCATGTTTCCAAGCATCCTTATCCTTTATATAATCCTCTAATTTGTAATATGCTTGTTTACAAAGTGTATTTTTAATGTGAGTTTTAAATTTTCTTTCATTTAATTGCAGAATGTCACAAGGTATTTTGTTGTAACATTTAACACAGAACCCCATAAAAGATGTATGTACTTTTGATAATCTAAAAAAGGGTTGATCTATTTTATCTTTATTTCTAGTATTAAAGTTATGCCTATCACTTATTTTGTTAAAAAGATGTCGATTGTTTATAAGGTTTACTTTTGTTACCCATTTCTTAGGCATATCCTCGACCACATTGCAATAAAAATAGTTCGTCAAATTATTTAAATACTTCACCATGAATAAAACTAGAGCACGTAGCAATTGTAATAAACCAAACCATTTCAAACCTATTCAGAATCAAGGCAAAACCATTTACGATTATGACTATTACCCTGCAATACGAAATACCATTTGAAAATCAAAGTCAACTACATAAATAAGGTACCTACGTAACATTGAGCGGATATAACGTACCAATATTATGTGCAAACCCACATAGCTAGCGTCACAATTCGGAAGCAATAACCCCAATAGCTACGCCGTAGACGGCTACGGCGTAGACAGCTACAGCGTAGTTATGTATGCTACGACGATTGGTACATGTGTAGACGAAGTGAATTTTTTTGTGACATGTTCAATTTTTTTGTTTGTTTTAATGTTTAGTTTCGAAAGTGAATTGAAGTAGTACAATAACATTAAGCCTTTATCACTTAAAATAAAGTGAGATTAAAATCGCATAAAAGTCTTTTAGGCTAGCAGTTAATTACTTGGTTCTAAGGAAAATAAAAATTAAATCATTATTCCTTCATTTTGTAAAAGGATAAGCAGAGATACTTTTTTTATTTAGCTGGCTACTTTTTATTTTATTTTATAAAGATACGTTAGTGCAAAAAAAATATAATTTCCTGTAGTACTGAAATTTTGGCAATAATTATGCACCTTTATCAATGCAAAATGTCTATGTGAAATCAACAATATTCTTGATCATGATCATTCTCTTGGCCTATCCCAATTTAAGTCAAGTCGGCGTAATGCATGTCTGTTTCATCCTTCATCAAAATATTTAAATATAAAATACACACATATGGCGTCGAAAAATTCCTTCGCATCCCTGTCGACTGGTAATGTACCCAAGAGACTGGCAGCATTGCCACGCTGTATGGCAATGCTAAGCCTCTAGCCAAGGTAAAATCCAGCCCTTGGGTCACGACGCCATATTTTTGTTAGTTATTAGTTTTATATACTTGTACATAATACCTACATTATATTATATTCTTTTTAGTTTTAGTGTTACATTATAGTATTGTACATATATGTATACCATTTTAATTAATTAATTGTAATATTAGAAAAAAAACACACATTTATAAAATTATATCTGACTAAAACATTCCTACTCCAATAAAACCATAACACAACTGTACCTAGCAATTTCACCTGAGTCCTTTCACCACGCCACCATAAAATGTTTTGACCCTAATAACCTAAACTACTGATCGATTTGTGATAGTAGATTCTACCCCGATACGAATTTAATTTACAAATATAAAGGGCTTTTGACTCAGCACTTTAACCAAATCAAATCATTTATTTGCTTGAATATGGGTAGTTACATGACTTTAACACTTAATGTAACTATGTATTCCTGCTTTTAACCTCTCAAACTATTTTCAAAGTGGGTAACAATAGACCATCTGGGTCAGACTGGGACCCACGACCTTCCATCCGAAAGTGTTTCAGAGCTATTGTTGGAGCCAAATAGTTTGTGATAGTCAGCCGTACATATTTTGTGCTGGATTTAGGCTGAAAAGCCGAGCATAATATTCTGAGATCTAGGCTACGTGAATAACGTAATCAGTTTTGGCTAAAAGAGCACGTGAATTGGTAATTTACGTCTGGATTTATACGGAGAAAAAGAATCTGTTTTATCACATAGGATTATTTAGTAGCCAAAAAAATCTTCTATAGGAACAAGCACACTATAATCTGTCGAAAAACTATAGTTGTAACATGACAATAGCGGTCATTGCTCTTTCTCAAATATCTCTCCGTAGGAACCCTGCCAATTAACTTTGTAAAAAACATGTGGAATATGAGCTCGGATATGGTACCGATTGTCATAACGGCCAATGGCCTGATGGCCAAAAGTCTCAACCAACAACTTTCGAGGCTCTCGTTAGGCGGTTGGATCAAGAGCCAGATTCAGAAGGCAGTTCTCTTCGATACGGCTCGCATTGTGAGGAGGTTCTTTTCTGTACAGCCCTAACCACCGGTAGCTTGGACCCTGCTCCCAACACTGGCGGACCACCATTTTTATATCTTTAAAAGTTTTTTGGTTTTTTATAAAAAAATATTTAATAATGTATGAAATAAGAATGTAAATGAATAAACGATAACTATGGAAGGTTTTTCGATATTGGAATATGTTGAAGATTACGACACATTCATTTCAGTTTTGGAATAGAAAAATGCTATAAAATGTAGGTGAGTATGCCGCCTTTGTCATGCTAAAACGTAACAACTATAATACCAATTCAAATATCCCAACGCATAACTAATTCAAAGGTCCACTACTCACTCGTTTAACTAAACAATCATGTTGTGTCATGTGTGAGATATTTCTCAACAGCATGTGATGCTAAGTCAGAGGCCCATGGGCAGCATTAAAACTCTGACACCAGGTTAGTCACTAACCACACGAAAAGACGGAGAACATGTTTAACTTCAATAGAGAAGATATCAAGAATAAACGTACAATAATAAAGTTGCGCCGCGTTAAGCTAATAAAATCAACCTACTTTTCTCTTTGAACCGTCAAAGAAATCGTTCATAATTATTATAAAAGTGTTCATAAAAAGCGCACGAGCATTATTACGAACAACAGCAAAGCGCCCGCCGCAGCTATTAACTTGTAGCGGCAAGTTTGTCGCCGACACAATGGATTGTTGTACTGCTTTGTGTGCACGCAATGCTTTGGGATGTGGTGCAAGTTAAAAGAGCAGCGAGTATTTATAATCGATATTTTTATTGTATTTATTCATATTCCGCCTTCATTTCCTAAAGAATACAGGAGGGAGGAGCTCGTGGTTAAGTATTAACAGCCGTACGGATCGATCCATCAGGTTAAGCCACGCTTGCCGGGGTTGGTCTGTGGATGGGTGACCATCTTCAAATATCGAGATTCCTCTGGGCCCCGGAAAGCACGTTAAGCCGTTGGTCCCGGCTGTCATTCGTGGACCTTGGCAGTCGTTACGGGTAGTCAGAATGACAGCCAGTCTTAACAAGGGGTATCGTATTACCCAGTTAGTGACTGGGTTGTGGAGGTCAGATAGGCTGTCGCTCCATGTAAAATACTAGTGGTTCAGCTGCATCCGGTTAGACTGGAAGCCGACCCCAACATAGTTGGGAAAAGGCTAGGCAGATTTTTATTTCCTAAAGAATACAGTTCTGGATTAATCAAATCGTTATTCTCAGTTCGTCTCTCGTAATAGACCGATGTTCTGTAAGAGATTTAATTTAAAAAAATCACTAATTATGATCCGCTATTTGTACGAATACTTAGATTCTATATAAGTGCAATTCGCTTAGCGCTAATGACGCAGACTATAAGTATTATGTCACAACTTTGCCCGCGACTTCGTCCGCCTGTGTTTCGTACTTTTTCCATAGACCAAAGAAATAATATTTTTCATAAATATATTGTGTCCTCCATTTCCACTTGGATACGGGTTGTTTAAAAAAAAACTTACGTTACGTTCCACTTATTTGACTTTATCATTTTCATTGTAAAATCCGCCCCTTCTAATTTCCATTCATTCTACCAGGCGTTGATTTTTAAAACACCCTATATCACATGGTTTGTTTTTTTGTTCAATTTTAAAGGATTAGTTCAATTGCTTGTTAAAATATTTCGATACCAACTTTGACACCTCATAATCACCGTTGAGGGAGTAGTTTAGGAAATCAAAACCGTGACTTTATAATTTACTTTAATTAGTATGCGAACCAAGTGTCAAATTTATTAACTCAAGGAATAAGATTTTCATACAAACAAAATCTTTATCATCCCGTTCAAGATACAATTCCCAAAAACACTTTTTTAGAGATTATGATAAAAGGAACCAGTGCGCAAAATTTCACATACCTATTCAATTAGCCGTCATGGCAGTCAGTTTCTCCTTTTAAAATTAACGCGCGTAAAACAAATACCAGTTATTGAAATCAAATTAAATTATTATGGTTTCTCGCATTATGAATGCTTTCAATTAAATCCATATTTACAAATGAATCGTTTTATTTTAATATTTTCGTCGAAACACTGTTAATACACGCCAACGGGTAATCCTTTTAGCTTTCATAGCAATTTTCCTGAATTAATATTTTAAACAAAGTTGGGAAATTGTTCTTCTTTGAAGTTGTTAATGTTATATTAATTGCTACTCATTAGACGATCGTTTTCCTATTCGTGTGTTTTAAAACTAGCTTTATAATTAAACATTAATATACCTTTAACCCTTTATCTTTAACAATGCGGCAATAAATGTAAACGCTGGCAATACCAATGCATTAGAACTATCAAATAAATTGCATAGCATTGAATCGAAATTAAGAAAATGTTTTTTTTATATCATCTAGTAGTGATGGGCCGAGTATGGATTTTGCTGATCAGCTAACTAGCCTATAGTGACCAAAATATTGGATACTTGCTGCCAGCGGCGTCGCCCGAATGGATGTTGGAAATTATCTCAAGGGAACGTACTATCGGGATAAAATATAATAAATATCATAAACTACCTCTGTGCCAAGTTTCATCCAGATCCGTTCTGCCGTTTAAGCGTGAAGGACCGACAAACATACAAACTCACTCACAAACTTTCGCCTTAATAATATGAGTGTGATATTTGATTGTATTTTTGTATGTGGACTGTGAAATTCATCAATTGAGAATCGTATCGTCGTCTCCTTTACATAAAAAAAAATAACGTTAGTCAATAAAGATTAAAAAAAAACGTCATCTCCACCTTGTATACGACTTAGTTTTTTACCCCAACGCCTCATTTTTAGGGTTCCGTAGTCACGTAGGGACCCTATTACTAAGACTCCGCTGTCCGTCCGTCCGTCCGTCCGACCCTCCGTCTATCAACAGGCTGTGAACCGTGATATTTAGGCAGTTGAAATTTTCACAGATGATGTATTTCTGTTGCCGCTATAATAACAAACAATAAAACTTAAAGGGGGTTACCATACAACAAACGTGTTCTTTTTGCCTTTTTTATAGATGCAGCAGACTGACTCGCACTTTGTCGGTTTTTTAGTTTAACAACCTCAATGCCTAAAAAAGACAGATCCAACACAATCATTTATCTAATTTCTCTTCAAAAATGTGCAAAACATTCGTGCTATCATTCAACTAAATCCCTAGACGTAATAAAAACAAAAGCTTATTTATCTAAGATAATAATTTAAATTCCTTCATTATCTCTTAATTAATAGTAGATAGTAGATTTAAATATTTAATTGAGAGTCATAACAATAAGTTTTTATGTCACTTACAATGGTCCTTCGAGGACTTTCAATTTACGAAATGTGATCCTTCGAACTCAATCATTCTAATTAATTTGATGCAGCCAATATTTTGTTACAGTATTTAACCCCCGAGGAAAGTGTTGTTAGGTACCTTTGTTGAAGAATTGAGAAAAATTTATGGAGTTAACTTTTCTTGTGAGAATTGGTTAAAGCATCAAACGATTTTTACAGCAATTTGCCAGTATTATTTATTAAAAACTGAATGCTATCAAGATTGCCTGTTTTTAACGGACATAATAAGGTCGAAGTTGATTAGGCAATGTATTGCAGCGTTACTATCATAAAAAATAAAGATAAAGAAATAAACGACAAATTAAACAATTCAATACAAAACATATTCGACAAAACCTGAGGAAAATAAGCCGAATGCCCATCAAATTACTGTCAATAAGGGCCCAAACGGGTCCAGTACAACCCTCCGAAAATTATTCTTGTATCCACACAATAGCTGAGACCTAACCCTATCTATAGTCCGGACACGTCTCTGAGCCTAATAGGTCCTTCGCTAAGGCCTAACAAAAGGCTAGACGCGACGAATACAAATAAAATATATCTTACTCACGACAGGTGTGGCCGATATGGAAGACTAAACCTAGTTCTAAAAGTATGAGTAAGTGGAATTGGTAAAACTGTTGTTGAGTTTCCTGTAAGCTGTTGTGGTTGAGCGTAGACGATACTTGAGGGATCGAAAATTGGAGATTATAATTGTTATTTTATGGCATCGTTATTTTAGAATTATTATTTTATAAAGATCATTATATAGGCAATGACCTAAGTGGTGCTGTTATTGAGAAAGAACAGGTGCGCAGTACTCGCGTGTATGAACAATATACGCAGCAAAACGAGCATGTAAGAACCGTAGCAGATGGCATACTATAGTTTCTACCTACCCCCAAGGGTAGAAGGCGTGAATTTATGTATATATGTGTACATAAGCCGTACGTATCAATTTTTTTGCCAACTTCGACGCGCAGCGAATGACTAAAAAACACATATTTGAATAAGCGTTCAGTAGTTGCATAGCATTGTTGCTGGATTGTCGCAATCAAAAGGATTTGCGGATGTTTGTTCCTTAAACCTCAATACACAAGTTGAACTCAAAATTAGTTTTATCGTTTAAATGTACCTTACCGTACATATTTGGTCCTTCGAGCCGGATATATAAATATATATACTTCCGTAGATAAACTTTTTGGTCAGTTTCCGCTTTGTTGGTCAGTTTCCGCTTAGTTTTTGTCCTGCTATTTTATTTTATAAGCTTACTTTGCCTGCTCAGCTCTGAGTGAGCATCGTAAAAAGTGATGCCAGTGAAGGATTATACCGCGGAGATGCATTTAATCTCCTAACTAACAACCACTCAGCAGGGCGTTTGTTTTCAATTACAACCGTAATGAACCTGGTGCTCAAGTTACCGACTAATAATGGTTAAACGACTCGGTAGACGAATAGTCTCGCTTGTCCTTAGCGTCGCATAGTATTCTTGTTTTATAAGACGTTTCCTTAAGGAAAATTGAGCTCCTTTGAAGTATAATTCAGTATAACAATAGGAAAAAAACCTTAGTATTGAAAAAAGGGAAAATTGGTAAGAAAAAGGCTTCGTTTCCTTTTACAAGGTCAAAGTCTTTCAGTTACATGTCATTATAAAGTGATACGTATTTTCTGTTCAATATTCTGCCGTAATGTAAAAGCAATCAACTAAGTTCAGAATACCATTTAGAAATTCACCCAAATATAAATTTCAATGATTCACAGAGGGACTCTACGAATCGGAATATACTAACGGTTTTCGACACACCAATTAACTGAACAGCCACCCGCCACCCTCAATGCATTTGCTCTGAAATATCCGTTGCAATATAAACCTTAACACATAAAATTTAAAGAGAAAACTTGAATGGGCGCACATTTTTCTAAAATGTGCATTCAAATTCCAACTTTAGCGTGCAAAATTCAGGTTTTAAGTTTGGTGGCTGAGGTCGTTCAGTGAAAAAGATCGTATCAGTAAAAATACGAGGTTCGATTGGCAAATCTGTGAAGTTTGTGAGAGGAGCGATTACATTCATGGCTTGTCTGAATGCTATTTTGTTGATTAGTAACTCTTGGTATTAGAATTAGGCTCTTTAGTATATGGAGCAGGCAGGCAGGCGGGCAGTATATGGGGCATTTCACGTCAAGCGGACAACAAAATGAAAGTGAGGTCGTGAAATTTGTTTGTACTCTGGTCTGTTATACTTCTAGAAGACGTGGATGTGTACACACAATTATTTTTTCGTGTGAGGCTTTATTGCTGAGTTATGAGCTTTTAAAAATTTACTAAGACATAATTCATGAATTTTTGAATGCTTATTATCTGTATCAATTAACTTGAGAAAAAATCTACAAAGTATTGTTTCTTAATGTTAAAAGATAAAGTTTTGTTTTTGTCGAATCCTAAATTTGATTTTTTTTACTTATAATAAACCGGAAGTGCAAATTTCAAATCGATGTTTGAGTAACTTCGACACTTTTTTTTTGAGTATAAACAAAATTCACGACCTCATTTTTGTTTTTTGGTGTCCGCCTGACGATGAGATGAATTATTTTTAGTTTAAATGTCAATACTAATATTAGTTTTTCCATAAGTTAGTAACAATTTTATGAATAATCCATTTGATTTCTTTTAATTTATCATCAGTTAACTCCACAAACGTTTAACACAACGACGGTTTAATTTCCCGTTCCTCTATTTCCCTCAAAATCCACACAAAACATATTATTTTATTTAACTACATCGTTAAACCCACGTTAACTCATTGCAATTAACTTAAAGCAAGTGTAATCTCTCAATTCGCTGCTAACTTAACCATTGGTTAAGATTGAACTGTTTAACTTTGTTTAATTAAAGTGTCTCATTAGAAGTAAACTGAAATAAATAAAGGTAATGGCTCCCTTGGTAGAGTAATTGGTTTTAATATGTTGCGGTTGGTATACTGGTAATTCTGTGGTCGGTTGACTATGATATTGTTGTATGCTGTGGTTCAGCAGGCATTACTATGAAAGTTAAGAGTCGCATCAGTTTTTATTATATTTTTGTAGTAAAAGTTAATGGTTGATTGAAAAACATAGAATATGTTTTTTCAGAAAACATGCTTTCATATTTTTTTGATTTTCAAAAATATAATTATAAAGTGAAAACCTTTAGCCTACCTTTACACGAACCTAAAAACATCGTGACGGGATTTTATCGTGTACTGGATTTTGAACTTTCGGGGTTGAGTCAGAGCAGAGCGAATCCAACGGAGCGCATCTCAACGCATTCAAAAAACCGTTGGAATTTTAGTACTCGGCACTACGCAGTGCGTTGAAAATCCAGTGCACGAAAAAAATCGCCCGCGCGAACCTGTGCTAGACTAAATAAAAAACTTTAGTCGTACAAATGAATCAATTTTACAGCCATATCCCACGCTAAAGTTTCTAAGATATCGAATAAACTTAAGCTTACCTAACAATTTCTCACCCCATAGTTCCATTTTATCAACTAAAGCTCTTTTAATAATACCTTTATCACTTAGTGCTTCTGCCCGCACGCAACACAAAATAAATGAGTATTCGCTACCAAATAAATTGGTAACTAACAATACAATTACGTTTTGAAATCATAGGCAGTAGCAATTAATTAGGTATGATAAATTGTAGTTCGTCGCTTTTATCATGTACACTGAAACACTAATTTAATTTGGTCTGATTAAGCACCTATTGTTATCTAGATTTTCTGCTGTGTTGACGTCATGTTTGGGGTTTTAAACCAATAGAGGTTATTAATTATGTCTTTGTTTAAAATTGGTAAGTAAACCTAGGTTTATTTGTTAAAATTGGTATCCTGTAACAAACACGATGAAAAAAAAGCAATCCAGACCTTAGGACCTATTATCATTCAGCCAATTCCGCGACTGGTCCTTCAACCTACTAAACAAAGACAAGCAACTTTCAAATTCAAAAATCGAATTTATAAAAAAAAATTACTCACGATGGCGGGATCCCTCCAACGAACACATCGGAGTTTGAATTAAACTTTCCAAAGACGAACTCTTTGCCGCGCGACGTCTTACTTTGCGTGTTGCCATCCACTTGTAATGACGTGTGCTCGTCGCGACGCGCCACCTGGCGGGGAAAGAGGGAATTAATTATGTAATGAACATGTACAAAGTAGCTTCTAATAAGGCTTAGTGCGCTCGAAATTTAAGGAAACCAGAGACATGTGTTCTTGACACTAGCATAAAAAAGTCGTAAAGTGCGCAAAAACAGTCTATGGCGCCTTCATGTCAACATCATCATTCGAGCGCCATAGACTAACATATTTTGTGAAATTTATACATAGAAAAAATCAAAATGGCGGCGATTTCACGTTGTTCACGCGCCAAATAATCCTTGGAATTGCTTAATTCGTCTACAGCGCTTTACTAGTAGTTTTTTTAGTTATATGCAGAATATAAAGTCGTGAACGCACTTATTATTTTTGCTAATTGCAATAATCAGTCAATTAAAGTTCACTGCCAAACAACGGCTTCAATGTAGCCGATAATGCTTGCAAAGACAGTCCCTCCACCCATCTATACTAATCTATCTCACTAATCCACTACGACAAACATTGAAAATAATACAAATTCGTTGATCGATGTTCGCTGGCATTCGTGTCGAAATGTGTTCACGTCTTCAGAACCATAATTAATTACCGTGTCATACATGGGTACCTACGGAGGGGATTAGTGATGTCTGCGTGACGTCATTAGTTGATACAGATGAATTTACTGCCTTTGTTTTGAGGTAATCTGTGTGGCCTTTTATGACATCCACGCTGTTACACCCGTAGGGTGGGAATGGGTTTAAGGAAACAATTTTAATTAAGTGTATCCCAGTAGATTTTCTCCCTTTCGTTTCCCTACGTATCACTGGAGGTCCTTCCAATTATTAAGTGCCTTATTTATTACATATCGCTGTATCAAAATCGGTGAAAGAAAACATCGTGAGGAAACCAGCATGTCTGAGAAATATTTCTCAACAGCATGTGAAGCTAAGTCAGAGGCCCATGGGCAGCATAAAAACGCTGACACTAGGTTAGTCACTAACCACACGAAAAGAAGAAGACGCTGTATCTTTAGGTCTAACCTTAACAGTACTTAATGCCGAGCGTAGTTTGTACAACACATAGTTACTCCCAATAGCCAAACAAAATAGGTCGTTGAATCAGCTCACCTGAACTTTATGCCAATGTCCATCATTGAGGTTGCTGCCAACAGTGATAATCTGCGCCCCTCCCCCCAAGTTATACCTCAGGCGCAATGCTCCATTAACCAGCTTCAGTTCGAAAAAATCATAAGTGCCGCCGTCATCGGTATACAAAAGTAGACCGTTCGGCTGGTCAGTTTTGAATTCTAATTCGAGTGTCCCGTTCAATCCGGCGTTCCATTTGCGGAATTGCGAGTACGGGTTCTGTTTGTCGAGTACGAACGCGAAGTTTCTGTTGAAGGATAGTGAGAGGAGGCAGAACAGGATGTAGCGCATCGTGGCGACGTCTGACGGCATGGCTGCTCGACACGTCACAACACGCCCGAGGTGTGACTCCTTCTGCGTTTCATTTCTTGCGGCTGTAACAAACGGAACCAAGATTAGGGAGATGTTCTGTTGGTCTGGCGATCTTGGTAGTGATATAACTAACATAGTTATTTGAGCTCTTATAATATAATAATAATATGTTATTTATTTCAGGTAACAAAGACCCAAAACAATGTACCTTATAGACTATCATACATATTTATAAAAACCACAAAAAATAAAAACTATTGATGATTGAAACTATTGACTTATTGACTACTTTATGATTAACGTTAAACGTGAAGCCGCTCTTTATTGCTAAACATGTGTGGGTGGGTAAAAACATAACCCCGATATCCAATCATCAAAAGATTTTTTTTCATTTTTCATTTATTTTTGTTGTTAGCACGTAGATCATAAGATGAGATGGAATCTTATATTGTTCGACGTTACATCAGCCAGAAGGGCTATTTGGGTAGTTGAAATAGTAGTCAATAACGTTACTTTTTATGAACTGTCAAAACGCGGAATTTGTATGAATTATAACAATGTGACGTCACAGATTTTTAGAAACAAATGGAATACTCGCATAATATTTAATTTCTGTACGGTGATAGAAGTTTTTAAGAATTTTTTCTAAGCGAGTTCATTTTTTTTTTACCGTTTCAAATAGTCAAATGCGCGGATAAGTACAAACTCTGTCATATAATCAAATTATATTTGTCCACAATGCTCTAATTACGTCAAAAAAGCTTGAATCAATTTTGATGAATGTCGTGGTTCATCGATTAGTTCCTAATGGCGCGCGTATTGAGGGCAGAGCCACTTGGCCCAGATGATTTATTTCTGTTGCTTTAATATTTGTAGTCATGGCACGGAGATGAGAGGGACCTCTTCTCAAATAAAAGGATCATCATCTGCCTAGCCTTTTCCCAACTATGTTGGGGTCGGCTTCCAGTCTAACCGGATGCAGCTGAATACCAGTATTTTACATGGAGCGACTGCCTATCTGACCTCCACAGCGCAGTAACTGGGCAATACGAATAAACAAAAATTTTGAGTCAAAGATCCACAAATGACAGCCGGGACCAGCGGCTTAACGTGCTTTCCGAGACACGGAGGACTCTCGGTGTGTAAAGATGGTCACCCATCCACGGCCAACCCCGGCCAACAGCCGCACAGGTCGATCCATCAGGTTAAGCTAAACCTGATGGATCGACCTGTGCGGCTGTTCGTACTTAACCACGAGCTCCTCCCTTAAATAAAAGGATGTGATTTGAAATCATCTGCTAAAGAACTAAACCAGATCGTATCCGGAGTTGGGGAGAAACAAACTTAAACATGCCAAATGCTTCGTCATCACGCCAGTCTTTTTTGGCATAGTATATATGATATATTAGTTCAGGAAGGGATGCTGACTGTGCCATCCCCGTAACATTATCCCTTAGTCACCTTTATGAGGCCCATGGGATATAAAAGGTCCTCGTAACGAACCCTAGCTATCCCAAAGGGGATAAGCTGGACTGTAAACTAGCCTGTCATAGTTACACGAAGATAGTAGGTAACCTCAAATGTTATCAAAAAGTCTTTTAAATAATGATACGTAATAGTATATGAGATACGTCATATTTATGCGTTATTTGATTCTGCTCGCGTGGAAGTCAGAAATTATCCCACGGGAACGTAATAGCGGAATAAAAGTTCCTGTGTGTTAATCCAGGTTATAATCTCTGTGCCAATTTTTTTTCTATCAAATGTTTTTTACGTGAAGAAGTAACAAATACATACACACATATTCACAAACTTTCGTCTTCATTATATTAACTTGTGATGTTGTGTTATGTAACGTCAGAGGGTTTGGCTCCCGCAACTTCGTTTTCTAGAATTGTGGATGCCTACGTTGTAGTAACTATCAGTATTACGTTCAGCTCAATCCATTCAGAGGTTTGAGCTATGTGTTGATACATCAGTCAGTCACGGTTTCCTTTTATACATACAGATTTATCAAATACCACAATAATGAATACACTGAACACACAATCATATCCCAGAATATCTTTTAAAACTTGAAATAACAGTGATAGCCTAGTGATGTGACTATCGAACTGCCAAGTCAAAGGGCTCGAGTTCGAACCCAAGGCACTGATTTTACGGATTCATGTGCGTATTGTATATATTACAATTATCACTTGCTTAAAATCGGTGAAGGAAAACATCGTGAGGAAACCAGCACGTCTGAGAGATATTTCTCAACAGCATGTGAAGCTAAGTCAGAGGCCCATGGGCAGCATAAAAACTCTGACACCAGGTTAGTCACTAACCACACGAAAAGAAGAAGAAGACTGGAAATATAAAACATTAAAAAAAAACAGCGACTGCAACATTGTAATCCCATCACGCCCATAAACTTCACTAACACGACACCACAGAATAGAAAATGCTCCTTACAATAACAAAACATAAGCACAGTATGCTAGAAAATAAATGTGACTCTAAGATACACTATCTTGTGCAGGTAAAAGGCACTCGGTTCCACAAAAGAGCTGCAGTTCCCACAAAAAGTAGGCCGACGGAAATGTGATGCAGGAATGTTTGGAGGAGGCATCGTAATGGACAAATAATGAGCGGTGAAACTCCACAAGTTTGTGCGGAGTTTTGTTTTTTGGAAGTTAAACGAAATAATGTAATCTAACGACCAGATGGTGCATCCTTGGGAATTTTTATTTGGATATGAAGAAGTTAATGTAAGTTAAATTACCTTTTAATAGGCCTTATTTGCATAATCAGCGAAAGATGATATGCTAGGAAGGGAGTGACTACCGAGATGACGACTAATAGAGAAGTATGGAAGAAAAAGACATGTTGCGCCGACCCCAAATAAATTGGGATAAGGGCAGCAGAATGATGACATCATGATCAGCCTATAATGTTCCCACTGCTGGGACACAGGCCTCTTCTTTAAGAGAAGGAGTGGGCCATAATCCACCACGCAGGCCCAGTACGGGTTGGGATGTCATATGTCTTTGAATTATTCTAAGACAGTTTTAGGACATGACGGTTTCCTCACGATGTTTATACATATATTAGTTTTAGTGTGTGTATGTTAGGAAGTGGCAATGGAAGAAAAGGAAAGCTGGTTATGTGCCCAGTAAACAACCTTACAGGCATTGTCGTTTTACGGTAAAGGTTAAAATTATTTTTTACTTTCATATATCCAATAATCAAGGTTCTAAAACCTTAATACATCGCTGCACAAAAAACAACCCTAAAAAACCCGCACCAAAAAAGGCTATTAAGTATGCCTCCTCCAAAATTTCTTGAGTGAGAGGGTCATTCCGCGCGGGAAGCGCCCAGTCATCCCGCTGGAGCGGAAAGTTGGCACCGAACCCGGATTTTACCGGTTCCAGCCGGTTTTTTACCGGTTTTTTTCGGCTCGAGACAATTTTCCCGCCCGACGACTGATTTGACGAGCTCTTGTGCGAAACTTCTCGATTTGTTGAGCTTGCCTTTTTCATTTTCTTTTGAGTTTTCTGTAGTCAAGTATTAAATAACTGTTTGGGTAATTAAAAGAATAACTACAATAATTATTATAACATGTGCCAATACTTGAAACGTATACTTTGAACAGAAAACAATTTATACAAAGACAGTATCAGTGTGCAAAATAATATTACTGACTGTAACTGAAACACTCTATTTGCCAAGCAAGATTAACTGTTTGTGGAAATTATTTATTTAACTAAATTAATCTAGCATATTATGGCAACCGCGCCGTTCCTTTATTTTGTTCCCACCGAATTATAAAGGCGAATGGCTAGAATAGGCCCAGCTTCTCAAATAAAACAGAAATTATACTGGAATAAGTCGTGCGTAGTATAATGTAAGTAAAATAATGTAGCTGAGACGCCAGGGCGGTGGGCCTCAGCTACTAAAATCATGCAAAGAGCTTTTTTTAAACAACACATAAAAAGACTACCCCTATCAAGAAACTAAACACTACTTCATCATCACTACATAGTATAAAACAAAGTCGCTTTCTCTGTCCCTATATCCCTATGTATGCTTAAATCTTTAAAACTACGCAACGGATTTTGATGCAGTTTTTTTTTAATAGATAGAGTGATTGAAGAGGAAGGTTTATGTGTATAATTTGTCGACATATTATGCGGGCGAAGCCGCGGGCGGAAGCTAGTAAACTTATAATCTTAAACATTTTTTCTCTAAACTAGTTGACAAGCCCCCTTCTCGGAAGTTAACGGAACTCCACACAAGTGGCCGCGCAGTAAACGTCGCCCGCACGCGGGGATAAATCAAACGTTTTATACTGGTTTTCCCACGGATTGTACACGGTTTTCTTACCAGGAAGATAGTGAGGAGTTATGGGAATAGAATGTCGAGGATGCGATATGTTTCGACTTGAGATGCTACTGCTTTGGACTATCTAAGGAAGAAAGAGAAAGAAACAACATTTATTTGGACACAGTCGATGACATACAAATAACAGAAAAAAACTTTTTTTTAATTAAATAATAAAAGAGTGTGCCAAAAAAGGATCTTATAGAATTCAGGCCTATAAAACTAATAAAGACTGAATTTGTATAATGTGATTTATTGTCAAGTCCACTTAGTAGCTAAAGCATTCTTTCACCAGAAGCTTCACATTCCACAGATGATAATTATTTACTTCTATAAATACGCACACACAGTTGTCTAAGGGGATATTGAAAGAAAGAAAATAGGTACGTTTATTTATAATATTGGGCAAAACACGTTGATTTTCAAGACTGGAGCAAAAAAAAACAACGCTGCTCACTTTTTATTTAATTGTAAATAATAATCTCTTGCTTGTTGTTTGCTCTTTGATTATTATACATATTATTATGAATATTTAGCTTTTAAATGATTAGTTTAATTCAGATTTTTATGTTCAAATATTATTGTATTACATGTCGTCATCTTAGAAATGCATATTGACATACTAATGGAAAAAATTATAATAATCTAAAAACATAAATCATTGAGGTGGCGATTGAAGTTTTTGTACGCAGTCTTGAACACTGACAACAACCACCATACATAATACTTTCAATAAAACCTTACTCCCAAATTCTATAAACACTGCTATTTATCAAACAACCTTTTCAACTGCTTTTTCACTCCATTCCCTGGAGCTTCCGATAGTTTCCTATTCGACAGCCTTGGGATGCGGCCTGAGGACCAATATCATAGGATATAGATTACTTTACAAGTCCAACGCGACGTGTATCCTCCGTGGGAGTTCTTTTTATCCCATAATATCGTAAGCGATATGATTTATGTAACAGCACCTTTATATTATACTGAGGGGATATGAATGTGGGTCAGCGTGCCACATATTATGGCGCTATTACTGCACATGTGTTGGTAATATAACTAACTAGCTACTTTTGGTTGTAGCGTGATGTTACATAGCCTATAGCCTTCCTCGATAAATGGACTATCCAACAAAAAAATAATTTTTATTCGGACCAGCAGTGCCAGAGATTAGCGCGTTCGAACAAACAAAATCTTCAGCTTTATAATATTAGTATAGATATTATAGCATAAAGCTTGATTTACACGGTGCAATTTTATTGCCTGTAGCTTACCTTACTTTGAGTGAACGATAAAAGTTCTATCGTCTAAACACTGTGTAGTATGTAGTGTGTGTATCTGTGTATGTCTTTTATTGTACTCTCTGTCTGTCTGATATTGCTTCAATTCTTTTATATACCATCGTAAAGATACTTTTTAAAATCTATTTCTCGAATAGATCTTTGGGATGTATGTTATGGATTCATAATAATGGGATCATGGTAATGTTAGCCGTTGAACTGGTACACTTGTAATAGAGAAAGATGCCCAGTCTTTATAGGTCAAGTTAAATAAGGCTACAGTCTGGCAGATGTAGGGTTTAAATGTGGAACAGTGTCGCAAACATTTCCCACATCTTATCCTGCCGTCTATACCCCAAAAATGCAACTAACGTGACGTCTGCGCTGCCACTCACGTCGCCATGGTATTGGCAAAGTTTTGGTTATCGACACCAAGAAGAACGTGGAGAACCTGACAGATGTCCACTTGGATGCCAGCGACATTGCTGGTTTAAGATACCCAATTTAAACATGTCATGAACCTCATCAGCAACCGTACGTTTCTAACACAGCAATGCTGCTTTTTATCAGAAAAAAGGAATAATGGGAATAATACTTTTAAAAATAACGTTTCGCACAAAGAAGACTAAGGTATCTGTTTCCTACACTTTACTAAAGTTGATAAACTTACTTGAAGTTAAAAAACTTATATCGTAAATATAACTTTTCAAAGATTTTCATAGTTTATTAAGCTTGCGTTAAATTTCTTTCTACATCAACAACTGTTAAACACTCTTGTTAAACACTCTTAAGATTTATTATAAAGAAGAGATTAACCTTGTTAACTACTAAGTTTTTGCAAGACTTTTATTTCCATTCTACTAAACGAACAAACAACGGGTTCATTGGTTCATACCCATTAAATAGTGAGCAGTAGGTAACATGGAGAAGAACAGGCAAGAAATTCCATGGACTATCTTTTAGATAGAAAATATTGATTATTGAACTGAATCCAGTCTTGGATAAAAAACAAAACTGTAGTCCTATCAAAAGATATCATATTTTATTCGAAACCTTTCCTAAGCCATAGAAAACCCGGTCACACGAGTACTTATAATTTACACCGAAACAGGTTAAACCTTTAAACTCCAAAGCAGTAACAACACGACGCGAAAATCGTAAAATTTAAACTTCGCCACCACGAACGGTGGAATAAGGTACAATAAAATCGTGGAAACTTATCAATTCCCACCACCTGCTGGCTGAATTATCTGTTATACGTATATCTTGGGCACCGAGTTGGAAGTAACGGGCACGGATGGACCAGCCCGCCAGCCCATTCACACCCATCATTCGACAAGGGCTCAAGCTACTACATGCTTCAATACACTTGCGCCCTTCTCGAAGTAATCCTTTATTACCGTGTAGACACAATTTGCTTGTCATAAAATGTTAGTTGTTGTGTGTGTATGTTTCTCATCCCCAAATTAGAATCCATTTTGTGAATAGGTACTGAGGAGAGGCGAATGAAAGATTAACATATTATTTCTTTGTTTTCTGCATGTTTTTATGGAAATTGTTTCGTCAAATACATCTTGCCTTCATTGAATGAATAGGCAGCATTCAAGTAGATCATATTTATATCAAAGTCTAGCAATTATGTTTCATGGTGTAAATCACACTTATATTATAACTAGCTTCCGCCCGCGGCTTCGCCCGCAAAATATGTCGACAAATTATACACATAAACCTTCCTCTTGAATCAGTCTATCTATTAAAAAAAACCGCATCAAAATCCGTTGCGTAGTTTTAAAGATTTAAGCATACATAGGGATATAGGGACAGAGAATGCGACTTTGTTTGTATGACTATGTAGTGAAGGCGAAAGATTGTGAGTGTGGGCGTGTGTGTTTGTATGTTTGTTATTTCTTCACGCTGAAACGGCTGAACGGATCTTGATGAAATTTGACACACATTTAGTTTATAACCTGGATTAACTCAGAGGATACTTTTGATCCCGGAAAAATGTACGATTCCCGTTCGATAATTTCCAACATCCACGCTGGCGAAGCCGCTTGCAGAAGCTAGTACTGTATAAAACTGAGTATCAATTATTATTATCAAAAAATCTCTGTACATTTTCAAACCGTATTTAGCAAATAACATTACAGTTTACTAAGGCACAATAACATCACTTACGTAAAAGAAACTCGTAAGCTTTTCCAATGCATTAACGAAACGTGCTGTCATTTCAAACGGAGTGACAGCTGACAGTTATAAGTTGTCAATAAGCTCTCAGCGCTGACAGTGGCATGACGTCAGTTTACTTTTCATATGTTGCAAAATTAAATGTAATTCTTCAATGTTTGGAACACATAAGTACAAAAGTATAAGTGACTATATTTCTAACTGTTTTTAGGCTACCGTACTAAACAACAACGCCATGCCGTTTTTCAAAGGATTTAAAAAAATGGAAATTATAAAATACGTTGTCAAAAAACCATTTAAAGGCTTTCTTCCTGAAGTTGGAGACTTTGAATTATGGAATGAGACCTTCCCACCAAAACTAAAGAATGGTCAGTTTCTTGTTAAAGCCGAGTACATTAGCACCGATCCTTACTTGAGGTTCTTCGCGAACAAGCGCATCGCGCCTTACGAACAGTTCGGCTTTCAAGTTGGCAAAGTTATAGAGAGCAAAAACCCCGAATACCCGGTTTCAATGACCGTAGTCTCACATTCCGGATGGCGCAACCACGTAGTTCTGAACGGCGAGCCCGACGACATATTTCGCATTAAACCGTACGACCCACGAGTTGGGGACTTACCCCTGTCTGTGGCGGTAGGAGCGTTAGGAATGCCCGGCATGACAGCCTACTTCGGCGTCTTGGAAATATGCAAGCCGAAACCTGGTGAGGTAGTGTGCGTATCGAGCGCGGCGGGGGCTGTCGGCTCCATCGCCGGCCAAATAGCTAAATTAAAGGGCTGCGTCGTCATCGGATTTGCCGGTTCCGATAAAAAAGTACGCATGTTGACAAAAGAACTGGGATTCGACTACGCTTTCAACTACAAAACAGTGAAGGATGTCAAGGGCGCCATATATTCTGTATCGAAGGGTATCGACTGCTACTTCGACAATGTTGGAGGGAGCTTGTCGGTGGCTATCATGGAGTGCATGAAAAAAAATGGCCGTGTTGCTGTGTGTGGTTCCATAAGTTCATACGGGAATCCTAAACAGATGAAAATGCCTGAAGTAACTTGCGACCACCTTGCATATTATGTTCAACCGTTCAGTTTCACACAATGGGGCTGGCAGGAACAGAAAGCCGCCATACAGCAGCTCAAGGAATGGATCGATTCAGGTTCTATTTTAGTGAAGGAATCTGTTGCAATTGGCTTTGAGGAACTCCCAGGTACATTCATCGCTATGCTCAGAGGGGACATGGTTGGGAAGGCTGTTGTTAAAGTTTGAATCTTACGTTGTTGTATTTAAGTTGAAAGTTTTAAATTCGACTTTGTGTTCGTTTAAAAAGAATCGTTGGTACAGTATTGTAAAGGTGTGTTTACTTGGCTCGCGAGTGTCCTTTTGTCCTTTGAATTATCCGTGAGTTACTTTCTAGCTTTGTTGCAAATTAATCTAGTTTTCGTGTATTTTATTTTCTAAATCACTAAACAACAAAAGAAATTGCTTGTTAATTATCATGGGTGTACATTAACGAATACCTATAGAAAACTGCCTTTGTGTCTTCAATAAAAACACGCTCTATATAATTATATCCCTTGAATATTATACGGATTTGTTTTGTCATGTGTTTGTGACGCTCCGTTTCATTTTAAATACAATGTTTCTGAAAGCAATCATATTTATTTTTTTATAAATTACAAAATATCTCACATTCATAGCCCTTTTGAGCACTAATGATCACAGAAAGTAAATCGCTTGGAGCTTTAGAAAATAAAATGTGAAATAATCTAACAAGTTGGTTTTATTTCAATGAGAGAACTTTTTTAGCGAGAATCACACAAGCGATTCTCACTCATTTGTCATATAGCATTACAGTTTATTTTCCTTTGCGTCTTTCTAGAGGGACGTAAACACGTCAATTCTAAGAACCGTGCATGGTCATATTTTCAATGAAAAAAATACTTTCAAAAAATTTACATAAGCTCACGCTAGTTTCTCATGGGGGTAGGCAGAAACTACAGAACCACCTGGTACGACCCGAGTTCAAACTCACGACCTACAACACGTTAGTCGGGGTTGGTACAGAGCCAGCACATCAAGTTACCACAATCTGTCAAATTTCTTTGATAGTATTTCAACTTTATTGCAAAGATATAAGGTTCACTTTTAATTCAGAAAATTCGACAGTTAGGGATAACTTGATGTGCTGGCGTCTGTACCACTGGGCCATCACTGCTTTCTAATGTTAGACGTAAGGTTTAAAAAAAAAACATGGGACCTGGAATCCTTATACAACATTATTTTTAGTATATGCGAAACGTGAATATAGTTTGATCAAGATGAGGAACTAAATCGATTCCAATAATTTTTACAACATGTCATATTTTATCCTAAAAATATTTAAAAAAAGGTTACATGTTGGACGCCGCTCTCGTAGTGACCATGTTTTTGTCCGGACAACCAGGTAACATAACAAGCTTATAACTCTGTGGTTTTCAAAATACAGTTTTGAAATCTTGTACATAGATTCTTTACATAAAAATACTAGACACGTGTTTCGGGTTTCGCATATACTAAAACTAATATGGTAGACTATCGGCTAAGAAGCACAACCAAGGTGACTTTATGAACTTCTTGATATGCCTTTAAAGTTAAAGTGAACTTGAAATCACTAACACGCAACGAAAAAGCGTGGAGTTCAACAAACGATTCTTCTCTAAATGACAAAAGGTTATTGACCCCAGTTAAGACACTCACAGGTCGATTGAAACAACCAAAACACACCGAAACATTCGAATCTTATTACTTTGAGCCAGCGAAACGTCCAAGCAACTAAATTATTCAGTCGTATCAGGTCGTAACGAGCGTGGCGCCCCTATATTATGGCAAACGACCATTATTACGTCTAGATTGTATCTGAGTGGTCTATGACCATGCGTGATTTACGTCGCCTTGTTAATGTACACGTTTTCGCCTCGATGGGGTATGGCTATGGTGGTTGTAATGGGTTTCTAAATGAGAAGTGATTTGAAGCATGGTTTGGGAACTGCGTGTAAGGTCACACACATAAGTAGATGCATAACATCACACCCGCAATTCTCGAAGGGTTAGGCAGATGTGTTATATGAATATCTATGGGACCCACATTTCGCCAGTTATGGTATAAGTTCATGTTATAGGGGGCAAGCCGTTTGACACCAATAGCGCCCATATGGCTCTATAAACACACTATCAAAATCATTATCATCATCAAAAAAATCAAAGCATCTAGCTTAGAAATAGCGGGACCTACGAGGCTGATCTGATGGTGATTAATAGATTGTATGTTATAGCAGTGACAGCCTAGAACCTACGAGGTAGATCTGATGATTATTAATAGATTGTTTGTTATCTAAGCAGTGATAGCCTTGTGGTGTGACGTCGGACTGCTAAGTCATAGGTCTCAAGTTCGAACCCAAGGCACGCACCTCTGATTCTACGGATTCATGTGTGTATTATCACTGTTGTGTTTTGTCTTGTTGTTGTGTGTTATCACTTGCTTAAAAATCGGTGCAGGATATCGTGAGGAAACCAGCATGTCTGAGAGATATTTCTCAACAGCATGTGAAGCTAAGTCACCAGGTTAGTCACTAACCACACGAAAAGAAGAAAAAGAATAGATTGTTGAAATCAATTCAGCTGTAAATTGGTAAGAGTACGGCTTCTTCTTCTTCTTCGTGTGGTTAGTGACTAACCTGGTGTCAGAGTTTTAATGCTGCCCATGGGCCTAAAAATGCCCTTGCTTAAAATCGGTGAAGGAAAACATCGTGAGGAAACCGGCATGTCTGAGAGATATTTCTCGACAGCATGTGATGCTAAGTCAGAGTACGGCAACATTCTACCATAAGAACCACAATAGGCGTACTGTTTATTTAAGTAGCAAAATGGTGAAATTAGAACCCAGGTGGATCCTTAAAATTAATTATTCTGACAAAATCCCTAATTGCTTCTAAAACAGGGTTTCACGCGACACGATACAAAATTTGCAAGTGAATAAGAAGCTTATACGAGGCAATTTCGTTCCAATCAGTTTTGTAACGTGTTCTATGATAACTTAATTAGCATTTCATATAGGACGCACTAAGACATCTTTTCATTTCATACACTTAAACTTCTCACAAGAGAATTTTTTTCTACGTAATTTTGTCTCAGGTACCTGGTCTGTCTAAGCCGACACACGAGGCCCGATTTCAATATTTTTACCCAGCGCTTAAAAAAGGGACTCGGTGTTTTACTTCAAACAATATGTTAATAAGACAAAGGGTCCGGCAGGGATTTGTATATAAACAATAACAACTAAACAATACACACACATTTTGCCAGGTATTTTTAATAATGTCTATTTATACAAAATGTATATTAATTTGTCGTTAATGATACGATAACATTATATAACAAGCGGTGTAACACGCTAGTGGCACACGACGAGAGTAGATACTTGATTTTACTCATTACCCTTTGATTTAGGCGCCGTAGTCTTTCCCGCCGCCGTAGACTGCGTTCAGATAATGGCATGAGCTTGTCCAGTGTAGGACACTGACAAATAAATTTACCACGACTGGTCTTTATAATTCTTCTATAAGAAAATCAAATCATTACAAAATTACAGTTCTATACTGAGATGACACCTAATAGAAGATACAGAGGAGACGACACGCTGCGCCGACCCCAAGAATATCGTATTCTTACCTAACAATTTCGGGATGATGACTCATCTGAAGGGGTCCGTTAGGGTCGAAGCCTGCCGGGTAAGCGGGATTGTCCGAAAGGGTTACCGATACCCCGAAACATAAAGGAAGAAAGGAATATGGATGGGTTTTATTTAGTACAAGTCTGACTCTCCCTTCCACTCCACCCAGAGCGAGATGAGTCATTTGATGATTTTCCACCCTCGTAAAAAAAAGGGATGATGACTTTTTTTTAGTCCATCAGCTAGATTATTTAAAAATAATGGACACGCATTTTTTTATTTTTTTACGTAATTCAAAGATAACGTCGTCGGTACAGACGCCAGCACATCAAGCTATCCCTAACTGTCAAATTTTCTAAATTAAAAATGAACCTTATGTCTTTGCAATAAAGTTGAAATACTATCAAAGAAATTTGACAGATTGTGGTAACTTGATGTGCTGGCCTCTGTACATAGTGAGAAAATGTGGCATGACGTCACACCTATGTAGATTTTCTACCTGAGTTGTGACGTAGTCCGTCCCCACTCCCCAACTTTAATAATTATGTTTTATCTAAGTTAATTTTTAATAAGACAAAGCAATATTTTTATGATCTGACTGACGGACAATTTTTTTTTTCTGTCGTCATCCGTATTATAAGAATGATGATGACAATAACAGTCGTCAGTTAACCTATCTCATCAATCAGCTTTTTCCATAAACAGAAAAGAGGCTGCATCTATGTATGTTCATTACATGATAATCCTAAATAATATCCCTGTCAGTGTTATAACAAAAATATAAGGATTTTCGGCACATGGTCGGAAATAATGAGAGACAATTTAGATCAGGATGAGTCCCTCTTAGCTCGGGGGACTAACTCTGTGCGACAATAGTGTGGGGACAACTTTCTAGGACGTTCTGGCTCGACCCAGATTTTAGAGGTCCTGCGTGTCCTGGGTAATTGTGAGTGTACTTTTATTTTAACATTGGTTTAATTTCAGTAACCAAGAATTCTGTAACTTGTGCTTAGAGATGGAATAGTCTGACAAATAAGCCCATGGCATTTTAATTTGGACCAACGGTGGAGTTTCTTGCCCATTCTTCTTCATACGAACCTACCTTTTGGAAGGGGCGACTAGAATCAATTCTATTTCTTGTTCATTTTGACGTTCAAAAGTGCCTTTCTTGTGCCTATTTGAAATAGACGATTTGACTTTGACACGAATCGTCAGACACTCAATATAACCTTTTATTGACAAAGCACAATGTAAAGAAACGCTAATCAACATCCCTTTAAGGCTGATTTATGCACATCTTTGGTAAATTAAAAGTATAGTTACCACAAGCCGGTTTTGTATTGCAAGGCGATGTGCTGCGACCCCATTTTTTGAAGGTGGGAAATCAGCAAATGCCCCGCTCTGGGAGGAGTGGAAGGGAGACTTAAACCCATTTCACATATGGATAGCGATAACCCTTTCAGACAATCCCGCTAACCCGGCAGGCATCGGCTCTAACGAGCATCTTCCCTAATGCCGACATCTCTTTGAGGCGCGCGTAGAACTCGTACCTACACAGCGTCCGACACGGGGCTGAACTTGATCGGGCGGTGAGTTACCCATTACTCAACATCCGCAAGCCCGTGCCTACGGTGGCCGGGAGTCGTCACGCGGCTCTGACACTCGGAGTGATTCCGCCAGTAGGAACGTGAGGCTCTGTCCCTCAACCATCCCGCCACCAAGGAGGTGCTAGCATAAATTCTTGCGACCCCTAAGGAGATAACACGAAATGACTATCCAACGTCTATACATCTTCCAAACATAGATACATCGGACACATCAATTCATAAGTTCATGACCACCTCCCGTCATTCCGCAATCAACAAAAACACACAGAACAACGAATCCCGAAAATCCAGCAAATACTCCTATAGCTAGCTGGCTCTTGCTTAATTCCCACCGTACCCAGGAGCGGCACAATGAATACAAATTCTGATCTAGACACAAATAGGGCTGACAAAGACTCGGGACGTTATTAAAAGTCGTAACTAGACTAATTGGTCACGTACCTCGTGCTATTTGAACTAGTAACTAGATACCTGAAGGTTCTCCTTTTTGTGATGTAACTAAGCAAGGCATATCTTTAGATAAGGATATAGGTCGGTGGAAAAATGGTTCTTATATTTGGTAAAGATAGGGTCGCTTTTATCACTCCGCGGTAGATGATGCTCAAAGGTTCAGAGATAAGCGTTTCGGAATTCAATCATAAATACTTGGACAAAACAGTATGCTCTTGTTCCTTGCAGATCTGAACCTCCATCAACTGCTATCTCAAGGAAAGATCTTGAGTTGATAACGCCAGAATCCCAATTTGAAATGTCGTTTATAGATTTTTTGGACAGGTCTGAGCTTCTAGTCAGGTGTAGAATCGAATGGATAAATAGATAGGAGTAACGTTGTACAGGCCGATTTCATCAAGATGGCGGATATGACGGATATATAATTAAACGATATAAAAAAGCAATTTGTTCAACGGTATTAAAAATAACAAATAAAACCATTTTTCCACTACACTGCCTATATTCATTTTGTTTTTTTTTGTTTAATGGTATGAAATATGAGCTAGTACCAATTTATTTATTTATTAAGACTAATGATACATTATACCCTTCCAACATTAATTATAACCTAAAACTAAAAAAAATATCTATTATGTACAAGTGGTAAAAAATATATTTTTTAAGAATGAATTTGCAAGTGTTCTGACCTAACTCCACATGTAGTATTTGTTGTCCATGGCATCACAACAACGTTACCATTTTTTTATGTTAGGACCAAGGCTACCGATACCAGGGCAACATAAGTACAATTTACACAACGTACTTCAGACATTATTGCGAATTCTGCCCTCAATGCACAATTGCAGTCGCACGCCGCAATCGCGGATTCCGGCGATGCTGCAAATTCCGCGGCGCTCCGGAATTCACGGAATACTGCCTAAGCGGTGCCCTGTATCCACTGACTTCCGAACAATAAATCAATGATGAATGTCGAAGAATATTTAGTGGGAAACGATCAATTTTACCATGGAAAAAGTGTTTTGGTTTGGCAGATAGATATTGGGGCGTATAATGTGCAAAACATGGGTTTTAACCTTTTGAACATCAGATTATAAACGCTCGCGCGTACCCTCCACGCCAGGCAACAAATTTATTTCTTCTTGATATCATGAATTTCCCAAAATACTTACATGGTGTCTTTTAATTTGTTTCATGTCATTAAATACGCACGAGAGCTAAAATTTTTAAGATATCTACATTTATATAAACATCACAAAAGTAATGATTTAATTTTTTATTTCGTGTTGATAGTGTTCTGCGTTGTCACATATTTGTGACGTTGACGTACAGGGCATGCGCTTGCTTGTCACGTGATATGTGGCAATTGCGTTCAAAAGGTTAAAAAGGATATGTAAAAAGACAAACAAGCCAAAACCAAATAGACATGACTCTGCGACGACATACCTAACCCTCTTTTTGGGGTACCTAGTGTAAAAGTCCAGTTTTCGTTAACTCGGGCGATAATGATGTTGAAAAGATTTTTTTTTAAAACCCAAGAGAAAATTGAAAATAACTTAACTTTAAAACTTATCTAAAATTAAACAAAATATTAAGATAGAAACAAAACCTTTGCAGATGCTAAATTGTGATATTCAAACAGATACGAAATCAGCAAGACAATTCCAAATTATAATATAACCCGTTGTTCACGGCGTAAACCAACAAGTTTATGTTGCCTTAGTATCGCAATTTTGCAACATCTGCTTATTCTCTCACGCAACTTGCTGGAAGTAACGGGGGAATAGATTTGCGAGCTCCTTCAACGTACCTGGTTTATTGAGTTATTTTCTACTTAACTAGGCCAGGGTCAGGAGACACCAGGGAAAAAACGATTGTTGCGACAAGAATAGAATATTATTATTGCATTGGTGGGAGGAGTCAGAGAAACTGACACTTTTCTTTCAATAGATCAAAGAGATGAAAAATTGCTACCCAATCTGCTTTAGCACCACATTACCATTAACGTCAAATGGCATTTTTGACGTTGAAAAGTGCCTTTTGACGTTCAAAAGTGCCTTTCTTGTGCCTATATGAAATAAATGATTTAACTTTGACTTTGATTTATATTAATGTAAGTATTGCTAATTTTATTGCTATTTTATGTTTTCCTGAATTTTATATTTTCTTTTCTAAGTGCTTTTAATTATTGTAGTTGGTTTATAACTTAAATAAAATAAATAAATACATATTTAAACTTCACTGATCGTACAGACTAATGAACTTCAAATTTGTTACCTCTTTTCAAAAAAAATCTAGTCAATGACTTAACGAGCCAATAAGGTGTTAGGGGTCGATTTCGGCGAGCAGGATTGTTCGAAATGGTTACCGCTTCCCCGGAACAGAAAGAGATAAGGAATGAACATGGCTAGTTAGTTAATAAGAGTCTGACACTCTCATCCACTCCACCCAGAGCGGAAGGAGACATTTAAGTACCGATTAAAAAAAAGGGGTTGTCTTCAAAAATGTCGACTGCTCTTGAACTTTGTAAGCAGACAAGTCTCTTCAACACCACCATCTTTTGAAAACAAAAGTAACATTTAAATCCTACTTTATTGCAAGAGAGATAAGGCGAATATCACCATTCCATTTTCTCAACGGAACAGATAATGGCTTTAACACAGCCCCACAACGGTAGATGCTCCACTTGAGACATTAGTAACAAAACGTATAGCCTCTAGCGCTTACCTAATGTGGCCCCGTCACACTATACTAACTAGACTACAGTTGTACATGGCTAGTCACGTCACTACTACAGCGCCCTTGGACTGGCCAATGAAAGCGCCGCGACCTTCCGCTCAAGGATGAATGGAAACCGTTCTACAAGTTTACAATAACTTTAAGTGTTTATATTTTTATTTACATTAAGATTGTAAAGGTTTTTTCACCTAATTGCCTCATTGGTCTAGTGGTCGCAAGCGATAGCGCTTGTTGAGCCTATGCTCAGCATGAGGTTTTGGGATTGATTTCCAGGAGCTGTGTTATTGGGTTTTTCAATTCTTTAATAGCAGCCAGTAGTCTGGATTCGTACAACTAGTGAAATGTGGGTCTACTATAGGTAGGTACACCACTGCCTTACCTTTCAGAGATTATAGGCGTGATGTTATATTGGGTTTTTGGTATGGGATGGAAATGCAAGGGATTTTTAAGTAGTCTACATTTCTTACTAATAGATTATTACTCACTAGCCCGCAATGGTTACTACTCGAGCTTGTTCAGCCAGTTCGTGATATTTTGTAAGATAAAAATACTACAAAACTTACCCTTCCGCAGTTTTGGTACCGTCGATACGTCCAGTGGAAAGTAACATAAATATAACTATCCAATATTTATGATTTGTCTAATTGATGCAGTCTTACATTGGTTCTTTAGTCCGACTGCTTAACTGAGACCGTTCCTGAGGAAGCTGGGCGGTGCAGGACTGGTATGGTGACGCGACGCGAAAGCTCACTGATTCATTTATTTATGAAATACTTTTAGCACAGAAATGTATAGAGGCGGACTTAATGCCATAGGTATTTTTGTACCAGTCAACCTTTGGGTGATGCAGAGATCTGATGGTGGCAATAGGAAACTGAAAAATGAAATAAAATGAAAAAAATGTACAAGTAAACATCGTCATCTTGTGACATATCCACTCGTCACCACTCATCATGTCACCCATCCCGGTAGCACCGGGCAGCTACCTCAAAAAACGTGTCAGTCAAGCGGTCGGGCCATAGATATGAACTTGAATACTATTGCAATCGATCGGTCTTGGTCATGGGTTGCTGTGCAATTGACAAGTTGGTTGACCTTGACGGCGACGTTCGACTTTCTTTGGTATATTTTTAAAGACAGAATGCCTTCAGAAAAACGCTTCTTTAATATTGTTATATTTTAAGTTCTATTTGAATAAGAAATAAAACCGAATGAAAGCCGTTATCAATGTTATCATGCGATAACTTTAAGCGGGATTGTCCGAAAGGGTTACCGCTACCCCGGAACATAAAGGGCTAAAGAAGGAACATGGATAGGTTTTAGTCAGTAAGAGTCTGATACTCCCTTCCGCTCCACCCAGAGCGGGAGAAGTCATTGGATGAATTCCCACGCACAAAAAAAAACAAGCGATAACTTTTTCATAGACCACGTCTACATGTGCCCTACGCGTAACTCAAAAACAAAGTTAAACAATGTGCCTTCATGGTTTTGTTACATGACACCTGAAACAAGATAAGTGTGAACTTAACCTAATTTCTACACGTACAAAAGCTTGTAAACAATCACTCGTATTGTGAAGTTAACTGACTTTTTATTAAGGACTCCCACATTCTTTCCACGTTGCATTGTAGGCATAAAGAACTTTGAAATACTCTTTAAAGTCAACCTAGGCTGACCTTTAAGGTCCTACACGAAATCACTAAGAGTAAATAAGACCTTTGTAGAAGGACTTTCTAGAAGGATGACAATGTTATGACGGAAGGATGAGCACTAGGATTTGTTTGTTCATCCTACATTTAACATTACATCCTACTTAGTAAGTAGGATGTAATGTTAAATATACTTACGATTTCTATTAACGTTGCTAGACTATTTATTTCTCTTGTATTATATATACGTGCGTAAGCACTATTACTCAAGAGTGTAGCCTTTTGCTTTTCATTTTAACATTGAAACGCAATTCATTGCGTTATTTCCGTTATCGAGCTGACAAATATTTGAAACATATGAGGCAATGGATGAATTTCCTGCAAAATCCTTCAAGTATGTTATGCAGTTGGGGTGCAGGTGAAATAATGTGTATCCTGCCGGTGTATTCTGTAAAAATCTCACCGTGATTAATGAGGTGAAGTGAGCATGATGTCTCTAGTGGAATGACAGCTCACTTTACCCATAAGTTCACGGTCGATTTTAACAGAATAGCACTGCTGGGCACTTCTGTCTATTCCTTCAGGTAAAACGAGGATGAAATAATGTTATTTATTTGGTTTTTTAATTGCTCCGAAACAAATTGCTTCAGAAAACTTAATTGTTACTAAAAGGAGCATCTTCCATCTGTCTTAGAAGGACCCAGTTATCAAACAAACAAGTAATATGCGACTAAGTTCCTAACACGGCACGTCGCTAATGAATTCATGCCGGCTACATAAGCTTGAATGAAACTCAGGCAGTAACTACTACTAAAACTTAAGACTTGCGACTAGCGTAGGTAGTAGGTATGTGTGAGTATAGGCTTTTGGTACTTTATTGGGCACAAGTTTAGGTAGGCACAGTAAGTATAGACAGGGTAGAATATGTTTCATTGTGGGCACACTATGGCTTTTCAGTAGATTCGCACGCAATGGGCGAATCGACGACGAGTTAATTTATTTGTGTGTGAATCGAAATCTCCAGATATACGTATTCATCAATATTGGCACATTTTGCCACGTGTGCCTATTGATGAATACTATGCAACAAAGTTAAGTAAAAAGTACACCGTAAAATCCAAAATCACCAATCAGAGCCGCCGCAAATCGACATTATATTTTAAAATGTCGATTCGCAAATTTCGGACGAGTACATTTGTGCGAATGGACTAATAAACCAAAATGTAGTGTACCTACCCTGTCTATACTTACTGTGCCTACCTAAACTTGTGCCCAATAAAGTACCAAAAACCTATACTAAAACATACATAAGAAGATAAATATAGAAATTTTACATAGGGTGACACAATGGTGACACAAGGCGCTAAAATGCATCTTTTTGACTTATGGATTAATTAATGGGACCGCATTATTAGATGAGATATGGCGGAATAAAACGAGTCTATCACTTTAAAAGAAGATGGCCGCCTGATTTTAAACTGCCAATGTCAAAACAGTTCAGGTTACGTCCCTTTAGTGGTAGGAAGAATCAGTATCATAGCTTCAAATTTCATCTTGAATTTAGGTCTGAATACTGATTTACAACTTATACTGGCAATAAAGTTGCGATACAGTAAAATTTCAAGACCATGAAACTACCAGATTTTACTTGTCCAGCAGTCAGGTGTCGAGGGAAATCAAGACCAGCTTTAGAATCGTTGATATACTTCAAGTAAGCCTTTTGTATTGGTTAAGTTCTTAACCAAGTTCAATTATTTAACCACTCAAAGCACCTTAAGTAAATATGTCAAGCTATATGTTAACAACCAAAGACGATTTACTTAATTACTTTGGCATAGGCATTATCATCAAACAAACACAAAATTATTCTATACTAGTTTTTGCTAGCGGCTTCGCCCGTGTGTATGTAGGAAATGATCCCACGGGAGCCGTACATTTTTCTTCCAGACTATAATCTATCTTAGTGCCGAGTTTTACCCAGATCTGTTAAGAATTTTTTATGTTTATTCGTTACAAACATACATACAAATCTTTTCTCTTTATAATATTAATATAGATAGTATAGACAAAGATGTTCAGCATTTTGTTTATCTAGTCATTAAAGGTTTTAATTGTTTTAATCATCATTCCCATCATTATTCTCTTGCCCTTAAATTTCTTCCATACTTCTTTATTAGTCGTCATCTCGGTAGTCAAACCCCTTCTAGCCACATCATCTTCTTCATCTTTCACACATTCCATCCATCGTTTCTTTAGTCTTCCTCTACTTGTGTCCATCATCCATATTCATACTCAAATCTTTCCTGACAACATTTTCCTCTTTCCTCCGCATAACATTCCCATACAGTATCTTTCAGTCTCCGGTGTCACATTCACTTGTTGCGCTATTTTAAAATCACATTTAATCCGATTATGCTTTGTAATTGTTCAATAACAAACTAATCTAATTAACAAACTAACTAATTGACTTTCGTAGCCGATTGTACGTACTAACTGAAACAGTGTCGTTTCTATTACGAAGATAAGGAAAATAACTCTGAAGGTAATCTTTTAATATCTTTAATTGTAACTAACGATGATAGATTGCTGTCGCGTGTTGAGCGATTGGCTTGACGACAATTTCCGAGAAAAAAATGTTTTTGTTTATTTTAAAGAACTTTGCCTCTTGATGTAGGTACAGAGGCCAGCACATCAAGTTACCACAATCTGTCAAATTTCTTTGATAGTATTTCAACTTTATTGCAAAGACATAAGGTTCATTTTTAATTGAGAAAATTTGACAGTTAGGGATAGCTTGATGTGCTGGCGTCTGTACATGACTTACTTCTACACGGTTAAATTTAAGTCGTTCAAAAAAAATCAGCTGTTCAGTACATTTATGTTCGCCTAACTCGTCAAAATGTACTGCACAGTACAGCTGATTTTTTTTTCGCGATTCCAGGTTTGGTGCCATAGTAAAAGTTGCTCGTTATAATGAGTACAATGACCTCTTAAGGGGATTTAAACGACTTAAATTTAACCTTGTATATGGAGACGAACAATTGACCCGGATCAACTACTTGTACTATCATATCTGCTTTCTTGCCATAACTTCACGCCTGCATTCCCCGAATAGTTAGGCAGAAGTGCACCACACAGAACACTCAATCTCGCCAGTAATGTTTCATGTCCCATGTAGTAGTGGGCGAGTATTTTGTCATCTACCGTTCACAAAACCAGTCTACTGGCTGCTACTGAGAAGTTCCAGGTTGAGAGAACCAATAACACTTTGCCCGAACTGAGAATCGAAACCAGGACCTCGTGATCACCACTGCTCTAAAAATGGTGAAGGAAAACATTGTGAGGAAATCAGCCAGAACCAAACATTCGAAGACATGACATGTCTTCGAATGTTTGGTATATATGGAATATGTCACATTGTGACATATATCAACTCGCACTGATCGGGTTAGAGTTAGCTCTAATCTACTACGCAGGCTCAAAAGAGGAGGAGTGTCCTAGCAGGTTTGGCTGATTATGCTAACTACTTTTATCAGCCAGTAAAATCCAAAAATATAAAGGCATTGCTTTTAGAAAAATGTTACTATAGTATCCAAGAATTTATGGAAGACTAGCACTTTGCCCGCGGCTTCGCTCCCGTGGTCTTTCCCGTGGGACCCGTTATTTTTCCCGGGATAAAAAGCAGCCTATGTTACTCCTAGAAAACTAAGCTTTCCAACGGTGAAAGAATTTTTAAAATCGGTCCAGTAGTTTTTGAGCCTATTCATTACAACCAAACAGACAAAGTTTTCCTCTTTATAATATTAGTATAGATAAAATGTTAAAATAGAGTTAAAATAAAATATACATATATTTGTTCATTATCATATAATAAAGAGCTAGATATAAGTTTAATTAACATTATAATATTTTTAATTGTGTTCCTAACGTGATAATAGATATAGATACCTACTCACAATTACATTATTAGTTTTAAGTTCACTTGCTACGCCTTAACAGGGTCATGTATTCACTAGTTACAAGTGTATTATTGATCGAAGGTTACAAGCCTTTTTTTTTTGAGGGTGGGAAATCACACCGCTCTGGGTGGAGCGGAAGGGATTATCAGACTCTTACTGACTAAAACCCATCCATGTTCCTTCCTTAGCCCTTTTTGTTCCGGGGTAGCGGTAACCCTTTCGGACAATCCCGCTTACCCGGCAGGCTTGGCTCTAAAGGGCCCCTTCATATGGTGACATCTCTTTGAGGCGCGCGTGAAACATATACGCGCCGTCCGGCACGGGCCTGGTCCTGATCGGACGGGTTGTGCACATTGTGCAATAGAGAAATAAAAAAATATATGATACTTTTTATCCCGATAAAAGTTTCCGTGGCAAAATTTCTAAATTCCACACTGTCGAAACGGCGGACAAAAGATATTATTAATTTCGGTCTCGTCCTGTAGCTACAAAACTGCGCCATTGTACAAAACTTTGTAGTTGCTAACTAAACTCTACATTAGCTATTAAACCCCGCACTGGACTAGTCTAGCCTACTTAATTTATTGCTATATTTTAGGCTTACTTTTAATGGTAGTTTACGAAGTAGTATTATGCCCGTTTCCACTAGCACTAGGCAACACCTAAGTATTACACGTTGCATTTTCAACTCTCGGTGGTAAGACTAGCGTTGAAAATCTAACTGTGTGTTTTTGTTTAAGTTTCGCCTAGCGTTAGTGAAAACAGCCATAAGTGTTAGTGCTTCACGAAGGTTACAGCATAGTTTATCAAAATTAGTGTTTATTTATTGGTTAAACTTTTTAAGTACCTACTAGGTGTGCTACTTTAAGTGGGTGTTTGATTGTAATCTAAGTTTTTGTGTTAAGGCTTTGAGACGACCTTGAAGTTTAGCATAATCAGCCTATAATGTTCCCACTGTTGGGACTTGGGCCTCCTTTCGTTGAGAGAGATTGTAGTCCATGTGGAGAAGACAATGTATAATAAATCACACACATTGGACATTTCACACAGCGCCATATCGTCCCAAGCTAAGCAACCTAATGCTTGTGTTATGGTAACGAGATGGCTGATATACTACTTATATACATTTTTTTATTGTAATTACATACATTCAGTCAAAAAAGTATCGGGAATGGATGATTTGTTTATGGTTCCAAATTCAAATTTTTGTTTTTTTTGTAGTAGTTAGATTGGCACAACTGTTTTCCATTTTGGCGCGGAGTTTGAGTTGCATCTGTTATTTATATTAAATACAGTGCTGGTTTTAGTAATATCATATATAGTGTGTATTGCGAATTTCATAATGGACAAAAATATCGAACAAAGAGTTTGTCTTAAATTTTGCATCGCCAATGGAATTTCGTGTTCGGAGTCACTGAAAATGTTACAAAAGGCTTACGGTGAATCGACTTTATCAAAAACTCGTGCTTATGAGTGGTTCAAAGCGTTCAAAAGCGGTCGAGATGTGATGGAAGATTTGCTTCGCTCTGGTAGGCCGTCAACGTCTGCAACTGAAGTTAACATCGCAAAAGTGAAGAAAATAGTGACTGAAAATCCCCATTCAACTCTGAGAGAGATAGCCGCCGAACTTTCTGTATCTCACGAGTCGATCCGTACCATTTTAACTAATCATTTGGGTATGAAACATGTTGCTGCTCGGCTAGTCCCAAAAGAGCTGAATTTTCTCCAAAAACTCAATCGCATGAAACTCGCTGAGGACATGCTAGAACGAGTCAGTTCGGACCCAACATTCATGAAACGCGTTGTTACTGGTGACGAGACGTGGGTTTACGAGTTTGACATGCAAACTAGTCAACAAGCTTCGGAGTGGCGCCTTCCAACTGAACCGAAACCGAAAAAACCACGCCAAAGTCGATCAAAAGTCAAAGTCATGTTGACTGTTTTCTTTGACTATCGCGGTGTTGTGCACTCTGAATTCTCACCGGAAGGTCTAACGGTAAATAAAGAATATTATTTGAGCGTTATGCGGCGTAGCAAATTCGACGAAAAAGGCCAGATTTGTGGAAAGAAAATTCTTGGATTTTGCACCACGACAATGCGCCTTCGCACAAGGCTATCATTGTGAACGAATTTTTGACCAAACACTCAACAAATACCATCCAGCAACCACCATATTCATCAGATATGGCTCCTGCTGACTTTTTTCTTTTTCCTAAACTCAAATTACCTCTTCGTGGCACCCGTTTTCAATCGATAGAAGACATAAAGGAGAACTGAACTCAATTCCGGAAGCAGCGTTTAAAAAATGTTTTGATGAATGAATTATTCGTTGGCGCAAGGGTATCGTTTCTAAAGGAGCATACTTTGAAGGTGATAAAATAAATTTGGATGAATAACAGACATTTTGTGTATTATTGATCTTTTCCCGGTACTTTCTTGACAGAGTAGTACATATTATAGATAGAAAAACACCCAGACTCGTAACAAATACTTGCAGGTCGTACAAATATTTGTTCCGTGCGGGAATCGAACCCGCGACATAGTGCGCAGCAGTCAATCGCTCAACCACTGCGCCAACCGTGTCGTCAAGCAGTGGAGAAGACAATGCATTAGTATTAGTGCATATTATGATTAATATGAAACTTGCAAATAAATCCTAACAACGAAATTAAAAAGTGCTAAACAACATAAATAGTATCAAAATCAAAAGTCATTTATTCAAATTAGGCTGAAGATCAGCACTTTTTGAAGGTCAAAGTTACATAAGACAGTCCCCCAAAAACGCCCACCTTTCACCACTTCCTAGTGCTTTAGCTGGGAAGAAGAAGTGGCGCAACAAACTCCCCAGCAGCACAGCTGTCTGTTTAGTTGGAAGAGCTTGACTTTACACATTTATCGTATGAGTAATTAACATTATGAAACACATCACATTAAAATCAATCATTTGCCACATGTCAGCTAGCACACGTCAATATACCAATTGAAACATTAAAACTGACTGTACAAAAAAAAAGAGCCTCCAGGTAAAAGTGCGTGCCCGCTTACATGTGTGCAATGCTGTACTATGTCCATACAGCCGTAACTCGAAGTTACAAATGATAAACTAGGACCATCGAAGTAAAATCAATCAATTAATTGCTAATGAGTACTAACTAGGATCAGGATAAATAAATATGATCAACTGTCGAGGTCTCTAGCTAACCACATTTTGCAATACAACTCATTATATATATAACCTAATAGTAATGACCGACAATGGGCTTTGTCAATCTTTGTCTAGCTAGTTACGTAAGAGTTACTAAAGTATTTGTTATATAAAGATTGAGGATGAGGACTAAAAATTTTTCAGTCCGTACCTACTTAGTTTTTTTTTTCTTGTGTTTGTTACCTCAGAACTTTCGACTGGGTGAAAGGTGGGTTTTTTTTATTTGAAAGATGGCGGAAAAAGTGGGAAATAATTTCGAAAGTCGGTTCGCAAAAACCGAAAATACAAAACCAAAAACACCAACTTTTCCACTTTATTGTGTTTTTTCGGAAGCTGTATGTTTTTTTTTGTAAAAAGTTTTTATTCTCTTATTGACAGGCTGAACACTTTATTTTTTTTACGCAGACGTCCCAATTGTCGTATGCAGACTAGACATGTCATTGGATACTCGTAGTCTTGTGAGGTATTGTCGACTCCACGGTGTGTAATATAACTCTTCTCAGAAACTGTGGGTATATTAATGATAACCAAGTCTCAGTTATTCAGACTACTGACTACGTAATATTCTGACTCAGTTAATATATTCCAAAGGTTTATTTTAGGCTCCGCGGGCAGCACCTCGCGGGTCGCGACAACTTTCGCGTCCAATTCTGACTTCATTTAAATTACATGAGATTTTACGGTTCGTTCGTTTGCTTCGGTAAGAGATAGACAATGTAAGGTTTTGAAGGAAAATGTTAGATGGACAGCACAATAGTTGGTAGTCTAAGAAGATATAGATACTTACGTAAATGATTTGACTTTGACTTCTTGTCAAAGTCAAATCATTTATTTCAAACAAATAGGCACAAGAAATGCACTTTTGAACGTCAAAAGAAGAACGAAGAAGAAATGAAGATGTACTTGGACTACTTGTAAGTTTGGAATACACCAGTCCAGTTAAATTAGTTAGGAGTCAGAATTTCTATTAAGTTTGAAAGGATTTCAAGCATTTCTTTGATGGGTTCGATTTCTAACTGGGGCAAGTGTTAATGGGTTTTTTATCAGAAATTTCTCAATAGCAGCCCTTTTTTTTGAGGATGGAAAATCATCGAATGACCCCTCCCGCTCAGGGTGGAGCGGAAGGGAGTGGTCAGACTTGACTGTCTAAAACCCATCCATGTTCCTTCTTTAGCTCTTTGGCCGGGTAGTGGTAACCCAAGTCTGTATTTGTCCGGTTCACAGGTCCGGTTAATGGCAATAGGCTCGCCACTATTACATGGGTATTAAAGATAACTTGCGATAATGAGTAGGCACTACAGGTAAACCTATGCCTAGCCCTTCAGAGAATATTGTCGTGATGTTACGTTATTAATCGTTTCAATTATAACAGGGCAAAACTTATTTCCCACAAGAATCGATGAAGCAGTTTCTCTACCCCTCTTTGTATGTGGTAGAAAATAAACTTCGATAACATGGCGCGCCCCTCCAAGTAACTCTTTCAATGTTTCCCATTGATAATAATATATTTCCCATTGATAATAATAATTTCCATCGATAATACTTATCCAGAACTATCAAAGTCAAAGTCAAATTATTTATTTCAAAAAGGTACTTTTGAACGTCACGACATTTCAATTTCAATAACATTAAAAGGTTCCGTTTGTAATAAGTGATTAAGAAATCAACAGGCGGTACAACTAGGTGATTCTTCATTAATTACGGCTCACACAATCCTGCCCGATAATTAACTAGGGCCTACTAGGTAACCCATGTGTGTAAGACAAGAGCGTTAATTACTGAAAATCCTGATCCGGGGTTACATCCATTTTTAAGCTGGTAGATTCAACTGACCATGATAAAATAGGCTTGTACCTGTAGATAACATAAGAGACGAAATGAATAAGTTGTATCTGACCAAACGTGTACAGTCACGAGGACAAATATACAACACTTACGACTGATTCAAAATTGTATTCTTCTAAAAAATAAAATGTTATGAACACCCTGTTTGCGAAATCTGACTATTGTTACTATTATTCGACAGCAGTGATAGCCTAGTGGTGTGACGGTCAGACTGCCAAGTCAACGGTGGAGTTTCTTGCCCATTCTTCTCCACACGAAACTACCTTTTGGAAGGGGCGACTAGAATCAATTCTATTTCTTGTTAATTTTTGACGTTCAAAAGTGCCTTTCTTGTGCCTATTTGAAATAAATGTTTTGACTTTGACTTTGACTTTGACTTCAAAGGTCTCAAGTTCGAACCCAAGGCACGCATCTTAGATTTTTCGGATTCAGACGCGTATTGTACAATTATCACTTGCTTAAAATCGGTGAAGGAAAACATCGTGAGGAAACTAGCATGTCAGAGCAAGCAAGCTAAGTCAAAGTTCATACAAACTGACACCCACTGAACCACACGAAAAGAAGAAGATAAACTATTATGGAATAGGTACTTAGCTTTCTCTTCAATTTACAATCGTTATTTCACTTGAAAATCGCGATTTTTTAGTTTTGCGTAAGTATAAGTTATTTATCCTCGCAAATGTGTATCATCGTCCGTAACATCATTTACCTCACCAGACAACAGAACATATTAGAAAATGTTAAAACTAGCGCACAGACAGCAGTTTTTTCTGTATTAGAAATTAAGTGATCATGTTTAAGGATGTTTGGGACATACTCGTGTATAATATTAATATGAACTATGTAACCAATATTTTGTAAGCATATTTTGTTTAAAAGAGTGTCCATGTAGTTTCTTGCCCGTTCTTCTCCATAGGTACCTACTGCTTTGGAATGGGCAACTAGCTTCATCTCTCTGACTGACCGACACCTTGACAATTCGAAAGTGCCTGTAATTTATTTACTTTGAGTTTGAGTTCAAATGTATGGGACAGCGGATAATTTTTCGTGATTGCTATGCTGGTCATATAGAAAAAGTAGTCCAGTTTCAGAACCCTTAAACATAACCAAACATTTCCGACATTCGAAACAATAAAAACCACCTCAAACAGATCACTTACTGACAAAACAAACAACATCCCTTAACGTCATTGCAGTGTACATCTGATACTCTATGTAAGGTAAACAACCGTGAACAAGTAAGTCAGTCACACGAGGTACATGTTATTGCCCCTCTGATCCCCGCTAATCCCCCTCCCCCTTTATAAAGCCATACAACAGTGTATTCTATCCCTTTCACTTGCATCAGTTTTCCTCCTAAATTACGTTTAGTGGAAACAATACCTTTCTACCTTGAAGGTAAAGAAAGGACTTCTGGATTATGTTCGGCGGTTATTGTTGTAAGTCACACTCCAACAGGCTGCCTTCAGTGCCTTTTGTGCGCCCGGCCCGAGCTTCTGTAACTCCGGCCTTGAAAAATGTTCTAGTCTTTCCTGGTTCGGACAATAAATGGACTAAGTCTGTGTTAATAAATTCGTCATCCAAAAACATAATACTTGCTTACCTACGTACATATGTGTATAAGAAAAAAAAAGTTTATTCAAAAATATAACAGTAAAGATTCCTAGTAAAGGCCTAAGGCAAACTGCAAACGTAATACAAAAAAAAAGATTACTATTGATTACTACGTATTGTATGCATAACCACTCGTTACCAGAACAGATAAGTAGCATTGGACCAGGAGGTAGACACACTACGTAATAGTTAATTACTTCTCATACATGTACATAGTATGTATAGAATTCAGTTCTTCCAACTGAACAGACAGCCGTGCTGCTGGGGAGTTTGTTGGGCCACTTTTTCTTCCCAGCTAAAGTACCAGGAAGCGGTGAACGGCGGGCGTTTTAAGGACTGTCTTATGTAATTTTGACCTTCAAAAGTGCTGATTTTAAAGCCTAGTTTGAATAAATGACTTCGATTTTTTACTACTTTACAGCCTTATTAAAATTTTTATATATTATAATATAAAATTAACGCAGACATTGATGTAAGTACGGTATAAGCCACGGGTGCAACAACAGGAGTCTACCTTTCGCAGTGATTGACACTTCATTAAATCTCTTTATACACCACGCTGCAAAATTGTGGCTCTAATACCCAGTATCGCTCACCATGGGTTTAAAAGGCAATTAATAACGAGATTAAAGTTACTAGACTTTTGATGCATATTATTTTGCGTATAAAGAATACGATAATATAATGTTGTACTTGCCTAACTGTAAGGGTTTGAGCTCCGAATAGAGCAAGTACTTTTCAAGATTTTTTAAAATGATTTTTGCCTGTAAAAGTTAGCCCAAAGTAAGAACCCTATTTTTTATTCAGGCATTAGATTTCTTACTTCTGCCCAAGAACAGTTTAGACTTTGATACATGGTTGATCAAACTACTACTGCTAGTATAAACTTGCTCTAGTCATTTCCAGAATTGGGCACGAAACCTTATCATAATTATACCTACTTATGTGTATGAAAGGAGTGGTGGCCCAATTGCAACGGCCCCAACGGCAATAATTTCATCACAACTGCTCTCAAAACGTTGAAGGAAAACATCGTGAGGAAACTGACATTTCCTAGAGCCGAAAAATGGGAGGACATGTGACATTGGCCAACCCGCATTAGTTTCACATGATAGATCACAGCTCCCTTCTAAGGAGAGGAGGCCGTGTGCCAGCAGTGGTGACATGATAGGATTATGCTACGAGTATGTATACTCGAATACCACAAGCAGTCGACGTAACCGCAAGAATCCCTGCGATCATCTCATGACACAAATTGCTATATTTCGTACGTATTTCTAAAATAAAAATGCTTTTTATTTTTAAATTTTCATAATAGGTACCTAAATGTAACCTCATCCTAATCTTTAATCCATTGAAGGTCAACCAAAATTCGACCGTCAACTTGAGCCCTACAACCCAAAATCCGAGCACAATTATTTGCCCTATTAATGTCAACGCGGTCGAAGTAACCTCTAGTGTATTGTTTCCAGCTGTCTATTGCCCCAGTCGAATTCTAGATAATAATTGCTTCATGAAGATAAAGGCGCTTGCATTAATTGGGTCCGTCTCTCGCAACACAAATCCTGCACCTACCAGGGAGGCATGGAGCAAAAAGGGAGCAGTTCTGTACGTAGCAGAGGGTGGAAGAAAGCTGCCATTGAAGGTGATCCTCAATCAATTAATCAACTCAGCCTATCGCAGTCCACTGCTGCACATAGGCCTCTCTCAGGTTGCGCCACAGCACCCTGCCCTCCGGCTTTCGCATCCAGACAACCAGCCACCTTTTTCAGGTCATCGGTTCATCTAGCTGGGGGGTGACCCACACTATGCTTGCCGAAACGCGGTCTCCACTGAGCGGTAGATGATAATGATGTATAAAATGCATTTACAAAAAAAAATGTATATAAGTAGTTTATCAGCCATCTCGTTACCATAACACTAGCATTCGGTTGCTTAGCTTGGGACTATATGGCGTTGTGTGAAATGTCCAAAGATAAAATATTATGTATGAATACCTAATATTACAAAACCTTAGTAATGTAGTCTTTATGGTCAAAGAACACTGCGAAGAAGATCAGTTGTAACATATTAATTAGCAGTGATGACGCAGTGGTAGAGCCGACTTACTAGTTGATTGGGGGCGACTTACTAGTTGATCGTAGGTTCGAACTAAGACAGGCGGTTTTTTTTTGTTTAAATTGTTTCATCACCTCTGCTCTTAAAACAGCGAAGGAAGTATCATCTGGTAACTGACACGTCCTAGAGCCAAAAAATTCGAACACATCTGACATCTTTTAACTCGCACCGGCGTAGTAGATTACGGCCCCCTCCATCTTACGGAGAGGAAGCCTGGATCCCAGCCGTGAGAACGTTATAGGCCAAGCATTCAAAACTGGGCAGCTTTCTGGTCAATAGCTTGGAAATCCAGGTAGTTCTTGCGCAGAAGTGTTAAATTAACAACAAAGACTAAGTGCCCACCACGGTTCCTGCAGTGGGCACTCAATTTTGTCCCTAAAAATCTAAGATCAAGCATATAGGCAGATGATTGATCATCCTTAGCTATTACAGCTATGTCACGGACAAAGGTGTCCTATAAAAAATGCTCCCCGATCTTTGGGTGTCCCTAAATGGCGCAAAAACATCCTTATCATATTTTTACATGACGTAGATCTTTTTTGCATGTACGTAAAGCCTATTATTATAGCTATATTTACTGACCAGGGTTCTCTGCCAGAGTTTATCCCTAACCAACTTAAGCCCGCGACTTTTTAGGGTTTCGTAGTCGAGAAGGGAACCCTTGTTTAACATAAAATATGTACAGAGGCCAGCACATCAAGTTACCATAATCTGTCAAATTTTTTTTGATAGTATTTGAACTTTATTGCATAGACATAAGGTTCATTTTTAATTGAGAAAATTTTACAGTTAGGCATAGCTTGATGTGCTGGCGTCTGTACTATGATACTCGGCAATAGTGTAGCTTCCCATTGAGAAATATTGTTTAAAGTCAAATCATTTATTTCAAATAAGCACAAGAAAGGAACGTCAAAATAAACAAGAAATAGATTTGATTCTAGTAGCCCCTTCCAAAAGGTATGGAGACGAATGGGCAAGAAACTCCACTGTTACTCTTTTAAAATGTTTTGTATAGCATTATATGGTATTTCGGCAGTCGGTCAATAGTTCCGAAGACTACCCCTATTCGTACATATTCCCAATTCTTCCCTCTTTATAATATTCTAGTATAGACTACTAGATAAATGTATACTGAAAAGTATAAGCGATTGAATTATGACACTATCCATCTAGCCCATATTCTTCCACTGCAGAACCTTCCACGTTTTGTATACCATACATGTTTTGTAGTTAGCATCTTAACTTCTATCTTTATCTTTCTATTTAGGGTGACGAAGAATCCGTGCAGTTACACACAATTTCCTCGCATAAAAAAATCTAAGCGAAATCTTAATTGCTAAAACGTAACTTACATACTAATTAGAAATGCGGGTGTTAAGTACCTGAATCTAATCTAGAAATACGGTTATAATGTCTAGAAAACATAAACTCATTTAATAAAATACACAAAATGAGTGCACACGATATATTAAATATGTTTTAACATCTAAAAGTAAAAATAGAACGAAATAACGGCACGATATTCCTAATCTTTAAAGTTCTGTGGGTACGCTATCGAAAAACCGCGGGGTCAATACCTCCTAGAGAGCATGGTGATTGAAACTGATTGTGAGAAACAATTGAAGTCTTTCTTTACTAGATTTAAGTAGTTTAAGATCTTAAATAAACTCATTTTTCTTAAGTTATATAGAACTAAATAACCTAACCTCAAAAGAAAAACTGATTTTCATTTAAAAATGTATTCAAACACAGAATATAATAAATGAACAATGAATATTATCACACAAAATATGAAATTTTGTAACGTGTGGTTAAAACAACATAAAAGCGGTAAAACTAACATCGTTTTAGAGAATAATCGATAAACCAAACATTGAACTACGAGAACTTAACGAAAATAACACTCTACAACAAAAGTTAAATTTAAACCCACGAAAATAACAACTAAAAATCAATGAAACATAAAAAAAATACTTAGTAAATATAGAACTATATACTATAACCGTAGCGTGTGTACGAAAACGTATATACTGAGAATCGTACCTGATAAAACGCGAGCGTCCGTTAGCACAATTTAAAAATAACACTTGCACTTGTTATATTTAAAGTTGTAATGTTATTTTAGTTATATAACACTGATCACTGATGTTGATGATTGTTTGTGGACTGGCCTTATGTAATGTGCTCTATTGCATGGCGCGAGGTGGCCGCGCGGCGTACGACTGCAGATAGAAATGGCGGCCGGGTGCGCGCGCCGCCCGCCCTCGGGTTAGTGAGGGCTCTCGCTAGGGCGGAAGACAGACAGACGGGTTGAAGGACTTTTTTGCGTGGATGTCTTGTCGTGAATGTGGTTGGTGGTGTGATTTTTAATTGATAGTGGAAGGAATGTTGTTATAATGTAACATATCGTTTTTTTTTCAGAAGTAAGTAGACATACCTACGTTTTTTCGTTCAGTTAAGTCGCTGTTTGCATAAAAAAAACAAGTTAGATTCATTAGCGGAGTAAGTGACTTTATGAAACCATTGCTTGGTGTCTATTCTAATAGCTAGCTTATAGTTACAGAATTAAGCTTATGAAAAATAACAAAAACTTTCAAGAATTTACTGTTAAGTTGTTAAGCTACATCTTTTTTCTCAATAGAAAAATAAATTAAATGTCTAAAAATTAAAAAATAACGTTGCGACTAAACGCAACAGCGGAACACCGCCTTAATCTAGACAAAAGGCTCGCACTTTGTAACGTTCAGCGTTACCTCGTACCGAAGACACAACTTATCAAAACATCTATAAATGTACGGCATACACTGCTGCGTGTAAACGACCTCTTTTCCCCAACTCCTCAACCAAACTCGCAATGTATACGAAGCAGAGAGATGCAGTCTTGTAGTATTATTTTTTCAGTAGGAGCAGGCAAGTCGTCGTGTAAAAATGTTGATTTTTAGACGAAGCCTCGAATTCACCATGTGCAATAAGATATTGAGTCGCGCTTAGATGAAGATATATATAGAGAGAAGTAAATAGTAGTAAGTATGATGCTTTATTGGAGTTAAGAGGATTGTTATTTGTTTATTATTATATTGTTGAGGAGGATGGTGGTTGAAAACGTAGCTTTTGAGCGTTCGGTTCTGGTTCATTTCAATGGCCTAGTGGCCGGGCCTCAAGTATTAATACATTAAAAAATAGCCTATCCGTTTATCAAGACAAAATAATGTTGAATTCGCTGAAAGATGGTACAGACGCCAGCACATGAAACTAACCCAATCTGTCAAATATTCTCATTTGAAAATAAACCTTATGCTTTTGTAACAAGGTTTAAAAACTATTAAAGAAATTTGACAGTTTGGGGTAACTTGAAATGCTGGCCTCTGTACGTAATTCTCAAGTTTGTTGTTCAAGAGTGTAAAAGAAGTGCATATAAATCAATGAAACTGGTGAGGATAGTCTAACAGACAAATATGTTTCGAGACATCTTATTAAAATATATTTTTTGTTATATCGATATTTGCACTTTGATTGAGGCTAAGTATAGACGCCAGCAGGTCAACCTACCCGAAACTGTCAAAGTTCCCCAATCATTCTTGAACCTTAATGCTTTAGTGATAAAGTTGAAAAACTATTAAAGAAATTTGACAGATTGTAGTAGCTTGATGTGCTCTCGTACAGTAAGATTTCAGAAAGAAGATGTAAATGCAGAAGCAGGAAATAGGGCTCGTTCTTGAAGTACCTATATCAGCCGCAAGCGACGGTTAAAATGCTTGCCGCGGTCGTTTTGTGGATGGGAGATCATCCATTACTTATCGAGACCCCTCCATGCCTCGCGTTAAGCCGTTGTTCTTGGCTGTCATGCGTAAATCTTTGTCAGAACTTACGGGTAGTCCGAAGTAGTGATGTAACGTATAGCTTTTAGGTCGGATATCGGATATCCGGTCAATCTTAAAGCCGGATAGCCGGATATGCGATGGATAGGCGCATTGTAACGAGCGAGCCTGCATAGGTGGTGCACAAACGATCGGGTGAACTCAGGTAAATTCGTTGTTCGTTCTTGAGCAGTTAGCAAGTGTTTTTTTTAAATAGCAAGTGTTTACTTGGCTTGTTAAATTGATTGCAATTGCGATCATTTGAGGTTAATAAATAGTCTTACCCCCTCAAATGTCGTATGAACCCCATAGGTTCATAAGAAAAATTCTCTCGAAACGACAATAAATATAAACGTATAAATCGTTGAGCTCTTATAAGCAAACGGCTTCTAATAGGCGAACATCTAATGAGTTAATGCAAATGGTTATTCATTCGCCATAATTTTCCCTTAGTGCAGTACGAGTTAGTACTCGAACCTACTTCGTTATTTCAATTACAAAAAAAAACGAAATTAGCATTTCGTTTTTTTTTGTAGTAGGTATATGAAATTATGGTGATTATATTTGTCACGTGGATAAAATAATAAGTTTTTTCTTTTTTTTTTCTTTTATTAAATTATATTATTATCATTCGGTAACCGGCCGGACACTCACTTACTATCCAGTATTTGGCTAATAGTATATTTTTCGCCGGATAGGCCGGATACCGGATAGCTATCGGATATCCATTTCATCTCCAGTAAAAAGCTCAAAAATCTGACAATCAGTCTTACCAAGGGGTATCGTTATTCACTGGATTGTGGAGGTTATTTAGGCAGCCGTTCCATGTATTCAGCTAAATCCGGTCAGACTAGAAGCTGACCCCAACATAATTGGGAAAATACTAGACAGATTGAAGTAGAAAGAACGTAGTTTTATTCTTCAAATCCCATTATTAGAATACTTTCGTGTGCGGATAAAGTCGTTTTGGCTATCAATTGAATCATGGTCTTCGCGATAGCTTATAAATAGAAGTTGTCGAGTTCTTGTGTCCGTAAAAGTGTGGGAATGCCAATTGACTATTTGAAAAGATCAGAAAAAAAAATGAAATCACAAAGAAAAATGGCCGCGCCTTCCAAACTTCCATCACCGTAGAGAAATTTAATATTATGCGACGATATAATTGTTAAATTGCATTTAATGTTAATAAGTATTCCATTTGATTCTAAAAATCTGTGACGTCACAATTGTCATATTTCATAGAAATCACGTTTAAATTCCGCGTTTTGACAGTTCATAAAAAGTAATGTTATTGACTACCCTTTCAAAACCCAGTTGTACCCATCAGCCCACCTGTTCACACTTAGAAAGCTTGACGATATTAATAATGTTCATATTTTTCACTTCATTTTGCTTTTCTAAGAATTCTTTGAATTATTTACTAACTTGAACTTGACTAAAACCTAATTGAGATTCCTTCGACAGTACTGACATATTATTTAGTTACGTATTTAAAGAAACGGTACGCATTTACATAGTGGATCTATGTATTAAACTTCGTCCTGAGAACTAACAATTATTTGTCAACAAAGGAATATTGTCAGAAATTTAGGCGAAAAGTTCAAAAAGGCTTGAAAGCTGACGTAACTTACATTTTAAATGTTGGAATGTCTGCCTCTGAAGTGTCCATACACCTGCACTTTTGTAGATCAAATGGACGCCATTTACACTGCTTAATCATACCCTCCTACAGGGCAGAACAAAAGGACCCGATGGTACTTTTTCTAGGTACTGTCTACCACCTTCTTCTTTTTGTGTCGATGACTCGACACATTCACACAACACAACACATTGCGAAAATCACCCTTCACCAATTTCGTAAATTTTCTGTGATTCAGCGCAAACTCCATGCAAGCCACACCGCACTACTTGTATAAAATTGGCATCCACAGGCAAGTCCGATTTAGCAGTAGTCAACCCTTCGGTGGAACTGCGAGATACCATTTACAAAAAAAAGGGGCTTGGCTTGGCCTTACAAGTAAGTAGGTACCTATCTATAATACTTTCATAAGCACCTATTTATATATTTTTTTTAAACATAGTAAAAAAATATAAAAAATTCGTGACCGCTTAATTCATTTTCACTATCATAATAAAATTCCGAAAAGTTTATAAGTTAGTACAGATATCGATGTTTTGACATTCCAATACATGAGTAGACCATACGAGTGCAAAGCAGGGGCGAGTTTCTAGTTTAAATAAAGCAATCCTGAAAGCTGTCAAGCGAAGCCGTAGCGCTCGTTAGTTTTCAGCTCTAACTTTCCTTTCATATTTGACACATTAATTCAAGCACAGGCTTTTCACACACATCCACGCTTTATTTAACACTTGGGTGTGACATATTAGGTGTAATACAACAGAAGAAGTGACAAATACCATGTGGCTGGAGCGCCCGCGTAATGTGTTGGGCTCAAGTTCGAGTAATTTGGTTGAGGTATGTAGTTCTCCGAAAACGAAGAGACTTATTGTGAAGAAAACTTGCGATAACAAGCTTTTAAACTTTTTTTATTACTACAATGTTAGAGCGCGGTTGCTAATTGCGACTGCGAAGGGTTGTCCTTTTTTTTTGAGGATGGGAAATCATCAAATGAACCCTTCCACTCTGGGTGGTGGAGCAGAAGGCAGTGTCAGACTCATACTGAATAAAACCGATCCATGTTCCTTCCCTAGCCCCTTATGTTCCGGGCCGGGGTAGCGGTAACCGTTTCGGACAATCCCGCTGACCCTTCAGGCTTCGGCAATGTGTAATCCCGATTTTTCGGAAAATACAATCTTAAGTTATTTTAATAACACTGTATATTTTGATTCTGTATAGCCTTGGTTTTGGATGAATTCTCCTAAAAATCTGACTTCAGTGATTCGGTAGGTGTATAAATACTACAATACAATAATTCAACCTTTTATTTATTAATTCACTAGGCAACTACAACAGGTAACAATGCCAGAACCTCACTTATAAGTTCATATTAAATACTTTATTATCATTCAATCAATCTGTCTAGCCTTTACTCAACTATGTTGGGGTTGACTACCAGTCTAACCGGATACAGCTGGGCTGGATCGCCAGACCAACTGCGAAATCGCAAATAAAAATTAGCTGCTCTTATTATTTGGTCGTTATTTTTGGTCACGTGACTCGACGATATGTAGGGAACAGCAGATTTTTTTTTTCACGATTTCGGAGCTGGCTTATCCTTTTTTATGTCTCCGTCTGCCTATTTGACCTCCACGGCCTAGTACCTAAATGAGTAATACGATAACCCTTAGCACAGAATATGTACAGACGCCAGCACATCAAGCTATCCCTAACTGTCAAATCTTCTCAATTAAAAATAAACCTTATGTCTTTGCAATAAAGTTGAAATACTATCAAAGAAATTTGACAGATTGTGGTAACTTGATGCGCTGGCCTCTGTACATAATAGCCCTTGGTAAGACTGGTTGTCAGACTTTCGGGCTTCTGACGATAGGTATGTAACTTCTGTCAAAGATCCACGAATCACATAGGACCACAGAACAGTTCTGTTCTGTGCATAGGACCAACGGCAGGCCCGGAGAGGTCTTGATATGTACCTAAAGATGGTCACCCATCCATGGATCAACCGCGGCAAGTGCAACTTATTCTGATCGATCGATCCCTGATCCAAACAGTAGATAATAATGATGATAACTCTAGTAAAATACTTAGTTCACGAAATTACAAGTACATGGTACGACGATACGTCTTATGGCATGGCCGCTCTAATCTCCTATTTCGGGCCGCGACACGGCCAGACATAATGTAACCAGAGCCGAGAGTTGCATTTTAACATCTTTAAAATAACACCAAGACTATTAAATGTTCCTCTGAGTTATGACCTATTAATCCTATTATATTTTTGTAAACTGGGTTGGGTTTAATTTTTATTGTTCTCTCTATGAAGTATGAGGAAGAAATAAAATTAGACTGCTGCGTTGAAATACTTCTGTTTGTTTATGGTCAGTCGCTTGGACGGGCAACATGGGTTTCCACTTTAGGCCAGGAAATGTCTATCAGCAGGATAGACAGACAATAGTCGAGTGCTAATATTGTAATGTTTGTTTAAAAACGTTTTACCCTCGCGAGTAGGATGTCTGCATTATCTATCTAAGTAGGCAGCCATCTTAGATTGAAAGTTTGAAATGATCATAATATTAACAATGCTACTACAGTGTGTTCGCTATTTCTCTTTGTAAAGAATTATCTGTAATTGTGGGCTAGATAATTCTTGCTCGACGCACGCAGCCCGAGCTCCAGAGCCGGCCATTCTACCATCATTCTCCTGCCCTCATCCCAATGAATTTAAGCACAGCCCAACGTGCCCTCTTCTGTACTTTGCTATTAGTTCTCACCACCTTTCTAGCCATGACGTTTTTCATACAATTATCCATCCATCGTTTCTCTGGTCTTCCCCTACTCTTATATCCAACACATAAATCAATTAACATCTCACTACTTAGATACACATAATCACTACTTAGAATAAAGCAAAGTCGCTTCCCGCGTCTGTCCTTATGTCTGTATGTATGTATGCTTAGATCTTTAAAACTGCACAACGGATTTTGACGCAGTTTTTTAAATAGATAGAGTGATTCAAGAGGAAGGTTTAGATGCATAATTTATTAAGGTTTGCGGACGAAATCGCGGGCAGGAATTATTAATATTATTCATTTTTACACAAAAAATAATCATGTACCTACCTAACTAGGTAGAGTTAGCAACGAAAATCGGTTAACACTGAAGTATTTTATAAAATGCTACCAAGCCTTTCACCTTTAGTTGCTGAATTTACAATAGGTTATAGGTATTAATACATTTTATTGATCCAATGATACAATTATTAGATACCTACCTAACTACTTACGTGATTAATTAGTTTAAGTTAATGTCGGTCTGTAACTGCTAGCCATCTTCATTTTGATCGTTACAGGTGGTCCCCGAACTAGGCGAGTAAATCTAGGAGACTATTTGGGTACAATCAAATTCTTCTTCCTACGGTCTTACCGCAATAATAAACATACCAATACTAAGCAGTAGATACCGACTTAACTATATGATAGTACATACAATTCCAACATCGCTTCGTACCCATCCCATCCCATAGACCGCAGATGGCTACCCAATTATTTGCCTTAGCCGTAGCCTGCCTAGCTGTTATAATAACTAGATACACCATTCTAACATAACAGCTAGTAATAAAATGAACTTCCTCTATTTCTCTAACGACTATTGGAAACCTGCACCTGTTCACCATATTGCCGTTTTATGCGGAAGTGATTTTATTAGGTTATGCTTGAAGGAAATTCAAACGAAAATACCTAGCAACAAATTTTCACTTGTTTTCCTCAATCATAATGTAGTAGATAGGTAGTCTTGTTTCGGAATGCATAACATTTCTGACTAGTTTAAAAGATTTTATTTGAATTAGGAACCAAGAACACCAATGAGTACATCAAAATAAGGTCCAACCGCTACGAAATAATCATACGTAAATTCAAATCGTATCGTATCCGCTGACCGCTGCGCTGACACAGCAGCGCTTTCAACTACTTGATAACCCCCAATAAATAAAAATTATATCTACACATTAAAAGTAGGTACTTCCTGTCCGTATAAAATTTTATTAATAAGTCCTTCATGATTCTGTCTGACCTCATCATTACGAGATAACACCGATACTGTTTGATCACATGATCAAAACGAACGGAGCCTTTATATCATCGATCGCGTATCTTGAATAGACATTTTTAACCTTAATAAAAAATATAATTTACCAGTTCTGAACGTAACATATCTGTACGCAACTGTCAACGTCAATGTCAACGTCAACGTCAACGTCAATATCTCCGTAGTCTGTCAGTTTCCCTGTTGGACATATTTGGTGTAATCCCGAAAATATTAATTTTGGCTTTGGAATTACGAATATAATAAGATGGTATACTAACAATAACTAGCTATGACTACTCAATACAAGAAATTCACTAGACTCATAGCTAAATGGCCCGTAGATAACACTAAAGGTGAAAGGTAAGAAAAAGTGAGGTTATACGACATAATTTTATTTGTATCTTCTTCCTATCCAACCACGGGTAACTTCAAAATTACATTACAGAGACCTCGGAAAATTCATTAGAGATAAGGTCAAGGCGGCGTTTGAGTCATCGGAGAGACAGAACTTGGATTCTGAACTCTGCAACAAACAGTACAACTCCCTCAACAAGCTAGCCGATAACTATTACAAAAATAAATACAAACGGAAACACAGCAGTACAGCGACGGGCCTGAGTACGGAAGAGTGCAATCTTATCCTATCTAACGAAGTCCTTGAGTATTTAAAGGAGGAAAATAAAGGGTTCTTTAGTAAAATATTTGGTAAAGATAAAAAATGATTCTAAGACCGTTCCAGCAGCTGCGCAGGGCGGTACTCGCTCGGAGCCTGTCCACAGAGCAAGTACAGTACAGAGACCATACACCAGTTATGTTAAATGAGTCTATAAAACACTTAAATCCTAAAGACAATGAGCTGTACATTGATATGACATTTGGAGCCGGGGGACACTCAAAGAAAATACTAGAAGCTGCTGATTGTAAACTTATAACCTTAGACAGAGATCCTGTAGCTTATGAGAAAGCCCAAAAATTAGCTGAGGAATACCCAAATAGAGTAATACCATTATTAGGAAGGTTCAGTGAACTTCCTACCCTTCTAAAAGCCAAAGAAATAAAACAGTCCACAATAGATGGAATGCTATTTGACTTTGGATGTTCTTCAATGCAATTAGATGTAGGAGAAAGAGGATTTTCTATCAGCAAAAATGGTTTCTTGGATATGAGAATGGATGCTGGCAGGGACCCCAATCAAATAACCGCAAGAGAAGTGTTGGCAACCGCAAATGAACATGAACTTTACAAGATATTCAAAATATATGGTGAAGAGAAGAAAGCAGCAAAAATTGCACAAACTATCATACAAGCTAGATACATGATCAAAAACATTGAGACCACCGAAGAATTAGTAGAACTTACAAATTCCTGCTGTCCAGATGAGAAACGATTGGACAAACTACAAAGACCGCAGTCAAATGCTACAAAGGTCTTTCAAGCATTACGTATCTTTGTAAACAATGAGTTGAATGAACTCAACTATGGCATGTTGCTAGCTAAATATTACTTGAAAATCAATGGAAAATTAGTGACAATATGCTTCCATTCATTAGAGGATACAATAGTCAAGCGTCATATAGCAGGAAATCTTGTCAATGAGGTAGCTAATCCAGTTCCGTTAAAGTATTTAAGTCCAACTTTACTTCAGAACCAGGATACAATCAACCAGTTTCTGGATACCCCATGGCAAGCCATCAATAAGCACGTAGAGGTACCAAGTGATGAAGAAGTGGAGAAGAATCCTAGAAGCCGTAGTGCTAGGCTACGAGCTGCCATCAAAGTGAAATGAGATTATAAATGCTGTTAAATTTAAATGGGTTTGAACAAAATGTATAGCTTAGTCAGTGGTTGTATTATTTGTAAATACAATTTGTTTTTAAGGATTGTAGTTTCTATTACAAAATGTTAGACTGATTTTCGTGTTTTTTTTTAAATCATAATACAGAAACATACCTTTTTTCCCATAGGGGTAAAACTAAAGGCCTTGTTACAATCCTTACTATATGTAAGGATCGTATCAAGGCGTTTAGTTTCTCCTTTTTCCATTTCTCGTTTTGTTTCTGCTTCTGTTTTAACTTCGTTTACATTCATACAAGGCACACTCACCGACAGTAAATGTGACCTGAAATAGTAATGGTGACCTACTAAACCTTTTCCTTGAATTTTTTCACCTCCAACATACACAGGATGCGATGCCTGGCCCAAGCTTTATATGTATAACGAACAAAATATTTAGTTAAAATGAGGATCCTCTTAATGAAGTCGTGGCGCTGCCGCTGGTGGCACGAAAATCTGGATCTTCTATTTAAGTCCTTGGCGGTGAAAAGGATAGCGAGAATAACATTTAAAATCCAAGTAGTTTCTAGTTTGTTTTTTCACATTACTGTGCTTTTAACACTTTCGCTGCCAAGCACCCGGCTCCCGGGTCGAACGATAATTCGGTCACATGCCCACAACCCGGCTCCCGGTTTCTACATATAAATAGTTATATGTGGCTTGTGGCCATGCCCAGCACCCGCCTACCGGGTGCAAATCGAAACGTGCTACTAGGGTTGCCAAAAATAAGCTAGGTGAGAATAGTATGTACTTTTGAGTAAGTCTTTCATCAATTATTTATTTAATTTAAATGTTGTACGATTTAATATTATGCTGACAAATCTCTAAGAAACATACTAAAGTGGATTTATTATTAATTGCCTTTTCATCATAGGTACCTAAACAAGCCTATGGCGCCACGCAATTGTAATGAGATTTCTTATTATCAGGTAACTATTTTTCTTTATCTGCGCGTGTTTTATTGAGGTAAAAACCGCCGCTGAAGGTTTAAAAAATGAAAACAAAGGGATCGGTTTGGTTTTATTGAGATTAGAAACAAAAGAAGGCAAATGTTAAAACTTTTCCTTATCTGTATGTGTTCGTTCTATTGAAGCAAAAACCCTCGTTAAAACATGAAAGCAAAGGTATCGGTTCGGTTGTATTGAGCTCAAAAACAAAAGAAGGCAAATGTTTAATCTTTTCCTCATCTGCACGTGTTTTATTGAGGTAAAAACCGTCGCTGAAGGTTTAAAAAATGAAAACAAAGGCATCGGTTTGGTTTTATTGAGCTTTAAGGTTTTTAATCCCTTGCTGGCGATTTAGACAACTGTTTATACAACTTTAGCTACCTTACTTTAATTCACTTAGCTTAGATAATTCTGTTGTTATGCGTGTGAATCTGTGAGGCTGTATGAAGATTTGATATTTTGACATTTAAAAGTTTTTGACTAACAACAAGTTGAGATTGAGAAGGAGGAGCAAGAACATTAGTATGTACAATGTTTTTCGTTATTTTGTGGAGTGTTTTACATATAATTTCACTGAAAGTATTCTTTGTTCTGTATTGGTTACATCTCCGATAAACATTCTTGGATAAAAAGTGTGGTATCGTATTCAATAGGAAATACATTTCATAGGTTATCATGAAACTTAAAAAGAAAACCACTTAAAAAGAAAAACACTACAACTGCGGATTAGGCAAATCATGTAGGTTCTCTTGGCGTAAGTGTTATGATTTTTAAATACCTAGAAAAACAAATAAAAATATAAAAAAAGAACCGTGTAGTTTATTTCTTTCAATAAAAAATTAGACGTCGACAACCCTACTATCGCTGGCTGGTCGTGGGCGTGGCTTAGTGAACTCGGATTCGGGTGCTGCGGCATAGTGGTACCGTTACGTAACCGTTGCGCCGATGGACTCAACAGATGGGTTGTTATAGATATGCGAGACACATTTTATGGCATGCCAATTGTTATACAATAAATGTACGTGGCAGTGAAAGTGTTAAAAGTTCCCAGGAATTTTAGTTGGGAAGGCTGGGAAATCATCCAATGACTGCTCCCGCTCTGGGTGGAGCGGAAGGGAGTGTCAGACTCTTACTGACTAAAACCCATCCATGTTCCTTCCGTAGCCCTTTATGTTCCGGGGTAGCGGTAACCCTTTCGGACAATCCCGCTTACCCGGCAGGCTTGGCCCTGGGGGGCCCCTTCATATGCTGACATCTCTTTGAGGCGCGCGTGGAACATATACGCGCCGTACGGCACGGGTCTGGTGCTGATCGGACGGTGAGTCACCCATTACTCACCGTCCGCAGGCCCGCGCCTACGGTGGCCGGGAGTCGTCACGTGGCTCCCGACGCCCGGACATAAGTACTTATCATACTTTTTTGAATAGTGCTCGTAACTAGCTCTCATGCTCAAAACAGTACAGAAAAATTATGTTTGCACCCAGAATAGTAGTACTGTCAAATTTGCCAAATTTAAAATTAACCTTGTACTTTTGTAATAAAATTTAAAAACTATTAAAGAAAGGCAGATTGGGGGTAACTTGATGTGCTGGCCTCTGTACATAGACCAAAGATGAAATTCACGACTTAGATGACGTGCAACTCGGTTGCGCCTGACGTTCTCGTACCGGTGCTATTCTGGATGCAAACATTATTTTTAAACATGATCTTTTCATCTGGCTGTTAGCTTGTTGAAATTGCCACCTCATACCATCGGAACCTCCAACAGTTCTCAATACCTATCTAGGAAATCTTCTGTTAGTTTGCCGCATATCATTAATACCCAGAATTCGTTCCATATTAGCGACACCTTCCATTGGTATAATAATACAGTTTTTTTTCCACAAAAGCCACAGGTTCGATTCCTGGCTAGAAATATTGATCATTCAAAAATTTAATTATGCAGTTTTCATCAAAATCGAGCCCGCGACGATTCTTAATAGTTCCGGATATAGCCATCCACGTCCACTTAAAAATTCACCCTATACGCAGAATGCGTTAACCAACCAACCTGTAAAAGTAAATCAAACAACCTGGTAAAATAAAACCATAGACATAAATAGACTCGTTTATTATTGATTACTGTAACTAATACTAATTTTTATTACACTATAGATCTGTTCAAACGTTTCCCAACTTAGTGTTACGATAACATGTGTTTAGATTATCATTTTAAAAGTTTCTTTTACCGTCTAGTTAACATTTAAACCTCCCATAAAATGCCACTTTACATTACGTCGAAAATAAACAGCATTTCCGATCTTAATTGACATAATAAATATGAATTTTATTTATAATAATAAACTAAGTTATTTGAAATAATATGTAATCTAACATTATTATTTATAGAGGAAGACATTGATCACAATAAACAAACAATAGACATGTTACAAAAAAACGCATTATATTTTCCCAATTTTATTTAGAAAAAAAGCGCGCGAACTTCAACTTGTAATGTAAAGTGGCTAAAACAATTAATAATAGTCATAATCACTAGAATTATTAGTAGTTGCTAAGGCGTGCTATAAACGTATACGGGTCGGCATAATTCGCACAGCCGGGCGTCGGCATAATATACTTTTGATTTTGCTGCCAGGTCTGTGCCGGTCTAGCCGACCCGACGTGCGTAGCGAATTGTTCCCTTTACGTCGAGTCTTAAAAACGATTATTCTGCAAGCATACTGATGTTCACACTTTCTATTCCTTTTACGTCGAACAAAGAAAGGTAGTCGAAACAAAAATAAAAAGCACACAATATTACAAAAAATCACATTTATTTCACGTAGCGTTTTTCAATTCACTTGTTTCCTTGTTCAGTTCATAGAACAAAAACATTATGGTCATAATGACATAATAAATGAATAGATTATGCATATTACGTAGTGTCTAATATCTGTGATAATAGTCATATTTACTTGCTTGAGAGGTAGTAATAACAAAATATGTTAAATACTTACTTTGAATAAATCATGAACTGTATTTCACTTTTATTTCTGACTGTACTTGCGGCACTCGACCGTTAAGGGAATAAAGCGTCGAAGAAATCATAAATGATCGACGTAAGGAGAATTAAAGTGAAATGACTCTCACCGCTCGACGTAAAGGGAACAACTCTATATAGCACCCCCGACACACCTAAATGCAATGGTAGATAAAGTAAACTATGATTTCCCAAAGAGACTAGACTAAACATGTCCAAGTAGGTATAGTTAATAAAATATATTTCTTACATTTTAAACATTGATATTTCTCTTTTTTGTTTGATTTTATATTATTTTATGGCAAGGTTTTTTCAAATTCAAGATAGATTTTTATTCATTAAAGTCATAATAATATAATGGTTTATTTACAAAAGTTGATATTCCGCGCATTTTCATAGACTCTTTTAAAAATTGTTTAGAGCCTTACATAATTATGTACATTTCAGGCGAGATTTATACTTTTTGTATGTACAAAAGCAAATAAACCATTTGGAACGATTAGGTAGTAATACAATAAAGAAAAGAGATGAATTCTCATTTTAATAACATTCTTATTTTGTTATTATTATTATCTGCTTTCGTGTTATGCTCATTGAAGACAATTTATTTTTCATATAATTATTCAAGCACTCCACATAATTATAAAGCAGATGAAAGGAATACAGTATTGATAAGTCACTTTCGAATTTAAACAAAATATAAATAAATGTTTACATAGAATACAAACCATTTGATTATTAGTTAGCGAGTTGGAGCTGCCCTTTTATACTAGGTGTATCCGAAAGGGTATACAAAAGGATATGCTGCAGGCCACCAAACTGAACAACTTTTACTATGGGACCAACTCCGAAATCGTGAAAAAAATCAGCTGTTCGACGAGTCACGTGACCAAAAATGTATAGAACAGCTGTTTTTTTTTGCGATTTTGTATGTACATATATACCCTTTCGGTTAAACCCTGTATAACAACCCTTGAAGTTACAACTTTTGTTTTACTTAACAAGTAAAGTGTAGTGAAAATGGGGCACGTCTGAAAGACGTAGTATTTGACTGACTGGGTAATTCCCTTCAGAAATTAAAAACAACTTCATAAGCCCCCACCACCCTCCCTTTTCAATATTTATTTCAGGGTTAAGACATATTGGTACAAATTTCAATACAAACATTAGTTTGTTATTGAAAAAAAAGGCATCCGAAGGCGTAGCAAGAGTAGCTCAGGCGCCTTTTTGTTTCGAAAGTTCAGTATTTTTAATTTATTTAATTATTTGCTTCGATTTTGTGACGATTTTGGCCATTTTCATTTGATGAGATGGCGCCCTAGTTACAAATTAATCATCTCATCATAATTTGAAAGTATATCAATTGTATAATTACTTACAAGTCAGCGTGGTGATTTGTTAGCGATTAAATAAACTATTTTGAATTACTGGACTATCACATAAATAACATCGAAGACATTTTTTTAATAAATCTCGTTCTAAGTCCAAGAATGAACTGCAATTTTCTGATCAATAAATTCACTGATCTTCAAATAAAACTTTCGAAACTGATTTTACTCTCTTTACAATAGAACTGCAGCTCACAAAATCGCTAACCTAACTCTATCCAAATAATATACCAAAAAAAACTCAGTCAACGCGCAAAACTTAGAGATAACAGCGAGCTCTAGCCATAACCGCGGAGGGTAGGGTAATTATCCTAATTAACGGGTGGGCAGATAATGACCATTACCCTTTATGCACGTGTGAGTACGTTGATACAACGACTGGGTGAATTTGTTCTAAAGGTTTCAGGCTGCCATTGTCTCTAGGTAGTGCAGGAAGTATTTTCAAACATACACAATCATAGATAATAATTATATACCACACGGCTGGAATGTGGTGAAGGTACAAGTAGCGTCGTGTGCATGTAAATAACGAAAATGGCAGTGAAATAGAAAAATACAGTACTGATAAGTAATGGATTCACTTTTAACTGGACAAGAATTGATATGTGCAAGACGAATTTTATTCCGAACAAAAATCGTTTCCACAAAACTAAAATTCTCTCAAATTGCTACTCCAAATGAGGTCGTTTTTTTATCAAAGTTTACTGAATCTTACAAATATTTTATAGAGGAAAGATTTGTATGTTTGTAACGAATAAACTCAATAACTACTTAACGGATCTGGATGAAACCTGGCACAAAGATAGAATATAGTCTGGAATAACGGTTCCTGTGGGATAATTTCCTACATACACGCGGGCGAAGCCGCTGGCAAAAGCTAGTATTAACATAAAAAGAACGGTAGAATAAAATTAACACTTGGCCATTTAACGTCGTCCGAATAGATATCGGAGTCTTGAAATAAACTTTCATCTCCTATTTTATCTGATTATGAGGTAAAATTTTCTAAAATCCAAAAGCACAAATCGCATTATTTTTCCGTTCGCTTCGTATACTAAAACGCACGCTAACACTGGAGCGCAGCGCTAACATTTGTTTTTAAATATTAGACGAGCGCGACGACAAATTAAAAAAAAAATGCATGCAATGCACTTAAAAGTAAATCCATTATAAATCTTATTCTCAACAAGCCAGTGCTGAATCTTGAGTGACGGATAAATTAGAACCTTTATAACATTAAAATACGATTCCTTATCTTTGTATAGACTACAACAAACTTCTAAAGCAGTCCTTCACTTGTATTGTTCCCCTGTTTTACTTTCCTTTTAAATTAGGCGTCACTTTGTCATAGATAATTCAAAAATGGAGTGCTCAAAAGCGGCTTAACCTGTGTCTCTCTGAAACACTGTTTTATTTACATTACGATTTTGTTTCTTCGATAGTCGCCGATCGGACTCCCTCAAGAGCAGTCGCTATTCATCTGCCTAGCCTTTTCCCAACTATGTAGGGGTCGGCTTTCAGTCTAACCGGATGCAGTTGAATACCAGTATTTTACATGGAGTGACTGCCTATCCGACCTCCACAACCCAGTAACTGGGCAATACGATACTCCTTGGTAAGACTGGTTGTGTCAAGAGCAGTCGCTATTGTGTCCGAGAAATGCCAACGCAGATATCCCACGCATTTCACCAAACGGGCATGTTGCTTTAAGAAAATCAATACTTAGCTCACCAAATAAAGTACTAACTAACAGACCGAGAGACACTTATCATCATGTCTTGGATACCAAGATACCTTATTACGAAATTTCTGGACACTATAAAATTTTAGGCTGCCACAGTCTAAACCGTTTGAAGTGAGCACTCCATTTCCTCACCATTCTGTTACCTAAAAGGACCTGCGTCTAGAACGGAACTACACTCACTTAGTCCTGGGTCAGTCAGCATCGTGTTATGTTCTGTTGACGGAGGACAGTACGTTGTGCTTGGCGCGGTCCGTGGCCGCGGCGGCCGCCTCGCGCATCTCCTTGAGCGCGTGCGTCATCGTGTGCGACGAGGGCACCTGGCGCGGGAACATGCTGTGCAGCACGTGGTTGAAGCCGCTTACCTGCAAGGTAGGGCAAGTATAAAATAGGTGGAAGATCGTTTTTTAAATGTACATAATCATCTCGCTGTCAGGTGTAGGGAGTAGCACACCCATATTTCACTAGTTATGTCTTAAGGTTGTCTTTAGTGTTAAGACCGCACATTGTATCACCCTATGTAAAATTTCTACATATACAAGCTGTAACCGAAAGGGTATATACATACAAAACGATATGCTACAGACCACCAAACTGACCAACTTTTACTATGGGACTAACTACGAAATCGTGAAAAAAATCAGCTGTTCCCTACATTTCGACGAGTCACGCACGAGACCAAAAATGAATAGAACAGCTGATTTTTTTTGGCGATTGCGGCCCCACTTTTAATAACTCGCTGTTGCTGCATATGAACATTTGAAATACCGGAGTCGTCGCCAGTGTCGCCATCTACATGCCAACACCGTAACTAAATCGTTTGCCATTATTCAAAATAAGTACCTACAATATTGCCTTAGTCTTTGTCACTGATACCTTTTGAACGCCATTGTCACGTAAAGTGACAAACTGTACGCCAACGACACAAATATGTGACAATGGCAACAACACTATAACACGAAATAAACAATTAAATAATTACTTTCGTGTGTGAAGCTCTCCTACGTATTTAATGCCATGAAACAAATTAAAAAACACCATGGATTTGGAAAATTCATGATAACAAGAAGAAATAAATTTGAAGCTTGGCATGGAGAGTACGCGCGTGCGTTTATGCTCTGGCGTTCAAAAGTTTCGTTTTTAATGCTCAAAATCAGCTGTATTAAACTCACCATCTGATTGCAGTTCTTCTTAAATCTATCGACCCCGAAGGCGCGGATGGCCCTCGAGAAGCCGAACACCTGGGAGTCGATCCAAGCGGAGCGGTGCGCTATCGTTAGTCCCGGGCCCCCCGAGCGGTACTCCACGCGTTCTACCACGCTCTGAGGAAATGTGAACCCGTTATGATGCTGTAGGAAGGGAACATAGCATAGTATCATCTTCATTCAGCAGTGATAGCCTTGTGGTGTGACCGTCGGACTGCCAAGACATAGGTCTCGAGTTCCAACCCAAAGCACGCACCTCTGATTTTTCAGATTCATGTGCGTATTGTATCACTTGCTTAATAGTCGGTGAAGCAAAACATCCTGAGGCATGCCTGAGACATACCTAATTCTCAACAGCACGTGAGCCAAGTCAAAGGCCCATGGGTAGCGATCACAGAAATATTAAAAACAGGAGAAGTGGTAAGGGGGCGTGTTGGTGACCACGTGGACCTGAGCGTTCCGGCCAGGTATTGCAAAAATGGCCGTCACCGCGGGTTAGTTTGTTGTCAACCGCGATCGTAAAAACAACTATTATGTCGTCTTGTTCAGTGGTTTCGTGCAAAAATAGAAGCCAAAACAAAAATTTTAGTAGTCATGGCATCAGTTACCACACGTTTTTAAGACAAGTATTTTACAATATTTGTCTTAAAAATCACGAAAATAACAAACCGTAAAAAATATCTGACTTATACTACTTAATTTTTGTTTTGCTACATTACTTCGACTGTATTATTTTTGCATTAAATACATTGCTCTTTTACAACCACCTCAGTCTGTCACTGAGTGACTGACCAAGCAATGTAAAACTGACATAACGAATCATCATTAGGCCGTAATGTCGCATGGTGCGTGGCGCTGCTCCGGTCCGCCGTATGTCAGCGCGATATAGTGATGTGCTCCTGTAGGTCTGACAAAGTCTATCGACAAGAAAGTCGATTAATGGAAGCAGTTATGGAAAATATATTAAATTGAGACTACCAAGAATGCAACCCCCATCTTATCTAAACGTCAAGTGCTCCACAAATACCTCCACTTTACCGGTCAGTAACTAAATTCATAAATCTTTTTTTTTTTTACGTTTTATGGCAACATGCTTATATATAACTACGTATAACTATGTGTCGTTTGGTTTGTAATTGTTTCTAAAAAGAATGCAACCCCCATCTTATCTAAACGTCAAGTGCTCCACAAATACCTCCACTTTACCGGTCAGTAACTAAATTCATAAATCTTTTTTTTTTTACGTTTTATGGCAACATGATTATATATAACTACGTATAACTATGTGTCGTTTGGTTTGTAATTGTTTCTAAAAAGAATGCAACCCCCATCTTATCTAAACGTCAAGTGCTCCACAAATACCTCCACTTTACCGGTCAGTAACTAAATTCATAAATCTTTTTTTTAAACGTTTTATGGCAACATGATTATATATAACTACGTATAACTATGTGTCGTTTGGTTTGTAATTGTTTCTAAAATATTTTTATTAACGAAATAATGTTTTGTTGGTTTCATATCGTTTTTATTTACTATTAATAAATTTATCGATAACTCGTCGATTTAGTCAAGCACTATATCGTATCCGCCCCTAAGTCCCGACAACACACATTGATATTGTTTTAGTGTGAGTAAATTATACGGAAAAAGCATGCTGTGCTATGAAGAATAAAGTTTATATTTAACTGACTGAGTTATCGATGGCGAATGTGTGCACTTGTTCGTAGTATTGTTTTACCGGAACTGTGTGTGCAATATTAGCGTTATGGAGGGTTAATCGTGGCTTCACCGGTATTCAATACATTTTGAACTCCACGCCGTATCTTTTATTTATTTATTTATCCTTTTCTTTATTATATCTTTGGCAGCGATCATCATTCTCTTGCCCTTACCTCGATTTACTAGTGATCAACTCGGTAGTCACCCCCTACCTAGACATAACCTCCACACAATACATCCATTGTTCTATTGGTCTCTCCCTACTCGTATAGCCATCCTCCCGAAACTACATTATTCTAAATTATGCCATTGGAAGACCAATAGCCTAATTTCTAACGTTCGTAAAGGATTATGACAATGTTTTAGTTGAAACAAACAACAACACAAAAGGCTTTGTTGTCGTTCATTTGTTGTTGTTCTTCGTTCATCTACAACAATCTCGTAGGTATCGTTTATTGTATTGTGTAGCTGGACTAAAGTAAGTATACAATGTGTAATATGCTTTGTAGATAGGTACACAAAACAATATTACTGGACAAAGGTTGTCTAACAATAAAATGACTCCCTGTCCCTGTTCATACCTTTTTAAGGCTGTCTGTACAATAATGAATACATAATTTCGGAGCATAGTTCTTGGGACTTAAAACTTTGCCCAGCAGTGGGACACAATACAGGCAAAAAATTATTTTTTGTTTTATTGCTGAATGGGTCTGCTTTTGACCTAAAACACGCCTGATGGAAAGCGATGCATGAAGTCTATGGAATCATGCCCAGTGGATACCTATTCACTCTTTCTCTTACGATCATCATCATTCTCCTGCCCTCATCCCAATTTATTTGGGGTCGGCGCAACATGTCTCTTTCATCCATACTTCTCTATTAGTCGTCATCTCGGTAGTCACTCCCTTCCTAGCCATATCATCTTTCACACAATCCATCCATCGTTTCTTTGGTCTCCCTCTACTTGAATAGCCATCCACATTCATGCTCACAACTTTCCTGACAACAACTCTTTCTCTTACCATAACTTTAGTAAATCCCAGGTTCCTCGTGTAAGTCACCAATATTTTCTTCTCCGGATCAACAATACTCTCCTCAATGATTTTCACTGATTTCGCACTGAAAAACCTGCAACAACAATACTTATAACAATAAAATAATATCACGCCTGTAATTTAAGGGCTAGGCAGAGGTGTACCTACAGTACAACGACATTTCGGTAGTCATGTTTGAGTCCCATATAATAGGGAGTGAGCCTATTGCCATCAACCGAGCACAACATCCAGACTCCGGGCGGCTACTGAGAAATTCTAGATAGGGAAGCCCAATGAAACTTTGCCCAACCCGTGAATCAAACTTAGGACTCATGCTCAGCAGAAGCGCTTGAGATCACTAGACCATCGAGGCAGTTTTTGAATAATATGACCTTATTTTTGAGGTACAAACGATAAAAGGAACATTTTTATAGCAAGAGCTAGAAAATGTTCATATCCTGGTGCTTCCTAAGAAAAGATAAGTTGTTTATTATCCACTACTGAACCTGTGCCATTTTACTGAGTCGAAAATTGTTCAGGGATTATTTTTTTTAGGGTGGGAAATCTTCAAATGTTCCCGCTCGCTTTAGGTGGAGTGGAGGGAGTGTCAGACTCTTACAGACTGAAACCCATCCATGTTCCTTCCTCAGCACTTTATGTTCCGGGGTAGCGGTAACCCTTTCAGACAATCCCGCTTACCCGGCAGGCTTCGGCATTAACGGGCCCCTTCTATACCTTCTTGCGAAGTATAGATAAGCACAAATCTAACACGTTTACTGACCACAAAGTAAACAATAGCTGACCAATGGGCATGGCACAAATGTGGGTCATTGGGCACTAAGTTAAAGTTGGCACAAAAATAACCTGTCTTTGTCTTTCTCATGTCAATGAAGAGGGTAGCAACAGATTATATCACAAACTTAGGTATGTGACGATTATGAGGCGTGTATGTTTATCTTTTCATAACAGGTTATCGTACAAAAACAGACAATTTTCTATATCAAACATAGAGTACATAATATACAGTACTTGAGAGTTGATATTACATTATTATCAGAAGATAACACCTTATATAAATCATATAATTTTAATTAACTGATATTGCATGACTTTCCTCTTTATCACAAAGAGCATACAACATACTTCAGTTACTCTAAATTGATTTTAGTCACCATAACATGACTACATAAGGTTCATTTTCCTTAGTTACGGAAATCGTTTTCAATAGTTTTTGTCATAGTAAAATAAACTTAATAGTCATGTATATAAAGTTGATAATTTGTATACAACATTAAAAATGGATTTCTTACATATACGAATTGGAAGTTACGTTAGTATTGGTCAAGTATAGTTTCCTGGATTCGTGTTTACAAACATAATGACGTCGATATGTTTTGTGAAACATCCGCTTGCACGGCCAGGGTCGTTTAATTCAGGTGATAGCGAAGAACAAAGAATAAAGTACGTATTTTAATTGAGATTTTGTTTTTTTTTTTTAATGATTTTTATCTTGCATTTTATCATTATCGCATGAGACGTTTTGTACATTCATAGTCCCTCGACACAATAAAGTGATTATACAATCATATTTTAAATCACACTTATATTATAAAGGCCAGAATTTATGAGTTTGTATAGGTATTTGTCCGTCTTACACGCTCAAACGGCTGAGCAGATCCGGATGAAATTTGGCGCAGAGGTAGTTTATGACCTGGATTAACACAAAGGATACTTTTATCCCGGTAGTACGTCCCTTGGGATAATTTCGACATCCACGCGGGCGAAGCCGCTGGAAGAAACTAGTGTATGTATAAATATTGACTGGTAGTAAATGCCTATGACATTACGTCCGCCTCAGTACATTTCTGTGCTTAAAGTATTAAATAAATATATCAATTACATTTTGGTGGGTGTTTGTCTATCTATAATATGTATGTATTTAAAAAAAAAATAGGTATACATATAAGTAGTTTATCAGCCATCTCGTTACCATACACAAGCATTAGGTTGCTTAGCTTGGGACTATATGGCGTTGTGTGAAGTGTCCAAGGATATTATTATTATTTATACGTTAGAACGTTCTATAATAATTTATATGTTTTTCCTGCGTAAATATCCACAACAGAACGTTTTCCTACGTAAAATAAGTTTTAATATTGCTGTGTTCAACTCAGCACACATAATCAGTAATCTTTACAATTAACACTTTAGAATTCAATTTCGTGAATAATGCTCCACCAACGCAATAGACAGAACAATTTACTTCGTAGCATTGAGATACATATTTAGAGGTCACAAACGAAGGTCATACCGGTAACAACAAGTTAATATTATGGATTAGATAAATAGCTTCATAGATTATCTAGCTTTGGAATATCAACGAATGTCTAAACTTGTAGAAAATTTGCTACCGCCTTCGGTTTCGCCCGTGTATACCCTAATTATTTTCGCGAAATAAAATTAGTTACTCCCTAAGTTACTCCTTATAACATCAGCTATCTGCCAGTGAAAGTCCCGTCAAAATCGGTCCACCCGTTTCGGAGCTGGATCAAACCGATAGAAAGATAAAAAACTTAAAAACTGTTTTTTTTTATTAAAAAGTATATAATATGCCTTTATTAAAAAGCTGCTATTTAATCATTATTTACAGACACTTCAATTTTATTAAAGTATTTGTATAGTTTTCGCTAGATACTCTTATCTAGCAAAAAATACAAAAATAAAACCGCATCGGCTTCACCCACACAGTTATTATCCTAATTTTAGAACTGAGTTGCATAAACACTGGAATACTTTGTTACCGAGCTCATCTTTACTGTATTCTCTCTCTGAATTCACGCATAGCAACACTACGCTTGAAAAAGAAAAGGTGTTAATTCATTCTTGGAATGGTGGTAGTTTATTTTAAACGTTTGACATCCCATAGGATATTGCCACCAAGGAAGTAGGTTCCTCGCATAGGATGTAAAAGATCTATCATCAAAGTACGAGTAGTCAGCTTTTGGTTGATATTTTTTTCCAAGGCAGGCATATTTTAAAATCGGTGAAGTAAAACATCGAGAGAAGACCAATGCTGGTCTCCTCACGATGTTTAAAAAAAGAAATAAAAATAAAAAAAGAGATATTTCTCAACAGCATGTGAAGCTAAGTCAGAGGCCCATGGGCCGCATAAAACTCTGACACCAGGTTAGTCACTAGCCACATGAAAAGGAGAAGAAAGAAAGAAGTAGGTATTGTTATTGTTTTTGTAAAAACTTTTCATTATTATATTTTCTAGGCTAAATAAAAAAATATTTGCACTGAGGTAACTACCCCAAACAAATTCGAATAAACCTGCCATGTCAAAAAACAGTTAAACGATCATGAACTAAGTTCCAAACACCAAATTAAAAAATTGGGACCAAAACTATAGAAGAAAATACACAAAACAACATACAGACAAACAGAAAACTCCTTTTTGCCGGTTATAAAAAAAAGTTGGTAAAAGAAAAAAAAATATCATGTAATTCTATTCTTTCTGAAAATAAACATGATTGTCTGGAAGTCATAACCCGCTGAATAAAAACAAGACGTAAAAACAAAATATTGACGTTCCAAGATTAGGTGGGGCCTTTTTCTATTTGATTACACGTAATTTTACGAAGAATTCACTAAGATTACTTATCACACTGATACGTGATGTTTGTTTACTTAAATTTTACCTACTTTTTCAAGAGTTTCAATACACTATTACATTACCTAAGAACATTATAGTATATTTTATGAATATTTTGTGTTAAAGGCCAAGAAAATAATGTATTCCAGTGATAACAAGAAATACCTACATGGTCTAGCAGCACAATTGCTTAACACCTGTAGAGCTATTCTGTAAAAATCTCACTATGAAAACAGGTGAAGTGAACTCGAAGTGATCTGTCAGTAGTGTCAATCCTTAGCTTCAGGTGGAATGACATCAAACTCAAAACTCAAAATATTTATTTCAAATAAACCAATTACAGGCACTTTTGAATTGTCAAGGTGTCGGTCAGTCAGAGATATGAAGCTAGTTGCCCATTCCAAAGCAGTAGGTACCTATGGAGAAGAACGGGCAAGAAACTTCATGGACACTCTTTTAAACAAAATATGGTTACAAAAATATTGGTTACATAGTTCATATTAATACTTTAATTAATACGTTAATAGTACATGTGAGAACGATGCAGAACGTTAAAAGCATCTGATATAAAATATGTAAAAACTATTCAAAAATTAAATTAAAACAAGCCCTAGCCGCTAAGAGATGCCCAGTCCCTACTGACAGCGCCCGTTCACGAACATGACGCATATATTAGCACCATTCAGCTCAACCATTTTGAAGGGAGCTAAATGATCCAACACACGCCACCATCAGCGAGACATTAAAGTGAGCATGGCATACTCTCAGCCGCCAGGCATCTCACTTCACGCTCACTTCCCGTAACATATCACGGTGAGAATTTTACAGAATAGACCGGCTGTTAGTTGTATAGGCCCACATATAGGTATACAGTGTGTTAGATTAAACAAGGGACATACTTTAGGAGAGTAAAATACTCATGAAAATGAACTACTTTACAAAGGGACCAACTCAGAAATATTAGCTGCTACATACATTTTTGTTCGCACAGTTACGACAAAATAAATGTAGGGACCAGTGCCTTTTTTTTTCATATTTTTGAGTCAGCCCCATAATCATGACGGGTAAGCGGGGTCGTCCGAAAGGGTTACCTCTGCCCCGGAACACAAAGGGCTAAGGAACATGGGTGGGTTTTGGTCAGTAAGAGTCTGACACTCCCTTCCGCTCCATCAAGAGCGGGAGGCATCATTTGATGATTTCCCACCCTCAAAAAGGCCCTCGTATGTCCCTCATTTAACCTAACACACTGTATACTGTGAATGTGACGTACAAAGGCTAATAGCGTCCTACTGTCCTTAACGTAAAGTAATACGGTTTGCAAATCCGTCTACAAAGTTATTATCCACTATTGTTACTCTATGCACCTAAGTCAGGTTCCTGCAGTCACACAGCCAGTCTAGGACAGATTTCGTAAGATGATCTCGTAACATGAAACCCACAGGCACTTGTTAGGTATCTGCTAGGGCCGATGCCTGCCGAGTCAGGGGGATCGTCCGAAAGGGTTATCAGGCATTTATATTGAACTGGTGTATTTGGCGCAGCCGTTAGGCACACCGTTTAAATGTATTTTCTCTTCTTTCTTTATTACAGGTTAACACAAAATGTACGGCTCCATTAATTGGATAACGTCATCATTTTTAAGTTCCAAGGCTAAAGTAAACTGCTGATCAGGCTTCAGTAGTTTACTTAATTCCTACTTAGTATTATGACGTCAATGCAAAGTTGTAATAAGCATTTCCGGTGATGCATATGGAACACGATATCAAAGATGTGGGAGACATTTTTAATGTGTTTTAATCTAGTTTCTTTCAAAAGTGATTTTCGTTCAAGTCTTCAAAATGGCTGTGACAGTACCTCTCACATCTCAATACAAATGCTTTGAACAGGGCTATACCAAGTTAGTTATGATTGAAATCAACTTTAAAACAACATTTCTTTTTATCAAGTCTGCCCCAGTCACTGATTCAGTCTAGTCTCTAATAATCAAGATTGACTGCGTTTTATTAGTTTCACCTTGACCAGTGATCACTGCCATTTTATATTTAGTCCCAGTGGGGGTCTGGTGCATCCATTCGATTTATTATAGTATGTTATGCTTGCTACAATGAATATAACCAAAATCAAACATAGTTTTACTACAAAAGAATTATATTGTTCCAAGATAAGCTAAGATGGCCCGAAATTAAAAAAATATTTTTCTTTTAGTTTGTTAGTCAGTGTCAGATTTGAGTGGCATTGATGATTCGAATTACAATTATTCCTTTAATACATATCCGTTACTGTCATAATCATATTTTGAGTACACAACCATATAACCACTGCTAATTAAAAAAATAATAATTAAGAACATTTTAATTTCGCGGGCCACTCAGGCGCTTTTGCCTTAACTAGCTTAAAAAAGTTTTTTTTATTTATTTAGAAAATCTATAAGTAGGTACTTTTAGCTACAAGGTAAAAGCAATTAGCAAAGTAAATGCAATTACGAATTTCCTATTACGGCTAAGGAATGTTCAAAATATAGTGTATCAAAATAGGACTCAGACTCAGAATCAGAAACTGTCACCCTAAATATTTATCTCATGAAATCTAAAGTGTGGGAAGAATCACAGATAAAGAAATGTTATCATGTTACAAACAACATTACGTAGAAGATAAATCTCTTAATAATCATGGATTAATTCAATTACTTTTATCAAATTACGTCACAAGTCATCAGTCATTAAAATGACCTTGTACTTTATTATACCATTAAGTCTAGTCTTAAGATTTGTCAAAAAAAAATTAATGTCAACAAGGATATTCAGATGCAGTACAGTCAAACTCAGGCTGGTAAAGTACCAACCAAAAAATAAGTAATATCAATAAAAACGGAAATTACATTAAATACATATTTGTAACACTACACAGGTTATCAATGGAGGAATTTCCTATTGTAATACTATGATAACTACTATGGTGAACTGTGTGATTTAATCCCAGAAATAAAGAAGTCCATTTTGATCTAAGCTTTTTCAAGAAAAATCTAAATGTACATTGCATAGTACTTTGATCTTTTTAATGCAACAAGCTTCATAAACTAAATTAATTTCAGTGTATCTATTTAAGCAGTGCTAGCCCAATTGTTGTATTGTATTGTATTGTATTTTTTTATTGTAAAACATGAGTATACATCAAATAATATGTGCAAGGTCTTAAAATAAACAGGTTGATCTGCATGTTTTGCCATTTAAGGCGTACAAAATAACATATTTTTTGGTTTAGAATAAACCATAAAGCAAATAAGAAATGACTTGACTCTACACAGCAAACAATGAAATTAATAAAAAAAAAAAAAAGATTGCTAATGCTAATTACTTAAAAAATAAAACGAAGTAAGTACTGTTTGTGACTCAAATTGTGAAGAATGTCGCAATTATAGGAATCTCGTTAATTAATTGCGTTCATTTAAAAATTCTGATATGGTATAGTAGCACTTGTTTATGAGGTATTTTTTTAAATGTATTTTAAACAGAGCAGTCGGCATTTGTCTAATAGGTTTTGGGATTTTATTATAAATGAGTGGTGCCAAACAAAAAATACTTTTACGCATCAATGCTGTGGTTGATCTTGGTACGCAAAGTTTATTATTATCCCGTCGATTACGAATATAAACGTCCGATTGTTTCTTAAATAGGTTAGGATTGGTTTTTATAAAATTAGCTATTTCATAAATAAATAAGCAAGGCAGACTTAAAATGTTATATTTAATAAAATACTGTTTGCAACTATCAGTTATTTTCAAACCAAACATAGCCCTAATACACCTTTTTTGTGACTTAAAAATTATTTCTTTATTAGTAGAGTTTCCCCAAAATATAACTCCAAACCTCAATATGGAGCCGACAATACCATGGTAGGCAGTAATTAGCGCATTGGTACTTATAATAGGTTTTAATTTATAGAGGGCATAGGCAGAAGAACATACTTTTTTATTTAATTCTTCTGTGTGTGCTTTCCAGTTCAGACGTTTGTCAATGGTTACACCTAAAAATTTAGCCGTGTCTACCCTTTTTATAACGGTTAATTTGTGTTGAGCAGTAATATTTGGTGCTTCCAAACGTTGACTGAAGAACATAATTTTTGTTTTTTCAAGATTGATTTTTAAATTATTGCTATCTAACCAGTTAATTATTGAATTGATTGTATTATTAATTTCATGTTCATACCTATCTTTATTTATAGAATGAATAGTGACTGTGCTGTCGTCGGCAAAGAGTGATACTGGATAATTAGTTACTAATGGCAAGTCATTTATATAGATAATGAATAACAAAGGACCCAATACGCTCCCTTGCGGAACTCCATATTTAACTATACGTTTGTTTGAAGCATATGTTTCTTCTTTTTTAGTATTAATGTTTATTTTAGAAATTACTGTATATTGTTTACGATTTTTCAGATAGGATTCTATGAGATTTAATACATTGCCTCTAATGCCATAAGCTTCCAGTTTACGGAGGAGAATGTCATGATTAACATAATCGAATGCCTGGGACATATCGCAGTAAATGGAACATACCGGAGTCTTTTTATCCACATTATCCATGACGTTTTTTATAAAATCAAAAATAGCCATGTTTATTGTTTTGTTCTTGCGGAAACCTTTCTGGTCTTCTGTAAGAATGTTGAATTTTTCCAAATAATTATAAATTTGATTATAAAAGAATTTTTCAAAAATTTTCGAAATTATAGGAATAAGTGCAATAGGTCTGTAACAGTTCATACTCTGTTTGTTGTCTTTTTTGAAAATGGGTTTAACGATAGTAGTTTTGAGGCTTTCCGGGTATGATCCAGTGGTTATACACATATTAATGATATGGCTTAGGTGGTCACAGATATGATAGGCGATGTATTTTAGGATTCTAGTAGAGACCCCATCGTATCCAACACTTGTAGTATTTTTAAGCGATCTTATAATTTGAAGTATATCATATGGAGTACTTGGTGCCATGAACATAGATTGATTTGATTTGGAAATATTTACGGTTACGTCCTTACCAGCGCCTGGTGTAGGTTCTATCTTTTCTATAAAGAAATTGTTAAAAGCATTCGCAATCTCTCGTGGCCTGTATATAGTTTTATGGTTTGTTTCTATGGAAGTGATACTATCCTTTGGTAAATTCAGTTTAGACCTATTTATAATCGCCCATGTGGCTTTGGATTTGTTAGTAGATGATTTTATTTTATGATTGTTTTGTGCACGTTGCGTTAAATTAATTATGTTTTTATAAATTTTAGAGTATTTTTTAAATTTAGCTTTATTTACATCATTACGATTTAGCCTGTAGTTCCACATAAGCTCTCTCTTTTTTTTGCTACAGATTTTTATGCCACGTGATACCCATTGAGGTTTTTCTTTGGTTCTTATTGTAATGTTTTTGAAAGGAAAACATAAATTATACAGCATCATGAAAGCTTCCAAAAATGCATTATATGCTGTGTTAGGATTATTTGTATTATAGATTTCAGAAAAAGAAAAAGTTCCAATATAATGTTTGAATTTTTGCATATTTTCTTTATTATAGTCTCGTTTATTTGTTCGCCAATAGTTTATTAAGATTTTTTTATTAACCGGTAGCTTTAGCACTTGCGCTGTGTGGTCTGACAGGCCGAAGTCAATCACATCAGATTTACACTTCTTCCCGACATTATGAGCAAAATTGTCTATACAAGTGCCGCTCGCGAGTCGAGTTGGCTGATTTATTTCTAGCTTTAAATTATAACTTAAGAGCAAACATTCTAGATCTAGCAAAGTATTATTACGCTTAAGACAGTCAATATTATAGTCACCTGCAATTACGACATTTCTTTTTAAATTTTTGTTACAAACAGTACTTAACACTTTTTCAAATTGCTCAAAAAATACAGGTAAGTTATTGGACTTTGGTACTCTATACACACAGACAATAATCGTATTATACATTGTCAGGTCAATAGCGCAACATTCGAATATTCCAGTTATGGAGAGTTTCGCTATATCTTGTAGCTCATTAAACTGGTGACCTTTCTTTGCTAGGATACATGCACCACCTCTCTTACTGTCCTTTCTGGAGTAGCACGCCGCCAAAATGTAATTAGGAATATGCAGTAATTGATCATGGCCAGCTACCATGAAGTGTTCGGATAAACAGATTATGTCGATTTCTGTATTTTTCTCTGACATCTCTTCAAGACATACAATAAGCTCACTGCTCTTATTCAGTAGACCCGCAATGTTTTGATGTATGACGTTGAGGTGCTTATAATCGAAAAAACTGCATTGCCGCTTGTTGATCATCCATATTAGTAATTTCCTCGCCTTCTGTATTAGCGATGGTATTTTCGCGTATGTAGTTCATAAGTGTGACGATATCTTGGAAAATTGTTTGCATGCCGTAATTGTTTACTGATCCTGTATTTTGTCTGTACATTTTATAGTCCCAGGTAAGGTTCTTATTAGAGTCAATAAAGTAGGCATGTTCGTGTGCTAAAATATCTTGGTACAGCAGATTATTAAAATTTTGCACTCTCATGTTATATAAAGTAACATTGCCAACACACTGCCTATAAGTCGGCATGCAGAGAATAACATTTGTGTGTTGAATTTTTTCCAGTACTTTTCTTATGTGGAGAATGATACTAGAATATTCCTTAGTAGATTTGAAGTCTTCTTCACCAATTAAAATAATGCAGAAGTCATTCATAGAGAATTTCTTTAGCTTAGGTTCCAGATCTCGAAACATATTATTTATTCCTGAGTATGGTGTTAAGTAATGACATAATTCATAATTTTCAAATTTATTTTCTGCAATTGTACGTACTTTATTATATTTATTTTCGCTTATAATACAGATTTTACTAACTTCTTTCACGGGGTCTTCATTATTGCTTATTGTGTTAAGGATCGCTGGGGCTGGCGATACCGCGGATTCTTGCTTAGATGACCCTTTAGTATCCATTGCAATTGTTTGTGTGCCCTTACTATTTTTCTTCTTGTCAGACGTACTTATCGGCTCTGTTTGCGTGATTTTACTAAGTAATGCTACCTTTTTTTTTGGAGTAGAAGATTTTTGTCTGGTTTTCTTAGTAGGAGTGTAAGTGATTTTTTTGTAAAGTTCATTTTTCTTTTCCAACTCATGGTTTGACTGTTTAAGGTTACTATTTTCCAATGTGAGTATCTCAATTTCTTCTTCCGCACTGCTTAATTGAAGAGTTAATTTCTCAACTTGTTCCTTTAGTTTAGAAATTACTTCTTGGTCGTATGTGTCGTCGTTGCACCTCCCAGGGAGACTGGTAGCTGTGTCATCCAGTGTTTCGTTTTCAATTTGACTGATATTGCTTTGTGAGTCAGACATTGAACGAGTACGAGTACGAGCTGTTAAGTCTCAAGTTTGAACCCAAGGCACCTCTGACTTTTACGGATTCATGTGCGTATTGTATAATTATCACTTGCTTAAAAAACGGTGAAGGAAAACATTGTGAGGAAACCGGCATGCCTGAGAAATACTTCTCAATGGCATGTGAAGCTAAGTCAGTGGCCCATGGGCAGCATAAAAACTCTGACACCAGGTTAGTCACTAACCACACGAAAAAGAAGAAGTGTATCTACATATTATTATTATGTGTGTATAAACATACCTTTCTCCCCATTTGGGCACCCTATTCGTCTTAGTGAGAACTCGTTTGGTGTACAAGCATCCGTCCTTCACTTCTCTGCTCCACGTGTCTTCTGACAGGACATGGGTACTGAAATTAAAAAATTAAACTATTGTAATAAGGTTGTTTCATTCATTCACTTCCATTTTCAAATTTAAATATTCTACTCCTTTACTTCAGCATCCTTAATCCATGCTAATATTATAATTGCGCAAGTAACTTTGACTGTCTTTTACTTTTTTACATCTTAACAGGTTTGGATGGGTAAGGACATAAAATATTTTTAATAAGGTAATACTTTGGTATCTCCAAACTGCATGTGAAAATGCTTTCTATGTTCATTATGTATACATTACAAATAACATTAGTAGTCATTATTTACTGTTCGGTTTCTCAAAGCTATTAAAATGCTAGTGTTTTTTTACATTTTGCACTTGGCCTAAGGTCCTTTTGAAATCCTTTTAAGAATGCAAAAGTGAGTCAGTCTTTCTTTTTGGCATATTTTTAAATCTGCCTTTAGTCAGGACTAAGGCCTGATCTGTAGTAGCTCTAGACAGCCCTAGCACAATGTAAGGAAAGAAGGGCAGCCTACACCCTTCACTGGATGTCCCAGTGAAGGGTGTAGGCTGCCCTTCTTTTTTCTAACAGGCTTTTAACAATAATAACCAGTAAAGATGCTTCCAACACTTTCAATATACTGTAATTTTCTTCATAATAAACATAATAGATCCTTACCTCATGCATGTAACCCCTTATTCGTTAGGCAGAGATGTACCTATAATAATGAGTCACAAGGCCAGTGTAAAGTCCTATTAATTAAATTGAAAAAGAAGCCTATTTTTTTTATAATAATATTCTTGGACATGTAGTAAATGTCCAAGCTGGCTATGCAACATAATGCTTGTGTTATGGTTATGAGATGGCTGATAAACACTACTTATATACTTTTTATTGCCATTCATAATAAATAAAACATATTATGAACCTCTGAAGTGCAATTTTTAAGAGCATGACTAAATTCATAAACATAACAGACTAAATTGGAGTAGCCACTTATCATAAAGCAGCACTTGAAATGAATAATAATTGAAATTCTCATTTAGAGATTCTTAATGAAGGCTAGATACTACTTGCCGCTTTGTTAGGGTGAAATTTCTTGTCTTAACCCAAAACATATTATTTAATAAGACTCTATATAATTTTAGTATTGAAGTAAAACTAATAGCAAACAATAACTTTACTCTTAATAGTCTGATAAGGACCTTTTACCATGACATTAATGCCATGCCGTCTCAGCCTTGGAGTGATTATTATGTATTGGAGAGGGATTGGTCATTGTCACTTGTAACTGTTTACCTACTGAATATTTTTATTTTTTTATGTGTTTTATTGTTTCAATTAAATTATTTAAAATATTCTTTTGAAATACTGCATCAAAAGAGAAATTATTATTATTAATTTCTAAATTACTTGTCTAAAATACAACAATGACCTTTGACCACCACACTGACTAAAACCTTTTTATGTGAATTACCAATAAACAAACTGACCTCTGTGGATTTGGGTACCTCTTCCAATATCCGCGAGCCACCTGATCCCAACTAAAGTTAAAAGTGGATGTGTTTTCAAAATATCTTGCCATTTTTACACTTTTTTTTTAGATATTTTCTTACTGGAATGATTGTAAACAATGAACTGCCAAGTTCAGCATAACACCATGCTCGTTTTTTCTGCGAAAAAATAACAGGGAGACTGTTAATTTACTTGTTTTTTTAGTTTAAATGAATATGAAAATGATATACAATACCCGCGTGTATCCGATTACATAAACATAATCAATGTAGGTCACAAGATGAATGTATTAAAGTTGGGCCGTTTACCGTGCCGTTGTCGCGCACAAGTTATTGTGACCATGATCACGTACCAACACAGGTATATGAATTAACGAAGTAAACAACGTTCGTTCAACTCTTTACATCACAATCTAAGGACAAATTACAATGACACTGAGCGGTACATGCGCCTACCTTAATTGGTTTAATGTAAAATATTATCTGAAGAAAGTTGCCTCAATATAACTCTACGAGCCAAAAACAAGACGAGCCCGAATTATTAAAATATGAACTTACCAATAAGCCGGAGGACCTATGGATCCAACTTTTTCTTTAGTAAGATTCCTAAATGGATCCTTGCACGTCCACCGACACGGTCAAAGATGTCTATTTTGACCGTAAGTTACGTGAAACAGTCACAAAACACATGTTATCATTCATATTTTCAGGCCCGTTTTGATAAAATTTTGATAACTTTTGACAGATTAGGTATTTAAGAGCCCATTTGTAATACAGATTACACAAAGAACGAACGAGATGTGACAATACGCTACGTGAGAAAACCGGAAATAGTTTAAACGTCTGTGACAAGGGATGGATATTCTCGACATATTTACTTCCGGTAAATCTGTTTTCAGAAAAAAAAATGTGTACAGCTAGATTATGCTGGGTACACACACAATCAGTCACTGGCGTTTTCAAAATCCCTTCGATTAGTTGTCGAATCGAAAATGACTGATTTTCAATTACATACTAGCGTGCCCCCGACAGCATATATAGCTGCAGCAGATATGTATCAAAAGAATGAGGTAACGCAAGGCGTCCATTGAATTAAACTGACAACATTTTGGAGCTTGCTTGTGTGAAGATATTGATTCGTTTCGACACGGAACCAAATTGAACGGTTGTGAAAAAGCTAGTGACAAATCTACTATCAAAATCTGTTTGTAGACGTGTAATTTTGAAATCGCGATTCACGATAGATTCACTTTGTGTGGAAATTGCTAGTATTGTAGGGTAGTATTTACATTCTGTGGTCAAAATTGAATGATATAATGTCCTCAGAATTTAAAACCCTGGACCCTGTCAAACAGGCCAGAACGACGCAAATTTAAAAAAATGGCAACGTTTGTAATTTTCTGTAACAGTGAAGAAAAAACTCCCGATTCATATAAAGAACTCATACAACTCTTTCAACGACAGGCAAATTTAAAGGTAATAACATGATTATTGTTGTAGGAGTAATTAAGAATCGATTCTGAAACAGTAATTCATTACTCTTTGGAAACCGTTCTCCGACGTTAGTTTCTCCGATTCACTCTTCAGCTTCACTGAAAAGAGCTCTCCGTATACACATCACCCCTTATACTCTGCAAACGCAGTGGATGATTGAACATTTAATGCCACTGCTGCTCGCGTGCGCTATAAAATGCAGAGTAGGTAGGGACTGAATAGACGTGTCATGCTCGCTAGTTAGAAAGACTATTATCATTCCGTCGGCAAATCGTTCTTCGGGAGAAACAAGTCTTGAGAACTGTTTCAGAATCGTTAGAATTAAGGTCGCGCTTATTGAGACCAACATGCCGCTCGGCAGGAGTAGACGTAACCAGTTCTTGGTTGTGTCAGCAAGCGTGCTCACCATTCACAAATTGGAAGTTGACACTTTAACTACCCTTTTTTTGTTTTTTTTTAAGGCTGGGAAATCATCCACTGACTGCTCCCGCTCTGGGTGGAGCGGAAGGGAGTGTCAGACTCTTACTGACTAAAACCCATCCATGTTCCTTCCGTAGCCCTTTATGTTCCGGGGTAGCGGTAACCCTTTCGGACAATCCCGCTTACCCGGCAGGCTTGGCTCTGAGGGGCCCCTTCATATCTGACATCTCTTTGAGGCGCGCGTGGAACATATACGCGCCGTACGGCACGGGTCTGGTGCTGATCGGACGGTGAGTCACCCATTACTCACCGTCCGCAGGCCCGCGCCTACGGTGGCCGGGAGTCGTCACGTCCTCCCGTCACGGAGGACCTTTCTCTCTCCCATCCCGCCCGTCATTAGACTTGTAATAATTAGGGCACGCCACCATAGTGGCGGTAAGACCCCTCTTTGAGGAGTGGCTAGAGAGGCGTCACGGCGCCCTCACCTACCGCCTGACGCAGGTCCTCACCGGACATGGATGTTTCGGGAGGTTCCTGCACATCATCAGGCGGGAGGAAACGCCCGGGTGTCACCACTGCGAGGATCGCCCAGAGGACACGGTAGAGCACACGGTGCAAACCTGCCCCGCATGGGCGGAGCACCGCCGTGTCCTCGTAGAGGCGATCGGCGGCGGCGACCTCTCGCGCCCGGCCCTGGTGCAAGCCATGGTCCGGGGCGAGAGGGAGTGGGAGGCAGTCACCTCCTTCTGCGAAAAAGTTATGCTCGCGAAGGAGGTGGCGGGATGGGAGAGAGAAAGGTCCTCCCGTCCCAGCCGCCGCAGGAGACGCCCCGGGCGTCGGGAGCCACTTCAACTACCCTAAGTTACTGACAGTTTGTGTATGTATAATAGGTACCTACCTACCTACGTTGCGCTGAGTAGAGACACATCGACTAATGGTCTGATCTCACCAACGATACGCATAATTTTAAATTTTATCACGGGCAAGGCCGCATGGCGCCAATATTGAAAGGTATACGGGACAAATACGGTCGGATTGCCAAACATGGATTCCCACGCTATCAATACGAGCAAGACTTCAGCAAACGAGACCTAGCCGAAGGCGATGGCTCGAGTTTGAGTTTGTTTGACTGGTTTTTTTAAACTGTAGAGCTTGATATATCCCACCTATAAAATACATACGTTAAAATTATAAACTTAAAAAAAAAAACTTAATTAAAAAAAAGCACTTATTACGCACCAAAGTGTGCGTCCACACTGAATGCGCGGTGACTGGAGCCTAGGCGGGCGCGGCGAGCGGGGGCGTGCGGTGGCCACACTTAAGCGCGAGCTCTTGTAGCGGTTCGACGTATATCAGGTGTTGCAAACATGGACGAGGATCTGCTTTTTTTACTAGACAGTCCGATCCTGAGATGGGAGGTGTTAAACACTAGAGATGGTGTGCACGAAATTAATAAAAACAGAGGAATATCTGGTGCATTTCTTAACTTATATGAAGAACTGAGATTATACCCTACAAAATTCTTTGAGTACTTATACAGTCCGCGAGGTATAAGCTGAGCTTTGCATTTGTGTGAGTGTACATGGATAGTGTAGGTGTGATAACCGGCCTTAGGCGCGGCGCCATTTTCGCCCGGTGGTTTAAACTGATTTTGGGTAACCGGCCTGAGGCGCGGCGCCATTCTGTCTCGCCGCGCTCCTCTCACTCACACTAATCTGTCTCGCCGCGCTCCTCTCACTCACACTAATGCAAAGCTCAGCTTATACCTCGCGGACTGTACGCGAATGCCCATGTCAACGTTTGACTACATACTAAGTAAAATAGCCAAAAAAAATCACCAAAGAAGATACTAACTTTCGCAAAAGTATTAGACCTGAGGAGAAATTGTTCATTCTGAGGTAAGAATAAAACAAGATTTTACTAATTTTTGTATTTATATAATAGACGCGCATACGCCGAGCGACAAGACCGAACTGGTTTGTTACCCCCGCCACCCGCGCATTGGGTCGCTCGCTGACTAGGCCCGTAGTGCGGCCAGAACGCGCGGACAGGAGCGTTTGAAAACTACGCGCGCTGTGTCGCTCAGTCCCGTCGCACTAGGCTTCCGCCTTAGTCACTACAATATGGACGCAAAGGCGCGTTTCATATGTTTGATACTTCGCGCCCGTCGTCGCAACCGCGCTAGGCTCGCAGTGTGGACGCACACAAAAATTACAAAATAATAAAATTAACTTGTAAGTATTAGTTATTTCAGTACCTATGCGTTTAACCCTCTTTTTACTAGGTAAATGCTTAATTATGGAACTATACTTAGACGGTACCTACAACAAAAAAAGACAGTCTGTTCCGGCTAATATCCGAAACGACTGGACCGATTTTGGCGGAGCTTTCTCTGGCAGATAGCTGATGCTATAAGGAATAATTTACTACTTACATTTATCTTAGAAAAAGAAAATAATTAAAGGTCCACGCAATACGCAGGCGACGCCGCGGGCTATGCAGCTAGTTTTTTATAAAGGTACCTACCTCAATAATGTTCTATTTCGGAGCCCGTTAAGCAGTAGACAACCCTATGGTTGATCTGCGAGATGCCAGTAACAACAAAATGTTCTATTTCAAACAGGTGCCAGACCTGCCCCACTCTGCCCGCGCCTCGAACTACAAATACTATGATACCCGCAAGGATAGGAGCAGTAGTCATGGAACCAAGGACTACATCTATCACTTGATGATGAAGTCGTTCGACTACGACGGCGGGGCTGGTATATTGTTATGCGAAAACCCTATGCCTACATTTAAATTTTTAATTCGTCTCATAGAACGAGTCAAGGAACCAGATGGTATTAATTCAAATGCTTATTACTACGGAGAAGTTAAACATATCGTTACTAGTTTTATGAATTACTTTCAATCTGTAATAGACGAAACAGCGAAGAAAATCAATAAACATACTCACTTTCTAGATAATAAACTGTTTGTCGAACTAATTGATGAGTCTAAAGCAATATACGAGACAAATCAGGCATCATTTTTAAAACAATACCTGCCGTTAAATTCAGAAATAGAAAAAGAAAGGTACCAACAGGTTCAGGACGGGCTCGCCAAGTTTTTTACAGAACTTCAAAAAATTAGGGATGTTTGGGAGGTCAGACAGGATAGCCTGGACATTTTCGGGAAGAAGACTTTTGAAGCATCTATTCAAAAAATTAGTGATTTGTGCAACTTCACGCATGCTTATATTTCAGTGATGTTAGCTGATCGCGTAAGTATTTTTCAAAACTCTTTATATCTTCAAAAGGTTTTAACATAATTTAGGTTAACATAACTAAATGCCACTGATAATATTGTTTTGCCCAAAAATTTGAATGTATTACCTTTAAGCCGCAAATTCATAGGATTGCTGTTGAAATGTGTTTTAACAATATTATATAGCTTTACGAAATAGCGGTGAGTATCGAAGAAACAACCATCCGTATGAAGTCTAACCTGGAAAAATGCAAAGAGAATTATGCTAATGAAAGAAACATGCTGATTCAAGAACTGTACGAGAAAAACAAGGAGCACCTGCATATATACAGGCGCCTGCATAACCGAGAAACCGACACTGCAGATGTTAGTGATGTCTTTACATAATGTTACGTAGTGTCTGTCCGTTGTGGTGCCGGATAAAGAATAGCACTATCCCATTCCTTCCCGTGGGTGTCGTAAAAGTCGACTAAGGGCGTTTGAGACCTAGTGCATACAGTTAGCACCTTGGGTCACCCGCGCGGTGGCGGGTAAACCACTAACGAAAGCATTCCCAAGAAGGGTTGGTGTCAGGCTGGCGGCCGACTGTAAAACTGTGCCAAAACCTCTTGTAACATGGCAAGTATAAATGGAATGCGCAATAGGGCTAGGGCGTACCCCACAGGCGACGCGCAGGGGCAGCACCCGGCTCCTGTGGGAAATGGACAAGGGTTGTCGCACCGGAACGGGCGGGTGCGACGTAAGACGCAAGCTCGGAGTGTGAGAGAAGTAAGATTAAGGTGCGCGAGCTGGAGATGTAGGTACGATGACTGGAAGAGGAAGAGAATTAGCAGATGTTTAAAAAAGGCGACGACTGAATATTGCGTGTCTGCAAGGGACAAAATGGAAGGGTGTTAAGGCAAGAGAGATAGGGGAAGTTTTATTACTGTGGATCCGATGGCAAGCGTGTGGATACGAAATGGTGTGGGTATAGTTTTGGATAGTGAGTTGGAAGAATGTGTGGTAGATGTTAAAAGAGTGAGTGATAGAGTAATAGCTGTTAAAGTAATAATTGTGAAGAGTTTTGTGCTAAATATAGTTAGTGTGTATGCACCCCAGTCAGGATGGTGAGGATAGTGTAAAAAAGAAATTTTGGGATGACTTCGATGTGATGATGGATGTACCAGAGAGTGAAGAAGTGTATGTGGGGGGTGATTTTAACGGGCGTGTAGGAAGACAGAAGGATAGGTATGATAGAGTGTATGGCAGTTGGGGATACGGAGACCGTAACGCTGATGGCGAGACACTGCTGCAAGCTGGGTCTGCCTTCGACCTGTCAATAACAAATACGTGGTTTCAAAAAGAAAATGAACACCTTATTACCTAAAAAAGTGGCCGCCACGCGACACAATTGACTACTTGCTGGTACTGAACAGCCTAAAATGTGCCAAAAACTGTAAAGTGCTGCCAGGCGAAGACTTAGTCTCGCAACACACTAATAAAAATGGAGGTAAAAGTCAGTGTCTCGTTCAGTTATAACAAAGAACGGCCGCCACCCAAAACCAGATGGCGTATGATAGAACAAGAGGAATGTGCAAGTATGTTTAAGAGTCAAATGGTAGATAAAATGTTTGAAATGAAGGATATGGAAAACTGTAAATTAATGTTGGAAAGAGATGGCGGTTTGTATTGCAAAAGATGTGTTTGGAGAATCGAATGGGAAAGGTGTGATAGAAGAAGATACATCGTGGTGGAATGAAGACGTGCAAATGATACTAAAAGAAAAGAAAGTTGCGGTTAAAGAATAGCAGGGTATAGAAATCGGGAATAATGATGGAAGGTGTATTTTGAAAAGCTGATGAACGAAGAGAATGAATGGAATGGTGTGCTCAATGAGGTACAAGCAAATATGGGTTTAGTAAGGGAAATTAGTATGGATGAAGTAAGAAAGGCAGTTCAAAGTATGAAAAATGGAAAGGCCATGAACCCAGATGATATACCAGTAGAAGTATGGAAGTGTTTAAAGGAAGATGGATGTATGTGGTTGACTTTATTCTTCCATAAGTTGTTGCAAGAAGGAGTGATCCCCTAAGAATGGTGCAATAGTTCGCTAGTGACAATCTTCAAAAATAAAGATAATGTACAGGACTGCAACAACTATCGAGGGATAAAGCTCATGTCCCATAATATGAAGGTATGGGCAAAAATAATAGACAAAAGATTGTGAGTGGATAGCGAGATTACCCCAAACCAGTTTGGGTTTATGCCAGGTCGAGGAACAATGGACGCCACTTTTGCACTCCGCCAATTGTGCGAGAAGTACAGACGTGCACACAAAAACTTGCACATGGTTTTCATTGATCTAGAGAATGCGTATGATATCACACGACATCCCGAGGTAGTGGTACCCTACCTCGGGATATCGTGTTAATTCGGGAAGTATGTGTTAATTCGTGCTATGTACAGCCAATCTCGAACATACGTTCGGTCGGCTGCTGGCAACACCGACAAGTTCAATGTGGCGGTAGGCTTGCACCAGGGGTCGGCTTTAAGCCCTTACATCTTCCTGTTGATTATGGATGCTCTAACGGCGGACATACAGGAAGAGTCACTATGCTATTTGCCGACGACATCGTTCTTGTTGGTGAAGATGGACCTGAGATCCAGAGCAGACTGGAGAATTGGCAACGGAAACTGGAAATTGTTGCCCTGAAAATCAGTAAAACCAGAACTGAGTACATGTTCTACGATTTCGGCGGTCTCTCCAGTTCTGGGGCCATAGCGCTTGATGGCGCGCTTCTCTCAGTTTGCTCCGACTTGCGGAATCTCGGTTCACTTGTGCAAAACGATGGCGAAATAGATGGGACTGTTAAGCATAGAATTAACACTGGGTGGATGAAATGGCGGCAGGTCACGGGAACAATATTTGTGACTCCCGCATCCCCCTTAAACTTAAGGGGAAGATTTATAAAAGCATGGTTAGACCTGCCGTCTTGTATGATCAGTGATGGGCCACAAAAGGAATGAATGAAAGACAATTGCATGCAGCTGAGATGAGAATGCTAAGAGGGATGTGTGGTGTTACGCGAATGGATAGAATACGGCATGAGTAGGTATATAAGAAGAAGTCTGAAAGTGACACCAGCGACTGAAAAATTATTTGGAAATCGGTTGTCATGGTACGGGCATGTTATGCGGAGGAATGAGGAAAATGTTGTCAGGAAAGTTGTGAGCATGAACGTGGATGGCTACACAAGAAGAGGGAGACCAAAAAACGATGGATGGATTGTGTAAAAGATGATATGGCTAGGAAGGGAGTGACTACCGAGTTGACGACTAATAGAGAAGTATGGAAGAAAATGAAAGTTGCGCCGACCCCAAATAAATTGGGATAAGGGCAGGGGGATGATGATGACGTAGTGTCTGTCCGTGTGTTAGTGCTCAAGCTATGGTCACAGATGATAGGTACCGTTGACTGCACCTATCATCTGCGACCATGCCTTTTAGTATATCTAACATCAAAAAAACAAAAAGAGTTATACTTATGAGAAAAACAAGTGATTTAAAATCTGTTCGAGGGAAACAAGGAGCACCTGGATATATACAAGGGCTGGCTTAACCGATCCACCGAAGTCGCAGAAGTTAGTAATGTCTTTACATAATTCTTATAAAACGTAGTCTCTCTATCCGTCCGTTAGCGCTCTCATAACTTGATCGAGGACCAACCCTGAATCATGGGACATTCTTTTCTAACCAGCTTTAAAAAGGAAGGGGTTCTATGTTAGTCTGTACCTATGTTTTTTTTGTACTTTCTTCCATAGTTTCGTATATTATTACGGACCGATTTTAAACTACTACTAACTTGCAGGTATGATAGTACAATTATACTATAGGACCTAAATTACGTTAATTTATCTATACTTTAATGTATTTAATCTAGGTTAACAGAACCATGGAACTGTTACGAGAGAAGATAAAAAACATTGGTAATGAAGAGACTCTTGCTAGACTAGAGCTCGAGTCTCTGTTTTGGAACAAAAGGCTGATGGAATTCAACGAAATCGCATCGAAGCTGATTGGCATCCAAATTGAGCTTCAAAACCTCGAAGAGGACCGGAAGAAATACAAAAGTATAACGTGAGTATGGTTAGATGGTAGGTAGTTACTAAGAATGTAGCGAAAGAGCACTAACATCATATGTATTGGATATAACAAGCTTTTGACATCTTCTTTCTTCTTCTCTTTGGTTAAAAACGAACAATTTTATCACTTTTGTACAATGAAATACGGCCGCGTTTAACCTGTTTAGGATATAACTTGCAATACTTACTGAGAAACAATCGTGAAATCCAGGCCAAAAACACTTGTTTATTTTTGACGCCTTCATGATTACAGCCCCTGTAAATGTAATTCAGGCGCATAGAGATTTTTGTAGCACTTCTGTGTTGGTAAACATTAAATAGACCCTTGTACAGATTTAATACTCTTCCTCAGCTGCGTGTTGCAACTAATACGTGTCACTTTCATAGATAACCATATCGGAGTTTAACATGAGTTCACCACGAACTAACGCTCGATTATGCCTATCCATCCGATGTTGGATACTTACAGTAGGCTGGGCATATACTCTTGCGGCAGAGGCCCATGTTAATACCGGACGAACAACGACACAATATCATACCCTGTTTCCCGAAGAGATAGGGTAGTAGGTACACATTTCGATAGGATGTGCTGTGCTCAATAACCAAATCCTGTCTCCGGGCTACTACTCAGAAGCACCCAATAGAAAAATCAAGAAACACCTGGGGATCGAACCCAAGACCCCACACTCGCCAGTAGCACTTAAATCCTCTAGAGAAACTACGATTAAGTTCATAGAAATTTGAATAGCGTTATTTTCAAGGTGCATGGAGTTGCCCGGGACCAAGACGATGTGTTTTGATAAGATTGGCGAGAATTTCGATAAGAGAATTGAGTATCTGAATAAAAAACATTTGGAAATGGCTAGAACGTTGATAACTTTCTTCTGTGTCAGAGGTAAAGTATAAAATATTTATAATAATTTATATTTATTTTATCAGCATCGCATCATCGGATCATTGGTTTATTTACCTACCTACGTTGTCATAGAACATGTAGAATTGATAAGGTCATTTAAAAGCTCGTCAGGTATTCATGGTGTTGAAAAGTTGCACAGCAATGTTGAAGCAACATGATTTTTGTACCTACAAACATCCTACGCGTAATGTTGCCAGTAAATCATGGAAATATTGCTGCTACAATGTTGAACAACTTTTGTCCAACATGAATGCGAAGCTTAAAGCGCGGCGTACTTATATTATAGGAACGAATCGTATCCTATACACGGACGGTGCCGGTTCATTCTTCGTTGACGAGTTCAACCATCAGAACTACATCACAAATTACGGCTTGAAGTACTTTCACGTCAACTGTTACGGAGAGTTCGTGGAGGTGAGTAAATCGAGTTTGCTACATAATAGTAGGTACTAAACGATTAGTTCCTTCCTTGTATGTATCTGATAGTGTAGTAATTTGGTGTTGTAGGTAAGTCCCGTATTATGGGGAAAAAAAGTTGAAAAACACTCCAAGCAACATATTCAAGTCAACTTTTTGCAGCGTTACGTAAGGAAAAAGCGCAATGCCCACGATCTGACTTTTTCTCTCTCCCTCTGTTTCTTTTTAATAAATACATGAACAACTTTTTTGCGTTCTTTCACACAAATTAGGTAAATATCAGTACTGCCGGTATAATCTGTAAAAATCTCACCGTAAAAATGTAGGTGAAGCATTGATTCCACCTCATAGTTTCCATGAAGATCATCATCATTCACGGTGACATTTTTACACAGAATAGGTCTGCCGATTCAAGGGATTGACACTATTGACAGCTTACTTCACCTGCATTTTCACGTTGTTTTTTTACAGACTAGATCAACTGGTCTCAATTCATCTATAGACTATTTTTAACGAACAATATAATACTAAAATTCTTTGTTCCATCAGAATTCAGAAAATACGCCATACTACTTTGACGATAATGGTAGATATACATTGGATGAAGATGGCGAAAAGATATACCAAGTCGCGCCCTGCACAAGCCAGTACAAGCTAGGCGAGGATATTCTCTTTAAAAAGATCACTAAAGACTGCGGCCACTCTGAAAAGCCCAACCCAGATTGTCGGTTGGAGGACATAAAAGACTTGACTGACAAGGTGATACTGCCGAAGACTGATCCCATTGATACGACTGGTAAGTTTAAGGAACCACTTCGGCAACTAGGCTGGCTGGTGGTGTCATCATTATTATAATCCGCCTATAATAACCCACTGCAGAACATAAGCCTTTCCAAGCGCATGCCATCCTCGGCTGCTATAGGCATACGTTGGTATCTGAGGTGCCTATAGACTCGTCAAAGTCGCGAGATGGTTATAAGCTAATTCCTGTTTTTATAGAAGATGGATTCTAGACGTCATTAAATGTTTAAAAAAAATCGTTGCAGTTAATAACTTTCAACTAACTGCATCAGACTGCTTAAATTTAACTTAATTTTGAATTGTTAAATCATCTTGTAAATTATGGACGCTTTTTTAAGTTCTGCATCGTTCTCACATGTATATTTCAACATGAACGATATAACCCAGTTTTTGTAAACATATTTTGATTTAAAAGAGTGTCCATGGAGTTTCTTGCCCGTTCTTCTCCATAGGTACCTACTGCTTTTGACCGACCCCTTAACACTTCAAAAGTGCCTGTAATTGGTTTATTTGGAATAAATGCTTTGAGTTTGACGGCTTATTTAGAACTTTTTAGCTGCAGTCGGGCTTTGGATTTTTTTCCAGATGATGTTAATTTGGCATAGTTAAGGTTATGTTTTCAGGGATTCTCGACCCCGAATCAGTGACGTACCTTTGGGACACTTTCGGTATGTTTTTACCTGAAGTGCTGTGCGAGATCGCCACAAAACAGCCCAAGAATCCCATACACACCATGGCCCATTTAATACTTAAGCGCAAGTGAGTGCAAACTAAGTAATTCAGCATTTATGCTCCTGTGGTTCAGTATTGTGTAGAAAAACTTATTAAAACAGTAAAAACCAATAAAATACCTCATAATACCAAACCATAAATTTGGCTTCAGGAAAAAATCTCAGGCGCATGTGGATTTGATTCTAGAATCATATCGGTATACAAGCTTTTGCCCGCGACTTCGTCCGCGTGGAGTTCGGTTATATTGCAATATCGGAATAAATATGTGTTTTAGGTATCTAACGGAATAAATTTCTACTAAACTTCTACATTCTTTTACTAATCTATTAGTGAATGTCTAAATCACCCAACTACTGAGCGAGCTTGAAAAACATTTTTTTCTCAAATCTATTTCGAGGTAGAATTTCCAAAAACCCTTCCTCAGTATGTACCCATTATATAAGGTATCTATGTGAAAAATTTCAAGTCTCTAAGTTCAGCGGTTTGGGCTGTGCACTGATATATCATCACTCAGTCAGTCAGACTACCATTTTATATAATAACTGGCTGCTCCCGCCCGGTTACACTCGCTGCTCGGCTCCTATTGATCGTAGCGTGATGTTACATAGCCTATATATAGCCTTCCACGATAAATGGACTATCCAACACAAAAATAATTTTGCCAGAGATTAGGACCAGTAGTTCCACAGATTAGCGCGTTCAAACAAACAAACTCTTCAGCTTTATAATATTAGTATAGATATATTTTTAACACCTTACATAGAAGTTTGTTGAATTGTTTAAAATAAGATGGAAGGTTGCATATTCCGGGCTAAAAACTAAAAGCTGGAGTACCACAAAAAGTGTCTTGTATAGGACCCTAAAAAGGGCTGTATTTAGCTGCCTGTTTCTTTTTCAACGACTTTCTCCAGTAATTTCAAATTGTAAAATTATGTTATAGATTCGAGGCGAGCGCTAAAGATCTCCGTAACATGAGGAAGAATGCTGAGAAGTACCGTCATGATATCAAAAAGGCACGAAAGGATGTAAGTTATTCAAAATATTTAAGGTGTAAATGTCTTAATTCAGGGTTATTTCAAAACCATGATGAAAAGAAGGTATCGATCTTGATAATGGTCTGATCTGTTCGTAATGATATTTTTGTATGTTGACGGTATCTACAGAAAATCATCGAAGAAAGACGTGCTTGGAAGGCCAATCTGATGACGCGTCGGAAACCCGAACATTGGGATGATTACATGGAACAGGCCACGGCCCAACAACGAGCGTTGGAACCGCAGTCCGCCGATTTAATGAGATATTACGATTAATGAATACAACGAGTGTGATAATTTTGTGAGTTTCGTGACCTGTATATGGCTGCTATACCGGAAAACGTTAATTTTTTTAACACCGCATTTTCGCGATAAAAAAGTATTGAATTGCATTTAATTGAATAATTCTGGTGTACAAACTTACAGAACTTAATAGTCTATATTTGCGTAAAACAGCACTGGTTACAACTTCACTGACTGATTTTTTTTGCCAATAGGCTACTTAAACACCTCGTCTCTTCTTTTTCGTGTGTTTAGTGACTAACCTGGTGTCAGATTTAAACACCTCTTTTAAACGTAAAAGCTAAATTCTGCGAGAATTCTATATTTTTTATTTTTGGGTAAGTACCCACAAAGTTTCGAAATTGGGATGTAGTGAAATTATTTATGATTAAATTTGCTTTTTATTTAATGTGTTGTTTCATTTAAAGTGGCGGTTGCGTATTATGTTTTACATTACATTAAAACTGTCGGGTTTAACAAAAAAAATACTGGGTCTCCAAAACAAAAAAAAATGCAGTTAACGTGAATTATCATCCCTAGATAATAAATACTTATTTACTGATTTGGAATTTAAAAGGATACCTAATTATTTTGTGTTTTATTTGCCGTCGTCAACCCACGCAGTTGGAATAAATCCTTTTATTTAAGTAACTAATACCTAACTAATCAAGTACCTACAGTTTGCAAACACAAATACGAATTTTATCATTATTGACAATTTTAATTATTATTTTGATATAGATATTTTAATTTATTATTAATTTTGAATCGAGTGCATTTCGATGTACTTTTTTAATGTCTTTTTTAATTATTATTTTAAGTTTTTATCTGTTGAAATATAATAATTTAATTTTGTTTTTAGTTCAAATGTAATTACATTACTAACAAGTTTTTTATAAGTATTTGTGTTACTAACAATTTTTGAAAAATAAATGAATTTAAATAAATACAATTGTTTTTTTTTAGCCTACGCTGTAGCACTCCTGGGCAAAGGCCTCCCTCCACTTCTTCCATTTTTCGTATAAGGAGTACGAACCGACGCGTCTTCTTTATGCATATTATAAATATTTATTTTTACTACTACTTTTTTATTTTAACACTACTATAATACTCCGAATGTGTGAATGTATAGATAGTTAAGAATTTATTTAAAAATATCCCTTAATGACACTATAATCTTTAATATCATACAAATTACACTTTTGAGTCGACCTACGCGTAAGTAATAGATATTTTAACATATATTTTGCCAAAATAATACAAGGGAGAGTAGGCGTTAATATTACAGGTTGTGCTCATACTTCCACCTCATCAGACTTGACTTTTTAACACGCATAATTTTCCCAGAAGATATAATTATAGTCAGTTATTTTCTAACGTGTTATACAGTCATAATTTTTTTTAAAAGCGTTTTACTACGTATTTATTCTACGTAGTAAAACGCTACGCACTGCTAAAACAACAAAAGCGGGACCTAATAAAACTTCCCAGAAGATATAATTATAGTCGGTTATTTTCTAACGTGTTATACAGTCATAATTTTTTTTTAAAGCGTTTTACTACCTAGTTATTCTACGTAGTAAAACGCTACGCACTGCTAAAACAACAAAAGCGGGACCTAATAAAACCATAATAAAATTAAAATAAAAAATATTTTGTCAAGGTACAGGTATTTATTGTTCAAGCGTCTACTAGAAAATAACGAGACACACTTTGTGAGATGTCAACTTTCGTCCGAAAGCAAAATTTTAAAAAAGAAACAACCAGGCGTAAACGTACATACTCGTCCCGGATGGACATCAAAATCCGATTCAAAACCCACTGTCTAATAATAATATTTGGTTTAATTAAGAAACATGATGGATAATCAAGTCGAGCGCAACCTTCACATAACAAGGACAGAAGGGGGCCCATGACACCAATGTCACATTTATGTGGCGTGTTGACAACCATAACATCTCGCCGAGATATTCGATAAACTAGCGTCAAAGGCACATTTTTGAATTGGCATTCAAATCTAAACACAGTTGTACAAAACACAATCAATATGACCTACGTAAACAAAAGAAGAACGCATCGTATTGATCCTGGACAATGGGTTGAAAAGGCTAAGTATCTGGGTAAAAAATATAGAAAATAATTATGATGGAAGCAGTATTAACTGACAATTTTGGGGTCATAGCGAATCGCAAACGCAAGGCAGCATAACACGGTATTATTATTCACCCGAAGTAAGGTACATTAGTGTGAGATTTAAGTGTCCACTGTAGGAAAAATATACGTATTTTGCTGTCTTGCACAAGAAAATAATAATAATGTCGCAATAGCTTTGCTACCACCAATAAAATAGACTAATTATTATTTTTATATCTAGGACACATGTTCTGTATTTTATTTCGTAATATATATTAAACTAATTTAGATATGGTTTGAATTTTTAATAAGATCGTTCAAATTTACAAAAGAACCGCCTCAACTACAAAAATGACAAGTGTTGTTAGTCATTATGAAGGGTTTTTCAAGTTCCAATTGTAAATAGAAATATAATATAATATTATAATAGGTTGTTTACTTCAAATGTCTCCTACGTCACCTTTGAAATATTTTTGTTCAGTAAAGACTATTTAGTTACATTATTTTGTATCAGGCGCTGGAAATACATACATCATGTTTAATTTTTATATAGAACTGTCAATATTTCTAAAATGATATACACAATCATCAATTCAGTAAAACATTTGTACATAAATCGAAAAATGCTCAATGATGAAGACTCCACTTTAAGAAGCAGACTATAAAAATAATCAATGCAAAATATATTTGAAGATGTTATATGTATTTCCACGAGTGCTGACATGATAAACTCCTCACAATTAGTTAGTTACACGCTAAACTGCAAAAACAGGTACAAAAGTATCTTTTACTATTCTCTTTTATTTACAAGAGGTGAATATCAGAAATGAATACACATAGAATTTGGTAACAACATTATATGACAAAATGGAATTCGGTCTAATTTGTATATTGTACGGCCACAGACTACGCGTATCAACAGATTAGTGACTTTTTTTTTTCATCTAAGTACGAAGCAAAAATTTAAAAGCAAACCCAATACTTCTTTCGATAACGCGTAACTTTTAAAAAGCGATTAAATCTAATTTCATCTTTTCTGTAACACGAAACGAAGTACAATATTTTAAGAAATAAAAAACTAACAATTAATATTACCCCATATTCCAATTCCCGATTAATAACGCTAGTTTTTTTTTTTTTTTAATCAATATGTTACTTTGACGTTTTGGATAATGACTATGTTTGTTGTAGTAAAGAAAAAAATATGTACAAAAAGAAAACTAGATATTTATTAATATAATTGAGAAATCGATTTTCCAATTTTCTTAGGCTTTCATGTGAAACGGAACATAAGATTACACTAAATCCGACTGGCCATTTGAATCTGCTATTATAGCTTAACACTCATATTAAGAAGATTTTGCTACTGACAAATTATTTCTCTAAACACTAAGCCAGTTTTACGTAGACCTTCTGTATAAAAAGTTCTTAACAAAAATGTTAAACGCGGGAACATAAACTATAGAATTTAACCGCTCACACTAGTAAATATTATCATAGAGTTTCTATTACATCCAATCGAATATCTAATATTATACATCTAATATTATGACATTCACGAATGGCCAAAGTTAACACGAAACAAAAATATCTAAGCTACAAAAAATAAAATTGTAACGCGACAAAATTAAAAATGGTTGCTATACAAATAAAAGGTTCGAAGGGGATGGGCATTTCAATCCGGCAGGGTTACATTAAACATGGCTGGAAATAAGGAAATTTTGTGCCGTGTGATACAAGTGAGGGGCTGTGGCGAGGCTGAACGAAATAGGTTCATAGTAAACATTTATTCTGAAGGCCATACCACAGCCTATAGAGTATTACATAGTATTATATGCATTTTAGGATTTGAATTTGCTTCGGCTCTGTCGAGTTGTCAGCTTACGACAATATATTTGGGATGATACATCATGATGATCATGAGAGGAATCAAATATTATAATTTTATTATTATATTTTTTAAGTGAACAATTTGAATATAAAGGCAACTAGAGGTAGGCATTGCGTCCCCCTAGAAGACAATATACAGCGATTAAAGACAAAAATTACACTACCATATCATGGTAACTTCTGGGGATTTTTTAAACCGACGCATCAACACAGCCGAAGCAGCAATTATTGCCTGAATCTAACAAAATTCCAACTACATTACCCGACATTCGAGACAGTTATGTACAAAATCAAATGTTACCAACGTTCAAAGTTCTGAAGTAATGTAACTGCAATTCCATTCGATTTGTACTAGTATGATGTATTCAGCTAAAGGGACGAAACCGCACACTTAGCGAGTGCACACACTTTAAAATCCGAAGCCGAAAACAACTTTTCCCAGACATTTTACATAGCTTACTTTTCATTTTTTTTTATTTGGTTTGATATGTCAAAATTACAATTAATTTAGTGAGTGTCACTAGTATAAAACAGAAACATTCCTAAAGTTACTTACCAAACTGTTCAAATGAATGGAATTCGACATTCCACGTTACTATCTCTTAGTTAGCGTTCCATCGGCGCTTGCACAGGGCTAGTGTACGATCGCGTCCCGTATGTGTTAGTGTAGAACGTTATGTATAGCGTTAGTTTGCGCTGAACGCGTCGGCCAGTTCGGTCTGACAGTCGAATGTCTCCGAGCTGTCGGGGTGGTCTGGATAGAACTCCCTGTATATTTTGTCCAGTAACGATTGCCTGAAATTGAAAAAGATTCATTATAATGACTGCTCTTTGTGATCGTTGACAATGATGTGCCTGGTGAATGCTTACGAGTTCTGAAATAGGTAATTCAAAATATAATTTATAATTTTGAAGGCTTTTACAGAATATAGATTGTCAACCGCCAAATGGCAATGAGCATGCAGATACAAAGAGACATTCTCTGGAGATCAACGAAGATAGACTTTATATGAACCACATCGTTTAGTAGGTACAACCTTGTTCCATACAAATAATGAATCGACTCTTAGTAGATGGTTGCTGCTGGCACCACATCCAATAGAACTTGTTTTATTCAAAGATCCACATCTAGTTTTTCATGATGGAACTACATATATAAGAGCATTATTCGAGGAGTCACGTTACTTTATAATAATAGTACTCCAGACCAAATTTCCCTAGACCAATGATACTAGCCATCTCCGCGTGAGATATTATACTGTAGCTGACACTTGCGGAGGCGCCGGCTCGGGGTTATTCCACTACTGGAGCTACTGAGAATTTTCTAATGGAAAAACCCAATAACACTTCCCAACCTAGGACGAACCCAACCCAAAGCCCCTCGCTTAGCAGTCGCGTTTGGGACCACGAGAAAAACCAGAGCAGGTAAACACACACACGGTAGAATTCAAAACATCATAGAGGGAAAACTAAATTGTTATGAACACTTACTTGGCAGCAAGTCCCCCTCCTGGCGGCAAGCCCTGTATGTTCTCCTGCACGAGTTGCTTCAGCACCCACGCGAAGTGACTCGACGTGTCCTCGCTCTCCTCGTTACCGGCGCTGCGCTCGATCAACGCTGAAGAACAAACATCACGGTAAGATTAGCTAAGAGTCAGCGGGATTATCCGAAAGGGTTACCGCTACCCTGGAACATAAAGTGCTGAGGAAGGAACATGGATGAGTTTTAGTTTGTAAGAGTCTGACTCTCCATCCGCTCCACCGCTCGAGTCATTTGATGATTTCCTACCCTCAAAAAAAGATTAGTTAAGAAGAAACATCTTCCGTAACTTGAGGAAGCGTGGTCATTAATGCCCACCCACGACTTCTCAGTCTTAGAAGCTTCAGGGCAAACGCCCTGCAGCAGGACGTGTATAGTTGCTATTATTATTATTAAACAAAAATTAGGCGAATTTGGTGCTTGTCCAGTTCAAATTAAGATTGATTTTACCTTGTAGTAAGTGTCAACAAAACTATGTATGATCTCGCTCTCTACTTTTTTGAAGGATTTTCCTTAACAGTCCTACCTATCACGCTAGATATTAGTCTTGGATCTCAGTAAGCGATGTTAATGTTCTACCGTACATGACCGAATAGTAATTTGTCTGTAATAGTAAGTGTGAATGTGTGAATTACAAATAGAATGTAAGTAATGCGCTAGTGTGGGCAAATGGGCTTACTGATTAACCTACATATTCGATCTCTATTCAATAACTAGATATCTTGACTTAGCAAGATTGTCCGAAAGGGTTACCGCTTCCCCGGAACATAAAGGGCTAAGGAAGGAACATGGATGGGTTTTAGTCAGTAAGAGTCTGGCACTCCCTTCCGCTCCACCCAGAGCGTCAGGAGTCATTTAATGATTACTCATCCTCAAAAATAAGACCAGACACTTGACGCGATGCTTAGGTCAGCAAAATAATTAACACAATATCCGTTATTGTTTTAACAGAAATATAATGTTAATTAAAACATTAACTGGCACATGCCTCATATTTCCTGTCTATATCTACAAGAGCTGACATTGGCTTGACCCAACTATAAAATTTATGTTGTTAGCAAAACACGAGATAGAATATAATTAAATTGAAATGCTGAAGTTTTACACTCGTGCTAGAGGCAAATGCATTTCCTGACCTCTGATTGTGAATAGTCTGGTAACATTTGGTCTATAATCGAACAGACCTAAAAACGGAATCGACCTTTGACTTTGGCATGTTCGTCGATATTGTTTCGCTTTCCGATATCAAATATCGACTCTGCTTAGAACTTTTTTTTGGGGCGGAATCCTCAGTCTTCTCAACCGTTTCATTTAAGTACATATTTTGACGTGAACTTGACATCACTTAAAATATGGTAAGTGACAACCCTTTAAGCACATTCAAAGAAAACTACCATTGAAAACAATTTACATTCAAAGAAAACAGAACAATGTCAAAACTTTTTTTAGAATACCAGCTAGAGTAACCCCCTCGAAATGAGTATTAGAGCCATAGGCGACATCGCAACCACGACATTTTATGACAAAACTACTGGTATGATAAAATGCTGTTATATCCAATGTGTATGATCTAGTATGTCGACGCTGAACACGCAACCAAGGCGTAACACTGCAGACATTTCACAGTACACTCAAACAATGAGTTTAGTATACAGGTAAAAGTTTTCATCTTCACACTACTTCGCCTATACTGGGTGTAACCGAAAGGGTATATACATACAAAAGCATATGCTACAGACCACCAAACTGAACAACTTTTACTATGGGATCAACTGCGATTTCGGTCGCAAAATAAAATCAGCTGTTCTCTACATTTCGACGTAGTTAGTCCCGTGACCAAAAATGTATAGAACAGCTGTTTTTTTTTTCGATTTCGGTGTTGATCCCTTAGTTAAAGTTGTTTAGTTTGGTGGTCTATACCCTTTCGGTTACAGCCTGTATGTATCTTTTCGTTATAGTGTGCGTTTACTTTTAAAAGGTGATACACACTTAAAAGCACGATGTAAAACACTAGACTAGCTACTTAGCACAGTTAGATAGTTTAAATGGAGTTGCAAGTTAGCGGCCTGTATTACAATATACTCCTTGTTTGACTGTACGTTTTGACCTTGAATACAGACCTTGACTTGTTGGTAAGGGCAATGTCAAGGGCACAAAATAAAGACTTCAGAAAAAGATAACGTTTTCTACAGATCTATTTTCGTTTTTAAATGTCGTGGAACCATGAACCTAGTAATTCATGGCTGTATTTGCCTGACGTTGTTAAATGAAGCTATCTATCTCTATTTGCTATCGGTTAAACTGCAACTCACCCAATAATGGCATGACGATGTAATAACTTGCCACTATCTATACATTCATAAATTAAGTAGAACCAGAGCCGCGCGCGCTGCGCTCTGGTGATGTCATTAAACATAGCTATTTAATTATTCTCATCAATTTTCTCGACACTTTCTAAATGATCGTGAAAACCGCATAAAAATCCAACAAGAATTTTAATTACCAAGCAAACTCACTAGTGTTTTAAACTCGTTAGGTATACGAGATAGCGGTGTATAACTATTCACCTGATATAATACGTTTCTTAGTAAGGGGTTAAGGAAATAAGATGTAATATCAATAGATACATATATTATTTACATAATAAGCTCTGTTGGTTATAAATAGCATTACTAATCATATTGTGAAAACATGTTGGATTCTTCAGTGTAGCAGAATTTAGAATATCGATGGCCTAAACTTTAGCAACATACCTAATATGCGTCCTAAAGAGTATTAATTAGCAGTTAAAAATGATGCTCAAAATATGTTGCCATTATTAAAAAAAACTTGCCCCTATTTATCGCGCAATTGAGCAGTACAAACTGCGTTATGATTCGTCCACAAGACTACACACAACATTAATTATGTTTATTTTGTTAGGTAATAATATGGACTTATTACTTATTAGCCCAGGTAAGCACGGGCGATTTTTCTCGCATTAATTTCTTCCGCGCACTTGTTTTTCAACGTACTTGCTTAGCGCCGAGAGTAAAAAGTCCAACAGTGTGTATTTTGACCCGTTACGATGCTCTCTGTTGGATTCTCATCCCTCGGCTCAACACCAAGAGTTGAAATTTCGGTACGCGATAATGTTACTACCAGAAGACCAACTCCTACGAGAAATAAGTCTTGTTACATACTAGATGCTGCCTGCGTGGTACCAAATTCCCTTTCTTAAATAAAAGTAAAGTAAGCCTATACATATTACTCCTTATAACATTAGCGTGCGGTCAGTGAAAGTCCTGTCAAAATCCCTTTGGGAGATTAGCCAGTACAAACACACAGACAGACAAAATAAAAATAAAATAGTTATTTTTTGCGTGTATCATTACAAACAGACACTTCAATTATATTTATTTGTATAGGTATAGATTCAAATTTATTTGCAATTCCTTACTATTTGCACATCCACTGCTATTTAACTGGAGTCTATTTTCAGAAGAGGTTTAATCAATTTTCCATGATTGAAAATATTAACTACTCCTATATCTGGCAGTAGCCTTAACTAGCCTGTTTTTGACGATCAGAAAAGCGGACCAAGAGAGAAAACAAATTCAATTTTTATCCAAGATTCCTCATAAAAGTCGTAATTTGTACAAAATCCGGAACGAAAAACTATAATAACATATTCTATTTTATTGTTTGCTTATTGCAAAACTATTTATTGTAAGAACTAAATCAGTGACCAATTAATATCTTTACCCTTTCTTGTCAATAGAGGTCGAATCGTCTTCACGTGAATAGACCGATACTTTACGATGTACTGGCAATCTAAGATCTTTACACGAGACTATTTAGTATTTTTTCATTATGTTAGTAAAAATATTAAAAATGACGAAGGTATTTATTTTTACCGCCTATGTGGACCAATAAGCAGGGGTTCGATTCATGGGCTGCCATAATTAAATTATTTATGTTTTTAATATTATTGTTTTACGAATTTTAATTCTGAATTAATAGTTTATTTCTTAATAATATTTTGAAAACTCAAATTTCCAACGTTGTAAGGAGCATGATTTTAATGGTAGGTACGTATTAAGGAACTATGATTTACGTAAATGTATTTAAAATTAATAGTTTTGTGAAAATTATCTGTTACCCTGAAAACGTTATCGTGTTTTTAATAATTTTCGCGTTTAATTTTATCGCACACACAATCTCGTCATTCAAAGCCTATTTATACTATTCCATGAACATTTATAGCATACTCTGTCATAATCGATAACAGTCAAGACCAACGAGATTACAGTGCACTATTATGGCTTCCAATCTTATAAACCTAACTGTCTTTAACTGCAACCGTCACACGAGCCTAGGCCGCCATTCTACACGCACGCAGTTCATTGCTTTAACCCATCCATTTGAAAAAAAAAACTTTATTCTTTATTTAAAACTTCATGGAACAATGACATGATCAGGGTCAGGACTAAAGCAATGAAACTAAACTGTTCTTTTTTCAAAAATACTTTAATATTAGAAAACAGGGTAACATTTTTTTAGACAATATAATTTTTAGCGCGATTTTTAGTCTCACAATACAAGTTAGTAAAAATTTTGTAAAGGATTAATTAGTTATTATAAAAATTTGAGTAAATTTTTGAATTAAAATGTTAATATCACAAATGTTAGTTTTTACATAGAAAGAAAATCACAAATTCGATTAAGTACATTGTAGTTTAATAGTTTGTACAACAAAAAAAATACTTAAAAGCTAAGCTATAAATTAAAGAAGCTACTTACTTGATCTACTTACTGCTCTATTTCATTAGTTAGGTATTTGCCCAATACAGGCCAAAGTACCCATCGTCCTAACAACAGGTAAAACAAAATGGACAGCAGTGAAGCGTTGAACGCAATTCAAAGCTGGGCAATCAACGTAAGATAGAGAACGCGTTTTGGCACACGCGGCTAAAATTCATATGTACGAACACCAATATGTATACATTGAGCAACTTTAAAAAGTGATTTTCTTCTGCATTTGTTGTAAATCACAAAGTTATCGTTATTCCAAGAGAAAATTGCTTTTGAATGATTGTAGGTTATATTGGTGCTCGTGACTTTATAGAAGGAAGATGATAAGTACAAAGATATCACTTTTCTTAGCAACACTTATTTTGAAAAGCCTTCATTGCTGATGCGATGCATCTGTGAGTATTGACATATAATTACAAGGACCTTTTGTTAAATAAATAATATAATAAAACTCTAAATAAATTAACAAAAAAAAAAACTTTCTGTAATAAATAAAGTCATAAACTGGTAACATTTATCGCAGTAAAGATAGGCGTTTAATATATTATTATGAGTGCTATTAATGATAATAATTGATAGTATTTTTTTGCTAAAGAGTGACATGACACAGTCACTGGTAATTGTTTGTATATACGCCGTATAATTATTGAAAAGCGATTTACTTCTTAGGTATAATTTTATAATATAACACAAAAATACACAAACACAAATTACTATTTCGAATGTCTTGATTGAAATCTATACTTTGGAAGAAAATCGCTTTAGCTCTCACTGGATGATTACTTATTATTACAATAAGTGACTGTATTTACTAAATAATAAACATTTAAATACAAAACAAAAGATATTTCTCTAATAAAAAAATACAAACGGGACAAGACAATGTCTAAGCAGACACAAACAAACTAATATTTCTGACTAATCTAAATAATGAAAAACTTACTTTTAATAGGTACAATATAATAATACCTGTATTAATTTTGCTAATTTCTAAATAATAAGGGATGTAGAATAATGGCAAGAATAAAATTGAACTACTTAAATATAATAAAATCGGTATAGGAAGTATAACTATTAGGATAGAATTGTTCTAAACGAGGTCACGCTTTTAGGACATGTAAATATCCTATATATGGGATATAATTAATATCCAAAGAATGTAATGAAGACTAATCTATATTAAATACTTGAATCATGCAAATGTATGGTCAAAATTTAACACTAAGCCCAAGCGCGCACTAGACACTTTTTAGAATAATTGTATAACCGTATAAAGCATTAAAATCGGGAGTTAATCTTTTGAACACCAGAGTATAAACGCACGCGCGTTTTCTTCACGCCAAGCTACAATTTTATTTCTTTTAATTTATTTGATGTCATTAAATACGTACGAGAGCTTAAATTTTAAAGATATTGTATATAAACACACACGTTACAAAGTAACGTTTTAATTGTTCATTTCGTGTTGATATCGTGCCGCATTGTCACATATATGTGACAATGGCGTTCAAAAGGTTAATACAATCACCAAACTATACCGATCGCTAAATGTATCTAGTCCGCACTGGCCTTATATTCTTGGTACTGTCAAAAGTCGTTTACACCTTATTCCCGAACTAAGCAACGTCCAATAAATACCCCCGTCAAACTTTCTACAGTTAAAACTTGGTCCATTATTATTCTGTAGATTCATGCGCTTACATTGCTCATTATTTATTTAAGTGTCGTCTGAGATACCTGGACACGTGTCATAGACAACTACCAGACTGTCTGGACAGACTAACTGTTTATTAAGCTAAGCTTTATTAGTATTCCTGTAATAGGCGAAGGATTTCCAGCACTCGTAGATTGAAACTTTTGACTAGCGACTGCAGTTTTGCTTACTAATATGACTTGTAAACAGGGTTATCTATGGTATACTGTACGTGGATTGAATAAAGTTCTTTTAAATTCGCTGGCCAGTCTTTAGTTTAAGAATTATCTTTAAAAAAAGAATCTGAGGTTTGAGTCACGGGATGAAACTTCATTTAGAATTATCTCAACGCGATAATGGTACGGAAACAAGCAAACACCAATAGATGCCAGTGAAATCTAAAATAGAATTAATTATAGAAAATTTAATTTATGGTAAGGTTTGTCTTTTGTATGCAAAATAACTTAATATTTCTACTCAGTTATTAACTGGAGCCTTGTCCACGCACGTTACCTAGATTTTATTGTTTGTATTGATAATAATAATAGCTCATTAGTATTCTGTTCGTGATGTCGAACATAATAACATGGAAGCAATGGCTTTGGCAATCTAATCGACGTATGAACTATGAAATCATAATTAACAATAATCATTATGTACTCTATGTATGAGCGGCTTATGTGTTGCGTGCCAAATTGGAACAAAATAATCGGAATATTCGTGGGGTAACAACAACGCCATACACTCAGATTTGATATTATAATATCACAAAACATTTGCACTTGAAAATTAAAACATAAAAAAAAACATAATATTGCGAGGTGTAGCGTCTTTAAACTAACTAAATAATTAATTACTGCCTTTAAATTCACATGGAATCCCCTCAACAAATGTAGCTATTGTGTAAATAAAATATTGTAAAGCTCCGTGCACATTACGCAAAGATTTTTTCAGGCGTACGGCTGCAAATTGCGGTTGAAATTGGAATCTAAACACGTTAGGAGCGACACACGTGCACCGTATAATGTATCATGCTTTGCCACAACATAATGTAGACTCTCAATTGACAAACAACGCTTAAAATAACCGGTGATTTAGCGAAGAATTGAGACAATTTTATTACCATTCGATTCATCATCATTCCGTTTATTTGATCATTAACTTTGAATGACTTCATCTGTATTTGAGCCCTTTACATAAATATAAGATAAATAAGAGTTGATTAAAATAATGTTTTCCTTGAAAATGTCCTCGTATTGAAGGAATTGTTTTCATGATAGTGAAAGGAGGAAAATGATACCTTAAGAAGATGGGTTGTAAGATAAATTATTTTGAAAACATCACGATCAGTGCGCTTGATCACAGTCGAACGCAGTGTGCACGTAACCTAAATAAATGATGTCATCTTCTGATAGTGGATATACTATGATTGTGATATCATAACTGTGATAACAATCTGCGAACTTCGTGCCATTAGGTACCATACGTATTCGAAGAACTTAACTAGGTGGTAGTTCTTGTATTCTTTTAAAACTTATAAAAATTTTCGAGGAAGTAAATCTATCAAACAAAACAAAAAAATAGCAAGTCTGTGTCGGTTCTAAAAGGCTTTGTCCACTAAAGTCAAAATACATAGCGCGTCGTATATAACAAAATCAGTCTACATAGGCCATCAGCTAATAATGCACATTTCCACGGACGACCCGACAGATTTTGCAATAAGTACTAATTTTGGATAAACGTAAAGGGGACGATCCGAGTCTAATTTTGTTATTCGACCAACGATGTATTTCAACTTTTGTAGACGAAGCCCTTTAGTTCCGAGGCAGACCTGGAGCGCAGTTTTCACTGACAAGCTAATATCAACATTGTTAGGTCTCTAAATAAAGTCGATAATAAATATACTGTTTGTATGTCGCTTCATGCTCTCGCGGGCTTGTGTTATAAGTTCCTTAAGATTTGAGTTGAGCTGCACGATTGATGAAAAATGCGTGCACTGACTGGACACTTGGACGGGTTCACTCATGTATGGTTCTTTCCTCAAAACTACCCTATCATAATGTGAAGACCATGATGTAAGTCTTCACATGATCTGACCAAAATTATATCCGGATCCGAAAAGAGACCTGAGTTTGTTTCGGCCTTTCTTCAAGAGTAGTCAATTAAGAAACGCCGACCTTATCTAGTTTCAAAAATATTATCCACTTGTTGTTGCTGACAGCGATGGGGATGAATTTTTTGACGCCCTATGAGCTCTTCCCCTTTTTTACCACTTGTACAGACGCCAGCACATCAAGCTATCCCTAACTGTGAATAAATTTTCTCAATTAAAAATTAACCTTGAATTGTCATTGCAATAAAGTTGAAATACTATCAAAGGAATTTGACAGATTGTAGTAACTTGATGTGCTGGCCTCTGTACATGATAGATTTATTTTTTAGTTTTAGGTTGTGTATATTGTATTTAGATTCTTGTAAAAGTGTTTGTTAAAACCTATTTACAAAACAATTAAATCAATTATTCTTTTTTTTTTTGGCAGTGAAAACTGCGCTGCGATGTATAGGTATTCGTGAATCTGTTCAGCGGTTACGATATTGCACAATGTCCTTTAAACATGGAGAAATCACTGCTGGGCTGTTTCAGCATGCATTATTACAAATAGCTGGGAACATAATTTTTACAGCTGAAAAATAATCAATGTGCTCTGAATTGTCCTGGTTTGTCTCTCTCTACCCTTGAATGTTATGTGCACAAGTGTTAGTAAGTACATATTGATTAAAAATAATTAATTAATATTAAATTTGAATTCGTTAATCGGTCCATAAATAATACCAGTCTTTTTGTATTTTACTTCATACATTCGGTCAACGAGCAGCATCCGGTAAGACTGGAAGCCGACCCCAACATAGTTGGGAAAAGGCTAGGCAGATGACATTCGGTCAACGAGGTCCAGTTTAAAATCCATGAATTAAAAAATATATACAGTCAAACTTGGTTAAATGGGACCTGGATAAGTGAGAAACCTCCATAACTGGAACTCATGCTGAAGTCCCAAAACTTTTGCACTGATTTACCTCTGTTAGTGAGACGAAGCAAACCTCTATATCTGGGATTCGTTCTTTCCATTTTATTTTTCGTTCGTCGAATTTAATGTGCCAAAATTCAAATAAAGTTTAAAAATCACGTATAATATTTACATAATACGTTATTTTATTTAATATTCGCACCTGTATTACTGAAATAACCTGTTTTCTGACCTCTATTAATGAAACCCTCTGTAAATGAGACAGATATTTATTTATACCTGGATATCTGAGACACTGGGTAAGTGGAATACCTCTATAAATGAGACAAATTTGCAGGTCCCTTGATGTCCCACTTAACCAGGTTTCACTGTATAAAAAGACAGAGTCACTCTTCATCTGACCATTGTATGAAATAGGTAATTACACTATGATTATCATTGTATGAAATAGGTATGATTATAACTTTTTACTTGGCCTTATATAAAGAAGAGTTATTACGAATTGATTAGGTAATGGTAGAACACGGCAATATATTATTTATGTGACTCGAAGATGGCACGGCGAAGTATTCGAAGGTTAATTCTATTCTACTAGAACTCAGGGTGAGATTTAATTCCAGTAGCAAGTTTGTAGGCATATTATGTAAAGATATTTACATAATGTTATGTAAATAACAAGAAGCAAACATTAGAGAAGTGTACTAAATTCATCATGACTTTTAGTCTGGTCAACTTTCAAAGGTCTAATATTATATTTTTCTAAAAAACATGAACACTTTTTTTAGCACAATATTGTGTTTTTAAACCCATTATTAAGTCTTAGGGTTACATCACATCATACGCTAAAATAAACAATAATAAAAATAAACCAATTTGTACTAATAAAACTTTACCCTAAAGCTAGAAATTTTGCTAAAATATTTAACTTATTTTGGCAGATATGGCATTATGGCAATACGTAAACTCTTTAGTAGTCTTTAGGACTATAATAAAAAAGGTGAATTTTAGATATAATGTAAAATACCAATTAGGTAATCTTATTCCTAAATTCTTTCCGAAAATGTCAAATTCTAGTCTTGATAACTTACCAAATTGTCAATTAAGGCCCTTTTTAGCACAGAATAGGTATGTCTAATCCCCTTTGTAAAAATATAGATTGACTGTCTGTACCTTCAGCATACATTGCGACAGCGCGGGAGTGTGTTAAGACAGGCAGAAGCTAAGATTCCTACAATTCCTCAGCCTAAACATTTTTATTTCGTCCATACAAAATTCCTAAGGCTTTTAGTCTTGTGCTATACAACTCTTCCTCAACCAAATTGTGAGTCAATTTCTGTCACGTTTGGCGTTTTTACATCTCAATTATGTCATGACTCCCGAGCATTATTCATTAAATCAGCCTTACTGGGTTTTTTTGTCAGTCTATTCTAAGTGATCATCAAACCCCGCGCTGTCGCAAGTTCTTAAGTTAGCGGTTACGCCCTAGCGTCGCTAGACTCACTCCTACAGTCATTCTGTCGGTCGATACGATTGTCAGTCCTTTGTCTGTCTCTGTGTTTGTGTGAGCAGGCATGCAATAGTGAATGATAGCAACCTGTGAGCCTCTGTCGGAGCGTCTCGTCGAGCTCCCGGTCGGCGCGCTGGGCCTCGGCGTTCGGTTTCGGCGCCGAAGGGAACACCACCAGAACGATGCTCATGTTGTCTTTGCTGCCCTGTAAATGGGAAGCAAGAATGAGAATTGTGGGTAATGTGCGAGATGGATGACTTGCAGGTCCCTATTTTTTTGAGGGTGGGAAATCATAAAATGACCCTTCCCCCTCTGAATGGAACGGAAGGGAGTGACAGACTCTTACTGACTAAAACCCTTCCATGTTCCTTCCTTAACCCCATTATATGTGTGTATTTCCTAAAAAGGTTGCACTGTCTCTGAAAGTCTGATCTGACAAAATTGCAATACCTTATTATTTATAATGTAATTGCAGTGAAGTATGTTTGTATTTATTGACATCATACAATTATGCAAATGTGTAAAGTAATCTGTGTGAGACGATCATGCTCCAGGCTAGAAGTCATACAACATAAGTCTAGGTTATGACATAGTTTAAAAACTCAGAAACTGAAATTAGTTCAGTTCTGAATAGTATAGCAACATGCCGATTGACTGATTCCAAGCCATAAATGGATTTAATTGTTACATTTTCTCCTTCTACATGTATGTAGCAACAACAATGATCTATTATTAAGGCATATTTACAGTGTTGCAATATGAAAAGTACAAAGAACTGATGTAATTGAAGCAATTTATAACCCAGTAATTGAAAATAACTATAGAATACAGATTGTATGTCAATTCACTCATAGATGAGGAAACAAAACATTTCACATGATTAAATTAGAACATTGAAATAAGGAAACCCTTTATTTTTGAGAGGTATTAGAATTTTCCTATATCCCTGAACAATCGCATTATAAATGAAATATTAAATGAAACTAACTAAATGTAAGACGGACCGAACCTTCCAATTCAAGCATCCTTCGCTTTAGTAAAAATAATAAATGTTATTAAATGAAAACAATATCCTTTTTCTTACGCTTTTTTGAAATGATTCACAATTATTGATTTTGTTATTTTATGACATCATTTTAAAACATAATCATAGTAATATGAAAAATTAAATATCTGGGTAACTAACAAGTCTTTGATAAACTAAATTATAGAATTATTAAATTACAGCTTATATTTATTTATTTAATAGTTTAAGCACAGAAATGTACAGAGGAGGACTTAGTGCCATAGGCATTTTCTACCAGGTAACCTTTGGGAGATGCAGCATGTACATTCAATCACACACAATCACATATCACAAAATTTAATTAGAATAATAACCCCCTTATTAGTTATCATTTTGTACCCCCCACATAGATAAAGCAATAAAAAATTTAATCATTTTGTCAACAAAAAAAAAAACATTTTATAGGTTACCTATTTAGCTGTGCGGACTAGAACAGCAAACCATCCTGTGTTTCAACCCCGTGATTGCATAAATTCAGGCTTATTATTGAGAATAGCAGAGACCATTGAATAGTGGGAAAGAGGGAACAGTGTTTACCTGATACAATCCTGATTGAACTTCAAAATAAAAATAAACATACAAGTGAGGCTAATAAAAAGAGTGTAAAAAGAAGCTATATCACTTCACAAAAATGAGGTAATCTAAACATTTATTTGTGTAAATAATTTAATTAAGTGAACAAAAAAAAACCTTATTATTATTTCGAACAGATATCCATGGTCTGTGATTTTCCTGCCAAAAACAAAACACAATGAAGGAACTGATCACCTGTTTTATTTTCATAACAGGTGCTTACCTATGATCTATTAATATTCACTTTAAAGATGAGGTTCAAAAATAGCATGCAGAAATAACAACCAACTACTGTACCACATTGAACATACCTTATAAAGGCAGGTGTCGATGACCTGGTTGGTGACGGCCACGAGGTCATCTGTCAGCTGGAGCAGTGAGTGTATGTACGCACACAGTGCCTCATTGCTCATCACATCCCACACACCATCGCAGGCCAGCACCATGAACTCATCCTCCACCTCATTCCTCTCATGAACAGAAACCTCAGGCTCTGGAGACACAAGCTGCTCGCACGGCCCACGGTTCATGACCTTCTTATACTCATAATCGCCCAGTGCCCTAGACACAGCTAAGCTCCCGTTCACGCGCTGAATCATGACCTGACCACCAGCTTGAACGATACGTGATTTCTCCGATGGTAATTCCGGCTTGTGGTCCCGCGTCGCGAAGATCGGCACGCCGTTGCGTGCGAGCACAGCGCGAGAGTCGCCGCAGTTGGCTATGTAGATCTGCTTGGGCGACACGAACGCGCACACGGCCGTCGAGCCAGACTTCTCTACGCCGTTGCACAGCTCCGGCAGCTCCCGCATTTTCTTGTCCAGGTCCAGAAAGCCAGTGCGGATCGCCTCGGCTACATCCTCGCGCCGGAACTCGTCTGTCTGAAGGATACACTCGAGGAGATTCTCCGCGCAGTGCGCTGAAACCCTTGCTCCCGCATGCCCGTCAAACACTGCGAAATAAGACCAGTCGGATAGAGTACCATTCAGAGTTAGCTGCGCGTGATGCGCATCCTCCATCTCAACGCGCCAACCCTGCATCGACGCCACGCCATAGCGAAGACCATTTCCTTCCCCATTCTCGTTGTATTTCTTAGTTTCGGGCTTATTCAAAAACGCCCCCATACTGAGTCCTCTGTTACTATTAAGTTAATCGCACATAGTTTCCACACCATCAGGCACTCGAACTCACGTCGTAACCGATAACGTAAAAGGTGAGCAAAAGCATCACTGGTAGATACGATCTCACGGTATGATCACGTCAGATGGCTGATACACTACACTGGTGGCTGTGAGGCCTAAACGCGTGGAGTTTATTGTTTCAACTGCTTCTACGTAGGTTAATTAATTACGCGATGGTGTTGCGTAGATCTCGATGACAAATCGTGCTCTCGGGTATCGTAAAACGAAAAAGCAACTCAAAAGAATGAATGGCGGACATAAATAGTATTTGTCTATGATTAACTTTTTTAATGAGTGTTATCGGATATTGTCTATGGATTTCATTCTTGGAAAGAAAGAAACCCTCATTCAAAATATGAGCAAAATTATAAAGTTTTTGAATCAAACAAAATAAACAGGTTGTGTGTTGAACCTGGTTCACACCGTTCGATTCTAGTTAACCAACTACTGTGTCGAAAGAGATCAAAAGCGATTTCAACCGTCAGAACTAAACAGACTTTCAAACAGATTGAATCCAAAGTTTATTAAAAACCTAACCGTGTGAGCCCGGTACGTACCGGTATTACACACTGTGTTTCTCGAAGGTTTTGCATTTAAAGTATGTTTGATTAAATTTCATATATCACCGCGCCAGGATTTGATGAGTATGTTGTACAGGATTGTCGAGTGAATTAAAAAGAGGAAAAAGTTATATAGTTTGTTACCTAATGTTTTTCAAAAACACAAACACCAGATTGAAAAATATTATATGTTTTAGATTTTTTCTAATTCGTCGAATAAAACGTCTAAGAACCCAGCCGGCACATGTTCAGGGCCTACTAGAGTGCGTTTCACCGAATAGTTCCTATGGCGTTCTGTTGGCACCTCTGTCTGTCAAAGTCATTGGCTCGAGAAGACGCTTCCGCAGATTTTGTTGATTTTCATTTGATTTTTGACTGAAATCATGCCCAAAACTTTGAAGAGTGGTGAAAGAATGATGGTGTTAAAGGTGAAAAACTTTTGTGAACGTGAAAAACGTAATGAGGCCCCGTTGATTCCTTTAAAATGTGTTCAAGCTCGTGTCGCCGCCATTACAGGTTAGTCAAATAGGGTTACCAGTAGATGATAATGAGAAATAATTTCCTCACTTAAAATGCCATTTTTTTACTAACTATTTTAATGCGACGGCTGCAGTAGTTTATGTGTGATTGTGACAATAGACAAATAAACCGAAATATTTGTTTTAGGTGTATCCGAAAAAACGGTGTCTAAAATCACCAAAGAAGGTGAGGTCGCAGCCAGCACGTCGACTAAGGTTTCAACACCACGCAAAAGCGGTCCCCGGCCTAAAAGAATCGAACTGGATGATTTCGAACGGTGTGCTATAAGGCATAAAATACATGAATTCTATGCCGTAAAAAAGGAATTGCCTACCCTTACAAAGTTATTGCATGAAATGCGAAGCGAGATAGAGTTCAAAGGAAGTCGTACCACTTTGTGGAGAATTATTAAAGACATGGGATTTTATTTTGAAAAATGTAAATCTAAAAGGAAAGTCCTGATAGAGAGGTACGATATTGTCGCCTGGCGTTATCGGTACCTAGAAGAATTGCGAAATAATCGTCTGGGAGACCAGCGCCCAGTTGTATATTTGGACGAGACGTATATACACGCAACATATTGCGCCGGAAAATGTTGGCAAAGTGAGCAAGAAGAAGGTGTATTAACATCAGACTCCAAAGGGCCTCGTTGGATTATCGTCCACGCGGGTGGTGCTATGGGTTTCATTCCCAATGCTCAACTTATCTTCAGATCACAGTCACAAGCGGCCGATTATCATGACGACATGAATAAAACGAATTTCAATAAGTGGCTTAGTGAAAAACTTATACCAAATCTGCCTCCCCAATCAATTGTGGTGATGGACAACGCCTCGTACCACACAGTACAAGTTAATAAACCACCAACAATGGCAAGCAGAAAGGCAGACATGCAAAATTGGATTTCGAGTAATGGTCTTTCTTATTTGCCAACTATGGTTAAAGCCCAGTTATACCAAGTAATAAATGAGCACAAACAGCCGCCCGTTTATGAAGCCGATGTAATGTTGGAAGCGCATGGACATAAAGTGGTAAGGCTTCCACCTTACCACTGCGATTTAAACCCTATAGAGCTCATATGGAGTGTCTTAAAAAGACGAATTGCTGAAAAGAACGTGGGTCAAGAAGCAAATAAAATCGTTCAAATCACAGAGGAAGCCTTCGCATCGATCACCGAAGAAGAATGGAGAAAAGAATGTGAGCATGTTATAAAACTGGAAGAAAAGTATTACGCCGATGGTCCTGCTATTGATAATGAGACGGACAGGTTCATTATTGAAGTGGGAGACGATAGCGACACTTCCGATGACGAGGATGATATGGAGGATGACGATCTCTCGGGTATAAGTCGGTTGGATGAACATAATTACTGTAAACATATATAAGTCATTGTTATGATCCGTACAAAAAATCACATTCATAATATTATATTTTAATAAAAATATTAAATAATAAATGCTTTTTATTACTGTCCTGATTTTTAAAATATAGCTGTGGAACAATTTGTAAAAATGTAAGAATCTAACAAAAAAAATATACTTTAAATCACCGTTAATTTGAGGTAGATTACTATAGGTAATGTGGCAACACTAGAAAACATTGCTGCCAACATAACGCCATAGGAACTATTCGATGAAACGCACGTGTACCAATACTATAGTAGTCTTTGCTAGTGTACGAACGAAACGCATGTCTCATGTCTTGTCTCTTCATTAATCATTTCATCTTGACGTCTGTCAAAGTTGTGTGAATGAGGTTATGTTATGTTTCGCAATTTTCATAAAATTCTATAATTAACGATAACTTGTACTATTGTTATAAGTGACATGAATAAAATACATACACTGATTCAGAAGCCAAAAACTTTAACGGAATACCATATAACCTTAAAACTTTATGACATAACCTTTTTGTTAACTTCAAAGTTTCGAACCTTTTAAATCGATTGTTTCATGACTTAAGTTTTGTCTTTTCTAGAAGTAAAAATGTACAAAAGTTTCCTATTTAGAAGGTAAGATTATGATTTAGCATTTTAAGTCAGAAACAAAACAAAACCATAACTTTTATAGTGAGTACTTACACTATAATATCTGGAATATAATACATGAAGTTTTCATTATAAACCCTTTTATTTTCCAGGTTACCAATAAAAATAATTAAGAATGAATTTGTTTCGCAAGTATATGCATTAAAAAATGTTCCATTGAACAATAGTAACCAATGGTCTAGACAGCTTTCAATATCATACATCTGTTGTAAGAAAAGGAGATCACATGAAGAAAAGGTAACAACCATTGCTTATAAGTTACTATTATAAGCAACACTAAATCTTCACTTGTGTCATAGTCTGGACTCTGAAGATGTTGAGTTACCAGGAATGTGATAAAGCTGTAACATTTTGGAAGATAAAATTTAGAATCCCCTTACCAGTACTGTAACTATTGTAACTGCTACAAGTTAAAGTATGGCTATTTGTCACAATTACCTACTATAATTTTGAATCGCTGTTAACCTATTTAGGATTGCAGTTGTAAAGAGAATGCATTAGTATGGATCCTTGTCTATCTTTCCCCAAATCTTGCAAATTTAAATATTTTGTTTTGGAAGTCTGAAAGTGACACCAGTGATTGAAAAGTTGTGTGGAAATAGGTTGTCATGGTAAGGGCATGGTATGCGGAGGAATGAGGCAAATGTGATCAAGAAAGTTTTGAGTATGAATGTGGATAGCTATTTAAGTAGAGGAGGACCAATGAAACGATGGATGGATTGTGTGAAAGATGATATGGCTAGAAAGGGAGTGACTACTAAGATGACAACTAATTGAGAAGTTTGGAACAAAAATTCATGTTGCACCGACCCTAAATAAATTGACATAAGGGCAGGAGAGTGATGGTAGTATTTTGCTGAACAGTAACATAACACATCTAGGTAATTTTAATGTTCTACTAAAGTTTCCGCTATTTTCTTTCTATATAGGAGGCTGAGAGCAAAGGCAGGCAATCAATCAGGTATTCACCAAAAGGAGCAGAAGTTGTTGGAATATGGAGGAACATGACGGTGCAGGAAATAGCCACTGTGCTGAACAAAGATGTGGGTTAGTATCATTTCTGCTAATGTACTTATTTAACTTCCTATTAGGATGTTGACCACAAGTAAATAGAAAGAATATGAAATTTATTTTAATTTGATAGTCAATCTAGGTCCTATTCAATGAAAATGGTCAAAGTCAAATCATTCATCATTGGTATATAAAAAGGCACTTTTGAAAACTCATAGTTTACAAAAAAATTGAATTGATTCTAGTTGCACCTTTAACACTTTGAGGGACACTGAACGCCTATAGTCGTAATAACACTAAAACTTCTATTGTGTCTCGTTCACTGTCCTTCCATGGGTTAAGGTATGTCTGTCGAAAAATCGGATAGAAAGTCCTTACTTACTTGGTTTAGTAAATTACAATTTATTTCTAAAAGTGTAAACTTATTACTTTACAAGTAACATTTTTTTAAAAGTGTAAACTTATTATTTTACAAGTAACATTTTTTTAAAAGTGTAAACTTATTACTTTACAAGTAACATTTTTTTAAAAGTGTAAACTTATTATTTTACAAGTAACATTTTTTTAAAAGTGTAAACTTATTACTTTACAAGTAACATTTTTTTTAAAGTGTAAACTTATTACTTTACAAGTAACATTTTTTTAAAAGTGTAAACTTATTACTTTACAAGTAACATTTTTTTAAAAGTGTAAACTTATTATTTTACAAGTAACATTTTTTCTTCTTCTTCAGATCATGTACTGAAATCCCTAGAGTTTGCAGACAAGAACTCTGAAGTAGATTACACAGGCAAGACTGTGATACACAATCCTCAAATCATCAGGGATATTGTCAAGATATCTGGCTGCAGGTTCAAGATCATACCTAAACCTGATCAGGAGTTGGAGGAAGAAGAAGTGAGTGTTTTGTCTAAAGGTTTTGTTGGTGTTGCCTACTTTGAAGACTGAGAAATGTTTTTTAAATCTTCTATGCGGAAACAGGTTGAAGCCCAGGTTTTGTTTCTGGAAACCATCACGCAAACACCAAATTTGTAAGATTTAACCTGATGTAGGGCCTTTCTTTCAATCAAATTCGAACTCTATGCATTGGATATAAAGTTCAATTTGCAATGTAAATGAGCCAGAAATAACTCGCCAACCAACTAAACATTCAGCATCCAACAGCTACTCTTTACTATCTTAGAACAAAGACGCAGTACCAGCTCCGCCCGCGCCGCCGGAAGCGCTCCGGCCTCGCCCGCCTGTGGTCTGTGTGATGGGCCATGTCGACCACGGCAAGACGACGTTGTTAGATGCATTGAGAGATACGGCGGTTGTTGATGAGGAGTTCGGAGGGATCACGCAGCATATAGGCGCTTTTGAAGGTAATTAACATCTTGTTAGGCCCTACAGTCTTTGACTGAGACCTATGATTTTTTATATCCGAATCCCTCAAATATTAAAAAATATATTTTGTTACATTGCTACACTGCGCTTGCGACGTGTATAAGGCAACACTTTGCCTCATATGTAGCATGGCAACAAGCCTACAAATTTCCGATGCTTCTATTTGATACCTACTATAAATTTTTAGCCTCGTTATGGAAGTATTTTTAGGAAAGCACCATAAATCGCTCAACATATTTAAAACGTCATTTTGTCTCTGTAATCTGACAATCTGACAGCCAGTCTTACCAAGGGGTATCGTATTGCCAGTTACTGGGTTGTGGAGGTCAGATAGGCAGTCGCTCCATATAAAATACTGGTATTCAGCTGCATCCGGTTAGACTGGAAGCCGACCCCAACATAGTTGGGAACAGGCTAGGCAGATGATGATGATTCAAACGTCAAACGATTGACTTGTGGTGCAAGCGGACCTTTATGTGACGAAACAGATCAATAATTAAAAACCTACTTCCGTAGTGCAACTAGCGTCAGGCGACAAGGTAACGTTCCTGGACACGCCGGGCCACGCGGCCTTCAGCGCCATGCGCTCGCGCGGCGCGCACGCCACCGACGTCGTGGTGCTGGTGGTGGCGGCCGACGACGGCGTCATGGAGCAGACGCTCGAGTCCATCCGGATGGCCAGGGAGGCTCACGGTGAGGGTTGGCTGCGGTAGTAAACTAGTTCTCGTGATGAATTAAGAGGTGCCTTAACTTCTGAAGTTGTTGGCTTTGGCGTCGCGTCGTAATGCTGCCATATCGCTCAAATGATGCCACTGACGGATTCTGAACGCCGAAAAGTATAAATCATTGTACAGTACCCGGCGATAAATATTGCACATCGACCTCTGTGACTGACCTCGTAAAGAAAAAAAAATATTGTAACAACTGTATATTGTGGGTGTTAACAACTCTAAATATATATTTTGAACATTTAGAAGATTTTGACAAGTAGCCGATTGTCTCTTTCCAGAGGTCGATGTGCAATATTTATCGCCGGGTACTGTATATAGCAATTTGAAAGCAAATTCCACGAAAAACCGTGGAAGTTTTTTTAATGCTGGAAAGCGATTAATATCTTTAGTGTTATTCTCTTCGCTCTACATGCAGAAGTAAGAAATTCACTTACATAATTATTTAATTAATGCTTAAAGAAATGATTATCCTTAACCTTTTGACCGCCACGTCAAAAATGAAAAAGCGTGCCCTCAGCGCCAAGCTCCGAATTCATCCTTTAATACCTACAAAATAGTAGTGAGGTCGAAATTATTATTATTATTATTATTTATTTACGTCACCCAGTCGCGACCGTGGCGTGCTGGGCACATTTTGGTTTGTCGTCTATACACGACTGTGGCGGTCAAAAGGTTTAACTAGCTGCTGCCCGCGGCTTCGCCCGAGTGAATGTCGGAAATTAACCCAAGGGAACGTACTAACGGGATAAAAAGTATCCTATGTGTTAATCCAAGTCATAAACTACCTCTGTGCCAAGTTTCATCCAGATCCGTTCAGCCGTTTGAGCGTGAAGGACGGACAAACATACAAACACACACACACTCACTCACAAACTTTCGCCTTTATAAGATTAGTGTGATTAATTGTTTCAGTTCCAATACTGGTGGCGATCAACAAAATCGACAAACCAGGTGTGAACATTGTAGGTATGCCTCTTTTTATATTTCTATGTTGTTCTTACTTTAAATTCTCTATTACCCTCATTCCAAGCTTTTTATTTCGCTTTGTTTAAATGTCCGACTAAATAAGCTAACTAAAGGCCCGTATTACAGAACCCCACTCAAGACCCAAGCATTACTTAAAACAAGTTTTAACCTCTCCCACGTCCGCAAACATTGCTTGAAAATGCCTCAAATGTCAAAGCATTTTGTAGGTAGGTATTTAATTATTTTGGGTAGACCTTCAGAAAAATGAAGATTTAGAATGGCAACCGATTCCTTATGATCCAACGGGTGCACACGCGACATTTGAAGCATTTTTCCTTATGAGCCCCCGGGGGATGGCACGCTCGAGGGGTAACCAATCAAATGGCTTTAATCGAGACTCAAGCAATGTTTGAGTATTGAGTGAGGTTCTGTAATCTGTAGTGCTATTCTATAAAAAGCTCACCGTAAAAACGTAGCTGAAGTGAGTTTAAAGTGAGCTCTCAATAGTGGCAATCCCTATCATTAGATGGAACGACAACTCACTTCAGCTAAGTTTCACTGTGAGGTTTTTACAAAATCGACAGACTGGTGTAGCTCTCCGACTATTAAAATGTATTAGAATTTCCAATCAAATGGTTTGTCCACCTTATAATATCTCCATTACTCAATGATGAATGGAATACAATGTTGTGAATTTTAATTTTGCTGCAAACGTTGTATACTGTGTGACTCAATTTTTATCTAATAAAATATCGAATGCAAGGTACAGTTGTATAAGTGGGATTGTCCGAAAGGGTTACCGCTACCCCGGAACATAAAGGGCTAAGGAAGGAACATGGATGGGTTTTAGTCAGTAAAAGACATATAGACACCCTTCCGCTCCACTCAGAGCGGGCGAAGACATTGCAGGTGATTTCCCAAACTCAAAAAAAAAAATTGATAGACGTCAAGGGGCACCCTGATGGAACGAAGTTCCTTTCGATTAATTAAGTGAAGGTTTTTTTTTAGTAACAGGTAAGTCATAATAAAAAAAATCTGATCTAAAGTTAACCAATCAAAAAATATCGATGAAAAAAATAGTTTAAAAAAACTAAAAAACACGCTTTTTATAGAAAACCGAACTAAAAATAGAAAATAAATTTTACTTTTTTAAGCGTGGGGTGTTTTTAAGATAATATTCACCACCACCATGCACCCCACGCTTTTTAAAAAGTAAAATTTATTCTTCTGTGTTTTTTAGTATTTTTAAACTATTTTTTATTTCCTACTTTTTAGTTCAAATTAATGTATTGTCATTGGTCCTCGATAAATCTACAAAGTTTGAACGAAATCTGGCCGTTTAAAGTGGGTCAAAATCGCTTCCAAATGAGTCGGTTACAAACATACATACAAGTGAAGCTAATATAAAGCGTATAAAAATAAGGATAATGGGAAACTATTATCAAATTATTGCATTGTCATCGGTCCTTGAGACGTGTGCAAAGTTTCAAGTTGATCAGACTTTTAGAAACCGGTGAAAATTAAGCTCAAAGATTCCGTTACATACATACATAGATACAACCCGAGCTAATAAAAGCGTGTTAAAAAGGACCAAAAAAAGTGTCGTTACAACTTTTGGTCTTAATTTCCGTCTAGCCCCCTTTCGCAACGCGCGATTAGGAACTTCGTTCCAAAAAGGTACAGTTCTATGTTCGCTATTATACTACTATTGTTCATTTCCCATACAAGTTATACTGTAAAATCATTCATCACACGTGTATGCAAATTCCATCACAACTACAATCATTCTCAAGTTATAACGTACTTTTTATCTTCAGTGCGCATCACAGTCACGTGTTACACCAACTATGCATAGTAATAATGATTCGTTTACATAATGACTAATGCATAATTACGCTATGGCTAGAAAGGGTTGCATCTTATTACGAAGCATTACGTCATCTTGAATGCAATATACTCATTCAGTATTCACTAGGAGCAGTGGTGGCCCAAGTGGTATCAGCCTCGACTTACGAATTGTAGGCCGTGAGTTCGAATCAAGCAGGCGCTTTACTTTATGTATTTAACTTCATTATCACTGCTCTCAAAACGGTGAAGGAAAATATCGCCAGGCAACTGGCGTGTCCTAGAACCAAAATGCGACATGCGACATTCGCCAACCCGCAATGGGCCTACGTGGTGGATCCCGCCCACTCCCTCTCTTAGAGGAGGAGGCCGGTGTTCCAGCAGGGGGAACTTTATAGGTTGATTATGATTCAGTATTCTGTCTTATCAACATCTACAGACCTCCTAGGGTGAAATGCGAGAGGGCATTCACGAATAAAAAAATTGCCGTTATTCACCACCCATCCATGGTCTGGTATTTTGTTCGTCTTTTTAGCCTAAACCCGAAGTAACAACAATAAATAAAGGGCTTAACACTGCCACTATTTTTTGTGCTATTCTAAGCTTAGTGCCTTTAACACACATACGTGTTTATGGCAGCGTACGAGTTAAGAAGCTCACAGTTGCACCCTAGTCCCCTTCCAACTACAATATTTTAATGTTTCTGAGAACCGCGACACCACTAGTTCTCTTTTGTTTTTGGAAATCAGGTGCCATTTTCTTGCGCCGTACAGCCCTAACCAATAACCGGCCATAAAAAAACAAAATCTTACCCGCAAACCCTCCGCAGGAGCGCACCATGCATTCACTGGCGACGCACGGAATTGTCTGCGAAAAGTTGGGCGGTGACATCCAGGCTATACCGGTATCAGCGCTGAAGAAACAGAACCTCGACACACTGGTGGAGGCGCTGACGTTACAAGCTCAGCTTATGGAACTAAAGGCAGACCCTGGAGGGTATGTGGAAGGGGTCGTTATTGAAGCTCAACTGGATCCCAGGACTGGGTGAGTGGTCACTGAAACTTCGTGGCAATTCCTTCGTATACTTTAGGAATATTGGCTGTGAAAAATACACGCCTTGAGGCCTTTTTTTTTTAAGAATGGGAAATCATCCAACGTAGGACATGCTGTTTTGATAGTAGTGGTGCTGAAATAATTTAAAAGTAAAGTACCTGGCTTTTTTTTTGTTTGAGGGTGGGTAATCATTAAATGAAGGGGTCATTTGGTGGAGCGGAGGTGTGTCAGACTTTTACTGACTAAAACCCATCCATGTTCCTTCCTTAGCTCTTTGTGTTCCGGGGTAGCGGTTTCTCCTTCCAATAGCCCCGCAGGCCCGGCAGGCATCGCTCCTAACGGGCCCCTTCCCTGATGCTGCTGACATATCTTTGAGGCGCACGTGAATACTAACACGCCGTCCGAGTCTGACACTCCCTTCCGCTCCACCCAGAGCGGGAGGATTCATTTGATAATTTCCCGTCTTTTCAGTCACTTGCTCCCATAGACTGATGTAATTTATTTGTTGCAGAAAGCAAGCAACAGTATTAGTTCAACGCGGCACGTTACGACGAGGTAGTATCATAGTAGCTGGTACCGGCTGGGCAAAGGTGAGATAAGTTCTGCCATCACTGTGATACGAGATTACTGAGTACTGTAGAGCCCTGGAGTAAAACCTTATGTTGAACATGGCTGGAGTAAAACCTTATGTTGAACATGGCTGGTAATAATCTGACGGCATTCGAACCTTCAAAATCATAAAAAGGATAGATAGTCTTTTCTACATTTGGGAGTTCGCCTCAGGCCGCGGGGCTAGGCAGATGTATTCGTTATAAATTGTAATCAAGCTATAAAATATAATTTTTTTTTTTATAATACAAATTTATTTTTTATTATTTATAATACAAATTCATTCATAGCATAGAAAAGACCCGATACACATACATTACACGCTTTACCACTGAGCCCCCTCAGTAGAAGGTCTTCAACCTTTCTACAGTACAAAGATCTTTACATAATATAAGGTGTTAAAAAATTAACTCTAAGAATTTCGTGGGAGCATTGTAGGTACTCATCGTTACGAACAACTTTTACTATGGGATGAACCCTGAAATCGCGAAAAAAATATGAGGTGTTCCATACATTTATGCACACGTAACTCAATAAAGTGTATGGAACAGCTCATTTTTTTTTTGACACCTTATATACAGGAGGCGTGGTCGGTAAACATTTATGAAACAAATTGTATTGAGAAACAATATGGAGGCGTTAAATTGTGGCTTCGCGTTAAAAGATCGGAACTTATTTTTCTGTCATCAATTCTTAATCACATACTATGTTTAGGTTCGAGTACTAAATTCAGCGGAGGGTAGATCGGTCCAAGAGGCTCCGCCATCGACACCTGTGTCAGTGCTCGGCTGGCGAGAGTTACCATCGGCTGGAGACCAGGTGCTAGAAGTAAACTCAGAGGTGAGTAATTTTTTCAAGGATCTATCTCTCTATCTGTCTATACTGGGTGTAACCGAAAGGGTATATACATACAAAAGGATATGCTACAGACCACCAAACTGAACAACTTTTACTTTGGGACCAACTCCGAAATCGTGAAAAAAAAAATCAGCTGTTCCCTACATTTCGACGAATCACGTGACCAAAAATGTATAGAACCATAATAAAAGTTGTTCAGTTTGGTGGTCTGTAGCATATGCTTTTGTATGTATATACCCTTTCGGTTACAAAAAAAAAATGTTGTGCATGGGTAAAGCGTTAAGCTATGTGAACTTTTGCAGTCTTCACTATTTTACCTAACGACTTACTATAACAGAAACGCGCCGCCGAAGTAATGCGCTGGCGTCACAACCTCCGTATGAAAGAAAAACAAGCCGCCGACCAAGAAGTCATCGCCGCTAAGGAGGCGGTACATCAGGAACAGTACAACGCGCGCCTCGCCCGCAAGAGGGCGCTGGGCAGGTACAAGCTCAGGGCCGAGGGGCCCCGCCAGAAGATGATACAGCACGACACGCATCCCACGCTCAGCGTCATTGTGAAAGGTAAAATAATGACTAGCTTCTGCCCGCGACTCCGTCCGCGTGGAAGTCTTAAGAAACCACAATATCTATACAATAGGGATGATGACTAGAATTTTTTTTAGTCCGTAAACTAGATTTACAAAAAATATTGGACACGTATTTTTCCTTTTCGTACGTAATCCAAAGATTACGCTGATACATTGAGTTGAGATGTGGCATGACGTCACGAGTATGTAGTTTTTATACCGGGTTATTTTTCAATGACCGGCCAAATTTTCACTGGGTGTTCTACCCATGAATGTGAACAACTTTCACTATGGGACCAACTCTGAAATCACGAAAAAAAAATCAGCTGTTTCCTACAAAATATCAATACCTACTCGACTAAAATGTATGAAACAGCTCATTTTTTTTTCGCGATTTCAGAGTTGGTCCCATAGTGAAAGTTGTTCATATTTATGGGTAGAACACCCTGCGAAAATTTGGCCGGTCATTGAAAAATAACCCGGTATTTACTTGTGACGTAGCGAGCCCCCACTCCCCAACTTTAATGCTTTTTGTCTCAGTATTTTTTTGTTAATATGATAAAGAAAAAAATACGTGTCTAATATTTTTTTATTATAAGATTGACGGACTAAATATAATTTCTTTTTTTTTACCCAAGCATCATCCTTATTACTTATAATAAAGCGTCAGAGCCGCGCTGTTCCTCGTTGACAGAGGCATGCATAGTTCGGCTCCTCTCGGTAATGCTCGGCTCTGGTCGGGCGGCCGCCATCGGCAAAGACACACCCCAACCAAGGAGGCTACTTTTTAAATATCTCCTGATATGTACAGACAGACTTGCGTCAGCAGACATCAAGCTTTCCCTATCAGTCAAATTTTCCATATGAAAATGAACGTTATAGTTTTGTTATAAAGTCGAAAAACTATCAAACAAATTTGACAGATTGGGGAAACTTGATGTGTTGTTCTCGTTACATTAAAACTTCTACAATGTCTGCGTGCAACATATCGCCAAGTAAATTAATAAATATAAAGCGATAAAGGCAAAGGAGGGAGGATTTTGGGGGAGGCCTTTGCTCAGCACTGGGACAGTATAGGCTAAATAAAAAAAAGACAAACCAACACCCCTTATTTAGGTTTAGTGAGTAACCTTTTCTTACTTTCTGTTTTGTATGCAAAATTGAACCTTATTGTCACATGTCAAGATTTATTTTTATTTACCTTGCTTATTTTCGCTAGGTGACGTGGATGGCTCGGTGGAGGCTATTCTGGACATCTTAGAGACATACGATGAGCATCACACGGTGAGGCTCGACCTGGTACACTTCGGTGTTGGACCCGTTACACCTACTGATTTAGAGGTAAGTTAGTATTTTCGTAAACTAGCAGCAGTTTTGTTTACCGTATGTCTTTTACTAGTAAAAACATCATTTTGTGCTCACCATGCCGCCAGCTAAGCGTGTGGGGATTGTAAGCATTTTTTTCCTGTTATTTTTGAAGTGAAACTTCTTTATCGGGGTTGGAAAAAAAATTAGTGTAACATTTTTTCGTTACGCGTCACATTTTTTCGTTACGCGTCACATTTTTCCGTTACGCGCCATCTTCTTCTTATCCCTACCACGCGTGATTCGAAGTATACTTTCTCCAGCGGAGTAGGGATTGGTAAATGTCTCCAATGTATTTTGCGGCCCGTTTTGAGTACTTAGTTACATTTTTTTTTGAAAAATAACGTCATAAAGAAGTTTCACTTCTTACGAGTGTACGCTAGTACACGCACACATTTTTTTGCCATCGACACACTAAGAAGAAGAAGAATTTATTAAAGATAAACACTTTCACTGCCACGTACATTTATTGCATAACAATTGGCATGCCATAAAATGTGTCTCGCATATCTATAACAACCCATCTGTTGAGTCCATCGGCGCAACGGTTACGTAACGGTACCACTATGCCGCAGCACCCGAATCCGAGTTCACTAAGCCACGCCCACGACCAGCCAGCGATAGTAGGGTTGTCGAACGTCTAATTTTTTATTGAAAGAAATAAACTACACTGTTCTTTTATATATTTTTATTTGTTTTTCTAGGTATTTAAAAATCATAACACTTACACCAAGAGAACCTTACATGATTTGCCTAATCCGCAGTTGTAGTGTTTTTCTTTTTAAGTGGTTTTCTTTTTAAGTTTCATGATAACCTATGAAATGTATTTCCTATTGAATACGATACCACACTTTTTATCCAAGAATGTTTATCGGAGATGTAACCAATACAGAACAAAGAATACTTTCTGTGAAATTATATGTAAAACACTCCACAAAATAACGAAAAACATTGTACATACTAATGTTCTTGCTCCTCCTTCTCAATCTCAACTTGTTGTTAGTCAAAAACTTTTAAATGTCAAAATATCAAATTTTCATACAGCCTCACAGATTCACACGCATAACAACAGAATTATCAAAGCTAAGTGAATTAAAGTAAGGTAGCTAAAGTTGTATAAACAGTTGTCGTCTAAATCGCCAGCAAGGGATTAAAAACCTTAAAGCTCAATAAAACCAAACCGATCCCTTTGTTTTCATTTTTTAAACCTTCAGCGGCGGTTTTTACCTCAATAAAACACGCGCAGATAAAGAAAAATAGTTACCTAATAATAAGAAATCTCATTAAAATTGCGTGGCGCCATAGGCTTGTATAGGTACCTATGATGAAAAGGCAATTAATAATAAATCCACTTTAGTATGTTTCTTAGAGATTTGTCAGCATAATATTAAATCGTACAACATTTAAAGTAAATAAATAATTGATGAAAGACTTACTCAAAAGTACATACTATTCTCACCTAGCTTATTTTTGGCAACCCTAGTAGCACGTTTCGATTTGCACCCGGTAGGCGGGTGCTGGGCATGGCCACAAGCCACATATAACTATTTATATGTAGGACCCGGGAGCCGGGTTGTGGGCATGTGAACGAATTATCGTTCGACCCGGGAGCCGGGTGCTTGGCAGCGAAAGTGTAAAATAATGGAATATTTATTTGCTCAAACATCTGAATAAAATGCATGCAGAATGCGGGATAGCATAAAAAAGTAACCTTTAGACATGTTTGCCACACACTATGGCATACAAATATGATTGGTAATAATTAATTTCAATACAATATCATGTACACACGTATAAAGAAACAAGATGAAATTGATTGATGGTTTTAGTTCCAGAAACCGGGTGTAAATTTTACATGCCAGGTCTATTTCAACAAACGCCTAGACTCGCGACACTTAGTCGGAATATTATGTAAGGTGTTCTGTGTTCTGTGTATAGAGATACGTCATGCGATCCAGCTTGTCCCTTACTGCCCTCCCCCAGCGGTGCTAACCCCACGGGGGTAACGTGTAGGGGCTGAGCTGGCTGGAGGCCATAATTTCATTGACGCATCCACAGGCAAACCCGCAGCATTAAACAACCTCCTAGGTTGAACTGTGAGATGCTAAACAATCAATAAAAACGCTATAACATACCTTTTCATTTACTTGCAGACAGCACAACTCTTCAAAGCTGTAATCTACGCGTTCAACGTAGACTGTCCGCCCTCTATATCAGCGGAAGCCAAGGCGAAGAACATACCAGTCAAGCTGCACAATATTATATACCGACTGGTTGATGACGTGAAGGAAGAGATCACCAACAGGATACCCAAGCGGACAGAAGAAGAGTTTATAGGTTGGTTTCTTAACTTTAAAATGTCAACGTTGCGTGTTTTGAAATAAAGTCGAAAATAAAATAACTAACACCAATATAGTCAACAACAAACACAAATTACAAAGAGGAGTGAGACACCATGTTATGACAGTACTTATTTACAGAAGAATCTTCATGACATAATTTACGTAGACTCTAACATTGCTTTGTATTCTTTCCTATGTGTTGACTCATCTGGTCAATCGCGAACGTTTATATAAGGTGTTCGTAAGAATTTCGTGTTTCGAAAAAAATATGAGCTGTTCCATACCTACATTTATGCACACGTAACTCAATAAAATGTATGGAACAGCTCATATTTTTTTTGCGATTTCAGGATTCATTCCATAGAAAAATTGTTCGTAACGATGAGTACAATGCTCCTACGATATTCTTAGAGATAATTTTTTAACACCTTACATAGCGCAAATACTTTTGGCGCGCGACCAAAATCGGAACTAACACCACCATCTTGTTTTTATAATACATTTTATTCAAAACAATGTCACAAATATTGACCAGCAGCGCCATGTAAACGTCATTCGAGCGCCAAAAGATTCCTATTGCACTCGTCATGCCAGGTCTGGCTCAAAGAGGAGTTCCAGACTACTATTGCTGGCTGAATGTCATACTAAAAGTATTATTATTCTTCAAGGCGAAGCGAACGTCCTGCAACAGTTCATAGTAACAGAGAACAAGAAGAAAGTGCCCGTAGCAGGCTGCCGATGTGTGAAGGGATCGCTCGCAAGAAACGCTATGTACAGAGTCATCAGAGGGCAGGACGTCGTGTTTGAGGGTAAGCTTGCCTTCTCATCTTCTTACCTAGTTTCTCAAACTCAAACTCAAAGTATTTATTTCAAATAAACCAATTACAGGCACTTTTGAATTGTCAAGGGGTCGTCGGTCTGTCAGAGAGATGAAGCTAGTTGCCCATTCCAAAGCAGTAGGTACCTATGGAGAAGAACGGAGAAGAAACTCTATGGACACTCTTTTAAACAAAATATGGTTACAAAATATTAGTTACATAGTTCATATTAATATTATACATGTGAGAACGATGCAGAACGTTATAAGCATCCGATATAAAATCTGTAAAAACTATTCAAAAATTAAATTAAAACAAGCCTCAGCCGCTAAGAGATGTCCAGTCCCTACTGCCTACGCCCGTTCACGAAATTCTGTCAGGATGAACGGGCTCTAGGCGTATTTAACGTTGAATTTATGCCCAAGAATTGCTTCTATTTGCTTCCTATTCTCAAACAATTGCTTCCATTGTATTCTAGAAGAAAAAAAAACATTTTAAGGGTGACCGTTCATTCTGATGTCAGTACGGCCGGTCAACGAGTCGTGGTGTCCCTGATAAATATAATTATTGAGATTCAGAGTGGCTAAAAATTACTTCCCGTTTACTTCTCTCCATGTTTTACAACGATAATACTGTAAGTCTGTAACTATCGCATATCGGCAGAAAATATATCGACAAAAGTGTTGTTTATCAATATTTTAGTGCCTGACAAAAAAATATAGCAAAACAAAATAAAACAAAACATAACAAAATAAAATAAAATATAACCTAAACAAAACAAAATATAACATTGCAGTTATGCTTGAGTAGGCGATAAACCTACAGCTAGCCCACAGCTAAGTATTACGTTATTATATCTAATAAGTGCCTCTTGTATTTAGTGACAAAATGTAATAAACGCCTTTAAAGATAATATTACAATTCTTAACTTCCTAAGGAGTGTTCTTATAGGCCGGTTCACTAATGTTTCTCCAAAACACCATTGACAAGTTTTTAGTTTACGACCACGTTTCATAATACTATCTATTTCACAAACAACGAACTTAATTAAACTACTTGGGTTCGGTGAGTAAAATATATTCACCCAAGAGTAAAGCTAGTTCACCTTTGGGTAAAACTAGTTAATTTCTGACAAAAACTAGTTCACTTCTGGGTAAAACTAGTTCACCTCTAAGTAAAACTTGTTCACCAATGAGTAAAACTAGTTCACGTCTGGGTAAAACTAGTTCCCCTCTGGATAAAACTAGTTCACCCATGAGTAAAACTTGTTCACCTGTGGGTAAAACTAGTTCACCTGTGGGTAAAACTAGTTCACCACTAGGTAAAACTAGTTCACCACTAGGTAAAACTAGTTCACCACTAGGTAAAACTTGTTGACCTCTGTGTAAAACTAGTTCGCCTCTGGGTAAAACTAGTTCACCTCTGGGTAAAATTAGTTCACCCCTGGATAAAACCTCCTCTCTTCTGCAGGTAAACTAGCATCAATGAAGCACTTAAAAGATGAAGTTCCTACAATAAAGCGAGACATGGAATGTGGTCTTCGCTTCGAACAGCCGTTCGACGTGCAGCCGGGAGATACCGTGGTGTGTTACAAAATGGTGGACGCGTCCGACACTACCTCGTGGGACCCCGGCTTTTAGATAATTTAGTAAATATAGGTAATATATAGATTTTTGGTGTTTTATTTGGCAGCCTTTGAATAATTATGAAGTCCTCTGAGGAAAAATATCAAACCATTTTTACCACAAAATGTTGTGGGGAAGAGAACGTCAATACTTCTGGTATCAGTTGTCTCGCGAAACAAAATAAAATGGCATCCGACTTTTCCGATTCTTCCCGATTTTCGAAGTGGCGACAATGAATAGTAAACTTTAATATCAGTGGCATTAGGCTCAGTCTCTTCGCACCAAATTAAAGCAATAAAGTATTTTATAGTTTGAAAGGTAGTATATTATAGTTACTATTATAGTTGCAGCTGTAGGACAAGTAATATTTGCAAAAATAAAACTGCAATAATTTATAAAGAGAATCCTCTATTTAAATATTAACTTGATAGGCTTGTAATTCGTGTCTTACTATCATTGAACAAAGAACTCCAATAAATTAATAATTATTAAACATTATAACTGCATAATGTCGGTGACATAGTTAACTTTGTATGCGACTAATATTTGTGAGACTGCCTTATTTAAGTAAATTGTATTTAGGAACTAGCTTTTGAGATGTTGAGTAATTGAGTTTATAACATACAACGATGGGATTTTCTTATTCTATTGATCTATTGTGGCATATTGGCAATATTAGGAGAATGACACTGGTATTATGATGGATAGCGACTTTTGGTGCCAACAGGCATTTATTTAAACAATATTCTTCAAAGCTGATTCACGTTAGTAATAGAATAGTAGCTTTCTCATCTCGATAACAATAAATGTCGAATAATTGTCAAAAATGTTGAAAAATTGAGGTTTTTTTTTTTAACAAATTATTAATCTTTGAAAAATACGGTAATCGCTCAGATGTTCAAAAACCGTGATAAACCGTGTAAGAACTGTGCTCAAAAGTCTTAAAGGCGCTAAGTAAGGCCTTATCTCATTTATCTTTTAATTGGACAGTCTCGCAAATCCTAGCCCCATGTTTGCTCAAGACAGAGAGCTATTTAATTCTTCTATGACACAATACAAATCACTGGATTGTTCATGCAAATGTAATAAATAGTTTATCACAATAGAGTATTCATTACATCTGCCTCACCACACAAAATGTAACTTTGACTGGGGCATATTAAAAGGTCTTCGGAGTCGCTTTGCATTGTGTCCACTGCTTGGTTGAAATAAAATTATGATTACAATATTTTCAAACGCCGTTTCGACTGTATACAAATACATCACAGCATGCCAATTTATCCATCCACATTTAGAACCATTCTCTTGATTTTCCATATAACCAGTCTTCTCAATTGTATCAATCTATAGGAATTATCCACCATTTTATAAATAGAGTATCACACGAAATTAAATGCAATAATACTGTGGTAGAAATTGGCAACTTTATTAAATTGTTTAGATATGCCTTTGTTGATACAAGCTGTGACTCAAATAGAGCAATTGTTTATTCGCAAACAGTCAAAACAGCGCAACAGTGTTTGTTCAAAGGCTAACATTACAACTATGAGCACAACCTAGTATTAAGTATGAAATGAAAACTTATAAATGGCTCACTGAACGTAGCAGATACAATATAGTAGCTGCTGGCTGACCGTGCAAAGGACAATTGATTTCCTATAACGATGAAATTTAGGTATTATCAAAGATTTTATTAAATAAATAATTTGTTACGAATTATTCAGGATTTTCACAGGTCGATGCGCATCGCGATGTTTAAACGATAGTGAAATAATAATTTTGCTTGAGATCATTATTTAATTTCATGTCGTTACGTATGTTGCATTTATTAGGTCTTTCTCTTATACCTACATTTTATCGAAGACGTTACTCTATTCTGTACAAATAACTATTAAACTTTACTATATAACGTTACCAAGGCTCAAGTTGTACCAATAATAGCACATTACGACTAGTATCGTATTTAATTAAAACATTAGAATGCAATATCACGATGCGCAAGAGACACATAGGCTCATAACATTGGGACCAATAGCAGTACGCTAACAATCCAACAAGACATTGTATTGTCAACTGTCTCAAGTTGGCTCCAATGTTGGCCATATTTAGCCCTGAATCATAACTACTGTCTTTATCAAACTTATTTAAATTATTTGACATACATAAATAAGAAAGGCAAGTTTAATTGCAGCCACCTGATATTCGTAATAAGTAACATTTATAAGGCCACAAAAAAGAAAACAGTCCTTTACAATACAGTAAAAAATGACACATATTTTTTTTTTACTAATCTGCAACATGCATAAAACAGCTATTTTTAAAACGTCATTTCTTTCAACCGAAAGTAACGGCCAATAACGATGCCACAAGTAACGTTATTTCATTTATAATGTCCATTTTCAAAATTAAAATAAAACGTTATACGCTATACACATAAATAATAGTGACTATAAAACGTAATTTTAACAAATAATTTAGGCGAATACAAGTAAAGACTTTAGTTATTTCGTAACTACGCTATTGCATTGTTATAACAGTTATATTTCCGTTATTTACATAGTTGCTAAGTTTTAATTTGCAATTAGCAATGGACAAATTGTGAAAATATCTAAATATAGTTTAGGAATATTATTTCAAGCGCGGATTTGTGAAAAGGGAGTCCCATTCAGAGTGCATTTATTTATTTAATTAAAATTTAACATGAAAGTGCTAATAAGGCCTAAAGATCGAATACTAGCATAAAATAGATTATTATAAATCTGATTCTTGTCGTCTTAGTTGGTAATCATTGACTTTAGACACACCACAGTCTCTAAAATTGGTCGATTTACAACATAACAAGGACAATAGTCAACAACCTACGCCAAGAAATTTCATTAAAGAGCATTTATATATAATTTCGCTAGAAATGTTTTCATTCATTCCAATATAATCTCTCCTTTTCAAATCCGCGCTCTTCATATCAATTTATCTACACGAGAGCAAAAATATAGAACCAAATATTGATCTATGATAAAAATAAATTCACTAAACTACACACTAACAACTAATATCTAAATAATTAACAACTTATATGAGTCTCACAATATTAAAAAAAGAATAGTTAAACGATTAAACACTGCAAGTCTTACAGACACGTCAATCGATGCAACAACATTTTAAATCGATAAAAAAATCGGTAATAAATAGCTTTAATATGAAAGCGCACGTGTTCTGCGAATATGAAGCGATCAGATCGCTTGACCTATAAACTATATTTACATAATGTGAGCCGAGAAAAAAAACGTTTTTCCTTAATTATAATAATATACATTTGTCTATACATAGTTACGAATCTCATATCTATTGCTATCTAAAATGTTTTTTTTTCATCGTATATCATTACATCTCTAGAAAATGCTTAGTGGAACCCTCGACTGGAACTTTCCTGTATTGACTTAGTATAAGAACCGCGCATGCGCACGCGCACGTAGACTATCCTATTACTATTTGAAAACATTTCGATAGAACTATCAAGGAAGTATTAACAATATTTAATCTGTGGCTAACTCTACCCAGCACTATTAATTAAGGACAGATTACCAACGATTTAGGGGAGTATCACAATTTAGTTACAGTTTACGCGTGTATGATAGTTTAGTAACGTGTCGTGCAAACACCTAAGAGCGAGGAAAGGTTCGACATGTATAAGGTACCGAAGATTTGTCTAAAATCAACTCTAGTGACTTTCAAATAAGGCTCATTTTGTAGTGCATAATAGTTTTGTTTCCTCTTTGCGTGCAGTACTGGAAACCATACTTCATTAAATCTAATAAGGTTGACATACTATAATGATTACTTTCAATGTTTCGGTCAAGAATTCAAGACAGCCGCCTCAGGTGGGTAAACCTTATAAAAAGAACATCAACATGACACATTTCTACTTTCATTCCCAGATTCGTGCAGAAATACATAATATCCAATAACCAGTGTCCATTCTCTTTCTCTTTAAATCAGTGCAAATATCTAAAACTTTCTAAGCCTCAACATTGGCTGCGATCTGGGAACTTATGAACATACATAGATATGAATGGTATTGGCATACACAGGAGAGCTCCAGGACACGACATTTAGACTTACACGCATTCTGAACAATGTGTCTAACTTGGAATAATAGCACACAAACACCACTCACAACTTTAACTAACAACCAGCGACGCCGCTGCAGACAACCCAGAGTATATCAAACAAACAAACTTTTAACATCTTAGTCTATCCAAAATTCTTTAAAGCAACACGGTCACAACATATTTAAAAACTCGTTGTGAAACAACATCATCAGATAACTGCTACTTTCCGTCAACTATAAAGTAAAAGTTATTTGTTCGGAACATAACGAAATTACAGGTATATCGTTTTATAACGGCTAGTTACAACCTTCAGTGCTGCTATAGTAAGGAAATATATTTTCAACTATAATATTGTACTAATCATTTAATCTTAATACTTGGGAACGTCCAAGTCAATAACCACAAAATAGATAGGGACAGAAGGACGGCTCTATACGAGTGAAAACGCACGCGTCTACGTTATAGCATCGTGGTACGTTATAGTGTCGTATATCTGGTATTCGTTTGAGATCACCGCATGTGTGTTGTTGTGTGAGAGAGTACCTATTTTCGCATATTGTACAAAGTCGGCCTGCCGTAACATACAATCAATTTTGCGCAATAACTATCGTCACCAAGCTGTCGGAGTGAGTGTCCAGAGCGTTGGTATAGAGAGATAGCGGGCACTAGTCCACCAGGTCGATGCGGCGCGCGTCCGCCGGCTGCGCGCGCGCCGGCCGCGCCCACGTGGTGACGCCGCCGTCGGCGCACGCCGTCACGAAGTACTCCGAGCGGAACAGCAGCGCCGTCAGCCGCTCGTGCGCGATCTTCTTGCACACCAGCGGCTCCAGCACCGGGCACTCGTCGAACCGCGGACACGACGGCGTGCCGATCAACTTCAGAGGGTCGTAGGAGTCGTTCGACTGCGCGCCCGCAGACTTCCCTCGCAGCGCGACGCTGTTCGACGCCGAAGATTTCTGCTCTGCCGGCTTCGATGTCAAACTAAAATTCCTCCGATGCTCCGAACGCCGCTCCCCGAAAGAAAACCCGGCAAGTCGCTGCGTCAACGAGTTCACCCCCAGCGACCCCGAAGTCTCATCTTTCGCTTTCCCCACACTAATGTTTAGAGTCGAGACGTTGTTCACTTTCGCTTTCGTCTGCTTCGTGCCGGACGGCTCGCCCGCCGCGTTCGACCCGCTCAGCTCGGCGTGTTTGTGTCCTATTTTATTCGTTTTAGCTCCTTTAGGCGCTGGTACTTTCATACCGGGGACTCCGTTTGGGGAGAATGTTTGACTATTGGGCGAGAGATGCGCGGAAGCTCGCGCCCTAACGGGCGGCTTCAACACGTCCTCAGTGAGGTCCCACAAGCACAACTGTGTGTCCTGAGATACACTGCCTAACCTATAACACTGCACACTTTCACTTTTCTGTCTGTCGTCTTCGACTCCTTCTTCGCTCTCTGGTTCACTGAAGCTGACGACGTAGGGGTCGAAGGCGACGACGGAGACCCACGACCTGTGTCCCTGTCCCCGCGCCACGACGCGCCTCTCGCTGAACGACCACACGGTGACGAGGTCGTCCTCTCCGCCGACCACGACGTACTTGCCATCGGGGGACCAGCACACGCAGAGGAAGCCACCAAAGTAGGACCTCGCCCTGCCGATGAGTTCCATGGTGTCGTAGTGGAACACACGCAGGAAGCCGTCCTGCGAGACGACGGCGAGGTTGGTGCCGCACGGCGAGAAGGCGAACTCGTTAATGCAGCTGCCGTCGCCAATGAGCCACCTGTAGAGCGGGTTCCGCGTGGACTTGGTGCGGCACGTGTGGATGGAGTAGCCGTCGCCCTGCTTGAACAGCTGGTAGTGCGGCGCGGCGGTGCCGCACGCCAGCTCCTCGTTGTACACGTAGAGCTGCCCCGACGCGTGCGCCGTGATGAACAGGTTGCTGGAGCCCGGCACCCACCTGATGCACGTCACTCGCGTCTTGTCAATCAGTCTCTGAAATCGGAAAATTATAAGTTAATAGCACATAATATACTTTGTTAAAAGATAGTTGAATATTTAACATAATGTTATATCCTAGTCACGCAAACCAATTAAATGTTACAAAATGTTGATTTTATGAACAAAATAAAGGTCGATTTCTCGAAAATTATAGTAATACTCCTGAAACTAGCCTGGTAATACTTTTAAACGACTCTCTGATATCGCGATACCGACGAATATGGTGCGAATGCGACTAAGTAGAGAAGACATTCAAACAGAATAGAGTTACATATTTGGTCTTTGGTCAAATCTGTGTAGAATTTAGTCACAGATAATATACTATAGGCAGCTTTGGTTTTAAGGTCATGCGGTAATGCGTTTTGAAAGAATGACCATAAAATAAGATATAACTATGTATAAGATAAACTTATGTGTTACTTTATTACTCTGAATCATAGTAGCTACAGAAGCAAAGCAATACAGCTTTATTCAATCTCACATTCCATTTAATATAATTAAAACTTTTTATTGCCCACAGTTTAAAAAATTCCCACGACCCAAAATAATTTTAATTGCAGACCAAGTTTATTTTATGTAATGCAGATTGTTAATTAGGTAATGTTTGCCAAACTTACACAATCTGGGGCGATTGCGAATCTATACACCTGCGATATAAATTAGTTCCGTGTCCAACTAAAAGATAATGCAACGAAGATAAAGGCCAAATAATAAAATGCACAAAAAAGGATCACGAGTATTTAAAAAAGGAGATTATTTGTGTATGTAACAATTAGGTATTTGAAAGGGTAGTTAATAACGTTACTTTTTATGAATTGTCAAAACGCGGAATTTGTACGTGATTTGTATGAAATATAACAATGTGACGTCACAGATTTTTAGAATCAAATGGAATACTTACAAGCATTAAATGCAATTTTACAATTATATCTTCTCATAATATTTAGTTTATGTATGTTGAGGGAAGTTTTTAAGACGAGCGGTCTTTTATCTATGTGATTTCATATTTTATTTTTGACCGCATCAAATAGTCAATTGGCGGGCACCAGGTACCAAAGGCAATATTCTGGTCTATAAAATGTTATATAATGTACATTGTAAATATTATCAACATTCCCCATTTAATCGTAACATTATGTAACAGAGCATGTTCCTAATACAATACATAGGGTGTGCTCATGATAACTGCCTAGTGATAATGCAACGCCTAGCAATGAGTTAACACATCACGCCCTATCAAATACGTAGGCTGAAGGACGAATGTATCCTAACGCTAAATATTGTACTGTTTTAACATAAGTAATTAGTGACATCACTTAATTGAAAAATTGGGACAGACAAACACGGAAGGGAAATAATAGGATGTTATGCCTCAACTTGGTAAGCAGGATTGTCGGAAAGGGTTACCGCTACCCCGGAACATAAAGGGCTACGGAAGGAACATGGATGGGTTTTAGTCAGTAAGAGTCTGACACTCCCTTCCGCTCCACCCAGAGCGGGAGAAGTAATTGGAAGATTTACGACCCTCAAAAAAAAACCTCAACTTAGGAGAGGTCTATGCCAGGATGTGATAGGCTCCAGTAGATTAACCCCTCAAATGTCGCATGAACCCCATAAATTGATCTTATGGGGTTCATACCACATTTGTGAGGTTAAATTGGGATGAGGATAGAAGGATGCGGATCTACGTCCGACTGATTATAGTCAAATATTAATTCTGTTAGAAGGGTGGACCAATTACGTCTACATCATACTGACCAACACTATTAAAAATAGATTTCTTCGATTCCTCAAGGCCCTCTAAGAAAAAGAAAATAATATGCCACAACTAGATACATTTGCATGAAGTTAATCTTTATAACAAAGCTTATTATAACGCATAATAGAGGACATAAATTGTAAAGATATTATGGTTTGTTTACTTCGATGTACTTAAGAGCCATGTACTATACTTCTTAAATAGTCCTGCTATACAAATACGTGACGCCTGTTGTCGTAAGTGGGTAGGCAGAATGCATAATCGGGGCCATTTTTTTTACAGATTCTGCAGCGTCGCATAGTTATGGCACGACTAGCGCGACGGTTTGCTGCCTTTTTTTGAGATCAATCAATCTGCGTAGCCTTATTCCCAACTATGTTGGGGTCGGCTTCAAGTCTAACCGGATGCAGCTGAATACCACTGAATACCAGTATTTTACATGAAGCGACTGCCTATCTGACCTCCACAACCCAGTAACTGGGTAATACGATACCCCTTGGTAAGACTGGCTGTCAAACTTTCAGGCTTCTGTCTACCCGTAACGCCTGTCAAAGAGTTGTCAAGAGTCGTTGGTCCAGGCTGTCATTCGTGGGACAGCCGGGACCAACGACTTAACGTGCTTTCCGAGGCACGGAGGAGTCTCGATATGTAAAGATGGTAACCCATCTATGGACCAATCCCGGCAAGCGTAGCTTAACCTGATGGATCGATCCGTGCGGCTGCTAATACTTAGCCACGAGCTCCTCTCTTATTTGAGATTAGAATCTGAAATACACCCACAATACTAGGGCGCAAATAGTAGCCGTTTGAAGAGGCAGTTTATTAATACTTAAGTATATTGAAACAAAATGGCTTTTGGATGGATAAAACTATACTTTTGGATTTTGAAGTGGTAAATGTTTCAATATTAATGGGCCATACTCGAGAAACTCATGCTCAAAAATGGGAATCAAGGCCAGAAACTGCTAAGCAGGATTGTCCGAAAGGGTTACCGCTACCCCAGAACATAAAGGGCGAAGTAAGGAACATGAATGGGTTTGAGTCAGTAAGAGTCTGACACTCCGTTCCGCTTTGGACTGGATGATTTCCCGACCTAAAAAAAAAAGGCCAGGAACTGTCATTTGGTAGACGCAAAGACTAGCTAAAAAAGGGAGGTTTTAAAGATTATGCTAATTATGTCCTGTTGCTGATAATAAGGTATCAGTATGTAAGGAAACAAAAAATACATAATACATGCATAAACTCACGCCTTTTCCTCATGGATGGAGGCACAGATTAACTATAAAAAACTAAAAATTTGATGGCTGGGTTTTTAGTTCTTTTGTAAATTAGTAGCTCTAAAATGCTGTGAAACATTGTGTATTTCCCTCTATGTCTTGTCTGTTACCAACCTGGTTTTATCATTTATAACAGAACTCGTAATCCCCAAAAGTGTAAGTAAAAGTGTTATGGGACATCCTCATGTTACCAGTTAGGTTTAATATAATGTAACATGCAAATATAATGCTTGTTGCACCAATTCAAACTATTAAACCTTCTACCACTGGTAGTCACCAGTAACAACAACAACATACAGATTTTTTTAAGTCATTGACTGCCACGCAGCAGACAGAATAGAAAAACTATTGTTTGTCGGACACACGGTGACCGCGTTGGCGTTCAACGTGTTAATGAAGATTCTTTACATACTGACTTTGTTGAGCAAAAACATGTAAGGAAACCTGGACTTACAGTTAACATAAGTCCAAAATCACTAATCCATCTTAAGCAAGCATGATCACCATTAATGATGACCATGCCTGCTCATGATGGCGATTCTTAGTATGAGAAGAGACCATTGCCCTTTTTCTTTCAAGGCTGGGCAATAAAAATCCATCCATGTTCCTTCCTTAGCACTTTATGTTCTGGGGTAGCGGTAATCCTTTCGGACAATCCCGCTTACCTGGCAGGGAGACCTTTGCCCTGCAATGGACAATAATAGGCTGGTATTATAATAAAAAGTAAAATATAACTCACCTCTTCATTGTACAATTTACTTAATTCTTTCTTAATAGGGTCTATAAGTTGTATTTGGCCGGTAGAAAATCCTATAACTAGCGACACACTGTCCGGTGTCATCGTAACAGTGTTGAAGTCATGACAGGTTGGGTTCGTGCCTTTGTACATCTTCTTGTCAACGGGCTTTGTGAGATCTGCTGCCTGCCGAGGAAGTGTGTAATATAGTGACATGCCCTGCCGGACGTACAAATGTATGAGTGGAGTGCGTTTGAGAATTAACTCATTTTTTATTATATTTTAGTCTTTAAAATAGCAAGGAAATCAAAATATTTAGTACATTACCCTTGACGGTAACTAGAACCTTTTGGATACTGCTTTTATAAAGTGAACATTTTATTTTAGCTTAATAAATTCTTCCTGCACTTCAGGCTAGCTCCTAGTGACCTGAGAGACCATAGCAGTATACGGTCATATAATTTAAAAGAAAGAAAGAAAATAAATTTATTTGGCCCATGTGATTTGATTTTCAGTTTTCCATTAATCCAACAAATTAATCATTATTTTTATCAGAGTAGATAAGAGAATTTAACAACACAATAATGCATCCATCTAAACATGAAATGGTTGGTTTTGCTAAACTTACTTCAAATTGATTTTACTTACTAAACTTGTGCTATTTAAAACTAAATCATAAATGTATATTATAGCTCAGGAGACAGTTGCTACGCCATAGTACAAACACATTGAATAATAACCAATTAAGGTTATTTATATCTAGATCCTATTTTTATCTATAGACTGTTTGGTGTAGATATGAAATTGTAGCAAAATATTGCAGCAAGCAATGTAAAGTAATTAAATTAAGCCCAGAATGATTATTACTATAAAAAATTGGAAGTTATTCAATATTTTGTATTTGAGTATACACACTAGATTATTAAAATTAATGATAAAATGTATCTATCAATCAAGTAACTTCCAATTTCAACATATTACAGATCCTCAATCTATTTGGTGTGCAAATTGGATGTGGTATGGTGTCAGGTGAAAGTAAATAATTAAATTTAAGTCTATTTAAACGCAAAATCACAAGTTATTTTACCTTCTTAACACCTCTATACACATAAACATAAAGTTCTTTGCCATGGTTGAAGCATATCCTATCATCGGAGCCCTGTCCGTCAGAACCGGGGGCTCCACCCCCGGGTCCCGGCGGCAAGCTGACCAGCGACACACGCACATGGGAAGAACCGGAGCCACTCGTATAACCAACTCGATTAGGCCTCGAATACTCCGACAGTGTCATCAAGCGATATGTGCCCTCTCGCGTCACGAATTGTGTCTTCACGTCGTCCTTCCCTCCAGAGTCCGATTGCACAGCCATGTTAACATATTATCCTGTTATTATTCATGGAGTCGGCTGCTAGAGAAGCCCCGATTAGACGTGACACCTCACTCCAAGTGTAGACGCGTATTCGAACTGTCGTACGAAATTCCCATTATAGACCAATACACAGCTGTAAACTTAATTCATCCGCCTTTTGGTTAACAAGCGTTAGTGTGAACGTTTTTGATTACAAAACGTCGGATTAGATAAATTTGTGTATGCAACTAAAAAGTCAGGTGTCAGACAACATGACGGCTTGTTGTTTATGGTATGATGATTATTTCTTAAATTAGGTTTGGATAAAATGCAAAGATTTGTTCCCATTCTACCTGAAAACCATAGACCAGTAAATAACATCGGAATCCTGTGTGGCCGTGTTCTTTAAATTATTGGCGTATTAAATTTTACGATTTGGCGGGCGTCCTGCCGATTATTACATTATGCTATAAATCTCCCTATCCCAGTCTGAACGCACACACGACGCTGGGAGTCACTGGGAGATCGGGACCACTCGATTGCTCGGCGGCAGGAACTTTACTCCCTGTCTCCTATTACATACACCATGCTCGTTCTGTAGATAGACTCCGAGAAATCGTATAGTGTAATAAACCTTTAAGACAAGGGAGAAGCATGTTTACGCAGTCGGAGAACTAGACTGTCCACTAAAGAAGACTTGGATTAGTAACAACGATACGCCATCGTTGCTTAGATTGTACAAGTCTGCCTTCTGCAGGCATTATTGAAAAGTTTGTAGCGGATGACAGTGCTGTTGCCTTAGAGCATTTAACCTAGCTGTTGCCTATTTCATCGCCTTTTTAGTGCACATCAGCCTTATTACGACGGTTATGGTACAGTCAGCATCAAAAGTTGATGACCACATTTAGATTTTCAAAATCGCTGTACACCGTATTATACCTAAATTGCTCAACATGACAAGCGCCAGAAATATAACGGTTTTACATAAAAATAAAACCGATATTATGTGCCGAGAGGGAAAACATACAGCATTGTTTATGAAGAAGCAGTGCATACTTAGCCTTATTGGTGCGGTCAATAGTACGGACTCATTAGTTTAACTTAAGAATACTAGGGGGCGTAACTATCGCCTACGTTGTACTTCCTCTATACCAGCTAGGACGCGGGAACCGGTGTCACTTTTCGAATTCATAGTCTTCACCAGGAAGAACTTCCTACAATGCTGTATGTTTTCCCTCTCGGCACATAATATCGGTTTTATTTTTATGTAAAACCGTTATATTGATGTGCCTCCGGAAAACATACAGCATTGTTTATGAAGACGTGTTTGTTATCTGCTGGTGAAATGTTATAGGTAAAACAACGCTATGATGATTAACAAATGTTTATTCTGAGGATAGATACAATTAAGTATGTATTTATTTATATTCTTACGTATCACACAATTATGTAAATATTTAATTTTTATAAAAATAATAATAATGTTAACTGATAAAGGTAGAGACATAATAATCACTATTAAGATCTATGAATTAATCATTCTCTAGGAATGTGTTATCGATGATTGTTTACAAAATATTTAAGATATTTTAAGTAGAAGAAAATGTATTTAATAATGTATTACGACTGTCTTTATGGAGTTCTATTTCACGACAGTAATGCTTAAAGAAGGTATTAGATGATCTCCAATTTCCCCGTGATAAAATATTGTCAATTGGTTGATTATCTAACCAATTTAAGGAAGCTACTGCCGACCTACAGCTTCCCGGAGCTGCCTGGATGCCACTATCTTTGAGAACTGTGCGTACCCAGTTCCCAATTACAGTGCGTGAGGCAGCTTTTGTGTTACTAAATACAGTGATAAAAAGATTGTCCAAATTATTAACTTCAGATCTCTTTGTTGCAGTTTTTTCTATTAAAAGTCTAACTAAAGTGACTGGACATATATTTTTATCATTATGTTGTGAAAGTTTCCATGCTGACTGCCGGTAATGGTGTGTATCGGTTTTAGATCCAAATGCAGGTATAAAATAGATATTATCGCCATCATCCAAAAAACTGTCACTAGAGGTTTTTAACAATGTTAAGTCGTGCACCCTACGGCCTGATGCCAGCAATAAAACTGTGGCTGTTCTACGTGCTAAATCGAACAATGTGTCTTTAAGTGCATTTGAAGACAGCCAATTTAGCACGATCCGTGGATCCCACGTGAACGATGGTCGTACTTCTTTTGGTTTGGCTACTCCTATTGCTTTAAGGGTGTGTTTTATAATAAAGTTAGAAAAGTTTTGATGTTCCACATGAGGGCCGCAAAAAGTTAAGACTGCCGATTTGTGAACAAGGATGGTGCTGTATGACAATTTCTCTTTAAGAAAGAGAAACATTAAGAATTTTGCGATGTCAGCAGGTTGAGGAAATTTTGGATTTACTTGAGAGTTGGAGCACCATTTCAACCACCGTCTAATTGGTGACAAATAGGTTGACAAAGTTGACTGCCGCCAGCTCTTCTTAAGTAATTCTTTTTCCTGTGTGGACCAGTCTTTTATTTGGGCACCCCACCCCCAACTTTCCAAACTTTCAGGGTCAATGTCTGTACCTGTGGGGGAGGTAGTGTTGTTGCAGCATCTATCATGGTTTCCGACAGGTTCAGAAATTCGTAAGGGTGGTCTAGAGCTCTGGATTTCAGGTCTTGAAGCCAGAAGGCTCGAGGCCACTCTGGAGCCACAACCAAGTAAGTTCCCGTTGCCTTGTTCAGATGTGCTAGAACTCTTGGCAGTAGGCTGGGAGGAGGAAACACCCACGCTAGTACATGGTTCCATGGTCTGCTGAAGGCATCTATATAGTTTGCCGATCGATCTCTGCAGTTTAGAGATACGTAGTTTTTTACTACCGCGGTTTCTTGCGTCGCAAACAAGTCCACTTCTGGAATCCCCCACTTCCGAAACACTTCCGCTGTAGCTTGAGGTAGAAGATGCCATTCTGCGGGTGGTTTTCCTCGTGAAAGCCTGTCCGCTATTATATTGTATCTCCCCGGTAGATAATGGGCTGACAGAGTTATGTTGAACTTGTCCGTGAGATTTAATAGTTTGAAGGTTAGGGCTAGTAGTCCTAACGACCTGGTTCCCCCCTCCTTTCGGATATAAGCAATCAGCGTTCGATTGTCTGATTGGATTAGTACGTGTGACTTTTGCAACGTCTTCACATTCATTTTGATTGCTGCTATTACTGCATAAAGCTCCTTTTTGTTGCAGTGCCATCTTCTTTGGTGATTTGCCCATGCACCTGACATTAGATTTCCATCTATGTGGGCACCCCAACCCCAATCCGAAGCGTCTGTCGCAAGGAAATGGGTAGCAGGCTTTTTGTGTATGGGCATTGTGTGACTTGTGGCTCCGCGCCACCACATCATTTCGTGATATACAACTTGAGGCAACAAATGTTTCACGCGGGGTCGTGTTTTGTTGAAGTGTCGCAGGAAGATTTGCATTTTGCGACAGTGTAGTCTTCCTCGGGGAACAACAAAGTTGGCGAAGTTTAACTGACCTAGCAGACCTTGCAGTTCCCGAAGGTTGATGTGAGTTTTCAACAACGAACGGTCTAGTGTGTAGTTTATGGTTTGTCTCCTTTTTATTGGTAGTGACATTGTATTTCCAGCTGTTTGCCAACGTATGCCAAGGTATTCCAAATCTTGAGTTGGTACTAAAACAGATTTTTGGCGGTTGATTTGCCAGCCCAAATGTTCCAAGTGCCTCACGGCTTCCGCAGCCTGAAGACATAACTTGGATTGGTCTTGGTTGACCAGAAGGAAGTCGTCAAGGTAGACTAGCACTCGAAATCCCTTCGCACGCAAGGTCTCCGCGACCCAGCATGTTACAGAGGAAAATAGGTGCGGCGCTGAAGCCAGCCCGAACGGTAAACATGTCATCTCGTATAACAGGCCTTTGTAACTGATTCTTAAGAACGGCCTGTGAGATTTTGCTGCCCGTAGGTGAAAGTATGCTTGTGATATATCTATTTTTATCATCCAATCTCCAGGTTGAAGAAAATCTGGGACTGAGGCGTGAGAAATCAGACGAAAATGTTTCGTTCTCACGAACTTGTTCAATTCTCGAAGATCGAAAATTGGACGCATTGATCCGTCGCTTTTCTTCCGCAGAAAAAGCATAGAGATAAAACTGGGCGTTTGCTTGGAAACTAGTCTCAAAACTCCTTGATCCAATAGATCTTTGATTGTCAGAGACATTCCAGGGGATGGCTTGGTTGCATATTGTGCCATGATTCTTCTTGTTGGCATTAATAGAGGAGGTTTTTTGTAAAGGGGTATTCGAAACCCCGATATTGCAGAAATTATGAATTTGTTTGCACCAAGTGCTTGCCAACGGTTTTTGAACAAAGTTAAACAACCTCCCCTGAAATGTGTCGGATAGTCACTTTTTGCCGTCTTTGTTTCGAAATGAATAATTTTTTGTTTGCTTGTAACCGTCGCTCTTTCCTTTGTAAGATTGTTTCGTTTGTGGTTTTTTATATGTATCCCGAAAATTAATATTTTTAATGTTTTGAGTCTGGGGTCTGTATTTGGAAGTAGACGGAGTAGGTTCCTTGTATTTTGGTTTAAGTTGGTCCTTACTTTTGTGACCTTGTGGTGGTGATAACCAGAATTGAGGCCCTCCGAGGGACTGGATAAGGGACAACAATTTTGTCTTGTCAAATAAAAATTCTTCACTTGGGGGTATGCTACTAAGCGCAGCTTGGATAGTTTTATCCGGAATTTCGAAGATTATTCTTTTCCGTCTAGTTTCAATACATTCGGCCCTTTTACCGCAAATTATTTGTAAGGTTTGTTCAGACAATTTATAAGATAACGACTCATTACCGAATGTTTCAGTAATTTTATTAAAAAGGTTTTCAGATTTTAACTCTGCGGGGTTATTGTGAGCCCAATCAATGATAGCTTGTAAGCCGGATTGCAAAAGTTCCCTTTGATGTAATAAGGCATTAGTAGTTGCAGCCATAATTTCTTCCGTTGAGGCCAAGAAATCTTTTCCTTTGTTCAGACAACACAATTCATCATTAATTTTTAAATTACAAAAGCCCGGATGTGCGAGCATTTCTACCAATGCCTTCTTGTAACGTATATGTTGCCACGTGGGCGTGTTAAAATGTTGCAAACTTATTAACTGGCGTAATCGTTTTTCATCAGCGGGTCTGATAATTTTTTTCTCGTCATAACTAGTTTTACAGGCGCCTAAATCTAACGACTTAGGCGTTTCTGCTGATGGGTTAGTCAAAAAGTCATTGTTGATGATATCCGCTTGTTGAATTACGTCACTTGTGTTTACAGTAGTATTCGGTATGTATTGTTGGTGCATTATAAAGTTGGTAAGAAAACTGACCTGATTGTATAACGCGTCAATCCGAGGATCGACCGTTACCTGTGAATCTCGCTTTTGTTTCTTGCGTGGAGGTTCCCCTTGTTCGACTTCGCTGTCTGATGAGCTGCTAGCGCACGAGGAGTTCTCCTTTCCTTGTCCTTGATTCCTCTCGGAGGTCGGCGAGTTCGAAACGATCGACCGATTGGCTCCGGCGGTGGCCTCATCGGGTTCGTCACTCGGCGCGGAATTCATAACGAAATACTCGGATTTTTAATTTTAAGATTAAAAATACAACCAATATTTAATGCACTATTAAATTGTCTAACGCTATTATACGTCTAACACTATAAAGGTAATGCGATTAACTAAATATTTTTGGATTTCGACCGCACGCGGCGAAAGTACACAACGCTATGAATTCGAAAAGTGACACCGGTTCCCGCGTCCTAGCTGGTATAGAGGAAGTACAACGTAGGCGATAGTTACGCCCCCTAGTATTCTTAAGTTAAACTAATGAGTCCGTACTATTGACCGCACCAATAAGGCTAAGTATGCACTGCTTCTTCATAAACAATGCTGTATGTTTTCCGGAGGCACATCAATGAATGAATATCATAAAAGGGCATAAGTAGGTGAACATCACTTTTCAAAAATCGCTAAACAAAGTTATATTAAAAAAAGCATAACATTCTTCGTCTCTAAAGTCTCTGAACAAATTTTGGTCAAAAATAGCTTAGCATCGTTTATCTCTGAAGTCCCTGAACAAAATGATTTTTTTTGGGTTTAATGTGTATTTTTTTCAGTAGGTATATAAATTAAGTAGACACATGTTTTTTTTTTTGTGAATGGCATCTCGCAGTTCAACCAAAGGGTTGTCTCCTGCTTCACCGGGTTTGCCTGTGGCTGCCACAAAAGAATTGTAGCCTCCAGCCAGGGCTTAATAAAAACTAAACCTAACTGACAAAACTAAGCGACTACACGCTAAGGGCACCCCCTGCGGGGTTCGGACCTCGGCTTAGGGCGTCGCTGGGGGGGGACAGCAAGGGACAGCTGGATCGGGGTTTTAAAAACTACTGGCTCAGCGGCAACGCGGGCTGGCTCGAGCAAGGGTCGGGGGGATGAGAGTGGACAGGGTCGTCGCGACGGGCCTCGACGGCGAGGACGGAACGACGGAAATTTGTGTCTGTGTGCTAATCTAACAGTGCTAGTAGCCGGGCTGCTCTCCTGGAGGAGAGTGGTGGCATCGTCGGGGGCAATGAGGGTATGCCGTGGACGGCGAACCTTACTGATGCGGGACGGGGTGTATCGGGAGGCGGCCGCAATCAGGGGATTGCGGTGCTTTATGGCAGTGTCCAAGAAACGCTTCGAGAGGCGTTTCATGAACTGCTGGACTGTGGGGAGTTTAAAATCTACATGAAGGTCCATGTTACGGACGTAAAAGGGAGCTCCTGAGACCCTACGAAGGAACCGGTTTTGGAGTGTCTGCATTCGATGCAGATACTTGGGTTTGGCGTGCGCGAAGACGACACAAGCGTAGGTCATGATGGGACGGATTACAGCCTTATAGAGACGCAGTTTGCACCGGAGGGACAATTTGCTTCGTTCTGTAAACATGAAAGTAGACACATGCACATGTAAATCATTAATTACGTCGATGGTATAAATTCAAACAGAATCTGCGTGATTTTTGAAAGTGAGTCTTATAGCTATACAAATAAGGTTACTATTCAATCGTAATACAGAAAACTTAGATGACGTCGACGGAATATTTTTTAAGCTACCGCTTAAAAATTATTCCGTATCTTTATAAAAGTACTTGCGAGCTTATTTTGAAAAATAGGCTTAAAAATGTGCTTGCCTCTTGAACACCCACTTCTAATATTTCTCATTAATACAATGAAAAAAAAAAATATTTTGGAAAGTTAAATTCGAAATTAACATCCATTTAATTTTTTTTTTTTTTTTTTAACATTTGGATAGGACAAGATTGGATTTATAACTCTGAAGATAGTAACGAGCAATTTTTTAATTCGCAGTTCAGCTACTTTTGATATAGAGGAGCTCGTGGTACTAACAGCCGCACAGGTCGATCCACCAGGTTAAGCTACGCTTGCCGGGGTTGGCCGTGGATGGGTGACCATCTTTACATACCTAGACTCCTCCGTGGCTCGGAAAGCACGTTAAGCCGTTGGTCCCGGCTGTCATTTGTGCATCTTTGACAGTCCTTACGGGTCGTCAAAAGCCCGAAAATCTGACAGCCAGTCTTACCAAGGGGCATAGAGGAAAGTAATATATCGCCAAGGGGTATCGTATTGCCCAGTTACTGGGATGTGGAGGTCAGATGGGCGCTCCATGTAAAATACTGGTATTCAGCTGCATCCAGGTAGACTGGAAGCAGACCCCAACATAGTTGGGAAAAGGCTAGGCAGATGATGAGTTCAGCTACTTTTGATAGTATAAGTTTACACTCTACGAATCCGAAACAAAATAATGTTCAGTAACTTTTGTTATTTATGATGTTAAGTTATTTTTGGACGTTGCCAAGATTACACTAGATAACCAAAACAAGCATTTTATATTGTTCAGTGACTTTTGTAAAACTGAATGTTATGATGTTTTCGGATTTTATAACGATCAGCAATTTATGACAAAATGGTGTTCAGTTAATTTTGAACTTCAATGATGTTCATTCACTACTGGCGCCCTTCTTGTTGAGCGATTTATGGGTGATATAATGTACAGTGATTTTGAAAATCTAAATGTGGTCATCGACTTTTGATGCTGACTGTACAACTTAATTCCCCGTTCATTAAGACTGGCACATACACGCCGCAACACGTTTTTTTGTATTAAGAAATGCGGTGCGCTGCCACAGTAACGTGCGCTTTGTAAAAACAACTCGCGGGCAACAGTTACCTTGGACAATTCATGGTCTTGTCCTCCCTTACAAAATAAAAACGATAAAACGACATGTCAATTGTCTGTGAAAACTATACTCGTCACTTTATAGTCTTATTATATTACTCTTTGACTTTACTATAGAATTTCCCGTCATGGTCCCGCCGTGGTCTCAAAGTCCAATTTGAGAAATGCTAAGACAGAAATTTTTCCAGTATTACAATGGCGCACCTTATGATTCGGAGCCTCGGAAGAAAAGCTAGGTTTAAGATTTACTATGAAATGTCGATTTTAGTTGCATCTACTTACGGAAAACACGCCATGGACCCGTGTCGGAAGAAAGTTAGGTAAGATCTAAAAAGAACAAGTCTACTAAGCCAATGCAAAAAAAGTGGTCTAAATAGAATAGAGGGTGGTTTTGAATTAAAAGCCAACTGCCATCAATAGAATTAGCCAGTGGCATGTCATGTGCAAAGTAAAAAAACGATTGGTTTTATTGTTTTTTTATTATTTCAGTAACTTACTTAAAAACTTTGTATAAGTTAGTTTATTTAAAAATTTACCCTGTCTGAACTGATTCAACAGCATCCAAAACCTCATCACTTTTATTAGCATCTTCGGTTGGATTTGCAACATCGGAAACCTTATTGGTTATATCATCCATTTTATCAACAACTTCTTCAGCCGTTTTTTCTTTTACAACATCATCAGTTACAGCACTGTCTTCATTTTTACTATCGGCTGCCCCATTTGAGGCTTTCTTCTTGGCTTCTTCACCTTCTTTGCCTTCTAAAAATTGATCCCATTTATTTATCCTCTTACTGATTTCAGAATCAGTTTCAGCAATCCTATACTTTGTCCTACCATCCCATATTTCAGCAGTGATCTGCCGCTTGCCAAACCACCTTCCATTGATAAGTAGAACAACTGCATCTGCCATTTCTGGATCTTTCATAGTTATCTGGGCTACTCCCTCAGGATGCCTATCATAGATGACCACTTTTCTTACTTCCCCGCATTTTGTGCACTCCTCTCTCAAATCTTGTTGATAATCTAGAATCAGTTGGACCTCCTGATCAAAATCAGTTGGATGGAACAAGTTCTTAACTATAACAATCCTTTCATGTTTTGATCTTTCTCCAATAAACTTCTCTGGTCTCCAATCAAACAACTTCTGCTGCATTTTCTTTAGTTTCTCAAGTTCCTTTTTCTTTTTCTTCTTTGGTTTTAGAGCAGGATTGTAATTACCTTTCATTTGGAAGGATGCTCTTTCCACATTAATTTTATTGCCTTTTAAATCACTGCCATCAAGAAGTTTTAATGCCAAGTCAACAGATTCTATTTTGATGTATGTACACAGGGCATCACCTTTGAAACAATCTTGTTCTTTATCCTTGTACAGTTTGACTTTCATCCTCTGATTAGCAGGGTCTCGCTCAACAAGGCCACATTTTTGCATGAAATTGACAAATTCTTCTTCAGTTAAATCTTGAGGTAAATTGGATACATAAACCTTTGTGTTTGTCTCTTCTGTTGGCTGAAACCACTGGGGTTCAGCTTTCCGTTTCACACCGGCAGCAAGCTCAGCTTTTTTTTGTTCCTTCTTCTTATCCTCTGCTTTGATTTTCTCTTTTTCTTCTGATGTGTTATCTACAAATCCATAGGACATTTGATACAAAGCTAAGAAGTCATCATCAACCTTTGGTATCCAGGCTTTCTTTTCAACATCCCAGAAAAATTTGGAGCCATCAGTTTCTGTGTAAATATGTGTATCATCTTCATAACTGTATTCTCTTCCAAGTATCTCTTGACCTGGTTTCAAGGTCCATGAATTGGATTCTTTGCCCCATGTATACTTTTGATTGTTTGAAGGGTCAGTATAGATAGCTTCTTCACCTTCATAAGTTACATATGGTGCATAGTCACCCCAAGCTGAATCATCCTTATTGTCGTCTACGCCAGCAGCAGCTACGCCAGTTTTAGCCGATTCATCACGTGAATCCTCGCTTTTAGAACGTAAATCGTTTTCTTCAGGTTCAGGCAAATTAATCACTTTTGTATTAGTATTCTCTTTGCTCTTACTTTCAGAAGTTATTGATTTATGTAATTTATTCGAATCTGAACTTACAGACGTACTCGCTGTAGCTTTTTCTAACTGAGTTTTAGCTTGTAGTTCTTCTTCGGCCAATTTTTGCGCTGTTTCGTTAGAAAGCTTGATCACGAAGCCCGGTTTAGAAGCTTTATCTTGTCGAGCCATTCTAATTTTTGTAATCCTTTCGTCGGACCAACATTTACACTTTGGTAAACATACGTAAATAAAAATTTGTACTCTAACCTAGTATCAGTTTTGATGTCGCTAAAATATCCCTCTATTTTCCCGTACTGGTACAATAATATGTCAAAATCAAAACTCAAAAGTGAAGTATTCTAATAAAGTGTAGAGTAATAATCCACAGACAGTCTAGTTTATTAGATAATTATTAAGTTTTACACATTGTTTGATTGAAACTTCAATTAACTAAGGTCTAAGCTTTTATTGCTAGGAGCAAACCTATACATTAAGAGGAGTTGATCCTTGCAGTCATGCACAAAGCGATTTGCTGGACTGTGGGGTCAAGTTATATCATTTTATGCAGATAGTTCACAAATCATCATCAAATCATAGCACACTCACACACTCGGTTATTTTTTTATGTTCTTACCGGTACTATCAAATTTTTCCTGTTTGGGCGAGGTTTGGTTTGAAAGTTTTCGTACAGTTGACAGCACTGGTTCTTTGATGCCACTGGGCAACACTGTGCGGTCAGCTGTCATGGTGACGTCATTGCAGACGGAAGACTTCAACGTCAGTTTCAGACTTCAGTTCAGTACGAAACACTTCGTGAAAGGTTCACATTTTAGAATCTCATGAGATTTGAACATACACAAACTCTTTAATCAGTACAACACAGTTCAATTAATTAAAAGCATTAATTCAATAATTGTTACCACACCGATAGTATAGAGTTCGGACGATGGAAGACTTAAGTAAAGCGTACATGACTCCGTTGCCGGATTCGCCTTACGTGAGGCCTTTTCGTTTCAACTACACGCAGGGAGGCAAGGAGAAGAACTGGGACATGCTGGAGGTGCATGACAGCGTCGCTATTATCCTCTTCAACGTGACCCGGAATGTGTTGATATTCGTGAAGCAATTCAGACCCGGTGAGTAGTTGCGAGTTTTTTTTTTGTAACCGAAAGCAAAAAAGCATTAGTAGTATGGCGTGAATACGTGAAGGACTGCTCCTTGAATGGACGGTGATTTGTAGAATAGAAACTTTTTTTTGAATAGGCTACCATTAGGTATTAGAAAAAGTTTTCCATCTATGATAATGTGCTATTATAGGTGCTGGTCTGGGTGCTGATAAGACTCCAGCTAAATTATCTGTAATCTCAAACAGTTTCTGTTATAAAAGTAATCATTGTCATTCTCCTGAACATAGCCCAATTTATTTGGTGGATTAAAATACTATTTTTTGCCATACTTTTTTATTTTGAGCACTAACCACCACAGTAAACTGTTACATTTTATTATTACTTTTTTATTAGTCCTCATCTCACCAGTCACCGACATCAATACTTAAACTGAATGTGTGATATTACAGAAGCAATATGACTAAATAATAACTTTTTTAGTCATAATGTGGAAAATTTAGCTCTAAATATGAGATCTAACTTTTCTTTTCCATAAAATGAATTAAGTAATACTTTTTTTATGTAGGGTATTCTGAGGGCTTTTTCTACTTCACTAATATTTTAACAAATCATTTATATTATTACTTCAGTGTTTCATAGACAATTACTTCAAAAACATCTTCATCTTTTCGTACTAGAAAATGTTTAGTTTTATAAAATCATATTGAGATTAACATTTTTAATTAGCCCACATAGAAACATGGTTCAAATGACATGAGCTGATCAGCAGATATAAAATCAGTTTTCTGTTCACTTTCTACAGCTGTTTGAAAGTGAGTGTGTAACCGTGATAAACTTCTTACACTCTCCTCTTTGGAAAGAATAATATGCTCTTTGGTTACTCAAATTTCATTGTCAGTCTGACAGATAATATTCTTTCTAGAAAAATAAAACCACAAAATAAGGATTCTTGAAAAATAAACACAAAATTCTTCAAGTGTTTAAGATTTTTAAGCCTAGGAGCATTTAATTCAGATTTGCATTGATTGTATACAAATTTTTGTTAAACCAATATTAAAATTAAGCAATGGATAATTTGGTTATTTCCAAGGTCTTTAGGACAGATGTACAAATTTCTGACTTTAAACCATTCCGTTTGTTCTATCATCTGAATTCTAACAAAATAACAAAAGATATTCTTGAATTAGAGGACTCTGTTTGTATTCTGATCTTCAATATAACTAGGAAAGTGTTAGTTCTGACAAGGCATTTTAGACCTGGTGAGTTATTGAAAGCTGCACAACAACGCATTGATAACTTGGAAATTTTAGGTGAAAATTAACAGTATTGCTGTAAGGAACATTTAGAAAATTAAACATTTTGATGTCTAAGTTAAAGTATCACAATGGTGTACTCTATATATTGCACATTGCTGTTAACAATCTAAATGATTTGAATCTAACATAATTATGACACGACTTCTATGCAATATAGTTCAAAATTACATCCTTTTTTTTTTGAGGGTGGGAAATCCTCCATTGACGTCTTCCGCTCTGGGTCAAGCGGAAGGGAGTGTCAGACTCTTACTGACTAAAACCCATCCATGTTCCTTCCATAGCCCTTTATGTTCCGGGGTAGCGGTAACCCTTTCAGACAATTTCGCTTACCCGACAAATTGCTGACATAAATTAAGTACTAAGGATAATAATTATGAAACCAATCAAATAACAAAACAAATTAAATAATGAAAGCGTTATTTCATATTTCCATTGTTATGTATGTGCATGAATATAACGTTTCTTTTGTCCACAGCAATATACTACAACAGTGTGCCAGTAGCAGACCGTAAAAATAATGTGATAGATACCACCAAGTACCCTGCACAGCTCGGCATTACTCTAGAGATGTGTGCTGGTATCGTAGACAAGAACAAGTCCCTGCAAGAGATTGCCAAGGAAGAGGTGCTAGAAGAGTGTGGGTACGACGTGCCACTTTATGATCTGCAGAAAGTTGCGTCTTACAGGTCAGTTTTTCTAATCATCAGCTTTAATTTTGGAGATTTCGAGCCTGAAATAATTGAAAAAGTTTTTTTTTCAATTCTGTGTTATGCCCGCCCGTTTTCAGTAACACTCTACGCACACACACAACTTTCGATGCTGAGCCCAGTGCGCAGCGTTGAAAATTCGACAGCGCGGTTTTTTCATTCATTTATTGCTAGTGAAAACGGGCTTTTAAGCTGCAATTGTTGAAGTTAGAGAGATAAACATATTTCAGGAGAATATTCGCATACTTAGGTACAGACGCCAGCACATCAAGCTATCCCTAACTGTCAAATTTTCTCAATTAAAAATGAACCTTGTGTCTTTGCAATAAAGTTGAAATACTATCAAAGAAATTTGACAGTTTGTGGTAACTTGATGTGCTGGCCTCTGTACCATACGAAACTAAATTATATATATGTACTTACATCTTCATGCAATTATTTGCATCTTAGAATCTAATGCACGTGAACAATAAATGTTATTCAAGTGCATACGATTCTGATATGCAAAGAAGCTAAGTATTTTAACGTATCATTTTTGCTTTTATTTAAAGTAAAGAAATAATTAAATTTCATATCTGCAAGCTCGAATTCGTCACTTCAATATTAATTCAGCCAATTTGATACTAGAATAAAAAGAAATTGGTGGTATGTAAATTAGTTTATTGACCCATATTTTGCACGCAGGGCTGGAGTGGGTGTGCAGGGCGCGTTACAGACGATGTTCTACTGTGAGGTCACCGACGAAATGAAGAAAGCGACTGGTCAGTACACAATAAATAAATAAATCAGACATATTTTCATAATTCAAAAAGAGAAGCTCATGGCTAAGTACTAACAGCTGCACAGGTCCTTTCATCAGGTTAAGCTAAGCTTGCCGGGGTTGGCCGTGGATGGGTGACCATCTTTACATACCGAGACGCCTCCTTGCCTCGCAAAACACGTTAAGCCGTTGGTCCCGGCTGTCATTTGTGCATCTTTGATAGTCGTTACGGGTCATCAGAAGCCCGAAAATCTGACAGCCAGTCTTACCAAGGGGTATCGTATTGCCCAGTTACTGGGTTGTGGAGGTCAGATAGGCAGTCGCTCCATTTAAAATAAGGGTATTCAGCTGCATCCGGTTAGATTGGAAGCCGACCCCAGCAAAGCTGGGAAAAGGCTAGGCAGATGATGACATATTTTCATCATTTGCATGAGAATTCTGCTATTGTCGCTTGTTGGTATATGACATTTCATGTTATCAGATAGCAGGCTTTGGTTGCCTAGTTGATAAATGACTTATTCTTTGTGGTAGCTGACCACAGGCCGCAAATTATTCATCAGCATGGCACGAAAAAAGTGTGGGCGTGGAATGGAACTTTACTTGAAACTTAAGTACATGCAAGGCAAGCAATCAGCCCCGCTATAACATTGATGACTGGCTAACATTGTCATCTCTGCATGACGTATGCATGTACACCTCCCAGAACGAGAGTCAAATCAGTAGTTTCCTGGTAGAGAAACCATAGATATTGTTGAGAAACTTAGGAGATGCCTAGGTCGAGTCCGTTAGATTATAAGTTAGATTATAACTAGCTGCTGCTAGCGGCTTCGTCCGCTTGGATGTCGGAAATTATCCCAAAGGAACGTACTACCCTGATAAAAAGTATCCTATGTGTTAATCCAGGTCATAAACTACATCTGTGCCAAATTTCATCCAGATCCGTACAGCTGTTTGAGCGTGAAGGACGGACAAAATACTCATCAACTTCCGCCTTTATAATATTAGTGTGTTAACATAATGTGTTGTCGTTATCAATATCTGATCGAGGTCGCCCATCCCTGGCCTTGACCACCTCATGCGAATACCTAGGTACACATTTATTAATTAAAATTGGGCACACGTGAACATTGTATGTATTATTGAGTTTTTCCATTAGTTAATTCTCGGTAACGGTTGAAAACTCTCATGAGGTTTAAACAAATTGTGTGTACTATTTCACATATGCCTGCCCCTTAGGGGAATAAAGGCATGAAGCTGTATCTTTATTAAGCCCTCCAATGTCATATGAGCCACATATTATGTTCAAAAGAAAAATTCTCTCGAAATGACAGTAAAATATAACCGTATAAATCGTAGAGCTCTTATAAGCAAACGGCTTCTAATAGGCGAACATATAATGGGTTAATTGTTTAACTGAATTCATGTATCTTTAAGGCCCGTATTACAGAAGGATACTCAAGCACTGATCTCTGTTTAAAACTAGTTTTGAATCAAGTTTTTATTTTAGAACGTTCCTCAAGCATAGTTTCATTGATCATAGTTCAGCCGAGTTTGGCTTTATATTAGAACGTTACTCAGTTCGTGAATCGAACCCAAGCGTGGTCGGGACCGCGCTTGAGCAGGGATTTTGACTTGTCATGTCAGTCTATTTGCGTCAAATTTTTAAATCAATTATAGTGGAATTGAAATAGGATCATTGTTAAAAGAAACATTTGGAGAAGTTGATTATTACATGTTATTACTCCGTATCGGATTTTCTAGCTGATATATTTTGGTTGTGCATCCATGATTGTGTTTGATGATGAACTGTTTCTGTGTGATCAATGGATCAATGTTTGCATGCCAAAATGGTAGCATCTCCAAGGATTATTTGGTATTATGTAACCACCCTAATGTATTGAGCAAATAAATAAAGACAACAATAACACATTCTACAATATTTTTTTCAATAACAATTCAAATAGAAGGTTCAACTATGGCGTTCCTCTCTCATACAATTGTGAATACTTCAAAAAGAGGTAGCTATAGGTATCGACCACACAACCGTAGGCATCCTATAGCCCCAGAATTGCAAATTATGTTTACCTACGTTTTTATGCGATGGCCTCATCAACATCCCGACATCAATAGTCGGGCAGACACAACACCCGTCTGGTCAGAGGATCCTCCCTTTTCTATTCAGGATGAGTAAACTTTTCACCCTGTTCCTCATACCTCTGTAAGAACACAAAGTAAGCCCGAAAGGCAGAATGCTAAATATCCAAAAATGTACGGGAGTGAGACGAATGACTGGAGAACCAGTTACAGCGCACTGGTCCGAACGGAAGGATGTCGTCAAGGGTTCCAATAAACGTGGACATTCTCAACCTGCAAAAAGAGTATCATTTGATGACGCCGCAACCTTTCGCTACCAGAGGAGGCAGTACGCATGTCACAGGACAACGTCTGTCGGGTCAGCTAGTTTTTTATAAATAAAACAAAAACATGTAAAATAATATTTCTTTATTAACAATAATCAATCTTGAGTAATATCTATCTTTTATCTTTAAATTAAAATGTATTAGTAGTAATAGTGGGTTCATCTGCGTCTGAATGTATGTTGGCTGGCATCAATTATAGTTTCGATGTGGTCTAGATCGACGGTATTAAATTGTTGGGGCGGCATTATTATTTCGTGCTCTATATCATCTGGATCTGCTTTAACTGGAGTCACCATATCTGAAACTAAACATAATAACATTTGCATAACATGCTCAGAGAGGAATCCCCACTCTTGATAGGATAACAAATTTTGGGAAAGAAAAGCATTCAGAGACATGAACAACGACGACATCATGACGGCACGAACTTCTACAAAGTGAGCTAAACACCTGATGGTGGTGGTGGTGGCTGTCAAGGCAGGTTAAGGTTCCTGTCGTAATAAATGTATTTTATTAATAATTTCAACAGTAGGAAACTGATAAGTTAACATAGATTAAAAAATAGATTGGTACTTACTGACTCGCATCATAAGGGAACTACCTATTACATTTCTCCGCAGAACGGACACATGCAGCCATATTGCTCGTGTGCATGTGTGAAATCTTTTAAAATTTCTATTAGCAGATTTTTCCCAAGAACATTTTTCTTGTGTCTTGCCATTTATAAATTGGTATACATTTAGATTCCGCAAAACAAACACAAAAAACGTTGTAAACAAACAGATATTTTCTTATAGGTATTTGACAGTACTGACGTTTTAATTAAATTATCATAGATATTTATGGGCATAGATACCTACAAGTTTGCTTTTAAAATTACTATACTTTACTTCAAAAACCTTTATTTCAATAAATGCGGGATTATAGTATTCAGGACAAAGTAAAAACCCAGATTTCCTAAATAGTTGAGCGTTTTGTGGTATATTTTAATATTTCTAATGCATTGAAGATCAGAACAAAATTGGTAAATAAAATAATCGTAAATGAAAACTGACTGTTGTATAGACAATAGACATCTCTGCTTGAGGCTAGATTTGAGTGTCGATTCAACTGAGTATAGTTTGATTACCGTCCTGGAATAAGAAAGATGCTCAAGCACTGAATCTAAATTTAAACTGAGATCGACTGATTGGCGATCAAACTAGACTTGAGGAACGTTCTGTAATACGGACCTAAATGTATCTCATTTTGCTATACCTACTAAAAATTCGGTCCGGTCCGGTCAAAAATTTTATTGAAGAAGTAACACAGTTTTTCTCAAGGATATTTTCGGTACTGTATAGTATAAACAGTCATTGTACAAGACTTAATTATCATAATTATACCTATGTTTTATAAGGCTGAGTAAATAAATATTTAAATATACAACAGAGCGCGACGGGGCGGCAGTAACGCGAAAATAATTTCAATCTTTAACCAATGGGCAAACAGTTTGAAATTGTGGAAATAGTTAGAACCGTTAAACTTCAGCGTCCCTTACAATTAAACCATTAGATGTTCGTAGAAATCGTTTGCTTAAAAGAGGTCAACGATTTATGCGGTCATGTTTATTGTCGTTTCGAGAGAATTTTTATTTTGATCCTATTGGGTTCATACGACATTTGGGGGGCTAGACTTCAGAATACATAATCAGCCTGTAATGTTCCCACTGCTGGGAGACAGGACTCCTCTCTGTGAGAGGTATTTTACAATAAATCGTCTAATAATCCAGTTAAAAGTACCGATAGATAGTTTAGCCATTAAATAACACATTCCAAAACTTTGTGTTTTATAGCGTAATTCATAATCGAACAATTACAAGAAACTGATTACGAGTAATAACGATTTTAATGCTTTTACAGCTGTAATATCTAAGTAGTGCGATAAGCAAATCAATGATTGAATTTAACTACGGCCATTTCTATCTCGTTAAATCGATGCAACAGTTAAATAGGCTCCTCAGAAAGAAATTGGGGAAAGGACACATGAGAACCTGGGTTTCCCGCCCCGAAGCGGTATACAGACGTTTATGGTAGACCAAAATTTCGCCAGTCCCATGAGATAGAAAATACATTACCTACCTATCACAAACACTGCCACTATTTTTTGTGCTATCCTAATCCTAAAGCTCAGTGCCTTCAACACACATACGTGTTCATGCCAGTGTATGGGCTTTATTTGTAGTAAATATGACGCAAGGAAATAATACAAAAAAACAATAAGTTGGGGAAACGTCACGCCAATTCTATTTCTTGTTCATTTTTGACGTTTAAAAGTGCCTTTTCTTTGTGCCTATTTGAAATAAATGATTCGACTTTAACTTTTGACTTGAAGCCTCGTATCCACTAGGGAACATTTGACGCGCAACACGCGACGCTCAACATGCTAGGCAACGTTGCACAACAACGCGCGACAATGTCAGCTGGTGCACAACATGACGTGCGGCTTGTTGTTTGTTTCCGTGCAACATACCGTAGAACATCAAATGTTGTTGAGTGGAATGTTCGACTGGTGTAACGAACAAGTGCTCAAATTAATTGACCCACGAACGTGGTTTTGTCTTTTTGATGCACCTTTTCATAAAATTATAACCACCGCCGCTAAAATTAACACTAGTTACGCTGGCGACACGTAGTCGCCGTCTGATCATGCGCAGACAGACAACGTCGCTAGGCAAAAGTTTCGCGCCAACTTTCAACATGTTGCGCGCCAAATGTTGCCTAGTGGATACGAGGCTTTATACTCACGTGTCGCAATAACTCCGAGTTTTGTCTCAAAATAAAGCTGGTGTGACAGAATGACGTTGGTACTTCCGTATCTACTTGACGGCACTCACTATCTTTCTAAGAATCTATTCGCGATATCGATCTCAATGTTATTGTTTGATAGCCTTGGTTGATAAGGTGCGCTCTATACACAAGTACCGCTAAGTGTGTGTTCAAAATTATTGTTCCTAGTTCCTCAAGGGTAGTGTGAAGGTTATAGCTTGTTAGTGATTTAACCCTTCCTGGGTTTTTTTTGAGGGTGGGAAATTATCAAATGACTCCTCCCGCTCTGGGTGGAGCGGAAGGGAGTGTCAGACTCTTACTGACTAAAACACATCTATGTTCCATTATGTTCCGGGATGGCGGTAACCCTTTCGGACGATCCCGCTTAAACATCGCCTAACTGTGGGTCATCATTCTCCTGCCTTTATTCCATGAGGTGATATGGGTATGAGTGGGTATGAGAGGATATTCCCGCGATTTGCCATCGAATCTCATACCTACATAGTACAACAATCACAGCAGCCAACATGAAATTTACCTACTGATAGTCTTTATCTAACTTTCAGGGCAAACTGCTATAATCGCTCAACTTATCACAACGCGTTTCTGATTGCTGTATGTCATTGTTCTTATAAGAGCATTAAAGGATGCTGACATTGATAAGGTTGCGTTAATGTTAGCTTTTATTCATGTTTTATTCGCAGGTGGCGGCGTGGAAGACGAAATCATCGAAGTTGTAGAAAAATCAATAACGGAAGCAGAGAAATGGTTAGCCGGCCCCGGACCCCTGAACAGCCCACCTTCTTGCCTTTTCGGACTCATGTGGTTTTTACTACACAAGGCTGACAAATACAGAAAGTAGGTCAATTTGTTTGAAATACAGTTTATACCCGGCTAACATACGGTCCAATAATGAGGGTATTGGCGCTTTTAAGTTATCAACTTACCATACATCACCCCCATAGACCCTAGACCATAGATTCATAGACCTTCCCCAAGCACCGCTACGTCGACCGGTCCTGTACTTCTTGGATCCAGCAGATAGATACTCTTCATATACCATATAAATTACAAAATATATAAAAGCAGATTTTCGCAATCTTCACGCAGAGCGACGGTCCATCTTGCGAGGGGAGGGGGGCTAGTTTCGTACCTACATGTTTTATAGCAATAAGTACCTATTCAAGTATTTTGTAGAAATTAGTGTTGTTTAGAGCCTTTTCTGTTTAATATTTATTTATGTATTTCTGAAGTAATGATGCAGTCTAGTGTATGTAATTCCGATCATTTATATCGCTTTTGAAACTTATTAACGCCGATATTTCTACAATCAATGAATGTTGTTATGGAATTTAAATAACATAAATATATAACTATCTATTAATTTATATTTTCTGTCAAGTCAGGTCATTTGAGCGGTACTGTGGAGAATGCAAAATCGTTGAAAACGATGGTTTCTTTGTTTCATGTATGTAAATGTTTTTGAAATTATGATTATGTAGGTAAATTGATTACATGGATAGCTTGTAGCGCTGGTCGTTATAAAAACTGTTGTTGAAATATACTCCATGCTTAAAATTTACAATTTTTTATGGCTGACAGTGACAAAAAACGTAACAAATCCGTAAAGGTTCCTTATAGTATTAGAACACATAAGGACCTATAGGAAGTTACCAGTATGTTTCCAAATCTTATTATAGCAAGTTTCTAGTACAATGCAATGCAAATAATCGCAAAAATAGATTCATATTTCCATTCTATGAATCACTATTACGTCATAATACCAATCTACTCAACTTTTTACCTAACTCCGTCAGGAGTATTATTATCATATTTTGAAGCCTCGAAAATGATTGCCACTGTCAAGGTTTCAAAACGTTATGACATTGTCAGTTCATTGTTATAGTATGCAAGGTAAAGTTTCATTGCTATGGAAATTATTAAATAATTTTTATGACGGCCGGATGCAGCCTTCATGAATAAGTATAACTATTAGTTATGAAATAGGTCAGCATAATGCTGACATTTAGTTCATATGTAAAAAATAGTGACGAGTAAATCTTGATATCTACCTATTCAGCGGCGTGGCTTGTGAATTCAGAATCTTGGGTATTAATAGTAATTTCCACTTATTCAATTATCTACTTTACCGATACGGAGTCTAAGTTGATTTCTGAGCGACGAAATTTAGTCATTTATGGTTCTGAATTCAAGTTTAGTTTCACCTCGTATCAAGATAAAATGGTAACTATTTCCCTGTACCTCGTGTCGCTAGGTTATCGCGTAATTATGGCATTAATTACGTACGCAAATTATTGCTTTTAGTTTACATATTTAATAAAAGATAACATCATGTTGTGTAACTAGTTATGATTTTATTGAAATAGAATTTACTTGGCGTTCTAATAAGCATAAACACATGAGCTATGTAGCTTTGTGCGAAATGTTGGCGATTTTTTTATTCTTTACCGTAAACAATATTTATAAATTTCATAAACATAATTATGTATGCGACAGTAATCAGTTGGTTATATATTTAAAAATTAAATAAAAGTTAATTCTATTTCAACCATCAGAACTTCCTGCTTGAATTAGATTTATGCAGTTTTATTTCTTTATAAACGGAATGTTGTTTCCCAGTAGATTATGGAAGTTTTAATAGTGTATTGTAAACCTAGTGTAATTATATTAGTAAAAGACAAGCAAACAATCTATAGAAAAATGAAATTACGACTTCAAAAAAATACCGTCTTATTGGCTTATAATTGAACGGCATAAAACACATGCTAACATTTTTTCAGTTTGTTTTTTTTTCTGTAACCATAGATAAATCTGTTCAGTTATAGTTAACTCTTCAGTTTCTGGAAAAAATGCTGGCATCTAATTGGCTTGCATTGTAAGCTGTAATCAATTGGACTACAGACACAAATACCGCCGCTACAGACGCAATAACCGCATATTCATGTGACAGCTGTAATTTTTTGACAGTTGTCACGTCAAATTGACCTACTGAGTCATTTGTTTAGCATTATTTTCTTTCCTACAGTTTACTGTTTTATTGCATCTTGTGTTATTCGCGGCATTAGGTAGTTGTTTCTGCTTGGTTGAATGAAATAACAAGCAGCCTATAAACCTTGCCCAGGTCCTCGTAGCGATCCTCAAGATCTAATTGAAATAAATACTTTGACATTTAACCGAAAGTTTGAGGTCGGGTTAAATTATAACAAAGAATACAATTATGATTTATTTAACCGCTCAACTATTGTAAAATAATATGATTCAAAACAATAGAAAAAGTAATTGTTTAATTAGTTGAGCGCATAAGCATCACAGAATAATCATGTTAAACTATTTTTTTATACATTTTTAACGTTTATCGGTCAACGAAAATTTCAGTGGTGTTTAAATTAAATCAGTTTTATTGTTGCTCAAACTGAGGCCTTAATTTATTCAGGCATCCAAAAGCAATTGCGGTTAAGCAGTCTGCAATATTCTAGGTTGAACTGTGAGATGCCCAGAAAAAAAAGTAGCTCAAACTAACCTGTGATCCATCGATAATTATTGCACTCATTGCCTATAAATAAAAAAATAAAATAATCTTTCTTTTTGCCTATGTATGTCCGACCAAGAACTCCATATAAATCAGCCCCGAAAATTGTCTCTTGAAAAGCACCCTAAATCTTTTGTCACTATAAAATCGCTTGAAACAAGCACATTTTCACGTGTAAAGGATATTCAATAAGATACTAAAAAAAGACGCTGTGTGCTTATGACCACAGAAGTGAAAACTTGCGACTGGAGCCGAATATACCCGATTCGATCCCGACCAGAGCGTGACGGTTCAGTTTCGTTTACTGTTCAAAAGTTTTCACTTCAATAACTTTATAAGATCGATATTAAATTAATAAGAAAAAGATAATAGGTCTTTTAAAATTTTATCACATGAAATTATGCTTTTTCGGCACATAGTCATTATGAAACATTGTTACATCCATCCACACGCCAATGGAGACAGTTGGATAGCGTCTTTATTTAGTAAGGGCGGGTTTGGTGATTCAAGTGTTACTATTGACGTGTGGTTGAGGTTACAATGGAAGAGATTTTAGTGCTTTTCTACAAAAAAAAAATATATGAGATGAAACATTTCTTGTATTTTCGTTATATTGTACTAAAAGACACAAAATTATTAATCTCTGGCTATTTTATGAGATTATGATAACAAATATGTGTGAGAAACACAGCTCTCGCAACGATGTTGAAGTTGTTCTTAGTATCTAATAATTTAACATCACATTTCAGCTTCAGACTGAAGAAACTCCAAACACTTCGTTACCTCAAGATGAACTAATTTGTATTGTCGTATAGAAGTGTCCATACATAGCGTGCTTGTATATAACTTATATTTATATAGGTTCGGGACCTGTGTTCTTGTTATAATGCATTATATGATATATATTATGACTTATTGGTACATGATAACTGTGATTGTATTGCCTTTCTGTGATTAAATCTTGGAACGGAATTCTCGGTTTTTTATTTTCTTGCAACTAGCGACCCGCCACGGCTTCGCTTGGGTGTAAAGTAGATAGGTACTATCGTGCGGGTGAAAGCTAGTTGAAACTATACATATAAACCTTCCTCCTGAATCACTCGGTATCTATTGATGAAAACGGCATTAACCTTTTGAGCGCCACGGTCGGCTAAAGCTGACAAGAATGATTTTTTAAGTACTAATAAAGAAATTTATAATTTGTGGCTTGGCGTGGGAGCGGCTCTGGCGTTTTAAAGGTTAAAATCCGTTAGCGTAGTTTAAAACTATTTGAGCGTACCGAGGAACAGACGGTGGGGATGGGGAGCGACTGTTTTATACTGTCTGTAGAGGTAGATGTAGATCGATTTCCTCCATCTCCAAGGGAGGGAATGAAACGCCTACCAAATTTATCATATGAAAAGATTTTTTTGAAATTCACTTTGCTATTTATTTACTCAGGCGCTTGTGATCGAGATTTAAAATAAAGGTTTAGCTAGCACATCTAGTGGTGGAATGTAATGGGTGGACTTGATGCAATCATTGATCGCGATAGTTCATTCACTACCGACGAAAAGTCCCCTATTGTATATACATTATATTGAGATTACACGACTTCAAAAAATATTGCGTAAAATACACAAACACGCCTGGAAGTACATAAAGTATTTAATTAATTAAACTGCAATACGAACTATAACATAATCACAAGTCTAGTGTATCCTGGTAAGGTCTTCGACCACCTTGATGAGGTCGTCCACGGTCGCGTCGCGCATCATTCCGCCGCCGTCGTCGATCTGGAAGAAAAATCACTCGTTATATTATATTTGAATTCCCCTATCTTACATAATTAGCATATAAAGCCACTTAAAGCTGATAAAGACTGATACCGCGCCTAAAAAAATCAGTTGTTCAGTACATTTATGTTCGCTTAACTCGTCAAAATGTACTGCACAGCTGATTTTTTATTTCGGTTCAGTCCCATAGTTAAAATTGCTCGTTATAATGAGTACAATGACCCCGTAAGGGGATTAAAACGACTTAAATTTAACCGTGTATATCCGTCAAACTATAATCGACTATCTTCTTTAGCGTTATGTTATCTTAGTTGATTTTTGATTGACCGTTTGTAATACAAATATCGTCTGTGTGCTTTCAAGTTGTGTTGAATAGATGTTTTTGACATCATATAAGCTGCTATATATGCTAACTCTTGGCTGTAAGCTTTTCTCAAAAGCCGACGTAAGCCAATAAATAGTCATCATAGGTCACAAAGATATTCTCAGTGTAAACCGACATGTACAGTCACGAGCACCAATATGTATACACTTGGAAACATTCATAGGCGATTTTCTCGTTGGAATAACAATAACTTTGTGATAATAGAACCTATTTCATACTAGTATGGGTTCCCAAATACTATATCCGTAACGCCATAAAATTCCAATAAATGCAAAAGCAGAAAATCACTTTTTAAACTTGCTTAGTGTATACATATTGGTGCTCGTGACTGTACACATGTGACAGCGTACCGACATTTAATTTTATATGATTACAATCATATTTCTTGACTAAAATCAAAACTCATTAGGCCGATGATCTCGAAATATTCCGGAGAAATTACCGTCAAACGGGGTGAATAGGGATGCAGGGGTGCATCGCAACACGGGGTGCACAAACTATATTATTTCGATGTTAAAATCCATTTTAAAGTTTTGTCCTGATTCACCCCCGCATCCCTATTCACCCCGTTTGATTGTACATTCAAAACTCATCGTCACTCCTTTAAAAAAAAACCATATATATTATATTATATACCAATATATATTTGATGAGAAACGAAACCGAATATTTGAAGGTACGAACCTGTAACCCCTGCACCGTTTCCTTCTGCATATCCCGGCTAAGATCTAAGAAACTCTCGATGAGGTCTCCATCAATGAACCCTTCAGAGGGTTCTGTCTTGATGTCCGTGTTGAACGACCGCCAGAAAGAGTGCGGGATCTTGCCCACAGACTTGATTGTGTGAGTGAGCCTCTCTTCGAGCTGATGGAGGAACTCGTACAGGTCAGCGGGTAATTGGACTACTAGGCCTGTTGGGGAGAGGGGTTTTGGTTAATAATAATAATAATATTTTTTTCAAATTTTCTCAATTAAAAATGAAACTTATGTCTTTAAAACGTAATAAACGTTTATTATTATTATTTGCAATAAAGTTGAAATACTATCAAAGAAATTTGACAGATTGGGGTAACTTGATGTGCTGGCCTCTGTACATGAGCCCCTTAAATTTTGATTTTATTCTGATGTTTAACAGAAATAAATCATCTGTGAAAAATCCTTGGCGTACAGTACCCTAAAAACGACAGATAAAATGTTTATTCAGCACAAACCTAATATATCTTTAGTTATCTTAGATAGAATACTCTTTAATGCACACCAAATTATGAAAGAAAAACAAAATGTGCCTCCACAGTCTACACTCCACAAAGTTAAGTCTTTATGTTAAGAGTGTTTAAGATTCTTCTAGGCAAGCGTGGCGCGACCACATCATAGTTTACCATCAGGTGAGATAGTAAAAATATAAAAGAAAGTTACTTTATAAAGAGCAACATTCATTCTATAGCTTGTAGCAGAAGTGTTCGCACCCAGCCAGACACTTTACTTTGGGTAAATAATTTCATTACTACTGCTGTCAAAACATGAAAAGTTGGTCGAATTATTTTGAATGAAAATTAAAAACAAAAAAAAAAGATAATTGAAAAATATTTCATATGCGTTGATTCTTCGGTAATTATGATCTCATTCATACAGTCATTAAGAGTTATAGAATATAAAAAAACGACTAAATGCTAATCGGACTCACGCACGAAAGGATTCGTACTACATTCAGTCAAAAAAGTATCGGGAATGGATGATTTGTTTATGGTTCCAAATTCAAATTTTTGTTTTTTTGTAGTTGTTAGATTGGCACAACTGTTTTCCATTTTGGCGCGGAGTTTGAGTTGCATCTGTTATTTATATTAAATACGGTGCTGGTTTTGGTAATATCATATATAGTGTGTATTGCGAATTTCATAATGGACAAAAATATCGAACAAAGAGTTTGTCTTAAATTTTGCATCGCCAATGGAATTTCGTGTTCGGAGTCACTGAAAATGTTACAGAAGGCTTACGGTGAATCGACTTTATCAAAAACTCGTGCTTATGAGTGGTTCAAAGCGTTCAAAAGCGGTCGAGATGTGATGGAAGATTTGCCTCGCTCTGGTAGGCCGTCAACGTCTGCAACTGAAGTTAACATCGCAAAAGTGAAGAAAATAGTGACTGAAAATCCCCATTCAACTCTGAGAGAGATAGCCGCCGAACTTTCTGTATCTCACGCGTCGATCCGTACCATTTTAACTAATCATTTGGGTATGAAACATGTTGCTGCTCGGCTAGTCCCAAAAGATCTGAATTTTCTCCAAAAACTCAAACGCATGAAAGTCGCTGAGGACATGCTAGAACGAGTCAGTTCGGACCCAACATTCATGAAACACATTGTTACTGGTGACGAGACGTGGGTTTACGAGTTTGACATGCAAACTAGTCAACAAGCTTCAGAGTGGCGCCTTCCAACTGACGACTGAAACCACGCCAAAGTCGATCAAAAGTCAAAGTCATGTTGACTGTTTTCTTTGACTATCGCGGTGTTGTGCACTCTGAATTCTTACCGGAAGGTCTAACGGTAAATAAAGAATATTATTTGAGCGTTATGCGGCATTTAAGAGAGCAAATTCGACGAAAAAGGCCAGATTTGTGGAAAGAAAATTCTTGGATTTTGCACCACGACAATGCGCCTTCGCACAAGGCTATCATTGTGAACGAATTTTTGACCAAACACTCAACAAATACCATCCAGCAACCACCATATTCACCAGATATGGCTCCTGCTGACTTTTTTCTTTTTCCTAAACTCAAATTACCACTTCGTGGCACCCGTTTTCAATCGATAGAAGACATAAAGGTGAATTCGCGGCGAGAACTGAACTCAATTCCGGAAGCAGCGTTTAAAAAATGTTGTGATGAATGGATTATTCGTTGGCGCAAGTGTATCGTTTCTAAGGGAGCATACTTTGAAGGTGATAAAATAAATTTGGATGAATAACAGACATTTTGTGTATTATTGATCTTTTCCCGGTACTTTCTTGACAGAGTAGTATTATCTACAAAAATTGCAAAACAATCACGTGTGTTGTATAGGAGCCCCACCAGCGAGCCCGAGCGTGTAATAACACTTACATATGGAGCCGGTGACGGTAGCGAGCAGCACGGGGTTGGAGACGGGCGCGGCCGTGTCCGCGTGCTGCCCCACCAGCGAGCCCGAGCGCATCACGTTGACCATGTCGCCCACGTGGAACTGGCCCGTGTACGACATCTGCTGACGCTCTTCGTCGGTTGTCGCCGCACTAAGAACAAATAACTCTATTGAACTGTTTGGTATTTGCGGTGGTTTATGCGTAATGTTATTCTTCAATGCCAAATGAATTTACAGAAAAATAAATCGAGGCTCGGAAATCATCCAATGACTTCTCCCGCTCTGGGTGGAGCGGAAGGGAGTGTCAGGCTCATACTGACTAAAGACCATCCGTGTTCCTTAGCCCTTTATGTTCCGGGGTAGCGGTAACCCTTTCCGACAATCCCGCTTACCCGGCAGGCTTGGGCGCCGTGACGCCTCTCTAGCCACTCCTCAAAGAGGGGGCCGTACCGCCACTATCGTGGCGTGGCCTCCGCTGGGTTGCGACAGTCGCTGTTTCCAGGCCGCCATGAGATCGCGCCGGAGGTCCGTCCGCTCCGCCGCAATTTGCCGCGGAAACGGAGTTTCCCCCCGGCTTAGTACATCCGCGCGCCACTCGTACAGGCGCGCGAGGACTATCGCCTCCAGATCCCACGGCGGCAGTCCGGCAAGGAGGCTTGCCGCCTCGCCCGAGATCGTGCGGTACCCCCGGATCAGCCGTATGGCTACCACCTTTTGGGGCGCGTTCAGATAGTGGGCGGCTCGCCGCCACAGTGAACGCGCCCACACCGGGGCCCCGTAAAGGGCCATGGACCGCACGACCCCCGCGTAAAGCCTCCGGCAAGAGGCGTTTAGCCTCAAATTGGGTAAGAGCCGCTTGAAGGCGGAAGGTAATCTTAGCTTAACAACAGATTGTGGGAATTATGTCCAAAATTAAGCTGATGCCAAATTCCAAGTTCATGAAAACATAAAAACAGTGGTTTTGAGAGTGCTTAAAATGAGAATGAAATTAAAATCCAAGATGGTGGCAAAAAAGTAGTGTTTTATTAAATGACTAGCTTCTGCCCGCGACTTCGTCCGCGGAAAATTTCTTGTTTTAACATTAAATATATCTTATGATACTCGGCAATACTGTAGGTTCCCATTAGTGGGAGAATTTTTGGAATCGGATCAGTAGTTCGAAAGATTACCGAGGTGATCTTGTCTGCTCAACTTAGTCGCCTTTTACGACACCCTGCCTCGCGTTGTAATGGTACAATGGCATTATGTATTTTTAACCCGTCTCAACACGGATAATAATAAAATTATCTTACTACTATTATAAATGTGAAAGTTTGGATGGATGGATGGATGTTTGTTACTCAATCACGCCAGAACGGCTGAACGGATCTGGATGTTTAGCACAGAGATAGATTATAGTCTGGAATAACACATAGGCTAATTTTTATCCTGGAAAAACGTACGGTTCCCGTGGGATAAGCCGCTGGCAAAAGATATTACACTACCTATATACAAAATACAAACCATCATTTAAAAATGTTAACGTTATAAAATTTAAGTGAGGAACCTATTTAATTTAAAGCTTCTCTGTATATGACGTTTGAGGTTGTTTTATTTTCCGGTAACAAAATAATCTGCTTTAGGAACAAAAGGCACAACCGAACGAAACAACTATTTAAATTTTCAACGAAAGAACCGAAATGACCTCAAATAACCCACAACCAACAATATCAACAATTTTCGCGGAAAATCTTAACGCCGTGATTAAAAAAATGACGTATTTGCACAACGCCATCTATGGATAAATAGATAAAACATCCGCACAAAGCACGTAGGAAGTAGGAATGATAGTTGAGCTCAGCGAATGTTTTAGTATTTTGTGTTTATATTAGTAATTTTATATTATCTCGGAAAATATAGAATTAGAATTAGAATTTATTTATTTCTGAGTATATGGTACATCAAGATCTTAATATTATGGAGTTTCACATACACTACCGTTGCCGGTGTAGAAATATTAAAATTAACTTACAATGTCTAAGTGGCCAAGTCCGAGGCCGCAACAATATAATAGCAAATTAGTCATCAAAAACACTAAGCAGAAGATAATACCTCCCCATTAATATAATTATAAATTAGTTGAGATGAAAAATAGGTAATTGTTATACAATGTCAAGTTTCATTAGCACAATTTTTATATTTAATATTTATGAATGAACTGTCAAAATTTACCAATTATATAATGTCAAATGCTTAAAAAGAAAAAAGAATAACAACTAACAACAATACAAGTCAATAGGTATAAATACACACACCACACAAATATTAATGTCAAAATTTATAATTTAAAAATTCATTAACTGAATAGAAACAATAGTCTAAAAGCCAGACAAATATTGTTTTTCTGAATTTATTTGTGGGCAATACTCTGATGCGTGGGGGTAATTTGTTAAATATTTTTATTGCCATGCAATTCGAATTCCTGCTATACAAATGTAGTCTCTGGCTAGGTGCAAGTAATTTATTTGGGCTTCTTGTTTGCACTCTTTTAGAAATGTGTTCATATAATGGGAACATGTGCGAATACCTTTTTATAAACATACAAATTTCAAAAATATATAGGCAAGGAAGTGGAAGAATTTTTAGTGTTTTAAATAATGGCTTACAATGCTCTAAATATTCCGCTCCATACACAGCTCTGACACATTTTTTTTTGTGCAATGAATGCTCTGTTCACATCCACTGAATTTCCCCATAACACGAGGCCGTAACGCAGCACTGATGCAACATATCCATGATAAGCATTGAGAGCTGTTTCTTTACCTGCTATTCGTCTGAGTTTTCGAAGAGCAAACACAAATTTGTCGAGTCGAGTGCAGACTTTTTTTACATGTTCTTTCCAATTTAACTTTTCGTCAATAACTATTCCCAAGAATAAGGTTGAAGGTACAGGTTCCAAAATAGAATTATTGTAGTGTATTTGAGGTGATTTTACTAAAGAATTGTATGTTTTAAATTGTACTAATTTTGTTTTTTCAATGTTTACACGTAAATTATTAGATTCCAGCCATTTCATTGCTTTAAGTATTTCATTGTTAGTGTCAGTTTCTAGGTCATTACTATTTGAAGATTTTATTGTGAGAGTAGTGTCATCAGCAAATAGTGTACAATTATGTTTTAGGTTCTTGCAGAGGTCATTTATATATATTATAAACAATGGAGGCCCTAATACGCTTCCCTGCGGAACACCACAACTATTTATTTTTAACTCCGAACTGTACGTTTTTTTTGTGTTATTTTCAATTTTTGATACCACTGTCCTTTGCTGGCGACTTGATAGATTACTTTTAAGCCAGTCATGGGCCTTGCCTCGTATGCCGTATTTTTCCATTTTGCAAAGTAGGCGATTATGTGGGACAAAATCAAATGCTTTGCTCATATCTAAAAACACTGATAATACAGACATTTTGTTATTTAGCGCTTCAGATATCAGTTTGACCAGAGTAAAACAAGCAAGTGAAGTCGAACTATTCTTCCTAAAACCAAATTGGTTCTCTGTAAGTATACTGTTTTTATTTAAAAAGTTGACTATTTTCCCGTACATTGCCTTTTCAAAAATCTTTGATAGGATAGGGATCAATGTAATGGGTCTATAATTGGACATATCCGTGCGGTTACCTTTTTTGTATAGAGGTTTAACTATAGATTGTTTTAATCTAGTAGGAAATGTTCCTGTTTCAAATGACAAATTAATTATATAACTTAGCGGTGCTACTATGCTTCTACTACTTAGTTTTATTATTTTTGTGGTTATTTCATCATATCCAGTGGCGTTAGTATCATTTAAAGAGTTGATTATTTTTACAATGTCTTGTTCATTTACTGGAGTCAAAAAAATACTGTCAGTGTTAGCCGTAATGTCAATGTTACTTACGTTATTACTATTGCTAAGGTTAGATTGATTGGTCATTTCTATAAAATAGTTATTAAATTGATTACATATGTCATTAGGATTATTAATTATATTATCATTTATTATTAATTCTTTGATGTCATTTTTATAATTATCAACATTATTTATATTATTTTTTATAATAGACCATGTCGCTTTGCATTTATTTTTAGAATTGTATAAATGTTTTTTGTTATTTATTAATTGTGAATGTGATATACATGTTTTTAGAATTCTAGAGTAGGTCAGGTAGCTTCTTTTATGAAATTTTTTGCTTAGGGCATCATGTTGGTAATTATAATATAAAGTTCTCTTTTTTATGCACGATATTTTTATACCTTTACTAATCCATTTATTTTTTATTGGTTTATTATATTTTTTTATTGTTATTTCAGGGAAGCATAGTTTGTAAAAGAGAATATATAGGTCATGAAATCTGTTAAATGCATTGTTGCATTCTGTTTCTTCATATATTTCATTAAAACTTAAAGCAGATAGACATTCAAGAAATTTTTTAATATTGTTTTTATTGTAGTCTCTTTTGACTTCATAAAAGAAGTTTGGAATCTTCGGCTTATTATTAGCTATCGGAAGAGAGAACGTTAATGACTGCCCAGTATCATGATCTGAGAGAGCTAGGTTATGTATACTGCTTTTAGTGTCTAGAGTCGAGATATTACTGGCTATTTGATCTATGCAGCTTTTTTTCCTAGTGGGCATTTTTATATGTGTCAATAAGTTGAAATTATTTAATATCGATATTAATTCTCTTGTTTGTGTAGTGTCTTTTAGTATGTCAATATTCCAGTCTCCGCATATTATTATACGATTCCTACTTTTATGAGATAATTTGTGCAACAAGACTTCCATTTTATTTAAAAATATGCCCGCATCGGAATCCGGGATTCTATAAACACAAACTAGTATTAAGTTATGCCTCGGAACTTCTATGCCACAGCATTCGAAAGAATAATCGCTAGACATTTCGTTTGTTATTTGTAAAGGGCTAAAAGCTAAACCCTCTTTCACCAATATGCACGTGCCGCCCCGTTTTTTATTAGATCTTGAGTAATTCGCAGCTAACTTATAGTTTGTAAGTCTAAGATTACATTCATGACCGGATTGTATAAAAGATTCGCTAAGACATATAAAGTCTATAACACCTATCTGTTTCGTCAACTCACATAATGTTACTTCAAAGAAATCTAATTTATTAAGTATTCCAGCTATATTTTGATGTAACAATGTTAGTTGTTGTTTATCATTACTGGCATTGTTGTTAAAGGGTGGGACGAAAAAGCTTATTTTGTACATGAGCTTTACTCGTCAGCGATATTGGCGAATTTTTATGGTCATAATCCAATGGGTAATTTCTGATGTCAACAAGTATGCGACTGAAAATACTTCCAAATATACATTTTATGCCTAGTTTATTAAGTTTGCCTGTTTTATATGAGAACATTTCCAAGGAGAGGTCACGATTGGTATCAAAGAAATATGCACAATTATAATTTTGTATGTCCATGTAAAGTAAATTATTGAACAATTCTACTCGGTAATTATCAATAAGGGCTCCCCTTACGTATGCCGGAGAGCATACTATCACATTTGTATGAGTTGTATGTTCCAAGGATTCTCTAATTAGTCTAATAAGTTCGATGGAGTCTTCATTATCTTTAAAGTCCTTTTCGCCAATCATTACTATACAATAGTCGTCCATGTTAAAGTCTTGAACCTTGTTTGTAATATTCGTGAGTATATCTTTCATTCTACTATTAGGTGACACATATTGGCAATACTCAAACTGTTCGCAGAAAGTATCTTCTATAATTTCCAACGGCCGATAGTGGTTGCAATTACTTAGGACACATAATTTTCGTTTTCTTTGTTTTTCTTTTATTTTGTAATTTCCTCGCTGGTTCTCCCTTTGTATGATTTCTGCTTCATTTGTAATTGAAGTAGGTCCCTTAGATAATTTATCATTTTTAGTAACACCTACAGCGCCATCTGTTGTGCATAGAACGTACTGCTGCAAGTTGCAGTTGAGATCCAGAGGTGAACTATTCTCGCTCGTACTGCGTGCAGCGCCATCTGTTACGATTTCCTTACACTTTTTTGTTTCTAGATCTATGAGACTCATATCAAGGTTCTTTTTGGTAATATTTAAATTTTGCGTCACACATTTATTTTTCTTTGTAGTTGAGTGTTTTTTTGCACTACTAGGTTGGCCGCTACATAAGCTTTTTAATTTAGTTATGACCTTTTGTTGATCAGTTGTTTGTTTCTGCAAAGTGGCGTTTTCCATAACTAGTTTGTCAATTTCATTATGAGCAGTATTTAATTGCATTCTCAACTGTTCAATATCTCCATTTAGTCTTTCACACTCTTCGCAACTCTAGCTGGCAGTTTGTGGTAAACTTTTTGAGAAATATTCAGAATTAGCGGAGTCAAGAGAGGAAGTCGGGGAGTTGATCACTGTTTTATTTCTTCGCATAGTTATATTTTGAAATTCCATCTTTGTTTATATCTTTATTTTTTTGAGATTCCTGCCAGTTACTATTGTAATAATTTAATTTACCTTTATGTGATTAACAAAAATACAAAAAGTCAGAATGAGCGTCGTGGGATTCGAACTCGAGATCATCCGTGTCAACGCTACTGGCCAATACTGCTCACCACTGCGCTAAGCGTGCTTTGTAAATGTAGTTGAAATTAGGTGACTGGTTAACTCTTGATCTTAATAGCTGATATGTCGTTGTTCAAGTCAAGTCGACCAATTCCAAAGTCCGATTCTTTGTTTGAGGAACGTTCGTTAGTAACTGTTACAATTTAAATTATTGATTTGTTTTACTTCACTGTTTTTGCTCGAGTTCAGTCAAAAATCACACAATATAGTACTTTGTAGTTCATATTTACACGTCATGCACAGTTTATGTCAATAATAGTCTATTGTTTTTTGAAAGTTATAAGATTTTTCGCCATTTTTATATGGTTGATAACTTCACTATTTTCGAATGTTTTTTCTTAATAACACTGTCACATTGGAATTATCGTGTCCTTTCACTATTTAACTTATTTTCATCACAATATTACTGTTTGTTTATTTAATAAAGATTTTAAATTACGGAGCTGAGGTTTACGTGTCGCATGTGCGAGCGCAACGCCAAAAGTCAATTGACATACTGATGAAAATATATGACCAATTGACATACTGTAGAGGGCAAATCTTATCTCTGTGATGTCCTTGTAATCATAAAATAATTTAATTTGATTAGAATTGATATTTTGTTGTTTAAATAATCATCCAAACAGAAGTAAGTCGAAAAAAATACTTTTTTCTATACTAATATTATAAAGAGGAAAACTTTGTTTGTTTGTTTGGTTGTAATGAATAGGCTCAAAAACTACTGGACCAATTTTAAAATTCTTTCACCGTTGGAAAGCTTAGTTTTCTAGGAGTAACATAGGCTACTTTTTATCCCGGTAAAAATAACGGGTCCCACGGGAAAGACCACGGGAGCGAAGCCGCGGGCAAAGTGCTAGTAAAACATAAAACGAAATATAAAAGTTAAAATACAAAAGATAGGAATATGGTGTCGCGGACTTTTTTGTAGAAATAATTAAGGCGAACCGGGTTGCCATATATTGCTTTCAATTTTAAACAACTGTTTAGGCAGCGCATACAAATAATTCTGTTTTCGGAGGTATTTCTTTCCGACTTGCTAGATGAAAATTGCGATAGCCCGGCTAATATGTATGATATAAATATAATTGATAGCCTATAGCACACAGGAATAATGTAGCTTTCTATCAGTGAAATTTTTTTTGAATTAGTTCATTAGTTCCGGAGATTACCCCCTACATGCAAACTTACAAATTTTACCTCTTTATAATATTAGTATAGATATATGGTTTTTGGGTAATTAAATGTCGATTTAATTTCCAATCACTCTGTAAGAACTTACCTGTCTTTTTGACATACGAACAGATTGAAACTATTCTCAGCGCCCAGGAATGTGTCGTCATCTAATATCTCGACAGCTGTCATCCAATTAGGGCTGTAGTCGCGCGCTATCTCTTCGAAACTACCCTCCATCTACAATATTAAAAATAAATGTTAATATTTTGGTATGTTCTATGAACAATAACAAAATGACTATGTATTATGTTCGATAGAAAATTGCAACAAGCAGTGTTGCCAATGCTGCTTCTGCAACTTTTGTTAACCGATTGACCACTTGGTTTTATTTCAATTGCCGTGGCCCCAGCGCCCGACTCATAAAAAAAAAAACTTTATTTCACTAATAGGGTCTTGTAATTAGGTACATAAAAAACGAAAACCGAACATAGATTCTCAGTCGTATAAACACGACTCAGGCGGTACAGGCACGAAAACAGTTGTCGTATTAAACCGACTGGGGCGGTTAAAAGATTAATATATTAATCCTTGTAAGGCACCTGTCCCACCGCCGACGAGTATCGACTAACTATCGATTATTTTCTCGCTCAAGAAACGTACAGTCTCCAGCACATCAAGTTATCAAAATTGTCAGTGTTCTTATGCGATTTTGAACTTAAAATTCTATATTTTAAGGTTTAAGCATGAATTGCTTGAGAAGGGTCAAATTTATAGTAAACAGTCATGCGTGTTTTTTTTTTTTAATAGTGATTGGTCAATGAAACTCTTTCATGTTACTTACTATCGGGCGGCACAGCTGTACCCACCTGTTTGTATTGCAGAAGAGACAGCGACCGCATGAGATCGCCTACTAATATAAAGTCGCCCTTCACTTTAAGGTATAACGCTACAATGTTGTTGAAGTGACTGCACTCGAGCCGCAACTCCTTCTCCGATGTCCACTCGAAGAGACGTACCTGGAGAGTTAAATATAATAATTTTACCTTAGCATAAACGCACGCGCGTGCCCTCCACGCCAAGCTACAAATTTATTTCTTCTTTTTATCATGAATTTCCCAATATCCATGTGTCTTTTAATTTGTTTCATGTCATTAAAATGTACGAGAGCTTAAATTTTTAAGATATCTATATAAACACTCACAAAAGTAATGATTTCATTGTTTATTTCGTGTTATAGTGTTGTTGCCATTGTTACGTATTTGTGTCGTTGGCGTAAGGAGCATGTGCTTGCTTGTCACGTTTAAGTGACAGTGGCGTTTCAACTTTGGGAGATATCGAAGTTTTTTTAAGTGGTCCGTTATTTCTGCGATCGAGTGCGAAAAATGTTATAAATGCGAAAGTAATTGTGCCTAATTAACTTTTCACACCATAAGGCTAAACGGATTTTGATTCAATTTAACAAACAGGTAGACCATGACACAGAACCATTTTTATCGCGGCAGTACGTTCTCGTGAGGTAACTTCCGAATTACTTCGAGGGCAGTAGTTCATTCTTTTACTATGATTGATTGTAACAATATTGACATCTACGTCAAATGAAAGATTCCAACATTATAACGTTAATTTTTGTATCAGTTTCCAAAGCTTCAAACAAAATCATAGATTGTATTCGGGTAGACTTACAGTGCTGTTGATCGTAGCGAGGAGTTTCCCATTGAACTCGACTAGTGTGTAACATCCTCCTTTGATTTCCTTCTCTGCTATTTGAACTAGCTTGCTTTCTGACCAGTGGAACAGTAGGATCCTTCCCTGTAATTAGGATACAATAAAACATATTAATTAAAATATCATATTTATAAGTGTAAGGATAAAAGTACAGAAACCAGCACATCAAGTTACCCCAATCTGTCCAATTTCTTCGATAGTATTTCAACTCTATTATAGAAGCATACGGTTCATTTTAAATTGGGAAAATTTGACAGTTTGGTATAGCTTGCTGTGCGTCAGTACCACCACATGGCCATACATTTCATCAGGTATTTTCGGACAAGCCGCAAATGAAATGTGACTGATCCAATAAGAGTTATAAATAGCTTGTTTTCAGAAATTTTTATTTTACTATTCACATATTTTTTCGTATCCTTCTCATCAAACCCTTACTTTTGATAGCCAATTTGGTATCATGGAAGTCCATAAAAATAACTAGTACACCATCTGGGGCGGTTCGCCATATTGGATTTAAAATTACGTCATTTATCTAACTATGCATTGTCATCTAAACCAAACCTTTACGCAAAATTTCTGCGCTATCGGTAGAGGATACCTGCTTTAAAATTCAGTTGCAAGATTTGACCCGAACACACTGATACATTGCAAATTAAATAAAACTTGCAACAAATCCATACCTGTTTAGGTTCCGACTCTTCCGGGTTAAGTATGGCGGTGCCGACGGCGTAGTAGTAATTCGGGTCATCGCCCAGCTTGCAGGATACGAGAGACATCGCGTACTCGTTGGTCATCAGCTGGTGCGCGTGTAGCACTGTGGAATGAGAACTGTCCAGTTACCAATTACTAATTAAACTATTCCCTACATATAATGGCCAACATGGACATTTGAAGTTGACCAGTTTTCACCCTTAAGTCCTCAGTTATAAGGTTCATAAGTGCTGCCAGTGTCCACGATGTACATATTGGTATTGCTATAGTCACATCAAAAATATACGTACCTTCGAAGGTGTGGTTGTCGAGCACGAGCAGGTTGTGCACCTCCAGGTCCAGCGCGTCGGGCGCGTGCTTGGGCTGCGCCAGCGGCGCGCCCGAGGTGGCGGCCGCTAGTAGTACGTACCTTCGAAGGTGTGGTTGTCGAGCACGAGCAGGTTGTGCACCTCCAGGTCCAGCGCGTCGGGCGCGTGCTTGGGCTGCGCCAGCGGCGCGCCCGAGGTGGCGGCCGCTAGTAGTACGTACCTTCGAAGGTGTGGTTGTCGAGCACGAGCAGGTTGTGCACCTCCAGGTCCAGCGCGTCGGGCGCGTGCTTGGGCTGCGCCAGCGGCGCGCCCGAGGTGGCGGCCGCTAGTAGTACGTACCTTCGAAGGTGTGGTTGTCGAGCACGAGCAGGTTGTGCACCTCCAGGTCCAGCGCGTCGGGCGCGTGCTTGGGCTGCGCCAGCGGCGCGCCCGAGGTGGCGGCCGCTAGTAGTACGTACCTTCGAAGGTGTGGTTGTCGAGCACGAGCAGGTTGTGCACCTCCAGGTCCAGCGCGTCGGGCGCGTGCTTGGGCTGCGCCAGCGGCGCGCCCGAGGTGGCGGCCGCTAGTAGTACGTACCTTCGAAGGTGTGGTTGTCGAGCACGAGCAGGTTGTGCACCTCCAGGTCCAGCGCGTCGGGCGCGTGCTTGGGCTGCGCCAGCGGCGCGCCCGAGGTGGCGGCGGCGGCGGTGGAGGCGCAGGCGCGCACGGCCACGGCCGCGCTGCCGCCGCCCGCCGACCACTCCAGCTTGTCCACGCGCATCGTGATCACGCCGAACGTCTGCGGGCAACTTCCAATATAGGCACCGCGCCGGAACAGGGACCGATCGGATGCACAACGTCTTAACGAGAGAGTCAGTGCGAACACCCCCTCGTTTGACCCTAGCGTTAAATACGAATGCCCGCTGCCCAGTGCCCACTGCCATCCAGTCTAACGGCAAGATTCACAGGTGTCACTTTCGACCATGTTCAGTAAGAAAATTTTGCCCTTTAGACGAATATCAATCTTATTCTCAATCGAAACAGACTACAAATAAACAGACTAAAATCTTTGTTTACTCCGTCAGCTAGATTATTAAAAAATATTGGACGTGTTTTTAACTTTTCACGCTGTCAAAAGATTACGTCTTTACTTTGTGTTAAATGTGGCATAACGTCACTCCTCAGTAGATTTTAATACTGAGTTCTGACGTAGCGCACCCCACTACTCCCCAACTTTAATGCGTTTTATCAAATTATTTTTGACCAGCTGTGCCCGCGACGTTGTTCGCGTGGATGTCGGAACTTAACCATGTATTTTTTAGTGCGAAGCGCTGTTGGAGGATACCAATACAAATCATTTTTTATTTATTTATGCTAGTGCTTCTTTATAAACAACATTAACTGTGGAACCATCTGGAGCGTACACAAAAAGGTTATTGGGGTTGTTTACGCGTGAAAGAGCTATACATGTATAGTTGACCATGGGAAAAGCATTAAATACTTTGGTCCACCCTGCAACGGATAATGTCTGGCCCTGAGCTTAATTAATCGTCATGGCATAACAGAGACTGAGTAGGAATTGCACTCGTTTGAAAGAGAAAGGAAAGTTGTTAGGTATTCTTGGAATATAAACAATATCACCGTCGCGACGCAACCGGTTAATATTTCAGCATCGATTGTTTTGCTGCAGATTTGTGACTTTGAGCCGAGTGCCGTTACCAAGTTTGGGAGGACATAAATTTCTGAGGAAAATTATTGGTACACTGTTTGTGGGCGGGAAGTCCGAGTGTGTTGAGGGAATCCAAAAATTCTACCGGGTAGTGCGTAGCGTCATCTTCTTCCATATATTCTCAAAGTGGGCAGTGGACAAAATAAGTTTGGGAACCCCTTGTAGTGTATAAGCTGTATTCTAATGTATACCTATACCTATGTATGTTACACGTGTACTTAAATATCAATAATTACTAATAAACGAGGCAGTTGTCAACCAGCAGTCAGAGCAATTACTTCTCCTCTATACCCAACCTTTACATGGCGACCCTGCCATGTTTGGTCATGGGGTGTCGGGTCGCGAGGCAGCCGCACTTCGTGGGTGGTACAGACTCTCGTTCTAAGTGTACGTTGCGTTATTGAATTTTGTTCGAGAACCTTCATAAAAAAAGTTTTACAATGTGCAATTCTAATACTCCAAAACGAGAAGAAGTTATAATAAACCAGAATGGCATTGGATCGTCTAATGTGGCTACTGCCGACCAGCTACAATTTCATCTTTCTGCAATAAGCATCGTTATGATGATAATTCTGGGTTTGTTGTTGATATTGGCAGCCTATTTCCTGTACAAGTGCTACAAGAACTGCCATCATACGTAGATTAATGACCAGATACTTCGTCAAACTTTGAGAAATTCCTTTTCTCGTCGTGGTCGTCGAGGAACTGCAGAAGGAAATAGATTTTCGGCGTTCAATACCAGGTGTACGTCGTGTTCAAACAGTTCCGGGCCATCACTTCCTAAAGAAGAGTTCGTGCTTAAACCGAATGTGTGATATCGTAAGAATAACGTAAAAGTGAAGTGATAAAAGTGCGTTCCGTGCGTGAAAGTGAATGGAAACCGGCGAAAATGCGTTGAACTATGGTAACCCGATGTATGTAACCTTTTATTAGTTATTAAGTATGCTAGTTATTTCATTTTAATATGACAAATTATGGCTCATGAGCTCAGCTCAGCTTATGAAAAATTGAAAAAAATTAAAGAAAATTTATATAAACTAAGTTTAGAAAGGAGGACGCCAGAGCGTTTGCAAGAAAAGCTGACTGAAGCAACTATTGTGTTTAGAAGTTACTCTGTTTTACTTCCAAGCATTACGAGACAAATAGATGATAAGAAATTTAGTGGTGAAAATTTGTCATTGATTAAATCGCATTGTGATAAAATAGCAGAGTTGTATTCTCAAATACAAGAGTTTTGTAATAAGTTACATATACGTGAAACTGTTAAGGGTAGTTGTGAACAATTTGGCTTAACATCAAATCTCGAATCCAAAATGGAGTTTAATTTAAAAGTAGCCCTGAGTTTGTTACCAGTTTTGAACAATGAGGAATCGACGACTCGTCAATTAATTGATGGTATAGATTACTATAGCTCTACCTTAGAAACCGAACAGTGTAAATTAAGTTTAGTAAACTTTGTCTTAAAAAGTCGTCTCTCGCAACAAGCGAAATTAAGACTTAAGTCCGATTATCCATCTATTGAAGCATTACTAACTGATATGCGTATGATTCTTCTGCCTAAGAAGAGTTCCGTCGCCTTGCAAAGTAAACTTCAAACTTTGCGACAAGATCAAAAGTCGATTAATGATTACGGTAAGGAGTTGACTGAGCTATTTATGGATTTATCTATAGCGCAAGTTTATATCAATAATATATTTACCTGTGAAGCCTCCTGGTAGGCAATCCGCCTGGGCGTCTCTCCTAGAGGCACGGTGCGGATGTGCAGCTTCTGTATCTCGTCGATAGTGCCTATTGTGACCGTACTGTCTGTTGCTAACGCCAAACTAAACAAGGTAAATTAATATTGATATAATCACCACTGTTAGTACACTAATAATAGTTATATTTTGAATAAATATTATAATTTATTTATTTATACCCAGGTTTAATTTGAATTCTAAACATTTTTATTGTGATACTGCATATTCGTGGTAAACAAGGCTTACTTTAGAGATCGAAAAAGGAAACAAGATAAATAAAACAGCAATTAACAGGTGAAAAAAAAAAAACATTAAAAGACAACAAAACTGCACTATTACTTTTTTAATAGCCCATAGTTCAAAAAACCTTGTTATAAATTTGAAATCTTTAGAAGGAGACAGAAAGAAAAATAATGTGTTGTTTAGAAGGAGAAAGAAAGAAAAAAAATGTGTTGTTTAGAAGGAGAAAGAAAGAGAAACCAATGTGTTGTTTAGAAGGAGAAAGCAACAAAAAATAATGTGTTGTTTAGAAGGAGAAAGAAACAAAAAATAATGTGTTGTTTAGAAGGAGAAAGAAAGAGAAACTAATGTGTTGTTTAGAAGGAGAAAGAAAGAGAAACTAATGTGTTGTTTAGAAGGAGAAAGAAAGAAAAAATAATGTGTTGTGTCGAAGGAGAAAGAAACAAAAAATAATGTGTTGTTAAGAAGGAGAAAGAAACAAAAAATAATGTGTTGTTTAGAAGGAGAAAGAAAGAGAAACTAATGTGTTGTTTAGAAGGAGAAAGAAAGAGAAACTAATGTGTTGTTTAGAAGGAGAAAGAAAGAAAAAATAATGTGTTGTGTCGAAGGAGAAAGAAACAAAAAATAATGTGTTGTTAAGAAGGAGAAAGAAACAAAAAATAATGTGTTGTTTAGAAGGAGAAAGAAAGAGAAACTAATGTGTTGTTTAGAAGGAGAAAGAAAGAGAAACTAATGTGTTGTTTAGAAGGAGAAAGAAAGAAAAAATAATGTGTTGTGTCGAAGGAGAAAGAAACAAAAAATAATGTGTTGTTAAGAAGGAGAAAGAAACAAAAAATAATGTGTTGTTTAGAAGGAGAAAGAAAGAGAAACTAATGTGTTGTTTAGAAGGAGAAAGAAAGAAAAAATAACGTGTTGTTTAGACCCACCTGTCAGGGTAGGCTTGTGCGTTGAGCGAGCACATATGCGTCACCTCCTTGAGGTTGACATTAGAGAATACTAGTTTATGGTTTGACGAGAAGATCACTGTGGGCCGGTCCGAGCACGCGAATATGTTTGTTGTGGAGAGCGACCTGCGGAAGAAAATGTTCACTGGAACCTGTGCCATGGTCTTTAACCTTTGAACGCCAGAGCATAAACGCTCGCGCGTGCCCTCCACGCCAAGCTACAAATGTATTTCTTCTTGTTATCATGAATTTCCTTATATCCATGGTTTTTTGATTTCATGTCATTAAATACGTACGAGAGCTTCAATTTTTAAGATATCTATATAAACACATACAAAACTAATGATTTGTTTATTTCGTGTTATAGTGTACATTCCATTGTCAAATATTTGTGTCGTTGGTGTATAGGGCATGCGCTTGCTTGTCACGTATATGTGACAATGGCGCTCAAAAGGTTAAGAATGACGTCACTGCAACGTTATTTATGAAAGTAGGTTGGTGTGTTGTTCTAGAGAGCCTTCTTGACACCGTAAAGCCTCAACTTCAACCCTGCGCCTAAAGATTTAAAACACTAGATTTGCCCTCACTGTACTACGGCCCAGAAAAAGGGTCCATACAGAAGACTGTTATATCCGTTCAGTGGATTGAGCTGTGATCATGGTTAAGTCACGGTTTCCTTTTACATAGACAGTTATAATGTCTATTTATTTTCACAAACATACCTGAAACTCCTAAGCACAGTGGGTTGTGTGCCTAGCGTGACTTTCTTCTTGTTGGTGAGCACGCCAGTCTGCTGGTCCACTGTGAAGTAGAACATGGAGCCGTCTCCGAGAGCGCATAGCAGGTAGCACACACCCTCTAACACGCAGATTAACAGCGAACGGGGAATTATTTCTGGAACAAAGACAAACAAAAATAAATAAACACTTATTCAATTCTTCTTTTTTGTTGCTGATACATTTGATTTCTGAACTTGTTGGCCCTTTTAGTTTGCCAGTTTTTGGACTTGTTGACTTCCACAGCATCGTAGCAAAGAGATCAAATTGGGACACAGTGGTCAGAGGGTAGGATAGTAATCCTTGGGTTCATGTATGGGGAGTGCCACCCCTTATTATTTTTTTCGTGAATTCACAACACAATTTTAATCTTTATAGCAGGAATAGTCTCCCAGTATAGTGGCTGTTTGACTTCCGGACAAATTCAAGTTCAATTCAATTCGAAAATTGGGAAAAATTCAAGGAACTATATCCTTTAACAAAAACTTAAAATGTATCTTTCATCATAACACCATCACTCAATTGTGGACATTCATAAGAACAGTACGCGTCGCGTTTAATAGTAGATCGTCAACCTTTTTTTAACTTTTACACCAAGTTACAAGTTACATAATTTTAATTATCTTGAGTTTCAATAATGAAAACGTGCGCAGCCTGCAACGTGCAGTTCAATGACGGAGTCCAATGTGGGAGCTGCAAGAAATATCTGGATTTTGGATGTGCTAATATATCCGAAGCCGGATGGAGAAAGCTCGGCGCCAGCAGAATGGCGCAATGGAAGTGCCCCACATGTCGAACATCATCACCGGCTCTGGTTGCTCCTGAACCAGCCTCACTCGAAACTATATTGAGTGAAATTCGTGACATGACGTCAATTGCTTAATCTGCCGACCTTGGTTGATGACATTCGAGTAATCAAGGACGAGTTAGCTGAGCTAAAAATCACTTGTGAAGGCACTAGCAGTAGACTCGATGTTTTTGACTAGACTAGCGGAGGTTGAAGCAAAAGCATCGGAACAAGTTCCGATGCTTTTGCTTCATGAAACTGTAAGTTGTTTGCAGACTGATTTAGAGAGATCCAAATTCGAACTCGCAAAATACGAACAGCGATCCCGACTAAACAACGTTGAAATCAAAGGAGTCCCTATAAGAAAAGATGAAAATCTTTTTACGATTATCGAAGCGATTGGCCGGAAAGTCAATTATAGCTGCCCTAAATCACAGGTGAATTATATCTCTAGGGTGCCTATCTTCAATTCCAGCGAAAAACTAATCATTGTGAGTTTTTTGAACCGGTACGTCAAATAATAATAATAATAATAATAATTTATTTATTTGCTTAAACACATGTGTACATACAATAAACAATCGCATGCAAATATAATTCTGATTAATTAATATGGATTACAGTTCACATTATATGAATTTATATATTAATGAGTAATAATATTCAGTCTCTAAATTAATGTATATAATGTCAAGGTATATTTATAATTATAATAATATTAAATCTTATTATTTTTGTCTAATTGGGTATTAAATTATATCGAACCAAATTTATCATTTAAAAAGTCACTTACACTATAATAGGCTTTTTCAACAAGAAATAATTTTACTTTTTGCTTAAATTGGTCGCTACTTAGATCTTTCCAACTTTTGGGAAATTTATTATAAACAATTGGAGCCATGCAAATAACACTTTTGCGCATAAGTGCAGTCCTAGACGCATGCAAACAAAGTTTAGTTTTATCGCGTCGATTTCGGGGAAAACTTTCTGCCATACGCGGAAATAGATTTGGATTCCGTTTTACAAATAAAGCTGTTTCTAATATGTAAAGGGACGGTAGTGTCAGAATCTTGTAGCGAATGAAATACGGCTTACAAGAATCTGTAATGTCCAATCTAAACATTGACCTAATACATCGCTTTTGGGCTTTAAAAGCAATTTCCTTGTCGGTTGAATTGCCCCAAAAGATCACACCGTATCTTAAAATTGATTCGGTTAGCCCATAGTACGCTGTTAGCAAAGCATCTATATTAAGTGTCCATGATAGCTTGTACAGTGCAAATGCACTGCTACTAATCTTTTTACAAACAGTCTCAATATGATTTTATCGCAGCTGCACGTGCCGTTAAGGACCTATCCACATCACACATCGGGTTTCAGAGCACAACTCAGCGTATATAATATGTCAATGATCACCTGAGCGTGGAGTATAAGAAACTACTAAGTAGGGTTAAGACCATGGCCAAGGAGAAATATTACGAGTTCGTCTGGATTAACACATCGCTTGTTCCATTGAACCCTAACAGTAACGACGAAGTTCTGCTTTGTGATGAATTATGCACTCTCGATCTTGGTCAGTATAACTCGGTAACTAATAGATATGGTAGAATCCTAGATTTAGTCCTTTCCAATGAAAAAGTCAGTGTGACCGAATGTTCCAACCCACTAGTGCCTATTGATGCCTATCACCCAGCGCTATTAATTGATTTGGACCTTTCAGTAACACCCTTGCTTGAGTGTGCGCCTCGTACTCAATTCTTGTACGATAAAGGTGACTATGATTCTATCAGCAGAGACATTAGTACTACTGACTGGGAAACTGAGTTCTCCGCGCGGTCAATGGATGATGCAGTCAACTTCTTTAATCAGTTTATTGCTGATCTACAAGTAAAATATATTCCACAAAAACTATTTCGGAATAAAAAGTATCCAACATGGTATAGTCCGGCACTTATTAAAACAATTAAAGAAAAATATAAATACTTAAAAAGATTTAAAACCTATGGTAACTTATCTGATGAATCAACATTCAAGCTTCTGCGTGAAAGGGTGAAAACTATGGAATCTCAATGCTACCGAAACTATTTGGATCTTACAGAAAGTTCAATTAAAAACAACCCAAAACACTTTTGGACTTTTGTAAAAAAACGACATAATTCTAACGCAGTCCCAAGCACCCTGAACTATAACAGCGATACCTTGCGGACGGGGGAATCTATTTGTCAGGCTTTTTCGGAATACTTCCTTTCTACTTTCCTCAATCCCAGTGTCAGTCATCCAGTCTCTTCTCCTTCTCTTTTTAACGATCCGTCGAACCTAACTTCTGATATTTGCAGTATCATTATTGAAACTGACGAAATTACTAACTTGCTTCGTAAATTGGACACATGCAAATCGGCAGGTCCCGATAACATCCCATCCAAACTTCTTGTACGGTGTGCACCTTCGATAGCGCAACCTATTTCAATTTTATTTAAAAAATCTTTGAATACCTGTGTTGTACCGCAAATATGGAAATCTGCGTTTATAACGCCTATCCATAAAAAAGGTGTCAAAACAGACATAGAAAATTACAGGCCGATATCTAAATTATGTATCATAGCAAAAGTGTTTGAGAGGATAATATACAATCAGGTTTCAATTTAGCTCGTTCCAACACGGTTTCCTAAAAGGGAGGTCTACTACCACGAACCTGATTCTCCTTAACGAATTTATAACCGATGCCATGTGTAATGGCAAGCAGATTGACGTCGTTTATACGGACTATAGCAAAGCCTTTGATCGAATCGATCATAGCATTCTGATATCCAAGTTAAATAGCATGGGAATTCGTGGCGACCTACTCAGATGGTTTTCTTCCTACCTTGTCAATAGGTCCCAAGCAGTAGTACTTAATAATTATATATCTAGCTGGGTCCCTGTTCCTAGTGGAGTCCCGCAGGGTTCATTACTCGGTCCTTTGCTTTTTATTATCTACATTAACGACATCGACTCCTGCTTGACTTCATCCAAACTATTGTGTTTTGCGGACGACATGAAGATTTATGCCTCAATATCATCCCAGACGGACGTGTCGGCACTCCAGAATGACCTACGTCGCCTGGAGGACTATTGCCAAAGAAGTAAGCTGGATCTGAATCTCGCTAAATGCTCGGTTATTACGTATTCTCGGAAGCGCTCAATTATCGCTACATCGTATACCTTAGGTGGTCAAATTCTACCTAGATCAAACTCCATTCGGGATCTGGGGGTTCATCATGATTCCAAGCTTAGTTTTGAAATTCACGTTGATGCAATAGTCGCTAAAGCTTCCAAATCACTGGGTTTCATAATGCGGTTATCCAAGTGCTTCACTCAAGCCAAAACTTTAAAAATACTATACTGTACTTTTGTTAGAAGCCACTTGGAATATGCATCGGAAATATGGAACTCAACATGAGTTGTTACCATAAATACATAGACCGCATTGAGAGTATCCAAAGAAGGTTCATAAGGTATCTATGTTACCATCAAAAAGTACCATATCATTCGGAAAACTACTATAACCTATGTAAACAATATCATTTACTACCTTTACTCAACCGCCGCGAGATCTCTGACTGTGTGTGTCTGTTGAAAATTTTTAACAACACCATAAACTGTAGCGATATTTTGTCAAAATTTTATTTCAACTTTCCTATTAAGTCTAAACGTTATAATCCACCTTTGTGTGTGCCATTTGCTTCAACTAATTATAGGCAGAATTCATACATTGTGCGTGCAAGCAGAAACTTAAATAAGCTTTGTAAACAGTATGATATAGATCCATTCCAAACTAGTGTGTCGTCAGTCAGGAAGTGCTTAAGTCGAAGCTTTTTCTTGTAGTTCTTTTTGTTATATGTTGGCTGTTATGCAGTGTGAGCAACATAGTAATTATGCTGTAGTATATAGTAACTTGGTGTGAATGTCCGTTGAATTTACTTTTTTTCTGTATTCTATAAGTGGAGACCTGTAATTGGCTTTCTCACTATTATACTGTCCTTGATCTGTTTGTTTTAGCTGTAAGTCTCCCATGTTACTTAAATAAATAAATAAATAACTTACCTCCAGAAAGTTTTTCAGTGTGCAGTGGTCTCAGATCAGGTAACTTCAGCACCCTCACAGAGATATCAGTCCACAGTCCCACACCTAGAAGCGCGTCCTCCTCTCCAGGACCCAGGTCTAAGCAGGCTACTTCTTCATCCATGCAAACCTCGCTGAGAGTAATACGGTTCCGTGATCATTCATTTACATTTTTAGTATAGGTAATGAGTAGTCAGATACAAAAGTCGACTCAATCTAGCGATTTTTTTAACATGACGTGTAAAAGTGATTTCTTTAACTTATGTAAAGAATAAACAATTTCATTTCACTTCATTTATTTAATTTAATTTCAGTATATAATAAACTAGCACTTTGCCCGCGGCTTCGTTCCCGTGGTCTTTCCCGTGGGACCCGTTATTTTTCCCGGGATAAAAAGTAGCCTATGTTACTCCTAGAAAACTAAGCTTTCCAACGGTGAAAGAATTTTTAAAATCGGTCCAGTAGTTTTTGAGTCTATTCATTACAACCAAACAAACAAACAAAGTTTTCCTATTTATAATATTAGTATAGATAAGTGACTAAAAAGGAAGCAGATATAGTACTCATGAAAATAACATTTCAGATGTTATATACAAACATTTTAATAGTGCTAGTATTGCATTAGTATTTAGAGCTGATTCCATAGTAAAAGTTTGTTAATTTTTAATCTTTTAACCACTCCAGTCGGATTAATACAACAAATTTATTTTTGAATTTAACTAAGAAAACAAATGTTTCGTGCCCGTGGCGCCTGAGTTCATACAACTGAAAATCTATGTTCAGTTTTCGTTTTTTTATGAAATTGCAAGACCAAATTCGTCTGAAATGAAGTTTTTTTTTTATGTGTTGAGCGCTGGGTGCACGTCAATTGATATTAAACCAAGCAGTCAATAGGTTAATTACACTATACTCTTTAAAGTATGTTCGTTCTTAACCCTGCACTGCACATCGTGAGGAAACCAGCATGCCTTAGAGATATTTCTCAACAGCATGTGAAGCTAAGTCAGGGACTCATGAGCAGCAGAAAAACTGGCACCAGGTTGGTCACTATCCACACGAAAAGAAGAGAAGACCTAGCACTTTGTACACTTACGCCTTCAGTTCCAGCCTGCCGTCATAGATGGCCACCAGGAACAGCCTCGGGCCGGCCGCCACCACCACCTGCGTGCCGCCGCACGCCACCACGGACACGCCGCGCGCGCCCGACACCTTCCACTCGGCGGCCAGCGTCCAGCCCGTGGGGCTGCGGGCTATGAGCCGGATGCCTTCGTCTGTCACCTACGGATGGATATATTTATTTATATCCCACCAACACTACCATTACAGATCTGCGATCCAATGCGACAGCGTGGCCTTACATGATAATTCCTTAATCTAAATACTTCCTATAAAAATCTTAATTTACATGCATCCCATCATCATCATTCTCCTGCCCTTATCCCAATTTATTTGGGGTCGGCGCAACATGTCTTCTTTTTCCATACTTCTCATAAATATAAAATCCTTCATAAATCCTATAAACACCTATAAAATATATGCGATGATGATACATAGTGTGCCTCAGCCAAGAATAAGCCCACGGAAAGAGTGTAGATTTACAGAAAAAAAGGATAAAAATAATAATTGTAATGTTATTTTGTCAAATCTTTTGGTCACAGATAAAGCAGTTCATCATCATCATTCTCCTGCCCTTAAAAGTCAAAGTCAAATCATTTATTTCAAATAGGCACAAGTAAGGCACTTTTGAACGTCAAAATGAACAAGAAATAGAATTGATTCTAGTCGCCCCTTCCAAAAGGTAGTTTCGTGTGGAGAAGAATGGGCAAGAAACTCCACCGTTACTCTTTTCAAATGTTTTACAATGTTTTGTACCAATACCAATACCAATCAATCTTATACCAATTTATTTGGGGTCGGCGCGACATTCGTTTTTTTCTTCCATACTTCTCTATTAGTCGTCATCTCGGTAGTCACTCCCTTTCTAGCCATATCATCTTTCACACAATCCATCCATCGTTTCTTTGGTCTTCCTCTAGTTGTATAATCGGAATGTTTTGATGAATGTAATCCACATTCATCAAAACTTTCCTGACAACATTTTCCTCATTCCTCCGCATAACATGCCCATACCTTGACAACCGATTTCCACACAACTTTTCAGCCACCGGTATCACTTTCAGACTTCCTCTTATACATACACTCATTTCTTATTTTATCTATTTATAGAAAAAGCAGTTCACCTTCAAGCAATTTTTGTTCGACTAGAATTACAAAATCAGTGATTCTAGCCGTTAGAAATAACATAATTGAATAGGTAACCTTTTAAAAATACAAACAATAAAAAAATCTTTTCATAATATTATATAATAACTTTAGATGATAACTCACTTGAACAAGCTGACTATAGCAGACATTTCCCGTGAAGAATGTCTGTCGGTCTGCAAAGAAGCCTTTGATTTCTGTCTCCTCAACTTCCTCGCCACTTAGCGTTAATACCCTGTGCACAAAATTTACAGTTGTTCACTACATGGAACTGGAATAGGTCATTTCAATTGCAGGCGCAGTCAGAGAACGTCTCCGAAAGACTACATGAGACTCAGTAGAAGAGAGTCTCCTTCTTAGTTGTATCAAAGATTCCAAATTATGAGTTTTGACCAGACTTCAGCAAAATCAAAAATCAAAATGAAAAGTCATTTATTCAAACTAGGCTGAAAATCAGCACTTTTTGAAGGTCAAAGTTACATAAGACAGTCCCCCAAAAACGCCCACCCTTCACCACTTCCTAGTGCAGCCATGTCGACAGCGTTACCACTGCCCTCACAAAGGTCTTTTATGAAGCAGGTGTTGCGCAAAGAACATGATAAGAGGTGACGTATAGTTTGAGGTTTAGCTCCACTATCAAATTGTGGTTCATTGGAGTACCACTACTAAGTTGTGCCTGAAGGGCCCCGTCTGGCTTCGTACTAGGTTAACATTCACTGCCCTACTCCCACGTTTGGCCATAAATATGGCTCTTAAGTGTTTTAGAAGAAGAGTAAGGAAGATTGTCCGAAAGGGTTACCGCTACCCCGGCACATAAAGGGCTAAGGAAGGAACATGGATGGGTTTTAGTCAGTAAGAGTTTGACACTCCCTTCCGCTCCACCCAGAGCGGGAGAAGTAATTAGATGATTTCCCACCCACAAAAAAAAAACAAAAAGTGTTTTAGAAGAAAAAGTTGGCAGAATGTCAACTCTCTCTCTCATACCTGTGTGACCATCTCTTTTTAAAGCTCGATATGTCCCATTTAACAATAAAGCCTACCTGGTTTGTCCCACAAAGGCAAGCACGAGTGTATCATGGTACGTCTGATGCTCTGCCAGGGTAAGCGCCCACATGCCCTTGATACCTGGCAGGTCTATAGAGGCCTGCTCTTGAATGCCGATGCCGTTGCGAATGATGCGTAAAGAACCCATCTTGAAGGCACCTGGGGGATGAAGCTAATTTGTAGCTGGGACTTCATGAAGACCATGGATAAGAGCACTAATATTGTCACTGGAAGTATATCTAATCTACTAATCAATCAGCCTAGCAAGGCGCTATAAGGCCATTTCTGGTTTGTTAGTGAACTTTACTGGATAAATTTAGAGTATGAAAATTCAAATAATGCTGAGAATCAGCACTTTTGAAAATGATAAAACATTGAGTTTTATCATTTTACACTATTTTTGCTGGAATAAATAAATCCACAGCAACACAAGTGTTTAAGATAGAATAACTTTAAATCATAAACCACTTAATACAAAAGACATTAAGTCACAATCTCGCTCATTTAACGAACACGAGCACATCTTAGCCGCGTTCAAGACCTGTAATGTAAGTGTTCCATAGAAAATAATGACACTGAAAGCTCATTAAAGAGGTTTATATGCTGACGGCGATCAGTTTCCTAGGTAAAATTGGCACTATATCATAAATCAGATTATAAGCCTTTGAATCTCTATTGTTTACAAGAATAAATAAAAAATATAAGTATTTTTTTTTATTTACGTTTTATAATTCAATTTTTAATTATGCCATACTTCTTTAGTCTATTATAACTTTTGTTTTCATTTTTTGCACATTTGTGGTCTCCATTTTGTATACTAGCTACTCCCGCGCGGTTGCACTCGCTGCTCGGCTCCTATTGGTCGCAGCGTGATGTTACATAGCCTATAGCCTTCCTCGATAAATGGACTATCCAACACAAAAATAATTTTGCAATTCGGAACAGTAGTTCCAGAGATTAGCGCGTTCAAACAAACAAACTCTTCAGCTTTATAATATTAGTATAGATTATAAACATACTTACCAGAGCACGTAATAAGCTGGTTCTGCCCCTGCCTCTCCAAGTCCACCACACACATGTCCACAATGGGCGCCAGGCTGGTGAAGCTCTCCATCGGCTGCACGTACTGACTGGCCTCATCTCTTGAGGACGACAGACGTACCAGGGCGGAGTCTCCCAGACGTGAGCCCACGAACACGACCCCATTGTCCAGGTATGTCATGCATTCTGGTATTGGTATGTCTCCTGCAAAGAAACAGCTTTTAGTTCGGATTGTCATCCTGTACAGTCAGGTGCTTTTAACCTGCTGATTTTTTTCAGTAAGCTCTGCACCTTGCCTACAAGGTATCCATATTGGCGGGATGGGAGAGGGAAAGGTCCTCCCATCCCTGCCGCCGCGAGAGACGCCCCGGGCGTCGAGAGCAGCGCGACGACTCCTGGCCACCTCCTACGCGGGCCTGCGGGCGGTGAGTAATGGGTAGCTCACCGTCCGATCAGGACCAGGCCCGTGCCGGGGGGCGCGTACGTGTTCCACGCGCGCCTTAAAGAGCTGTCAGCATGTGAAGGGGCCCGTTAGGGCCGAAGCCTGCCGGGTAAGCGGGCCGAAAGGGTTACCGCTACCCCGGAATATAAAGGGTTAAGGAAGAAGCGGATGGAGCGCAAGGAGTCATTTGATGATTAACCCTCAAAAAAAAATGTATCCATATTATCTGTACCCAGGTCTAATAAAACGCTAAGTAACATACCTAACAGTTCCACCTTGAGATCTTTAACGGCCTGTGTGCCGTCTATCTTGTCTTGCAGTTCCAGCAGTAACATAAACAATCGTCCAGCGATGTCTCCTAGAAGGTACCGTAGACCGCGCCCGTCTACGCGGCAATAACAGTTTATTGGCGTAAGCTGAAAGGTAGTTAAAAAGATTAGTGGAATTTAGACCTTTTATAAGTGAGATTAGGGTCCCAAGTAGCATGTTAAGCAAGAATCACAAAGAAATGCGAGTACTTATACAATTTTTATCGCGTAGTGTGATGGTACCTATGTCTGATAATAGATCTGGTTTGTCACTATGCCACTGAGACTGATTTAACCTTTTGAACGCCATTGTCACATATACGTGACAAGTAAGCGCATGCCCTGTACGCCAACGACACAAATATTTGACAATAGCCACAACATTATAACACGAAATAAACAATTAAATAATTACTTTTGTGAGTGTTTATATAAATATCTTAAAAATGTAAGCTCTCGTACGTATTAAAAGACACCATGAATATTGGGAAATTCATGATAACAAGAAAAAAATTTTTAGCTTGGCGTGGAGGGCACGCGCATGCGTTTATGCTCTGACGTTCAAAAGGTTAATATATGCCTATTTTCTCTGATACTTGGCTTCCATGAATACCTAAATAAAAGCGCGCTGTTGGATTTTCAACTTTCGAAGCTGAACTGAGGGTTGGAAATTCAACCACGCGCTTTTAATTTCTTTCCTTTTGCCTGCATTTAACAGTGTGGAAACAAATCAGTACATTTTTAAAAGTTATACTATGCCACTTGAGGAGTTTGTGAAAAATTACCTTGATCTGTGGTGGAGCCACTGCAACATAGCTCTGTCCATCATGATATACTATTGATTCTTGACCTATCACTATGGCGCCGCCTGCAAATATTTCGCTAATTTAAATTATAATATGATTTTTTAGGTGAGCGTATCGGGCCGCAGCGCATTGCATCGCATTTCAATGTGATCGATCGACTTCCGTTAAGAACAGTCGCGTCGCTCACGCTCTTGTGCTAGTTTGTGTTCGGGTATAGCGCTGACGCAGCAGCATACCGTTCGTTACCTCTAGCCGTGCGCGGTCGCCGCGATGACCCAGTTACCGAATGTATTGCACAATTATTTGTATAAACAAAGTGTTAAGGTGAAGTTATAATTCTAATAAACATGGCTTCGTCATCTTCAATTAAAATTAAAACTGAAACGGAACATCTGTTGTATAAATATTATACTGAAGAAAAGTTGGAACGCGAAAAGTTGCAAACTTTGGTAAATGACCTCAAAAGTCAATTAGAACAACTTCAGCACCAGCTTAAAAACATCCAGGAGCAAAAAGTTGCTGACCAAGACAAGAAAAATGTCACTACCGACGTACCAATCGAGTATGAGACAGACGAAGAGGAACTAGCAAAGGAAACAGAGTGGGTACGACAGAAGAGCAGAAAAAAAAGGAAATTGAACTCATCATCACTGTCCTCACCACCTCAACAAGGAGCCGATTCCAGCCAAAAACCCAAAGACAATGTTAAATCAAAGAAACAGCCTACCACCACCTATAGTCGTGGAAAATGTTAAAAACTACCAAGAGTTCTACGATCTTCTTTCGACTAATCTAACGAAAGACTCGTTCATTACGAAAATGATGAATGGAGAAAAAGTTAAAATTAACTCTTTTAATGATGAGTCATACAGATCCATCACCAAACTATTGTTACAAAATAATTGCTTTTGGTACTCGTATGAGAATAAACAAGACAGACCGATCAGGGTGATGGCAAAAAACCTTCATTCTTCCTGCCTGTCAAATAGAATAGTTGATGACCTGACAACTCAGGGATATAAAATAGAAGATGCGGTCAACAAACTGAGTTGGAAGAGTAAAGAGCCACTCAATATGTTTATGCTCTCATTCCAAAAAGATGAAGACATAAATAAAATCTACGGAATTAAGTCCATACTGGGTTGTAAAGTAGACATACAACCGTTAAAAACATCAAGGTTAATCCCTCAATGCAAAAGGTGTCAAGCATATGGAAATACTGTTCCAAAGAACCCCGGTGTGTGAAGTGTACCGGCAAACACCTAACCAGAGACTGCAATAAACCAGCAGAAGCAAAACCAAAATGTGTTCACTGTGGTGAGCCCCACCCAGCAAACTATAGAGGATGCATAGTAGCTAAAGAGCTACAAAACATTAAAAATAAAAATATCAGAAAGAATGTGCCGATACCAAACCCCCAGGGTCCAAGTACAAACAAAGACAAAATTCCTAGTGTCGCCAAACTTGCTACTAAAAGTGTTTCGTATGCACAAATGACGAAAGGAGTCCAATCTTTGCCACAGTCACATATGAAACCAATGAACCCTAACATGGATGAAAAGATTAATAAAATTATTAATCTTTTAACTACGTTTGACGAAAGGCTGAAGAAACTTGAAGGTAGCACTAAAGTACCTACCAAACAAAAAAGCAACATAAATGGCTAACTCACTTAAAATTATGGCATGGAATGCGAATGGACTGCTGAAATATCAGAATGAACTTACGGCAGTCCTAAATATGGATAGTATTGATGTATGTCTTATATCAGAGTCACATTTCACTAAAGAATCTCATATTCAAATTAAAGGGTATAAAGTATACCACGCATTGCATCCCGATAACACATCAAGAGGTGGTAGTGCTGTCATTATAAAAGAGAATATCTTTCACTATGAAGAACTCAAATATGAAAAAGAAGAAATACAAGCAGTGGCCGTCTGTGTCAAAACGAAATATTGTCCTGTCACCATAGCAGCCATATACTGTCCACCTAGGTATTCACTAAAAACAGATCAGTACATAACTTTCCTAAACGGTCTTGGAAACAAATTTATTTTGGGAGGCGACTTTAATGCTAAAAATACAGTTTGGGGATCTAGACTGACAACAACCAAAGGAAGAGAGCTACTGTGCGCAATTGAAGAAACACAGTGCAAAACTTTATCAACAGGTAAGCCCACTTATTGGCCTACTGACACAAAAAAGATTCCTGATCTTATAGTCCAGTAGCCAGAAGAATTTGCCCTTCGATAATTCTAAAGTTTTTTATTTTCACTGAGTGGATACCTTTAGTGAATTCAATGCTATGTACAAAAATGCTAACAGTTTTGAGTTATGCAATAGGTATAAAGTAGGTACTTCCTATTATTTCGTGTTATAACAATATTAGAAAATTTAAATTAAAATACTATACTGTTTCTTTATTAGTACTATCTAAAGGATATAATAGTGAAAATGCTAACAGATAGGTACTGTGGAACAATGGAAATCTGAAAATGTCCCGTATAACTCATTCAATAAAAAATTTAAGTTTTTCAAATCATTTTTTATATGCTTAAAGGGATTAGTTATACCTTGCGACAAAAGTTCTAACACCTAAGTAATATGGTTGCGCAAGTAATTGTATTTTTACTTTGCGATTAGCGTAATATTGAATTTAAGTTTATAAATTTGCGCCTACATATTCGTAATAATAATATCTGCTACCATACAAAAGTTTCAACAAATGCATATTATGGCTTTTGTTTAAATAGCGAATAAATATTTTCGGTAACGAGCCGCGTAGGTACGGCGCGTGCGATCGCTACTGAGTAGCAACACTTCCCCGCTTTCGCGCGCCTTTCGGTCGGGGATAACGTCCGCAGGGAGAAAATTGGTTATTTGACATTGACAGTTAGTAACGTTACTTTTTATGAATTGGCAAAACGCGGAATCTGTGCGGGCGTTAGGTACATTCCCGACCGAAAGGCGCGCGAAAGCGGGGAAGTGTTGCTACTCAGTAGCGATCGCACGCGCCGTACCTACGCGGCTCGTTACCGTAAATATTTATTCGCTATTTAAACAAAAGCCATAATATGCATTTGTTGAAACTTTTGTATGGTAGTAGATATTATTATTACGAATATGTAGGCGCAAATTTATAAACTTAAATTCAATATTACGCTAATCGCAAAGTAAAAATACAATTACTTGCGCAACCATATTACTTAGGTGTTAGAACTTTTGTCGTAAGGTATAACTAATCCCTTTAAGTATATAAAAAATGATTTGAAAAACTTAAATTTTTTATTGAATGAGTTACGGGACATTTTCAGATTTCCATTGTTCCACAGTACCTATCTGTTAGCATTTTCACTATTATATCCTTTAGATAGTACTAATAAAGAAACAGTATAGTATTTTAATTTAAATTTTCTAATATTGTTATAACACGAAATAATAGGAAATACCTACTTTATACCTATTGCATAACTCAAAACTGTTAGCATTTTTGTACATAGCATTGCATTCACTAAAGGTATCCACTCAGTGAAAATAAAAAACCTTAGAATTATCGAAGGATAAGTGGAAAAAATATTGTATCTCTACTGGACTATTATAGACTTTTTTATTTATAATAATATATCACCAAATCTTCTCCGCATTACAGAAGGTTATGATATGAGCTCAGACCACTCACCTATAATACTTACTCTAAGTGAGACTCTAATGTTGAAAGAAACCTACCCCACATTGGTAAATAAGAATACTGATTGGGCAAGCTTTAAAATGGATTTAGACTCTGTAATAGATTTAAAAGTTCCACTAAAGAAACCAGAAGATTTAGATCGGGATATCAGCCAGTTTATTACACAAATACAACAATGCGCCTGGAAAAACACGCCTACCTTTAAGATGAAAAACAGACTTACCTACTACCCAGCAGAAATCACAAAACTCATAGCTGAAAAGAGGCGACAGAGACGAATATGGCAACAAACAAGATTTCCACAAGATAAAAAGATTCTGAACAACCTTACAAAACAACTAAGGAGTGCTATTCAGAAGTTCAAAAATGAATCAATGAGCAGTTATCTAAAACAACTAACCAGCGATCGCTCGACTGATTATTCTCTGTGGAAATCCACAAAAAGTTTAAAAAAGCCAATTATGCATATTCCACCTATCAAAGATTAGGTGGGCAATAAGCAACGAGCAGAAAGCAGGTTTGCACAACATCTGGAACTCATTTTTAAGCCAAATGAAGAACAGGAAGACTATGCGTTGTTAGATGAAACATCAATTAATAATGATGAGCAAGAATTAAAATTCGTAACACCTAGAGAAGTTTACAACGAAATCAAGCGTCTTAGTCTAAAGAAATCACCTGGCTACGATCTTATTACTGGAGAAGTTCTTAAAAACCTCCCACGTAAAGCCATCGTAAAACTGACGACTCTCATCAATGCTACCTTCAGACTTAAGTCTGTACCTGATCTGTGGAAAGTTGCGGAAGTTATAATGATACCAAAACCTGGTAAACCACCCCACGAAGCGACATCATATAGGCCGATCTCCCTGCTACCGGTCATGTCAAAATTATTTGAAAAGCTCTTCTTAAAACGACTAAAACCCATCATAGAAGAAAGAAAATTAATCCCTGACTACCAATTTGGATTTAGGGAAAAACATTCAACAGTAGACCAAGTACACAGGATTACCAACATTATAGAAAAGGCTTTAGAAGAAAACAAAGTTTGCTCAACGGTCTTCCTAGACGTAGCGCAAGCATTCGATAAGGTTTGGCACAAAGGGCTTATTATCAAACTAAGAAATATGCTCCCTAAACAGTTTGCTGACATCTTAGAGTCTTACCTATCACAGCGTATGTTTAGAGTACGACAAGATGATGCACATTCAGAACTCAAGCCGATAAAAGCTGGAGTACCGCAAGGAAGTGTCCTAGGTCCCGTCTTGTACTTATTTTACACTTGCGATATTCCTGTGTTAGAAAACATCACCATTGCGACATTTGCAGACGACACAGCTATAATAGCCACAGGTGTCACTCAAGAAGAAGCAGTGGAAAAAGTTCAGACAGCCGTCAATATCATCTTTGACTGGACAAAAAAATGGCGTGTGAAACTTAATGAATCAAAATCTGTTCACATAGACTTCACAAACAAAAAGCTAAATTATCATCCGGTAAACATAAATGGTCATGTCATACCATACGAAAATACAGCCAAATACTTAGGCATGACATTAGACACAAAGCTTCGCTGGAAAGCTCATGTTAAAAAGAAACGTGACGAGCTAGAGCTTCGCTACAAGTCGATGTACTGGCTGATAGGAAAACATTCTTCACTGTCAGTACACAACAAAATACTCCTGTACAAACAAGTCCTCATGCCTGTATGGACTTATGGTATTCAGCTTTGGGGCTGTACCAAACAAAGCAACATCAAAATAATACAGCGTTTCCAAAATAAAGTACTCAGAGGAATCGTCAATGCGCCCTGGTACATTCGAAATGACGACCTTCATCGGGACCTCAAAGTAGCCCTCGTCACAGATATAATTAAAAAGAATGCCGAAGCTCATGAACGAAGGCTTCACCATCATGTGAACATCGAGGCTATCCAGCTCCTCGACAACACGGACATAGTGAGAAGACTAAAAAGGACAAAACCTTTTGAGTTAATTTAGTGAAGTGTTAGTTTAATGTAGTGAAGTGAGTGCTACCCATAAAGAACACAAGAACAAAGTGTCTTCCCCTTAATAGAGACAATAAGAAAAGTGTTAATGGACACATTCTTAGGCTTATTCTACCTAGCAAATTAAGTCAAAATTGAATTACTCATTAGCTTTAGTATTAAGCTAGATTGTATTTTTTATGATGTTTCTGTATTAGGGCACATCATTCAACAAAAAAAAAAAAAAAAAATTTCAATACAAAGAATTTTGAAGTGGTGATTGTGAGGCCGGAGCAAATGTGCGTCAAGTTTTATAGCAGATGATAGGAGATATATGTACATAAAAATGGCTAAAAAATACATAAGGTTTTTATAAGTTTTATTTTCGACCTCCACGTCGGCGTAGCTGCGGGCAAAACTATTATTATTATTATAAATAAAAAACCTGCCTAAAACCATACCATGTTCATTTAACTAGACATTTTTGTACCACTTACCAAGAGGGCTGGGCACGGGTATCAAAATTGAAGCTTCAGTCTCTACATTATCTTGTTTCCATGGTATCTTCATGAATTCTTTCTCCCTCAAGTTGATTTCGTGAGTCTAAAATTAAAGGACAGTGAATAAATATTTCAAGATACAAGTTGTTACAGCCAGTATGTTTATTTTATTGGTATATTACCTTAATATGTCGGCCATTGAGATCCTGATGTATTAAAATAATGGTGGGATTTATAGAACCGTGTAAGAATTCAACATCAAACACGTTTAGTTCATCCAGTCTAAAAAGGCAAAAGATTTTTAGTAAGACAAATATCAACATAAATAAAAATTCAGAAATATTTTTTCCACAGAAACTAGTTTTTGTATAAAAAAAACATTTATTTGGAATTTATTTTACAGACAGCATAATGTAATTTCACAAGAGGTGGCTGATTTTGTGTTGAGCCATAAAGAATCGTGAGCCATAAATAATCGTCCTTCGCAGTGCATTGTCACAGCCACAACAGATAAGCAAATGTAAAAAAAAAAGCAATTCAAAACCAACACAAACCTTAAACTAGCAGCTTTTAGCTCTGTAGAATCTCTATCGAGCGGTATAATCTTAAACAGACCATCATACAGTCTTAGACCAATCACTCTCGCCTGTGGATCAATCACAGCTAGTATACCATTCTCTGCAGGTTTTCCAATTCTGTCTGAGACATTGCCGTGAGCCCTGGTCACCACTTCTAGCTCACCGTTGGCTGCGGTTCTCCATTCCAATATCATAGCATTGTAACGAGCTGTTAGAATGAACACTAGGTCCTTATCCTCATACTGAAATAGAATATTTGAGTATTTTTTAAATATATTGAAGGCTCTACACTACTTCACACGTAATACAATTCTAATATTATGTGAATTAAGGTTTGGCGCAACCAAAGCAACCCGGTAGCCACTGCACAGCCTGTGAACAAGCTTTTTGATGTTTTGTATATTTTTCATAGCCACCACAACCTGCTCAGTAGCAGGTGGTGGTGGTGCATTGTTGAGTACTACGGTTAGTACTCAACCACACAGGAAGAGGTGATAGCGACTGGCAAGCCTTAAGGCGATTACTCGTCAGTACCACTTTGGGTTATTTATTCTTTGCACATTTTCAGTTGCACACAATGTTAGGCAAACAATGTCACTGAAGTCTTGTCTTGCATTAATTGAGAAATGAAAATAGTTATGTTCAGTAAAATTGAATGTCAAAAAATTAATTTAAGAAATTATTTACATTAGCCACATATAAAACCATATTATATGGTAGGCACAGCCAAGCTTTATGGACAAGGTAACAATGTTAAATTGATATTCCCTTTACTAGTATCAGTAAGGGATGTCTTTGTAGTTCAAATGTTACAACTAGCATGTGGTAAACTGTTCCTTTCCATTCCTGCAATATTTTAAATACAATGAAACCATTTTACACTGTGATAGTTACTCACTGGTGGCCTGAACATCTTCATCTTGGCCACTCGCCCATAGAGCCCCACTTCTTTCATCGGACGCAAGCCCTCTGGAGTCACCAAGTACATCTCCAGACGGGACACCTTTGCAACCAGGAGGTTCAAGTCCGTTGGTGAAGTGAAGTTGCCTGAAGCACATTATTTTAAATTTTGAAAACCTGAATGGCTTTGGGTCTGGCTTGTTAACAACAGGGCAGGTAGAAGCTGTATTTTCCTAAATCAGCTTGAACAGAAAAATTATGAATCCATTTGGTTGATTTTTGTCTATAAACAAACTGCTACAGTGCTTCTAAAGGCGATAATTCACAAAGGAGCTGTATTGGTCTAGAAATAAATCAAATAGAATGTGTCATGGGTTAGAGAAAAAATCTTATTAGAACAGGTGCCTTTTTGGTCAGTGGGTAGCCTTAGGGGCGGATGAGTTTTGGACGGATATCACAAAAAAGTGTCCAGTCTACTCAATAATACAAGCTAATTTTGGTTTTTTGAAATGTGACATGCGACTGCAGTGTTCCGTGAGTTATATATAAATATACCTATATTCCCTAGGCTTGGACACACCTAATCACAGCCCAGTCGGGATTATTTCTATAGGGATTGTGCTATGTTACAGTATTATGGTGCAATCATAAGAAAAAAATGTATGTTATCTTATTTGTTTTCGTAAAAAAGCGTGTACATTTGCAACAACTGCGATCTATTTAAAGCCTTGGTCTGAAAACGTATGTATTGTTGGTGTATGTGAGCAGTAGCAAGTTAAATAATTAAATGCCTCCAAACATCATCAAAAGACCTTTAATCCGAAATTCGCGCGATTCAGGGCGCGATAATATTGTAGTAATTTTAACCTCAACGTGACAATAACACAGATGAAAATGGACGTTTACCGGTAACACATGATATCACAGCGGTCGGTTTCTGTGCAGTAACCACGTAGTGGTAAGCCATGATGATATTTCACTAATCACACATCAATTTTTATCAATTCGCCAGTGGACTTTTATTTTGTATTTCTGACTGCAAACAATTCGCGGATGGGTGGCAAGTCCGCCGGCGCCACTGGTGTTGTAACTTGTGAAAATATAAAATAGCTATAGCTAGAGTTTATGGTCTGTATTAAAAAATCGACTATTCCATAATGTCATTCTGGATATCGACAATAGTTTAACCTGGCTGTGAATTCTAAGCTTAGAGCATTTAACCTAATGCTCAAAGATTCTAAGTGAATTATAAAATTAACTAAACATTTTAAATCCTCTAAGACCACAATATACATTGGTACACCTGCCATAGAACCAACAGAACGTGAATAAAACTCAGCGCGACGAAACCAAAGACTACAATTTGTATACTTAGAGCATATACCTTAGAGCATTTAATCACAGAGTACATTGTATATATATTTAATAGGGACAGACGAAACGCGGCGAACGGATGTGAAAATCTGACTTTTTATTTACGATGAATAATCCCTTTTGCGTGGAACTAACGCATTTCCTCTTAAAATAAAATGGCCAGGTGGCTTTGAGACCGTGTGATGTGACACCCTGGCATCTTAGAGCATTTATAGGTTAAATGCTCTAAGCCTGGCATGGACCTAATTCACCATCAGCGGTTTTAATTTTGATAACACATTAATTTTTTCTTCTAATTATTCGCTAATTAGTCGGTCACTGGTTGACAAGTTATAAGGATTTTATAGGTGGCCGATCTAGGGAGAGCCTACCCCAGCTTCATACTTCATGTTCGACAGTAAGGTTTTATTTTCCGCTTCCTCTTTTTTTCGAAGTCGGTTAAAAAAAAACAAAGTTGACGATTTACATCTAAATATTTATTATTGTATATTCTTTGTACTATATTTACAGTTATTACGTTATTATAATTAAAAATCAGTCTTGACGATCGCTTGGCGGCACACTTTCGAACAGGACTTGAGTCAGGAATGTGAATTTTCCTGTAAAAAAAAGACAAGTTACATTTTGAAATGGGTAAATTTTAAAAAAGTTGATTTTTCATCATGATCAGACATTCACCGAGGGCCATTCATTCATCATACAAGTTAAAATTTTAATGATTGTTTTCCCGCGGCAGAATGAGTTGCCCTCTGTACTACTATCGAATCACATAGTACCTAAACCTTTTGTGAATACCTCACGGCCACTGGTTTTATGTTGTGATAACATTTATAGTTAATATAGCATCATCGCTACATAGTATAAAACGAAGTCACTTTCTCTGTCCCTATATCCCTATGTATGCTTAAATCTTTAAAACTACGCAACGGATTGTGATGCGGTTTTTTTTAATAGATAGAGTGATTCAAGAGGAAGGTTTATATGTATAATAACATGCAATTCCCATCATCCACGCGGGCGAAGCCGCGGGTAGAAGCTAGTAAAATATAATTATCATAAATTATTAAATGTATGATTATGATAGAAGTATGATTTTTCTATTAGGTTTATATTATTATTATGACTCATGTGATATTTTCATGAAACTCATACTCACTTAAAATAGCAGTCGGAGTTTTCTTATAATATACAAATACGACGTACACGCTGACACCCATCAGTATGAAACCCACAGCCATCAAATATTTCAGCGATGGGTCGTGTACTATTGGTAATATTGATAGGAATATTGCCACTACCAACACAAAACATGGAACCAATGTTGGTACCCTGTAAGGCCGTGGTTTCGTCGCTTGTGTTTTTCTGAGTACTAACAAAGCAACCATGGCTAGTCCATAGAAGAACCAGAGGAACCAACTGGCGAATTCTATTAGGGTCTTAATGTTGCCAACTAAAATGAATATTGTTGTTAGCAATGCCTGAAACGAAAAAAAAAGATACATTAGTCGATTTCTTTCTACCATGACATAATATACAGTATTAAGTAAGTCCCATTTTAACAAAATGGGTGGTGCATGCGCCCTCATTTTGTCAGATTCATGGTTGTTACTTGGAATATCTTGCTAGAAAAACTCTATAACACTTCGAAAAAGCTAAGCAGTTGCGCTTGCAATCAGGTACCTACCAGTAGTGACTCCGACAGTCCTCCTAGAGAACATTAAAATAAACAGATAGTCGATTACACAGTAAAAAGTCTTATACTTACTTGGAATGCAACAGCAGGAGCTGGAGTCATCCGCTTAACATTAACATAGGAGAATACTTCTAACATGTGGCCACCTCGCGCGGCTGTGTAGCATACCCTGAAAGAACAAAAATACATAAGTATCTACACTATTTTAGAAAAGTTTTCAAATGGAGGCAAAAAGGAGATCGAATTCCTCAGAATCACATTGAGAGTGTACCAAGAAGTTTTTACAGCATTTTCTTTTTAAATATATGGATGATTATCTTCTTATATATAAAAATGATTCGCAACATATGTACTAAGAGCATAACTCAACAACGCCTGGACCAATTTGGCCAATTCTTTTTTTGTTGTGTTTGTTATTGTCAGGAGAGGGTTCTTACATACAAAAATAATAGGTAGGTAGGTATGGTAGGTAGGATAGGGTAGGTAGGGTAGGTAAGGTATGTAGGTAAGTTGGTAGGTAGAGTAGGTAGGTAGGGTGGGTAGGTAAGGTAGGTATCATAGTTAAGACAGGACAACGTCTGTCGGGTCAGCTAGTAATTAATATAATTATCTCATTACATACTTGCTACGGCCGCGAATCATATTTTAATCAACATACACCTTCAAATTGCAAAGAGCCTAAGAAAATTAAAATTTCGGTGGCAACCCTGGCGTTTTCCCCTTAAGCTTTATAATAATTAGAAGATAGTACGGATAATCTCACCTGGTAACACCAAACTGCACACTCATAGCGCATCCAAACGTTGCTATAGCGACTCCCAGCGGTATGAGGAAACTGGCGGGCCCCAGCACACGCGTGCCGAAGGCCACGGCTACCGCGGGCACCGACGTCATCTCGCTGTAACTCAGCACAGTCATGTATGCCACGTTCATGAACACGTACAGCGCTGTTATGAGCGGTACAGCGATTGATATGCTGAGAGGTACGTTACTGGAAATAATAAGAATTTATAATGAGCTAGCTTTTACCAGCGGCTTCGCCCGTGTATATGTAGGAAATTATCCCACGGGAACCGTACATTTTTCCGGCATAATAGCTTATATGCTATTCCAGACTATAATCTATCAAGTTTCATTCGGATCCGATAAGTAGTTTTTGAGTTTATTCTTTACAAACATACATACAAATAATTCCTCTTTATAAAATTAGTATAGATTAACATTAATTTTAGAAGTAGCGGTGTGACCTGGGAGCTATGGTATGGGTAAAGGTATAAGGCCCGTATGGCACACGGTTATAAAATTACATTTATTTTACAAGTTACACAGAGTCTCCGACGTTGTGCAACCCCATTCGCCCCTTTCTTCTTCTTTCCTTTCCCATTTGGAACCAACTAGAATCAATTCTATTGTTTTTGGTAATTTTGTCGTTTAAAAGTGCCTATTTCAAATACTTAAATGATTTGACTTATCTACATGTGGGACGTGGACTCAGCAATCATTGTTAGAATTAATGGGCTAATAGCGGAGAGCCTCGATCAACAACTCAAAAGGTTCTTTGCGCGGCTGGACCAAGGGTTTGATTCAGAAAACAGTACTCTTCACGCATTGTGGGGAGGTTCCGACTACCGGCAGCTTGGACCCTGTTTCTGATGCCGATTAACTTATTTTTTATACATATTATGTTTATGTTACTTTAAAAAACATTTAGAATGTTTTTTAAAGTAACATAAACATAACATTATTTTAACGTCTTTTGTATTAATATCTGTATTCTAAATGAAATAAAAGACATAGGTACTATTAGTTGTTACTCCTTTATTATTCGATTTTAGGATCGCGTTAGTGACTAGGACTTCATTATCTTTCAATTTTGGGCTCGTATTTTTATATGAAAAACTAATATCCCGATATTAATCGCTTTTGCAAATGATATCAGTTCTTAATTACAGCAATATGAACGGTCAGTAATCCGCTTATCAGTTGTGGCCATCATTAATGGCTCCGAAATTGTTCGCAAAGCGACGGCTCACAGATAATAGTTCCATGTCTAGGTGATTATGTGAGCGAGAGATAAGTATTTGTTACTAATACGTTGTCCTGTCCCAATATCAATAAATAATTCATACAAAAATCCAATAGAGAAGCGCACTTTTAGTTTGTCACAGATTTCCAATTTTACAGGCAAAACTTTTAAAACGTTATGGTCAATTTATAGGCCAAAGAATCAGCATTGCCATCCAACGTGGCAACGCTGCCAGCCTTTTGGGCACATTTCCCACTGACAGCGATGGGGATGAATTTTATAACGCCCTATGAGCCCTTCTCCTTTTTTACCACTTATACGGTAGTATCGTTAGTCTGAATAAATAAATATAGCTAAATGATTCCAGCGGTTCTAAAATGATGCGCGTATAAATTATCAGCATTCCAATTTTAGTGTTCTGTATCTCAAAGGTAAAACGGAACCTTCATTGTGCGTGGTCCGAGACGCCCGTTTTATTTATAGATTACCTCAGTCTCGGGCCAGGCGTGACGTTATATCATATATCAGACAGAAATGAGATAGACATTTAATAATACGTTCTTTGAATACTCACACTCCAGGGTTAATAATCTCCTCAGTGACAACCGTCACACTGTTCCACCCATCGTAAGCCCACAAACCAGAGTATAACGCGAGTGCAATACCACCAGGACTAAAGGTACTGCCTTCAAAGCCTTTATTCAGGTGTTCTGTGTTCCCTGGAAAGATGAAATTTTGATGGATTAGAGAAGATTGTAGCTTTGCAGTTTTCAAATCAAAGGCCCTAAAACTTAGAATAAGTATTGGTCATATTTAAAAGGAATTTGTTTGTAGAGATTGTAGGTAAACATGAACTTATCGCTTCTATAGATACTGCTCCAATATTCAGATCGTTATTAAAAGAAAGAAAAAAATATTGGGGCTCACACAAGACGAAATTAATCATCAAGCTTTGTTTGAGAATTTGTCTGAATAGATATTATGTTGGTGTCCTTTGGATGAAGCGGCATCCATACCTATCCATAGATACCAATATTTTAAAGAGGTATAATTTGTGAGTTTGTGTAGTTTTTATAGGGAGTAATCTTCGGAAGGGGAAGCTAGCTACGCTATTGCCAATTACCATAGGATATGTTTTATGTTAGAACAAGCGCACGAAGTCGCGGGCAGAAGCTAGTCAAGGATAAATAGGGGGATGTATCTTGCCATCTATTTAGTTAAATAAAATGATAACATTAATTGACTCTAAATTTAAATCAGAGTATGGTAATCGACAATTTAGACTCTCGACTTTCTCTAGTTCTATTGATTCTATTATCTTAACTTTGGGATAAACTTTTTTTTTTTTAACACCTTATCAGGCGATTTTGACGTTCTGAAAATGATTAAAAATACAAAATGCGTTTTGTACCTTTTGCAATTTCATAGATCCCTCCTCCAATGACGATGAGACACGCGAATACTTTACATACTCCGAATATATTTTGTACTTTGACGAACAATTTGACGCTCGTTATGTTGATGTAGGTCATTACAACTGAAAATAAATAATTGATTTAATTAGTTACTTATTGATACATAATTTCCTTTTGTTATAAGAAGTTCTCCAAATTCTCCAGGTGTAACAGAAATTTAATTGATTAGTTAGGTGTGAGGTCCTAAAATATGGAATGACCTAATGACGCTTGAAAATTGTTAACTTTTTGCTACCCAACTACGGAAAATCCAAGAGGGTGATTAGTTTAGCAGGCTATGTACTTTGCACCCTTACTGTTGTACCCAGAATTTCTCACACAGGTCTATACATCGTCGAAAAGCAGTGGTTATTACTATACGCTATTTTTAACAACTTTATGTAATTAACTAATTAGGTACCCATTTTAGTAAATAAATGAGTTTGAATTAAATAAACCTTTTGAATTAATAAACCTTTTGAAAATAATAAGAAAATTTCTCACTTTTTAATTTTGCTAAATATCTTTACAATACAGGTTCAGTAGAAAATAAAACAAATAGAATTAAAAACTTTAACTACTTTTATTACATTTAAAATCTTAACACACATTTTATTTATAAATGTTTTTTAAAGTTAAGTAATGATTAGCGAGTGATTTACCATACATTTTTGATGTTTATAGGCCTCTTAACTTTAATTAAGCAGCGTTTATAAATAAACCACTAAATTAAAATCAATCTTATACAGTATTTGTTTGGTCCCTTCTGTATATCTATTGTACAGATATAAAACACATCTTTTTTCCCCGAAGGGTTTGACAGAGGTGTACCTAATAGTACTCTATAAAAACTCTTTATATGGGTTCGATTCAAAGTGGATTGCTCAACTTGGGAATCAAACCCATATAAAGAGTTTCACACACTCAGAAGTTGCGATTGCAACCACTAGACCAATGAGACAGTCATTTATAGCTATGGTATAGACTCAGTAGTTCAATACAATTGACATGAGCTCATGTTTGAAACACACCTGTGTATGTAGTGATAAAGTTGTATACAAAAATCACTATGGAGTTAATCATAATAATATGTACAGTTAATAACAGTCAAGAAACTAACAACGATCCATCAGGTTAAGCTACGCTTGCCGGGGTTGGCCGTGGATGGGTGACCATCTTTACATACCGCGACTACTCCGTGCCTCTGAAAGCAAGTTAAGTCATTGGTCCCGGCTGTAATTTGTGCATCTTTGACAGTCGTTAAGAGTCGTCAGAAGCCCGAAAATCTGACAGCCAGTCTTATCATAGCGGTATCCTATTGCCCAGTTACTGGGTTGTGGAGGTCTGTGTGGTTAGACTGGAGGTCAACCCCAACATAGTTGGGAAAAGGCTCGGCATATGATGACTCCAACAAACAATGGCAATGATTGGCTACTAAGCATTCACAAAATTATTTCAAATGGTAGACCTCTGTTGTTAACTGTACCCTATATTGACTATCAATATGACAACTTAACTTCCATATTGTTATAAGGGTTGACAGTGACAATTTTCATGTCTTTCAATAGTTCTATTATTTGGAATGTCTCCGCTGTGATTGGTATGTAGCCGTTTGATGTATCGTTGAGATGCTCTGCCATTAATTGCTGGAAAAAGAAATATTACATTGTATAACAATTTTTTCTTGTGAGTAAAAGGACTAAGAATTATCTGTAATTTCTCTGCTATATTAAAAAGAGGCTAAACACCATTTTAAAACTACTCTAGTATCCAAGATCAATCAATTCTTTAATAAAAATAAAAGATAAATATTCAAATAAAGATTATGGTTGGCTGATTGGCATATGGCTTAAAAAGCTATTTACACTGTAATTTCTAAAGATTGTTGTTCAGATTACAATATTGTTGGGGCTATTCTCTGAAACTGCTGATTAAATCAAAATAATGAGAGATTTTCTCATTCTTATTATTAAAGTAAGCAAAATAAATTCATATCCAACTCACCCCCATGACCTCAATGATCATGCTATCAGAATTAGGGAACAGTGAGTGTATGAGCCCGTGTAACTCATTCTTTATGGTCTGGAACCTCTCCTTGGCTCTATGGATGTGTTCCGGCTGTACTTCACGCTTATTTGCCTTAGGGCGAGACTTGGCCTCTTGTGTTATAATTATTTGAGTTTTTAATCTGAAATATAATTTAATTTGTGGTTTATAAAGATGAGGTGTTAACTTAATTGTTAAGACTTCTTTAGACATAACTTTGCTGAGAAAAATTAAAAGATTTTGATTATACTTGACAATGTTCTTTTCATGCAGACCAACAATTCAAAAATACTGGGTGTATAATTGAAATTTTTCCTTATAAATAATGCACACAATAGTCAGTATAATTTGTAGAAAAACATTTGGTGTACCTATTTATCTCAGCATCAATATCGTGTATGGAGCCTCTCATAAAAGCAGTATACTCTTCCACCTGGTTTGTTTTATCTTTAATTTCTTTAAGAAACTGGCCGGTTAGGAGGTTATCATCCACTGTAATCGGGGTATTCGAATTCTGAATCTCTGTTCCCAGCCCTAACATGTAACAAAGCGTTTTATCGTTTATTTGCTCCAAGCTCACATTCGGCGCGTCCAACGGCGAATTGTCGATAACATTCCACTCGTGCTTGCAACGAGCTTGTATTTCTTTTATTTCGCGTTTCACCGCGTCTCTCGTTTCTTTATTACGCTCAGAAGGCATTCTAAAAACAAGTTGAATAAAGTTACACTATTTGTGCAGAACTGACAAGATTACTACACAACTGCACACTTTTACACAAATAAACTATTTTTACTTACGTGAAATACGTAGAATTATCTACTTTAACACTTATAGTTAGTTATTCACACGTAAAAGCTATTAAACTTGATTAAAACACAAAATACGACGCGTCCAGATTCCAGTGGTCCAGTGTTGTTTGAATTTGAACTTGACACGACGAACTGACAGTGACACTGACAGTTTATTCACGGACGGAATAATAGTGAGGCGCGCCAACTGGGAAACGTTCACTGTGCTGTGACCCAATCGATTCTAAGTTTTCTAATCGATTTAGTTTACAATGTATATCAAAACATTGGTACTGTAAATGAAAAGTTAGTTTAGAGAACACTTACACAATGCAGCTACAGAAGCCAGTTTAATAGCCACATCTTTATAATCTTGGTTTAAGTTTGGGGTAAAAGGTTGAATTGCGTATTCAGCAAACGTCATGACGATTATAGCGACTTCTGCTGGTCTCAAAATAACAACATATATCCATGCACATATAAATGAGGGCAATGGGCCCCAAAATTTATGTGTGTTTCCAAATGCTTCTTGAAAATAGGAGTATTCAGCGCCGGATTTACCGACCACAGTTCCTAATTCAGCAAATGACAATGCTCCTGAAAAAAATAAATTCTTTCAGTAAAATGTAAGTAATTATATTTAGATGAAACTTATTAGTAGAATTTTTGTATAGGTATCTTACCTACACCCACCTAATAAGGATATAACTCCAGAAACTGTCCATATTATCAGGCAAAGGCCAACAGAGCCGGAGTGTTCGAGAGCGGAAGCTGGTGACACGAAGATACCAGATCCGATCATGACTCCAAGTATTAAGTTAACTGCTGAGAACAGGCCCAGTTCTCTCTTCAGTTTGACACCACTTCCACACGCCTTTGCCATGCCATTGCCTGTCTCACTCTTTTGAATCAGTTCCGCTTCTTTGTCAGCCATTTTTGTTTACCTTTAACAATCAAATAAAACATTTATTGATAGATAGATATCGTTATCATGTTATGATATTATGGTAGCGCTACATTGTAATATCATTTATTGGTAGGTGTAATAACTTCTAAGTTATATCGATTTGCTCGAGCGAGTTCAATACCAGATTGAAAATTGAATCCCCGCTCACATTGAAAAATGCATAATTCTTGGTTTCTCTCCTTTGCTCTCGTGCAAATTGACGTAGGTAAAACACTTTAAAAAAATGTATAGAATAGTGTTTTGTCTAAAAACGGGAAAGCGTCACATAAGGTCTCATAAACTCTTTTTTGAAAGGATGGGAAATCATTAAATGACCACTTCCGCTTTGGGTGGAGCGAAAGGGTGTGTCAGGCTCTTACTGAGGTAAGCGGGATTGTCCAAAAGGGTTACCGCTACCCCGGAACATAAAGGGCCACGGAAGGAACATGGATGGGTTTTAGTCAGTAAGAGTCGGACACTCCCTTCCGCTCCACCCAGAGCGGGAAAAGTCATTGGATGAATTCCCAGCCTCAAAAAAAAAAGGAACTCTTACTGAAGAAAATCCATCCATGTTCTTTTCTCAGCCCTTTGTGTTCCCGGGCAGCGGTAACCCTTTCGGAAAGCCCGCTGGTCTCACAAACTGTAATGGCAAATTTATGGAACAAGCAAAACGAAATAACTGGTTCGTTAGTTTCAGTATGTCAAGGACAATAGGCCGTTCGCTCCATTGCATTGAGTTTTGTAAATGCAGTCTATTCACATTTCCGTGAATTCACTAGTGTTTCAGGCTATTCAAGAAAATATTGCCGCCAAGTGTTACATAATAAAGTCGTAAGAACTATTCGCGTTACAATTGTCGCAAGCTGCTACTACAAAAACTTGTGAACAATGCTGTTACAATGGTTCAGCTACTTGTAAGACAAATTACTTCGTGGGAAGGAATTCCGATACAACGTCTCGTCGCACCAACTGTTCAATCAAACTTCCAATGCTGGTTCACTAGCTACCTTGCGAAACCGTTTGTATCTCAACTGAGTAATGAGCATAAAATCATTGATATATATGTACCTAACCATTGTATGAGGTCGTAAGGATGTAATTGAGTTAACAGTGGTGAATGAACTTGGCTCACACGTGGTCTGCCGTCTGTGTAAAGGATTATGTAGGTACCTACGGAAGAGGTCGCATGGAAACATTTTTGACCTCATCGCCGAATGAAGGAAGGTGAACCGGTGAACCCACTTATACCAATCAAGGTAATATGACATTCAATGGCTTCTATGACTGAGCATTCAGATCAAGTTCGTTCTTCGGTGTCTTTTTTATCTGGATATGAGATTGAGTCATAGCTGGATCATAGAGCGATCATGTGAAGGAACAAAATGTGTGCCTCTGTATCGGTTTCCACTTATGGAACATGATATTTCATGATCAGTAAAATGATAATTTATGAATATCAAAATATCATATTTCATCATTGATGTAATTTATTGTTATCTGATGTCATAAAATGACATGTTTTCGCTGGGATTTATTAATCGGAGCAAACATTTAAAAAAAGTTTAGATTTCAATGAATATGATTACATACGGTCATAAATTTTACTCGCTTTACTTACATAACTATGAGTAAGTATTGTACTTAGGTATTTATTTGAAAAGAAACGAATACTTTAAGGTTAGCTGTTACTGTTTGGGGGAGGTAGTCTTGCGGCTGAAATTACCACGATGATGATGAGAGGTTGATGCGGTTTATGGCAAGTCCTGCAGCCCATCAATCAATCAGAATGAATTTGAAGGATATTTCTAATACATTGCTTCTTAAGTTCGAAATATTTGTCTGCCTAATATCGCAATGAATATTGTTGAACTGTCAAAATTGTCACAATTACCCTTTTTTTGAGGGTGGGATATCATCAAATGCCTCTTCCCGCTCTGGATGGAGCGGAAGGGAGTGTTTTTTATCTTTTTGTCCTTATTTTTAATTGTTTAATTTTTATATTGTTTTGTTTTTTTTTGTAGCTGCCTAGGTTGGCAACGGGACAGTTGGGTGTTGTTGCCGTGATACTGTTTTTTTTTAGGCTGGGCCAGGGATATACTACTCTGTCAAGAAAGTACCGGGAAAAGATCAATAATACACAAAATGTCTGTTATTCATCCAAATTTATTTTATCACCTTCAAAGTATGCTCCTTTAGGAACGATACACTTGCGCCAACGAATAATCCATTCATCAAAACATTTTTGAAACGCTGCTTCCGGAATTGAGTTCAGTTCTCGCCGCGAATTCTCCTTTTTCGGTTTCGGTTCAGTTGGAAGGCGCCACTCCGAAGCTTGTTGACTAGTTTGCATGTCAAACTCGTAAACCCACGTCTCGTCACCGAACAATGCGTTTCATGAATGTTGGGTCCGAACTGACTCGTTCTAGCATGTCCTCAGCGACTTTCATGCGATTGAGTTTTTGGAGAAAATTCAGATCTTTTGGGACTAGCCGAGCAGCAACATGTTTCATACCCAAATGATTAGTTAAAATGGTACGGATCGACTCGTGAGATACAGAAAGTTCGGCGGCTATCTCTCTCAGAGTTGAATGGGGATTTTCAGTCACTATTTTCTTCACTTTTACGATGTTAACTTCAGTTGCAGACGTTGACGGCCTACCAGAGCGAGGCAAATCTTCCATCACATCTCGACCGCTTTTGAACGCTTTGAACCACTCATAAGCACGAGTTTTTGATAAAGTCGATTCACCGTAAGCCTTCTGTAACATTTTCAGTGACTCCGAACACGAAATTCCATTGGCGATGCAAAATTTAAGACAAACTCTTTGTTCGATATTTTTGTCCATTATGAAATTCGCAATACACACTATATATGATATTACTAAAACCAGCACTGTATTTAATATAAATAACAGATGCAACTCAAACTCCGCGCCAAAATGGAAAACAGTTGTGCCAATCTAACAACTACAAAAAAACCAAAAATTTGAATTTGGAACCATAAACAAATCATCCATTCCCGATACTTTTTTGACTGAATGTATAACGGCACGAACCTCATTCTTCCATAACATTTAGTTGACCTTTGAAGAGAATAGGCTTCAGAGTGGATAAATACATTGAAGCTGTTTAGTCTGAGTTATTATTTTAATGCAGTTTTTTTTAAATGTCTGTAAAACACGTGGCAAAAAAACAAATAAAAATGTCTTTTTAGTATTTTATTGAATATTCCCTACACAATTGTATCTTTTTTGCAAAGTGACTATGAGGACGTCATAATATTCAGAAATATCTGTAGGCAACAAGTTTTTCTTGGCTATCGCGGCCTGCCTATGTCAACCTTTGCAAGTTCTAGGCACTGACCATTGCCAATACATACATAATTGTGATTACCAGTAAGTTTTTTTTGGTATTTTGATTTTCGGCCCTTCACTAGCCGAAATGATGCTTAATTCTAGGAAAACGTATGGAACACCGACCGAAAGTGTTCGTTACATTTTCATAGCATTTGATATTCATAAATTCACTGATATCGATGTGAAATGCCGTGACGGCTAATTAAAAAACAGCTTTATGGCCACTGATAATAGTATTGTTTTGTCTATTAAACCTTGGAATTTTATATCATTGCTATTCAAAATATTTAGGCACATTCTTTTTTTGTATCGTGTTTATAGTATCTCACGCTTCTTCGCTGATCATAAAACTTAAATTATTGTAAAGATATACCCGTAAGCTTTAATATGTTGTACTGTATGTCAATGTACATGAATATTTTTTTCAGGGCACAGCTCTATACAAATTCTGGCCATGTCCTTTTTACAATGTCTGAGAAAGGTGTAGCGAAAATTAAGCGAGACCATCAAACGGAACAACTTTTTCCCGGAGACCAACATCGTAATTGAAAAAAATAAAAATATATTCCCATACATTTTGTCAAGTAGGTATTGAAGTTTTGTATGGGACGACTTACTTTTTTTTTCAATTACGATTTTGGTCCCCGGGAAACAGTTGTTCCGTTTGATGGTCTGTACCACACGCTTAATTTTCTCTACACCATTCTCAGACAACCTGTATACCAAGACCGTATCTCCCGCCATTCATTCATCAACGCCGCGCACCGTCTGTGTTGACAAATACAATATATTACTACATCGCACGATCCTGATAAGAAACTATTGTCTGTTCATTTTCTGATACCGATGTACTCTGAAATGTTGATTACAGAAACCTGACAACATCGCGTTTATGTACCGAGATATCGATTATTTAACCCTACAATTGTTGGTTTCACAATTGAAAGTCATTTGAAGATTATGGTAAAAGCAATTTAATTATAGGTAATGTATGTGATGGTACAGCTTCGTTTAGTTTATAATAATATAAAATCTGTATTATTGCTGTTTCGATACCAATAATTAGATTAGATCTAGACATTATTAATACCTAATCGTCTGGAAACTGTATGATCTTGTGAACTTTGAACGTGTGCATTATAGTGCAGTATAGTGATAGGTACTCAAGTATTTTCCTTATTTATAAATATACTTTACCCACGTTATGATTTTGCTCGCCGATAAGAGTACCTACTTTTTCTGTTTTTTCTCCCTTGACATTCCTCTCAATTAAAGGTAGGTAATTATTGGAGTAAACCGAGAAAGTGCTCAAAAATTAAATGAATCTGTTTAATTTATTTACGTTTTTGATGTGTCATTAATTTATTATAATTTACAGTTATTTGTTCATAACTTGTGGTTAACTAATAACAGCCGCTTGGGTAAATCGGTCAGGTTAAGCTACGCTTACCGCGGTTGGAGTGGAACAACCGCAGCCATGTTAACCCATCCACGGGGATAGGTGATTATACCAAGACCCCTCCGAGCCTCTGGAGGCACATTAAGCCCTTAAGTCCAGTTGTCATTTGTAAATCTTTGACGGTTGTTACGGGTCGTCAGAAGCCCGAAAGTCTCAACCAATCTTACCAAGGGGTGGTTGTCAGACTTTCGGGCTTCTGACGACCCGTTGCTGACCGAGCAAATGTGTAGGTAAGATATGCAACCGCTCCATGTAAAAAAAAAATGCTATCTTGACGATACGGATAATATAAACTGCGACTGATATTTTATTACAACTACGTAGTATAATATGTCTACGCTAATGAAGATTTAATTGCTGTAAGTAGTAATTATGATATTAAAATTTAATACATGAAGGTTAGGCTTTTATTGACACTTAAATATGACATAACTCATTTTTTGAAGTGTAGTTTCAACCAACCTTCTTGTTAAGCCATAAAGTGTGTCTGGACTTCAGATAAAGTGGATAATGATAGAGTATAATAATAATCTATGTTTTGTACAGCATTGCGTTTTTATCGCCTTCTGACTTTATTGGTCCTCGGTTAGACAAAACACGGCGAAATCACTATTATTCGGTTGGTTGAGTTGGTGAGTATGAATGTGGATGGCTATACAAGTAGACCAAAGAAACGATGGATGGATTGTGTGAGAGATGATATGGCTAGAAAGGGCTACCGACATGACGACTAATAGAGAAGTATGAAAGAGGAAGAGATGATGCGCCAACCCCAAATAAATTGGGATAAGGGCAGGAGAATGATGAATGATGATGTAATTAGTTTCTAGCCGTGCACAGCGATGTTAATTATTAGTGTGGTAGTTCTGACATGGCATAACTCAGGTAAATGTTAATTTGGTCGCCATCAGAGGGCATTTAACACTCATTATAAAATGACTAAAAATATCGACAAATTAGGCACTTTGTGAGTTTCCTGTACAGAAAGTTTTCCTTAACAACTTTTTTTGTGTGTATGTAATATTATATAGCACTTCAGTGCTAGCGTACACTCGTTCCTACAGTTAATTATTTCTATTTGACCGATAAGGTGCATATTGCGCATAACCGCAGTAGGTACAGGCGTTTGAGTATGACTCAATTATTTTACCCTGCGAAATTGAACATTTATGTTTTTAAACAAAGAGGAAACGAATTTAGCCTGAATAATGGACAATGTGATCGGCTCTTCAGTTTTAATGTTGACATCATTCAATGACTTCTCCCGCTCTGGGTGGAGCGGAAGAGAGTGTCAGACTTACTGACTAAAACCCATCCATGTTCCTTTTCAAAGTCAAAGTCAAAGTCAAAGTATTTATTCGTGTGCTTTTTGGTGATACAACAGGTCTTACAGTAATTTTGTGGAAACTCAAAAAGCTGCCCATTAGGCATACACGTTTTAACAATATCAGAAATTAAAATTGATTTACATTGAAATACAAAACAAAAATGTCAAAATTGATTTACATTGAAATGCAAACAAAAGAGAATTGATATATTAAATAAAAATGTCAAAATTGAGATAACATCATATTAGAATACCTACAATTAATTATTATTACAAAAATTAAAATAGAATCAGTTAGTCAAGCATAAATATATAATTGTCAGTTTTTACACTTTGTCAAGAAGGCATTCGCCAATGGTATAGTAGCATTTTTCAATTAAAAAATCATTCAGTTTTCGTTTAAATTGTATCAAATTCAAATCTTTGATAGCATTTGGTATTTTATTATATATTTTTGGTGCCATGCAGATAATGCTTTTATGCATAAGGGCCGTCTTTGAGGCTCTTAGACATAGTTCGTGTCGATATTCCGGTCTTGTTGATCTATAACGTTCCTCAGAAGCTTTTTTAGATAATTTACTGTTTTTCTTGACGAACAATGCAGTCTCGTATATATAAAGGCAAGGTAATGTCAATATCCTAAGGGATTTAAAATGAGGTTTACAACTATCTGTTTGTTTTAAATTACACATCGATCTAATGCACCTCTTCTGAGCTTTAAAAACGTTATTTTTCTCACATGAATTTGCCCAAAAAATTACTCCGTATCGTAATGTGGAATCTACATAGCCATAATATGCAGCTATAACAGCTGCCTGACTTACTACTTTCTTAAGCTTGAATAGAGCAAAGGCGAAGCGACTTAATTTTTTTATGAGGATTGATGCATGTTCTTTCCAAGTCAGTTTAGAGTCAATAGTCAAACCTAGAAATTTTATATGTTCTACTTCTTCAATTTTGTTATCGTCAATTAATATATTTATGTCAGGAGTAGTTACTCTCTGTCTAAACTGCATAATTTTTGTCTTACTTAAATTTAATTTCAAATTATTATGGTCAAGCCAATTAATTGATTGTCGCAATGAGTCTTTGATGTCACATTCATAGTCACTATTTTTATTTTGTCTAACAATGATCGTACTGTCATCAGCAAAAAGAACCATAGGAAAACTGACATGTTTTGGGAAGTCGTTTATGTAAACCAAAAATAATGGCGGTCCTAATACGCTGCCCTGTGGTACGCCAAAAATGATTTCACGTTTTTCGGATACATATTTAAATTCCTTTTTTTCTTTTATAGAAATTCGTTTAATTTCCGTACACTGTGTTCTACTGTCCAGGTAAGATTGTATAAGGGAAAGTGCTTTTCCCCTTATTCCATGCGCATTAAGTTTCCGTAGGAGAGTATTATGATCAACTAAATCGAAAGCCTTCGTCATGTCCATAAATATAGCACTAATAGGAATTCTTTTATCGATATCTGTCATTATAATATTAAGGAAATCATAGATAGCCAGATTTATGGATTTATTTTTTCTGAAGCCCTTCTGTTCCTTTACTAAGAGATTGTGTTTCGTGAAAAAGGAATCTATACGGTGATAAATAGCTTTCTCGAATATTTTTGATATTACTGGTATCAGAGCAATGGGTCTGTAGTTATTGATATCAGTTTTATCATGTTTCTTAAATAAGGGCTTAATTATTGTTGGCTTGAGTTTATCAGGATATATTCCAGAAGAGATACTAACGTTAATGATGTGGCAAATGGGGCCAGCTATAACATCGGAAACAAATTTTAATACCTTTGTTGAAATATTGTCATATCCTACACTAACTTTGTCCTACCTACTAACTCCTTCCGTAGCCCTTTATGTTCCGGGGTAGCGGTAACCATTTCGGACAATCCCGCTTATCTCCAGCATGTCTGAGAGATATTTCTCATCAGATGTGAAGCTAAGTCAAAGGCCCATGGGCAGCATAAATCTCTGACACCAGGTTAGTCAGTAACCACACGAAAAGAAGGAGGCGATGTAATGATGATATTTAATTAAATGTAATAAATGAAGCTTAGGCTTTTATTGACACTTAAATATGACATACTTAACCCATTTTGACAGTGATGTGGACGAATTTTTTCGAAATTCCTAATCCTCTTTAATTATGGCGTTTAGTGTTGGGAATGGCAATGTGCTAATAGTGACTCATGAGTGAGGTCACGGTACCACAGCAACACCCATTTATTGAGTGATAAATTTAGGTCGGGACGAGTATAGGACGAGTGTTGTGACGCATTTGCCTCGATAAGTGGACATCGTGACATTTGATCGAAGTAACAACTTAGCCTTTGTTTTACCTAAATATAGAAATTGGGTATTTGAAAGGGTAGTCGATAATGTTACTTTTTATGAACTGTCAAACCGCGGAATTTGTACGTAATATAACAATGTGACGTCACAGATTTTTTTAATCAAATAGAATACTTATTAGTATTAAATGCAATTTCACAATTATATCTTCGCATAATATTAAATTTCTATAGGGTGTGGAAGTTTTTAAGAAGAGCAGTCTTTTATCTATTGTATATGTGATTTCATATTTAATTTTTGACTGTTTCAAATAGTCAATTGTGGCAAATTAAGTTTGGTTATCAAGTTCCTGTCACAGAAATGATAAAACGATAGCTGCACGTGTTGATTATTTAATTTTGTTGCTACTCGTTTATCAGTCTTTAGACCAGTGCCTTTGAAAATGGTAAAAAGTGAAAAAAAATATAAGTAGTTTAGTTTAGTTTTTTTTTGTTATATTCTCTTCCTTTTCCAATGGGTTTCCTCCTACTATATTTTTGGTTTTAAAACTTATCGACCCTGGTCTACTTTGGGAGTTGACAGTGTTAGCGATGTACGTATACAGGGTGGAATTTTGTAATGCCGGCCTGTAAAGGCACTGATATTTTTGTAGTGTTTAGTCGATGCGATGGTCACTGCTTTGATGTTACGCATAAATATCCGTTCATATGATTCCTTGCTAAACAACCAAGGTAAAAATGTATGGTCTAAATGAGAAGTCACGTTATCACGATTTTCATGTTTCTGTGTATCATTTACCTAACGGATTCGTCGTAATATTACAACTACTTGTTGAAAGATCATTTATTTGATATGCTAAACACGAAACGCGTCTTTGGAAAAACTGTCATGCCTTATTAAGTGCTTTTTGAGTGCTATTCAATAGCAATCATATTATGGTGTTAATGTAGCACGTGCTATTTATTTATCATGGAGTATATCTACAAACGTTGCTTGAAGTTAAATAATAAGAAGCGACGGTGTTGCCATACATTTTTGATGTTTAATCTTTTGAACGCCATTTTCACATATACGTGACAAGCAAGCGCAGGCCGTATACGCCAACGACACAAATATGTGACAATGGCAATAACACTATTACACAGAATATGTGTTTAAGTATGTTCGTATCGAATTGGAAAATACATGATGCTATTAATAAATAAATAGGAAGCCAATGTTATTGCTCCCAAAACAAATACGAAGTATGGAAAAACAATACAAATATAACAATACCTGCTTTCTTATTTACTCGGCAATCTGACAAAATGTGTAAGTATATAAATTATTCCGATAAAATATAAACATACGTTGACTAGAAAGATAAAACAATGAATAAAAAACATTTACCTACACATTGATATTGTCTTGTTGGTCGTTATATTATTGCTACCTACGAAAAACTAAATTAGCTTTATATCACTTATCAAGCTATCAGCTATTGAGGTGGTGAAGTACCTATATGCGGGATTGTCCGAAAGGGTAACCGCTACCCTGGAACATAAAGGGCTAAGGAAGGAACATGGTTTTGGTTGGGTTTTAGTCAGTAAGAGTCTGACACTCTCTTCCGCTCTAACCAAAGCGGGAGGACATTTTTGATGATTTCCACCCTAAAAAAAAAAGTGGTGAAGTAAAGATTGGTACACGACAAATGATATTTTACTTAATTTTTTTGACCACACTTACTACCACGTTTTATATGAAAGCTGAGAACGGACGCTCTCAGTTTCTCCGAGGCGGGGTGGAAATCAGGAGTGGTTGCCATCTGGGATTATAGAATCACCCCGGTTTTTTGAATACCCATCGTCAGCATCTTCAAGTAGACAGGTCTAATGAATTAACCTAACATAATTGCAACTGGGCGATCATGCACTGTGATAGAGCGCATCAAAGGCGAGGGCACCACAAAAAACGATCGGTTGACACCGAAAAACTTTATTGGGGGCCTTTCACATGCGTAGGTCAATCTTACTAAAAGGTTCGTGCTAAAGAGAACTGGGTTGGACTATCGCTTGTACCATCGGGGACATTTCTTTTAAAATGTGCTTCACCGCCAGTGACCGCGATGGTCCAGACGCCAGCACATGAAGCTATCCCTAACTGTCATATTTTCGCAATTAAAAATGAACCTTATATCTTTGCAATAAAGTTGAAATACTATCAAAGAAATTTGATAGATTGTGGTAACTTGATGTGCTGGCCTCTGTACATTACCATTACTAATCTCTTATGTTTTAATCAAAGCCGAGTGGATAAGATAGATACATCCATATTATTCCACACCACTCATTACTCTGCGATACCCACGATTTATTACTCACTAGCTGTTTTTGTGGTATCTAACTGTAGGTACCTACTAACTGTGCGGGGACAGGCTCGGGTCACAGGAATTAATACGCCATATTGTTGATGTATTTTGATGAACGCTTTGTGTACAGAGGCCAGCACATCAAGTTACCACAATCTGTCAAATTTCTTTGATAGTATTTCAACTTTATTGCAAAGGCATAAGGTTCATTTTTAATTGAGAAAATCTGACAGTTAGGGATAGCTTGATGTGCTGGCGTCTGTACAAATTACGTAGTGTTACGATAGACGTTGAATTGCCTCGATCATGAGCCATTGTACAGCGCAGTGTCAGCTGTAGGAAGCAGTTTATCGCGGTTTATAATCACGATGGACTAAAGCCACTAACATATTACTGTGTTGTGTCCTGTCCTGACGTGGAATACACCAATCAAAAGAATCTGCTCAGGACTACGTCAAATCACAAAGAGTTCTGAGTGGCTGACACTGCGTCAGAAGGCGTCATGACCCAAAAATCTCCGGCTTTACAATGTCATTTAAACTCACCACATTAGCGATTATTGTCGCATGCCTTTAACTAACCTCTGATTGCTGTTTAGAATTTTATTCGAGATAAGGTAAAACGCGTGAACATATCCAATAACCTCCTAATTGACTCTTACAATTTGCACTAAAGATAAGCCGATGATAGTACATTGAATGTTATCGTGTACCGATCAGCGAATTGTCATTTACTGATTGTTAAATCATTGCTACATAAAATGTACTATTATCTGACACGGTAACAAACTGGCGTAAACTCGTGTTTATGACGTGCTTAAATTATATCTATCTCGGGTATTCATAAGTCATTGTTTAATTTTTTCTTAAGATTTGTCAACAAGGCTCAATGCGTACTGAAGGCTATTTCATGGAATTTGGGCAAAATCCTTGAGTATGTAAATACAGTAATCTTTTTGCTGCGTTTCATTTTATTTTTAATCGCGTGTTGTTTCAGTAAACAATTAAACATGACTGTCGGTGCAAATACAAAAATATGGCACCTAGTTCACTTTATAATTATCAAATAGGTATTTATCTCTCGTCTCGTGCAAATGTTAAAAGTGAACCGAGAGAAAAGTGTGTTTTGAAAAGCGTTATGTATGAATTAAATAAATTAACGCAGATAAAAAATAATCAAAAATGGGCCTTTTTTTTTAAGGCTGGGAAACCATCCAATGACTGCTCCCGCTCTGGGTGGAGCGGAAGGGAGTGTCAGACTCGTACTGACTAAAACCCATCCATGTTCCTTCCGTAGCCCTTTATGTTCCGGGGTAGCGGTAACCCTTTCGGACAATCCCGCTTGCTGTTGAAAACAATACTTTCAATAACCATTATAAATGCGAAAGTAAGTTTTTTTTGTTTTTCACAACTAAACCACTGAACTGATCATTCCTGAAATAGCATACGTTCTTAGGTGTACAGAAACGGACTAAGGGTATCTTTAGTTTAGAGGATATCACGCAACGTGTCTTTCGAATCATGATAAAATTATATTATTAGTAGACTAGCGACTCGCCCCGACTTTGCACGGGTGCAATGTAGATTATGTAGAGACAATCGAATGGGCGAAGCGGAAGGCGAAATCTAGTGAGTAATAAAGTACATTCAGTCAAAAAAGTATCGGTAATGGATGATTTGTTTATGGTTCCAAATTCAAATTTTTGTTTTTTTGTAGTTGTTAGATTGGCACAACTGTTTTCCATTTTGGCGCGGAGTTTGAGTTGCATCTGTTATTTATATTAAACTAGCTGACCCGACAGACGTTGTCCTATCTTAACAGTGATACCTACCCTACCTACCTACCTACCTACCTGCCTACCTACCCTACCTACCTAGCTACCTACCCTACCTAGCTACCTACCCTACCTACCCTACCTACCGTAACTACCCCACCTACTCTACATACCCACCCTACCTACCCTACCTACCTACCCTACCTACCTACCCTACCTACCCTACCTACCCTACCTTACCTACCTACCCTACCTACCCACCCTACCTACCTACCTACCTACCCTACCTACCCTACCTACCTACCTACCTACCTATCTACCTACCTACCTACCCTACCTACCTACCCTACCTACCTAACCTACCTACCTACCCTACCTACCTACCCTACCTACCCTACCTACCTACCTACCTACCCTACCTACCTACCCTACCTACCTACCCTACCTACCTACCCTACCTACCTACCCTACCTACCTACCCTACCTACCTACCCTACCTACCTACCCTACCTACCTACCCTACCTACCTACCCTACCTACCTACCCTACCTACCTACCCTACCTACCTACCCTACCTACCTACCCTACCTACCTACCCTACCTACCTACCCTACCTACCTACCCTACCTACCTACCCTACCTACCTACCCTACCTACCTACCCTACCTACCTACCCTACCTACCTACCCTACCTACCTACCCTACCTACCTACCCTACCTACCTACCCTACCTACCTACCCTACCTACCTACCCTACCTACCTACCCTACCTACCTACCCTACCTACCTACCCTACCTACCTACCCTACCTACCTACCCTACCTACCTACCCTACCTACCTACCCTACCTACCTACCCTACCTACCTACCCTACCTACCTACCCTACCTACCTACCCTACCTACCTACCCTACCTACCTACCCTACCTACCTACCCTACCTACCCTACCTACCTACCCTACCTACCTACCCTACCTACCTACCCTACCTACCTACCCTACCTACCTACCCTACCTACCTACCCTACCTACCTACCCTACCTACCTAAAAATTAAAAAAAAAAAAATTGTATTCTGCTATTCAGGGCGGAGACAAATCCAACGAAACAAAAACCATGAAAATTGGTCGAGCAGATCTCGAGTTATAACGAAGGGAACAAACCCGTCTTTCTTTTATATATGTATATAGATAGATACAGTGCTGGTTTTAGTAATATCATATATACAGAAGGCTTACGGTGAATCGACTTTATCAAATACTCGTGCTTATGAGTGGTTCAAAGCGTTCAAAAGCGGTCGAGATGTGATGGAAGATTTGCCTCGCTCTGGTAGGCCGTCAACGTCTGCAACTGAAGTTAACATCGCAAAAGTGAAGAAAATAGTGACTGAAAATCCCCATTCAACTTTGAGAGAGATAGCCGCCGAACTTTCTGTATCTCACGAGTCGATCCGTACCATTTTAACTAATCATTTGGGTATGAAACATGTTGCTGCTCGGCTAGTCCCAAAAGATCTGAATTTTCTCCAAAAACTCAATCGCATGAAAGTCGCTGAGGACATGCTAGAACGAGTCAGTTCGGACCACAGAACAGTTAATTAACTGTTCTGTGGTTCGGACCCAACATTCATGAACCGCATTGTTACTGGTGACGAGACGTGGGTTTACGAGTTTGACATGCAAACTAGTCAACAAGCTTCGGAGTGGCGCCTTCCAACTGAACCGAAACCGAAAAAACCACGCCAAAGTCGATCAAAAGTCAAAGTCATGTTGACTGTTTTATTTGACCGGAAGGTCTAACGGTAAATAAAGAATATTATTTGAGCGTTATGCGGCGTTTAAGAGAGCAAATTTGACGAAAAAGGCCAGATTTGTGGAAAGAAAATTCTTGGATTTTGCACCACGACAATGCGCCTTCGCACAAGGCTATCATTGTGAACGAATTTTTGACCAAACACTCAACAAATACCATCCAGCAACCACCATATTCACCAGATATGGCTCCTGCTGACTTTTTTCTTTTTCCCAAACTCAAATTACCACTTCGTGGCACCCGTTTTCAATCGACAGAAGACATAAAGGAGAATTCGCGGCGAGAACTGAACTCAATTCCGGAAGCAGCGTTTAAAAAATGTTTTGATGAATGGATTATTCGTTGGCGCAAGTGTATCGTTTCTAAAGGAGCATACTTTGAAGGTGATAAAATAAATTTGGATGAATAACAGACATTTTGTGTATTATTGATCTTTTCCCGGTACTTTCTTGACAGAGTAGTATATTAATATAACAGGCTTGGCACGCGACGATGGGAAGAGACCAGATGGAATGACACTAATGCCTTGGAAGGTAGGTAGGCCGTTGGTGTGGGATGCAACGTGTGTTGACACCCTTGCGCCATCCCATCTTCCTTGCACGGTGGGTTGGGGTCGTTGCGGATTGCTGATTGATGCTTGCGGGTTGTGCTGGGGCAGCTGCTGCAGGTGCAGAAAACCTCAAACGGCGCAAGTATAACAACCTTATTGGAAGTTATACAGGGTGGAATTTTGTAATGCCCCCTGGAGGGAAAGTACTCTTAATACTGTAGATAGAAAATTTTACTCAAAGGAAACATTCCTTTATTTTTGAATAGAAAGAAAACTGCATTCAAAGATTTCCAAAAAATCGCTTGCCACACCCGGGAATCGAACTGACTAAAATCTGCAAAAAGTACACACTGTACTTTTATTGCCGCGATCGTTAGTATCAATTATAAGGATGAAATCTCTCGAACAAACTTGATAAATTAAATGATGGGAAAACCATGAAATCTTTAATTATTTACAAAAATTGTAAACTAATTAATTAGTTGCTCGAAATGGGCTCCATTTTCTTGGATACACAAATGTGTTCTTCTAAATAAATACCTTTCATACCTGGATTGGTACAAACGGCACAATCAGATGGCCTGCGAGATCACCAGTTCTCACCCCTTTAGATTTTTTTTTTATGGGGATATGTTAAAAACCAAATTTACATTAAATCTTATGCGAATGTAAACGAGTTGAGAGTTGAAGTTCAGAATACGATTTATAATATTCACCACAACACGTTATTAAAGGTTACAAGAAATGAATTTGTTAGAAGAATACATTTGTGTATCCAAGAAAATGGAGCCCATTTCGAGCAACTAATTAATTAGTTTACAATTTTTTGTAAATAATTAAAGATTTCATGGTTTTCCCATCATTTAATTTATCAAGTTTGTTCAAGAGATTTCATCCTTATAATTGATACTAACGATCGCGGCAATAAAAGTACAGTGTGTACTTTTTGCAGATTTTAGTCAGTTCGATTCCCGGGTGTGGCAAGCGATTTTTTGGAAATCTTTGAATGCAGTTTTCTTTCTATTCAAAAATAAAGGAATGTTTCCTTTGAGTAAAATTTTCTATCTACAGTATTAAGAGTACTTTCCCTCCAGGGGGCATTACAAAATTCCACCCTGTATATTCGAGCCGTTTGGGGTTGAAACACTAGGACCATGGGGTCCGAGTACCCACTATGTTTATCAAGACATCGCCAAGCGATTGGTCGACTCTTCATGTGACCAGAGGGATGGCCTATTTTTCGGTCAAAGAATCAGCATTGCCATACAACGTGGCAATGCTGCCAGCCTTTTGGGAAGTTTTTCTGTTGACAGCGATGTGGACGAATTTTTTGATGCCCTTTGATTTATTTGTATTTATTTTTTCTCTCCTGTGAGCAATAAATGAGTAATTCCTTACTGTTTTAGATCCCATCTCCTGTTTGAGATGACAGATGATTGACATTTTATAATTATGACATTGATAATTAAATAATGGTAAATATGACATTTCATTGCATTGTAACGATAGAAGCTAGTTCAATAATAATTGGGATAAAAACTATGTCTGTTGGTAAGTGTAAACAATTTTATCATTGCAATTTTCTAGATATTTTGACAAGGTACAGAAATGTGTCCACCGTAACATACCTAGAGGTAAAACGTGGGGACGACATTATTACAAAAATGAAACTACATTTACTGTCGTATCGTCGTTTTGACCTTGTTTATGGTAATCCCATACTTACCATTCAAAATTAATTTTACAACTAGTGATAGAATTCCAAACTTAAAGCATTTATTTCAAATAAACCAATTACAGGCACTTTTGAATTGTCAAAGGGTCGGTCAGTCAGAAAGATGAAGCTAGTTGCCCAATCCAAAGCAGTAGGTACCTATACTACCTATGGAGAAGACCGGGCAGGAAACTCCATGGACACTCTTTAATTTTTTTGGAACAAAGTTCCTGATCGCGCGTTGCGATAGGGGGCTAGACGGAATTAAGATCAAAAGTTGTAATTACGTCTTTTTAATCAATATTTTTTTATTGGTTAATTTTAGATCAGTTTTTTTTTGATTATTATAACTTAAAAGAAATAAAATGTTATTACAATTCCTTCACTAATTAACCGAAAGGAACTTCGTTCCATCCGGGTGTCCCATGACACCTCTCTTTCGATTGCACCACAGACTAAAGACAGTCACGATCACAAACGCCAGCTATTGCATTTAAAAGTAAGTACATAAGTGGCTGTCCTTGCTGTACAACATTTATTTCTCAATACTTAACGTTTTATATCGATTAACAGTTGGAATAGATAGATGGCTTTTAGGACGTGACTTGTCTAGTTATTGTCGTAATTTGAAAAACTTGTGTAACATGTCATCAAATCAACTTATTCTTCATGCAGGTTTTTGAAAAACAAAAGCATCGGATTTGGGAATATTTAAAACTAATGTTAGACCAAGGAACCTGCCTTTTTTATATATTTTTTTTATGTGGGAAATCATCTAATGACGCCTCCCACTCCCACTCTGGGTGGAGCGGAAGGGAGTGTCAGACTCTTACTGACTAAATCCATCCATGTTCCATCCTTAGCCCTTTATGTTTCGGGGGTAACGGTAACCCTTTCGGACAATCCCGCTTTAAAGTACCTGCCTTGTGTGGCGATTAGTGCCAGGTTGCTTCTCACAAACATTTCGACCCATTAAACCATTAGTCGTTTCCCGCAATTATGTTTGACAATTTGCGTGGGACGTCCAGCTAAATAAACTTCAAGTGCCTCTATGCCAATGTATAGGTACCTACTTCTACATACAAGTGTGAAGTGTAGAACAAATGTTAAACAATGTCCATGAAATGTTACTGTTATGAATAAACAAAGAATGTTTTAGTGAAGCAGAAGATTGCGGTAGCTACCCTTGAAAACGCGAAAGTCATTCCACAAAATTGGATCATTTATTGCCCTCGTGCCGAAGTGCAATGACCGCGACACCGCGCTTTTGCGATCCATGTTTCCATGAATAGCATAAATTCGCTTATTTTTGTTGATATCTCGCTTGCATCCTGCGTTCCGCGTCAAATAATACGTCATACGTGTTGTTTTATTGTTAAACAAGGATTTTCTTTGTGTTGCATGCTTTTCGTGTGCGACTGACTGCATCGAGATATACCTATGCGATTATAATTACATCGCCGGTGCATCGTACATACACAACACTAAATTCAAAACGAGTTATACCACATATCCAACCCGACACTCGCAGTATGCAAGCAGGCAGAAAACAAAGTTTCTCCGAATTTAATTTCGTTACTTCCATTTAATTTTTGTTGCAATTGCATGACTTAAGACACCCACTGCGCTTCTTCGAATTTGAAAAACGAAACTCGCGAGTTGATTATTTTTCGAATGTTAAATTTATTGCATGACATCTCTGAATAAGTAAGATGATAAATGACATGCCAGATAATTATTTATTACTGTGTGAGGAATTTTAAATGCACAAAATGCCTGTGTATAATTATTTGTATTAATCGAAATGAGTTTTTTTTTAATTGCTTTGTAACTCACACTGTCCTTCGTGGTAAACAACAATTTATTTTCAGGAATTAAACAAAACAAAACAACCAACTTAAACATTACAATGGCAAAATGTAGGTGTACCTATCATCGGTCCAATACCTGCCAATACCTTCGGGTAAAACAGGCGATGTTATGTGTAATTTAAAGTATGATTATCATGTTCCAGTCACCCATAATTCGAGGTATCACGAACACTGTGGTTAATATGTAGGAAATTACAAAACATTACTCACGAGTTTATCTAGTTAAAAACATAACGTAAATAACAATTGCTAGGTACTTAAAAGTAAATAAGCAACACAAAACCTCAAACATTCTTCTATCATACTGGCAGTTACAGTTTTTTTTAACGAAACGAAAAAAAAACATGATTAAAAGCAAAGATAAAATGTCATTTTTCTAAATATTTTTATTAAGTATATTAACATTGTTGCCAAGTGATTAGTAAGTATAAAAGATCGATAGTGAGTGCGTAACAATTACGATAAATTAATTATGTGGACGATAACTTCGCGAAGATAGCGCAGTGGTATCGGCCTCGTGGGACACAATCGTGTCGCGTGAGGTGATATGCAAACTTTTAGAATACTTCTTTTTATCTTTTCTTTTTTTTTAACGTTGCCCCACACTAGATATTATAAGATTAATTTCGGAAATGAATTTAAAAGTTTTATTTTGATTTCAAGCTACAAGAACATGATCGAGATAAACGAAGTGGGTTATGCTTGTGATTGTGGCTTCAGCGGTTAAGCTTTCATAAATGCAAGGTGGAAGAGACATCGACGCGAAGCTGGTTACCATGGATTCAGTGGATATTTCATAAACTCCCTCTTTTTTTGAGGGTGGTAAACATGTGGTAAATCATCTAATGACTTCTCCCACTCTGGGTGGAGCGGAAGGGAGTGACAGACTGTTACTGACTAAAACCCATCCATATTCCTTCCGACAATATTACCTGTTCGGCACATTTTCACTGCGCAGGTATTGCACTTTTCCATGAAACAGCTATTTTTTTTTATAACCAATGAATCGTTTCAACACAGGGCGGTTCAGAATTATGCACTGAATCCATGATAACCGACTGCGCTTCGATATGCCTTCCACCCTGTATTTGATCGAGCATTAAGCTTAACGAAAGCCCGATATCAAATAAAATAATTATTATTTAGAAATACTAAACATTTAAGTATTGGGTCTTCTATTTGGTAGGTACATAATTATGTCATCAAATTATTTTAGCAACACAATAGAAATAATAGGTTATAATGAACGGACTTAACGGACTTCGATCGGGAGGAAAATATTTTTAGTAAACTGATTTGACCTACCTAGGAGATGACGAAATAATATGTGAGTAGGTACATAATAATATCACGTTAGTATTACCGTGATAATATGTTAACATGTGGATATTATTAGTGACATGAATTGAGGTTTTTTTTAATAGTTTCTCTCAGGTAAGCCTTACAGTTTCTCGGCTGCTTAACCAGACTTTTCTGTGGGTGCCTCAATAAATTAAGGGCATAAATTTATAAGCTAAGCGGTTACACTCTATGAGCACCTCCTATGGGGTTACGGACCTAGGCTAAAGGGTCATTTCTAGGGGTGGGCAGCAAGTGACAAGATGGATTGAATTATCTCAATGGCGCGTTTCGTAGCGACCCATCGTCACATCGTCGTAGGTTTTTAAATGGTTATTATTTAATTGACAATCAAACAACCTTAGCGACCACAGGTTTTTCACACGTAGATATTTTATTTATTTGTATTTGTTTATTGGTTGGTTCTTAATCATTTTGGTCCTTTGGTTCAGAATTAGCACGATAGACCAGAAGGGCATTTCCCATAGTTTAAAGAACATTATTCTAATCTGACCCCGAATGTGTCAAGAAATTCTCTAATTTTCCGAAATTTTTGAGATACGATTACTGAAATAAGGTAAGAAATCGTTTTTTAATTGGCCTGGTTTAGTACGCAAAAAAATATTTTTAGAACATCTCAATTAATAGATTGATAGAATATTTTACACCATAAAAATGCCTATGTTAATTATTCTTCGGAGCTTGATTCTTGCGTTCAAAACAAAAACATAAACCCCTGTTTTAAAAGGTTAACGATACAGGAGCTGATGTTAAAAATACAACACAGCGATCTCGAAGCACTTACAGATGCACGTGGCGTGTCACGCCGTGTGTGAGAACGGTCCCAAGATTTGAATATTTATTGACAACATCTATTTACTTCCTATGCACGCATGCACGTGTCTATAAACTCGGCGCTTCGAGTCACACCTACGCCAACCTTGGCCAGTATTATTGTTTGTTTTGGTTTTCTGTTTACCTGCACCATAGTAAAAAGAAAAAAAAAACAGTTTAGTCGACTCCGATTGACGTTTGACAGCATACAAAATCCAAACTGTGAACAAACGTGTGATTGTCATTTGTTTGCCCAAGCATGGCGATTGTTTGTTGTTTGCTGTTCGTTATAATTTTGTCCTTCAGAAGCCTATTAATATAATGTTTAACTTTCTCTATGTTTTCTGTTTACATGGCACTCAAGCTCAGACAGTTGTGTCATTTGATCAAATAAAATGTCTTTCGTTTGGTCATTTGCTGATAGCTTGGGGACTGTGTATGTGTTTTTAAACTTTACTAGCAAACAAAAAAAAACATGAGCTTAAATTATCATAACAACGTGTCATTTCCAGCCAATTATCCCTTTAAGTCACGGGCTAGCGTGGTATTTACATAGCTGTGCACGTCTGGGGTCCAATAACACAAACATTGTCTATTGTTGGAATTCTATCCCGTCGCGATGGCATATGACGTCATACTAAGGCCACAAAGGCAACGGCCGATATAGGGCTTCGTAATCATTAATGTATTGCTTGCAACTAGTCGATTATAGGCGATCGAAATAAGAATAGTTAGGTACTTCACGTTGAATCGAGGCGATCTTCACATAAATTAATATGTCAGCACATTTTATGTTATTGTCATAAACTGATTTTATTTGACAACTAAAATGTGATCGTTGACCTTTCGCTCACTGTCATATTTAATCCAGTCTGATATTAATACATATTATCCAGATATTTCCTTACTCGTTAAACTATTTTTTTTTATTGTAATAATAAATTGATTGTACCTACCTACTTATGTGTAAGTACGTCATTTTAACGCTTATTGTTGTACCTACTTATTATCGATTTTAGAAAACGAACTACATACCTACTTGTAACATTTTATTGGAAATCCGTGTCCGTGTACAATTAGTAACGTACAATTTAGTAATAATTATTAATTACTAATAGTAATTTATGATAATGACACAACAAATCATTATTTTTTATTTTTAAAATACACACATCAAAAGTGTCTAGGGATCAACATATATTTTTGCAATAACTTTTCTCTTGATTGATATTAATTTAAATTTTCTTTAAGGATTCATCAAATAAAGTGTTTTCGTTTGTCACAGTAACGATAAACCAAGTCACCTTTGCATTAATAAAGAAATTTGCCATTTTCCTAATAAAGGGATTTTTGACATTTGAACCACTAACATTAAAGTTCGAAAAAAAGACTGAAATAACAGTTTTCTTTAAAATTTTATTGGGTAACTTAAACAATTAATAATCAGTGTTTCTACCGCGAACACTAACAACACAAGAACATCGGTTTGGCATACTCAAAATGAGTTCATCCAAATCACGCTGTGGAATGGCCGCCCATGTTCGTTGCAACAACAAAAAAAGGTCTTCTTGCAACTGGATACCCTCCATATTCGGCAGAGCTCTTCTCTGTAGCATATCCCATGCATGCTCAATCGGGTTCAAGTCTGGCGACTGAGCAGGCCAGGGCAGGACATTGATGTTAGCTGCGGCGAGAGTCTGTCTTACAACTCTTGCGGTGTGCGGTCGTGCATTATCATGCATTAACTGAAATAAGGGACCGATTTGCACTTGTAGAGGAACGATGACGTCAGATACAATCGTCTCAGCATAAATTTGAGCGTTGAGGTTGCCTCTGATCCAAATCAACTCAGTTCTTCCGCCGATCCAAATACCCGCCCATACCATGATGGTTCCACCACTATAAGGATGGACTTCCTGGCAGGATTTTAATCGCTGTTGGCGTCCAGGGGTTCTCCAGTGTCGTATACGTCTTGTATCCGGTCTCATACCAAAACGAGACTCATCAGAAAAGCACACGAAACGCCATTGTTCTTCTGCCCAATTTCTGTGTTCAAGAGCCCATTGATATCGAATCCTACGATTGTGCATTGCTATAGGTGGTACCCGTAGCGGTCTTCGGGAATGAAGGTTCACTTCATGCAAGCGGTTTCTGACTGTTTGGTCGCTAATTAAGTTCCCTGAAGAGTGATGAAGCCTCACGGCTAACATCATGGCGGTTATTGTTGGAGCTCTTCGAGTTAAGATTTGAATGTATCGGTCTTGTCTCCGTGTGGTGCAGCGATACCGTCCTTCATGGCGCTCAGCCACGGTACCAGTGCTTCGGTAACGTGTCCAAAGTCGACTGATAACACCTTTTTTTGTTGTTGCAACGAACATGGGCGGCCATTCCACAGCGTGATTTGGATGAACTCATTTTGAGTATGCCAAACCGATGTTCTTGTGTTGTTAGTGTTCGCGGTAGAAACACGGATTATTAATTGTTTAAGTTACCCAATAAAATTTTAAAGAAAACTGTTATTTCAGTCTTTTTTTCGAACTTTAATGTTAGTGGTTCAAATGTCAAAAATCCCTTTATTAGGAAAATGGCAAATTTCTTTATTAATGCAAAGGTGACTTGGTTTATCGTTACTGTGACAAACGAAAACACTTTATTTGATGAATCCTTAAAGAAAATTTAAATTAATATCAATCAAGAGAAAAGTTATTGCAAAAATATATGTTGATCCCTAGACACTTTTGATGTGTGTATTTTTGTTATCTATTACTTTTGAATCTATTTTATGACCAAATAAAAATGACGTTTATCACTATTGAGTTAGTGCCACACCGCGCCGGAACTGATGGAGACGCTGATACTGACGGACGTATCCAAAGATAACATAATTTGTAAGAATATAAATAAAGGAACGTGCTTAGGTAAATAATGTGTGTTACACATTTGCATCACAGATGCATGCTGCAGGGTTCTCACACTTGAGTGAGATATCAAAATTAAATCTATACTAATATTATAAAGCTGAAGAGTTTGTTTGTTTGAACGTGTTAATCTCTAGAACTACTGGTCCGAATTAAAAAAAAACTGTTTGTGTAGTCCATTTATCGAGGAAGGCTTTAGACTATGTAACATCACGCTACGACCGATAGGAGCCGAGCAGCGGGTGAAACCGCGCGGGAGTACTTAGCTAGTATTAGAATATTTTGTAAAGAAAAAATAATACCTAAGGTAAGTGCACCGGTAATGGACAGCGTACCAGTGATGAACATTTTTGGTTGAGGCCTAAAAAATAAGGATTCTACAACACTTTTGTTACCTGGCAATACTTTACCATAGAGAAAAGGGATTAAACTGTCAAAATATTGACAGCTGATGTATGTCTGTGGTTCAGTTTCAAAATGGTGGAAAGATAAACAGCACGTGTCACCAGTGATATTGTTTTTTAAGTGAGTTTGATAGCGAGGTAAGTTGCTGATGAGTTTTTTTTGTAAATTCAATTAAGGTAATAATGAATAAATAATAAGTTTGTGGCTTAATTAACCTCTTTTCCAAACAATCTTACTTAAAAGTATTGCAAACAATAACGTGGTTTGTTTTTTTTTTTGCTATGTCCATGACTAGTACCTCTTATTATGACATGTCCTAGTTATGGACATTGTGTCGATTACTAGTGCAGTGCATTTTTTTCAAGATTTTAGTCGATTCTAGATTTATTTCTCGAAGTCAATGAAATATCTTTTTTCGATGACTTTATAAAGCTTTTTACCAGTAATGGACAGACGTGTTCATTAGTGGGGTGTCAATCACTGGTTCATTCCATTACTGTAGGTACTACAAACAAGATCTTTCTTACAGTTATGGCGCCGGTGAAAAATTATACACCACTTCAAATGCAACATGCTTTGGAAGCAGTAAAAAAAGGAGAGAGCGTGTGCTCTGCAGCCAAAAAATATGGCGTACCACGAATAACCTTCCCTATAAATGCACTGGTAAGAGTCCGACAGTATGTTCAATGGGCCCATCGTCAATATTGACGAAAGAAGAAGAAAACAAAAAATTAATAAGAACTTTAATTTTAGAAGACGCAAATAAAATTTGTTTCTAAATAAAAAGTATTTTTATTTATTTGTCTATCAAGTGTCTATTACTAGGTGTCGAATACCGGAACACTGTGCATAACTAGGTGTCAATCATTGGTGTATGACTTGTCCTTGACTAGATAATTTTAAGCCTATTTTTTTTCGTAATTTTATGTTTATGGAAATTACTATATCAAATGTAGCATTCCCTTATTAGATGCTAAAAATCCATAACCAACTTTATCTACAACCATTGCAAAAATCGGCCCGCAACTTTTTTTTTTGGAAATTTTATACGTACTTCATCGACCTTATACCGTCCATCACTGGTACAGATACCTTAAATAAGTATTTAATCATAAAAACATACATTTTCTTTTAAATTAATAATAATGATAATAATAATAATTTATTGACTCATAAAGAAGGGTTTAAGTGTGACACTGGATCCCGCACTAGGATACCCTGTGTCGCAGGATCCAGTCTCTTTCGACAGAAAATACTCAGACTATAGCCATATTCCTAACAATTTATGGGGCATCTATGTAATAATTGTTACTGTAGGTATAAGACTGGCACTGCCAGAACACGTAAGTGATAAACAAGTGGTAGTAAACAAGAATATTTATATGAAGTTGAACTCGCGAAACCACAAAAAATAGAAGATACCTATTTTACGCAAATATTTTTCTGACCACGCAATAGTATTAACAAATACAAATTTTAATACAAATTACCTTATTCCAAGGTTTATTTAAATTTCACGACAGCGGGACGATGTGTTCACTGTTTACTCAAATAGGTACATAAGTACAAACACGTCAGTATCCGTCCACCACTTGTATCATACTGGCTGATACTGGCGTATCCACCGTATATTCCTGACGACTCACGGACTAATCTTATACAGAGTGATTTGATAACAAAAAAAAACATCGTTTTAATTTAGATCATTACAATTTCATTAATGAATTTTACGACCATCGAATTACTTAAGTTCATGTTTATGTGTACCTACCTAAACTTTATTCAATTAAGTAATGACTTGATAAGCTAAATGAGCTTACCTAAGTAATCAGGTAAGTATAGTGTGCCTATTCCATTGTTGATTAAATGGAAAGCACTTTTAATTACCTACCTAGTAATTGGTTTTACTTAGCAATGGAAGAACACTTGCCAACAAATTATTTACCAGTCATATTATCATTATCCTTTTGAACGCCTTTGTCACATATACGTGACAAGCAAGCGCATGCCCCCATACGCCAGCGACAGAAATATGTGACAATGACCACAACACTGTAACACGAAATAAATAATTAAATCATTACTTTTGTGTATGTTTTATATAAGATATGTTAAAAATTGAAGCTCTCGTACGCATTTAATGACATGAAACAAATTAAAAGACACCATGGATATTGGGAAATTCATGAAATTAATTTGTAGCTTGTTGGCGTGAAGGGCACGCGCGTGCGTTTATGCTCTGGCGTTCAAAAATCGGCGTCGAAAATCTATCAAAGAAATTTGACAGATTGGTGTAACTTGATGTGCTGGCTTCTATACATAGAAGAGAGTGAACAATCATATTTTTTTTAGTTTACAATATGAATAGAGCTTTTTTACGACAATATGTTTTTTTTAATAAAGAATTTGAACTTCATCTGACGTTTTGAAGTTGGTGAAAATTACGTTAATAGATTCCGTTACATACATAGGTACGTATGTAGATACCTACCAGAGAACCTAATAAAAGCATGTTAATTACAAAGCAGAATTATGACAACATAATTAAAAGGTAAGGTAATAATACCATCAGTTGTGACTAATACTTGTCATTTCGGTAACTAAAATATTATATACGTACAGTATATACCTAGATAGATCAGTTCAAATATGTACTTATACCTAGGTATAATATGTAGACAAGTACCGTATTCCTTTCCCATATGGTCAGTACGGATGTACTACAATCCAAAATGGAAGCAATAAAATAGTTGCAGAAATTATTAAGAAAGAAGCAGAAAATCCAATTATAAAACTCTCCTCAAATCTGTTATTATAACGCCAGAGCATATGTATATGCATATACGCAAGCGCGTGCCCTCCACGCCAAGCTACTATGTGTTCTTATTATCATGAATTTCCCAATAACCATAGTGTCTTTTAATTTGTTTTATGTCATTTAATACGTACGAGACCTTCAATTTTTAAGATATCAATATAAACACACACAAAAGTAATGATTTAATTGTTTATTTCGTGTTGTAGTGTACCCGCATTGTGTCGTTGGCGTACATTGTATCGCTTGCTTGTCACATATTATGTGACAAGCAAGCGCATGCCCTGTTTATGTTTATTAAACAGAGTTGATATGACAGCGAGGCATTAAATTACACTACGTAGACTACACGTATTTAGTATTAATTTGATACGGTAAAAAAATAAAAAAGCACCAAAAATGAGTTTTTTTTGAACAGAACAAATAGCTCACAAATATGAGTAAAACGCAACCACCTTTTGTACATAATGCGTTTATACTAAGATTTATCGTTTTAAGGTTAATGACCTATGCGTATAAAGATAATCATCAGCTGTTAGGAGAGATACATCGTGTTCAAACGGGGTGAAAACTTAAAAAATCATTTGCGATTAAGCTACTGCTCCTATTAATTTGATTTTTGGTACAGAGCTAGAAAATGGTACCTCTTATAGGCAGTTTAAAGGAAAGCCCCTCTGTCGTATCAACTCTGTATGTGACAATGGCGTTTGATAGGTTATAATTGACGTAGTAAGGTCTAAGTACATTGTCAAAGGATTTTCAATAGTTGTTAACTTACCTAATTGTATTTTGTCGTTATACATAAGGAAAACGAGCACCACAAACATGGATAGGTATGACATGAATTTCTTATCAACACATACAGTTATTCACAATCTGGCTTTTACAACTGTAAACAATGTTTTACGCAAACGCCACGCCACATAAAACTATGTAGATATTAAATTGTTATACTATATTCATAAAACGTCATTATTGTCAAAATCATGGCCATATAGAATTGGTGTCAGCTTATTTGGCATTGGCAATTTGGAAATCTTATCAATGAATTTTGTTGATCTTGATACCACATTCAATTCCTCCGAGGCTCCGATATAATTTCAACACGTGAAATGTGATAAAATATTTAGGTTACCTATATACCTGAGGTTTCCGGTGTACCCACTTACCCAGATGAGTAAAATAAGATGGGTGCAAGAATCGCTAGGGTCTTCGGTGAGATCGTAAGTAGGTACTTAATTAATTAACTATTCAAGAAAATTTTATTATTGGGGATTCAAGAGCTGTAACTTTGTAACTAACCTACTCATAAACCAGCTTAGCTACAGTCAAGTAATCGACATGAGTACCTACATATTTAACTTCATCACTGAGTAGGTATTAAACTGTTAAAACTCTCCCATTATCTAGTATTACCAAGCAGCCCATTGATCCAGCCAGAGTTGCCCAAATATTAAGGATGTTATCCTACCAAGAAGACCATCAGATAATAATAATTGTTGACTTTTTTCTTAGATTTAAATTATTTTTCATTTGTTTTAAAACAAGCAGGCTTTTCCAGTTGGGTTCCAATTTATTTGTCATGGTAATTAATCACTAAAAAAAAAACAGATCAGGAACGAAAATTAATCAAGTCGTACATGACCGAAATCATAATTATTATTTACGAAAACAATAACAAATTGAACTCGTGACCCTGAGTAAGGAAAGGATCGCAGATTACCACTGCGCCAGCTGGTCTGACAATTTAAAAACAGAGAAAAAATGTCAATCGCTATTTTAAGTACCTATGTACAGAGGCCAGCACAAAGTTACCACAATCTGTCAAATTTCTTTGATAGTACACACATCAAAAGTGTCTAGGGATCAACATATATTTTTGCAATAACTTTTCTCTTGATTGATATTAATTTAAATTTTCTTTAAGGATTCATCAAATAAAGTGTTTTCGTTTGTCACAGTAACGATAAACCAAGTCACCTTTGCATTAATAAAGAAATTTGCCATTTTCCTAATAAAGGGATTTTTGACATTTGAACCACTAACATTAAAGTTCGAAAAAAAGACTGAAATAACAGTTTTCTTTAAAATTTTATTGGGTAACTTAAACAATTAATAATCCGTGTTTCTACCGCGAACACTAACAACACAAGAACATCGGTTTGGCATACTCAAAATGAGTTCATCCAAATCACGCTGTGGAATGGCCGCCCATGTTCGTTGCAACAACAAAAAAAGGTGTTATCAGTCGACTTTGGACACGTTACCGAAGCACTGGTACCGTGGCTGAGCGCCATGAAGGACGGTATCGCTGCACCACACGGAGACAAGACCGATACATTCAAATCTTAACTCGAAGAGCTCCAACAATAACCGCCATGATGTTAGCCGTGAGGCTTCATCACTCTTCAGGGAACTTAATTAGCGACCAAACAGTCAGAAACCGCTTGCATGAAGTGAACCTTCATTCCCGAAGACCGCTACGGGTACCACCTATAGCAATGCACAATCGTAGGATTCGATATCAATGGGCTCTTGAACACAGAAATTGGGCAGAAGAACAATGGCGTTTCGTGTGCTTTTCTGATGAGTCTCGTTTTGGTATGAGACCGGATACAAGACGTATACGACACTGGAGAACCCCTGGACGCCAACAGCGATTAAAATCCTGCCAGGAAGTCCATCCTTATAGTGGTGGAACCATCATGGTATGGGCGGGTATTTGGATCGGCGGAAGAACTGAGTTGATTTGGATCAGAGGCAACCTCAACGCTCAAATTTATGCTGAGACGATTGTATCTGACGTCATCGTTCCTCTACAAGTGCAAATCGGTCCCTTATTTCAGTTAATGCATGATAATGCACGACCGCACACCGCAAGAGTTGTAAGACAGACTCTCGCCGCAGCTAACATCAATGTCCTGCCCTGGCCTGCTCAGTCGCCAGACTTGAACCCGATTGAGCATGCATGGGATATGCTACAGAGAAGAGCTCTGCCGAATATGGAGGGTATCCAGTTGCAAGAAGACCTTTTTTTGTTGTTGCAACGAACATGGGCGGCCATTCCACAGCGTGATTTGGATGAACTCATTTTGAGTATGCCAAACCGATGTTCTTGTGTTGTTAGTGTTCGCGGTAGAAACACGGATTATTAATTGTTTAAGTTACCCAATAAAATTTTAAAGAAAACTGTTATTTCAGTCTTTTTTTCGAACTTTAATGTTAGTGGTTCAAATGTCAAAAATCCCTTTATTAGGAAAATGGCAAATTTCTTTATTAATGCAAAGGTGACTTGGTTTATCGTTACTGTGACAAACGAAAACACTTTATTTGATGAATCCTTAAAGAAAATTTAAATTAATATCAATCAAGAGAAAAGTTATTGCAAAAATATATGTTGATCCCTAGACACTTTTGATGTGTGTATTTCAACTTTATTGCAAAGTTGAGGAAATTTGACAGTTAGGGATAGCTTGATGTGCTGGCGTCTGTACTTAAAATAATGGAATGAGGCACATTGACAGAACCTTTGCATACATGTCTCCCAACCCAACATTGATTTGCGAAGTAAATAATAGAAATAATAGGAAAAATTCTCTCGAAACGATAATAAATATAAACGTATAAATTGTTGAGCTCTTAAAACCTTCTAAATTTCTAATGGAATGGGTTAAAACGTAAATACGTTGACTTTCTAGAATACATACTCCATCCCAAAAACACTACACACATAAATTCTTCATATTAACAACTTCAATCATTCAACCTTATCTTGGGGAGCATCGAAAAATTATAAAATGAAAAATTCAATTTTATGGATCTCAATTTTCATGCATAAAACAGCATTTAATTTACACAATTTTCTTAGATAATTTTTAGTTTATTCGCTCACCTTATATTTAACTTATTCCGTTTATCACTTTCGTCAAAACTATGTTTCCCGCCAAAATTCACCCGAAAGGACGTGCTCACACACTGATACACAATCACTGACTGAGTTGAGTTGGATTGAAGGCTGACGACCTCCGGCTTACATTTATTTTATACTGATTAAATTAAAAAGTTATAGTAAATGTACTTTACGGTGGTATATCTGTACTGTAATAACATTGAGAATGTTCACAAAGTAAAACACATGAGTAAATAAATGATGTACCTACCTAGACGTTATTAAGTAAATACTAGTATGTACAGAATCACACAATAAATTAATTTATTAGACCAATTTAATAAAAGTTGTTCGTGTAACTAGACCATTTTAAGAATTATTGAGTTTTTTAGTGCTAATATCAAGCCAATAAGTACCTACATAACGTAGGCCAATCAATTATCATAGTGAAAATAGGGTGTGAAAAAGAATGTGACCTTCCATCGGCCAATTATCATAAAATCTACGCAGCAGATAAACGGAATGTGGCAAAAATCAAAGTAAGAAATAAAGCTACAGTAAATCGGCTCTTACTGTAAACGTCGATTGATCGGCTTTTACTATATACGACGATTGATTGTCACAATTAGAACTCAATCGTCGAATTTTTGTTTTCCCAATCGATAAGTCACACTCGATTCAAAACAGTCAGTTGGTGCAGCTCTACAACAGTGTTCCCGACAAAATAAAGAGTATTACCACCGTAAGAAATTGTTTTTTTTTAATGTATTGGATTTATTTGATGAAAAAGCGGTAAATGATAAACTTTGACATAATGATTATATTATTTTTATTAACTTCTAAGTACTCTTAAAATATTATTAATGTTTTGATAAAATCGCAAGCAGTAATCTAAGTAATAACCATATAATAAAAAGTACTCTGTGGTAATAACCCTTTAAAAAGTTTGATGAATTTGCTGGCAACCCTAAATTGTCTTTCAATTTTCGTGAAAAAGCTCGTTGTATCGTATTGAGCGATTTCGAGCATTTTGCGTAAAACTATTGTTAAATTTTGTGATAATTGTTCATCTAATCTCATAAATTAGTTATAAGAACTAGCTGTTATTAAAAATAACGTCAAACCAAAGTGGTATTACATTTAAGTTTGCTAGTGTATTACTGACAGATCGATTCGGCGTTGCAAAGTTACAGGTTATATTAAAAAATAGATTGATTTAATTTATTAATTACTTGCAAATCATCGTAATGGAGAGCATGGATGTAGCGCAAGAAGGAACTTCTACGGCAACGACGCCAGCGGGTGAAAATGGTGAGAAATGTTTTGTTTTACCGACCGCTTGGGTGTACGGAAACGTGCTTCGGCTTTTAACAGATTTTTTTCTGTTCTTTTGTCGTGTAGGGCCCGATAAGAATGTTACGGCGGAAGAAATGACGTCCAGGGACTATTACTTCGACTCTTACGCACACTTCGGCATTCACGAGGAGATGCTGAAAGATGAAGTACGAACACTCACCTACAGAAATGCTATGTACCACAATAGGCACCTCTTCAAGGGTAAAGTAAGTATACCTTCACATATTACACTAAAATGTTGCGCATCTTCAGTATATAGCTTGTATAATTTATTCTTCAAGACAAGTAATTTTAGTTCCTAATCTCTTTGTTACCAACTCATGTTATAGAGATAATAATTTTTATAACCTAAAATTATATCACATTGTTTACTTTTAGATTTGTAGAAATGTTTCTTTCCACCATCTATGAATGTTGATAAATTTAGATTTTGCAATCTACAAATTGAGATTACTACAACTTAATATCCTGACAATGGCAATTTTTGGCGCCATTTTAAATTGCCTTCATGCTGTGAACATGAACAATAATTTATTGTATCATCAATATAACTATGAACTTGGCCTTGACCATTACTTCCACTTGAAAACTTGCCAACGTAAGGACATATAAAACCAGTTTTAAACATATTGTTAGAACCTTTTGTTTGTGCTTGTAATCTGAACCAATTATTGTGTTATACCATGTAGGTATGCATGGCTCTATCTAAACTAAAAAACTTCACATTAAAATCCTAAAATTCACACTTAACAATAATCATAATCTAGGTAGAAAGCCCAATAAGTCAGAATTGTGTTAAAAAGACTAGATCAGATATTATGTGTAAAAAATCTGTGACGGCAATATATATAAATAAGTTATAATGTTTGTAAGTACACCAAGAAAAACAAGTAACAAGGATTAGATAAATGTACTATAGATTCATAGTTCACGGGTGCACTAATGCATCCTCCATTCCTCCATATTGACTCTCATATAAATACTTATAGTATAAATATATAAATTGATCAAACATTTGGAACAAATTGTAACACACAAGTAAAAATTTGATGGCTAAAGAGAGTATAACACACCTCAGTACATCTAATTAAAGAAACACTCCTCTCTTCAACAGACAGTACTGGACATTGGGTGCGGTACAGGCATCCTGTCGATGTTTGCAGCGAAGGCCGGCGCAACTAAAGTCATTGCGGTTGAGTGCTCCAACATCGTGGACTACGCTCGCAAGATCATAGAGGCTAACAGGCTCAGTGATGTCATTGAGATTGTTAAAGGAAAGGTATGAAAAAAAGTAGATGATAGATAGACTTGTCTTTTTATTTGTGATTAAATGTCTTATTTGTAGCAGAATGTCGTACAAATCGACTCTTAGTGAGCTCAAATAAGTTTTTGTGTGAATAAGTTATGAAATTACAACTTATTTCAAAAGAATCAGGCCCTGTCATATGTTGTATCTATTTTATCAAAGTAATAACTCCTATCAGGTCGAGGAAGTGGAGCTTCCAGTGGAGAAGGTGGACATCATCATATCAGAGTGGATGGGCTACTGCCTCTTCTACGAAAGCATGCTGGATACCGTGCTGTACGCTCGTGACAAGTGGCTCCAACCTGATGGCATGCTCTTCCCTGACAGGTAGGCACTTGGGATATACCTACTGTCTTTGTATGGAATGGTCGAAGTAGTTCTCTTTATATGCTGTTTAGTGCAGAATAGAATATTCTTTATTATGTACACCATCAGGACTTTGTTATTCTGGGATTTTCATCTGTTGTGTGTATTCTCAACTAGATTTGAGAGTTTAGCTTTGTAGTCTGCAATCATTTTATTTATTTTCTTTCTTTATAAGCGCGTGTAAAAAGGGTTGCTAATCTACCGCGCAACACTATAATCAATTGGTTCGCTCATCAAATTTCGTCTTCGCCAAAATATAGCTGCCTTCAACGTGACATGATTTTTTTGGTAGAATTAACCCAAATGATTATCTTTAATACAATAAGAAAGTATCAACAATTTTTCTTCTAAACTTCTAAAGTTGCAGACGGAATATAATTTTCGGAAAATAGTATCTTTAAAATTTGAGCGAGCAACGTGCACATTGCTAACAGCTTACTTGATTTTAAAAAATACGATTCGCTCTTTCATGAAATGAAACTCGCAATAAAGGTACTGACGACTTTATCCTCCTGTCCTGATACTAAGTATGATAAGCAATAACGAGCAGTGCCTCTTATAACCTAACACATAAACACACTGTATATAAACTTCTGCAAAAATTGGGGTATCACATGCAAAATTACTCTTCAGAATTATTTTAGTAGCACTCATACTGCATTGAAGTGTTGATATCGCGAAAATACTTCAGCATAGCACAAGAGGCTCCTAATTGCAACTGCGATGAAATACGAACGTGTAGCTCATTAAACTTTAGGCATTAAACTACATTTTTAATACTGCACTACTACAGCATCCTTTTACATTCTATAATTCACTTATTATATTACTGCCGGGGAGCTTGTTGTGCCAATTCTTCTCAGCTAAAGGACTAGGCAGTTGTGAAGTTTTGGGGGACTGCTTTATGTCATTTTGGCTTTCAAATAGCAAGTAGCTGATTTTCAGCCTAGCTTGAATAAATGGTTTTTCACGGTAAACGCGTTGGTGAATTTTGGGCCAACAAAATTAAAAAAAGAAATATATATTTAAGGACTATTTTTGCTATCGACACGCTAAGGAGAAGAGAAGAATGGTTTTTTATTTGATCCTGTGACCAATTTGTTACAACATCAAATTGGTTCTATTTATACTCTACTGGCGTTGCAATTGCACTGCCAATTTAGTGTCGCTATCGCTCCAATACAAACATCGACCGGAGAAGCGCGACTAAAACGAGTTTGAATTCAATCGGCTCGCACGTGTTGATTTACTTACAGTAGTTCGTGGCCATGAGGGCCGGTTCTGTATACAGTGGGCCTAGCAAGAATGCACGGTGTAATCTTAAATTCGAACGAGTTTAAAGTTGAAAATACTCGATTCGCACTTAGTATTTAAGACTTAGATGGATAATAATCTTTCTTTTAAGATTTTATTCATATCGATGTAAGATATTAATTGTGCTTGTCGCGAAAATTTAAAAATACCCGACTTCCAAAAACAGAAAATCTAGCCAAGATTTCGAGTTTTTAAGTTAGCTTCAATAATACTTATTTTTGCAAAAGTTAACTCGAAATCTATCCAAGATTTAGAGTTAGCTTCGACAATACTTATTTTTGCCATGTTAATAAAAATATGAGCTCACTGCGCAAGCTCCCTCTACCAAATAAAAAAATAACTTTCTAAATTAGTCCACAATTGATAAAAAATGCTATAGCATAGTTTATTTTCGATTAACGCATCGTCTTCACATATAATGTTCAAATTCATGTATACAAAACATTGTAAAACATTTTAAAAGAGTAACGGTGAAGTTTCTTGCCCATTCTTCTCCACACGAAACTACATTTTCGGGGGGGCGACTAGAATCAATTCTTGTTCTTGTTCATTTGTCTTTCAAAATAGTTTTTCTTGTGCCTATTTGACATAAATGATTTGACTTTGACTTTAACGCTTATTTACGTTACGTTTACGATAGCATGATGGTAGTAAGCCTCAATAACACAAGATACAACGACACAAGATAAATAATTACCTGTAAAAGTTTATAAAGTTAAGAGAGTTAAAGATAAAGTCAAGAGAGTTAATAGAGAAGAATGTTAGACCAACGGGGATTCGGACTTTGCCGTTTCTCGACAGGGATAGTCGCTTTCGTTAACTGCACCATAACATGTACTGCTCATGTTTTGTGCACCCAAAATATCAAGTAGCTGCACGAGTACTCTCTCTATTCCTCCTCACTGCTTGTTTGTTGACCAGACGACTTCCAAACAATAGAGACGAGATGTTGAAAGTCAAAGTCGAAACGTTTATTGCGATATTCTATACCAATTTTGACACTGACAGCTCTTGAACGCGCTTGTGACGAACAGGGGCCCAATTCTGTAAAATAATCAACTTGTCAATAGTGTGTCCGTAGTGTGTAAAAAGTGTGTCAATAGAATAATCATTGACATTTGGTATTCTACAAATTAATTATGGTGATTGACTTACCACTGTAGTGCCATTGAAACGCTACAATAAGACTTGTAATAATTAGGGCACGCCACGATAGTGGCGGTAAGGCCCCTCTTTGAGGAGTGGCTAGAGAGGCGTCACGGCGCCCTCACCTACCGCCTGACGCAGGTCCTCACCGGACATGGATGTTTCGGGAGGTTCCTGCACGTCATCAGGCGGGAGGAAACGCCCGGGTGTCACCACTGCGAGGATCGCCCAGAGGACACGGTAGAACATACGGTGCAAACCTGCCCCGCTTGGGCGGAGCACCGCCGTGTCCTCGTAGAGGCGATCGGCGGCGACCTCTCGCGCCCGGCCCTGGTGCAAGCCATGGTCCGGGGCGAGAGGGAGTGGGAGGCAGTCACCTCCTTCTGCGAAAAAGTTATGCTCGCGAAGGAGGTGGCGGGATGGGAGAGAGAAAGGTCCTCCCGTCCCAGCCGCCGCAGGAGACGCCCCGGGCGTCGGGAGCCACGTGACGACTCCCGGCCACCGTAGGCGCGGGCCTGCGGACGGTGAGTAATGGGTGACTCACCGTCCGATCAGCACCAGACCCGTGCCGTACGGCGCGTATATGTTCCACGCGCGCCTCAAAGAGATGTCAGCATATGAAGGGGCCCCCCAGGGCCAAGCCTGCCGGGTAAGCGGGATTGTCCGAAAGGGTTACCGCTACCCCGGAACATAAAGGGCTACGGAAGGAACATGGATGGGTTTTAGTCAGTAAGAGTCTGACACTCCCTTCCGCTCCACCCAGAGCGGGAGCAGTCATTGGATGATTTCCCAGCCTTAAAAAAAAAAGACTTGTAATAATTGGTAGTCTGCTATCCACTACAATGTGTCAATGTCATCAAGACGGCCAAAGTTAAGATAGTCTGTAAATATTTTAACACCGAAAACTATTGTACTGCCACACTATCGACACACTACTGAGCCACCACTGAACCGCCATTGAAGTTTTTGCAGAATAACAAATTTGGAACAGTCGCAACAATATGTTGGTAGTGTGTTAATAGTGTCAATGTCGTGTTCCTTAACTCAAAGTTACAGAATTGATCCCCTTATCGCGTTCAGTTTCATTGGTGAAATTTGCCCTAAGTGTACAAATGGCTATAATTATTGGTACTTCTGACTTAGCAACCTTTTGCAACTTTCTAAGTAGACGTTGTTTTATACCCAACAGATGCACGTTATTCATCTGCGGTATCGAAGACCGTCAGTACAAGGACGAGAAGATCAACTGGTGGGATGATGTGTACGGTTTCGACATGTCCTCCATCCGGAAGGTGGCTATCTCCGAGCCGCTCGTCGATGTGGTTGATGCTAAGCAGGTAAGATATACACTTCATGATCCTTATCATTCACCACTGTTTCCCTGAATGATAAGAGATCAGTCTCATTACCTAAAACTAAGAATGAGAATGTTTAATTTGAATGCTGAAAGCAAGGCAAGAAGCACTAGTGTCTGAAATCTTAGTCAGTTGTTTTTTGTCTATTATCCAGTTAGTATTTGTGGTTGGTTTAATAAAATTATACCTGAAAAACTACCACATGTACATATTATCATAAATAGCAAATTAGTGGTTAAACCAAATCTCCTAATCTTCTGGTTAGTTTATCCAATAAGAGTAGTGAGTAACAACTTTAGCACTACTACTCTCAATAAATTGCTAAAGAATAATTAATTCGGTATCAAAGTTGAAAAACTGTTCCGCTGAAATAAATTGTGTCATCATGAGGAAATGGCATGCCTGAGAGCCATTTCTTAGCATGTGAAGTTAAGTCAGAGGCCCACGGGCAGCAATACAACTGTGACACCAGTTCACCAACCACACAAAGAAAGAAAATAATTGTGTACTTATTTGAATTTCTTTTCTTTTTTCAGGTTGTTACCAACTCCTGCTTACTGAAAGAAATAGACTTATACACAGTTAAGAAGGAGGATCTTAACTTCGAATCCAAGTTTCACCTGCAGGTAAGAAAAACCTAAATTAATAATTTATTTTTATCAAGTAGTGTTTTTGCCGGCTAAAATGGAATCTTCGAAAAAACGATTTTCTTGGTCTTATTAGCGTGTCGATGGTAATCTAAATGTACTCGGCCCAGAATATGGCTACGTGTTTGGCGCCATCTCTAGCGTTCATCAGTTCCTGTTACGTGCATCCGGCAGGACACAAGATTAAGTGTCCCATCGTTTGTGGAACAGCACCACATTTACACTCCAAGGCGGTGTAGCGTATTTACTTGGTGTCTGTTTGCTAGACTTATGCCCGTATTACAGAACGTCACTCAATACTCAAGCATTGCTTGAGTCTCGATTACAGCCATTTGATTGGTTAAAACTAATTTTAAGTAATGCTTGGGTCTTGAGTGAGGTTCTGTAATACGGGCCTTAATGTATAATTTCATTACGGCATCATCAGTGTCTAAACCAGCTGGCATATACCTCCATTTAACATCAGAGTTATTTATTGTGTATTACTTTGATGTTACTTCTCAGATTAGTCAGATAGGACACACCAATCTCATCTAGTTAAAATAAAAACAGATACAGCTTTAGTTTTTGTATAGTAAATTACTTAAGTCTAGTTGCAGAAATAAATATCCATGTATAATTTATACCAGGTACGTCGCAACGACTTCATCCAAGCTCTGGTGACGTTCTTCAACGTGGAGTTCACGAAGTCGCACAAGCGGCTCGGCTTCAGCACCGCGCCCGAGGCGCCCTACACCCACTGGAAGCAGACCGTCTTCTACTTCGATGATTACATGACTGTGAGTGTTTTATTTAATCAATTTATAGCTATATAACGAGAAGAAAAACATCGTTAGGAAACCCGCATGTCCTAGAACCAAACATTCGAAGTCATGTGAAATCTACCAACCCGCACTTGGCACCGCGTGGTAGCTCACTCCCTTTCACCGAGAGTATCTATGTCCCAGCAGTGGAAACAGTATAGGCTGATTATGATAGCTATATGCTAGAAAGATCTTTAGGCGCCTGTAAGAAATTGGCAGGTGTTAGTAAACGTTTGTGAAATTGTGTGAACAAAGCAAGATGGCAGCTCTATTTCTGCTTTTGGCCACTCGCTAAACGATCCTTGTAGCATTGTAAGCAAAGCCTTTTGGATCTGACTCGCAATAAAATATGTTAGCAAAGCTACACATACAGATTTAACTACCAATTCTATTTTAACTAATGATTAGTTGTTGCATTTGTTATGATCTACAAAGTGTTCTGATCAATTATGATGTCACAGTAAATATTATATGGCGGATGAATTTATATTTTTTTAGTTTTCTCTTCTTAGGCGTTCGGGTGGTCGCAGTGAGTTGTAATTAGTAGACAAGCGAGGCTGCCATTATTGCCACACAAAGCCAAGTTCAGAAATAAATACTTATCAAAACTTAATATTACTGCAGGTCAAAAAGTTCGAGGAGATCACCGGCACATTCTCAATGCGCCAGAACGCGCGGAACAACCGCGATCTCGACTTCGAGATAGAGATCGACTTCAAAGGCGAACTGTGCCAGGTTCGGGAGAAGAACCACTATAGGATGCGCTGATGTGCAGGTCGAAGAACTACATCCGTACCAGCCTTCACCGACCGTCACTACTCCATAATAAAGCTCTGGTTTCTCTTACATCAGGTTTATTATGTTCGCTATAATTGGAAATTCATTCGAACTTGTGTAGATTTTCAAATATCCATGTATGATCGACCTTGTAACTTCGTCGGCGCATACATTTCTAGTAGATAAAAACTTCATTATGGTTGGAACTACTTGGACATAGAATTGCGGACGTCAGCCCCATAAACAATACTAGGTTGAAGTATATAACTGTCACCTTGGGAACTTCACACCTTTGTGGTCTCTTCCACTACAATTTTGCCAATGTCTTGGTAAGTTTTTTCGTTTTAAGACACTGATTTGGATACTGATTGGTGTCGTAAATATTGTAGCTGCACATGGTTGTATGTCCTACAACCAACCTCAACTCCTTGGCAACAATTAGACAGCGCCTTTGTTTCAGGTTGTTGGTAATACGCAAATAAAGGCTAAAATGTTAGTTCTTTGAACCATACTGATGTTTTAAATTCATAATCTTTATTAATATGTAAGGGTGTAACTTTGATAGTGGGCTGAATTTCATACTTTCAGTTTTTGTAATGTTCTAAGATTTGCTCTTACATACGTAACTAGATTGCCAATAAAACATTATACTTGTACTTAGACTGTTCGTGCGACTGGCCTAACTCTAGTCTTTTCCTCGCATGTTTTACAATTTAGTATCTTTTATTTTTTTAAAGAAGCTGACCTTATCAATTGATTTATTGAGATTTTTCTTTTTGGAAATTACAGCGATGGAGCTGTGAATGGGTCAATAATTTTTGTTAGGCCATTTTGTTCCGACAGACTAGTGCATTCTGTTTTACATGAATGGTTCCAGGCACACTTGATATTTCATTAAGGATGTAATGTTTAAGACATTTGTATTGTTGCTTTATATATAGGGGCAACTATAAACAATGTCCGGAGGCTGGTATGTAATTAGTAAACGAATTTTGTAATAGCAAGCAGGTTTATTAAGAAAATATGGTCGCTGCGTAATGTTTAATTACTTAAAAATAAGCTGTTTCAACTCACTTTATTCGGCTTAGTTTATTTCCATTATTTTAATGTTACTGTGTGATACATTTTTTTGGTTTTTGATATGTTTTATTGATGCATGGTTGAGTGATATCAGATCTAAAATAAAATATTGAGTCGAGCTAGAATGGTTGTTTTTCTATTAAAATTATACTTTTGTCATCCAGCAAAGGTAAAAAATTAGGTTAACATTACAATAAAATGGTCGACACATTCCGTTGACGAATTGAATAAGATGGAAAATCGACTAAATATGTAATAAAAACTCGATTATACCTTTCAGTATTTTTGTTTATGTAATTGACGGCTGGAATAGAGTGAGTTGGGATCATTTGACGACGTTTATGAGCTAAGTTAGGTATCTCACTTTTGTATGACCGCCTAAAGGATACTGCGAAGCCCGGCAACGTTAATAAATATAGAATTTCATAACACTGTATTATGAAAGTTGTAATAATTAGGTATGACGTGTTAAAGGCAGTTTTGAATAATTCAAGATAACACGTAAATATAGGTTTTCTACCTACACGAGATTGGTAGCTATGTCCCCAGTGATTGTAGATTTAGATATGCATGTTTAGTGTAGCCATTTCATATTGAACTAATACATTTCATGACAAGACTTGATATTATTTTTGTACCGGCAATTCCTGAGCTTGGATGAATGCAACGATTTTAAAAGTTTTTGAGGGTCTGTAGGACAGATTTTTGTGATAACGTTTAAGAAAGTACCCCTGAGTGACACTTTGCAAGCCCATTGCATTGGCAGAAAGACACTGGCGCTGAAAGATCAGGCAGTATGTCCGTCCTTGTGCAGTTTTTGCTAAAAAAAAAAACATTGAAACTTTTTAGGCTTCTTCTTAATTCTTAAAAGAAGTTTTCAAATGTTTATGACGACATAATCTTTTGCGGGGTTCTGTGGTATTAGCCCAAAATTGCTCAACATTTGCCTCAATAGCTAAGCTGATTTAAAACTGCCATTAACAAATAATAGTTGGATCACTTCATTGTAATAGATTAAGGTCTCGACTACCGATGCCAATGTGGCCACTCAGTGGCGATAGCTGTTTTCTACGGTTTAGCGACTGTATGTATGGTGTACGAATATTTGTGATGCATTCATGAATAAGTACCTATAAGCAATTTGTTGTTTTTTTTTTTACCTTTTATAATATTCCTAATAGATTTTAAACAGTTGTATTGAAATGATGGTTGGGGTAAGTTTTAAGATTGTTATTAACTTACTGCCTCGATTGTCTAGTGGTTGCAAGCGCTACTATTGAGCATGAGGTCCTGGTTTCGATTCCCAGGTCTTGCAAAAGGGTTTAATTAATTAATAAAAACTAGGGATTTAAAAAATAACAATAAGCGTTATGATTACAAAATATTGATGTACTTTATTGATATTATTCTTAATTTAAGTAAACTCCGTTGCATCAAACTAAATTTCCGAATGAGCAGGCTTACAATAAGTTATCTTACAACCTAATCATATTACGTACCTAAATAAAATTGTTTGAGTGAACAGAATTTTTTACCAAGTTATCGATTCTGAAAACTACTGAAAAACTAAGTAGCTAATAATATTTGATCATCAGTTTAATGCAATCGGAAACAACCTTGCGGTTACACTAATTAAAATGTTATTTCTTGAATAATAGAGTTGCTTATACAACGACGGGTATAAGATTCGCGTCCTGCACGTTGTTCTTGTAAAGGTCAACGCAGCAGCAGTTGGTGATCAGCTGATGTTCGTCGCAGGAGTTCGCGTGCAGGAACTTGCAGTCAGTCCTCCCACAGTTGTAAGGGTTGACTGGAAAATTAAAGATAGGCAGTTAAACTTAATTGGAGTTCATATTATAAATGAATCTTAGCACAGTCTTATCTAAGTAAATGATAAAGTTTAGCACTTTTTGTTTGACTAAACAACCCCCCAAAGGGGGATTGGGGGTGTCAGTTTGTTTAGAAGAATTTAAACGCGCGGTCTGACTGACTCAAAACTCGGAATTTATACATAAAATCTAAAATAAAAAATAACGTGTATCGAGGTTTATTGAAAATCTACCCCTACGAGGGTGAAAAGGGGTAGTCAATTTGGAAGAGGATTTTACTGCGTGTCTCGGTTAACTCGAATTGATACCTCAATCTATACCACTTATTTTTATTCCGATATTGCGATATAACCGAACTCGACGCGGATGAAGTCGCGGGCAAAAGCTAGTCGCTAATAATATTATCTGGATTTGTACCCGGTTGAAGGCAAAAGGCTCGCCCCCTATTACTTGGGGTTTTTTTTTTTTTTTTTTTTTTTTTTTTTTTTTTTTTTTTTTTTTTTTTTTTTTTTTTTTTTTTTTTTAAGGCTGGGAAATCATCCAATGACTGCTCCCGCTCCTGATATCAATTACTTGGGGCTTAAACATGACTGGCGAAATGGTGGTGTATCTTCGGGAATTACATGATATTCTGTTGCTGCTATCACTGATATAGTAATTCCGTAGGGTTGAATGAACTTAGTGAGTGTTCCCTCTAAGTACATATATTTTTCCGGGATAAAAAGTAGCTTATATGCAATTCCAGACTATAATCTATCTTTGTGCCAAGTTTCATCCAAATCCGTTAAGCAGTTTTTGAGTTTATTCCCTACAAACATGTACATACAAATCTTTCCTCTTTTTAATATTAGTATAGAAGTATAGATTGAATACTCACAAACAGCACTGCAGCAACAGGAATCATGAGCCTGCTTATGTGAGCAGTAGCTGTACACGGAGGAATCACACAGTGGACACCCAGGATGCGCCCCGGGAGGGCCGGGCGGCGCGTAGTGGCCCCCTCCGTATTGCCCCGGGCCATAGTGTCCTCCCCCGTACTGCCCCTGCCCGTATTGGCCCTGACCGTACTGCCCCGGCCCCACGGGGTAAGGATAGTTGCCGTAGTTGCCTCCTAACAAAAAGTCCAGTACTTCTCTTATTCCGAAACCTGTTGAATGGTTAGGTGATGATGATTGTTAGCTTTGATGATTACCTTATGGGATGAACCCGTGAATTGGTGGACCATGGGTGAACCCAATAGATAAGGCTAGTGTTTTGTGTTCGTTCGTACAGCTGCTGTTGATCAGATAATAGTGGCCTATTTGGCCTGCTTGTGGATTTACGTGTTTTACGTACTTAAGTAGGTACCTATCACCAGCTTAAAGTTTCCCTTGTGTAAAATATTATGTACAGTCAAACGGGGTGAATAGGGATGCAGGGGTGAGTCGGGACGAAACTTTCAAAGGGATTTTAACCCTTAATAGGGCAAGATGAACATTATTCCCACATACATTTTTGGTTGTAAACTTGCCCCTACTACTGGATGTGTATGAAATATATTTCCCATATGTTGGGAAAGAATTTCCCACATGTGATGATCTACATGGGCAAGAGGCATAATTTACCCACAAGTTTTCCTGAAAAACTGAAAACACTTGGAATTAAATAATTTTCAATCCTACAACACTAAACACCTTTCAATTATCTTCTCACACTGCGTTTTTGTTTCAAACATCCACCGTTTGCCCATGCCCTATTAAGGGTTAAGATTGAAATAATATAGTTTGTGGCCAAAAACGACCAGTAATGTGATTACTATATATTATAATAATAAACAATTAAGTGCCTTTATTAGCAACAGACTTTAGATATTATTTTAAAGTAAAATCCCATATAAAGTTTCGTCCCGATTCACCCCTGCATCCCTATTCACCCCGTTTGACGGTAAATGGTTTAGTACCACTTGTCGCAAGATTAAGAATTTCTAAGTAGGTACCTAAGATTCGTTGATGCTTTTGCTCAAGCTAGAGTTGCTAGGAAAGTAGACAACTACATATCACTTATGTACCTATCTATTTAATGTAGGTAGGTATGTGTATGTACGTAGATATAGCAGCTGTGGGTAGATATTTGTTTATCGTTTGATCAAAAACTGTCCGTGTAACGTTTTGTTTACTTTATGTAAATAAGTTATGTTAAAAGCCTCCAAAACGCAGTTCATTCACACGACTCATGCGCACAATAGCATTAAATAACAAAGCCTTGATTTATCATGCATTTTGAATTCAGATCGCCCTTAACCATATGGGAAGCGAATCTGTTATAATAACATGATTACCTACGAATAATAATGTCTTAATGTAAAATAGATAGATATGCATCTTCATAAAACAATGAATTACCCGTTCGCATCTTGATTATTTTTTAATCTGAATTACGTTAAAAAAAATAACAAAACTGGCGACCTTGCGATGTTTCCTTATTTTTGGTAATTAGTCTAGGTACTTAATTAACGTCTGTTTAGCGTGACGCTATTCATCGTGAAGATGACACATTGTTTTTTTTAGAGTAAAACATGGTGATGTGCTAATGGATAGGTTTTGTTTTATCAAATAGGTAAGAATAGGTATCGATGAGGCTGTATTATATTTTAAATAAATAGGTAGGTTAGATACCCATATTTTACTCATTATTTTCATACAAATGAGAAATAAATAAATTATCTACTATCTCGCGTCTATTTTAAGTATTTTACTGTTGAACTGAGAATCCTATGAAAGTTATATGCAAACTTTTTTGCTACCTAACCCTCTCTTATAAACATTGTATAGCGTCTGTATATTTACAAAACACTTCTTTTGTGTGTCGTTCAGTGTCCTTGAAAAGAGTCAGATTATGTCAGTAACGAAGGCAGAAATGAAGAGTCCTGGCTGCTATTTAAACGACTCGGGGGGCTTGAACCCATGTCCCCGCTAGACCAACGAGCCATTTGACAACAATTCTTATTATCTACGTACACTAAATGGCAACATCAAATAGGAAATTACCCAAATACTTTCCTGGATTCTTTTTATTGATCTTAAATACACACGCAGAGCCAAATTGAACAATGCAACACGTACTTACTCATTATCCAATAACCATATTATCACTGCCCGAGTTAGGCATTACCAGTTTTTAAGTAAATCACAGATTTCCTCGAAACGAAATTAATTTAGTGGAACGAATTATGGCTTCAAATTCTTAATTAGACACTTTACCTATTTGTCGTAATTGAAGTTAGTTAGGTACCTGTCTCAATGTGATGACGAAGACACATAGGACCTACTGTCTAGAGAGGCATCTAAGATAAAAAGAAGATAGGAAATCTGAAAGCCTGCCTCAAGGCCGGTTAAGCAGCAGACAACCTAGGCAGAACTGCAAGATGCCATTCCCAAAAAAAAAAATGAACGTCTGTCTATATCTATATTTTGCGAATTCTAACACGGTTAAGTAATAAACATATTATACCTATATCGAAAACTTATTTCCATATCTATCTAATGATTGCTTAGAGCATTTAACCTAAATGATTGTTATGACAGAAACAAATGAATTCATGCAGTTTTATTCCCTAACCAAGCCATCAATTTGAAATCACATGCGTTTATGACAAATAAATAATGAGAACGGTAATAACATGACTACCATGGTAATGACATAAAAAATCTTTGGCAGTTGGTAAATGATAATGGCAAATCTGTGGTTAAATTATTAGAACTTACCGCCCAGCTGGTTTCGGCTTAATTCGTAATTCGTGGGCTGAACACCTATTGATTGAGATCGAACTATGTTGGATTAGAATTCTATAAATAATTATGTAAAAAAAAATTGTCCTTAGTAATTGCGATCAATCTAAAAAGTTTGTAGAGCATAACCTGGCCATGTAAATACTAAGATCTCAAATAAAATAATATGCATTTCAATACCTAGGTCAAGTTTATTACATATTACAGCAAACTTACATTTTTGGTTTAACATACCTATCTTAAAAAAAAAAATGAAAAAGAATAGTGACAGAGACTGTACTGTACCTACAATATTATTATTTAAGTGGTATTCAGATTGTTTATTCTAACTTTTTAAGACAACTAAATCATAGTAACAGAGGCTTTAACTTTTTTTTTAATAAAAACCTATAGTACCTACCTACAACGTATTATTATTTAACTGGTAATAAAAAAACTACTGTCATCTTAAATTTGAATTTAGAACACAACAAAAATTTAAATCGAAAACTTACCATCGCTCATAGCCAGTGTCGCCGCGAATATGATTATGAAAGCCTTTGTATACATTTTCAAACTAACTTTGTATACGTTCACGGTTATATAAAATAAATATAATAATATTCAAGTGTAAACTTTTCTGTTTGTGCGTGTGTTTGGCACGGTCGCTGTTCAAGAGCGTCGTGTAAATAATAAAATAAACCACTTCGGCTTAGGGCGCTGGATTTACCGGTGCAGTCGAGCGAAAAAGTGGCGAGCAACGAAGATATGAGACGCGAAGACGGTTGCAGAACTTGTTTGGCTAAAATAGACTTAAGGTAGGTCCACTTAACTGTTATATTTGATTTTCTAGGTTCAGCATGTATGTGGAAAAATATGTTTTACTATCATTCTTTGAGGCTTAAGAAAACAAGAACCTACTAAGTGTTCAAACAAATAATGACTAACTTTTCTGTGATTGTCGATAGGCTGTTGTTGTGTTGTAGCATAAAGTCATGCCCTATTACGGCATTTTGTAAAGCAATAGGTACCTTAACTATTTGGTATAATGTGCATAAACAAGTGACGAACGTTTTGATTTAGAATGTGAATGGCTATAAGAGTAGGGTAAGACCAAAAGAAACGATGGATAGACTGTGTGAAAGATGATATGGTTAGAAAGGGGGTGATTACAAAGATGGCGACTAATAGAAAACAAATAAATTAGGGAGAGGGCAGTTATGTTATGAGTGAGAGTGTTATGTTATAATAATTATAACATAATTAACACTCTCACTCATAACATAACTGCCCTCTCCCATAATTATTATAAAACAATAAATAAATAAAAAAAAAATGCAATGCATATGCATGCAACTGACTATTTGAATCAGTCAAAAATAAAATGTAAAATCACATGGTAAAAATACCGCTCGTTATAAAAACTTCCATCACCGTTCAGAAATCACTACTTACTTAGTATAAAACAAAGTCGCTTTCTCTGTCCCTATATCCCTATGTATGCTTAAATCTTTAAAACTACGCAACGGATTTTGATGCGGTTTTTTAATAGATAGAGTGATTCAAGAGGAAGGTTTATGTGTATAATTTGTCGACATATTAGGTATGTGGGTGAAGCCGCGGGCGGAAGCTAGTTGAATATAATGCGAAGATATAATTGTTAAATTCTATTAAGTATTCCATTTGATTTAAAAAATCTGTGACGTCACATTTCGTACAAAACACGTAAAATGTCTGTTTGACAATTCATAAAAACTAACGTTATTGATATACCCTTACAAATCTGCCTGCCTAGCCTTTTTCCCAACTATGTACCAGTATTTTACATGGAGCGATATTGATATACCCTTTCAAATACCCAGTGATAAATAAATAATAAATATATTGGCTAACCAAACACTTTTGCTCTCGCGCGTATATCAAGTGCATATTTATTCCTTCCAAAGGGTCTCGCAGTTGTCCTTAACATCGGAACGTTCTAACGATTATCTAACTAAAAGTTAATTAGTTAGGCTACCAGCAGAACTGGATTTATGCTGTGCGTTATAACTAATTACACAGGTATTGAGAGGAAATATGGCGGTTTGAAGGACTTGTTATGGCACTTATTTATATCTGATCTAAGTTTTGGTTTTAAACTTGCATTCTAGTAATTCGATGGGACGAGCTCGTGGCTAAGTGATAACAGCCGCACAGGTCGATCTATCAGGTTAAGTTACGCTGGCCAGGGTGGCTGTGGATGGGTGACATCTTTACATACCGAGACTCCCGGCTGTCATTTGTGCATCTTTGACAGTCGTTACGGGTCGTCAGGAGCCCAAAAATCTGACAGCCAGTCTTACCAAGGGGTACCCAGTTACTGGGTTGTGGAGGTCAGATAGGCAGTCGCTCCATGTAAAAATACTAATATTCAGCTCCATCTGGTTAGACTGGAAGCCGACCCCAACATAGTTTTGAAAAGGCAGGCAGATTAATTCTAGTATTTTGGTCTACATAAAATAACTAGCGTCTGCCCACCACTACGTTCGGGTTGAAATTACAACATTCACACTATGTAAGTATAGGTACTATAATAACACCCAACTATCTTTTATGATAACTATTATGATTTCTCCATACAAATTATGAACCCCTTTAGGGGTTGAATTTTCAAAAATCTGATAAACATTCTTATCCTTAGATAGTCATAATAATTATAACTATCTGTGTTCGAAATTTCACCCCCAATCCATTCAGTGCTTTAACCTGTGTTGATAGATCACTCAAGCAGGATTTCCTCTTAAATATTGATAACAGTGTACGTAGGTACCTACAGATTCATTGTTTAATTGGATTTTCTGTCCTTATACCTCCCTTGTTTTAACATTATTACATCACTCAGCTGCAAACTCCACGGTGCTTCGACAAGGCTCATGTACGAAAGCCGACAGTAATTTTAATGTATTGTAAAATGTGTGCTATTATGTGCATGAGAGCAAATTAAAAAAAAACATAATATATACTATTAATGTATCGTCCGTTTCTATACTTACAGCTGATTCGATCAGCTCTAATGAAAACGGTATTTTTATAGCTTTCTACAAACACGTAGAAATTTTCGCATAATTTCATGCTATTTCAATTTATTTTTGCTACATGTTTATAGGTTCTTTACAGCCTAGTGAAGCGTAGAGATGTTCTATATTAAGCTTACTTACGTCTCTAAGATAATCTTCTAGTTAACAACCGGACTTGACATCTGCAATTTCATACCGACAGGTTTTATAATGATAAATACATTGATTAGGGTTCTGTAGAACGAACGAAAACCTCTCATGTTTCCTTTAAAACGATCAGGATTGGCAATGTTTCAAGCCAAGTTAACTTATATTTAAAGTTTGTGTCTTTTCTGTTCCCAGCGTCATTATCTGACCCTTTTTAGCGTGTCGGCAATCTAAATGTACTCTTTCCAGAATTCAGCTACGTGTTTGGCGCCATCACTAGCGTCCATCAGTTCCTGTAACGTGTATACGGCAGGACACGCAGGACATGATATTAAGTGTCCCTTCGTTTGTTTGCTGCCCGACGTAAGCATACTATCTACCAAGTGCTCAAACCAGAACGGCATTGTGATACCCTTATCTTAATTTATTTGAGATCAGCGCAACATTTCTTCTTTCGTACTTCTCTATTAGTAGATAGCCGACATCTAAGCCACCCTTTCTATTCATAACATCTTTCACACAGTATATCCTTTACGTTTGGTCTTCCCCTACTCTTATTGTCATTTACATCCATATTTAAAACTCTCCTTTCGACGACGTTTCCCTCATTCGTCGGCATCACAAACACAAACCACTTTATTTGGTTCTCTTCTGCTTGAGATATCAGTTTCAGCGTTATAAACCACTAGTAGTAATTAACTAAAAACATTAGTTAGTCTTATACTTTGGTCTTTAATGATGAGTGAAAACGTTATCCAACGTTTGCTGAAGATGAGAATTCAGTCGTTGACTACAAAATATATAACATCAAATCTCATGTCATGAATTGACATACATATGTTACGTTAATGTTTCTAGAAAAGATCATCACAAGGAAAGCTTCTGCGCTAGTGATAACAAACACAAGATCATAGTCGAAACAAACAGACAAATCAATGGCCTACAGATATTATGATAAAGTTATAAAGGTATTTATATTGTAAGATGCCTGTACTAGGATGAACCTGTATCACAGGCGGCAGGAGCGCACACAGTAAAGTAGTTGTAGGTCGATAAAACCGATGATAGACGGTTGTCGAAACTATACCGCGCTCCCTGGAGCCGTACAAATAGGGTTTGTGCAGAGGTCAGCCCATCAAGCTATCCCAATCTGTCAAATTTCTTTGATAGGTTTTCAACCTCATTACAAAAGTATAAGGTTCATGCAAAATTGGCAATATTTGGCAGTTTGTCCTGGCGTCTGCACAATTTCTCATTCAAACAAGTCTAGAAGTTCTATCATATGTTTAAGTCACTGGACTTGTAACCGGCTTCAAGCATAATGTGCTGTACTTTAAACAAAACAGTATATTATACCCGTATTCACGGGAATATTTAGGATAAAACAAAGCTAACCCTTAAACCGCTACGGCAATCGACTCCCTAGAGCTTAAGAGTTAAGACCCATTTCAATAAATAAGCATAAAGAACCCACATATCACATAAAAATACGGCCTTAACCTATTAATGACGGCTCTATTTCGAGTCGGGTCCAGCAGAGGTGCATGACCTATGAGTGAACCTCTGGTACCGTTCGCAAACCTGCTCCGCCGAGTAGAGGTATACTATACTTTGTTTTAGTGTATTTTATTGGCTTATTAAAAGTTTGACAGAATGTTAGGACTGTCAGATGTGAGGTGATGTTTGTGACGTAGGCTGTCGCGTATTCGTCGGATCTAGTTTTTTGGTAGGTTATGGTAAGTTAACAGACTTCAAAAAAGGAAGAGGTTCTTAAATCGAGTGTATTTTTTTTAAATGTTTGATTGATGATTCTTGTTTTATTTGAAAATTGGTGCTTCCCGTGTTGTCCCATTTCAATTTGGTCCAGTCTTAAATTCGCATTATCTTGATGACATAGTATCAGGTCACTATTTAGTAGTGGATACGAATTGGTGTGGGAAATGTGGGTTGGGTACGTACCAAAACTCAAAAATGAAAAATAAAAAGTTTTTCACAAATAAAAACAACCGACTTCCGAAAGAAAAAACGCTACAAAGTAAAAAATAATTTTAATTTCGGAAGTTGCTGGCAAAAACCGAAAATACAGCACCAAAGACACCGACTTCCGAAATTTAAATTATTTACCACTTTGTAGTGTTCGGATCCCGGGTAGGGCAAAGTGTTGTTGGGTTTTCCATCTGGAATTTCTCAGTAGCAGCCTGAAGTCTGGATTTGTGCCTGGTCGATGGCAATAGGCTCGCCCTCTTTACATGGGAGTGACTTAAACATACCTGGCGAAATGTGAGCGTATTATAGCTACACTTCTGCCAAACCCTTCGGGAACCCTACAGGCGTAATGAAGCTATGTTATTGCCCAGATACCCACTAACCACACAAAGCCAACCTTCGCCGCGTTCTTTAAATTATTGGTAGCTATATCTTTAAACGAATCATGATCACCGCCGATGGATTTGTTTTCGCCTGCACATTGTTCTCCAGCGAGCTTGAATTACTTCTCCTCATACACGGCAGGCAGCAACTATTTACCTACTTAGTCAGCTACCTGAATCAGAAAAATATGCATTTCGGTTCTCCAAATAGAATACCAAAGAGTACCCAGACTGACTATTTAAGCTACATACTGAAGTCTTCTACTACACATACGCCCGATCTAGCTTGTCCCTTGATGTCCTCCCCCAGCGACGCCCTAAGCCGAGGTCCGTACCTACCCCACAGGGAGTGCCCTTAGCGTGTAGTCGCTTATTTTGTTAGTTTTAATAAGCCCTGGATGGAGGCTACAATTTTATTGTGGCATCCACAGGTAAGTCCGGTTAAGCAGTAGACAACCCTATGGCTGAACTGCGAGATGCCAATTTACAAAAAAAACTTTCTGACACGACCATCGATGCATAAACAGCCAAAATAAAAGATGCACAATTAATATTCAGTAATTAAAACTTGAAAGCCGTCATTTCCTCATCCGTCAAACGAACTAACTACTTAGCTATCTTAATAGTTTTAATCAGGCCTGACTCATCTAATTGTAAAAGTAGTTTTTGCCCTACATCAGTCAGTCGTGTCAGCTATAAATATAAATGTATCTCACGTACCGTTGCTAACGGTACTGTCACAAAAAATAGTACCAATCTCTAAAACTATTAATGCCATACTGGGAATGGGTCAAATACGCGAGTCTACTGTTTTTGACCGAGTTTATAAAAGGTCTAAGATTAACTAAGTAGATATTAGTAACTAGATACTTAATTTTCAATTAAGAATACATTAGTTACTGCCAGCGGCTTCTTCCCCGTGAATTTTTTTGTTCCTCCGACTCACCCCGTGAGTCGCATCGCATCGTTTTCACTAAGCCTTCTTTCTTAGTTTTTCGGCTCCTAAGAGTCCTAGCGTGATGCTAAATAGCCTAAATGCTAATGGCTTACTCAAGAATTGGAGTATCAAATGAAAAATATTTTTTTTTAATCCGACTGGTAGTTAAAAACAAACTCTGCAGCTTTATTATTAGTAGGTACAGGTAGATAAAAGGTTGAAATTTCGAGATCAATAATCGTTACCTAGCTTTGGCTAAACGTTATTTTTGTCGCTGTCGCACAACTGTCAAACTACAAGTACTGCAAAATGTTGGTGAAGTGAGTTTAAAGTGAGCTGACAAAAGTGTCAATCCCTAGCATTAGGTGGAACGACAGCTCACATCATTAAACTCATCACGGTGAGATTTTACAGAATCCACCGGCAGGATAGAGACGAGGACATGTTGTAGTCAAACTATGACTCCCTTTTAGGCTAAAAGATTTAATTCCAGCTCGTTTTTGTCCCGGGGATTCCAAGATCAACAAGAGAAACTCTTTATGAGATGACGTAGAGAGATATCAAGTCAGCTCCACGAGTCCTGCTAAACCATCGCAGGAGAGTTGCACCAGTATGCTTTTCAGCGGATATTCTGGCACACGTTACCGCCATAATTGACACGGTCAAAAATACAATATTAAATCACATAGAAAAAATACCGCTCGTCCAAAAAACTTCCATCACCGTACTGAAATTAAATATTATGCGAATATATTATTGTAAATTGCATTGAATGCTAATAAGTATTCCATTTGATTAAAAAAAAATTGTTACGTCAAATGGTTATAATTCATACAAATCAACTACAAATTCCGCGTTTTGACACTTTATAAAAAGTAACATTACATAGTCTGTTATTGTGCCACTGCAGGCCAAGCCGTCGACTACAATAGCAGATAGATGCCCTTTTAATACAGAGTAGGCATGATCAATGTTCACCTCGCTTGCTCCAGGAGGATAGGCGGTTTTTATTGTTTTCTGAGGAAAGAAGCATGTTTAGATAGGTAATTAAAACTCCAAAAATCTATCTAATACTTAATATATTAATTTAAAGCTTAATCAACTTACATAACTTAGATGCTACGTACTTGTAACCTATAATATAATCGCGGCAAAGGTGTGACGTCGCGGACACTGTCGGTGGACCACTTTCAACCTTATTACTAAGAGCATAAAGTAGAAAAGTGATCAAGCGCAAATTCCCGCTGTCGCACCTAGTAGACCATTCATCTTGGTAGTTCGGAGGTCGGGTTTCCGGAGGTCAGATAGCATGTTTTATATCAAATGTAAGTACTAAGGTAGATACCGATATCGAACGGATAATTGGTAATAACTAGGTTAGACAAGTATTCGGTTCGATATATAGATGATGATAAGGTATGTTAATGAGTATAGAGTGAGCTGTCAATAGTGTCAATCCCTAGTATTAGGTAGGGCGATAGCTCACGTCACGCCCACGTCACCTAAGTTTCACGGAGACACTTTTACAGAATCGGGCGCCTGATGCGGATGGAACATGAAAATGCTGATAAAGGAAGACGGATACTGAAGTAATATGACGTTGATGAAGGGTGTTGGATGTTTGACTGACATTTCTAAACAGGGCTTGTTGTTAATTTTTAGAGCAGTGTTATTGTTGTGTGTTATAAACGAGTGCCCCACTCTGTCAATCCATGTCGAACAGTTGAGCTATAAGGATACTTATTTTATGCTTCGCAATGGAATGGTTTAGACTGAACATGACGGTGATGGCAATAAAGAGAGTGACAGAACTTCTAACACTACAATAATTCATGAAATGCATTACATCCATCGCTAAAATAACATACAAAAAACAAAAAGCCCAACTGCCACTAAAAAGTTTAAAACAAGATCCTGATGCAGGCAGTTTAGCAGTTGTTTTATTTCTATACAGGGTGAAATTGAATTCATGGGCATTATTTTAAGGGGTCCGTTGAACTCATCATTATGAACAACTTTCACTATGGGAACAAATCTGAAATCGCGTTAAAAAAATCGGCTGTTCCATACATTACGTCATAACTAGTCAAAATGTAGGGAACAGTTGATTTTTTTTCGCGATTTCAGATTTCTGCCCATAGTAAAAGTTATTCATATACAAACCCTTTGAAATGCCCATGAATTCTATTTCACCCTGTATATTTAATTTCTTTTCCTTTCCTTTGCAGACAGACTGCTAAAGAAACAAAACCTAACTCTACTCTAACTTTATATAAGGTTCAAGCTGCATCGCTCTCATGATGTCTCCTGTTACGGAACAGCGTCCAGCTTGCATGATGACCCTGGGATCCTCTCGACCGGTCACCAGCTGCTTGAAGTAGTGCTCGTTGAGGGTGAACGTGGTGTCTGGGTCCTCGTTTGGTTCACCTTCGTAGACTGTCACTTGGTTCAGGTCTAGAGCTGGAGATAGATATTGTAAATAATTAGTATTTTAGTAGATAATAATAATAATAATAATAATAATAATTTATTTATTTGCTTAAACACATGTGTACATACAATAAACAATCGCATGCAAGATATTAAATTGGAGAGAGTTCTAGACATGTCTGCCATGAACAATGGCGTGCAAATATAATTCTGATTAATTAATATGGATTACAGTTCACATTATATAAATTTATATATTAATGAGTAATAATATTCAGTCTCTAAATTAATGTATATAATGTCAAGGTATATTTATAATTATAATAATATTAAATCTTATTATTTTTGTCTAATTGGGTATTAAATTATATCGAACCAAATTTATCATTTAAAAAGTCACTTACACTATAATAGGCTTTTTCAACAAGAAATAATTTTACTTTTTGCTTAAATTGGTCGCTACTTAGATCTTTCCAACTTTTGGGAAATTTATTATAAACAATTGGAGCCATGCAAATAACACTTTTGCGCATAAGTGCAGTCCTAGACGCATGCAAACAAAGTTTAGTTTTATCGCGTCGATTTCGGGGAAAACTTTCTGCCATACGCGGAAATAGATTTGGATTCCGTTTTACAAATAAAGCTGTTTCTAATATGTAAAGGGACGGTAGTGTCAGAATCTTGTAGCGAATGAAATACGGCTTACAAGAATCTGTAATGTCCAATCTAAACATTGACCTAATACATCGCTTTTGGGCTTTAAAAGCAATTTCCTTGTCGGTTGAATTGCCCCAAAAGATCACACCGTATCTTAAAATTGATTCGGTTAGCCCATAGTACGCTGTTAGCAAAGCATCTATATTAAGTGTCCATGATAGCTTGTACAGTGCAAATGCACTGCTACTAATCTTTTTACAAACAGTCTCAATATGTGTCTTCCAATTCAAATTACGGTCAATTATTAAACCTAGAAACTTTGTAGTAGGTACCACGTCAATAATATTATTATTATATTTAATGTCAAATTTAGGAAATGTCAATGCACGTTGGCCAAAATGTATAATTACTGTTTTATTAATATTTATTTTCAAATTATTGTTATCCAGCCAATCGATTGTTTTATTTAACGTATTGTTTACATCTTCTTCATACAAATCTCGATGGCGACAAGGTATAGTAATCGTACTGTCGTCCGCGAATAGTGTCATAGGATGATTAATGGATTTTGGAAAATCATTTATATAAAGCGTAAAGAGAGGTGGTCCTAGTACACTTCCTTGCGGTACACCATGGATAACATTACGTTCTTCAGATAAGAATATTTCCTCTCGTTTTGTGTCACTGTTTATCCTACTGATTTCCGTCACTTGTTTTCTCTCGAGTAAGTAAGATTGTAAGAGTTTTAGTATGTTTCCTCGAATACCGTAAGTCTCAAGCTTTTGCAATAGTATATCATGTTGTACGTAATCGAAAGCCTGCGACATGTCACAAAAAATTGCACAGACTGGGTTATTTCTATCTACATTTGTCATAACTGTATATAAAAAGTCATAGATTGCCATATTAATGGTTTTGTTTTTTCTAAATCCTTTTTGTTCGTTACAAAGTATGTTATGCTTTTCTAGATACGTACTAAGTTCTTTATAAATATAGGATTCAATTATTTTAGAAAATATTGACACTAGAGATATCGGTCTGTAGTTTTCTTTTAACTCTTTATCCGATTTTTTATATAATGGTTTTACTATTGACTTTTTTAAAACATCAGGAAACGTGCCTTCACAAATGCATAAATTAATAATGACAATAGATAGTTGACAATTTGCCATTTTTTAAAACTGTCAAACAATGACAGTAGTGTATTTGAATATACGGACAATTTAAGTTGGTATTCAATTTGCTAAGGATAGAGGAAGTCAACATTAACGATCATAGAGATGTATGGAATAAACATGCGACGCCGAATCCAAAAAAATTAAAATAAAGGCAGGGATATGTTGAAATATTTTTTTTTGTATCCAAGTTTAAAACGCAATACGCGTGTTTACGCATTTTATAGCTTTATTTTACTTCTACATAAGTTCTGACTTGGATAAATGCCGCCGTTCCTTATAAAACCTATATTTTATTGCTAGATATTTATGAGCTTAATAAGTTTAAAACGAAACTGAGATCGCACAATGTTTACTTCAGAATTTGAGCATATTAAATAAATGGAATGAAACTTTAATATTTGCTGTTTTATCGGGAAATAAGGAAGTAATTTGTAGTTAATCACATATAAAGTTTATTTTATGTGCCTACTTGTAATTGCTTGAACCATTACCACTTCAATGGTATAATATAATATGGCAGAAATTCACGAATCCAATCTTCGTCACGCTACTTAGGTACCTATTACATAGACGATTATGTCTGTGTGACACTTAGGTGTCTAAGGCGTGATACAATTTACACTAACCGTTCTGTAATATAAAGTTGCAACAAATTGTGCAAGCATAAATCTTAAGGAAACCACGAGTGTGTGAAGTGTGTTTAAAGATAAGTGAGCCAGTCAACTGGCATATGAGCTACTGGCGTGAGCTCCACATTCTACTTACTAGGGTAGTGAATACTGTGGTACCTAGTGTTTACTTGTCCGGTAAATGACTGAACATAGACTGAACTTAGGTTGAGCTCGTGAGCTCGGATGCAATGGATCTTATATTGTATCTTAATTTATGATATTTTGGTTTTAGTCGGCTTTAGTTGAATAAACTTCTATGCTGAAGCTACAGAATAAATGCTGAATAGGTTCATATTTTGTTGCTTTTTTTTTATACTGATTTTGTACATTTTTGTCTAAATTAGGTAAGTATAGTATTCATTTGAGAAAGATTTAAATTATTTTAAAGGTTGGATTTTGGTTTCACCGCGGCGGCGTGAAGAAAAAAAACTGTCCCACAGCACACAGGTATTTTTGTCTGTTCTCATACAAAGAATAAGCCAAGTTGCACCTGTCACCATCCCTCAACTTTAAAATATAATTTGACAAGATATTTAAATGTTAGTCCTTATCCTCTACATATAAGTACTAAAAATTCGTTACAAAATAAATCTGATTGTACTTACTCCAAGAATAAACGCTGGTTCCCTTAATAATGTTAAAGAGGAACACTCCCCCCAGCTCTCTTGCCTTGTCAGGGTCCACGGACGCCAGACGAGCCTTGATCTTATTCACCAGGTCAGCTTTCTCTGCCTTTGGAGAGTGCTCGCTGTGTGATGCACCCTGGAGTTGATAGGGATGAGGCCGTCAGTAGTTTGAAGGAGGAAATAATAATAGTTTGATTGTCTCGTTCATACTGTTCAAACAACACATACACGCACTATCCGGCCGAGTCAGAAAACTTATCCATATAATGAAAAAACTACGTGACTGTACACCCACCCCCATACTCCGCACTGTTTATCTTGGTCTTTGCCAGTCTGTCCTCCAATATGGCATCTCGGTCTGGGGTGGTGCCGGTAAAACTGCACCCATCGAAGTCGAAAGAGCACAAAGAGCCATTATTAAAGTAATGCTGAAGAAGCCTTTCTTGTACCCAACTAACACACTCTACAGTAACTTCCCCGTTCTTCGTGTCCGACAGCTTTTTATTCCTAACGCAACACTCTACATTCATAGGTGATTAAAACTCAGAACAGAATATCAAGATATAATGTCAAAGCGCACAATTAGGATACCCGTTCCCCAAGTAAACTCTCTTATGGCTAGACGCTCCACAGACTACAAGTTAATAAAGAAATGGCTATTTACTCTCTCCTACGATGACACAGAAAACATTATCATACACACACACACACACACACACACACACACTTAACACTCACGCTCACAACAGACAAATACCCAACCACACACACTCTCTAACACATACTCACACTTACACTCTAAATTTTTTTGTTACTATTATTATTATTTTAATTTAATTTTTTTTTTTCTTTAAGTAATTTGTTCCTATTGATTATTAGATTTTATTATTATCTAGTTACGATAACAGTAATGTAATAATTTTATTTAGTTATATCTAACTGTCATCAGCGTGTAGGTCTACACGCTGATGACAGTGTATATTTTAAGTGTTTTTTCTTTTTATAGATTTGCAATATTTCTCTTAGTTTAATTTAATTTAAGTACATGTTTACCAACATTGTAATCCCTCCTATATATTAATACTAAAATGATAATGTTCCGATTCCCAAGATACAGGCAAATGCCTAGTTTGGGGGTCACCGCCCTACGTTTTATTGTAAGACTGTAGCGGGATTGTCCGAAAGGGTTACCGTTACCCCGGAACATGAAGGGCTACGGAAGGAACATGGATAGGTTTTAGTCAGTAAGAGTTTGACACTTCCTACCGACCCTACTCCACCCAGAGCGGGAGAAGTCATTGGATGATTTCCCAGCCTCAAAAAAAAGGCCGTACGATAACAAAAGCCGTATAGCTGACCCCTTTTGTTATTGAAAATCCGTCCTTCGCTAGGCCACATCAAGGTCAGTGTTACAACAGACGTGGGGCTTACTGTACTTCGGTATACAGTGTGTTAGGTTAAACGAGGAAGATACTTTCAGTATGTATAGTTCCCATTAAAATGAACAGCTTTGACTATGGGACCAACTCTGAAAATATGTCCCTTGTTTAATCTGACACACTGTAGATGTCGTAATGGTTAGTGCTATGCATAGAGTTTGGGATTTAGGTTCGAGCTCCGATTTGGGTAACGGGTTTTTGGGATTGACAATTTGGGTAGTTTACTAGAAGCCCGTGGATATCTACATTTGTGTTCGCTCAGTATGATATGGAAAACTGAGAATAAATGGCTGTTAAAAGTTTCTAACTCTGCTTCTTCTTTATTTTTCGTGCGGTTGGTGACAATCCTGGTGTCAGAGTTTCGATGCTGCCCATAGGCCTCTAACTTAGCTTCTAACTATTACATAGTGATTAGTAATGAATGAATCTAATTACGATATAGAGATTTTTTTTAAGGCGACGTTTTGCGGGCATTTATGCCTTTGAACCACTACCTCCGCCTCCCCCAAATACAGCGCGACGTATTATTTACAAATGCGCCGCTATTCATACCAAATCAGACAAATTCAAGAGGACATGCGGTTACATTGCTTGCTGTTTAATGCCTTTGACTAACCGTTAGTGAAATTGAAAGAAAGAAATATAATACAAGTTTATTTGCAATGGACATGAAGCAAAGAAAGAATACAAATACATATAAAAAGAAAAAGTTGATTGCACTATCAGTAACAATTATATGTTTATTTTAATAACTTTGCATACCAAAGGCACGATTATCATTTGAAAACGATTTATTTTAAATTTCAATTCAGTTTTTGAATTATTTGTATGAATTTCAAACTCATTATAAATTTAAATATTATTTTGCTGTATTTCTTTTATCGTTTGAGTGTAATGAGCATTAAAAAATAAGTAGCCTTAATATAAATATTTAAGGACAAAATTTTAATAATAAATGAAGTCTTCGAACAGCAGGCATTGAGTATTTATTTATAACGAACGTAAATAAAGGATAAACAAAAGAATATTTGAAATTCGTACTATTTAGAACAGACTGATGATACAGCGTGCCAGTATTATGCAAAAAATATAATCTTTACCAGAATTCATAATCCTAAGCTTAGGTACCCAAACTGTCCACGCGCGCCTCAAAGAGATGTCAGCATATGAAGGGGCCCCTCAGGGCCAAGCCTGACGGGTAAGCGGGATTGTCCGAAAGGGTTACCGCTACCCCGGAACGTAAAGGGCTAAGGAAGGAACATGGATGGGTTTTAGTCAGTAAGAGTATGACACTCCCTTCCGCTCCACCCAGAGCGGGAGAAGTCATTGGATGATTTCCCAGAATTAAAAAAAAAAGGTACCCAAACTTAACACGAAAAGATTATGGTGAGTTGATGGAGGCAATGTAAACAATCTACAATAGCGTTAGCATTTATTTAGCTTCTTGGTACTACTAATAATATTATCGTGCAGACGGATTATTGAGCGATTCGCACGAATTTTCTCGCCCGAAATGGGTGAATCGACACTTTTATTATTATGATACTTATTATTTTTTTGGTAGGTGACTCACACGAAATTAATTTATTTATAGGCGAATTGACAGCTCCGTAAAAAAGTATTAGTACTATTTTACTATGTATTTTTTTTTTACTTTATTTCATAGTAGGTAATCAAAATGTGCTTTAACTAGACACTTTTCTTTAGCGTTAACGTTACACACGACAAAGAAAATTATGTAAATGCAACTTCATTTTACTCCCGCCGTTTTCAACAAACTAGGTACGTACACAAACAAATATTCCAAATTCAAAACTTGACGTCTTCTTTTTTTAAACGGACACATTATTTATTTAAAAGCCGTCTAAAGTATAGACATTTCTCAATGTTTTTTTTCAACTCTATAATAATGAGGTAATACGTAACTTACCATAATGTCGTGTGTCAGGTATCGTTGTCAGGTCCACAGTGGTTCGGTCAGATGCTCAGAGCTTTCACTCTCAAGATTGCAAAACGTACTTTGTGTACGCTCCAATTTTGTGGCCATGCGTTCTGTTGAGTGTAGAATAAACCTGTTTTGGAGATATGCACCTCATGAATATTTATAAAACGTTAAAAGTTTCGCCATTGATATCCATAAGTTTGTAGCTTTTCTCATAGGTATGCTTGGATCAAATACGGGGTTATTGCGTAAAACGCTAATAATTTTGACGGTTCAACAGCATTCATTGCGTTATTAACATTGTTGAGCAGACAAATTTTCCGCACGTATGAAGCAATGGATTGTCCTTCGAAATCATTCAAATTCTTGTAGGAAGTGTGTGACTTAGATAGGTTGCTAAGCGGGATTGTCCGAAAGCGTTACCGCTACCCCGGAACATAAAGGGCTATGGAAGGAACATGGATGGATTTTAGTCAGTAAGAGTCGGACACTGGCAGGAACAGGCATCATCACTAACTTAATTTATTTTTAATCAAAAGATTTTCTGTTCTATCTGGATTTTATTACATTTTAATATATTTCTCCTAAGAGTTTTATGAAAAGGTGGTTTTATGACAGAATAAACACAAATGTCTTATGTATATGAATAAACGCAACATAATACAGTCTCTCCGTTACTTCCAGTGCGGTCACCCTATATCGTATTGACTCGATAATACTTGCGATTATACTTCGCTTTCTTATACTTTGTGCGTAAATAATAATTCTCAATTTTATTTAACGTGCATTGTTAGCATACCTGCCTTTAATAACAAAAATATGATTCATAGTAGGTCAGTCAGTCAGTAGGTACTGTAGGTAGGTAGTCATTTGTTTTTAATGCCCTTACGAGTTTGTAAGAAGAATATAGGCCGCACCAGTATCTATGGTATCTTTTTTTTTTAAATATGCCTAGGTATATACTGAGAAATTCCGTTATTTAGACATATTATGTGAGGATTTTTGGCACCTAATTTAAGAGTTAAAAACTTTAGGTAAAAAACGTCTCAATACGCTACCGCCTCATACAGTAGTATTGTTTTAATGTTGCTTAAGAATGGGAAAAAGATGGAGTTATACCGTAGTGTATATCTTCATCCCTATCTTACACTGAAGTAATAAAAAAAATACTGCTTTTAGAGGTGCTGGTTGGTCCTCAACACTAGAAATATGCAATGACTTGCCGATACGAAGATAAAGATAATGATTATTTTTCCATTAAGCCTCTGCTATCTACCAATATGATGTTATTTTTAAGACTGTATCATGTTTCAAAAATATTACTACAGTTATCTTAAGCTGACCCCAACATAGTTGGGAAAAGGCTAGGCAGATGTTGATCTTAAACTGTGGTGACGAAACCACAGTTCAGGATAACTGCAATAAATAGTGAAAGTGGGTTAGAGTGACGATGATGTGTTGAGTGATTGACACAAGCCGCAGCCGCGGTAATGATCGGCTATTGTCTGTCTTTACTTTACCCACTTATTTTGTCGTTTGCATAGTTTGCGTCTATTTGATCTGTCTGTGAGTTTGAGCTGCTGAATCCAGAACTGTCTAGTTTTTTTTTTTTTTTTGTAATGATGGGAAATCATCAAATGAGTCCTCCCTCTGTGGGTGGAGCGGAAGGGAGTGTCTGACTTTACTGACTAAAACCCATCCATGTTCCTTCCTTAGTCCTATGTGTTCCGTGGTACCGCTGACAAGAGTGTCTAGATAGTGGATGTTCATAGTCATATAGCACAGGTAATGACGACAGAAGAGCGCGGTGTTTTGTATTAATTTTCTTAGAATATAACATTGCATGTGAAGATTTTTTTTTCTTTTTTTTGTGTTATCGGAGCTTTTTTCTACGAATTGTTTTATGTACGGCAGTAAGATGATTTTCTTCTAATAACACTTTCATAAGCATCCTTCTTGATTGAATACAGTCTTAACGTAACATCATCTGTTTAGCCTTTTCCATTTAATTATATAAGAAAGAATTTATATTTTTGTGGCCTCTTCCCTACTACGTTGGAGTCGATCTTCAGACTAACCGGATGCAGCTGTGTGTTTACATAACATACATCATTTCACCATGAAGGAAGGGGCCCGTTAGGGCCGTAGCCGGCCGGGTCAGCAGGATTGTCTGAAAGGGTTACTGCTACCCCACCTGGGTACGGGAGGAGTCATTTGGTGATTCCCCAACGACGAAAAAAAAAGGAAGCCTTTTCCATAGATATAAGAAACAATTAATATGTCCAAAGCCTTTTCCCTACGTTGGAGTCAATCTCCAGTCTAATTGGATGCAGCTGTTTGTTACATAACAACAGATAAAATTCCAATGTCACAGTTTTCCGTCGCTCTCACACGGATGTCACATCCCTACGATCTTATGTTTGTTTTGTTTTTGTACAGTACGGTGATAAATCGCGACAATCCCCAATAAAGATGTGTGGAATATTTGCAAGCTCAGATAAGTAGTTCATGGCGGCTGCCGAGCCCCCAGGCGTCATACGTTCAAGGATTAAGTATGCCTCACTGCATTTGCTGGTGATGGTATAAGTTACGAGACTCAAAACTCAATTATAACGAATGTTAAAGCCCAGAGTCACAAGACTTGCTTTTCGCGTCATTGAAATCATTCTTTTTGTCCGGAAGGTGAAAGTTCAAGCTTTTTTTAAATGAAAATTAGTAAGCACAAGTACAACTTAAGACCCCTGTATAGTTGCGTACACCAATATTGATGGGTGTACGCAATGTAACGAGCGCAAAACCATGGTTACAATTTACGCAACAGTAAACAACAATATTTCGCACCAAAAACGGTCGTTTCCTAGCATGTTTTACTCTACCGACATAATATGTTAGGTATTTAGTTTGAAAATGTACCTAATTATTGCACATTCAAACTAAATAGACAATAAACACTTAGTGACAGCTTTGTGATGACACTTTCTTTAATCTTCCTACTAAAGAACACTATATAAACTGGTATCAGGCTTGTAGGTAGTTGTACCTCTCCAGGATTAGATTTTCTTGGATAATCGTGTACATTCAGTCAAAAAAGTATCGGGAATGGATGATTTGTTTATGGTTCCAAATTCAAATTTTTGTTTTTTTTGTAGTTGTTAGATTGGCACAACTGTCTTCCATTTTGGCGCGGAGTTTGAGTTGCATCTGTTATTTATATTATATACAGTGCTGGTTTTAGTAATATCATAAATAGTGTGTATTGCGAATTTCATAATGGACAAAAATATCGAACAAAGAGTTTGTCTTAAATTTTGCATCGCCAATGGAATTTCGTGTTCGGAGTCACTGAAAATGTTACAGAAGGCTTACGGTGAATCGACTTTATCAAAAACTCGTGCTTATGAGTGGTTCAAAGCGTTCAAAAGCGGTCGAGATGTGATGGAAGATTTGCCTCGCTCTGGTAGGCCGTCAACGTCTGCAACTGAAGTTAACATCGCAAAAGTGAAGAAAATAGTGACTGAAAATCCCCATTCAACTCTGAGAGAGATAGCCGCCGAACTTTCTGTATCTCACGAGTCGATCCGTACCATTTTAACTAATCATTTGGGTATGAAACATGTTGCTGCTCGGCTAGTCCCAAAAGATCTGAATTTTCTCCAAAAACTCAATCGCATGAAAGTCGCTGAGGACATGCTAGAACGAGTCAGTTCGGACCCAACATTCATGAAACACATTGTTACTGGTGACGAGACGTGGGTTTACGAGTTTGACATGCAAACTAGTCAACAAGCTTCGGAGTGGCGCCTGCCAACTGAACCGAAACCGAAAAAACCACGCCAAAGTCGATCAAAAGTCAAAGTCATGTTGACTGTTTTCTTTGACTATCGCGGTGTTGTGCACTCTGAATTCTTACCGGAAGGTCTAACGGTAAATAAAGAATATTATTTGAGCGTTATGCGGCGTTTAAGAGAGCAAATTCGACGAAAAAGGCCAGATTTGTGGAAAGAAAATTCTTGGATTTTGCGAACAAATTTTTGACCAACCACTCAACAAATACCATCCAGCAACCACCATATTCACCAGATATGGCTCCTGCTGCCTTTTTTCTTTTTCCTAAACTCAAATTACCACTTCGTGGCACCCGTTTTCAATCGATAGAAGACATAAAGGAGAATTCGCGGCGAGAACTGAACTCAATTCCGGAAGCAGCGTTTAAAAAATGTTTTGATGAATGGATTATTCGTTGGCGCAAGTGTATCGTTTCTAAAGGAGCATACCTACTTTGAAGGTGATAAAATAAATTTGGATGAATAACAGACATTTTGTGTATTATTGATCTTTTCCCGGTACTTTCTTGACAGAGTAGTATATCATTAACTGGCGGAGGAAACCACATTGATGCAGCTAGGACTTAGGATAATAATTATTTATTCGAATAGGTAGGACGGTAACAATCTGACTTTCATTATCTCCTGCACTTTAGACCACACAGCATATTTCACACGTTTTCACTTTGAATTTTAATTGTTTACCGATATTCGTTTGGGTATTTCAAGGAAGCTTATTCGCTTTGGAATATTTAAGTACCTACTTCGTGTTTTTGCCTGCATTAATTTCGGAGTGGGGATTTGAAGTTTTTTTTAAGTTTTGTAGATAACACACAGGCAGTTCAAAAAGACAGATTTTATATTATTAAAATATCAAAATACAAATAGTACCTATAAGATTATGATAGGTAGCCTAGCAAGTGGTAGGTGAATACTGACTAATAAGATCCAGTAAGACACAACGTTTCGTGTAAACTGCCCTCTGGCGCACAAACGTGGAACGAACAACAGTGTTGCTCCGTCAAAATAGTTCATAGTTGTTTGTACAGATGTCTCTGTCTTTAAGTATTAGCTTCAATCGCAAGGTACGTGCAATGACGTCATTCATAGGTAGGCATATTATGTGCAATTGTAGGTGTTCTCTGATCCTTCAACAACCTGCAGAAGAAAACTGGTCCGGATGAGACAGAGAACCTTTTATTGTATTACTTTTTAGAAGTAAATAAATTCTGTGATGTTAACGGATAATATCTACAAAAAAAAAAACGATATTTTCTCTAGCCTCTACTATATCATTACGATGTTATAATATACACTCACCGGCACGGAAACTTGGCCACATGTAAATTTCACGATATTTCGCATTTATTTATATTTTTGACACCGAAATAAGGGTAGATGCACTCAGTAAGTGTTTCTTATGCTTTTAGAACTTGAAATTGAAAACGTCACGATACCAATAACTTAGTTTTATTAAATTGAGCACTTTTGCAGAAATAAGGAATTTTACACTATCAATTTTTAAACTCTATAAAATAAAAATATACCATAATTGGTCTATTGTCTCTACGTTTTAGTATCGGGTGTTTCCTCCTCTAGCCCTAATAACGGCCTGCATTCGATCTGGCATGCTTTGAATAATGTTTCTGACATCAACTTGCGGTATGTTCTCCCAAGCAGTAAGTGCTGCATTTCGAAGTTGGTTAAGAGTTTCTGGCGGGTCGGAGGTGGACTTTATCTTTCTTTTGAGCATGTCCCAGATATGCTCAATCGGGTTTAGGTCTGGACTACAAGCTGGCCACTGCAATTTTTGAATACCAACTGCTTGTAGATATTCTTCAACACAAAGTGCAACGTGTGGGCGTGCATTATCGTGCATTAGGAGGAATTGTTCGTATCCAATGTATCCCGAATAGACCAAAACATGTTCCTGGAGGACCTCCTCGATGTATCGGGTTGCAGTTAGCCGGTTATCGACGATAACCAACTCCGTGCGACCATCTTATTCCTCCCCAAACCATTATAGAGCCTCCATGGAAACTCACAGTTTGTGTTGTGGTAATCGGTAGAAATCTCTCTCCTCTTCTTCTCCACACTCGTTCTCGACCGTCTGGAGCACGTAAAGCTATTCGACACTCATCTGTGAACAGCACTCGAGCCCATTGCTCGTGGGTCCAGCTGGCGTGCTCACGTGCGAATTGAAGTCGAGCTACTCGGTGATGTCTGAGGAGTTCTGGACCGCGTGCTGGTCTACGAGCTTTTAAATTCACTTCCTCCATTCGCCTTCTCACTGTACGCTCACTAACATTCACGCCTCTTGCAATTTGGACCCGCTGGCGTATCTCAACAGCGGTCAGGTAGCGGTTTCTTAAAATTTCCAGGACAATAAAACGGTCGTCCCGGGCCGATGTGCATCTGACGCCTCCACTGCCTGGTGTACGGGAATAGAGGCCAGTCTCCTGGTATCTTTTAAGAGCATACTGCATTGAGGAACGTGGTACATTAAGCACCGCAGCAACTTCACGCTGTGTCAACCCTTGGTCGATTAATGCTACAGCCTGTGCAACCTGTGCAGATGTTAATGGCATTTTTATTAGTGTTAAAGCACCTTTAGTTTATCAATAAACAGCCCAAAACCACAATATTTCAATAAGGTACCGAAAGCTTTTACAACATACAAAATTAAACTTGCGACTTAGTCGCTCAAGAGACACGATTTAACTAAAAATTTGAAGTTGCACCATAGTGCACTCAAACATAATGAATTACCCTCTTGAACTAAGAGTAAACATTTTTTAGACCTACCCTCATAGGAAACAATCAATAGAAACACTTAAAGTTTTTGTTATGGCGAGTATTTGCGAGATAAGCGCTTGGCCAAGATTCCGTGCCGCTGAGTGTATAATGGAGGTCAGTAATTAGAGGAGGTGAAGAGGTCCGATTAGATCGTTCTTAATAATACTGTTACAGAAAAAACGGTAAACATTCGGAACTCCGTGCCTCGGAAAGCGTGGTTAGCCGTTGGTCCCGGCTGTCATTTGTGGAAGTTTGAATAGTAGTTACGGGTAGTCAGCAGTCCCGAAAAGCCCGAAAGTCTGACAGCCAGTCTTACCATGGGATATCGTATTACCCAGTTAGTGACTGGTTAGTGGAGGCCAGATAGGCAGTCGCTCCATGTAAATTATTGGTATTCAGTTGCATCCGGTTAGACTGGAAGGCGACCCCAACATACTTGGGAAAAGGCTAGGCAGATTGATTCGGAACTTAGGGCCAAATAAAACATTTATCTACTTAGTTCAGATTTGTGTTATTGTACAAAAATATATAAAGACATTCAATCATTTGAATCAGCATTTTTCTACTGAAAACAGATGGTAATGGTATCGATGCAGCCAATTACGTAGGTACCCAGACTCCCAGACAATTACAATTTCAAATGATATGATTTGTTTGCCTTGCTAAGTTCTCAACGTGACGCTTGAATAATTGTATCTCCTTATTTACATTTAGACATGGAAAGTATTATTGTGTTTTAGAATTTGATGAATAAATACACCGTACCTATAGTGTTTTAAATTTTATTAGTGGCTGCTCTTCTACTAATGAAAAAGTTTAACAATTTTTTTCCAAATATTTTAAACCTTAAAACGTTGCTCGTCAAGTTCAAAATCGATTGAGAAAAGTTGACAGTTTGTGGTAACTTGATATGCTGCCGACCGTACCACCCAGCAGCATAGCTGTTTTGTTTTTTTTATCAATGCCGGTGAATACAGGGACAGGGCGAGAATTACAGAGAGAGGTGAGATTTTCAAACTTCAATTGTTATAATTGTCAGTAAAGGTGCATGCAAAAATATATTTAATTCGAGTGCGTAAACAGAAAAATTAAACAAAACAGATCTCCATAATAATCACGACCACAGAACGGAAACAGTCGGCAGCTGCACATTATGGCTGTGATAAAAAAGCTTTCATTCATTCATGATGCTGTGCAGTGGCGGACCCACAGCGTAGCGCTAATTTTCGATGATCACCCGAAAAAGTCATACTCCCAATGTGTCCTGAATGAACGTAACAAAGTATAATAATAATTTCTTTATTTGTTTAGTATGCAGGTATTACAATAATGGTGTTAATTTAGATATAGTCCCAGTACATTCTGCCTGATGGCATACAAAATACTCTAAGCTTATCGTTAAGCACAAACTAAACGTGTGCCTTACTATTCCTAGGTTCATTAAAAAAGATGCGTTATGTTTTTGCTTCAGAAGCAATGATCGTGATCAATTTCATCAAGGAGATTAATCAAGAAAATCGTATCACGGTTCAGGCAATAGATAGATCAGTTTACTTAGACAACTAGCTGCGTAAGCGCTCCATCAGCTTTGTCTACAATGTGAGATCAGGATCTGCATCGAGTGTAGTCGTAGTGGCAACTATGCAACTACGGGACTTTGTGACTCCTAGGGCTGTTGTAATCTTGGCCAGTAGTGAAGCAGTTGGACCAAATGACAATTTGTGGCACATAAATTAAAGCCTGCACACACGATGCAAGTTTCTTTGCCTGTAGCATGCGTTTAACAGGGAATGACTTCCGTCGTCTTCACACTGTTCTTCTTCTTCTTTTCGTGTGATTAGTGACTAACCTGGTGTCAGAGTTTTTATGCTGCCCATGGGCCTCTAACTTAATTTCACATGCTGTTGAGATATATCTCTCAGATATGCTGGATTCCTCACTATGTTTTCCTTCACCGATTTTGAACCAAGTGATAATTTATACAACACGCACATGAATCCATAAATTCAGAGTTGCGTGCCTTGGGTTCGAACTCGAGACCTATGACTTGGCTGTCCGACGGTCACACCACTAGGCTATCACTGCTGTATAACACTGTTTAAACGATGCAAGTCACATTTTGCTAATGGCACACAAAAGGCACTTTTGAACGCCAAAATTAGAAAAAAAAGGATTGATTTCGGTTGCCCCTTTCAATAGGTACGTTTCAGATGAAGAAGAATGGACAAAAAACTCTTCCATCCGAAGATTAGTATTACTTCAAGCCAGTACGTGATGACATCTGACACTTTATGAAGCCGATACCACATTAAAAGCATCCACAAATAAAACAAACACGCCTCAAATAGATACGCTAACATTTGCTACTTATATTTTAATTCTGTCAAGTCTTGACTTGCAACACCTCCCAAACTAACCACTAAAAACGTCAGGCCTTATTTCAAATGTCAGAAGGACTAAGATGGACTTTAAGGAGATTTTTTGGACTGCAATGTGTAAGTTTGTCGTGCTAGGTAAATTGAGGAGTCCTAAACAAACGCAGGCCACTTCCTCGAGTCGTATTTAACATGTTGCCAATAAAAAAAAAGTTGTTTGGAATACGTAATGGATTTCTTGTTTTCCTTTCTGGCTAGTTCGAGTTTACGTGAACTGTGTTTATTCGATACTTCGGTTTAACTTACGCTGTTATTGGAAATGGCAACTTTGTTATATGAAATATCTTGGCTGGGCTGAGAATCGAGTACTTGGACCAGTAACTTTGCCGTCAGAGTTACTAATCTGGTTTTATTTAATTTTGGCTCTTTTTAATTAAAGGTTTTGAGACTGTACAATACGGAAATTCTTAGATAAATTTATCTAAGAATTTCTTAGTGCCTGTATATATTTTTAAGAAAACTTTTAATATTAACTGGTGGTCCTTGCCAAATAATGGCCCTATCAATTTATCTTTTTATGTCTGATTAAAACAAGAACACACAATGACTCATTTCGGTTACATACCGGCCATCTGTCATATCTATCACTGAAGATCGTTTCCGAATTGTTCTGAATAAACTTCAATCCTATCATTGGACAATACCATTCCTTATCAGGCTGGTGACTGACCGTAACACTCTATACATACTTATACATAAAATGGTGAACTGACTGACAGACTGGGTGATATATCAACGCACATCCCAAACCGCTGGGCTGAACCTTTCCAAAGATTAGCTAAATCATCATTTTGATTGAATCTTAACTTATGAACACCTCAGTCATTCTGCCTAGGCTTCCAGTCTAACCGGATGCAGCTGAATACCAGTATTTTACATGGAACGACTGCCTATCTGACCTCCACTACCTGGTCAGTAACTGGATACTACGATATTCCTTGTGACCCCGGGACCCGGGACCAACGACTTAAAGTGCTTTCCAAGGCACGAAGGAGTCTCGATATGTAAATAAGATCACGCATCCACGGACCAACCTCAGCTAGCGTAGCTTAACATGATGGATCGATCCGTGCGGCTGTTTTTACTTAGCCACGAGCTCCTCCCACCTCAGTGACGATCCAAATGCCTGTTCGTTTAAATATATTGGATGTAACATCTATATGTAGAGAAGCCGACGCTTCTATCATCAGAAGGATCGTCCTCAATCAAAGACCTCTTGAGACACATTCAGATCTTGTGACATTTTCGAATGGACTTAGGACTAGAGTAAGTTCTGAGTTCATTACAAAAGTTCAGCGACCAAAAGAGACTTTGCAAATTCATTATGGAACTTTGGAGAGTCGCTTAAACATTTATTTAATTTAGAAATAACTAGCTTTTGCCAGCGGCTTCGCCCGCGTGTTGTAGGAAATTATACCACGAGAACCGTATATTTTGCCGGGATAAAAAGTAGCCTATGTGCTATTCTAGACTATAATCTATCTCTGTGCCAAATTTTATCCAGATACATTCAATAGTTTTTGCGTGAAAGAGGAACAAACATCTATCCATCCTCACAAACTTTCGCATTTATAATATTAGTAGGATAGTAGGATTTAGGTACTATGTAAATACTCACTGTTTTAAATACCTAAAAATAAAGGTCTGTCAACCCGGAAAAAGGATTTAGTTAAACTTATCAACAAAACAAAATTGTAAACAAGAAACTCTGGAGCAGAGACGGTTAAAGGAGATTGTTCTACGCCCATACATTGTTCGCCCTGGAGCCAACAGCATAGAAAAAATCATTTTATTTTTGTAAACTGCCCTTAGTAGCCAAAGAACAAAGTTTCTTGACGGACACTTTAGAGAAAAGATTTATTTAACGAAAAGGAACAGATTTTGAGGTTATTTTTTATAAAAGAAAACATAAGTAATTCCTTCTAAAATCGCTATTTTTCTGGTTTCTACAAAGCATTAAACTTTAAATACAGTAAAATATTACCGTAAATACAGTTGTATTATGACTTTTAGGTACAGTTATTATTTATTGGTTGAAGTTTACTTTAAGCGAAGTCCGTTATCCGTTGTCAAAATGCTAAGGTGTCGTTTAAGCAGATCACAGAATCAGTTATTCGAAGCCAGGTCACGTTAAAAGCAATCCAAATTGTAGTCCGTTAAACAGAAACAAAATAAAAAACGCCAAAAGAAATCGCCAAATAGGTAGGTATTCACAACAACACAACACAGCCACAGGTTCGTCTCACCGACTGACGTACTACGTAGTGACGTAGAGATGCTCTCTTGAAGATAAATCATTGTAGGTATATCGATTATCAATGACCACCTATTTAGTCTTTTTTTTTTAAGGCTGGGAAATCATCCAATGACTGCTCCCGCTCTGGGTGGAGCGGAAGGGAGTGTCAGACTCTTACTGACTAAAACCCATCCATGTTCCTTCCGTAGCCTTTATGTTCTGGGGTAGCGGTAACCCTTTCGGACAATCCCGCTTACCCGGTAGGCTTGGCCCTGAGTGGGGGGCCCCTTCATACCTCCATGCCATCTGTCATTTTGGTCTACTATATTTATTCTGTGGTTTTAATTTAGTATACCAAAATGACAGATCAATATGTCAAATGTAAATTAATTTTTTCCGTTTCAAACATAAACACGTTGTTGCTATGATTCTACTTCAATTAAATTAATGCTAAAATAAAATATTTTGTTCTCAACGGGCAATGTGTAACGTTTTAGTTTGCGAAATTTAAAAATAGAGTTTAAGTACTTAAAAAATATGGCTATTGAAGTCGTCAAATGATTATGAGAACAATTCACTAGAGTTGCGTCGTAAATGACATTTCAATCGTTAAATGAGAGATTTTCTGACAAGTGAAAAAACATAGTTCAATAGATGGCGTGGGTTAAAAATACGTCATTGTTTTACTGGCTACTGATAGCAAAAATAAGATCCGTAAATAGAGACAGCTTATTTGATGTCAAAAACCTGAGACAGTGACGTATTTTTTACCAACGCCTCTTTTGAACTAATATTTTCTCACTTGTGAGAAAATTCCTCATTCGACTAATAAGGACATTTTGTGAGTTTGTTTTGTTAATTATATTTTCATCATAATCGTGCTAGGCCATATTCATCATAAGTCCCATTAAAATGTTCACGGAACTAATTCCATGAAAAAAAAATGCTTGAAAAACTTTAATGTTGCACATTTTGAATGTTTTGGAAGTGATAAATATCGAACATCCATTATTTAACACTAGATATTATGGACATCGACGTCGATATCGATATTTATGTAATATGAGCGAGAGCGACACTGTCAAATCTTTTGTGACATTCACATTGACAATTCCTTGAAAGATGGCGAGTTCAGTTGGTAATAAAATCAATGAGGTCACTTTTAAAAACCTATAAAGAATTAAACAGTGTCCGCTTGAATTTATTATTTTTAAAAAGCATATTAAAATATTATTAAAATTAACGTACACGTCAAATGTTTGTTGGTTATAGGGCGGTCTAGAACAATCTCCTTTACAGTCCCAACCCGCCTAGCATTAACCCACATCAATACCAGAAATAACCTCATCCATATCAGGAAGACATTTAGAATAAAAATCATTACATTACATATGAAAAGAAAACATTTTTAATATTCTGATTACACACGAGCGCACCGACGTTGAATATTTGATGGCACATCTAGTGAGCCATGCTCATGAATTTATGAATTTCATTAATGTGTATGACAGTGTGTCTCGGCCTAATTTACTTTTCGTAAATTTCGCGGCCGGAACGCGAGTGTAATCGAGATATCGATGTGGAATCGAATTATGATAATATGAAGAATGTGAAATGGCTGATTCTCAGAAGTTGGATGGTACGTTTCGTTAGTAATTATGTTATTGGATAGTGCTTCCTTATTGGTCCTTTTACGTGTAATGGAACCAAACGACACATGAATTTTCTCGGAACCGGAGAAATGATTTTATCAGGGTGCAGGAGGAAGGGCACGCTACGATAGTGGCGGTAAGGCCCCTCTTTGAGGAGTGGCTAGAGAGGCGTCACGGCGCCCTCACCTACCGCCTGACGCAGGTCCTCACCGGACATGGATGTTTCGGGAGGTTCCTGCACATCATCAGGCGGGAGGAAACGCCCGGGTGTCACCACTGCGAGGATCGCCCAGAGGACACGGTAGAGCACACGGTGCAAACCTGCCCCGCTTGGGCGGAGCACCGCCGTGTCCTCGTAGAGGCGATCGGCGGCGGCGACCTCTCGCGCCCGGCCCTGGTGCAAGCCATGGTCCGGGGCGAGAGGGAGTGGGAGGCAGTCACCTCCTTCTGCGAAAAAGTTATGCTCGCGAAGGAGGTGGCGGGATTGGAGAGAGAAAGGTCCTCCCGTCCCAGCCGCCGCAGGAGACGCCCCGGGCGTCGGGAGCCACGTGATGACTCCCGGCCACAGTAGGCGCGGGCCTGCGGGCGGTGAGTAATGGGTGACTCACCGTCCGATCAGCACCAGACCCGTGCCGTACGGCGCGTATATGTTCCACGCGCGCCTCAAAGAGATGTCAGCATATGAAGGGGCCCCTCAGGGCCAAACCTGCCGGGTAAGCGGGATTGTCCGAAAGGGTTACCGCTATGCCGGAACATAAAGGGCTACGGAAGGAACATGGATGGGTTTTAGTCAGTAAGAGTCTGACACTCTCTTCCGCTCCACCCAGAGCGGGAGCAGTCATTAGATGATTTCCCAGCCTTAAAAAAAAAAAAAAAGCGTGCAGGAGGAAATCGGTCCTCTTTCAAATAATCTCTAGCTATTGTCTGTAACTACTCTATGATAGTTCATTGATTACGAATCATGCTATTTGATTTATGCTGATTCTTCCCACTATGTTTTTCGAGACATCACCAAGCGGCTGATCGACTCTTCACGTGACCAGAGGGCTGGCCTATTTTTTGGTCAAAGAATCAGCATTTCCATACAACGCGGCAATGCTGCCAGCCTTTTGGGAACGTTTCCTGTTGACAGCGATGTGGACGAATTTTTGATGCTCTTTGATTATTATACATATTACTTCTGTACATATTAATATGAATACTGATCCTAGATTCAACCGGCCACCTTCATGCACAGTTTCACGTCGTAGATCAATAGGCAAACTTACTCACTGTTTAAATATTATTTTAAATGAAACATCCAGCTTAACATATTTATTTAATACTATAAGCACTAAAATGTACAGAGGCGGACTTAATGCCATAGGCATTTAATATATAATATACATCATTATTGTATATATTAATCTTCTTTTCGTGTGGTTAGTGACTAACCAGGTGTCAGAGTTTTTATGCTGCCCGTGGGCCTCTGACTTAGCTTCACATGCTTTTGAGAAATATCTCTCGGACAAGCTGGTTTCCTCACGATGTTTTTCTTGAATGGTTTTTAAGCAAGTGATAATTTTACAATACGCACATGAATGTGTTAAATCAGAGTTGTGTGGTCATATTAATAATATAACTCCCACAGTTCGGATTAACATCGAAAAACATTTTTGTTCAATTTTTTCTAGGGCGAGCACAGGGGTATTCATTTTCGCTCTAGTGACTTTGCCGTGCCTCACTCCATTTCTGCAATTTGCCACGTCAGTCGATTGATGATTCAGAATATTGGGCTCACAGAACGCTGGGTTTCAATTGAAATGAATTATTTCACTTTTCTTTGACATTCAGTTATTAATTATTCTTGCTGTTTAATACTGATGATTTATTGATCTATTTCGATTTGCAAGCGGAAATATAGGGAGACATAATTATTGTCTATCTCAGAAGAATGTTTTGATAGCTTGAAAAGTCAGTAAAATAACAGATGCGCGGGGTCTTGGTGTTTAGGATAAGATGAAGAAAATTCTCAGCCTCAACGTGGAGCATTAGGCAGGCGTGATGATCTAAAGTAAATTAAACTGCGATCAACAATGTCTAAATTATGATAAGTGTTGTAGGTAAAGGATCCGCCTATAGACATATCAATGCAGGGCAAAGTCTCCCTCATAGATTATAGCCAGACACCTTCTAGAGAATTATATAGTATAGTAGTCCGTTCTTGTAGTAGACTAATGGCTCTTAACTATTTCAGTTAAGTCCAGCTCTCACAAAGGTTTTAAATCTATCTGTAACCTAGATACTATGTGCCAAAATTTTACCTTTTCGAGAGAAATAAATTATGATAGTATTATAATAAAGTATGAAAATAAATAACAGTAATTTCAGCTCTATTTACCTCAACTCCAATTGCTATTCCATATGCAAGCAATAAATTGTAATTTCAAAAGTAAATCCAATATTCTTTCAAATACATCAAATTATTCCGAAAGAACTAACGTAAAGTAAATTCTAATTTCTTTAGTAAAGTTGTTTGCAGTATGAACTTGTTTTTTGTCACAGGTTTAACCGACGGTGACTCGAAGGTCGCCAGTACTCGGGGAGAAATTAATTTAACTGGATTTTTAGTTGCCCTTCAACTTTGTACAGGGTTGCCAACTTACGTAAACAATATTTATTATTAAAAGTTGGACCAGTTAGAGTGTACTTACCACTGTTTGAGAAAAATTGCACAAAAGGTTTGGATTGTGCTAGAAGAAGTACATACAAATGATTCAGAATAGTCGAAAGTCAAAAGAATAATAAACAAAAAGTTATAAGCGTGGAAGAAAAAACTGCAGTGTCGCCTACTTTTTATGATATTAATAGCTGGATTCGTAATGTAGAAAATAATTATAATGTAATAGGGCTGGCAACCCTAGATGTGTAGTACAAGTTCGGAATAAGTCGCCGACTTTCACTAATACTTGATTGTTTTAATTAAAGGTCGGGGTTCAGGTTTAACCTTTAATTTTGTTAATACCTTGTTGATTTCTCGCTATGAAATGAGTTACGGAAAATCTATTTTCATTCTTCTTCTTAGCGTGTCGATGGCAATCTAAATGTACTCGGCCCAGAATTCAGCTACGTGTTTGGCGCCATCACTAGCGTCCATCAGTTCTTGAAACGTGAATACGGCTAGACACACAGGACACGAGATTAAGTGTCCCATCGTTTGTGGAACAGCACCATATTTACACTCCAAGGCGGAGTTGTCGATGAACCCCATCTTAGCAGGTTTTCCTTGCTTCGGCCAACTTGGGTCCGGAGTCTGTTGAAAGCCTTCCTTTTCAATTATATAATTATTCGTTTTTACTTTGAAACTATTCGGTGATAACATAGTGTGTGGCAGCCTATTTTTCGGGAAAATAGAAGTGTCAAAATATACAAAGTGATCGTTGAACTTCTGAAAGGAACGTATTGTCTGGTTGGTACAGACGCCAGCACATCAAGCTATCCCTAACTGTTAAATTTTCTCAATTCAAAATGAACCTTATGTCTTTGCAATAAAGTTGAAATACTATCGAAGAAATCTGACAGATTGTGGTAACTTGATGTGCTGGCCTCTGTACACTACTCTAAATTTTCGCAGACAAAGCCATCCCCAACTATGGACAGAATCCACCTGACTTTATTTTCTATATCCCACTGGCGAAATTTTTAACAACTTGATAAATTATGAAGATTTCTTTATTGTATCTAAGTTATGTATTGTATTATACAGGGTGAAATTGAATTCATGGGCATTATTTTAAAAGGTCATTGTACTCATCATTATGAACATCAACAAAAAATCAGCTGTTCCATACATTATGCTCGCTTTAACTCGTCAAAATGTAGGGAACACCTGTTTCACCTGTAGACACCTGTTTCACCTGTAGACACCTGTTTCACCTGTAGACTTAAACCTTTGGGAAAGAAACTCTGAATGACATTGAATACAGCATCAGAATCCGTTGCGCAGTTTAAAATAACGGTAAGACAGACACGACCAGCGACTTTAATCTATAATAATCATATGTACATGTTATAGAAACAAATTTACCAGCTATTAAGCCACTTACAAGAGTACATCCTCAATAAAACTACTAGCGAGAGCAGGAGGAACGATATGCTCGTATAATCGCATGAAATCTGCGCTCGCATAGTATCAGTACAAATAGCGAAGGTAACGGGCCGAGCTTAAAATAATAAAATCTGTCCGTTTAACCGGAGCATTGTGGGGAAATAGTATGCGTTGTTAGCGTGTGTTGGGATTGAAAGGGTACTTGCTTGTACAGGCAAGTTGTGTAGGAGAGTAAGGAACGGGGTACAAAATAAAGAAGAACTTTTCATTAGTTACTTCGGAACAAATGTTGGAACATAACACTCTTCAAATTGAAGTAAGACAGCTCAAGTACTGTTCCGACGTTTTAACTATTGCACTACTTTACAGATTGTCCTGAATCTAGTGCCATCGGAAGACCAATTTCTAACAATTGCATTTCATCAATTAACTTTACCATTAACTAATATTTTCACTTTTCAGGGCAGCCACAGTATATTATATTGAGGTAGCCTATATAATTTAAAAAAACTATGATAAAGTAAAAAAAAAGTGGTCCTTCCGCCGGCGCCGTCCAGGGTGGCGAGTTCCCCCACATATTGAAACAGCCCTAAATACTTACCGCCAGTACTCTCCACACTAAACGCTCCCAAAATCGCAGCCGCTAGGGAAATTACCCGGGGCAGGGGTACGCGGCATGTGGTGGAGTATCAACGGAAAACATGTCGTGACAAGGTCGAAGGTAACCTGGGCCCCGATGTTACGTGGTTGTGCGAGGATAAAAAACATAATTGGGACGATGTTCAATTGTCTTGTTGCGGACGAGTGGTTGAATGTATTACTTCGTGGTTTTATGCACTCCTGGTAGCTTGAAGTTGTCAGCTATGCAATAGGGCTTTAAGTGCATAAAGAAGTTAGGTAGTAATTAGAGATTAAACTTTAACAAAACGAGTTCTAACTTTCGTCTTCAGTTATTGCATTTTGACTTTTATCCTGAGCATCGTAAAGTTTTTAGTACAAAACTGACTATTTAAACTTTGGTTTGACGTCAGTTTTTGTAATTAGAACTTTAATACAGTGATGGGGGGGAATGGTTCGATGATTTAAAACTGGGTCTAATAATAAACCTCGTTTTGTAATAAGGCCTTTAGTGTCAGATAGAAAACAATCTTTGGCTTCTGAAGTGTATTTATGTATTTTTCTAGTAAAATCTTCCAACTCTTTTTGAAGACTTGGTCCGGCTGGTGCTCGGATTCTTCATTTCCTCGTGATTAGCGCGTAGTGGCAAATAGTTGGAGATAAGATTTTTTTTGTATTTGTAGTACAACTGCTCAAGAACAGAAACAATTGTCTCCGAATCATGAGCAGTGAATAAAACTAAAAGTCTGACACTCCCTTCCGCTCCACCCAGAGTGGGAGGAGTCATTAAAAGGAGATTGTTCTACGCCCATACATTGTTCGCCCTGGAGCCAACAGCATAGAAAAAATCATTTTCTATTTGTAAACTACCCTTAGTAGCCCATAACAACAAAGTTTCTTGACGGACACTTTAGAGAACAGATTTATTTAAAGAAAAGGAACCGATTTTGAGGTTATTTTTAATAAAAGAAAAATTAAGTAATTCCTTCTAAAATCGCTATTTCAGGTTTCTACAAAGCATTAAACTTCAAATACAGTAAAATATTACTGTAAATACAGTTGTATTACAAACAGAAACCAAATCAAAAACGCCAAAAGAAATCACCAAATACAATGCAACACAAGACTCGACTCGGTGAGACGAACCGACTGACGTAGTGACGTAGAGAATAGAGATGCTCTCTCGAAGATCAATCATTCTAAAGTACGATTATTAATTCCAGTCAGTAAAATGACATTTCCAGTGTTGCAGGTTTTTAGTCCCAAATAAATAGTGATGTGGTAAATCGAGGTTTTACGATTAAAAGTTAGTCGAGATTCAATTTTTTTTAAATTGATGATTTTGACTTTTCGGCGATACGTCGTAAAGTTCACCAATTCTTTTATGCGAAGGACCCTCCGACTATTGCCAAGGTACAGTACCCGGCGATAAATATTGCACATCGACCTTTGGAAAGAGACAATCGGCTAATTTCGGCTTCGTAGAGCGCTATCTCTGTCGCACGAAATACAAACAGTCCGGTAGTATTTTAATATGCTGGTAAGGTCCATATTTCTAAAATCGTATGATTTAATACGGTTTGTATTACATATTTACAATAAAAAAAACGCTTTGATACCTAATAAAATAAAGCATGACTAAATGTCTAAGTCTATCGATTGCCGAACATCACTATTGTAGCGGGTCACCCTTTTTTGTATAAGTGACAGTTGCACTTGTCATTTTACTGACTCGAATGAATAATCTTAGTATATATCGATTATCAATGACCACCTATATAATTTGAGGTTTTAATTTAGTAGGCCAAAATGACAGATCAATATGTCAAATGTCAATTAATTTGTTCCGTTTCAAACATAAACACGTTGTTGCTATGATTCTACTTCAATTAAATTATTGCTAAAATAAGATATTTTCTTCCCAACGAACAATGTGTAACGTTTTAGTTTGCGACATTTAAAAATAGAGTTTAAGTACTTAAAAAGTAAAAATATGGCTATTGAAGTCGTGAAATGGTTATGAGAACAATTCACTAGAGTTGCGTCGTAAATGACATTTCAATCGTTAAATGAGAGATTTTCTGACAAGTGAAAAAACATAGTTCAATAGATGGCGTGGGTAAAAAATACGTCTTTGTTTTACTGGCTACTGATAACAAAAATAAGATCCGTAAATAAGAAAGCTTATTTGATGTCAAAAACCTGAGACAGTGACGTATTTTTTACCAACGCTTCTTTTGAACTAATATTTTCTCACTTGTGAGAAAATCCCTCATTCGACTAGTAAGTACTTTTGTGAGTTTGTTTTGTTCATTATATTTTCATCATAATCGTGCTAGGCCATATTCATCATAAGTTCCATTAAAATGTTCACGGAACTAATTCCATGAAAAAAATATGCATGAAAAACTTTTATGTTGCACATTTTCAATGTTTTGGAAGTGATAAATATCGAACATCCATTATTTATCACTAGATATTATGGACATCGTCGTCGATATCGATATTTATGTAAGATGAGCGAGAGCGACACTGTCAAATCTTCTGTGACATTCACATTGACAATTCCTTGAAAGATGGCGAGTTCAGTTGGTAATAAAATCAATGAGGTCAATTTTAAAAACCTATTAAGAATTAAACAGTGTCCGCTTGAATTTATTATTTTTAAAAAGCATATTAAAATATAATTAAATTTAACGTACACGTCAAATGTTTGTTGGTTAGAGGGCGGTCTAGAACAATCTCCTTTGATGATTTCCCACCCTCAAAAAAAAAGCATGCCTGACAGACCACCCCGACTTAGACGACTTCGTCACCAAGACTTGAGGGAAGCATAAGTATATTTATTGACAACCCAGTACTGTCTGGTGACGAGTGACTAAGAGAACCGGCCCCTGAATATTATGGGTTAAGGCTAGGCAGAGAGAGTCAGTCGTAAGTCGCTGTGGTTGTGGGGCACACATGCGTCCTGTGGGTCAGTGATACACAGGGCGCAAGTACTTTTTTTTTTTCAAATTGGTAGCTCGCAATTCAACCATAGGGTTGTCTACTGCTTAACCAGGCTTGTCTGTGGATGCCACAATAAAAATTGTAGCCTCCAGCCAGGGCTTAATAAAAACTTACAAACTAAGCGACTACACGTTACTGTGGGGTACGGACCTCGGCTTAGGGCGTCGCTGGGGGAGGACAGCAAGGAACAAGCTGGATCGGGCGTGTTTAATACTACAGGCTCAGTGGCAACGCGGGCTGGCTCGAGCAAGGGTCGGGAGGGCGAGGATGGACAGGAACGACGCGACGGGCCTCGACGGCGAGGACGGAACAGGGCTCGTATAGTGCTCTACGAGTCCAATATAATAACGCGTTCCAGGACTGTTGGGGTTGCCGCGGTTCTTTATCGCATCGGATATGTTCGCAGAAGCACGCGTTCCGGATTTCGGTTCGCTGCTGCGTCTGCGAATCGTATTACTGATGCGTCTCGTGGCTATTATAGCCGGTAGGGTGGATGGCCAAATAATATGTCGCTGGGTGGCGGCACGCAGACCGTCATTCAGACATATGCTGTAGTTGTTTTTGTGTTTAACGTGTTTTAGTTAGTAACTGCCAATTTTGTTTTTGTTTTAAAAATAAAAAAATTGAGTAAAATATTAAAATGATTTCAAAGCGGCTAGACTTCGACCTCTTTTTAAACACTAGTTAAAATAAATAGGCTTTGAAATTGTGAATGAGAGATGCCTTTTTAATTTTTATTGTATTAGAAGTGGGTGGTAATAAGGTTAAACGTGGGTTTTCAATAGCACTTGAAAGGGGAATTTAATAACGGTGTACTATTATTGGTAAAAACGTTAACCTTTGTCTAATGTCGGCTAAGTTCTGTCGCTTTGCAAAACATTTCCAGTGTTATTTTTTAATGAATTGTTCTGTTAACGCTTTCAACAGACAAACATTTCCTAAAAGAAAAGTTATTGTGGCGACATCTATCCAGCCACATAGGAGCTACACTGATAGCAAGCGATGTGTCAAAAGCTGACATATGACGTCACTATACGTTACACTAATCCTACATCGCGCAAGCAGAATTTACCGCGCAATCTAACATAATATATACTCAGCCCCGACTAAGAGTTGTTGGGCAGTAGCCCGCCAGACACAACACTTTCCATCTGTTCCTCCATGCCCACTAAACAATAAATAATAACTTGATCTAATCGTCGAAATTGGTGCATAAACAGCCTATAATGTTCCCACTGATAGGACACAGGCTTCCTCGATGGGACAGGGAGTGGGCTATAATTCACCACGCGAGCCCAGTTCGTAATGGTGGGTGCTTATTTCAATTTGAAATTCAATACCAAAGCTACACTGCTGCGACCACTCGATCAGATGTGAATCCTACAAAACAGGCTGATGATGTCGTCTTCTAAACCCTTTGTTTTATCATGAGAGATGAGAGAAAAGTTTCAATATGTAAAGAAAATAAGGTTAGGTACTCGAATATTCGTAAAACCGAGCATACCCACCCTTTAAATCAGTACAGCAACAAGTTTGACAACAAAACAGCCCTCCAAAGGCTTGGGATTAATTTTAAATAAGCCTCTAAGACGTGTGTGGAATTATTTCTCACGTAGGCCAAGTTATCAAGGCTAGTCTCTAGGGTTTCTTAGATGGTGGGGGAAGCATGGACGATAGGGTTTTTGGGATTGAGTTAATAATGTGGTGGAATATGCGTAGTTTTTTGTGTATTTGGAAGAAGTTGGGATTAAGTGTAGGGAATAGGAGTATGATACGCCTTCCTTCAACTCGCAGTCTATTATGAGTTGTGGTATCAGACAACACCAGATATTCGACAAGTCCGGCTCACAGTGTACCTAAACAAATAGGTCTAGGGTTTAACTTTGACCATGCCTTAGCGGTTTCTTATAAATATCCTTGTATTTCTGTCTTTGAACTCAGGGCCTGTCAACAGAATGTCGTTTGTGGACTGCTTTGTGAATTAAAGGATTAAGCTCTAAGCCTTGTTAAGAACATTATCCCGTTTCAGTGAGGTCTTTAATAAAATTGTGACTTTTGTAAATCCCGTTTTTCAGTGATAAGTCGCTTTTTTCACCGTTACGGACAAGAGTCTCGTGAGTATACCTTCAAATTATCGCCGTGTGGAGATTGATTCATAAAGTTTCTGTTGATTTGATGGCACAGCGCCCCGACTTCCTCGCCCATGGAAATGATGCCTAAGTGTCTAAACACACTATGCCGAACGTACGCGACCGAAGTTCGGCATGATTACGCCTGCAATGCTATTTGAATTATTGATACACTATCCCGAAATACGTTGTGTTGTAAAGTACAGCCAACTTCACGATCAGCGGTCAGTCGCGCATCACGTTTCCCACTTGTCTCTAGAGACCTAGAAGTCGATGCGTAGATACACTTGGAACTCAAGCGTAATTTTCTTTCCGTGAACGTCTCCGACTCGCGAGGCAATACGTGACGTTCACGATCAGCGGTCAGTCGCGCATCATATTCTTCACTGGTCTGTAGAGACCTAATGAATACGCTGAGATCGCAGGCGTGCTTCGCGATCCGACGAGGTTTCCACGTAGCGAGTTGCAGCCTGATGTTCTCGAACAGCATCAAGTCTCTCCTGACGCTCTTCGGTAGATTCTTGGGATGTTATGATCCTCAATTTTTTAGCTCTCTTGGAACATTGGGAAAACTAATAAGAAAAACTGTAATTTAAGATTTACATTTACAATCTTCATATCTAAAATAAATGACCATGACTGAGTAAAAGACATAATTTTATTTTACAGTAATGCTATTCTAATTCTATTGAATTTCAGTCAAAATAGTGCAAGTGGGTATTATTTTTCTTGTGCCGAATGTTCGGCATCTGAACCGAATTTCGGCCAATGCCGAAAAAAAAATAAACTATAAAATGTGAACTACCAGTAGGTAGTAACACGGGTAAAAAAAAACTTCCCGTGGTACTACTGGATCGCTTGGTAGTACTACGGGATTTTTTTTACCCGTGTTACTACTGGTAGTAATACTGGTAGTACCACGGGCAACAAACGAAAAATTTGACCTTTTTCTAGGTATGGTTATAGTTTTATTGTGAAGAAGATACCTGATCAATTAAAATCTAAATTAAAATGACTGCTACCAGGTAGCCTACCGTGTCACGAAGATAAATAGAAAAGGAAAATAAACACTCGAACAACGTAAGCCCGATTTATACGATAAAATAAAAAAATAAATGGGAGTTTTGGCCAGTAGAGTCAAATTTTTGATGATATACCATCGTCATCGAAAATCAGTTCTAAACTGTTACCGCCTTTATCGCGTGCAGGTACTCCAAGCTTATGTTATTTTATAATTACCTATACAGTGAAATTAGTGATAGCTTTGATTGTTTCTGATCTTCGATTTTTATAAGTCAACAGGAAATGCCCATCAGACCGAACAACTTTTGCTAGACGTCATTCCTATAAGTGTTATGGTGTAGCTGGGCTCTTGGATTCCACAACAGGTGTTCCAGATCTTCAATTTTTATACGTCAACAGAGAGTGCTCATCAGGCTGAACGACTGTTTCTAAGACGTCATTCCTATATTTGTTACTAGCTGACCCGACAGACGTTGTCCTGTCTTAACTATGATACCTACCTTACCTACCCTACCTACCTACTCTACCTACCAACTTACCTACCCTACCTACCCTACCTACCCTACCTACCCTACCTACCCTACCTACCCTACCTACCTACTCTACCTACCAACTTACCTACCCTACCTACCCTACCTACCCTACCTACCCTACCTACCCTACCTACCCTACCTACCCTACCTACCCTACCTACCCTACCTACCCTACCTACCCTACCTACCCTACCTACCCTACCTACCCTACCTACCCTACCTACCCTACCTACCCTACCTACCCTACCTACCCTACCTACCCTACCTACCCTACCTACCCTACCTACCCTACCTACCCTACCTACTCTACCTACCCTACCTACCCTACCTACCCTACCTACCCTACCTACCCTACCTACCCTACCTACCCTACCTACCCTACCTACCCTACCTACCCTACCTACCCTACCTACCCTACCTACCCTACCTACCCTACCTACCCTACCTACCCTACCTACCCTACCTACCCTACCTACCCTACCTACCCTACCTACCCTACCTACCCTACCTACCCTACCTACCCTACCTACCCTACCTACCCTACCTACCCTACCTACCCTACCTACCCTACCTACCCTACCTACCCTACCTACCCTACCTACCCTACCTACCCTACCTACCCTACCTACCCTACCTACCCTACCTACCCTACCTACCCTACCTACCCTACCTACCCTACCTACCCTACCTACCCTACCTACCCTACCTACCCTACCTACCCTACCTACCCTACCTACCCTACCTACCCTACCTACCCTACCTACCCTACCTACCCTACCTACCCTACCTGCCCTACCTACCCTACCTACCCTACCTACCCTACCTACCCTACCTACCCTACCTACCCTACCTACCCTACCTACCCTACCTACCCTACCTACCCTACCTACCCTACCTACCCTACCTACCCTACCTACCCTACCTACCCTACCTACCCTACCTACCCTACCTACCCTACCTACCCTACCTACCCTACCTACCCTACCTACCCTACCTACCCTACCTACCCTACCTACCCTACCTACCCTACCTACCCTACCTACCCTACCTACCCTACCTACCCTACCTACCCTACCTACCCTACCTACCCTACCTACCCTACCTACCCTACCTACCTACCTATAAAAAAATGTGCAATAAAAATATTTTTCTCATACAAACTTTGCCACCCCTTGTAACCCTTTTAGGGGTTGAATTTCCAAAAAATAATATGTCCTTCTCATGAATGCAAACTATCTACATACCAAATTTCAGCAAAATTGGTTGGGTGGTTAAGGCGTGAAAAGGTAACAGACAGACAGACAGAGTTACTTTCGCATTTATAATATTAGTGTGGATAGTGTAGCTGGGCTTTTGGAGTTCCACATCAGGTGTTCCAGATCTTGAAATTTATTCTCTCAGCACAAAATGCTCATCACGTAGAACAATTTTTGTTACGATATCAGTTTTTGCATCTCATAGTTTAGCTTGTCCGTTGCGGTTCTGCATCGGGTGTTCAAGTTTCCAAGATTATTATAGCCTATATCGCACCTTTAGAATGAAAACGACGTAACTCAAAAAAGTGACTTTTAGGGAAATAGCAAAAGAAGTTTTAAAGTTCTTAACACTTCCGTACTATTTGGTCTATTATTTCGTGATTATTTACGTCAGTGACTATGTTTGTGCTGCAAATTATAAAAAAAGTCTTTTCACTATTTTCGTTTTGAGTCATTTTATGATGATAACTCAATTTTTTATTTTTTTGAATTGTGTCGTTTTAATTCTAAAGGTGCGATATGTTGCCCAAGCTTAATACCTATACAACAAAAAAAAAACATTCCAATCGGTCCAGTAGTTGCGAAGATTAGCGTGTACAAACAAACAGACAAACAGATATACAGACAGACAATTTTTTTTTTGTATTCGTGCTATTAACTTATCCTAAACCCCCCTCAATTTTTTTTTAATCGTATTACCCAGTTACTACTTGTGGAAGTTAGATAGGCAGTCGCTCCATGTAAAATACTGATATTCAGCTGCATCCGGTTAGACTGAGCTTAGACTGGAAGCGGACCTCAAAAAAGTTGGGAAAAGGCTAGGCAGATGATGAAGTTTCTTTAGAAATTGGTAGTTTACTATAATATTCTCATTTGTACTTACAGATGCAAAGAGAATATGGAGAAACAAGGTGAAAAACAGTGATCTACATAATAAAAGACATGTTCCAGGAATTCTCCTAATCTTTATTAATTATTTGTCAAGAAATGGTTCGTTTTATACATTTTCATTTACTTTGACTCCATTAAAGGCTCTGTTACTTAACATAGTTTTCGTTAATAATGGATTCGGATCAAAAGGAATATTCATGATTTTCCAAAGCTACCTTCAAATCGTTTGATGACTAAAGTGCTCACGACGTCCAAGAGGCGAATATTTGGAGTTTTTAACAGGCGTGTTTTTTTTTTAAACTTCGAGCCGAACTAGCCGTGTTTTATTGGCCTAAAGTGTCCATTCTCTATGGGCAGGTAAGATATAACTGTATGCTGGATAATTATTCCGACATCGCAGTACAATGTGTTCAAACCCTATGGTTCAAATAACTTTTGAGCGGACGAGACACGGATGCGCAGAGATTACTGTGAATTATCCTTGCTGAATGCCTAGAGAGCAGGGCTCGTTCTCGCGCATGCTTCTGCATCTGCGGCAGCCTACTGGACGCACAGAGAGCAAGGCGCATATTCGTGTACTGCTTCCGCTGTTTGAGGCAGCCAGGCAAGTCTCTTGGAAGCGCAAAAATCCGGGCACATTCTCCTGCATGCTCCCGCATTCTGTGACGGGCAGCCTGCCGGATGCTTTAAGAGCTGGGTGCATTCAAGCGCACACTCTCGCATTCTCTGGCAGGCAGTCTGCTGGATACACCGACAACCGGGTGCATTATTGGGTATGCTCCCGCATTCTGAGGCAGTCTTTTGGATCCGCATAAAACCGAGCGTACTCTCCTGTATGCGCTTATGCATTCTGTGTCAGGCATCCTGCCGGATGCGCCGAGAACCAGGCGCTTTCACGCGCATTCTCCCGCATTCTGGGGTAGGCAGCCTGACGGTTACCCAATGAGCTGGGCGGACGCATGCGCACATACCTTCTGAGGCAGCCTGATGAATGCGCATAGAGCTAGGACGTTCTCTCAGTCAGGCAGTTCGTTGAATGCACAAGCGGGTGGCCGATCACTCACACAAGCTCTCCCTTTCTTCGACAGCCTGTCGCATAGAACCGACGAACGAAAGCATAATGTTTTCGTTCGTTTATATCAGTTAGTATTGTTTTTGGTTATTACGACATAACCACAAAATAAGAGTCAGATGTCAACTTTTGTTTATATACTTCTGTTCGGCAGTGTACTTCATTCGACATTATCCTGTCTCTAATTTCTAGTAGCTTGGACTGTCCCATGAAGTGGTGCAGCTGCGGTGGAGCATCGGACAGTACTGCCGCTGTATATTGTGTTGTTTTAGGCTGTAGATAAAATTATGTTAATTACTAACATAAGATTAAGATATAAGCTTTTACCAAAAAAATTGTCAAGGTATTTGAAATAAAAATAAAATTGAATTGTATCAGTGCTATGAGAATTATTTTTCGCAGTTAAGTGATGTAACTTTATCGTTATTATATTCGCCCCTTGATTAGCTTACTTTTAGTTTAATTCCTACCGCAATAATCCGTGTTTTCAATGATGTCAAAGTAAATGATGAAATACTCAGGTAGCATTTAGTGCCACCATCCACTATTGTCACAGGGTTTGTTATTATTCACACTATTAAAATCTAGCAGTGGCTCTGAGATTTCATTAAATTTATTGGCGATAACATCACATTTTTGGAAAAAAGTATTTTGGGTTTCTTGGTAATGAACCCAGCCATTGTTGATGCATACAATGGTAGTCAACATGCCCTGATACTTATAAAAATGGGGCTGTGGAGTTTCGTTCATGAAGTATAGAACTTTTGGAATAATCTTTCTCGTTAAAGTATACATTATGTAGCTTTTATCGTTTTGATGTTTTCGTTCGAAGTTTCTGTTTTTACGTTGACTAAGTTCTTTAGCGAAGGGACTTTGCAGTTGCCTAGGCTTTTTTGTGATGGGACTTTGGCGTTGTCTACGCTTCTTTGCGACGGTTTGTTAACGATGACTACGCTTCTTTGCGGAGTAGCGATGACGTCGACTAGACTTCTTTGCGACGTAGCGTTAGCGTCGACTAGGCTTTGTTCCGACTTAGTGTTGGGGTTGATTAGGCTTCTTTGCGACGGAACTTTGGCGTTGACTAGGAGTTTTTGCGTTGGGACCTTGACGTTGACTAGGCTCCTGTGCGACGGGACTCTGACTGAGTGCACTGACGTAGTGGTTGCTTCAACTTCACTTGTTAGATCTTGCTGAGGTTCTTCTTGTTGTTGTGCAAGATTTGCTTGACGGCGTGCGACTGAAATATAAATATAATATTGGGTATTTAAGTCCGTTTCAGTATGTAATGTTTTTCTTGTCTGTTAAAGGTTGTGCATTCTCTAATTGTATGCGTTTTATCAACATAATAATAACCAGTATTGTCCCACAGTAAGACATAGGCCTTCCTTCGACCCCAAATAACAGATTTGACTCTTATTGACCGCTATAATAATTACGGCCATAAGAGATATTGCTATAATCATCTCGTTAATTTCGTTTTTGTTTTTTTTATTTGCCGCAATCTCTGCGCACACTCCTATTTTTCAACTTGAACAAATACATTTTTAGTTATTATTAAGAACTTATGTAGTGTTAAGAATTTTACGGTCTCAAATTTTTGGCACAATTCTTTTATCAACAACATGTTTTGTTTGTGAAACTAGATGATTGTATGTCTAATCTATTTGACAGTACAGCATACTTACTAATGCTACGATAAAATGCTTCTATCCTACGCTCGAAGATAGTGCCCATCAAAAGAAACAGAACAACTGCTAAGATAATTGGACCGTAGAGCCACCATTCCATAGATTTCTGTCGTTTCTGTGGGACACACCAATCATAAGTTACAATAATCAGTCAACACCTCAACACCACTACTTTCTCCCTTGAATTTGTAGCTCTTAGAAAATTGCAATTTTTTTATTTAAGTATGTGTATTATACGTTTATTTATTTTATCATAATTTACTGTCATTATTTTTTTCTATCATTGCTCGTACTCAACCAGAGCACCTTCCGTGTATTCGTCACCCTTGGTTGATTGGTAGAGAATGCCTGATGATGAATATTGACTGCGCACCAGTCTTGACTCTAAGGTGCTAGAGCGGGGCTGTCCGAAAGCGTAACCGCTGCCCGGGGAAACACGTGTAAGGAAGGAACATGGATGGGTTTTAGTCAGTAAAAGTCAGACACTCCCTCCCTTCCGCTCATGATTTTCCATCCTTACAAAAAAAAAAGAAACTAGACAATCCTTGTTTCAGCAGCTTGAACTCATAGACAACAAAATGATCTCTCATTTGATGAAATCCCAACGTAAAAAAAAGGTCCAGCTGAGAAATTCTTAGCACTACAAAAAATTATTTAATACCACTTACCAGTACGCTATCGGCAGACGTCGGTGGTGTGTTCATCTCAGTATATACTCAGCACATCCTTCAATATGGACGCGTCCTCCTAGATACAACATGTGAAACATGATTAACATTTATTTATTATTAATTGCTTAGAGATAAAGGGTCGCTAAGTACTAACAGCCGCACAGGTCGATCCATCAGGTTAAGCTACGCTTGTCGGAGTTGGCCGTGGATGGGTGACCATTTTTACATACCGAGACTCCTCCGTGCCTCGGAAAGCACGTTAAGCCGTTGGTCCCGGCTGTCATTTGTGTATCTTTGACAGTCGTAACGGGTCGTCAGAAGCCCGAAAATCTGACAACCAGCCTTACCAAGGGGTATCGTATTGCCCAGTTACTGGGTTGTGGAGGTCAGATAGGCAGTCGCTTCATGTAAAATACTGGTATTCAGCTGCATCCGGTGAGACTGGAAGCCGACCCCAACATAGTTGGGAGAAGGCTAGGCAGATGATGAGATAAAAGTTATGTAAGGTATAATTTTAGAAGTATGGCTTTTTATTCTTAGCATGTCGATGGTCATCTAAATATACTACGTTGGGCATCTTCAGTGCAGGTGACACGGAGACAGTGAAGGACAGCACCATAATGAAGGATCCCGAAAAGGGAGGAATTTGCTGGCGTAGTTATAGATGTAGTTCCTTAGTTGCTGTATAATATTACAATCGAATACTTTGTGATTTAACTGGTGGTCAAAACGGTGTGAAAATTCAGTAAATTGTTCACGAAACTAACCCAAGCATACAAAAAAACAATATCTATATAATTTCTCCAGTGATTTTGGACCATTCTTCAGTCATTCAGTATGTGCACTAAACTTTCAACTAGACACGGATAAATTCGTCATCGATTAATAGCTGTTCAGCTATCAGTGATTTGTCTTATGATAAATACTACATTATATGATTAATCTTCATGTTGTCCAATTGTATTATTATTTTTTATATTTTAATTATTTTTTGACATGGGGCTATCGCCCGGAGAATTCTTGAACTGTTAGTTACTTACGTCATTTTTGACATTACATTTGTTTATAAATAAAAATAAATTTTTAAATAAGTTCCGACGAAGGAGATCTTTGTTTTAAAATCCAGACTATTTGAAGTAAACAGGGCTTGTGGTTAAATAGTTACAGCCACACGGGTCGATCGCAGGTTAAGCTACGCTAGCTGCGGTCGGTTTGTGGGGAGGTTACCATCCACTACATATCAAGAAAAGCACGTTGGTCCTGGCTGTAAAGAAGCCCAAAAGCACAGTACAAATAAAATTTGGACATCCAAAAGGCTGACCGTGGATGTATCGTGTTACCCAACCTAGTGGTTGGGGAGGTCAAATAGGTAGTCGCTTCATGTATAGTACTGGTACTCAGCTGCATCTCGTTAGACAGGAGGCCGAACATGACTTGGGAAAATGCTGGGCAGATTTATTTTTGCTTATGAAACAAACCTTACTATAGTTTAGTAAAAAAAAATATAACCAACTTGTATTTACAGTTAAAACCACACAAAGTTATTGGTCTGTGAAAAGTTATGAAATACATGTTTTAACCAGTCTACTTGCAGTGTGGTTAGTTACAAAGCAATTTTAAAGTCAGTTCGACGTACTCGATAAAATCGAAGTATTTGAAAGAAAAAAAAAACTGAAATATGCTACCTTTATTGAGTAGTAGGAGAACTACCATTTGAATAATATCGTTGGCGAAAATAATATTTTAGCAGATCATCCACGACTCTTCGCCTAAGAATACACACTGGTGAATAGATCATACAGCCAATGTTAATTTTTTTGCTGTCGTTTTAAATCCAAATAATTAGCAATGTCTCTGTTTTGAAATATAACACTATAATTTCTTGACTAAAACATAGGTCGTTATCTAGTTTTGAAGGCTTTGCAGAAACCAACTTTTGCCAGAAAACAAAATTAAAACCAATTTATTACTCATCCAAAGAGGAATACACGGTATCACATATGTACTTGCGTTACTATACATCGTCTCAAACACAAATAAGCAAGATATATGCACCAACTACCCGGTTAACGGTTATACAATCGTGAATATCGTGTGCACCCGGTTGTCAGAGTCGGGTAACCCGGATAAGACCCGGCTGCAAGGCGGGAAGTGGAAACCGTAAAGATTTAACCGACGCCTGACGGTTCCGAGTTTTATGGCAAAAGAAAAATTGTTGGTGAAGGAAAAGTTGGCGATAATGATAGCTACAGCGAAGATTCTATATTATTATTTTATTTTCATTCTGATCGGTAGAAGGTTCCAAGAAAGGATGTTCAAGTTATGAGAGAGACGGAAATTGATTGTGAATGGGTTCATGTAGTTGCTTGTAGACTGTGCTAGTTTTATTGGGTAAAGAATTGATTCATAAGCTGATTTTTGTCGTCTAACGATGAAAGCAAAAGTTGAACAAAGACTAACAAATCATGCGCTTAGTATTAGTTGAGTATTAATAAAAAAACAAATTGACAGCTACTAAGATGAATATTACCTACTTGACTTAAAACAAAAGTTAATTCAATTGAAAAGTATATTTTCGCACAACATTAATATCTAAACACCCTTTGGTATCACAACATAAATAAGCACAAGCGACCCGATACATTATTTATCTACCCAGATTATCCGCCACATCCTAACATCCATAACAACATCCCTTATAAACAACATCCAAACAGTTACATGTTTTACACAAACATTCACAATATCGACTTAGTCCACATTAGAGGTCCTTAAGATTCGTCCCACGTTGGGCGCCAACAAAAACAATCTACACGCAACAAATCCGACGAATGTTCGATGAAAACCGGCTAAAACTGGTTGTAACTGGACCGGGCCGGTTTCGACCGGATTATACTAACGGCTCCTAATTGCTACGTGGCTGGAATAGGAACGCGGTGAGAAATGCCTCAACTAATAGTCTTGCAGTTAATGTAGAATTTAGAATGGTTTATTTAAATGGGGTTCTTTATGGTGTGCTGTTTTATTCTATAGGATGTTTATGGATTCTGGGAAAGGAATAGAAGGGGTGAATTTATTTAAAGGTTTAAGGTCTCTTGCGGATATAAATTTTACTTTTGCACTATAGAATGTAATTTCTGCCTGCGACGGAAAAAGTGATTTCCTTACAAGATGAGTACCTAGAAAGCATTTGATTACTCTCAATAACAATAACTTCTTATTTGAAAACATTATTTTAATCTATTATTACTTCAATCTCCGGAAGAATGCTTAAAATATAATTTTTAAGTAGCATCGAACGCTACTTATAAACAATATTTTTTTCTCAAAAATAGTTGCTGACAAATCTAAGTTAGTCTACCGTCTAGACGAGTAATCGAAGGCTTCCGGGTTTGATCCCCGGTCGAGACAAGTTCGTTTCCAGTCGAGAAATTGTGATGTGGGTATTCCCTTTAGCCGGAATGACCTTTCAGCAAAGGACGGCACAAAAATGTGCCTTTACATCATTGTGGGAATGGCAGCAAATGCAGGGAAAATTAAATTCAAAGGTAGATTTTCTTGTAGTTGTCTTCAAGAATTTATGAGCTGTTTATTTTATACTGTATTGTGAATAATTTGCTTTGATAAAGTTTTCCTTTTTTCATTTACAGGATAAAGATATCGACCGCCGTGTTTAGAACAGTCCCTGAAGAACAAACTCATATGTGCGTAGAGCTCATCGTAACCTTGGGTGCTCAAATTTGGCCCGTCACCGAATCCCAGAACTTCAAACATAAGGTTAGTAGAAATTATTGCTTAAGAAATTGTAAAAAAAGAAAGAAATAAAATACGTTTCTTCTTACATCGTCGTCGTCTGTTTCTCGTTCTGACATCATCTGTCGTTTTTTCTGACTTAGAAAATTATATAAAACCAACCAACGCAATCAATTCTTTCATTCCAGTCTATCTAGATCCTCTATCTTCGACCACACATTTAAAACAATTAGGCACATACAACTAACAGAATCTGACCCGAACTCTCACATCGCGATAAACCCAAACTGCCCATAAATAAGATGTTAATTGCTCATTACAAACCTAGGACACCTAGATAACCCGTCTTCCTGCAACGAAACGGAAGGATTTTAATGACAACGTATTTTCGGCCTCCAAAATGAAATTCATTTTGGCCGAAAAATGGGTTCTATTGTTCTTTTCAGATAAAAACAGCAGGAAAATTACCGAGCTCGTCTCGATTGTGCTCGTCATTCAATGCCGGGTGTAACACAATATTGTCGGTTTTTCGGGAAGGATTCGGTCGGTTTTTGCTCAGCAGTTTTCGAGTTTCGTCGACGATATTATTGTGTTTTTTGAGAGGGATTGTCGGTTTAACGTGTGTAATGTTTGGTGACTGATGAGGGCAATGCCGAACGATTGTGATGGGACTGGCTGGCAGAGTTTTTCAAAGGTTCGTGTGATCGTTAAGTTTTTGTATATGTATAAATATGAAGGCTATCCTAGGCTGAGTATTAGACTCTACTATTTATCGACATAGTTGACCGATATAGACCATCCTCAATAATTTGTGCCCAATCTACTTAACAAAAGTCTTAAATACACTCATAGACAACGCACAACCTAAACCGTAACGGTGTTAATTAGAGATTCAAATGAAGTTCCTAATTGTTGCCAATGGAAAGTTCATTGGGCACATCGTTTTCATCAAATAGAAGAAATACCGTCTTACTTACGAACTTTGTGAGTAAAATCTTTAATAGAGCGTGTAGATAAACATAAAACTCTTGAAATTTTCAACTTAGCTCTACGAGAAAATGGGTGCTAAAATATTACCGCAGAAACTAATTATTTCCACCCACAAATATAGTATAAGACATTTTTAATAATATCCCAAATGCGTTCCTAGTGTCGGAAGAGGTTTTTCATTTTCGTACTCAAACAGAAGACGACTTAATCCTTCCAAAATACCTGGCACTGAGTAACTTTGAACCTTATACCATATGGAATATAGTTAAAATTGCCATGGAATTATCTAAATGCAGTTTTAGTGTTCAGTTAAAAGTTTTTAAACGGCTATAAACAAGTGTTACGCTTTCGTTACGGGCTTGGAATATTTGAGCGCTGAACTACGGCTCTAAAAACTGTTAAGTGCGAATTGACCTTATCCTCGTTTCCTGTATGCATTTGGCAAGCTTTGTATTTAGAGAGGATTAAAAACCGTGCCTTTATCTACACATGCACAGATTGTACTTTTATGTTTTTTTTATTGGTTGGTACTCTTATCTTTTTAAACCTGACTGATTGCTTTCTGTGCAACGGTTTGTGGATTCTACTCCTTATTTGATGGCGACTAGATAGTTGTTTTATCCGGGTCTGTTGTTTGTGCATGTGATGATGTTAAATGTTGGCAGCAAAACTTTTTTTTTAAACAGTTCGGTCAGTCTTCAGTTAATTCAGCCTGATTGCCAAGTAAACTTTTCATAATTCATTTGTTAACTTGTTTAGGCTGGCGATTGGGTCATCAGTCCTTTGGTACTGACCTTTAACTTGCATTACAAGACAAAGCTATCTTGGTCTTTAGTTATCCTTTACCAAGCTTGGCACCGTGATTCGTGACCGTAGTTTCTTGATAATAGCCGACAGGAGAAGGGTAGTGTACATAATTCTTAACGCCTTTTGAGAAGGAGGCTTATTACAATATTACACATCACTTAACATAACATCATGCCTGTAGTCATCGTCAGGTTAAGCAGAGGAGCACGTAGTACACTCACATTTTCCCAGTTATGTTTAAGTCCCATGTAAAAGGGGACGAGCCTATTGCTATCCACCGGGCACAAATCCAAACGCGGGCTGCTGCTGAGAAATTTTAGCTGGAAAATCCCAATAACACTCAGGTTTATACTGGACTTCATGCACAGCAATAGCGTCTGCGACCTCTAGACCAAAGAGGCGGTCCGAGGTGGCTTTTTCTTCGCAAGAAACCCCATAAATTCATCCCTCAATGTCTTTTTAAACATCAAACAAACTGCCCAAAATAAATACATCAGACCCTTTCTTTTTATAATTATTTTGGCACCTTTGCTTGCGCAACCCCTTTTCCTCGAAGTCTGCAAATTAAATAATCCTTAACAACTGGCTGAGAAAAATAAGTAAAAGGGTGTCTTTTTAGCATTAAATACCTTCAAGACGAATGGATATCTACAGCTGCTCTGTTGTTTTTTATTTAAAAACTAACTCCTGGCCGCGGCTTCGCCGGCGTGAATGAATTATTCCACGGGAACGTCCTAACGGAATAAAAACTATCCTATATGTTAATCCTGGTTAATTCGTTTTTGCGTGAAAATATAAACACACACACAAACTTGTTTTATTTGTTGTTATTTTTTTCCTGCGTCCGCGTCATGTCTGCCACAAATATCCGTATCTTCTTTCTTTCTTGTATGTGTGTAACACACTCACAAACATTCGCCTTTATAATATTAGTGTGATTAGCTGTGCCTCTTGGCTTCGCTTGATGTTTTAAATATTTTGGGATGTATAGTTCCGTTCAACCTTCGTTTGGTACGGCTGGACACATTGGCTACTCTACCTTCGTAAAATGGGGGTACTAAAAATACTGCTGTACTTTTGAATCATTTGCCCAGTTTCCATCAATGCATAGATGATGGAGTTAAAATACGAATGGCTTTGTTTCATATTTTCCAGTTATATGCACATGACAGCTTACACTAACAAAATGTATTATTTATGGGTGATTTTTTTGCTGTCTTGTGTATCGGTAGCTGACATAGATTTCAATCGAAAGAATATTAAGGGTACGCCCACATATTTCGCTCCGCTTCCGAATCAAGAGTGAATGTTACGCACGCCAAAGAAAATTGTTTCAAATATACATCACCGAAAATCAGTAAGGGTCCATCCACATTTTTCGCTCCCGCATCGCCGATATCTGCAACGGGTAATTGATGGATGTATTGCGGTCAAGAGACAAATTGTGCTGGCCGTACCCGACCCGTGTCATGGTCGTGACGAGAATCACGCGTATGCTGACTGTACGGATATTTTTTTGTTTTTTTTTTTGCAGTAAAATAATGCTATTTTTTATTTTCAAAATGCGGATTTATTAACCTTTGAAATGGTAAAAAACACCATCCTTTTACATTTATCCAAAAAAAAACACTGCAAAAGATATTAAAAAAAAATGTTTAGGTATATTTAGAAGAATTCTAGCTCATCAAAGGAAAATAGGAAAAAGAAGTATAATATTATGTATATTATACTTCTTTATGTTGACCATAAAATAAGAGCATGCATCATCGTAAAAACAGCAAAGATCGAAAGAGAAGAGAAAGAGGTCGGGAAAGCATCAAAACTTACAACGTCAAGTGATGCATATCAGCAAAAACAGACAAGAGCGCAAGTTACCGTGTTCTAAGTAATAACAAAGCCAATAACAATTTGCAACTTCTCACACAACGACTTATGTACTTGAGTGTACTTCAAGTTATTGCGGAGCCAATAGTTCGAGTGTTTTCCAGTTATCATGTAATTTACTATATTTATGTTTGTTTTCCGCCTACTTATATTTGTATGAGAATTATGGGAAATAATATAGTTAAGACTTCTTGTTGTTATCTAAACTAATATTATAAAGAGGAAAAAGTATGTATGTTTGTAACGGATAAACTCAAAAACGACTAAATGGATCTGTATGAAACTTGGCACAAAGATAGATTATAGTCTGGAATAGAGTATAAGCTTTTTATCCCGAAAAAATGTACGGTTCCCGTGGGATAATTTTCTAAATACACGCGGACGAAGCCGCTGGCAAAAGCTAATTCTACAGAAACTGGATTATTGCTGTTATTCTACTAGACTTTTTTTTTATTGGTGACAGACAGACCGACAAGTTGCAGCGACCCCAAATCAATTGGGATGAGGGCAATGACCCTATGACAATTCAAAAGTGCCTGTAAAAGTTTATTTGAAATAAATGCTTTGAGTTTGAGTTTGAGAGAAATGTGTGCGAGGCTTCATCCAGTATTTGCGCTAAACCGGAACATACATCCAGACAAACAGAGAAACATACATATTGTAATTATTCTTCGTTTCTATTTGAATATTTATTACATATATAAATGTTGTAATGGGGTTCTTCGTAAATAATACTCCAGGGAGAAATACTTAAAACCTATATTTGAAATAACATACAAAACACAAGAATGCTATACAACATAAAACGGGGGTAGTAAGAAAAAATTGCGTAAGCCAATATTGAAATAAGAAGGTAGGTAACACAAACAAAAAGTTAAGCTAATAAACTAATGCAAGCTAGGCGATTTAAAACTATGTTTATGCAATGTTTAGAAAAAAAGGTATGTAACGTACTTAGTTATACAATGCAAACATGAAATTAAACAAATATGAGAAACAATAAGCAAGTAAGCTAGCAAATAATAAATAAATATTCGGTGATCGTTGGGTATGGTGTGCCAGTATACTTGATGATTTTGATTGAAAAATTTCAATTTCTTCGCTTACTGTAACAATCAATGAATTTGTATATTCTTTTATTGTTCTCTTCGAGGAGCTCGTGGCTAAGTAATAACAGCCGCACGGATCGATCCATCAGGTTAAGCTACGCTTGTCGGGGTGGGTCTGTGAATGGGTGTGCCTCGGAAAGCACGTTAAGCCGTTTTTCCCGGCTGTCATTCGTGGATCTTTGACAGTCTTTACGGGTAGTCAGAAGCCCGAAAGTCTGACAGCCGGCCTTACCAAGGGGTATCGTATTACCCAGTTAGTGATTGGGTTGTGGCAGTCAGATAAACAGTCGCTCCTTGTAAAATACTAGCATTCAGTTGCATCCGGTTAGACTGGCAGCTGACCCTAATATAGTTTGGCTAGGCAGATTGATTGAATGTTTCCTACTTCGAGTTTAACGCGCATTCGAAAATTGCTGTCTTACTACTGAGAAGCACTATGGATTGTGATGACAATATCCCAATTCACTAAGAACGTTCGCACTTGTCCGTATGTTATTTATTTTTTTAACAACAAGCTCATAAACTCCCACTTCTCCAATTTCCCCCCATTCTTCCTATTATTTTCTAACAAAATCTAAGTCTGTAATAAGATGAAAACACGCAGTCACTACACGCTTTCCATATTGCGCGGAATCTTCGCAGATAAAGTTTAAAAGTTCCTACTTTAGTGGAGAATATCGAGATTTTAAACTATCGCTAAGTACGGAGCAACTTTCTTAATATAACTGCGTTTATCGTCTGCGGCATGTTCGCGTTCAACTTGAACGCCTATACCTTCAGTTTGTGTACCCACGTGTTTTTTAACTAAGAATAGTAGGTAGACGGTGCTATTGTGTAGAAATTTCACCGTGGGCACATACATACGTGTATTACATGTATAATAATAATATGAATTTTATAACCAATATTTAGTAACAAAATTTTGTTTAAAAGAGTGTCCATGGAGTTTTTTGCCCGTTCTTCTCCATAGGTACCTACTGCTTTGGAAAAATAATAATAATAATAATTGATTCAGAAAGTAAAGTGGCAGAATACAAAAATAAAACTTAGGAAAAACAATTGGTAACATAATGTTAAATATGCCTGCACTAGGATATACCTGTGTCACAGGCGATAAAAGTTATCAGGCTATTGAGAAATCGTCCCTAAGAGTAACAATGGGTTTAATTTTGAAAGTTTAACATCATTCACTGCGTTTTTACGTGATTAAGCGGAGAACATTTTATGAACATATGAAGCAATGGAGTAACAGTATGCTTCAAAATAATTCAGAGTGTGATCGATGTTATGCAATTACCGTGCAGGATCTAGCTCATTAAATAAATGAAAAACCTTGGACAACTTACAATAAATAAAATACATAAATCTAGTGGGAAAAAATAAATTTAATTAACACAGTATACATTTCAATAATATTTTATTTATCAGAATTAATAATTGACTCTAAATCAAATCAAAAACAAAGACCCAAACCCGACATACCTTTACCCACATCTACATTGTGAGCAACGCATTTCAACTCCTCCATAGTGGGGGTCCTCTTTGCAATCATTTCTGAGATATGAGCAACCTCCGGGTTGATCATCACGATGTAATCCTCAGACACCTTCTTCAACACAACGCGAACCATCTTCTTGCACTCCATCATCATCCAATTCTCCTTCTCTCCCATAACCAGGATGCCACCTTTCATCTTCATCAGAGGAGCATCCAATTTCAATTTGGCATCAGCCCAGTTGAATGGTACATAAGAGTCACCGCATTCGGTTTCCTTTGCTTTGACGTATTCTGGGGTTATCGCTTCAATCGAAATTCCAGGGCATTGCATCACGTGGTCTGCCTTGTCATCGGCGAATTCCCGGTTGAATTTGTTCATGCTATCCCAATGGTAGACGTAAGTCCAGTTGCCAATGAGGTCTTGGGGATTCTTGGTCTCCTTTGATACGATTTCAACTCCATCTTGGCAAGGCGTGGTCGAGTACACCGCGTGGATGAGTAAAGCCAATATGTAGAGAGGAAACATGATAGCTATTATCAGAATTTTAGTGTAAAGTCTTTGTTGTTATACTATATCTTTGTCGAAGACTCACTTTGTAATGACATCGCTTGAAAAATGCACTACCTTTTATATAAATATATTGTCTAATTATATTTGAGGACTTTCATTAGTCTTAATTGGTTTTTGCATAATGATAAGTAATATGCATAGAATAACGGTAACATCTCCAGTTATCAGCTGCTAATGTTTCTAGCAATTTGATTATTAATTTTGTAGATTGGTGTAATTATAGTATCGGCCTACCATTGCTATTAAACTAATTACCTTAATTTCACACAAATTGATATGAAAAATATGATGGTTAAACTATGTGACGTAAATTCATTGTTAATTGATTCTTATGAAGTGATATTTTACGTAATAGATAAAATAATGAGTTTTTGAACCATTATTTAATGGTCTCATCATCTGCCTAGCCTTTTCCCAACTATGTTGGGGTCGGCTTCCAGTCAAACCAGATGCAGCTGAATACCAGTATTTTACATGGAGCGATTAGGCAGTCGAGGTCAGATAGGCATCTGACCTCCACAACCTAGTAACTGGGCAATACGATACCCCTTGGTAAGGCTGGCTGTCAGATTTTCGGGCTTTGGACGACCCGTAACGACTGTCAAAGATGCACAAATGACAGCCGGGACCAAAGGTTTAGCGTGCTTTCCGAGGCACGGAGGAGTCTCGGTATGTAAAGATGGTCACCCATCCACGGCCAATCCCGGCAAGCGTAGCTTAACCTGGTGGATCGACCTGTGCGGCTGTTAGTACTTAGCTAGGAGCTCCTCGTTTAATGGTCTATGACATGAATGTAGATTTCATGTTGAGTAAAATATATTGTATATGTATTTCTAACAGGTTTAAAGATAATATATTATACTTACACAAACATGTAGATACTTGTAGCCTGGAAGTCAAGGGCAGCCATATCAATCAGTTAAGTCATTATTGCAAAAATGAAATCACAGAACTCGTTATTTCGTTTTTATTCAGCTCAATAACATTTAGTTCTTGTAACAAACTTCAAAACCCGACAAACCTTTGCCGACATCCACATTATGAGCTACACATTTCAGCTCGTCCAAAGTCGGAGGCTCCCGAACAATCATTTCTGATCCGAAATTCTTATCAGGGTTAGTCATAGCTATATAATCATCAGACACCTTCTTTATCACAACCCTGACCATCGTGATACAGTCGACTGCCATCCAATTTTCTTTTTCACCAATTGTGATAACACCTCCCTTTATTTTCAAAGCCGGAGCATCTACCTTCAGCTTAGCATCAGCCCAGTTGAAAGGTATCTTGTCCTTCGCGCATTCAGCTTCCTTAGCTTTCACAAACTCTGGAGTGATGGCCTCAAAATGTAGTTCAGGGCATTGGAATCCGTGGTCATTATTGTCGACGAATTTCTCGACAAACTTTATCTTGGGGTCCCAATGGTACACGTAAGTCCAGTTTCCAAGAAGATCTTCAGGATTCTTCGTCTCCGTCGCAATGATTTCTTCTCCGTCTTTGCAAGGAGTGACCGAAATAGCCCCGTGGATTATAAAGGCGAATATGTATAGAAGAAACATTATGTCAGAATTTTGGACCTTTGCTGAACTAATTACACAGTAGAGTACAGCTGTAGTAATACGAGTTTGTTGATATATGAATGTTTAATTTCCTACGGAGCAAGTCATTTTATACTCAATCCCTATCATATATTATCTTCTATAGAATTATTTTATAGGTTTTTAATTGATTTTTGAATTAAACGTTTCGTTTGGTCTGACAGAAAAACGTTAACGATTTAAATAATAACTTTCTAATTAATTCTGCATTTATTCATTAATTTATCTGGACTGGCTCTGTTGAACTCGCTGGCGTTAAGTAATAAGACCCTTATTTTGGTTATTACTTGAGTTTACGATTACGTGATGCGGTATTCTGTCAACTGTCAAGCCCACCACATGGCCCTAAGCTAATGCCCGAACCTCAGACGCATCATTTGTCACCAGCTAATACATTAAGCATTATAAATAACACTATTTTATCTACTTTTTGGAGATACCAATACCTTTAATGGAACTCGTACGATTACATTTAAGCGAAGCACTTATATGCTCGCGTGTACGGGTATATAGTTACCTATCTATTTGCAAGTATTAGATACGTGTTTCGAATAATATTAGGTAGGCACATATTTAGATTTAGGCATAAAAATATGTTGGTACGCTCATATTTTATATTAAAACGTTTTCGTTAATTTTATCTAAAGACACGTACAAAATTTTATTCAGGACAGGTACGTTAATGATAAACCCTTTTTTTGTAAAAAATAACTTTCAAAATCGTAAAGTAATAAAAATTCTGTCTCTTTATTATTAATAACAATTTCAACGTATGAAATATTGTGCACAATCGAACGCTTTATTTCGCTCTGATTTGGACGATGGACGGATTTACATTCTGGGAAATGCTGCTGTATTTATAAAATGCGAGCTGAAAGCGGACAGGTGTAACCACGTGACGGGGTATATACCTTTAAATTATGTTTTATTTTTCGTGAACAAGAAGAGAGTTCAGAAGGTCAATAAATATTGATTTGTTTTGACAGCAGTGCGAAAAGATGACTGACAAAATGGCCATTGTACAAATGCCAGTACATCAAGCTAGCCCTAACTGTCAAATATTTCCAATTGAACAAGAACCTTATTCATTGTAATAAAGTTAAAAATCTATAAAAAAAATTGACAGGTAATTTAGGTAGCTTGATATGTTGGCTTTTGTACTTTCTATTTTTAAAAGAACCTCATTGTAATATAGCTCGTCTGGAGGCGCACAACGCACAATTTAAAGTAAAGCTGTTAATTAAATATCCATTTCATCCATTTTCCGATCCCATTCCATTTTCACCCTATAATATTCCTATTGCTGGAACTTCTCTTTTCTGGAGGAGAGTAGGCCGTAATAACGAGGGTCAAGTGCGGGATGGTGCTTTTCTTTCCTATATTATAATTGTGTAAATCCAAAAAAAAAAAGTTTTCGTTCGTAGTTTATTTATTATAATTATAAAAAAATCAATCGTCGTCGGGCAGTAGCCCATTAGACACAATACTCGTCTGGTCGGAGGACCCTCCCTTTTCTATAGATTACTAGCTTCCGCCCGCGGCTTCGCCCGCAAAATATGCCGACAAATTATACACCTAAACCTTCCTCTTGAATCACTCTATCTATTAAACCGCATCAAATTCCGTTGCCTAGTTTTAAAGATTTAAGCATACATAGGGATACAGGGACAGAGAAAGCGACTTTGTTTTATACTATGTAGTGATGAGTGAACTATACTGAGTAATCAGAAACCCGAAAGTCTGACAGCCAGTCTTACCAATGGGTATCGTATAACCCAGTTACTGACTGGGTTGTGGAGGTCAGTTAGACAGTCGCTCCATGTAAAATACTGGTATTCAGCTGAATCCGATTAGACTGGAAGCTGAATTCATCATAGTTGGGAAAAGGCTAGGCAGATTTTGATTTGATGAGTGAACTATACTCTCTGTTCCTCATACCTCACCATAATTAAATTTATGTTTGGCCTTTGATGCGGAGTAAGCCTTCTTTATCTGGCTTCACCGTGACTTAGCTGTGATAGGCTACAATTTATAGGTGTGCGCGACAGACGGGCCGATAGCAGGGATGGCCAACATTACAAATGCAGTAGACGTCTTTCAAATGTTGTGTGACACTCATTTTGTTTGGCTGATGAAATATTGCGTCCATGAAGGTTATCAAAGGTTTCGGGTTTAAGCATTTTGATGATAGATTGTATGTAATTGTCTATTTGAAACATCTCAATACGTTGAAAATTAATATCTTAAGCATCTATTTATGGTTATAACGGCAATCATTTATTTTTGTAATTTAGAAATAAGTCACATCTAGCTACCACAATCTGTCAAATTAATTTGATGGATTTTCAACTTTATTACCAAAGATTAAGGTTCATGTTCAATTGGGAATATTTAACAGTTTGGGATAGCTTGATGTGCTGGCGTCTGTACAAAGAACTAGTATTATTTCTCGATAACGACTGGGACAACACTGATTTGCTTTTTAATAACTTTAATGCTTGTGTTTGCAGATGTACAGACCACCACCTCAAAGAGTAATATTATTTTATATTTTAATATCACTTCACTATGAGAAAGGGATAAAGCTATACAGGAGTTATAGCTCCATCTCCTTCCCAATTTAAAGCAATATTAAAATAATGCCGGATTAAGAGGTGTAATGTTTCAAAAAAGTAAAGTGTTATTGATTCAATTTGTTTTCAATGTTTTTGTTGGTATATTGGAGTGTCATAGCTGACATATGGCAAATAATAAAATAATAATAAATAATATCATTTAATGTTTTGTATTTTGTAATGTTAATTACTTTATTGTATAGAATAAAATTCTTCTAACTGATCAGTTAGCTGTATACTATGAAGTAGTGAAGGGCGGGCGTTTTGGGGGACTGCCTTATATTATGAAATTTTGTAGTTCAAAAAGTGACGATTTTCAGCCGTGTTTGACTAAATGCCTTTCGATTTTGATTGGTAGGTATATTGGTGTTGTAGTTGACTTCCCAAACAAACCAATACTAGCTCCAGTGGGTGTCCTACATATAACAGATCGCACCTATCACAATTCTCATAGCACTAGGACACGTTCGCACGCAACCTATGCATAGTAAGCAGCACTTTTATTTCATTCTTTATTTGCAATTCTATTCAACGTAGAGATCTATTCTGGCCGTTTAAAAAAAAATAGCCATACAAAAAAAGAAGACTCGATTAATTTTTAGTATTGTTCGTTTCTTTCGTCTTTTTAAAAATGCTAAAAACAAATGCAGTTAAATTTTTGAGTGTCATAAATAGTTACTTCCAAGTCAACTGAGACTATGGCGGATTTCATAAAACATGTGAATTTTAGGCAAGAGTGTTGTCAATTTGCTGAGACAAATGAATGGGTCAAAACTGGTGAGCATCACAAGTCAAAAGTGTTAAAAATCAATTAAACAAAATAATGTGAGCAGTGGTTGCCCAGTGGTAACAGCCGCGACTTACGTGTTACGTATGGGTTGTAAGTTCGAACCCAGATAGGTGCTTACCTTGTGAAGAAACGGTGAAGGAAAACATTGCGACGAAACCTGCCTAGAACCTGTGAGATCTACCAACCCACCATGGGCCTACTCCCTCCCTGAGTCCTAGCAGTGCCCATATTATAGGCTGCTTATGCTAATTAAACAAAAATTTACTTCCAAGCCCACAAAATATCCTTTAAACGGGATTGTCCGAAACGGTTACCGCTACCCCGGAACATAGAGGGCTAAGGAAGGAACATGGATGGGTTTTAGTAAGTAAGAGTTTGACGCTCCCTTCCGTTGCACCTAGAGCAAGAGGAGTCGTTTGATAATTTCCGACCCTAAACAAAAAAAATTGGGCGATCCGCGTCGTAAATATATTCCGTTAAACCTTACGCTGTATTAACAGTAGTGACTAATGTGGGATAAATGACCATAGACATAACTTTAATTGAAATCTGAGCCCAAACAATATCTGGGTTCGATTCCCGCACGGAATAAATATTTGTACGACCTGCAAGTATTTGTTACGGGTCTGGGTGTTTTTCTATCTATAATATGTATGTATTTAGAAAAAAAATGTATATAAGTAGTTTATCAGCTATCTCGTTACCATAACACAAGCATTAGGTTGCTTAGCTTGGGACGATATGGCGTTGTGTGAAATGTCCAAGGATATTATTATTATTATTAAACACAGCTCAAATATAGTACAAACACAGTCACAGGTACTTAGATGAGTACTTGAATGAGTTTTAGTCAGTAAGAGTCTGACACTCTAAGCGGGATTGTCCGAAAGGGTTACCGCTACCCCGGAACATAAAGGGCTACGGAAGGAACATGGATGGGTTTTAGTCAGTAAGAGTCTGACACTCCCTTCCGCTCCACCCAGAGCGGGAGCAGTCATTGGATGATTTCCCAGCCTTAAAAAAAAAAAAAAAAGAGTCTGACACTCCCTTCCGCTACACCCAGAGCGGGCGGAGTCATTTGATGATATCCTACCCTAAAAAAAACCCACAAAATATCCTACATAACTCTACAAATTAATAAAAATTTGCAATCTAAATAGCAAGATATCAATTAAACAAAAACTTATTTCCCAGCCAACATCAGCAACCCCCAAAAAAACCTATTCTCCGCCTATTTATCACGACCTAACCCCGACTATAAGCCGTTTGTATCTAAATAGTAGGAAACACAAACACTTGGGATCAGTCGCTTTAGCCGCGGATTAATAGCTCGGCAGGGGCTTAGCCTTAAGTATAAGTGGTCGGTTATAACTTAGACAAATATTTACTTATTTACTGGTACTACTGAGAAATTTGTGATAGTTAAAATTAAAGGAGTAAGTATTGGTGTAAGAAGATTTCAAGGTACTGTTAAGCTTCTTCAGCTTTTTAAGCAACTGCCTTGATCACAACAACCAGTAGCATATAGCAGTTATAGCCTTGTGGTGTGACCGTCGGACTACCTAGTCATAGGTCTCGAGTTCGAACCCACGGCACGCACCTCTGATTTTACGGATTCATGTGCGTATTGTATAAATTATCACTTGCTTAAAAATCGGTGAAGGAAAACATTGTGAGGAAACCAGCATGTCCGAGAGATATTTCTCAACAGCATGTGAAGCTAAGTCAGAGGCCCATGGGCAGCTTAAAAACACTGACACCAGGTTAGTCAACCACACGAAAAAGAAGAAGACCAACTACCAGCACTTTTTTTTACTTAGCTTACGCTGTCCCAATGCTGAGCAAAGGCTTCCCCCAAATCCTTCCAAACATCTTTCTCTTGAGCCACCTGGATCCATCCTTTGCGGTATGCGTCTAGGTCGTGTCGCCACCTCTTCCTGGGCCAGCCTCGACGGCGTTAAATCGCAATTGCGTTACACATAGCAATCACAATTTAAACTATTTTGAAGGATATAGCTAATCCATTGCTTCATATGTTCGAAAAAGTTGTCTATTCAAAAACGTAAATAACGCAATGAATGTTGTTGATTTGTCAAATTGAAACCCATTGGTACTGTTAGAGTTTTACGAATTATACCGCGGTTCATTAATAACCAGTTTAATTTAAATATGTCCTCAGAATTGTGTGAATTATTTGTAACGTTATCAGAACCCAGGTCCCCACAATTCAGGTCTCCAAGATGGTCGTTAAGATAGTTACAGACAAAATAATCTTGTAATAGTATATTTATGTATGTAAAGATCATTTTGGCAACAATTCACAAAAAAATATGAACACACTGTAATATCCTTATTATTACTTATAGGTACTTATTTAGCTTTAATTGTTATTCTAAACTTTATCTTCTGTGTTAGCGGGCCTATACTTATGAGAATAACTTAAAAGTCGCTCCATGTATAATACTGGTATACAGCTGCATCAGGTCAGACTGGCTGCTGACCCACACAAAAAAACACATTTTTTTTATACATTACACATTATACTCTAAAGTACCCTAGCAATAATGGAAGTAGTTACAACAAAACCCACCGCACTCTATAAATAAACTCAAATTATTCAATTTGGCCATTTAGGTTGACTAAACTTCAAACCGTCATATATATTCGATCGCGTGACTCAACCGAATCATGTTCCTAATTTATTAAAGGCAGTCTAACCCTGTCTAACTGCTCAGGTGAAGGAAACGGAGGTAGCCACTGATATAAATTAGACAAGTAATGTTATTCGAGGGTAACAAAGAGGTTTAACATTTAATTTGTAGCTCAGCAGGGATCATTGAGGAAATGAAGTTTTTAACATAAATTATGTGAATAGGAGATTAGCAACTTAGCAAGTCAGTAAGGTTGGCACCGTTACTGACTGTCCAGGGTGGCAAACGAACTTCACTAATAATACCGTCACTTTTTTAATACACGGAGTATTCCGAAGCTGGTGTGAAAATGTAAATTTTCTTGCTTTGAACTACATACGTTAGTTTTTAAAAAACCTATGGATGAAATAAAATGTAATGTTTTATACTTTAAATAGGATATCGGAAACACTTCTATACATTTCAGTCATTTCTAAATAAGATGGTGTTGGTATTTCTTATCTGACTGAAAGGGCGAAATAAACTCAGGGGGCTATTGTCTGATAAGCGGGATTGTCCGAAAGGGTTACCGCTACGCCGGAACATAAAGGGCTAAAGAAGGAACATGGATGGATTTTAGTCAGTAAGAGTCTGACACTCCCTTGCGCTCCACCCGGGAGAAGAGATTTGATGATTTCCTACCCTCAAAAAAAGAAAAGTGGGCTATCGTACCGGTACAGACCTGCATGATATTTCCCAGATCTAATATTGCATTCACGAATATGTTCACCATCATTCTTGCTTTGCAGACGCCAATCATCATCTCAAACTCCCTCTGAAATTAAAGTCAAGCCGATTGGACGTAAACGAACGCGCAGACACCGTTCCACTCAATCTACGGGGCCGTTTCTCTGACCCGTTTGAAGGCCAAACGTCAAATATAAAAGCCATTACCTGCGAAAAATCTCAGAAAACCTCGTCGTTAATGAATGTCCATTGCACTTGTGAGGAAAGGAATCTTTTCAAGTATACTGCCTGAGCGTCTTTTGGCTGTTGAAAACTGAGTGGCGTTTTAGGTGCCCCCGACCGTGACAAGTGAAATATTAGGCGGCTAAGATGCTGCTTTCACAAAACTTTTTATTGGCGACTTTTTTGTTGCTAGCATTTAGTTTTGGATGCACTCCAATATAATTGGAAAATGCCATAAATAAGAGACATATAAGCTTGAAGTTAATAAATGGACGTTGAAAAATTCACGGCGTCGAATTCCAATAATTAAAAACAATCTGCGTAACAGGCCAATCAAAATCCCGGTTGTTAACATTTTTGCGCCAAAAATCTCCGCATCGTTAAAATGACTTTTTCCCAGAATACCTTTGTTACGGAGTTCTGGTGCAATACACTTAAATTAAATTGGAGGCTCTGTATCAGATTTAAAGGGTTATAACAATAAATAAAAGAGAACTGACGAACAGTAGGTAAATAAACGAAAAACGTTTCGTACATAGTCGAAATATGCACGTGTCAAAAAGAAACAGATATACATGTAGATTTAATAAAGCATTTCACAAAATAATTGCTACTCTGAACTGAATTTACCCGGAACTTGCGCACAGCATGTCAAAGTTAGACCAAATTGTTGCTTCATAAAGCGTCATTTTAAGGCCAGTTTTCGACTGCGCTCTCAAAACGTTTCTGGATTAATAGCTCTTGTTTAGCTCGGAAATGTTTGTCATCGGTCAGGTGGGCGATTTTGATTTACTCCGACTGCGCTGTGGAATAACGTGATCGATGTAACCTTTGCTTTATGGATGCTGCGCCTTAATGGCTGCGGAAAGTCTAAACTGTGGGCATTTATAAAGATTTATTTTAGTCGAAAATTCGTTTGAAAACTCACCGTTTTAATCATAAAACGGATCGACTTACATTTTTGATCATTAAAAGTTTGGAATATACTGTTACTTCAACCGATGCAATCAAGAGTTGGATTTGAGACACATCAGGAACAATTCATAATTTACGTATCCTAAATACAGCGTGTTAGGTTAATCGAGGGACATACTTTCAGGGGGTACTATACCCATGAAAATGAACACTATGGAACTATACCTGAAGTCACAAAAAAAAATCAGGAGTTTAGTACATTTATGTTCGCATAATTCAAAATGCATAGAACAGCTGATATTTTTTTTTCACATTTCAGTTTTGGTCTCATGGCCGAAGTTGTTGATTTTCATAAGTACAATACAACCTGAAAGTATGTCCCTCGTTTAACCTAACACACTGTATATACAATTTCTAGTCGATACTGTCCTTCTGATTCATCAGGCATCAACTCTGTAACCCCAAGTTCACGATCAGAGGAAAAAAATCACAACGAATGGACGAAAAAGGCAGTTACAGACCCATGAAGCACCCACAAAAATTAAAAGCTATGTAGAAACAAAAAAATCGAAACAAAACACGTTCTAACAACACCGCATAAGGAAAACTTAATTTATTACTTGACAATGTATCCAGTGAAGGGGTTAATGTAGGAGGGGGTAAGTGCACGCACCTTTTATACGTGCTCTGAATATACAGGCTGTTGCGAACTGTGTCACTGGTTTAGGACAGTGTGGTGAAATGTTACGACGAGATGGACGGTGTGTAATGATCATGTTTTATTATTAGCAGATGTTATGTTTGCATGTTTATTTGTTTGATAGGGGTTTATGTGTAGTTTACAGTGCGATTAGTCATATGAGTAGTAAAAGAGAAAAGACTCGGTTAACATTAAACGAGTGGATTTCTTGTTACCACAGTAGTTGATGAGGTAGTAACAAATCGCAGTCCGAGACTTTACAACTAATTATAGAAAGACACCGAAAGAAATAGCAAAACAATGACTACTAATGTTCGAAACTGGCCTTATAATGCTGCTAATTCAACCTAGCAGTGATACCCTGGTGGTGTGACCGTAGGACTGCCAAGTCATAGGTCTCGAGTTCGAAGCCAAGTTTTCTATTCATGTGCGTATTGTATTATTATCACTTGCATAAAAATCGGTGAAGGAAAATGTCGTGATAAAACCAGCATATCTGAGAGATTTTTCTCAACAGCATGTGTGTGTGCTAAGTCAGAGGCCCATGGGCAGCATAAAAACTCTGACATCCAGGTTAGTTACTAACTACACGACAAAAAAGAAGAAGATCACTTGCTTAAAAATTTGTGAAGGTAAACATCGTGATGAAACCAGCATGTCTGAGAGATATTTCTCAACAGCATGTGAAGCTAAGTCAGAGGCCCATGGGCAGCATAAGTACTCCGACACCAGGTTAGTCACTAACCATACGAAAAGAAGAAGAATTCAACCTGACGTAACACAATTTTCTTGTAATCCTTCTTTTTATTCACGTAGAAGCCTACACCGAGCTCTTTTTTCACGAAGACTACATTGACAAGGTTATATTGATACCCTACCGTATCGTAACACGCGTTTAGAAGACGCTGAAATGTAAAAATAATACGAAAAAAAAAGGCTAAAAGTGAAACGGCGCGAGTCATCTGCGACACCGAGCGATTTATGACCACTTATTATGGAGAGCGTTGTGATCGAAGCGAGCGAGCGAATGTTCGGGATTGTAAGGTGAAGAATGTTTGGGTATTCTCGTCATTGCCATAAGCATTTGTTTATGATAATTATGGAACGACTGCAAAACCTAAATGGGGTGGTGGTGGGGCGTACTATAGGTACACCTGATCCTAATCCTTCGAAGATTACAGGCGTCATGTAAAGTTATAAATTCTCAAGGATGTGTTCCATCCGGGGTGGTCAGAGGGCTCTGTCATACTCTTACTGACTATAACCACTGAGATTTCTTGGGCAACCTTTGGCGGAGCTACTGGAAGAAATTCTTCACGTTCGACAGGACTGGTATTGACCCTTAAGACTTTTGTCGAAAGACAATTCTGTCGTCCCTTGACTTTACCCAAGTGATAAGCCAAAAGTTCAGGAGCATTGGAGTTAAGATAACGAACTTAAGATTTCGCCAGAGCTGGATATCAGGGATTGCTTTAGAGTATCACAGTTTAATATAAGGCGATAGGATATTTGTTGATATATTTGATCAGTGGGCAGACAAAGTCTCATTTTCATTAACGATAGCGAAATTAGATAAATCCAAAATGTATGGAATTAGCTTTAGCTTTCGAAATGTCACGTGATCAATCGTTTTCAATCGCTAAGTGCTAGACAACGTAAAATTGTGTACCGTGTGCGTTGACAAGTGGCGTTCTTGACAATCCGAATCGCTGAGGTAATGAATTGTTCGATCAACAGTTTTCGTTAGGTATCAAATCGACACGGAGCGATTGTCACTTATCTAGGGTCCCAGTTCGGACAGAACAATATGTTTTACAAACACAGCTATCGCAGCTCGTAGGCGACGTCGTTACCTCGGTTACTAACTAACCTAAAATGCTGATAATTATGTTTAGTTAGACAGAGGCATCACTCTAAGAAGCACAGAGTTATATTATACATTTTCTCTTCCCAAAAATACCCAATATTAAAATATGTACCCCTACAGAATGAAAATACACTATCAATAGTAGGTATATAAAAATATTATGTAAGTAGTATTATTTTATGCCTTACCTGTTCCAGAAGAGAAGCAATAACTTGGTTTTAGAGCTTGCAAATTTCGAATGGAATAGAAATGCTTACTTTACCTTCTTTTTATTATTCTTGCCGTAAAATACGCCTAAAATATACAATTCCCTACACTTGTTCCAACAGTACATCATTTGCTATTACCCGTATATATTTTCTTAGTTAAAAAAGGAAGAAGTACTTTTGCATTTTTGGTTCATAATAGAGGGTATAGTTTTTGCTCAGATTGTGTTTTTGTCTATGATAATTATGTGTCTTAAGGGCTGATTTCACCTGTAAAATTGACCGCGATCGGCACATCTAAATCCACTTTAGGAGCTGTCTGTGTGGATCGTCCATAGTCTTTTTTCTTGAAGGTAGGAAATTATCAAATGATCCTGGCCGGAGCGGGACAGAGTGATTGACTCTTACTGACTAGAACCCGTCCATGTTCCTGCCTTAGCCCTTTATATTCCGGGGTAGCGGTAACCCTTTCGGACAATCCCGCTGACCCGGCAGGCTTCGGCCCCATCTCTTCTAATTTATGATTTGCTTTGGAGTTAACAAAATTATATTACGTTGGTCCTATGTGTGCAGTGTAAGAAAGTGGTGAACGGATCTCCTTAAGAGGATTACCACTTACTTATTTCTATCGTCAAGCAACATTGATGCTTTCTTGTAACTTTCCAGCTAAAGCATTAGGAAGTGGTGACGGGCGGGCGTCTTGGGGGCTGTCTTATGTAATCTTGATGTCAAAAAGTGCGGATTCTCAGCCTAATTTGAATAAATGCCTATTGATTTTTATTTAATATTTTTGTTGAAAGCTTTAAAGGTTGTGTGGATTATAGTGCAGTTACAGAATATATTTCTTTGGTCTTGTACATTTTACTGTTTTTCTTACATTTCTTCGCATTTTCTTGACATTCACTTGGCAACCTTATCATTACGCACTCGGCTACTAAAGTCGACTTTTTTTCAACGTGGATAAAAATTATTGTTTTTACTTTTTTGTCGTGCTTGTTAGTGCTACGATTTTATTTTGTTTATTGTTTTTATTCGTGAAAACCCGTTCTTGGCTCTATGTTATTAATCCTTTTGTTATCCTCCTGTTTTTGCTTTTTGTTCGTCAGTAGTTATATTATAATAAACTCTTTCTGCCGTTACATTAATGGAGTTTTAGTAAGGATCCCAATTAAGAAAAATAATAATAAAGCCTGTGTCCCCAGGAGATAGGGCAGCTATCCAACAGTGGAACAATTTCTCAAATCGGTTTAGTAATTTCGGAGCCTATTCAATGCAAACGAACAAAAAATCAAAACTTTCCTCTTTATATTATTAGTAAATATACTATTATTAACAACATTTTGATTTAAAAGAGTGTCCGAAGATTTGCTTGCATTTGAATTCAACTACCTTCGTCTTTCTGACTGACCGACATCTTGACAATTCAAAAGCGCCTGAAATTAGTTTATTAGAAATAAATGCTTGCAGTTGCGCATTCTGCTGTAAGACAAATAAATGTTGCATATTTATTTTTTTGTTAAAGACCATGTCTTATGAAACTGCGATATTCCAATGCTCGTCCCTATGTAAGTGCAAACCGTGTATTCGAACAAACGGCAAATGTATCCGATATTATAACGGATGGCGCGTCGAAGTCGAGGGCCGACTTAACGAATATTTAACATAGCCCTCGATTTATGTGCCGCGCCAAATGTATTGTGTCTTATGCTTTATGGGCGGATGCGGAAATGGGCCCTTTTATCTGTTTTCTTTATTTAATGGTGGTAACACCGTGTTTATGATAGCATAGCTTTTTTCATAGCAAGTACCAATGTGGTTTTGTAAATTTTCAGTCAAAGTCAAACCATTTATTTCAAATAGGCACAAGAAAGGCACTTTTGAACGTCAAAAATGAACAAGAAATAGAATTGATTCTAGTCGCTCCTTCCAAAACGTAGTTTCATGTGGAGATTAATGGGCAAGAAACTCCACCGTTACTCTTTTAAAATGTTTAACAATGTTTTGTATACTTGAATTAAATTAAAACATTATATGTGAAGACAATGCACCCAGAATCAGTATTTTTTCTTTCCTAAAACTGTTTAAAATGTTTACAAATTCATTAAATCAAGGAAAGTATTTGCTTATTAAATTGTCACTCTACACAATATTGCGTGTTACAGTCTTTCATGGAATTTGTACACTATAATTAAACTCCTTGCAGCTATTTCATACAACTCTACGACAATACTCCGTGCTATGGAAGCCATGGAATTAGTACACTATAATTAAGCTCCTTGCCGCCATTTCATACAACTGCCTAATACCTAGTGATTGTTGTAATTTGATGGAGAATTTAAGTGGTTAGGTAGACGATTTGGTAAACAATTAATTTCCCAGACTTTATTTAGTCTGCATTACATTAACTATACTACAAATACCGAGTCTTTTAAACATATATCAAATAGATTATTCATTTATTTGCTCACAATGTAGGTATGTACAGACGCCAGCACATCAAGCTATCCCTAACTGTCAAATTTTCTCAATTAAAAATGAACCTTATAACTTTGCAATAAAGTTGAAATAGTATCAAAGAAATTTGACAGATTGTGGTAACTTGATGTGCTGGCCTCTGTACAATAAGGTCGTTACATTTATGTTAGAGAATCCTTGTACATTCTACCATTTTGGCATGCAAACATTGATGCAGTTCATCATCAATCATAGTACAGTACTCCCAAATTAATAATGCACATGCAAATCTTCGCTAATTGTCGTATTCCCGGAAACACCCGAATCATTGAATCGTTCGAGTCCTTAACAATGCACTTGCATTTTGCACCTTGTTCGAAAGAACTAGGAGTCAATATCATGTGTACACAATCGAAAACAATTCGGGCGGTCGGCGGCGGTCGGCGGTCAGTCAAAGGTCCGTCAGTCGTCTTGTTATATTGGTGGTGACTGCACGTGTTCTCTTTGTCTGGAATTATATAGAGCTGCTATTACACACCCGTCTTGCAGGTTTTGTTTTCAAAGGTGAATTTAATTTCAACTTTAATTATCTTATTCAAATTTAAATAGTTAATTTTGTAAAATATTTAAATATACTAACATTTTTCACGTTTTATCAATATTAAAAATTAAAAATACCTACGTAAAATACATATTAAGTACTAGAAAAAACATATTAAAAATCAGATTTAGGCTTATATGAATTATAGCTCGCTATTTACTTACATGGAATTATTGAATCAAATTTCGTTACTGATTAATCAATATTTATCTCTTTTACGACAAAACACATAATCACACTAAATTACGCATGAAGAAAATGCACTTAACCACTCTATATACATATCGTCTTTCGACGCTCGGGGAATACGACCGTTGCCGAACAGTGGCGAAGATTTCTATGCGCATTATCACTTTTGGAGACCTGTACCTACGAGTACAAGCATTTTAATAAAAGTTCCGTTTTTTTTTTGTTACGGTTCCTCTTTTATGTAATTAGGAATGTGATTAAAGTTAGTAGGTGCTATAAATACCAAAAATGCTTTTCCTCAACAAAGCAGTCCTATACTTACCTGTGCGTAACAAATTTTGGTATTGAGATCGCAAAGATACATCTCAGTATCTGCTTCCCGATAAAGTTAAGTAGGTATAGCTGCTGATTACATTTAATAAAAAGGGTAATACATCGAGGGTCATACCACAAACGTACGGTATGATTAAAAAATTAATACAGCGGAGCATCGAACCTGCAACCTTGACAGTAAAAGTAACCACTAACTGTCAAGATTTACGATATTATAATAAGACAACACCTCACTGATCCCACACACGTCGGGATTAGTGTTGTTATTAAACGGGACACGAGGTCGAGATATACAGTGTTCGAAGGAAAATTCTTATAACCGGGATTTATAAATTCTGATAGAAAAATTACTTTTTCGTCCCATTTATTTTTAATGAGTATACTTGGTATTTATCTATAGGAAAAGCTAATTGGAATTACTTAACTTTCCATAATTTTTGTAAGATAATTTTATAATTATCTTGCAAAAAATAATTCTATAATTATCTTACAAAAATTATGGAAAGTACTTTTAATGAAATCGACAAAAGGTTTCAAGATTAATTGAAAGCTATATTTCACCAGTTTGTACATTTCATTAATGTTAGTAATAATATAAATAGTTACTAATCTTTTTGAAGAGAAATTCATGATTTCTATTCTTGCATCAATTACAAATCAAATCAGGCCAATACCATGAAGCAATTCCCTCGAAGACACTTCAAATTACAATCCTTATTTACAAACCCGACATTATTCAAAATACTGCACAGAAATAGCCACACAATATCCGGGATCAGTCGCAGAATGCAGAACATCGGGAAGCGGAGATACCCGCATCCCGGGATTATCAAGACAGTGCACAACACTACGTACGGGTTAGAGACCACTATAAAGGGCTTACTTTGGAATTACTGCGTTAAGTAAATTCCACAACAGTTAAGACCAGATAAAGAACGGGTTAGCTTATTCAATGTTTATATTACTTTGGCTTTAGGGTAAGTGCGACGTACGTTGAATCGTAGGTTCCTCTTGTCAAAGGAATAATGTATGACGTCAAGGTTAGTCAGACCCTCTATTTTGACAATCGGTCTAACCCTTGAAACTAAGGCTAACATATACAGGGTGTAACCCAAAGGTTATATACATACAAAAGGATATGCTACAGAACACCAAACTAAAATCGTAAATCGTGAAAAAAAATCAGCTGTTCCCTACATTTCAACGAGTCACGTGACCAAAAATGTATGATTTTTTTGCGATTTCGGAGTTGATCCCATGGTAAAAGTTGTTCAGTTTGGTGGTCTGTAGCATATGCTTTTGAATGTATATACCCTTTCGGTTACACCCTGTATAAGGGGAACAGAAATGTACAACATAAAAAATAAAATTTAAATGTTTTTTTTTCATAATCTTGAAAAAACTTAATACCGTCTTTTTACATTTGATTAAAACACTAAATGTGATTGTTTTATTTTTAATTAAAGTCAAACTTTGTTTAAATAAATCGCTGACACTAAAAATTATACCTATTATTATCAACTTAAAAAATACTTAAATTGTCATAGGTGTTACAATTTTTTCTGAGAAAATTATTCAAGGAAATTTTCAAGAAAAGTCGCCATTGAAGACACTTTCCAAGGGTTAATAGAATAGAATAGACTCTTTTTATTTCGGGCACAAATATCCATATCGTGTTAGTAAACATACTTACTTGTAACCTATTGTTAGTAGTAATATCCATAATTATAGTGTTAGTAACATACTTCTTATTATTATCTAGTGTTAGTACAAATCAACCTCCGCACAAACTGCTGTACAATTGGAAAGCCGAAGCTCTCAGTTACTGTTTTCATGATGCTGTTTCGACTGGCCCTCTTAATGGTGTCGTCAGATATTACTAGTTTAAGCAAATAAAAGGAAAGCCAAAAAGCATATAATTTCAAACCCTCTGAAAATCAAAATCAAAAGTCATTTATTCAAATTAGGCTGAAAATCAGCACTTTTTGAAGGTCAAAGTTACATAAGACAGTCCCCCAAAAACGCCCACCCTTCACCACTTCCTAGTGATTTAGCTGGGAAGAAGAAATGGCGCAACAAACTCCCCAGCAGCACAGCTGTCTGTTTAGTTGGAAGAACTTGACTCCACACATTTATCGTATGAGAAGTAATTAACGTTACGAAACACATCACATTAAAATCAATCATTTGCCACAAGTCAGCTAGCACACGCCAATACACCAAATAAAACATAAAAAACTGAAAACTTTAATCCATGAATATTACGAATACTTAAATGATTGATTGATGATTTATCATTTGTGTTTTTTATCACTTTAATTGAAAGGTTTTTTCATAGTTTCAATAACATTTACAAATAATTATTGTAAATCCCGTTCTCAATACCGTAAAATAGATTTTGCATGGGTACCTATCATTTGTAGGTAGGTACTCGATAAACTTTGAAATTTCAGCTGACTAGCTCCGTATAAACGTTCCACTCACCAGCTGAGCCGCAAAATTTCACAGATAATGGCCTGGCCTGCATTTTGGACGGTCAACTAATAAAGTTATTCTATCATCATAACTTTAATGGCCGCGGAACGTTCACTGATGAAATGGGTTTTTAAATTTACTAGACACGTTTCGCAGATGCGTTGACAAAAAACCTCTTTCGTCGTTTTCATAAACCATTCTTTGGGGGCTTTATTTTGCCTGGTAATTTGGATAATACTTTTTTTTTATTTTTTTATGTAAGGACCTTGGTCAACAAGACTGAGTCACTCCGTAAGGCTTTCTTATTCTATGACTAGCTTCTGCCCGCGAAATTGCATGTTATTATACATATAAACCTTTCTCTTGAATCACTCTATCTATTAAAAAAACTGCATCGAAATCCGTTGTGTAATTTTAAAGATCTAAGCATACATACATACAGACATTAGGACAGACGCGGGAAGTGACTTTGCTCTATACTATGTAGTGATACAACCATTTTATAAATAAAATACATTTCTGAAACATAAGTACTTAATTAACTATTTTCGACGAATACCAATCCGCACAAGTTTATAATATACTCGTAATAACCTCGCTGTTTCTGAGAATGGAAAGGCTAGAATATTATTATTATATTTAGGATATTATTATTATTATAACTAGGCTCTGAGATCGTCGTTCCGGACATTCTCCACCATGATGTGAAGAACGTCTTCCAATTTCACACGGACGGAACTTTTTGGGTTATACTGAATAAGATAGTCTACTCTAAATTCCAGTAAAAAAATGACCCTACACTTCTATAATTCACGGTTATTGAATCTCCGCAATGATATTTTGTCGGCTTCACGAACAATATTAAAATAGAGCAATTCATAAATCACCTTTTTTTTTTTTTTTTAAGGCTGGGAAATCATCCAATGACTGCTCCCGCTCTGGGTGGAGCGGAAGGGAGTGTCAGACTCTTACTGACTAAAACCCATCCATGTTCCTTCCGTAGCCCTTTATGTTCCGGGGTAGCGGTAACCCTTTCGGACAATCCCGCTTACCCGGCAGGCTTGGCCCTGGGGGGCCCCTTCATATGCTGACATCTCTTTGAGGCGCGCGTGGAACATATACGCGCCGTACGGCACGGGTCTGGTGCTGATCGGACGGTGAGTCACCCATTACTCACCGCCCGCAGGCCCGCGCCTACGGTGGCCGGGAGTCGTCACGTGGCTCCCGACGCCCGGGGCGTCTCCTGCGGCGGCTGGGACGGGAGGACCTTTCTCTCTCCCATCCCGCCACCTCCTTCGCGAGCATAACTTTTTCGCAGAAGGAGGTGACTGCCTCCCACTCCCTCTCGCCCCGGACCATGGCTTGCACCAGGGCCGGGTGCGAGAGGTCGCCGCCGCCGATCGCCTCTACGAAGACACGGCGGTGCTCCGCCCATGCGGGGCAGGTTTGCACCGTGTGCTCTACCGAGTCCTCTGGGCGATCCTCGCAGTGGTGACACCCGGACGTTTCCTCCCGCCTGATGATGTGCAGGAACCTCCCTCATAAATCACCTTACTATTTACATCTGACAGCCATTAAAAATACCGATAGCCGATCTTAGGTAAAAGATGACAACTGACATGCGTATGCTTTGGCAAGTCGGCATTGTTGGCAGACGTATTGTCGAGAAGATATTAGTGTCCAATTTATTTTCTTTACTTATAAACAAATTGAATTGTCAAAGGGTCGGTTAGTTGGAAATATGAAGTTTTTTGCCCATTCCAAAGCAGTAGTACCTACATTCTTCAGCGTTTTCCTGGATAGACCATAGGTGGCTTTAGTTTGTCTTTTTTTTTAAGGTTGGGAAATCATCCAATGACTTCTCTCGCTCTGGGTGGAGCGGAAGGGATAATCAGAAGAAGTCAGACTCTTACTGACTAAAACCCATCCATGTTCCTTCCGTAGCCAAGCCCGGCAGGCTTGGCCCTAACGGGCCCCCTCAAGGCTTTAGTTTGCCTGGATTTGCCGTTGGACACTTGTGAACAAAAATGGAAGATATCTACGTCTTTTCATCCAAACTCATTAAATTTGCTCCTGAACACAATGTCGAAAGTAAAACCTTAATCAATTAAGTACAATTGACGATGATATGTTCAAACTATTGTTTCTACTTCACGGATAATAAACTTATTAAAATAGAACATTTCATAAACGACCTTACAAAAGCAAACCTTCCTATTTACCTTTCACATGGCTGTCGACCACCACCTGTTTAAACGGATATCATGGGCAACCGTCATAAAAACCTTATCTGAAAATCTTAAGGTTCATGGGTAAAGGCGACAAGTTTGGCCATAACTTGGCGGGTATAAAGCCGTGACGGGACACCATAGCGCCATGTTGTTTGAAACGTAACCCTTGGCATCTACACTTATCGCTCACCCCCGTTGTTGCTGTGTTCCATGGGAAGGCTTGGAGTGGTGAGTGCTGGATAAGAAAGTGTTGCAGATTGCCAAGGTTTGATGGAATGATTAAAATGGTTTTGATAAAACTGTGAGTGATTGAGTAAAAGAATCAAAAGTGCAAAAAAAAACATCAAAATAAAACAAACTAAATAACTATCCAAAATATCTGTAATTTTTATGGTGTGCATAATAAAGAGTATTTTAATTTAAGTATGTATAAGTTGTTATCGTATTAGGTTGTATATTATTGTAATTAAGTTAAAAAGAGTATTCTATACTATTCAAGCTAAGTCACAATATTTTTTTTGAATATACACCGAAGCTACCTACCTAAGTAGTACGTTTATTATATACTAGCTTTTACCCGCGACTTCGTCCGCGTAGATTTTGGTTTCGCAATATCGGAATAAAACGAAGTGTGATGGGTAAGCAAGTATCTAAATGTATCAATTTCTATCCATTAGTTGGTGTCAAAAACCCCTTTTCTCACCTTTAGGGGTCAAAACAAATTAAATCAAAATCATTTATTTGCGTAATTAAGGTAAAGAGGGATCTTAAAGATAATGGTATATGGATCTCTTATTCTGCCATTAATGTCGATGTGCAAATACATAATTACTTTATGACAAAAAAAATATTGCATTTTGCTTTGTTAATGTCAATTCCATATCCAGCTCTCTCTAATCCAGACAGCTAACTATAACACGCTATACGCACAACCCTCCTTTTGTTCGGAGCAACGAGGGTGTGCTCCGCAGATAACGCCTATATTGTATCTTGTCGGGTAACGCGGATACCAACACAACTAATTTACATAGTGCCGACACTTAATTGAATTGTGTTGACTTCGTTATACTAGTCTTTGTATGTTTTCATTGGTGATTTATAAAGTGACTCGGCCCGGCTTCTCACAAGCGAAGACGGTATGACATGTGCGTTTACGACACGTTCAGATCAGTAACCTAAAAATAAGTACTACGCTTGCATGAGTTCAAGATAGTATTTTTATGAACAAACACCAGCACATCAAGCTATCCCTAAATGTCAAATTTTCTCAATTAAAAATGAACCTCATGTCTTTGTAATAAAGTTGAAATACTATCAAAGAAATTTGACAGATTGTGGTAACTTGATGTGCTGGCCTATGTATTAACACCAGCACATCAAATAACACTAATCTGTCAAATTCCTTTGTTAGATTTTCAACTTTATTACAAAACGGTAAGGTTCATGTTCAATTAGGAATATTTGTCTTATGTCTATCTGAAACAATGTATCTTTCAAATTGTGAATACATTTTTCAAATAGGATACCGTGCCACATATACACAAAGTCACAAAATTCACTCTCTCTATTAAAATATTAGTATGTAGTATAGATTCTGTTAACGTGGTTATAAGTTTTCTGATATCATGAAATCTGATAAAAGCTTGGAAACAGAATATTCCGAAATAGGTATTTACGAAGCCGGTTCTAATTCGTCAGTATTACGTCGCTCGCACCTCTGATTCTACGGATTCATGTGCGATTTGTAAAATTATCACCTGCTTAAAAATCGGTGAAAGAAAACATCGTGAGGATGTCTGAGAGATATTTCTCAACAGTATGTGAAGCTAAGTCAGAGGCCCATGGGCAGCATGAAAACTCTGACACCAGGTTAGTCACTTACCCCACGAAAAAAAGAGAGATGTAATGACAGCGCGTGTTCAACATGAAAGCGATTTTTCATACGCAATCCTTGTAGCCAGTGGAGTGAACAAGACTTTGCCATGGCTCCCACGTTACACTATATTTCTCATCCATGATAATGATGCATTAAGGCATGGTGTTGGACAGATCGAGCTTAACTTACACAGGGATTAATTGTATTTGATGGCTCACGCTTTTGAAGACTAGCGCCATCAAGAGCTACTAACAGCATTCGTAAATGCTTATTTCGGAAAATTAAGTTTCCAAACTTTTCTTATACCTAAAGATTATACCGTAAACGCGCATACTTAGGAAATATTTAGGAAAAGCCCAACCAACAAAGAGGATTTAACAGAACAGAGAAATGATTCAACTGCCTTCTGTCTGAAAAATTTCTGGAATGTTTTAGTCGATCGGTGCCACGAAGATTCCACACAATTTAACATCCATTTTCGTCATCAGTTGGAAGGGAAACTAGTGGTGTTAAACCTGATGAAGGAACTGAACAACTATCCTAAACTGCTGTGTGTCACTACAATGCTTGTATTGAGAAAACCAACCAATACGAAGTCAAAGTCAAATTATTTATTTCAAATAGACACAAGAAAGGCACTTTGCACGTCAAAAAGAACAAGAAATTGCATTGATTCTAGTCGCCCCTTCCAAAAGGTAGTTTCGTATGGAGTAGAAAGGGCAAGAAACTCCACCGTTACTCTTTTAAAATGTTTTACAATGTTTTGTATACATGAATTATAACATTATACGTGAAGACGATGCACCCAGAATAAAAACATTACACCACAAAAGGTGAAACGAAATACACATAAAGCAGGTAAACTTAATTATGTCCTAAGTACCTACATGGTGCTCACATATTTACAAACATTCTAAAAGTTAATGATAATATGTCAATCAATGAGTGAGTTAAAGTTATTCCAAAATGTTAAAATAGTATCGTACAAATTATAAATTATTACCTAATTTACTTAGCGACCAGTTTGATTTTGTTTTTGTACAGAAGAAGTAATAACAACGTATGAGCTAAGTCATAAAATATGAAAAAAACTCTTTAACTTCCTAGCTCCCTATCTTTCTTACAAACATAAAAAACCCAGCCCAAACCATTCAAATTAAAACGCGCGTCAAAAGATTGAATATTTAACCAACAACAAAGAGGGAGTGTAATGCCACTGTAACAAAGAGCTCGCCAAATAATTCAACAGGCATTTCATATGAGCATTGCTTCCTTATGGAATACGACATATGAGAAAGAGCGGCTTCTTAATAATACATACCTGATGGATGTACCTAGAGGAAATTCCCGGAAAAATCTACGTTCATTCAACCGGCAGGAATACGACGTTTAAGATGATATAGTCAGGCTAAATATTTTATTTTGTGTGGTTCGTTTTTTGCCAAATACATTTATGTTGGGGTTGACTTAAGTTCAACTATCTTTTAAGTCGTATTCAACAGGGGATTTAGGTACGTTGATTTTTACTATTGATAACCTACATAAAATCACGTCTTTAACGACGGGTTAAGTAAAGCCAAGAACCCTTTGCCCTTAACCCACATTTCACCAGTTCTGTATAGTTATATGTTGTAAGTTCTTAATAGTAGCGGGCAAAGATATTGCATTGCTATTCACTGCAAAAATCCACACTCCAAGCTATTAGTCAGTAAGCGGGATTGTCCGAAAGGGTTACCGCTACCCCGGAACATAAAGGGCTACGGAAGGAACATGGATGGGTTTTAGTCAGTAAGAGTCTGACACTCCCTTCCGCTCCACCCAGAGCGGGAGCAGTCATTGGATGATTTCCCAGCCTTAAAAAAAAAAAAAAGCTATTAGTCAGTGAGAGTCTAAAACGACACACACACACACACTGCACACTTCCGCTCCACCCAGAGCGGGAGGAGTCATTTGATGATTTACCATCCTCAAAAAAAAAAGCTATTACTCAGAAAATAAATTGTGTGAAGGTATATCGATTCTCATAAATCGAGTATTCTTTTCGAAGGATTTCGAAGTACTCTTTGGAGAATGGCACTACAGGTAGGTATGCGTGGATATTGGTATTTCACATGAAGTTCAGTGGCATTATTCTCTCTAGCAACCATTGCAATGATCGGTCGATCGAGTGAAAATTGTCATAATTACTTTGCTTGCCAAACGAATTGGTCATCATAATTTATTGTCCAAATAGGTTACTAGTCTGGTCGTTAGCCCTCCTGTAAGACAGTAGTTATCAACGCTTGCAGTCACCAACAACATCAGGGCAACAACATCAATTTTTTTTTTGAGGGTGGGTAATCATCGAATGATTCCTGCCGCTCTTGGTGGAGCGGAAGGGAGTGTTAGACTCTTACTGACTAAAACCTATCGATGTTTCTTCTTTAGCCCTCTATTTTACAGGGTAGCGGAAACCCTTTCGGACAATCCCGCTGAATGCACTGACCCTGCCCTTCAAACCGCAACTTAGCAATTTTATTTAATCAGGGCCAAATTATTTATTGTTTCTATCTTATTTATTTACCATTGATCACAGAAATAGACATTTAAATTATTATCACGAAAGAACTCTTTCAGAAGTACTTTGCTACTAATCGCTAGTTTTAACTACAATAGATTAGTATTGAGTTGCACATTAATTTTTACACTTAAATATATTTCTCTCGTTATTCTTAATGCTCTTTAAATTGTGAAACGTCGTGCAAATTAGGCAACATGCAAACAGCTTTGGAGTCACGTCCAAAACAATAAAACACGGCGGGCAGACAGTTTTATAACCAGCCTCAAACAAATAGCTTAGACATAGCTGCCTTGCGAAATTAAAAGTTGCCCCTTATTGTGCATAAATCACCACCTAAATCAGACGGCTTTTAGTAGTGATGTCTCAGGTGGTGTTTAGTCCATTTTTAAACATTTCTCATTGCCTGCTTAGGCAGCAAGTATCAAATCTGTCTAGCCTTTTTCTAATCGATGTTGGGATAAGCTTCCAGTCTAACCGGATGCGGCTCAATCGACGACTGCCTTTCTTGCATCTACAACCCAGTTACTGAGTAACACAATACACATTAGTAAGACTGGTTGTGAGATTTTCTGCTTCTGACTACCCGTAACGACTGTCAAAGATCTAGGAATGACCGCCGGGACAACAGCTTAACGGCTTTCCGAGACACGGAGGTCACCCATCTACGAACCAATCGTGGCAAGCGTCGAGGCCCTTAGATCGATCGATGCAGATATATGGTCATATAGGTAGTTTCAAGAGCAAGAGTGAACTTTGACATTATAAATTCGTTTCATAAATTCATTGTAGACTTGACAAATGTCGAGTTCAAGGTAAAAGATACCAATTACATTTGAATAAATAATATATCGATACCCACTTTAAACTAGAGCAAGCCGACTCATCGTTAATCGATACTGAGTACTTTCCCCACACTATTTAATTTCCCGTAATCACGTACGTCTCTAAAATTTACCTATAAGCATAAAAATGGTAATTTTTATGTCCCTTCATAGTAATAAAGCTAAACCTTAAATTCTTTCGTGAATATTTTGTTAGTATTAAACAGCTGGTTTTAATATTGGGGACATTGTTTCAGAAAATATTAATTTTGTCCGGAAACCATTACGCCGTGTTATATTAACATTTTATATTGATTGGTTAGCATAAACGACATTCTTTGATGTCCAAGAAGGTACACTATGTTTTTATATAATGGAGTAAGATATTTGGCTCAACTCTAAAGATCTAGTTACTACAAAATTTGTATATTCTATGGTTTTTAAGAATTTGGGTCGCGGTTGGTGCGACCCGTTTATTTCATCCATTCTCCAATCCAATTCTTTCAGCCATCACTCTATTATTTACTCATTTTTCTTTCATGTCAACTCTCACACAATCCATTCATCTTTTCTTTGGTCTTCCTCTCCTTCTCCATCAATCAAAATGTATATTCATCACTCTTTTAGTAATATCTATGCGTTTCGTCCCTCCTCATCATATGTTCATACCAACATAAGCGATTTCTTTTAACTTTTCTGAAACTGGCGCCACTTTTAAACTTCTTTTATTATACTCATTTCTTAATATAACCGGCCTTATCAGTCCGCATCGCTATCTAAGAATTTAATGAAAATCTAATGTAATCATAACTAAACTATCCCTTGATTATAATGATTATTTTATTCTAAACAAGTTATTAGGGTCGCATTTTAACCGAAAGGGTATATACATACAAAAGCATATGCTACAGACTACCAAACTGAACAAACTTTTGGTCACGTGACTCGTCGAAATGTAGGGAACAGCTGATTTTTTTTAACGATTTCCGAGTTGGTCCCATAGTAGAAGTTGTTCAGTTTGGTGGTCTGTAGCATATCCTTTTGTATGTATACACCCTTTCGGTTACACCCAGTATACAGAGTTGATACGACAGGGGGGCTTTCCTTTGAACTGCCTATACAAGGGACTATTTTCAAGCTGTGTACCAAAAATAAATTTAATAGGATAGTAGGTTAGTCGCAAATGATTTTTTAAGTTTTTGCCCCGTTTGAACATGTAACTTTCTTAACAGCGCATCGGCGCGCGCGCGTCGTTACCGCTTTGATACAAGGTCAGTTTTTATTTATAAGGGTGGTTTCGTTTTACTCTGATTTGTAAGCTATACAGTTAAAAAAACAAACTCTATTTTGGTGCTTTTATTTTAATAGAGTATCGAATTAATACTAAACACGAATAGTATACGTAGTGTAATTTAATGCCCCTCTGTCATATCAACTCTGTATATATATTATTTCGTGATCTCTCAGATTACAGGTGTTCAGTTGCAGTATCTTGTATGTTACGTCATGACATTGTCAACCATCCATCACTTCATGTCAATATTTCGCTGACGTTAGTTTGAACTGTGCATAATTATGAGCACATATAAATACATAGGTATTAGTAAGTTTAGGTAGATAAAACTAATTTTATTGTATATTTTGTGTACCTAACTCTATCTTATTCGCCGAATTAAAATAATAATAAAATAAAGAACATATTTATTTCCCGATGCACTACAGAATAGTGGCAGCCCCGACATCATCATGAAGATATTATACTGATCCACAGACTTCCTTTGTAAACAATATTATAGTTACTTAACAATAGCATAGTTTCTGACAATATGCAATGAAGTTCGCCTTTGTATAGAGGCAAGCACATCAATCTGTCTTCTGTCAAATTTCGTTGATAGATTTTCAACTTTATGTCAAACCAATAAGGGTTATCTTCAATTGGGAATATTTGACAGTTTGGGATAACTTGATGCTCTGGCGTCTGTACCTACTTATATTGAATGCGTCAAAGTTTCAATAAATATAAATATAATATGTATTTGCCTTAACAGGGTAGCTAACAAAATTCATTTTTTTTTGCAAGTTGTAGGTCTGTATCGGTTTGTATGTTGATCAAAATATGAGTCGCGGCCATGACAGGTACTTACGTATTTACAAAATTGGTAACATCAAAATCAGAAATAGAACTAATTCAGAGAAATAACCAAGAATGTAACCATTTCAAATACTTTTTACACTTTAATCCAGGCGTTTATGAAAAAAATCTGTTATTCATAAATCAGGCCAGACCGTGCTGGAGCGGGCGAGGGCGTTTCCTAACTTTTTGCCTAATTAAAAAGTCAATTAAGGCAATGAATTTTAGTATAACTTTGTTGCTAAATCTACTGAAACACTTCGTGATAAATCAAAACACCGAGTTAATGAAATTTTCTTTGCAAATGTTGACTTCTAAGTTCTTCAGTCGTGTTGGCACGAGCTTAACTGGAATAGGTTATGACGTGCCGGAAATATTTGCTAGTTAGCTAAGTTGGTATTGTTCCAGGTAATTTTCATCACTTTTAAGGGCTATTGTAATGTATCCAGGGCCCTATTTCATACAGGGTCAAAATAAATTAGCTAGTGTAACTCCATCAATAAGTAAAGATACAATAAATTAATTTTATATTTTTTGGGGTCATCAACCGCAGTGTAGTTGAAAATCAGTAATATTAATCAGTTTTTTTTTGTGCACCCATTGATATCGTAACACAATAAATATAAAAAAATACAGATTTCTCTACTCATACTTCAAGTAACAAGAACTAAAAGATATTATCGAATTTTGTCGTGTTATGATTAGCGCTAGTTATCACGTCTGCGGATTTTTGCTAGTTAATTTAATTTGACCCCCAGCCTAGACAAAGTCGCATTTTCATTAACGATAACGAAATTAGATAAATCCGGGGGTCTAGAATATGTCACATTTTCACGAACGATAACGAAATTAGATAAATCTGAAATGTATGGAATGGAATGTGCATAAAAGCTTTCGAAATGTCACGTGATCATCGTTTTCGATCGCTAAGTTCTAGATAATGTCAAATTGTGTAACGAAACTCGACCAACATTCTCATACAAATGCGTTGACAAGAGGCGTTCTTGACAATCCAAATCACTGACATAACGAATTGTTCGATCAACAATTTTGGAAATCGAATCGATACGGAGCGATTTACACTTGTCTGGGCCCCTTGGTATAATTGGCAAAGCGAAATCATATTTTCACGACAGGTGCTGTTTAATAAAGCAGAAAAGAATGAAAAGAACTTACAAAGTCAGATTGTCACCTGTCCGGTTTTAACAAATAGGCCCTTGGGAAGACCATACCTACTGTATGTTATACCCATGCTTTAATTTATCCAAGCATATTTTCCTCTTGGAATATTTCCTCATTGCTCCATATTTAATGATACTTACAAAATAAACTGGAGGCAAGTGAGGGTTTCAGTCCGAAATGAATGTAAATGTTTATCATCCGCAATTGTTGGTTCGTTGAGCAGTACTTCGGAAATAAGAGCATATCTTGTTCCTCTGCAGTTGTTTATTCGTCGTATTTCACTTTCGAGTTGATTTTTAAAATTATTACTGAAGTCTGATTCACATGTTACGAATCCCCTGTAGCATACTATTACTTGAAGTAAGGGAACGTGGCTGATGGGTTAGCTAATGGAAATAACAAACATACAACATAATCACTATGTTTATTACTCTTATTTATTTATGACACATATGTGTGACTCACTGTGCTGCTGGGGAGTTTGTTGCGCCACTTCTTCTTCCCAGCTAAAGCACTAGGAAGTGGTGAAGGGTGGGCGTTTTTGGGGGCTATCTTATGTAACTTTGACCTTCAAAAGTGCTGATTTTCAGCCTAGTTTGAATAAATGACTTTTGATTTTGATAATGTTATTAATCTAACTACAATTTAGCAGTTTTTTGGAAATCGATTTATCACATTTTTTACTAATTAACCCATTAGATGTTCGCCTATTAGAAGCCGTTTGCTTATAAGAGCTCAACGATATAATTATAAGGTTATATTTATTGTCATTTCGAGAGAATTTTTCTAATGAACCGATGGGGTTCATACGACATTTTTGGGGTTACTGATAGGATAGTTAAGTTTTTATACACGCGGATACCCTTTTACGCAGATGTTTATAGTTTGCGGTAAGGTGACCTCTCAACATCAGGTGGACAGCTTCGCCATACGGCTGATCCGGGGGTCCGGCACGATCTCGGGCGAGGCGGCAAGCCTCCTTGCCGGACTGCCGCCATGGGATCTGGAGGCGTATGTCCTCGCGCGCCTGTACGAGTGGCGCGCGGAGGTACTAAGCCGGGGGGAAACTCCGTTTCCGCGGCAAATTGCGGCGGAGCGGACGGACCTCCGGCGCGATCTCATGGCGGCCTGGAATTAGCGACTGTCGCAACCCAGCGCAGGGCACGCCACGATAGTGGCGGTAAGAGGCGTCACGGCGCCCTCACCTACCGCCTGACGCAGGTCCTCACCGGACATGGATGTTTCGGGAGTTTCCTGCACATCATCAGGCGGGAGGAAACGCCCGGGTGTCAACACTGCGAGGATCGCCCAGAGGACACGGTAGAGCACACGGTGCAAACCTGCCCCGCATGGGCGGAGCACCGCCGTGTCCTCGTAGAGGCGATCGGCGGCGGTGACCTCTCGCGCCCGGCCCTGGTGCAAGCCATGGTCCAGGGCGAGAGGGAGTGGGAGGCAGTCACCTCCTTCTGCGAAAAAGTCATGCTCGCGAAGGAGGTGGCGGGATGGGAGAGAGAAAGGTCCTCCCGTCCCAGCCGCCGCAGGCGACGCCCCGGGCGTCGGGAGCCACGTGACGACTCCCGGCCACCATAGGCGCGGGCCTGCGGACGGTGAGTAATGGGTGACTCACCGTCCGATCAGCACCAGACCCGTGCCGTACGGCGCGTATATGTTCCACACGCGCCTCAAAGAGATGTCAGCATATGAAGGGGCCCCTCAGGGCCAAGCCTGCCGGGTAAGCGGGATTGTCCGAAAGGGTTACCGCTACCCCGGAACATAAAGGGCTACGGAAGGGACATGGATGGGTTTTAGTCAGTAAGAGTCTGACACTCCCTCCCGCTCCACCCAGAGCGGAAGCAGTCATTGGATGATTTCCCAGCCTTAAAAAAAAAAGGTGGATAGCTTGCTCACCCAGTAATGAAATATTTTTACGAAAATACGATTTGGTTTGCTTAAACCATATTGGTTGAACGTAAACTTAAAAAAAGCTTTAGCATTAAAATCGCCTACGATGAGTTGTCGGTCTGGGGGCCGGCCGCCAACTCTCAAAGCAGAATTTTTATATTTATAGCTTTACAAGAGATGGAGCCATATTTCCTATATAGCTTCATCTCATTCTCACACTAAAGTAATATTGAAATAATACAAGTGAAATATAAGTGGTCTTTAAGGTCCAGGGCTCAATGATAAACTTTTTGCAATCGATGAGCTAAGAAGAAGTAGTGTAATAAGAAGTATCTAGATTGTAGTGAAACAGAGCTTATATTTAAAACCAATTTTTCTTACAAACTACCCATCAGCAATATCCGTCCAATTATTATGCAGAAAGAAAACTCCTTTTAACTTTAAACTGTCATTTTTTACTCGACATTGCAAAGAAGATTAATGCTCTGCTTGTACCTACAGGTGGCAGCGGCGTTCGGCTTATTATCCTAGTGGAAATGGCCGCCGCGTCACGGTGAAAGCCTCTCAGTTATATTTAGGTTTTATGTTGTACCTACATATTACAGACATATTATGTCTAGGTTTCGGAGCGAGAAATAAGGTAGGAGGCAAGAAGTGTAATATTGACGCCTTGATATGCCTAAAATTGATATGGGTTTCGTTTACAATGATTATCTGAAATACTTTTTTCGTAGAGGAGGTACTTTTCTAGAGCAGCTCGTAGCTAAATAAGGTATTATTTACCTGATGTTAAGCTACGCTTGCCGGGGTTGCTCGTGGATGGGTGACATTTAGACATCGTTGACTTCGCTCACTATTCTGGTAACTTGTAAACCTTCATGTAAACTGACGTGACGCACGCGTGTTTGTCGAAATAATAACATACACTCTAATTTGCCTCGTGTTGCAAGTTCCAATAGGTTTGAAATATAACTTTTTGTAAGAAGTGATAGCCTAGTGGTGTGACCGTCGGACTGCCAAGTCATAGGTCTCGAGTTCGTACCCAAAGCATGCCTCTGATTTAGGGATTCATGTGCATATTGTATAACTATGCTTACAATCGGTGAAGGAAAACATTGTGAGGAAACAAGCATGTCTCAGAGATTTCTCAATAGCATGTGAAGCTCAGTCACAGGCCCATGGGCAGCACAAAAACTCTGACACCAAGTTAGTCACTAACCACACGAAAAGAAGATAACTTTTGTATTTTAAGAGAAGACGATCAAGATTTACTCTATTTTTAAGAATGCCATATCTTCATTTTCACAGTTCTCAGGCCTCTCTGAAGGTTCTAGTATTATATTGTGTAGTTATTATGTGTTGCTAAGTGCTAGATTGTTGCGAGGCCGTGAAGAAGCCTGTTTATAATACTAGTTCTCATTCGACAGCTTTTGCCAACATTTACTTAGGTACTAGATTCAAGAAGATGCTCTATTCACTTGTGTATCGTAAATTATTTGTTTACAACAGATACTTTCAAAAGGAATTATTAAGAAAGAGTGCCTTAGAAGAAGAGTGGTTGAAAGAGCGATTGTTAAAAACGGGCTCCAGGTTCAAACCTCGGTTCTAATTAGTGTTTTTCATTGGAAAACTTTCAGTAGCTACTAGTAGTCTTGATTTACCGTTCCAAAGATGCGGAGTCGAAGACCGTTTATAATTAACTTTTAAAATCTTCTTTAGTGTGTTTTACGAGGTATATGTTACTAAGCTTCAATATTAGTTTAAAACTAGATAGTGTTGGTTTTAGTTAAAAGAGCTTGACAAGCACACAACAGCAGCCAAACAAACTTCGACAAAAAGGAACCTAAGCCATCTCTCCCAGCCAAAAATTGTCAGGTAAGTAATAGCAGCTGGCATCGAATGCAGTCGCGATGTAGTCAGAACGTAGTCGGTATACGTAGCAGGAAGCATTATCTCGGGAACATTTGCGCATACACCCGGCCGCACCGTAAAAAATTATATTGCTTTGAATTTTTATTCCGAAAACCTAATAAGTGAGTGAGTAGGTAGGTGGGTAGTAGTGGTAGTGTATGAAGTAAGTAGTCAGTGAGTTTATTGCCCATTCTTCTCCACACGAAACTACCTTTTGGAAAGGGCGACTAGAACCGAATAATATCTTATTTAATGTTTCTTGTTCATTTTTGACGTTCAAAAGTGCCTTTCTTGTGCCTATTTGAAATAAATGATTTGACTTTTGAAGTAAGTAATGATCTGGAAACTAGATTTGGAATTTTGAAGATCTCTTTTCGTGTGTGTTAGTGACTAATTTGGTGTTAGAGTTTTTAGGGTTGCCCATGGGCCAAGATTAGATATACAGGGTGTCCAAGAACCTGGCGTCCAACTGGATTCCCACGATGCCCCAAGTTCTAACAGTACTCAGAAAAATATTTTAAAAAATCCACCCCATGTACTTACAGAATTATACTGATTTCAAAGAAAAAGGGGGAAATGAGCACCCTGTGACATACTTTTGAATGCTGTGACTGCTAATGCTGATAATTTCGATATTTCTTGGAGGTTTTGTAATCTAGGGTATTGCTGTGTCTAAATAGAATGTAAAAATAAAGTACTTATTGTACCATTTTAAAATAAAATATTATTTTAACTAAAGGTGATATGGAAAACTATTGAATTTCGCAACTTTGACCGACTGTAGTGTAAAAAAAATGTACCAAAATAGTATGGCAAGTGACGTCAAATTTTGACGCGTTTATTCCTCTTTTTAAAAAGGTATAATACTTACACATTAATTTGAAAAAAAAAATTTTGATAATATTTTTACTCAACAACCCAATTTTTACGAAGTGCCTACCTACTAACGGTAACTGTCGGACCCTTTCTTATCTTAGAAACTGTTATGTTACTACTATTATTTACTTCGGTTCCAAGAGTGAGCAAGAAGGAAATACACACAGGTAGATGGGTTCCCAGTAGAATAAAAGCAAAGAATGTTAGTTTAAAGATATTTTATTACAATAAATGTTCAAAATGTTGACCACCCGCGGCAATACAAGCTCTCACTCTCCTTAAAAAGGACCGCTTTATGTTTCGCGAGTAACTTTTTTGACGTATCACCTGCACTGCTTGTGTTATCTTCTCACGAAGGTCAGCGATGTCATTAATGGGCTTCGCATAAACGAGCTCCTTCATAGTTCCCCAGAAAAAAAAATCCAGCGGATTTAAGTCAGGTGAGCGGGCTGGCCACGGGATTGTTCCTGATCGCCCAATCCACCTGTTCGGGTATTGCTCGTCCAAAAACTCTCTAACGGATACGCGAAAATGTGCTGGACAGCCGTCGTGTTGGAACCACATATCTGGTGGGGTCTCTTCTAGTAAGTTTGGCAAATCATTTTGAAGAAAATTTAAATATGATTCGCCAGTCAAATTCTCGGGCATCTCAAATGGACCAATAATATTCCCACAGAGAATACCGGTCCACATGTTCACTTTGAACCGGTACTGGGATCTATCTTCTCGCATCAAGTGCGGATTTTCCACATGCCACTCGTGCAAGTTGTGTAGGTTCATGTAGCCATCCTTCTTAAATGTTGATTCATCTGACCACAAAATTTTGTCGATAAAGTTTTCGTCTTCTCGATGTTTTTGCAGGATTGTTTCACAAAACGCGACTCGGCTCGGATAGTCTCGAGGTAAAAGACTTTGCACTCGCTGTACGTGGTACGGATGATATTCTTCTTTTTGGAGTATACTGTGTGCTGTGCTCTTCGGTATCCCCGTATCAGCTTCTATTCCTCGCACAGAGATGCTTGGATTTGCCGACACCGCCTCTAAAACTTCATCGCGTATGAAGTCATTTACGGGTCGTCCTTCACCAGCTACTTGATTGGGGAACCGCCCGTCACATAGTGATCTGTGCACATTAATGAAAACTCGATGGTCGGGATATCGCGTAGCCCTCGGATACCTTTCTCTGTAAAGTCTCGCTGCAGCTCGTCCATTACCTCTACATTCTCCATAAATGTAGTGCATATTTGCGTATTCTTGCGGAGTGTAGGTCGCCATGGTAGCACACACAAAACACAAACTGTCCAAACACAGGCAAAGGTCGTCGTAAAGAGTTCGTTTCAAAGTCCAGAGCACAAAGAGTAATCGAGTCCAATAAACAAAGCTTTAAATCGTAGTACGTGATCAATGGTAACAATAAGAGAGAGGTGCGTAGTAACGGCAGGAGGCAGTGACGCGTACTGACCGTACTGTTATCCTAAATAGCACGATCCCAGATAGCGTCACTATCTATCCCACTCGCACCTCTAACCTTTTTCTCCCTCACTCTTACCTGAATAATGGGGTACCATAAAGAAGAACCAGCAAATCGCAAAGATAGTTTCTGTCTTGCTCCCTCCTGTTGTAATAACGAATCACTATGGTGAGATGCATGCACATACCGTCCCTTACGGTCTAACCTGTTTTTTGAGAGGCCTGTTGTTATTTTTATGAGCATACAATAGTAATTCTTTAGAGGTTAGATTCAATTCGTCGTAAATTTTTCTTTCTAAGAATTCTGTAAGACATCGTAAAAATTGGGTTGTTGAGTAAAAATATTATCAAAATTTTTTTTTTCAAATTAATGTGTAAGTATTATACCTTTTTAAAAAGAGGAATAAACGCGTCAAAATTTGACGTCACTTGCCATACTATTTTGGTACATTTTTTTTACACTACAGTCGGTCAAAGTTGCGAAATTCAATAGTTTTCCATATCACCTTTAGTTAAAATAATATTTTATTTTAAAATGGTACAATAAGTACTTTATTTTTACATTCTATTTAGACACAGCAATACCCTAGATTACAAAACCTCCAAGAAATATCGAAATTATCAGCATTAGCAGTCACAGCATTCAAAAGTATGTCACAGGGTGCTCATTTCCCCCTTTTTTTTTGAAATCAGTATAATTCTGTAAGTACATGGGGTGGATTTTTTAAAATATTTTTCTGAGTACTGTTAGAACTTGGGGCATCGTGGGAATCCAGTTGGACGCCAGGTTCTTGGACACCCTGTATATAGAGCATGTAGAGATGGATAGATAGATAGAATACTATTCATTGTATACACCTAAAAATGACAAATATTTTAGAACATTTTACATGGGGTGACACAATGGGTGGTCTTTTCGCGAAAGATGATCTTTTAAACAGAACCTTGGAATGGATAAAAGGAAAAAATAGGAACAAACAGCGGGATGTCCATGATAAATACGTACCCAATATTATTATTATTATAAAATGTTAAAACATATGATATTCGTTTATAATTAACTGTAAACTCAAAGATAAAAGGTTTCTAATTGTTAAATTTCGATGTTGTTTAAAAAAGCGAGTATAAAATCAATCATGGTTCGTAAGCTAACAAACAGGTAAACAGAAAATATAGAGACATTTTCAAAAACAAAGTAAACCTCCTTTTCAATCCAAAAACCTGACTGAAAATATTGTCAGGCTGGCATCAAATGCAGTCGAGACGTAGTCAGTAGACGTAACAACGGCCAGCATTACCGCGCGAACACATGGGCGCCCGGCCGCATCATGAAAAATTCATAACTAATGCCACAGAGCAAAATGTAGACGAGATGTGTCGTGTCAGAGTATTGTGCCTAAAGGGGAAAGTTTCTTGGAAAAAACCGATGTGACTATTGTTGATTATTTTTTAAGTAAAATATTATTTTACGTGCTATTCTGTAAACCTTCGGTGAAGCTCAGCGTAGACTGAGCTGCCGTTCCACACAATGCTAGTTTTGAACTTTGAATAGAGGATTGACACTATTGACAGCTATCTTTAAACTTACTTGTACGTATAATGTCTCGCTGATGGTGGCGTGTGTGTTGGATCATTTAGCTCCCTTCAAAATGGTTGAGCTGAATGGTGCTAATATATGCGTCATGTTCGTGAACGGGCGCTGTCAGTAGGGACTGGTCATCTCTTAGCGGCTAGGGCTTGTTTTAATTTAATTTTTGAATAGTTTTTACATATTTTATATCGGATGCTTTTAACGTTCTGCATCGTTCTCACATGTATAATATTAATATGAACTATGTAACCAATATTTTGTAACCATATTTTGTTTAAAAGAGTGTCCATGGAGTTTCTTGCCCGTTCTTCTCCATAGGTACCTACTGCTTTGGAATGGGCAACTAGCTTCATCTCTCTGACTGACCGACACCTTGACAATTCAAAAGTGCCTGTAATTGGTTTATTTGAAATAAATACTTTGAGTTTGAGTTTGAGTTTGACTTCACCTACATTTTCACGGTGAGACTTTAACAGAATATACCGACTGATGTTACCTGTCGTATATTATTTGGTCAAGCAGTATAGTTGACGTGACGCATGTCATGCGGATGAATGAAGGGACTTATCTTATGAAAAGTCTTGAATGTGAATGTAGCTACAGCAAGAGCGGAAGGTAAAATATTCGATGGATGGTTTGTGGGAAAATTTATAATTATGGATGGATAGGGGCTGAACACTTATACCACGACTGATAGATCTCTCTCTCTTTTTGTGCGGTTAGTGACTAACCTGGTGTCAGAGTTTTTATACTGCCCATGGGCCACTGACTTAGTTTCACGTTTTGTTGAGAAATATTTCTCATACATACTGGTTTCCTCGCGATACTGATACTGACGCGAACGAGACATGAAATAGGTAAGATAATTAGATGTATAGATAGAATTAGCATTATTGTACTTCAAAAGAGAGGAGCATAGAGGATAATGATGATTTAGTTATGTATCACCACCGTAGTACAATAGAACTATTCTCAGCAACGTGACTTAAATGACTATATGAAGAATCTTTTGATACAGTAACTTTTTACCAAAATAAAATTCACCCCGTAACTGTCAGTTCTGCCAACTCCATGATCTTTGCTCGCATGTCGCCGCACACTAATAATAATGTGCAACAGAGTTCAGGTACGTGGGCTATGCGCTATCCGTTATGACAGCAAATCTTATCCGAGTATACGAGCTGTTTGTTATTGAAAACTAGATCTAGACGCTATGTCAGTGTGCTGGGGTAACTGGAATGTGTTGGGATGGAGTTATGTGTTATTCCATTTTGTTGACGCTTTTTAGCAAATCCTACTAATTAACAAATAATGTTATAGATGGGTTCGTGGCTAAGTAATAACAGGCGCACTGGTCGATCCATCAGGTTAAGCTACGCTTGCCGGGATTGCCCGTGGATGGGTAAGCATCTTTACATACACACATATAATGTATTTAATAGCGGGTGAGCCGACATCAAGTTTCCACCCGTGTAATATATAATCTAACATTCTCTCTCACCACATTGGCTTCGCATATCTTATTACTCGCTTTCGCATTTCTAATGCCGCATTGCTCTATGGTCTCTTGATTATTGGGTGTTTTATTTTTTTGTTTGTCTGTTGAGATACTATATCACGTAGTCACGAAGGAGTCTCGGTATAATTATACCGAGACTCCTTCGTGCCTCGGACAGCACTTTTAGCCGTTGGTCCCGCTTGTCATTTGTGCATCTTTGACAGACGTTACGGGGCGTTAGAAGCGGAAAATCTGACAGCCAGTCTTACCAGAGGTATTGTATTGCCCAGTTACTGAGTTGTGGAGGTCAGACAGGTCTTACTAATATATAATTGTTAAAGTTTTTATGTTTCGTATGGAAGGTTGTTTGTTACTCAATCAATCATAAACCACTTAACTGATTTGAATGAACTTTGGCTAGTGGATGGTAATCTAAATGGACTCAGCCCAGAAATCGGCTACGTGTTTGGCGCCATCACTAGCGTCCTCTAGGGAATGTGAAGACGACAGGACATGCATATCATGATATTAAGTGCCATCGTTTGGGGTAAAGTACTATTTACCAAATTGTCTTAGGTTTTGTATTTTCAGTTTTTGCCTAAATAAATTAAGGTTCTTCACTTTGTACGGTTTTTTGGAAGTCAGTTGTTTTTTTGAACTGTGTTATTTATAAAATAAAGGTTGCCACGTAAACATGTGGGTTGATAAATTCTGTGTTTCATCGCGTAAATCTTTACAATGGAAAATAAGCTGACCGTTCAAATACCTAGAAAAGAAGACGTACTGACGAACGTTCTATTAAGTAACTAAATTACCAAATTAAGAGTCATTTATTTAAATTAGGCTGAAAATCAACACTTTTTATTTGTCAAAATTTCATAAGACAGTCTCCCAAAAATACCCGCTCATGTCAACACACGATATAAACGGTTCACCCTTGTTTGATAGAACAACGTTTGATATAATATTACTAAATCGAACAACGTTTAAGAAAATCATCACTTTGTATAATATCGTTTGACAGAATTTTCAGTTCATCGAATATTTATTTGCTATACTTAACAACATTTGCGCTAATGATCAAAAGGTATAATGTTCATTTGATGTAATGTTCTTTTGACCTAATTTTCATGTTTAATGGTCACCGTTCTAACCTAACTAAATGGCACCTAACCAAACCTGAAAATATTCTATGCATCTTTGAGGGTAGGCTTGGTCGACGGAGCCCAGCTTCGCAGGGCTCCTACTTCTGGGTGGTTTATAAAAAAATAACCACTAACCTAACCTAACCTGTCCGAGTCGGAGTGCCCTAAATTCTAGATTGTAACAATGGTCAATAATGGTCATAGTTCTAACCAAACCTGAAAATATTCTATGCATCTTTGAGTGCATTTGAAAATTCGGCGAAATGAAATTAGTTCAAATGAAATTAGTTCAAATAAATAATTACGCTAAAAATGACTTTATTGCAACTAAAATTCGATTTAGTAATATTGTATCAAACGTTGTTCTATCAAACAAGGGTGAACCGATATAAACACTACCTCCCACAGAAATCACTAAATTTCTTATTTAACTCGGAGAAAGAAGTACATGCACTCACTTAAAGTGCGTGTCTAGCACAAATATGTACGGAGTCATGCTAAGACGTTGTGTGCCGTCTTTTGTTTTTCCTACACGCATGCCCCTTTTGTTGTGACGGGTGCAGGCAGCAGGGCGCGAAAAGGTCCTCTGTGGGTCCCTGCCATTAATTACAGTGTTGATAACGTGCGGAGACGGGGGTAGAGGTGCAAAACTGTCTGGCTGTTTGTCGGGCATGTTGGTTAAGCCTAAAAATTACTCTTACTTACTATTTTACTTTAATTTCTTTGAATTTCACAGTAGTGTGTAGGTTCGAACATTTAAGTATGTATCGGAAACTTTCCAGTGCAATCGGTATTCTAATATAATTTAACTATGATTTTATTGTTTACTAACAGCTGTCAGCGGCTTCGCCCGCGTGGATCCCGGAAATTATCCCAAGGAAACTCTCTACCGGGATAAAAAGCATCCTATGTGTTAATCCAGGTCATAAAGTACCTCTGTGCCAAGTTTCATCCAGATCCGTTCAGGCGTTTGAGCTTAAAAGACGGACAAACATACAAACTAACACACATCCACACACTCACTCACAAACTTTCACCTTAATAATATTAGTGTGATGTCATTCATCAGCGACATCATCATGTCAGCCGATAGAAGTCCACTGCTGGACATAGCCTTTCCCTCAAGCACCGGCACTTCATCCGGTTCTGTGCTCCCCAAACATGTCATTATCAACATAATAATTATTTTGGAAACGATATAAAGTTAGGTACGTACTGTCTTTTGAGTCAATGAGAAAGATATGATCAATGGAATAAAATAGAATATCAGTTATCTCTATCTAGTTTATGAAGATATCATAATTTGTGCATGGGAACAGAATATTGTTGAGATATCCGATTTAGCGTGGTAGAAACTTTGTGGGTTTTACATTATAGGCACCGCTCGTATCAGGCCCGATCCACCTGAATTCCAGGAATTTTCTGGAATACACTGAAATGGAGGAACGCGTTATACATTAAAGCCGACATATAAGACAATTATTAAAAAAAAAATTCAATCTTTCCAAAATTGAGAGGAACCTTTCGTTTAACAAACCTTAGCTGCAAATGCGAGGCGATGCAAAGTGGAAGACATCTTTTTGTTGTTTCGATTTCGGCATTCTGAGCTATGGTAGAAGCGTGGTTTACATCCACCAAGCCGCGCTGAGCCTTCTTTTTTTTTAGAGGGTGGCAAATCATCAGATGACCCATTTCACTCATGAGAGTCTAACACTCCCTTTCGGTCCACCTAGAGAGGGAACTCTCTAGGTGGACCGAAAGCTATCACGACCTATCATGCTTATGTTGAATCAATAATACGGTATGGGCTTATAATGTGGGGTAATAGTACAGACAGCAATAGGGTATTTGTTGCAAAAAAAAAGTGTATTCGTGCTATATATGGACTTCAAGCTGATGAATCTTGCAGACCAATATTTAAAGAACTTGGTTTATTACCGCTACCCTCTCTCTATATTTACGAAGTATGCATGTTTGTTAAGAAACAACAACCCTCGGAACCGACGAGATCCCCACAGACTTATACTAAATGATTTTGCCCAGACTGACTAAATGTAATAAAAGCTGTTTAGCCATGTGTGTTCGGATATTTAATAAAATTCCAAATAGCTTAAAAACTTTGGATTTTAGACTGTTTAAAAAAAAACTCCTTACATGGCTTACCATTCATAATTTTTACAGCCTAAAAGAATTTATTGACGGGAAACATTTTGCAATGTAACAATATTTGCATGCTATGATATAAGCAAAACATGTTTGCTCTATAACCTCTTATAACAACTTTGTACACCATGTTTTATGCAAATAAAATATTATTATTAGTAGTAGTAGTTTATCTTAGCCTAATGTTAGTATTAAATTAAATTTACAATAATAAACAACTAGTGTAACACAAATATGTATGTAACGATTATGGTCCACTCCCTCTCATAGAGTGGTGGCCGTTGTCCCAGCAATGGGAACATTATAGGCTGATTATAAGCTCGACACGAAAGATATTGTGCAAAACTCATATTTATGTTTCACACAGTATTCAATATTTTTGCAATACATAGCATCCTGTTCCTACATCGCATTTGTTGTCCGTGCAGGATGCCAATATGAGAAGAAAGCCCATGCTGTTATAATTCAATCGAACGCGTGTACTATTAAATGGGGATAAGTAGAATGTTGTGTTGAGCATATGGAAGTGACGTGTCCTGAATATGATGAGATCATTGACTAAAGCAGTAATAAAAGCCCCGACTTAGGAATTGTAGGTCGTGGGTTCGAGTCTAGGCAGAAGTTTTACTTTTTGTAAATCATTTTATCACCACTCTCATAACGGTAAAGGTAAAGATTGTGAGAGAATCGGTACGTCCTAGAACCAAAAAAAAAACGAAGGCATGTGATATCTACAACAACCCATACTGGGCGCGCGTTGTAGATCACCTTTAGGCCTATGTCCCAACTGTGGGAAAATTATTAACAGAAGATTTCTGACTAATGAATATATTAATAATAACTGCATGTATAATATATCTAAAAAGTGTACAGAGGCCAGCACATCAAGTTACCACAATCTGTCAAATTTATTTAATAATAATAATAATAATAATAAGAGAGATGGATCAAGAGCCAGATTCAGAAGGCAGTTCTCCTCGAAACGGCTCGCATTGTGAGGAGGTTCTTGTCTCTGCAGCCCTAACCACCGGTGCCTTGGACTCTGCTCCCGACATCGGCGGACCACTATTTTTTAAATGTTTTTTTTTTTTTGTATTTTATAAAAATATTTAAAGATAAGAAATTAAAAAAAAAAAAAAAAATGAAAATATTTTAAGATAAGAAATGGAATAAATAAAAGAATAATAATAAAACTTTATTGCATAAAAGGTTTTGCTGTAAATACAATAAAAACAGTTGCACTTTACGAATAAACACTAGAATACAACATTAATGGTTGGGGTACTGTCCTCTTAAATAGGCTACATAATAGCCTGTAGTAAAGAGAAACAGTGCCGTATCCCTCAAGAATGGAGAATCAATGGTTTTTGATAGTATTTCAACTTTATTGTAAAGACATAAGGTTCATTTTTAATTGAGAAAATTTGACAGTTAGGGATAGCTTGATGTGCTGGCGTCTGTATCTGAAGGTTCATTTTAAATATTCACATTAAATAAGTATCAACCTAGGTACGTATATTGACTGATTGACCCATAGTGTAATCTATTTTCGTTTTCCTCTTTAATACTTTACATTTTCATACATTTTGAACCAGATTGTTTGGTTACTGGAACCCTGAAAACGAGGGAACTTTGGTCAGACAAACGTGTTTTCTCATAAAAGTCAGGTACTAGATAATTAGTAGAGTGGGGTGATGTCAAAGAGATGTCAGCATATGAAGGGGCCCCTCAGGGCCAAGCCTGCCGGGTAAGCGGGATTGTCCGAAAGGGTTACCGCTACCCCGGAACATAAAGGGCTACGGAAGGAACATGGATGGGTTTTAGTCAGTAAGAGTCTGACACTCCCTTCCGCTCCACCCAGAGCGGGAGCAGTAATTGGATGATTTCCCAGCCTTAAAAAAAAAAAAAAAGGTACTAGATAATTAGTACAGTGGGGTATATTGAAAGACTTTTCATAACTTTCTTCAAACATCACAATATTTAATCTTAACAAGATAACATTAAGAAGTTCCCGTCCGCAGTTACTGAGATAGCGACGTGTTTTTTTATGAGACCCTCTTTTTTAAATTTACGACGACGCTAAAAGTTTCATTTGTAAACGTAAATTACTTTAGCGTTTTGCGTTAAGCGTTGACCACGGGAATTAGCGGGAATTCGCTGGGCCGTTTGTTAAAGATGTTTCCTGCCTGGGGTGGGGGAAAATGTATCGGTCGGTGGTTTTAACTGTCTTGTTTTGTACTGAAAAATGTTTGTAGTTATCTGCATTTTCTGTCGCACATGCATAGGTACGCAATTCAAATATGAATGCACAAAGCTTTTAAAAAACAAACGAAAACAAACTCGTTCCTTTTATAAAATTTCAACGAAAACTAAAAATTCAGTTCCGAACATAAAGGTTTTATACCTTTATGTTCTCGAACGCATCATTCAAATTGAAAACACTTTATTCAAACATCGACCAACTTTCTTTTTGAACGCATTTACAATTTAAAAACATACAGCGTAAAAGCGCTTCATTTTTCACCACACAACATTATGCTTACCTGCTGTGTGAGTTATGATTGCAATATGAAGCGCTTGATGCAGCGCTGCACCTTCTCAAGAGAGACGTTAATTTCGCTGACATTTAGCGGCAGACCGCAGGTTGGTGCTGTCGTGCAGCGGTTAGCATACGCTGTGCATCACTTTGGTAATTCTAGGAAACGGAAACTGGACTGGGTAAAGAGGAGTAAATCTGTAAGGAAAATTATATTAATTCGGAGATTTATGAAAAATATTACCTACACAGTTTCAGGCTGAAGTAATTTCTACGAACTGGCGTTCTATTTTTTACTTGAAGCCCCAATCTTTTACTATTATCAGTCCGCAATTTTCGTAAGCCTACTGAACGAAAGGACCATGAGCAAAAATGTATGAAGCCTGGGCTCACCCACCAACAGAGATGAGACCACTTTGAATATACTTGTAAAGCACTAAATATAAAGATTTAAACTCATTTTTGCGAAGAATCCATGGGGTTATTTTGCTATAAATATTTTTCTCCGACCATAAATAAACTAAAATTCTGCAAAAAGTAGTGCTGTTATGGCATTGTAGGTTTTGTTATTGAACATCTTTAACTAGTTTTAATTCCAGGTTTAATGTATACATAAAAAATAAAACAGCTGCTAACAGTTAAAATTATTTTTATTAACATTTCAATCAATATCAATAATAATGTCGTCTAAATGTCCTGCCGGTGGATTAAATTGTATGTGCCTGCCTAACCCTAGATGCCATATTTCCTAGATATATATAGGCGCATCTATTGTTTACCACTGTTTTAAGCATTTTAAGAATGAGTATATTGTTTCAATAAGTTTTACGACTCCTAACAATTGTCTTTTTCTACAAAACCTATTTAGGTGCATATCTTTTTTCTGCAATGGAATTGAAGGTGGTGCCCATAGTAACAATTTTAGTACAAACAAAATCCTTCACAACGGCATATGCTATAACTCTGTTGGACACTGAGCCCAATTTGATTCATGGTCCAAAAGCGATACAGAAAAGTTCAGGGTTTGCAAACAAGGGCCTTCCAAGTTGCAGCTAAAAACTTTGTAAAATAGGACAAGGCAATTTTCTTGACTTGGAAACGTTTCTAACCTTAGAAGAACTAAGCACAAAACATGTATTTAAGTAAGTATATTCGTTGTACATATTATCAGATTGAAACCACGTATCTAGGAACAATTAGTCAAATCCGTGCAATTGCTTAGGGTTGCATTTAACACGGTTATTAGTGGGCCATTAATTAAGATCTAACTCAAACCGGGTACCTAGGATACCTGCCAGTAATTATAAGGCATCGGATCTCCGACACATAATAATTGATGTGTTGGTAGGTATTATGTTTTGGTGTGTATTTACATGTATTCTAACTATGTAAAGATAGTTAAAGATTGACTTGTTCTCATACAGAAAGTTAAAAAGAAGAAAAAAACAGCATAAAAATAAAAACAAAAAAGAGCATTTCTATTTCAGCATGGTGCAGCAACATTTATGTTCATAGCCTAGGAATAGAATGCGGGAAGCAATAAATAAAGAAAAAAATTAGATGTAAAATACTAACTAATAATTTTCAAATATTTATTAGGATATAGAATATGTAAATAGGTCAACGACGTCACCCCGTTTTGTCTATGCTATCGTGACAATTCAGGTGAAGTGAGCTGTCATTCCTCCCGATGCCATAACACTACAAACAGCTCACTTCGTGTTCACTTCAACTTTGTTTTCGAGCTAATATTTTTACTAAATAGCACTTCTGGGGCTTAATTCTGTAACTTTATTGAGTTAAGCAACACGACAGTGACACTATCCACACACTACAGACATTATGTTGCTTCCACGCGCGCCTCAAAGTGATGTCAGCATATGAAGGGGCCCCTCAGGGCCAAGCCTGCCGGGTAAGCGGGATTGTCCGAAAGGGTTACCGCTACCCCGGAACATAAAGGGCTACGGAAGGAACATGGATGGGTTTTAGTCAGTAAGAGTCTGACACTCCCTTCCGCTCCACCCAGAGCGGGAGCAGTCATTGGATGATTTCCCAGACTTAAAAAAAAAAGACATTATGTTGCGACTGTTGCAAATTTGGTATTCTGCAAAAAATTTAATGGCCTGTCGGTGGTGGCTCAGTAGTGTGTCGATAGTAAGTCGATAGTGCGGCAGTACAATAGTTTTCAGTGTTCAAATATTTAAAGACTACCTTAACTTTGGCCGGCACGATGACATTGACACATTATAAGTAGAGCAGACTACCAATCATTACAATAGTCTTATTATGGCGTTTCAATGGTACTACAGTGGTAAGTCAATGATCATAAACAATTTGTAGAATACCAAATGTCAATGATTAGTCTATTGAGACACTTTTGACACACTACCGACACACTATTGACAAGTTGGTTATTTTACAGAATTGGGCCCCTGCATGATGAGGCTAACATGATGTACGATGCTCCACTTTTAATCTCGTTGATATCGCGCAACCAAGACAATTTATTACACAAATACCTGTGCATGGAAATAGAAACTCAACTCAAACTCAAAGTATTTATTTCAAATAAACCAATTACAGGCACTTTTGAATTGTCAAGGGTCGGCCAGTCAGAGAGATGAAGCTAGTTGCCCATTTCCAAAGTAGTAGGTACCTATGGAGAAGAACGAGCAAGAAACTCCATGGACACTCTTTTAAACAAAATATGGTGACAAAATGGTAGCTCGTAACAAACCTAAAAACGGATTTAATAAACCTGATGATGCTGTATGGCTTTAGGCTTTCTTTCTGTTAAGTGTGAACAGCTCCTGCTTTAGTATAAATATTATCAAATCAGCGAGGTTTTGTCTATTTAAGTATCGCCTCGTGAGTAAAGTAATCAAATATAGAAAAGAATAAAGGTTCATGGTTTGTTAATTTAATTTTACTAAAAATTAAATTAACAAAATAAATAGGTTTACTTATATGGACAATGATGAGGACAATGATGACATCGAGAGGGAACGGAGGGCGCTGGCAGTGCGGGCGAACATGGTGGCTCGCAGGTTTGCACGTTGTTCGACAGAAGTCAAAATTACACTGTTTAGGTCTTATTGCAAATCTTTCTACACGTGCAGCCTGTGGGCCGACTATTCTCAAAAGTCCTACAGTGCCCTCCGAGTCCAATTTAATAATGCGTTTAGGGCGCTGTTGGGGCTGCGGCGATTCTGTAGTGCATCAGGGATGTTTGCTGAGCATCGCGTAGATTGCTTTTATGCTACGATGCGTAAAAGATGCGCATCCCTGGTGAGTAGAGTACGTGGCAGCGCCAACAGCATCCTTAGCATGATAGCTAGTCGGTTGGACTGCAATTACATCAGTCATTGCTCCGCCATTCGTCATGGAATGGCGAAGTAGTGATTGGTGAATTTTAATTTTTAATTTCTAAATAATTATATATATATTTTGATTGTGGGTAGTTTTTAAGGATTACTAACACTAGTTTATAAGAACATTGTTACTAACAAAATGGACATCATAGTCTGTAATAAAGAAATTATTATTATTATTATTATTATATAATTTATTCTATCAGAAGCCTCCACAGGTGAAGCCCTCCTCCAATGATATCCAGTTTATTCCAGCTATCTTTTTAATTTCGTCTTTTGATAATAGGTACCTAAATAATTAATTACTAGCTTTGGATCTCTATACTCATGAGATTTTCAAGGCTTCGAACGTTAGAAAAATATTAAAAAAATCATCTCGTAATATTCATTTGTTTGACTGCCTCGTTGGTCTAGTGGTCGCAACCGCTAGTGTTGAGCACGATGTCCTGGGTTCGATGCCTAGGTTGGGAAAAGTGTTATTCAGTTTTTCCATCAGGAATTTCTTTGAAGCAGTCCGGTGTCTAGATTTGTGGCCGTTTGACGGTAATAGGATTGCCCCTATTACATGGGACTTCAAAACCTAACTTGGGAAATGTGGGTGTGCCTGGTAACTGACGAAATGTCCAAAGATTACAGGCGTAAAGTTATGCTATGTGTTACTAATCCTTTCTAATACCGTAACAAAGTTAAATTTCCACGTAGTTCTACTGTTTATATTTTAATAGTAAGCAGAATTTCATTGCATCCCTCGGTATCTTGTGATTATGAACTTTGGTCGCTTTCGGTTGCTTTGAGATGGTCTCTTTGTCTGGAGCTGGGGTGTGGTCCCAGTGGCAGAGTGTATGAGGAATGAGAAGCAGGTATGTACGTACATAACACATAAGTAATCTACAGGGTTACTTGTTACGATATAATTATATTATATAATTTTTCGATATTTGTACCCAAAATTTTACATTTAAATCAAAATAAAAAAAAACTTTTTTTGTTTCCCATTACAAAATTTGAAGTACCTACAAATTCATGAAAAGGTAACCATATAGGAAAAAAATACTGGATCTAATCGATCACTCAAGAGAATTTGGAATTAGTTTTAAAATCGAATATCCCTGGTGCCCTTGACTCTCCTACATATGTATCTCATCTGACAATTACTGTAGGTACTGTAGAGGCTGTAACCTAACATGGCTGTAGCATGAAACCTCCGCGAGTTTATTATAAGTAAATGGTATGAACACGAAACAAACATTGACGTGTTCTACAAATAAGAAAAGATTTGGCCATCACTTTAGAGATCTGACATGGAGGCCAGACAAAATCAGACATCACACAAAATGTATTCAGCCGGATTGTTTGAAAAGGCCAAGGAAGTACCGCTACCCCGGAACATAAAGAGTTAAGAAAGGAACATGGATGGGTTTAGTAAGAGTCTGACACTCCCTTTTGCTCCACCCAGAGCAGGAGGGGTCATTTGATGATTTACCATACTAAAAAAAAAAAAAAGATAAAATGTGTAAACTATAAGATCCTGAATAAATACGCTTTGCGTTACAAAGGTGGCTTATTTATTACGGTACCATCAGCGCTCCTCTAGTGTTGAAGTACAAAACAACGAGCAATTATGACTGCTACAAGAAAAGACTGTCTTTTTTTTAAATTTATCAGATCCACATTATATGTAGCCCGACCGGTTATCTGAGACAATTCCTGAGGTAGATGCGCAGTTCGGGAGGGGATTGTTCAGAGGCCAGCACATCAAATTACCACAATCCGTCAAATTTCTTTGATAGTATTTCAACTTTATTGCAAAGACATAAGGTTCATTTTTAATTGAGAAAATTTGACAGTTAGGATAGCTTGATGTGCTGGCGTCTGTACATTTAAAAAAATAAATAAATAGAGTTGATGACTAATAGAAATGTTTAAACTAATAATGTGTTTTAAAGAAGCCATTTCCAAATCGAAATAATCGAAATTATCTGCTAAATCGATGGAAAAGTTTTTAGAAGGGATTATTCCCATCCTTGTCACGCTGTACGGCTAATACATGGCACTATGAAGTTACATATATAGTCGTGACGTCACGTATGTGATAGTGCCGTCTTTGTCTAGCAGTTATTTTCAAGCTTTTACACTTTGTGACTATTATTTGCATGTAATAAATACTTCTTTGACTCTAATGCATTAAATTATGTCATGATCCCTATTCGCCTCGCTGTCAGTGAGTCCACACCTCTACCCCGTTATGGGCGTTTAGACACACAATTTCGACGCAATGATTAAATAGTTTAAATACAGGATGGTTGCAGTTTAGGAAGCGCCATTGCTGTATTCATTCGAATTAACGTGCACCAGCGTGTTTGTTCGTATAAAACACAAGTACAAATCAGTTTGAAATGTCGCGTGTCGGTACTGTAAATTAAGGCATTGCGTAGTGATGGGGGTTTCTCGTGGGTTATCGCAGCGGTTTTTAAAGATATAGATATATTATAATTAACACTTTTAGCATAAAATTATTTGTTAGGTCTCTGCTCCTGGCTTTGTAGAATCAGTTTAATTTAAAGGTAATATTTATTTTTAATTTTGTTGAATGAAAATAATAATAATAATAATCTTTATTTATATAAAAAAACAGATTGCAGTACATGTAACAGTTTTAACAAAGTGGGTAGTATTAGATCTCTGGCAATCAAGTGGGTGACATGCTGCTCTCCTTACTAGGCTATGACATAGCCTGTATTAAGGAGTAACAGTGCCGATCCCCTCTAATTATATTACTACAATTTTATTTTTAAAAGTTATTATTTTTAAATAAAAGTATTAGTGCGCGAGCGCATTTGTGTGTGCTTGTGAGTGTGCGTGTGTGTGTGCGTGTGTGTGTGTGTGAATGTGTGTGCTGTGTGTGCGTGTAACGGTCTGTGTGTGTATGTGCGCGAGCGTGCGGCTGTGTAAGCGTGCGTTAGTAAAAGGATTGGATTAGTGTGGGTCTATGTTTTGGGTGAGTGGTACAATATACAAACTTGTCAACTTAATTAGGTTAAATATTTTTCTGTTTCGTCGTAGGTTTTATTTTGAAGGAATATGCGGACAGTCTGTTTACAATTATGATAAGATAATTTATATATTGGGCATTTCCTGTTGATTGTGAATTACTCGTATATTTATCAATGAAACTTAGATACCTACACACATAGAGATAGATTAACTATGACCGATGATATCTTCGAAACTATGTATGCATTTATGGTCCACATATTTTAAGAGTTTTTGTATTATTAATATTTGTATTAAGAATATAACCCTAGAGTTATGGAATATAAAACAAACCCGTTGAATGTTTTGTCATCTTGAAGCTGCTGAACTAATACGATGACCAATTCGGGTACGTCGACGCAGTTTTTTTTTTGAGGGTGGGACATCATCAAATTACTCCTCCCGCTCTGGGTGGAGCGGCAGTGAGTTTCAGACTCTTACTGACTACAACCCATCCATATTCCTTCCTTAGCCCTTTATGTGCCGAGGTAGCGGTAACCCTTTCGGATAACCCCGCTTAAAACGCAGTGAATATATTAAAAAAAAATATGTATATAAATATAAATAATAAATTATATCGCATATTATTTAAATGAAATTTCAACTACACACATCAAAAGTGTCTAGGGATCAACATATATTTTTGCAATAACTTTTCTCTTGATTGATATTAATTTAAATTTTCTTTAAGGATTCATCAAATAAAGTGTTTTCGTTTGTCACAGTAACGATAAACCAAGTCACCTTTGCATTAATAAAGAAATTTGCCATTTTCCTAATAAAGGGATTTTTGAAATTTGAACCACTAACATTAAAGTTCGAAAAAAAGACTGAAATAACAGTTTTCTTTAAAATTTTATTGGGTAACTTAAACAATTAATAATCCGTGTTTCTACCGCGAACACTAACAACACAAGAACATCGGTTTGGCATACTCAAAATGAGTTCATCCAAATCACGCTGTGGAATGGCCGCCCATGTTCGTTGCAACAACAAAAAAAGGTCTTCTTGCAACTGGATACCCTCCATATTCGGCAGAGCTCTTCTCTGTAGCATATCCCATGCATGCTCAATCGGGTTCAAGTCTGGCGACTGAGCAGGCCAGGGCAGGACATTGATGTTAGCTGCGGCGAGAGTCTGTCTTACAACTCTTGCGGTGTGCGGTCGTGCATTATCATGCATTAACTGAAATAAGGGACCGATTTGCACTTGTAGAGGAACGATGACGTCAGATACAATCGTCTCAGCATAAATTTGAGCGTTGAGGTTGCCTCTGATCCAAATCAACTCAGTTCTTCCGCCGATCCAAATACCCGCCCATACCATGATGGTTCCACCACTATAAGGATGGACTTCCTGGCAGGATTTTAATCGCTGTTGGCGTCCAGGGGTTCTCCAGTGTCGTATACGTCTTGTATCCGGTCTCATACCAAAACGAGACTCATCAGAAAAGCACACGAAACGCCATTGTTCTTCTGCCCAATTTCTGTGTTCAAGAGCCCATTGATATCGAATCCTACGATTGTGCATTGCTATAGGTGGTACCCGTAGCGGTCTTCGGGAATGAAGGTTCACTTCATGCAAGCGGTTTCTGACTGTTTGGTCGCTAATTAAGTTCCCTGAAGAGTGATGAAGCCTCACGGCTAACATCATGGCGGTTATTGTTGGAGCTCTTCGAGTTAAGATTTGAATGTATCGGTCTTGTCTCCGTGTGGTGCAGCGATACCGTCCTTCATGGCGCTCAGCCACGGTACCAGTGCTTCGGTAACGTGTCCAAAGTCGACTGATAACACTCTGACTTGTATTCAGAGCTAAAGCCACAGTACGTTGCCGGGAACCAGCTTCTATCATTTCCACGGCTCTGAGCATTTCTTCCCTGCTTAAATGACGTCGCCGCTCCATAATAACGTTGGTTTTAATCAGTAGTAGGGAAACAGTAGCACTAATAATGTCTTCAATGCGTTGTATGTTTTTATAGGGAAAATATTGACAGCTGATTTTCATCTTTTACTCGAATTTGATTGACAGTTCCTGTTTCAAATTATGAAATGCACCAAAAAGGATCCATATAAATTTATAAAATCATAAATTTATTACAAAGCCACATCTCAATCTCAAGAAATCCGCATAAAAATGCTTGATCCCTAGACACTTTTGATGTGTGTATTTGCATTGGTATTATTGGTAATGTTGGTATTACGCGGAAGTCGGAAGTCAGTGTTTTATCATAATAATATTTAAAGGATTTTCGTGGAAAAGGGTGCATTGACCTGAATTACATGTGGGTGGCAGATGTAAGCAAACAATGCGTGAAAATAAAAATAATTGTATTTTTATATGTGCGGTTTTGTAGTATTATGGCGAGTCTTTATAACATGCAATAAGCTACTGAACTACTAAATGGGACATCAAATGGGACAAAGGAAGGAGCTCGTGGCTAAGTACTAACAGCCGCACAGGTCGATCCATCAGGTTAAGCTACGCTTGCCGGGGTTGGTCCGTGGATGAGTGAAATTTGTGATCTCTACATATCGAGACTTCTCCGTGCCTCGGAAATAATGTTAAGCCGTTGGTCTCGGCTGTCATTTGTTTGCATTTTTGACAGTTGTTGCGGGTCGTCAGAAGCCCGAAAATCTGACAGCCAGTCTTACCATGGGGTATTGTATTTACCCAGTTACTGGGTTGTGGAGGTCAGGTAGGCAGTCCCTCCATGTAAATTACTGGTACTCAGCTGCATCCGGTTAGACTGGAAGCCGACCCTAACATAGTTGGGAAAAGGCTAGGCAGATTGATTGACTACTAAATGGGACATATAAATAACTTGTAAAATGAATATGTACTAGTCAGTCTTAAATGATGGAAACCTGAGAAGGAATTCATTTTGATGTCGTCTTCCGTCATATTGTACAGTATTAGCACAAATTGTTGTTTCTAAGGTTTTGCTGCTGCGGAGCTTGTTGCGCCACTTCTTCTTCCCAGCTAAAGCAGTAGGAAGTGGTGAAGGGTGGGCGTTTTTGGGGGACTGTCTAACGTAACTTTGACTTTCAAAAAGCTGATTTTCAGCCTAGTTTGAATAAATAACTTTTGGTTTTGATTTTTGAGTTACTAGGTATATTGATTAAGGGCACGCCACGATAGTGGCGGTAAGGCCCCTCTTTGAGGAGTGGCTAGAGAGGCGTCACGGCGCCCTCACCTTCCGCCTGACGCAGGTCCTCACCGGACATGGATGTTTCGGGAGGTTCCTGCACATCATCAGGCGGGAGGAAACGCCCGGGTGTCACCACTGCGAGGATCGCCCAGAGGACACGGTAGAGCACACGGTGCAAACCTGCCCCGCTTGTCCTCGTAGAGGCGATCGGCGGCGGCGACCTCTCGCGCCCGGCCCTGGTGCAAGCCATGGTCCGGGGCGAGAGGGAGTGGGAGGCAGTCACCTCCTTCTGCGAAAAAGTCATGCTCGCGAAGGAGGTGGCGGGATGGGAGAGAGAAAGGTCCTCCCGTCCCAGCCGCCGCGGGAGACGCTCCGGGCGTCGGGAGCCACGTGACGACTCCCGGCCACCGTAGGCGCGGGCCTGCGGACGGTGAGTAATGGGTGACTCACCGTCCGATCAGCACCAGACCCGTGCCGAACGGCGCGTATATGTTCCACGCGCGCCTCAAAGAGATGTCAGCATATGAAGGGGCCCCTCAGGGCCAAGCCTGCCGGGTAAGCGGGATTGTCCGAAAGGGTTACCGCTACCCCGGAACATAAAGGGCTACGGAAGGAACATGGATGGGTTTTAGTCAGTAAGAGTCTGACACTCCCTTCCGCTCCACCCAGAGCGGGAGCAGTCATTGGATGATTTCCCAGCCTTAAAAAAAAAAAAAAAAAAAAAGGTATATTGATTAGGGGTCGCCTGAAATACGTTTCTCATTCGGATTGACCGAACTTCAGTGGTTCAAATGCCGAACATTCGATACGAAGAAGATTTGATTTATCTCAACTCCTTTGACTAAAATAGTTAACCTGAACCATTAAGATAAAATCATAAGCATTTATTTATTGCTTGTTAGTTGTTACTTGGTGAACAATTTGACAGGGTAGTCAATAACATTACTTTTTATGAATTGTCTAAACGCGGAATTTGTACGTGATTTGTATGAAATATAACAATGTGACATCACAGATTTTTAGAATCAAATGCAATACTTATTAGTATTAAATGCAATTTTACAATTACATAAGCGGGCGTTTATCTATGTGATTTCATATTTTATTTTAGACCGCTTCAAATAGTCAATCCGGCCAAAAATTTTTATTTCACCGAATGTTCGGCCAAAGTTAGTACTTTGTTTAAACCAGGTCCGTCCCATCTCTAATATTGATTCAATATTATGGAATGTAGGCAGCAGATAATACAATTACTAAAATGGCTTTGTGTATAAATTATGTCATGTTTATGGAAAACATGTGCCAATAAAATCTTATTAGTGCAAAACAAACAATTTAGAAAGCCTGAAAAAATTGCCAGTATATTTATATTCCTGAAAAAATAATATTTAATCAGTTCAATACTAATAGAAAAATGAATAAAAAATTAGGGGTTTTAAAAAATGTTGGTGGCACGCACGACCGACCAACATTTTTTAAAACCCCTAATTTTTATTCATTTTTCTATCTATACATATAATAAAACAGTAAAAAAACTGTGTCTATACATTGAATATATTAAAAAAAAAATAATTAAGGGGGGTTTAGAAACAGTAATGGAGCACGAATCCAAAAAAAAAATTGTCTGTTTGTCTGTTTGTTTTGTACACGCTAATCTTCAGAACTACTGGACGGATTGCAATGGTTTTTTTTTGTTGTATAGGTATTAAGTCTGGGCAACATATAGGCTATAATTTATCTTGGAAACATGAACAGCTGATGCAGAACCGCAACAGACCAGCTAAACTATAAGAGATACAAAAATGATACCACAGCAAAAATTGTTCCACGTGATGAGCATTTTCTGCTGAGAGAATAAATTTGAAGATCTGGAACACCTGATGTGGAACTCCAAGAGCCCAGCTACACCATAACACATATAGGAATAACGTCTTAGCACAAGTTGTTCAATCTGATAAGCACTCTCTGTTGACTTATAAAAATCGAAGATCTGGAACACCTGTTGTGGAACTCCAAGAGCCTAGCTACAACATAACACATATAGGAATGACGTCTTTGACGTCTTTGTTGTTCAATATGATGGGCATTTCCTGTTGACTTATAAAAATCGAAGATCAGAAACATCTGATGTGGAAATCAAAGCTATCACTAATTTTACTGTGTAATTATAAAATAACATAAACTGGGAGTACCTGCACGCGGTGAAGGCGGTAACATTTTAGGACTGATTTTCGATGACGATGGTATATCATTGAAAATTTGACTCTACTGGCCAAAACTCCTATTTATTTTTTTGAATATGTTGTTTGAGTGTTTAATTTCCTTTTCCATTTATCTTCGTGACACGGTAGCCTACCCGGTAACGCAGGGGAGCAGTCATTTTAATTTAGATTTTTATTGATCAGGTATCTTCACAATAAAACTATAACCATGCCTAGAAAGAGGTCAAATCTTTCCCAATGTTCCAAGAGAGCTAAAAGATTGAGGATCATAAGATCCCAAGAATCTACCAAAGAGCGTCAGGAGAGACTTGATGCTGTTTGAGAACTCTGCAACTCGCTCCGTGGAAACCTCTTCGGGTCGCGAAGCACGCCTGCGTTCTCAGCGTATTCATTAGGTCTCTAGAGACCAGTGAAGAATATGAAGCGCGACTGACCGCTGATCGTGAACGTCATGTATTGTCTCGCGAGTCAGAGACGTTCACGGAAAGAGAATTACGCTTGAATTCCAAGCGTATCTACGCATCGACTTCTAGGTCTCTAGAAACAAGTGGGGCACGTGATGCGCGACTGACCGCTGATCGTGAACGCCACGCATTGTCTCGCGAGTCGGAGACGTTCACGGATAGAGAATTGTGCTTGAGTTCCAAGCGTATCTACGCATTGACTTATAGGTCTCTAGAGACAAGTGGGGAATATAATAATGCGGTTACCAAAATTAAAACGATGACAAATGGACTGTATGTTTTGGTGGTTGTTGGAATGAAATAATGCTAAAGCTCAGTGTGAGAAAGGATTTAAATGGGAGAAATGATAAAAAATAACATAAATAGCGACCCCGTTGTCGCTGGCATAAGCAACAGGATCCGCGTACGAAGTCGCGGGCTGAAGCTAGTTAGTAATATTTTGAAAAGCGTAGGATACTCTAGACTTTGGGTAAAATTAGGTATGACCATTAAGGCCTAAATACAAAATAATTATATAATTCTAGCAATTCAAAAATGGTAATAATTAAATGCCTTGTCATTATAGGGTATTGTAGTATTTGCTGGTATTTACAAGCGTATAGTGCCTGGCTCGTTAGTTAGTTAGTTGTGGGGTCCTGGGGTCGTTTCTCAGGTGGTGCCCGTGATCGTGCCTGTTTGACCCTGTAGAGGGGGTGGTTTCTCCTTTTTGTTCATGTCGCTGGAACGACTGTAGGTATTCCAGGTATAGTTGGCTCAAAATCCACCACTTCCACAGCGTTGTGTATTGCAGCGCACAGATACCTTAGGCTGCATGTTTTGGGATACAGAAGGCAGGCTAGGAAGTGATGCATAGTTTGCGATGTAGCTCCACATCCACACCCTGCTGCCGTACCGTCGAGGTAGCTCCGCATTACCAGGTAGGAGTTACATTTAGACAGGTATGATTTATACTTTCAAGCATGTGTAGGTACCAGTTTGCATTTAGCGAGCCCGTCATTATGTTTATGCCTACAACATACAAACACTTTCTTAAATAAATCAGCGACCCACAAAAGGACATTAGGGCTTTCCGCCATTAATATGTAAAAAAATGATGGTGAGCATTGTCCCCCCTTCCCCCGTGCCCCCGTGCCCCCCTCAGAGCATATCCCGTGAAGTTTTTGCACAGCTAGGGAGATATAGCCCTATCTGTTGATGTTTACATGAAATATTGCTCCTTCCTTCCTTACCTTCATGCTCTGTTAAGTGCTAGGGTGAGTAGAGCTCTTGAGTTGCATGCGACGTGGAGAAGCCATCTGATTGGATGATGCTTGTTAAAAAAAATATTATGAAAATGAAGTGTTAATTTTAACCGTTGATAGTTAAAACTGTCACAGTGATTGCCTGAATCCAAAATAATTTAAGTTATAATGAACATTACATTAAGTAAATTATGTTTAATTGCTCGTTAATTGATGCTAAGTATCCTTGAAATCCATGTTTAATTACACACACACGTTATCGTGTAATTAGTGTGACCTGAAGAATGATGACCTATATTTTAAAGACGTAACTAATATTATACAATATCCACACCTTGCTTCTCCGACGTATAAAGTAGAGATGAGGCCATAGTAGGTACAAAACGGTATGGTATGGTAGGTACTAATATAATAAAGAGGTGAAATGTGTGTTTCTAGGGGGTAATCTCTGTCAGCGGGATTGTCTGAAAGGGTTATCGCTACCCCGGAAGATAAAGGGCTAAGGGAGGAACATGGATGGGTTTTAATCAATCGTGAGGAAACCAGCATGTCTGAGAGATGTTTCTCAACAGCATGTGAGGATAAGTCAGAGGTCCATGGGCAGCATAAAAACTCTGACACCAGGTTAGTCACTAACCACACGAAAAGAAGAAGAATCAATAAGAGTCTGCTGACATTTCCTTCCACTCCACCCAGAGCGGGAGGAGTCATTTGATGATTCTCCAACCCCAAAAGAAAGGGGGTAATCTCTGGAAGTAGGTACTGATACGTTTACAAATATTTATTCATTGATAAAAAGATACACTGTCCTGTGCTAGAGGATGTTCTATGGGGTAGTTGATTTCCAAGCGGACATGAAGTAAGTACCTATTTAATTAAATAATTTACACCGTAATTTACTGAAATATTTGTCTGAAAAGAGGTGCACGACTAACGCTAACAAATCTATCTGTCAAGAAAGTACCGGGAAAAGATCATTATACACAAAATGTCTGTTATTCATCCAAATTTATTTTATCACCTTCAAAGTATGCTCCTTTAGAAACGATACACTTGCGCCAACGAATAATCCATTCATCAAAACATTTTTTAAACGCTGCTTCCGGAATTGAGTTCAGTTCTCGCCGCGAATTCTCCTTTATGTCTTCTATCGATTGAAAACGGGTGCCACGAAGTGGTAATTTGAGTTTAGGAAAAAGAAAAAAGTCAGCAGGAGCCATATCTGGTGAATATGGTGGTTGCTGGATGGTATTTGTTGAGTGTTTGGTCAAAAATTCGTTCACAATGATAGCCTTGTGCGAAGGCGCATTGTCGTGGTGCAAAATCCAAGAATTTTCTTTCCACAAATCTGGCCTTTTTCGTCGAATTTGCTCTCTTAAACGCCGCATAACGCTCAAATAATATTCTTTATTTACCGTTAGACCTTCCGGTAAGAATTCAGAGTGCACAACACCGCGATAGTCAAAGAAAACAGTCAACATGACTTTGACTTTTTATCGACTTTGGCGTGGTTTTTTCGGTTTCGGTTCAGTTGGAAGGCGCCACTCCGAAGCTTGTTGACTAGTTTGCATGTCAAACTCGTAAACCCACGTCTCGTCACCAGTAACAATGCGTTTCATGAATGTTGGGTCCGAACTGACTCGTTCTAGCATGTCCTCAGCGACTTTCATGCGATTGAGTTTTTGGAGAAAATTCAGATCTTTTGGGACTAGCCGAGCAGCAACATGTTTCATACCCAAATGATTAGTTAAAATGGTACGGATCGACTCGTGAGATACAGAAAGTTCGGCGGCTATCTCTCTCAGAGTTGAATGGGGATTTACAGTCACTATTTTCTTCACTTTTGCGATGTTAACTTCAGTTGCAGACGTTGACGGCCTACCAGAGCGAGGCAAATCTTCCATCACATCTCGACCGCTTTTGAACGCTTTGAACCACTCATAAGCACGAGTTTTTGATAAAGTCGATTCACCGTAAGCCTTCTGTAACATTTTCAGTGACTCCGAACACGAAACTCCATTGGCGATGCAAAATTTAAGACAAACTCTTTGTTCGATATTTTTGTCCATTATGAAATTCAATACACACTATATATGATATTACTAAAACCAGCACTGTATCTATATATATAAAAGAAAGTCGGGTTTGTTCCCTCCATTATAACTTGAGATCTGCTGGACCAATTTTCATGGTTTTTGTTTCGTTGGATTTGTCTCCGCCCTGAATAGCAGAATATTTTATTTTTTTTTATTTTTTTTTAGGTAGGGTAGGTAGGTGGGTAGGTAGGTGTTTGAGGTAGGTAGGGTAGGGTAGGTAGGTAGGTAGTTAGGGTAGGTAGGTAGGGTAGGTAGGTAGGTAGGGTAGGTAGGTAGGTAGGGTAGGTAGGTAGGTAGGGTAGGTAGGTAGGTAGGGTAGGTAGGTAGGTAGGGTAGGTAGGGTGGGTAGGTAGGGTAGGTAGGTAGGTAGGTAGGGTAGGTAGGGTAGCTAGGGTAGGTAGGGTAGGTAGCTAGGTAGGTAGGGTAGGTAGGGTAGGTAGGCAGGTGGCTAGGTAGGTAGGGTAGGTATCACAGTTAAGACAGGACAACGTCTGTCGGGTCAGCTAGTTTAATATAAATAACAGATGCAACTCAAACTCCGCGCCAAAATGGAAAACAGTTGTGCCAATCTAACAACTACAAAAAAACAAAAATTTTAATTTGGAACCATAAACAAATCATCAATTCCCGATTCTTTTTTGACTGAATGTATTACTGACTGCAGCGTAATTAAAACTTAATGCAATAGTTTTCGAATAAAATGAATAAACACGTATTTACCTAAAGTCACTCTCATTGGGACCCCTTTATTTTCGGGGCATTATTATAAATACGATTTTCTCGATATATGTATAGTTTTATTTGGATAGACATAGAAAAATATTGTGGAATCAATTTAGTTTGAAATGAATGTTTGAAATGAACTTGAAACGATAAGATACTCCATTCATTCTTACGTAGCTCACAGCCGATGATTTGTGTAGGTCCACCAACCGGCAGTGGGTTCACGTGGTGGATTATGGCCCACTTCCTCTCTTAGAGAGGAGGCCTGTGTCCCAGCAGTGGGAACATTATAGGCTGGTATTGTGTAAAAGTCATAACGGAAAATAGAATACTTTGGATTTTGACATTGACTATGTGCTTGATAATGAATAACTTTTAACATCACCAATGACTGAAATTCAACACAATATGATTAAATACTACCTAATAAACAATTGATTAGTAACCACCCAGTAAATTAATCATCAGCACAAAATTAACACGAAAAGCTAGTAAAAAAAACATATCCCGAAAATCCGAATCAACACGCCACAAATTCGGGCCTAAAATCGTTCATATTTATTTTACGACTCAAAAACAAACCACAAACAATAATTTATCAGTGCACTGACAACCCTAACATATGCGACATGCGATCTGATACGAAATAGGCAATTTCACATTTGTACAATGAGTGTAATTATTTGGATGCATGTCTCTGTGTTATTTGAATTGGGTGTGTTTTGGTTTGTGTACTCTCGGCCTTATTGGACAAATACTTACGTGTATTTTAACGTTTTGAAGTCTCATCTCTCAGTTTAGGCGTTTTCAGCTCGTGAAAGACGCATAAACAACGATCGCACTGAGGGGTTTGGTTCCATAACTATAGCGTGTTCTTACCGCGCAATTCATAACATAAAACCTATACCTAAAAACGGAAAGGAGATAATTTTTTTGGGCCTTTTCTGAAAGTACTTTGAGAATAGGCCTAAAAAATGATAATGCAGGCTTTATACAGCTATTCAACATCGATGTTTTGTTATTTTATACATTTATTGTTTTCTGAACGGACGGAGCTCGTGGCTAAGTAATAATAGCCGCACGGATCTATCTATCAGGTTAAGCTACGCATGCCGGGGTTGGTCCGTGGATGGGTGACCATCTTTACATATTGAGACTCCTCCATGCCTCGGAAAGCGCGTTAAGCCGTTGGTCCCGGCTGTCATTCGTGGATATTTGACAGTCGTTACGGGTAGGTAGTCAGAAGCCTGAAAGTCTGACAGCCAGTCTTACCAAGTATCGGATTACCCAGTTACTGACTGGGTTGTGGAGGTCAGACATGCAGTCGCTCCATGTAAAATACTGGTATTCAGCTGCATCCGGTTAGACTGGAAGCCGACCCCAACATAGTTGGGAAAAGGCTAGGCAGTTTTTTTTTACAGTTTTCTGAACTTGTATAAGTTGACTTAGAGCGATTCTACAACTTTTGTGCTCGTATATTAACTTTAGCTCCAAATGCCTAGTTCTATCCGTACGTACCATTCTTTTTCGTTGGCTTTCAGAAGAGGCCCGATGTAAGGAGCCTGAATGTATGTATGTAGCCTCTCCTTTCACAACAATCATGTATTTTGACATATTTACCCATCGTTTTGTACGTCAACCTTGATCTTTACCCATTTCAAGGTTTTCCTTTTTTGTATTAAATACTTAAAGTTGATAAATTGATTAGTGTTTGATGTAAAGGAAAAATTACGTACTTTTTTTTTTACCTTCCTAACTGTAAAAAGGCTGGAAAAGTACCTAAATACTCACTGTTGTCTTACATTCAATAACAAACACATTAGTACTGTATAGTGCCATGAAACGACCTAGTTTTCACTCATAAATACAGATGAACCGGTGCATCGGTCACTAATTGACGGAGCTCGCTTGTTATACGTAATCTGCCTTTGAGTAACAAGTAAATGGAGTGCTAAATCTCATGTATATTAGTTAGTCAAGGCATTTTTTCCTTAATAGGGGGAAAATTACCGTGACTTAACTTACGAGGTTATCCCGCCAGGGATAAAAGCTTTTGAAGTCCCGAACGAGAGATAATACTAAAATGTGGTTTAGCCAAACTGACTTTCCTCATGTAGAAAAATACAGAATTGCTTGCAAAAATAGACAATATCACACATATTCTGTCCAATTTCCAGCTGAACTCCGAGATTCCGACTCACTCAACGTGCATTACGACTCTGCTTATGCTTGTCCCAACTATATTTGGGTCAGCTTCCAGTCTAACTGGATGAACTGATTATCAGTATCCATGCAACCAACGTGATGCAATTTATTCGTGCACAAGGTCCTTTTATTTTCGTGTGGTTAGTGACTAACCTGGTGTCAGAGTTTTTAGGCTGCCCATGGGCCTCTGACTTAGCTTCACATGCCGTTAATAAATATCTCTCAGGCATGCTGGTTTCCTCACTATATTCTCCTTCACAAGATAAACGGCCCTAAAAGTTTACGTTGTCATTCACTCACACATGATTACTCCATTTACTTTCTACTCTGCTCTCTATGCTGCGTACGCTGCGTACGTTAGATATTAATCAGGACTTAGTGCCGACTTGATGCGTACCTAATCTGATTGAGTTGACAACGTTGTTGTATCGACAGATATACAGAACTGCAGGTTTTGTTTACTGATGTACATACCTGCCTAGGATCATATGTATATTCCCTGAACCTTCTCCGGAATTAAGTGGGAAGATGTAACTTCAACGTCTTTAACCTGCTGTCTTTAACCCTGCTGCCATTTCATTGTGGGGTTACCTCAATGAAATGGCAGCAGGGTGTGGATGAAACCATCAAATTGACGTCTGCGCTGCCACTAACGACGCTGTGGAAGTGGTGAAGATTAGGGCCAACAACATTTGAAATAATAACCTAGTAGTAAGACAAAAGGAAGGTCTTAATAGATATTTACATATCTATGAATAGTTTAGTCAGCGTTAAAAATGTAAGCTTGCCAGTAAGGCTGGGTCGTGTTCTGGATGAATTGTGGAGAACATTTCAGGAAATCGTCTGTCGTAGAGCCTTTTTAAGGCACTTAAAGAACACTTAAGGGCTAAAAAAGGGTTAAGCAGCAGTGTGGTACTTCCATATTTCGACAGTGGATCAGTCTATCTAGATAAACTAGTAGTTATACGATATAACAGAATGGACAAAAAAGTTCTATATGTTATAATGCCCTTATAATGCTAAGATATATAACTTTTTGGATTCGCATAAAATAATAGAGTTTTGTCCACGTAGTTATACTTACCTACATTTATACAGCTTTAAATTAAACGACAAAATAATATTCAAAGGAGTTCTAATATCAAAGATAAGCAACGAGGATGATGACTGGTTAAAAAAAAGAAATTATATTAAGTCCGTTAATCAGATAATAAAAAAATATTAAACAAATATTTTTTTGCTTTATCATATTAACAAAACATGACTGAGATAAAACGCATTAAAGTTGGAGAGTGGGGGCTCGCTATGTCACGTAAAGTTGGAGAGTGGGGGCTCGCTATGTCACGTAAAGTTGGAGAGTGGGGGCTCGCTATGTCACGTAAAGTTGGAGAGTGGGGGCTCGCTATGTCACGTAAAGTTGGAGAGTGGGGGCTCGCTATGTCACGTAAAGTTGGAGAGTGGGGGCTCGCTATGTCACGTAAAGTTGGAGAGTGGGGGCTCGCTATGTCACGTAAAGTTGGAGAGTGGGGGCTCGCTATGTCACGTAAAGTTGGAGAGTGGGGGCTCGCTATGTCACGTAAAGTTGGAGAGTGGGGGCTCGCTATGTCACGTAAAGTTGGAGAGTGGGGGCTCGCTATGTCACGTAAAGTTGGAGAGTGGGGGCTCGCTATGTCACGTAAACAAGAAAAATACGTATCAAATATTTTTTTGTAAATCTAGTCATCGTCCCTATTATTATGTTCCTGGCTACTAATATAATGACGTTATAAAATTATGATTATTAATGTCAGGGTCAGGTTATGTTTAGCACATAGGATAAACCTGTTGCCATCAAATGGTTCTTCCCATGGGGGTAGGCAGAAACTATAGAACCATGTTCTACGATACTATACCTTTAGTCTTATTACGTTCATCTGGTCAGTACTAGGCACCTGACCTTTATGAAGAAATTCAATAAGAGCGCGTCATACATATGTCCTCTAGGGCTCTCACTGAACAACCCACTATCGGGTCAGACACAAGTATTCCTGAAAGAGATGTCAGCATTTGAAGGTACCCGTTAGGTCCGAAGCCTGCCGGGTAAGCGGGATTGTCCGAAATGGTTACCGCTACCCCGGCACATACCCCGGGCTAAGGAAGGAACATGGATGGGTTTTAGTCAGTAAGAGTCTGGCACTCCCTTCCGCTCCACCCAGAGCGGGAGGAGTCATTTAATGATTTCCCACCCTAAAAAAAAGTCCTTCTAAGGCGTCCCCTCCCGGCGTTTCCTCTTACATCTACTTTGTAAAAAAAAACTGAGAATATAAATGAAAACATTTTTACATAAATGAGCATAATTATCAGTAAAACTTATTACACGAAATATTTTGTAGGTCATTCATCGGCCTCTCAGCAAAGCTGCTGAATAATTGATGTTCGAATTAATTAGGTTACGATATAATTAGGTGCTCGTTACTCGGGCGAAGCCGTATGTATGTGTATGTAAAGCGTATATTATATGTGTACGGTTTTGTGCTATATTAATTATAATTACTTATGCTGTATTTGTAATGTGGCTCTATTAATTTGGTAGGTAATTTCTCAAATTATTTTTCTAACAGTTTTCATACATAGTTCTTGGAGAATTGGCTTCTTTATTAGGATTTTTTTTTAGGGCGAAGTATCCTTCAAAATCATTGAGATTGTGATCGATAGTGTGTTACGCAATTAGATATCTAAAAAAAAACGGCCAAGTGCGAGTCAGACTCGCGCACGACGGATTCCGTGCCATTATCTATAAAAACGGCAACAAAAACACGTTTGTTGTATGGGAGCCCCTTAAATATTTATTTTATTCTGTTCTTTTAGTATTTGTTGTTGTAACGGCAACAGAAATACATCATCTCTGAAAATTTCAAATGTCTAACTTTCACGGTTTATAATATACTGTCTGGTGACCGACGGACAGACAGACGGACGAACGGACTGACAGCGGAGTCTCAGTAAATGGGGTCCGGTTTGACTCTTTGAGTATGGAACGGACGCCATAGTCTCGATTCTTCTGATAAACAAGTTTTCTTTCTTTTGACAGAACCCCTTCACATCATACGCCTCATACTCGGTATCTAATTTAAAAGAAAGAGACAAAAAATAAGCTGCATAGCCAATCAGTCTCGCTCCTAGTGTAACGTGCAGATCCAATATGAAAACGAGATGAGATCAGCTAAGACAAAGCGTGTTTCACACAAGGCGGGGCGTTTTGCATATAGCACATGATTTTCATGCATTCATTAACTGATTGCAGTGACGTGTATGGAAATTGGAGCTTTGCTCTGCTTATCTAGTTTAAGAGGTTCTTTTTTTCTTCACAAATAAGTACTTACCTAAAATTGGAATAAATAATCCGGCAAAGTCCGAGACATACACACACGAAGGGCTCCGTAGCACCGAATAATATTTAACACTATTTAATTATAAAATTTTGAAAAAAATCTTGATTCTGGTCCCCCTTAATTTTTAACTTAAGTAATTTTATTTTTATTATTTGTTGTTATGGCGGCGATAGAAATACAGAATCTGTGAAAATTTAATCTGTTTATCTTTTATGAGTTTTAGCCCGCTGACAGACAGTCGGACTGCGCATTCACTTGACATCTGGAAATGAATGATTATGTAACTGTGTAGAGCACATTTGAATTTGAATTTGGACACACACGCTTTCGAGTGCGGAACCCTAAAATAGAGAGCTCCTATTGGTTATTATACTTGAACATTTAGATTTCAGGTTTTATGAATATGATAATGAAGAGTTTTTTGGTGTTGTTCAATGTCTTGGTCTCAATAGCTAGATGAATGAAGAAGTTAAAAAGATTTTTTTTTTCAGTAAAATTCAATGCTCTATGAAAAAGAAGGTTAGTTATATTGCAGCATAAAGAAATATCAAGGATAAATACGGAGGCAATTTAAAAAAAATCTGTCTGTTTAAACTATTTGCTAGTCGTAAAAACCCCAACTGTGATACCTCCCTTGATTTACGGTTACTTTAGTTTGAAGCAAGTCATGGGTTCATAGCATCCACAAATAAGGGTGTTCACATTTTGCTAATTGGTTCATTTTGTTCCACTATTGAATAACACATTCGTAGTTCGTTCGTAGGTCAGATCGTTGCAATTAGGATGATTTTACAATGTAATTCATTACAGTAGCATTTTTTTTCAGTTGATGATATTTTAGATTTGGCAAAAATTTGTACAGCATGTAAATGATGAGCAAGCATTACCCAACTGCAGGACAGATTAGGCCCCCGCCCATCCAGATCACCAGATGCAGCTGAATACCAATATTTCACATGGAGCGACTGCCTATCTGACCTCCATAACCCAGTAACTGGGCAATACGATACCCCTTGGTTTGACTGGCTGTCATATTTTCGGGATTCTGACCACCCGTTACGATTAGGCCCCCACCCATTGCAGGTATAATATTTTAAAACATAAACCAAATTCACAAACACCTTCATTAATATCTGCTGACCCCCTGTGGGCAAACAAACGTCAACGACGCAGTATAACTCTCAATGTGCCCACGTCCCTATGTAGCTAGGGCTGCCCATAAATTTTGAGAAATCACCCTTTTTGTCAACTGGACATGTTTAGGTTTCGGAGCAGTATGATTTATAATTTCGCCAGCCAGCCCTATTGCCCATGTGTTTTTTATTTCCTCCGAGCGATACATTTTCGCTGGGCCTCGATGATTTTAGGAAATTATTTTTTTTTCGGTCCGATGTTCGAGAACTACTTGATTTATGATTGCTTGATTTCTGTTGGAACAGCTGATTGGAGACGATTTCTCTTTTTGATTCTGATTTGAAAGTCTTTGTGGTTTGTTCCGCGGATTACGAGTTCTGTAATATGAGATTCAATTATTATCTTCTTATAATCGTGTCGGTGTAAATCTAAATGACTCGGCTCAGAATTCGACTACGTGTTTGGCGCCAACACTACCGTCCATCAGTTCCTGTAACGTGCTGACGACAGGTCACGCAGGGAACCATATCAAGACAGTGTCCCATCGTTTGTGGAACAGCACCACGTTTACACTCCAAGGCGGAGTTGTCTATGAATCCACACCTGAGCAGGTTATCCTTATTTCGGCCAACCTGGGTCCGAAGTCTGTTTAAAGACTTCCAGGTTGGCCAAGGCAAATCACGCCCAGGACCGTCGCCCGATCGACAGGGAACCGTCTCTCCACAACTTCAGTCTTTCATTCTTTCTGTTGATGGTTCGACAGTGAGTGGCACTACACACTTTAAAAAACTGTTTCGGCTTTTCAGCCTATTATTATGATCTTTTTGGATGCTAACATGAATTAAACTGTGATCGAAACCAGTTGAGTACTAGGTATAATAACTCATTATATATTCCGTATACGTGTGTAGAAATTAATTTAAACCAATAAATACCAATAAATGTTGTTATTTTTTATTTTTGCAATTTTTTGTATGTATGTTATTTATTCCGAGGGTGAGGATTACGTGGTTCATAGTTTTTTTCTTTTTCTGTTCGTTTTAATCATGGTCTATAAGTTCGAGTATTTTATGTGGCATTGCTTATCGAATCGTTCGACGAGAACGAGAAGCTCGTGGCTAAGTAATAACAGCCCCACAGGTGAATTCATCAAGCTTAGCTTAACCTGATGAAACGACTTGTGGTGCTTGCCAGTTTTGGGCGTGGATGGGTGACCATCTTTACATACCAAGACTCCTCCGTGCCTCGGAAAGCACGTTAAGCCCTTGGTCCCGGCTGTCATTTGTGCATCTTTGACAGTCTGTGTTGGGAGTCAGTACTGGGTTGTGGAGGTCAGATATGCGGTCGGTCCATGTCTGAGTTGAGCTGCACGAATACTGACAATTCTCACCAAGATTGTGTCCGGATTTTTATATAGAAATTGACATTGATGAATTTTATACTAAAACATGATTCATTAACGCCTATCTCATCTAATTTTTTAAATATGATTGACGTGTAAAAATGTATTTATAAACCTACTTATAGTTAAAAATCATTTATTAAAAAAATATTTTTATAACATAAAAATACTAATTAAGAATCTGGCTAGCTAAAGACGTTAATTCCTTTTCTGAAGCATATTAAAAATAATATTCCTCGGCAAAGCCTCAGTAAATCTGATACGACCAAACTTTTCCTAGAAGCTAAGCGGGACCGGACCGGCATGAAAAAAGTACATTAGCTAAGAGATTAAGGCTAGGCCCTAATTAACACAGGTAGAATATATTTTTAATTAAGTCAAGATAATGTTGCAGCGGCATATCGTGATTCGTCAGTGGAATGGTAAAAGACGTAGAGAGCCGTATTAAGCGGCATATATACATGCTCGTGGCTAAGTACTAACAGCCGCATAGGTCGATCCATCAGGTTAAGCTACGCTTGCCGGGGTTGGCCGTGGATGGGTGACCATCTTTATATACCGAGACTCTTCCGTGGTTCGGAAAGCATGCTAGGCCGTTAGTCCCGGCTGTTATTTGTGCATCTTTGACAGTCGTTACGGGTCGTAGTAGCCAGTCTTATCAAGGGGTATCCTATTGCCCAGTTACTGGGTTGTGGAGGTCAGATAGGCAGTCGCTCCTTGTAAAACTGGTGTGTACTGGTATTCAGCTGCATCTAGTTAGACTAGAAGCCGACCCCAACATAGTTGGAAAAAGGCTAGGCAGATGGTGATATACATGCTTGTGATAATCACAAAAGTCTGTAAGGAGCTTGCAGCTGCAGTACTTGCGCAGCCTAGTGAAATTCATCAATCAGAAGTTGTCTCGGCTCTTTGACAGTCATTACGGGTCATCAGAAGCCCGAAGTCTGACAACGAGTCTTACCAAGGGATATCTTATGACAGATATATCGGTCAGATAAGGCAGTCGACCCTAGAAAATTACAGGTATTCAGCTGCATCCGGTTAGACTGGAAGATGACCCCAACATGCTTGGGGAAAGGCTACGCGGATTCTTCTATTAAATTCTAAGCGACAGAATATATTATATTAACTCTCTTAGAGTAGAGAGTGCATTGAATGTTCATGTCATCATAAACATTAAAAATACGAATATACATATCAACCTTTTATTACCTTTCACCTAAACCCATAAAACAAAAATGAATGCCACGAACAATAACATTAATTAAACAACCGAATAATTACTAAAGCTTTTGATATGACTTTTATTAACTGCTTAAAACACCTGGAAACCATAATAATTATACAAAAAAATGTCCAGTGGTCGCACGAACGAGTACCGTTAGCAAAAAACGTTCGTCCGCGCGGAATAATATGTAGAGGTATGCCAATAGCGGTAAAAGCATACTCTTTCAATAAAACGCGTTTTCAGAGCCGGATTTTTTTGTGGTTCCGTTGGTTTTTTTGACGGTATAATGGTCTGTACAGATTGAAATGCCTTCTCCTGCTCTTCAAATGGGTTGCGGATCATGGTGCCATGGCCGATCTCCAATATCATCTTCATCCAATCAGCTTGTATTTCTTTTACCTGGCTATACTGAAGTTGGCTTTTGGTCTATTTTTTATTTTTGGTGGTGGGAAATCATCAAATGACCCCTTCCACTTTGGGTGGAGCGGAATGGAGTTCAGATTCTTATTGACTAATGATCCATGTTCCTCCCTTAGTCCTTTATGTTCCGGGGTAGCGTTAACCCTTTTAGACAATCTCGCTGACACGGCTGGCTTTCAGTCTTAAGTAATAATAATACCAGCGTATTATTGTCCAATTGGTGATGTTCTTCCGGAAGGTCAGGTGCGTAGTACTCGCAAATGGCGTGCGTATATGAATATATGACGTAAATGAAGGAAATGGAGGATGTAAGTAGCGTAGTAGGTGACGCGCTATAGTGTTTGTCTACCCCCAGAAAAAAGGCCTTTTTTGTGGATGGGGAATTCACCAAATTGGGGATTTGGTGAATTCCCACCCTCAAATCATCTTCTTTCTCCGAAGCCTGCCAGTGGGATTGTCCAAATAGGTTACCGCTATACCGGAACATGGATGGGTTTTAGTCAGCAAAAGCCTGACACTCCCTTCCGCTCCACCCAGAGCGGAAGGAGTCAATTGATAAATTCCCATCTTCAAAAAAAATGGTTGTCCTGCCAACCAGGCTGGCATGAGCAACGCATGCACACAACCTAATCTAATGGGTTAAGTGGCTAGTAAACTTGTAATAATAAAATTATTAACATGCACGCTACGTCATGTAAATATTGACACCTTTTCAGTCGCAGTTTCTCCCCACTCCCACAGAACCCACCATTTTCAATACAACACTGGTGGCCATAAATACGCAAATACGTAAAAAAGGTAAAACTATAACATTGTTCGTGGAGATTTATTGTTGAAGCTTGCAGCGGTTAACTTGTTTAAAATATATTCTGACACACGACGTAAAAACGTGTTCATTCGGTTACACGGTAATTAATAAAATAATGTACGTAATTACCTTTCCTGTTTTTTTCGTAAGGTGAACTGTTATTACTGGGAATTGATGAATTTATTTATTTATTTATCAGGAACAATTTAAATTGTGTTTGATACATCATCATTAATAATATTAAAATAAATTAAGTGACATGCAATAATATTAAACATGCAGCAATAATTAAGAACAAAACAGACAATATTAAAAGAATACATGATTATTACCATTCAATTAATCCAAAAACAATAACAATAAATAGTATTTTTTTTTATAGAATTTTGAAATTATAATATTGAATTACAGTTCTTCTACTGAGTACAAGTTTTTACATATTATATATATTTTTATTTATAAGAATATAGTAGTAGGCTTCGCTAAAGATCATATTTGATTACTATTTGTGACTAGCTGACCCAACAGACGTTGTTTTGTTGTCCTCTTGTTCTACCAACCCCACCTACCCACAAACTTGTCTCACCTTCCCTGGACTACGACAAACATTTCAATACCAAAATGAGCTAAATCGGCCCAGCCGTTCTCGAGTTTTAGCGACACTAACGAACAGCAGTTGATTTTTATTTATATATTATATATTACTAGCTGACCCGACAGACGTTGTCCTGTCTTAACTGTGATACCTACCCTACCTACCTACCTGCCTACCTACCCTACCTACCTAGCTACCTACATTACCTACCCTACCTACCCTACCTACCCTACCTACCCTACCTACCCTACCTACCCTACCTACCCTACCTACCCTACCTACCCTACCTACCCACCCTACCCTACCTACCCACCCTACCTACCTACCTACCCTACCTACCTACCCTACTTACCCACCCTACCTACCTACCTACCCTACCTACCTACCCTACCTACCTACCCTACCTACCTACCCTACCTACCTACCCTACCTACCTACCTACCATACTTACCAAAAAAAAAAAATGTATTCTGCTATTCAGGGCGGAGACAAATCCAACGAAACAAAAACCATGAAAATTGGTCCAGCAGATCTCGAGTTATAATGGAGGGAACAAACCCGACTTTCTTTTATATATATAGATGTAGATAGATTGTGATGTGGTGGGCCGAAAAACTTACGAGGACATTGGTAATATCGACTTCTGGTTGTTGTGATTTTAGGCTGAATTTAGCGTAGCCGTGAGGCACACGAAACTTTTTTCTTTTTTTGTGTGCTATGATCTTGGACTTTATTTATTTTCGTTCTTTATCCTATATGGCTGCAATTGCTTTGCACGCATAATGTTTAAACTAAAAACCCGTATTTGCTGATGAGAAATGCTGGTAAAACTTATCTGGAGTCTTCATAAATAGCTATTACGTTTTACATAACATCCTTTAAATATCTTCTATACCTACAGCAGTGGTGGTCAAGTGGTGTGACCGTCGGACTGCCAAGGCATAGGTCTCGAGTTCGAACCCAAGGCACGCACCTCTAATTTTAGGGATTCATGTGCAACACTGATGCAGCTGTATTGTGGATACTGCTCCTGAAACTATAGGGCTAACCCACGAAGTTGCTTGATTCAGAATAATGAGAAAATGTTCTTCTTTTTCTTTTTGTGTGCTTAGTGACTAACCTGGTGTCAGTGTTTTTATGCTGCCTATGGGCCTCTGACTAAGCTTTACATACTGTTGAGAAATATCTCTCCGACATGCTGGTTTCTTCACGATGTTTTCCTTCACCATGTTTTAAACAAGTGATAATTATACAATACGCACATGAATTAACTGTAACATTAGAGGTGCGTGCCTTGGGTTCGAACTCGACACCAACGACTTGACAGTCTGACGTTCACACCACTAGGGTATCACATCGTCAGAGTATATCTCTTCTGTATAATTCATAGTTTTACGCATGTCACCTAACACGCGTGTAACCCGTTATTTCAAGCGGAAAATCCACTCTATTCTCACAGAAACCATGCTCCAATATCACTAAACTTGCATCAAACACTGCAAGCACTGCTCACACCACAACTTAAAGCGTTAGTCTACGTTAGGCGCACAATTTCCCATAACAACTTCCCAGTGAACAGCAAACTGTGGCAAGTTCGAGCAATATTTTAAAAATCAATTTAACACAGGATTCTGGGCCGTACATCTCCAGCGAAGTCAACTGAGCGTAAGTTATTGTTTCCCCCCTAATGTATTTGAAGAACGTTTTTAAAATAACCCCCAGTGGTTTAAGTCGGCCGTCCACCGCTATACGTAGGATGTGCACGGAGATCTTACCCTGCGCGCGGTTCATTTATTTGCGAGACACGCATTCGTGCGTAGCGTGGCCGTGTGTCACTGTGGACCATCTCACCTTCATTTTCACACAAAGCGTAGCTATGTACATGAGTGTAGCTTAGCCGTGGGCCGCTATTTAACGGCGCCTTTAAGTCTTACGTCCACTGCTACGTAGGATGTGCACGGAGTATCATGCGCAGCATGACCGTGAGTCACAGTGGATCCCGCCTGTATATGAAATACAAAGCGAAGCTATGTCCACGTGCTTAGCTTAGCCGAGGACTGTAGTGGAGCGGCGCCTTTAGGCGGCGTTCTTGCGTTTGAAGCTCGCAATAAGTACTACGTTTTGTTGCTTATCGTTTTATGTTGTTGATTAAGGCCTGATTTGACGTTTAAGTCGTTTGTCGTTTATGTTTTATGTTTTTTAAACGGACTTTGGCGATGGATTGATGTTTTAACCGATTTCTGGAAAGGAGTTTTTGTAAGTGTATTATTCTAAACATAACCGATTATTGTTTGGTTTGTGTAAGTTAAACATTCTGAAATCCAGGTGTAGGAGTGAATGCATTATAATGAAACTAGGCCGATGCTGACTAAGGCGCGGCACTTACGATCACGAGCTGTACTGAGCCGCATCGATGCCCACCGATAGTCGGCGCCGGGCCGTACTCGTATATTACCTACGGCAATCGGAGGAAACCCTAATCCATCAGAACTCTGCCACAGAGCTCATTGATTGATTATAGTCATAGAATTCAAAGTGACTTGTGTGATAAGGGATCTTTATCGTAACATAGGTCGGACGACACTCGCTGCCTCATCGATACTAAGTTATAAAATTGTTGTAAAAGTATTATCCTAAGAAAATACAAGTTATCGCGCAAGCCTGAACATATTTCCTGCCAACGACTTCGCCCATTCCTCATGCTATGACCCACATATTTTCGGGGCCGCCTCTAATTCATACTTAGTTAATTAAACGTTGAACCAACGAATCGTCTCTTTATGGCTTTATAAGAAATTTTATGAAGAAGAAGTAATTACTGCAAATGTAAGCTTGAAAGAAAATGGTGTATAATTCCAACTACCTACCTATGTTTTATTATTATGTTATACTGTATTTACGTTTCAGAGATTCTTTAATGTATTTGATCATTAACTTATTTACCTATTCTGCTAGGTATTCACAATTTGTTTGCATTAAACCTATTTTTGACAAACATTTTATGTTAGCAAAACCCGAATTCACATGCATAGCTTTAATTTATATCATAAATACGGGAAGATGTTGTTTCTTTTTTTCACATCGGAACAATTTTAATGAATGAAAACATACACATTTCAGCATTTTCATACCAAATATTTGATTTTTGTCCCTTCAAGTCATGTATCTAAGTTTAAGGTTCATACAGAAATAAGCAACAAAACCCTCCATTATATAAACTCTTAACCTTAGCTCATAACACAACAATACGAGGGCAGTTACTTAGGCCGCTCGTGAAACGTTATTGGTCGACGGAAAGAGCCGATTACTGCCGAAGCTTATTGAGTGAGGGCCGAACGCAAATACGGTGTTTGCACGTCAGCCTATCCCCGGCTTGTTATGATAAGCGTACTGGTTTAAAGATTTTGGGAAAAAGGTTACAAGCTGAAAGGGAATACTGTTAACAAAATAAAGATTTGTACTTCACAACGTATCGATCGTAGGTATCACTTTTGTTACCTAAATCAGAAGATAATAAGATGAAAAGTAGATGCATTATAGTGAAATGTAAATTTGTAAGAATTTTGTACATTACCCATGTAACGTTCTATATTTAGACCGTGATAGTGTTGTATAATATACAGGGCGAATGTTTTAAGTGGGCGTGGATGGTCAAATCTAAAAGTATGAGGAAACTTGAATGAATCGGTGTCAAATAATCGGGTTCGCTTCTTGGCTAAGAATATTGATTTTTAAAATAATTTTACAATTATGCAGTTTTTTTCAAAATCAAGCCATCTGAGTTCTTTTGGCTATTCCTCATTGTTTCGGATTTGGCCATCCATGCCCACTTGAAAGATTCACCTGTATTTATATACGGGAAAGTCTGAAAGTGTGGTGACTGAAAAGTTGTGTGGAAATCAGTTGTCGTGGTATGCGTATGTTATACCCGCTTGCGGAGGAATGAGAAATATGATCAAATCAAATCAAATCATTTATTACTTTGCAAACATGGGTTGTAGCTACACAGATGTTTCAATAAAATAATGTTCTCCATATTTTGCCGTCAATGGGCATGCAAATAAGACCATAATAATAGTTTTTAAATTAATTACAATTGAAATTAAAATACACTAACACAAGATCATTAAAAAAATACTAAAATAATACTAAACAATGTCAATTTTAAATTACATGTCAAGTTAATTATCATCAAAGATCTACTTATTTCAATTTTTTCTTTTTCATTCCCAACGTCATATCTTAATAATCAATTTAAAAAAATTTTTAGTACTTAATGTCAAAAATAATGTCAGAACAATAAAAAAAATAATAATAATATCAGCCAGTCAGTGAATTATCATTAAGAAAATCGTCAATACAGTAATAGCATTTAGTAATTAGTATTTCATACAATGCCTTTTTAAATTTGGTTCTAGTCATATTTTTGACATCATTTGGTATTTTATTATAAATTCGTGGGGCATTTCCAAATAGACTTTTTTGCATTAATGCTGTCTTACATTTAACTTGACATAATTTATTTACATATTGTGTACGTAGGTACTGGTTTTTTTTTATAATCAGAATATTTTTGGAATATATGTGGGTTACACTTTACGAACATAGCTGTTTCTAATATATATAAAGAAGGCAGTGTCAAAATTTTTAATAACTTGAAGTAAGGAACACAGCTATCAGTTGTCTTTAGACCGCACATTGACCTGATGCATCGCTTCTGCAGCCTAAATACTAGTTCCCTATCAGTAGACTGCCCCCAGAAAACAATACCATACCGCAAAAGGGAGGCAACCATTCCATGGTAGGCTGTTAAAAGAGCCTGACTGTTAACTTTCTTTGAAAGTTGAAACAGAGCATATGCGGATTTGCTCAGTTTCTTGGCTAGTTCTTCAACATGGGATTTCCATGTGAGTTGATTATCAATTATTATACCTAAAAACTTAGCCTCATGTGTCTGTTCAATATCATAGCCATTGTACGAAATGCTAAACTGTGGGTTTTCACAACGTTGATGGAAATGCATGACTTTTGTTTTATTCAAATTGATTACCAGATTATTACTATTCAGCCAATTAATTATGTCATTTATGCAAGAATTGATGTCATTTTTATAATAATTAGGATCATTACATTCTATAATAGCTGTACTGTCATCTGCGAAAAGAACCATCTTGTTGGATGTTGCCTTCGGGAGATCATTAATATATATCAAAAAAAGTGGCGGACTAAGCACGCCACCCTGTGGGACCCCATATTTTACAAGTCTTGGTTTTGACATATATACTGTTTCTAGTTTAGTTTTAGGGCATATCCTTGAAATTTCTGTATATTGTATTCTATTACTGAGGTATGATTCTATCAGCTTTAGGATGTTTCCTCTTATACCGTAACTATGCAATTTGTGTAATAGAATCTGATGGTCCACAAAATCAAAGGCTTTGGACATGTCAGTGTAAATTGCACATACTGGATTTCTTTTATCTACAGACGGCATGATGCCAGCTAATAAGTCATAAAGTGCCATATTAGTAGAACTATTCTTGCGGAATCCCATTTGTTCTTTGCAAAATAATTGATACTTTTCGAAATAGGCATATAAAGAGTTACTTATTACTTTCTCAAAAATCTTTGAAATAATAGGTATTTTCGCAATAGGTCTGTAATTTTTTAAATCAGTTTTGTCATCTTTCTTATGAAGTGGTTTTATTATTACTTTTTTGAGCTTGTTCGGAAATATGCCTTCGGCTATGCACAGGTTGATTATATGAGCTAATGGAGATGCCACAAGTTCTTTAGTAAATTTTAATACTTTAGTGGCAATTCCATCGTATCCTATAGTATTTGTGTTTTTAAGACTGCAAATAATTTTTCTATATCGTCAGTTGTCATAGGTCGCATAAATAATGAATTTAATGTTGGATTGTTTAAACTTATATTATTCAATGTTATGTCAGATTTTACGTTATTCTCAATTGTGTCAATAAAATAATCGTTAAATTCATTTGCAATGTCCACGGGGTCTGTAAATGTCAAATTATTTCTATTTATGCACATTACTGGTTCGAGTGGGAGATTAAATTTAGATTTATTTATTATTTGCCAGGTTGCTTTTGATTTATTTTGTGCCGTATTTATGAAATGATTGTTTTGTGCTTTTTGTGTTAAGTTAATAATTTTCCTATAAAGTTTGGTATATTTTTTAAAAACTAATTTATGTTTTGAGTTCTTGTTTAATCGATATTCCCAAAGTAGCTGCCTTTGCTTATTACTACAAATTTTTATTCCGTGGGATATCCATTTTGTTTTCTTACTAGTTTTGATGATTATAATTTTCTCTGGAAAACATAATCGGTATATAAGTGAAAAATCGTCCATGAAATGGTCGAAAGCTACGTTGGGGTCCTTAGCATCGTGTACTTGCTTAAAAGATAAAGAGCTAAGATGTCATTTAAAAATAATTAAGTTATCCATACATATATCCTGCTTTTTTGTTTTCCAATATTTAAGTTTGCAAGTTTTTTTTATTGGTACTTTAAGGATCTGTGATGTATGATCTGATAGGATCAGATCTACAACTTCAGACTGGCAGTCTTTCCGATAGTTGTGAGCAAAATTATCAATACAGGTATTACTTTTTAACCTAGTTGGAGTATAAAGCGCTAATTTTAAATTATACTTCATAAGAAAATATTCAAATTCTAATGTGGTTTTATTTCTTTTCAAGACATCAATATTAAAATCACCGCACAGAATAATTTTCTTATTTGAAGATTGATAGACTTTATTTAAAATGTAATCCAATTTATCGTAAAATACTTCATAATTATATTTTGGAATTCTATAAATACAAATAATAATGAGTTTATATGCTATTATTTCTACAGCACAGCATTCAAAGATGCCTGAAATTGACTGTTTTGCTATGTCTAATATCTCCTTAAACTGCAACCCCGCTCTTACGAAAATAGCAGCTCCTCCTCTCTTTGTATTTCTAGAAAAGAAAGCGGCAGGACAGAAATTTGGGATGTGTAATAAATTTTCATAACCATTTTTTATAAAATGTTCAGTAAAACAGAGAACGTCTATGCTAGTTCCATTGTTGGCTAATTCTGCCAGTTTAACAGTTAGTGTATCGGATTTATTAATAAGACCAGCTATATTCTGGTGTAAAATGTTGAAATAATTAACGAAAAAATTGTTGTGAATTTGAAGTATAATCGTTATGACTTTGATTTTGAGGGTGGCAGTTCACTTCCAAGTGCGTAGCATTCCGGCTGCTTATACAAAGGATCAGGTCTTGTAGATCTTCCAAAACTAACTTTAAACCACTGTTATTTAAGGTTCCATAACGCCTAGTGTAATTCTGATATTCAAAGGGTAGATTAAGGTTTGAGTCCAATAAATATGCATAGTTACATGTGTTAAGATCTAAGTGTAGCAGGTTATTAAAAGTTTCTACTCTACTGTTAAACATTATGTTGGAATCTGTCATATATCTATAGGTTGGTAAACAGATGATGAAGTTTGTGTGGTCTAATGGTAACAATTTTTCCCTAATAAACATAACAAGTTGTAAATAATTATGCGTTTTCCGAAAGTCTTCTTCACCAATGTAGATAACACAGTAGTCCGAGTGTGTAAAGTTCTGAACTATTCCTTCAATATTGTCCAGTAATTGCCATAGTCCACATGTAGGTTTACGAAAGTGACATATATCGAAGTTGCATAATTTAGTTCTTTCGGCAAGTGTATATAGTCTGTTTGACGTTTCACTACTTATCAGGCATATATTTTGCCTTGTTAATGGATGTTCCATGGTTGTTTCGGCTCGTATGTCTTGAGTTAAGTTTGATGTGCTTGGTATCTCAGTATCACACGTGGGAGGCGTGGGAGCATCTTCATTATTGATATTTTTCAGTTTTTGTGTTAGATTTGGTTTTTTCCTATTACTATTTGTATTTTTTTTGGTGTTAAACTTCTATGTTTGAGTGGACTATCAGTAATCTTTTTGTAGATGCTATTTTTCTTAACCAGCTCTTCATTACTTTGCCTCAGCTTACTATTTTCTAGTGACAATATTTCAATCTCCTTATGTGCGCTGTTCAATTGAGATTTAAGCTTTTCAATCTCATTATTTAATATTTTTATTTGGTTTTGTTCTTCTTCGTCCTCTGATAACTCCGGCATACTAGTTGACGTATAATTAAGTGTTTGCGAGGGTATATCGCTTTCTTCGTTTGATGCATCGGATTGTATACGAGTGCGACGGAACGTTATATTTTCCAAGAAGTTCATAATGTTCAAGCTAATATAGCGACCTCTGGTGTAATATTGTCGAAGGAATAACTTTCAAGTTGATGATATTTATTTGAAAGCGTGATTGGCGCGTTACTTTGTCGGATAATATTTTGGAATTTTAGAATTCACAAAAAGAGGCAAGAGTCTGTGGTGAGATTCGAACCAGCGGTCAATCGTTTAGTAACACAATGTCGCCTTCCTTGCCGCCGAGCCACACGAACTTACTTTAGACAGTTGAAATTATGCAGTGTATTGATAAGTTCCAATATTTGAATAAAACAAGAACGGTTGAAATGACTCATGCAATTGGATTTTTTTTCCACTGTCAAACACTTTGGTCACTTTGTTTTTTTCACTATTTATGCACTTTTCACTTGTTTGTGTATTGGAAATGTTTTAGGTGTCACTTCACTTGATTCCTATTTATTGTTTATTGTCTAAGTTCTACATGAAATTCGTTGTATTTACATTTAACAGCTAAATATTCATAGTAATATATACAGAAATAATAAGTATATAATCAAAGAGCATCAAAAAATTCTTCCACATCGCTGTCAACAGGAAAAGTTCCCAAAAGGCTGGCAGCATTGCCGCGTTGTATGGCAATGCTGATTCTTTGACCAAAAAATAGGCCAGCCCTCTGGTCGCGTGAAGAGTCGATCAACCGCTTGGCGATGTCTCGGAAAACGTAGTGTGCACTCGGACCCCATGGCCCTAGTGTTTCAACCCCAAACGGCTCGAACATGTAAGCCCCAATAAGGTTGGAGTATTTGCGCCGTTTGAGGTTTTCTGCACCTGCAGCGGCTGCACCAGCACAGCCCGCCGTACTAGAAAGGTGGGATGGCGCAAGGGTGTCGACACACGTTGCGTCCCACACCAAAGGCCTACCCACCTTCCAAGGCATCAGTGTCATTCCGTCTGGTCTCTTCCCATCGTCGCGTGCCAAGCCCTTAGGTTCTAAAACAGCTGGCACCTCGGCGGTGACAAGAGCACGACGGATGATGTCATTGATGCTGGCGTGCCGTGCTAACCGGCCTGCACTCTTACTGCAGGATAGGCCATGGTGTCCGAGGCAGTCGACATCTTCACCGCATTGGCAGCGATGCGGAGCCACGCAAGGAGCGCCTAGACGCAGACAGGTAGCGACCCGGAAGGTGGTGTCACACAGCATGGTACCTATGTTGGGTGACGGTAGTGCCTGAAGCCAGAGGCCCGACTCCCACTCACCCACAGCCAGCAGGCGGGCACGCTCAGCAGTATTGGTGGACGTATTAATAAGATTATTCCGTACCAACCTGCAGAGCGGCTCATCCCACTGCCTCTGGGAAGATGGGTTCACGGGCCGATCAGTGTTTGGGCAAGCCATTTTCCAAGCGTTCACAGCGTTGTCTAAGTTTGTATTTTTCACGATATCATTGTTTTATGTATGTTGATCTTATCTCCACAGTTTGTGTATAAAACTTGCAGATAACACTCTCACTATATCATTAGTCACTGTATTATAGTTTGACTTATTTTTGTTAACTTTTGCAAATAAATAGTATTTTTAAACAGATATTTTGCACGGAGCGATTTTAAACGCGTTAGACTCGATTCAGCGCCATCTAGCGAACTCACTGATGATGTCAGGAAAGTTTTGAGTATGAATATGGATGGCTGTATGAGTTGGGGAAGACCAAAGAAACGATGGATATAGTACTTTCGAGCCGTTCGATTCGGGGTTGAAACACTAAGGTCATAGGGTCAGAGTGCCCAGGGCACGCCACGATAGTGGCGGTAAGGCCCCTCTTTGAGGAGTGGCTAGAGAGGTGTCACGGCGCCCTCACTTACCGCCTGACGCAGGTCCTCACTGGACATGGATGTTTCGCGAAGTTCCTGCACATCATCAGGCGGGAGGAAACGCCCGGGTGTCACCACTGCGAGGATCGTCCAGAGGACACGGTAGAGCACACGGTGCAAACCTGCTCCGCTTGGGCGGAACACCGCCGTGTCCTCGAAGAGGCGATCGGCGGCGGCAACCTCTCCCGCCCGGCGCTGATGCAAGCCATTATCCGGGGCGAGGGGGAGTGGAAGGCAGTCCCCTCCTTCTGCGAAAAAGTCATGCTCACGAAGGAGGTGGCGGGATGGGAGAGAGAAAGGTCCTCCCGTCCCAGGCGCCGCGGGAGACGCCCCGGGCGTCGGGAGCCATGTGACGACTCCCGGCCACCGTAGGCGCGGGCCTGCGGACGGTGAGTAATGGGTGACTCACCGTCCGATCAGCACCAGGCCCGTGCCGGACGGCGCGTATATGTTCCACGCGCGCCTCAAAGAGATGTCAGCATATGAAGGGGCCCCTCAGGGCCAAGCCTGCCGGGTAACCGGAATTGTCCGAAAGGGTTACCGCTACCCCGGAACATAAAGGGCTACGGAACATGGATGGGTTTTAGTCAGTAAGAGTCTGACACTCCCTTCCGCTCCACCCAGAGCGGGAGAAATCATTGGATGATTTCCCAGCCTTAAAAAATAAAACAAAAAAGGTTCCGAGTGCCCGTTACGTTTTTCGAGACATAGCCAAGTGGTTGGTTGACTCTTCATGTGACCAGAGGGCTAGTCTATTTTGGTCAAAGAATCAGCATTGCCATATAACGTGGCAATGCTGCCAGGCTTTTGGGAACTTTTCCTGTTGACAATGATGTGGACCAAATTTTTGATGCCCTTTGATTTATTAATTTTTTCCCTCCCGTTTTACATACTTGTACATAGTTGTTTTCAATATTTAAAGTCATTTTAGGTATGTAAATATTAAATGTATGTAAAAGATGATATGGGTACAAAGGGAATCACTACCGAGATGATGGACTAACAAAAAAGTACGGAAGGAATGACATGTTAAGCGCCGACCGCAAATACATTGGGATAAGGGCAGAAAAATGATGATAGTTTTGTATAATTCCATACGTTATTTTAACCTTCTACTTAAATGAGGCTAAAGACTCTTTATTAGTTACCCCTATACCTACTCTTACTCTGATCCCAATACTAATTTTATTAAGATTGTGTACTCCAATACCGAATACATTTTTATACGCCACAAGAAAGTGTTTGGGCGTGTAGCTTTCAAAGTAATGCACGCTTAATGTGGCCCTCACCGTATAATTAGATTGGATTCTCTCAGTTCGCATTCTTTTCATAGTCTGAGCCATATTGAATGAAATAGGTTGGTATAATCGTTGCTTTTCTCTTGTAAGATATAAGCTGCACGCAATAGATAATAATAATAATAATATCCTTGGACATTTCACACAACGCCATATCGTCCCAAGCTAAGCAACCTAATGCTTGTGTTATGGTAACAAGATGGCTGATATACTACTTATATACATTTTTTTTTGTAAATACATACATATTATAGATAGAAAAACATCCAGACTCGTAACAAATACTTGCAGGTCGTACAAATATTTGTTCCGTGCGGGAATCGAACCCGCGACATAGTGCGCAGCAGTCAGTCGCTCAACCACTGCGCCAACCGTGTCGTAGTTATATCTGATACATAATCTATTGTGAGTAGTGATGGCCCAGTAGTATCGACCTCAACTAACGAGTTGTAGGTCGTGAGTTCGAACCCAAGCAGGTGCTTTACTTTGTGTATTTGATTTCATCACTCTTGCTCTCAAAACGGTGAAGGAAAACATCGTAAGGGAACCGGCATGTCCTAGAACCAAAATTTCGAAGATATGTGACATTCACCAACCCACACTGGGCCCGCATGGTGGATTATGGCCCACTTCCTCTCTTAGAGAGGAGGCCTGTGTCCCAGCAGTGGAAATATTATAGGCTGATAAATTACTATGTTTATTTTATTTAATCAACTGTTTAGATTGCTAATTTCACACTTATTATGTATGTAGTTACTGTAAATTAGAAAAGCGGAAATACCTTGTGTTATGGTAACGAGATGGCTGATAAACTACTTATATACATTTTCTTTTTGTAAATAGATACATATTATAAATAGAAAAACACCCAGACCCGTAACAAATACTTGCAGGTCGTACAAATATTTGTTCCATGCGGGCATCGAACCCGCAACACGCTGCGCAGCAGTCAATCGCTCAACCGCTACGCCAACCGTGTCGTCAAATATGTACAGTTTGTTCTTGGGATAAATTCATCAAACCTACGGCACCCTTTATTGTGCGTGGTCCGTCACGCACTTTGCCAGTTTTATTTTTATTGGTAATATAGAATAGCACGGTACCTACCTATACCTATGTTAAATAAAAATATATTGGAGTTATATTACTGTCACTAGACAAGCCTTATTGCAATGGGCAATCAAATTGAGACTGATCTTTCAATCGATTATAATCTATCTACTCAAATATTGATATACTAATTTTAATTGAAAAGAAACCCCTCTTGTTTTCATTATTATATTGAATCACCAACGCCAGAAAACATATTCGACCTTCAAAAATCAGGGAGCATTGTACCAGAACATTCATCAAACACAACTTTATTCATCCTAAGAAGTGGCTGAGCATGTAGCTCTCACAGTAATGCGCAATTAGATCGGATACCCACCGTTTAGTCTCCATATTGTAATGTGGCGACGTGTGTAGCTAGCCTTATACCACTGTGAGTGGATTGCCTCGTTTGGTTCTGTTCCGACCTTTAGACGAGCTTTCGGTTTCTGTAAGAAATGAAAAGGGAAATTAAATACGAAAGTTGATACGTCAAATGAAGTTTCTAGCCGAATTGACTAAAATTTACTGGAAATAAACTCCGTCGTTGGTCTAGTGATCTCAAGCGCTACTGTTGCGCATGAGATTCTGGGTTCGATTCCCAGGTCGGGCAATGTGTTATGGGGTAGGTATTTCCATCTGTAATTTCTCAGTACTTGCCCAGAGTCTGAATGATGCTGGGTTGATGGCAATAGGCTCGCCTCCTATTACATGGGACTTAAAAATAATTTGCGAAATATGAGGTGTTACCATAGGTACACTTCATAAAGGAAGACTCCTCCGTGCCTCGGAAAGCACGTTAAGCCTTTGGTCCCGGCTGTCATTTGTGGATCTTTCACAGTCGTTACGGGTAGTCAGAAGCCCGAAAATCTGACAGCCAGTCTTACCAAGGGGTATCGTATTGCCCAGTTACTGGGTTGTGGAGGGCAGATAGGCACTCGCTCCATGTTTAATACTGGTATTCAGCTGCATCCGGTTAGACTGGCAGCCGACCCCAACATAGTTGGGAAAAGGCTAGGCAGATTGTTTACTATAGGTACACTTCTGCCTCACCCTTCAGGGATTGTAGGTGTGATGTTTTATGTCTAGACGAAAATAATAATCTCCGCTGTAGTATTGTTTTAATGAAATCTCACCTCGATTTTACAAAGTCTATTTGGTTTTGTGTTGTGAAATGTCACGACAATATAATAGAAGGCATTATTTTAGTTATAATAATAATAGGTCTCTTAATTGACAATAGATTTTACTGATGAGAGATTTTAAGGAGATCAGAGGATTTCTCAAACTTTGGACTGTTTAAATAACAATTTATATATAGTTACTTATTCAATTGCGAGTACTCGTGCAAGATTATTGTAATACTAGCTTTTGTCCACGGCTTCGCCAGGGAGATAGTATCTACATTGCACCCTTGCGAAGCCGGGTCGCTAGGTCTAATATAAATTACAAATCAAACACTACACCACCAACTGTAAATTAAAAACTGCTAAAACTGTTTGTTATGAAACTGGTTCAATATCACACTACGCACGAGCCTTAACCTTAGAACCACTATCTAATCTTGGATAAAAACCGTTGCGTATTTAAAAGATCTTAGAGTGCAAAAAGACTGACGGCGGGTAGTGACTCAGTTTTCTACATATGTATATGTAAATTTTACCTGCATTTTCAGCAAATAAATTATTTTTACTCTTACCATAACACTAAGAAAATGTCGATATACGCCTTAATATGGCCCCAAGCACCTAATAAAGCCACTTAACCCCCCACATAACAGTGCCCATACATATTCACCTCCCATTCAAATCTTGGGCACACAAGACGAACAGCAGCCTTCACTTACCGCTAATCGTGGCGCAACATCGATGGTCCTTCAGCCAAGCAGAGGCCGAGAACCTTGGAGGACTGTGGAGGCCCATGGAGGACTTTGGAGGACTCTCCAGTATCGAGCCATTTCCCTCCCCCTGTATATAACTTTGTGTTCCAACGCAGGGACCTGTTTTTCGGAGCATCTTTTTGTGTATTGTTTTTTGGGAGTGAACAGTGAGTGTCTTGATGAATGGATGATTGAGTAAATACTGCCAAGTGAAGATTCAAGATTCAAGAAATACGATGATAGGCCTCGTAAACAATTTTAGCTATTATTGTCGAGCAAAGAACAGTTAGTTGTTAATATATTTTATTCTATCACTAGCTTCCGCCCACGGCTTCGCCCGCATAATATGTCAACAAATTTTACACACAAACCTCCCTCTTGAATCGTTCTATCTATTAAAAAAACTGCATCAAAATCCGTTGTGTAGTTTTAAAGATCTAAGCATACATACAAACATTAGGACAGACGCGGGATGCGACTTTGCTTTATACTATGTAGTGATTATCGTTACATAAACATCGTTCTAGCTTTGTTATTGACACCGAAACTAACTGAGCATAATTTAATAATATCCTTCCAAGAAAATAAATACACGCCAATACTAAAACAACCACCACCACCTTTTTAAAACTATAGTTTAGATATTTTTTGCATCATGCCAGTTTCTGGCTACAACCAGTTTCCAACCAAAATAACAACAAATAAATTGTATTATTCAATTAACATCACTCTGCATAACCACTCAAAATATGACGTCGCAGTCCTCAAGTATCCTCAGTGCTACACAAACAGTAGCTATCGTAAGATCGCTCGCTCAGCTCCCTTTGATTAGGAGCCAAATTGGCCCACCGTTTTTATTTTTAATAGAAGGGGCCGAGCTTACTTCGGCATTTTTTCGACGGTCCAAATATTGTTCTCTCTAAAGGCAGTTCGAACACTAAATATACAAGTACAGAAGGCTAGATTCATACAACAGGCGCACGCGCAAACAGACGCGTACGGCCAGTGTCCTGTAACTGTTTTAAGCGAATGATAGTTGAGAGCAAAAAAAAATATTTTTGAAAATATGCGTCACGACTTCGCAAAATAGATAGAACCTCAGCGCTGATATTGAACAACAGTTTTTTTAAGCGGCCCCTGATCGTGTCGCTCTATGTCACATGTCTTCAAATTTTTGGTTCAGGACATGCCAGTTTTCTCACGATGTTTTCCTTCACCGTTTTGAGAGCTGTGGTGATGAAATCAATTACACGAAGTAAAACGCCTGTCTGGATTCGAACCTACAGCTTACAACTCGTAAGTTGCGTCCGATATCACTGCGCCGCCACCTGCTCACAAAAAATTGTATAAACACTAATAAGTTAAATCATTATTTATTTCTTTGCATGAGTGTGTCCGTGTGCGTGTGGTTTTGCTTTTTGATTAGAGTCAGCCTTCTGTACGTATCTGTTCTGGGGTTCGAAGGTGGGTGGGAAATCTGTGAAAAGGCCCGATAACAAGGTCGTTGAGATTTTGTTTGGGTCATGGGAATATGCATGGGACGTTATTAAAATCTGAAGAAATGTGCTTCATGTACCTATTGTAATGTCGGCTTTGTTGTTGGAGCTCCTAGAACTGAGACCGTTTCCAGCGAGGAACATTCAAAATATAATGTCATGAATAGGTTTTATTGTGATTCTAGTGACCCGACCCTGCTTCGCAAGGTAATTACGACTTGGCAAATCATAGAGATTTCTTTATTATAATATTTATGTAAGTTTACGCAATAAAATAATAATGTTTTATTCACGCAAACCTTTGGAACTAAACTAAATGACAATGAAAACCGCATCAAAATCCGTTGCATAATTTAAAAGCTACAAACGCAGACACGAAAAGCTACTTTAATTCTTAGCATAGATTAAATAAACATTCTATATATTTGTGAAAAATACAAAACCAAAACATTGTCATGAACATGAACATCATTCTTATCTATGTTTCAAATAAAATAAATAAAAGATCATACATCAAATTAACAGCCATTATTTACAACAGTTCTTTATTCTTTTATCATGCAAAATTAAACCCTTATCAGATTTGCTACTAAATTAGCGCAAAAAAAATTGGCTTACCCTCAAACGCGATGGGTGGTGCAAAAAGGGTGGACATATACATAGTGGTTTCAGACTGGAATAAATTAAGCCGGCTGACCGAATAATTGTTAACTGCTGGATAAATAGTACAAATTATACGTCTAACCACATTTATCTCCGACGAACACTCGAAGCGGGTATTCGGGATCAGTGAGTCTCTGGACTTGCGCAATTTTGGGCTTAGAATTTTTGTACGGCAATTTTTTTTTTACTATGCAGTAATTTTATTGTAATCTATACTACAATATACTTTGTAGGTTGCCTATTGTAACAGAGGCACGGGAAATCAAAGTTGGTATTATTGTATTGAAATACTTTTTTGCTTATTGATTTTAGTTCTGTCTTCTAGTTCTTGTTACTTTCTTCATGACGTGGTTAGTGACTAACCTGGTGTCAGAGTTTTTTATGCTACCTATGGGCTTCTGATTTTGCTTCACATGCTGTGAAATATCTCTCAGACATGCCGGTTTCCTACGTTTACTATGTTTTCCTTCACCGTTTTTTAAGCAAGTGATAATTATACAATACGCTCATGAATCCGAAAAGTCAGAGGTGCGTGTCTTGGGTTCGAATTCGAGTCTTAAGAATTGGCAGTTCGACGGTCACACCATTAGGCTGTCACTGCTAGTGATTTTAGTAATACCTACGTTTATTCGACTCATGACTGTATGTTCCATTCTATTGTAATTAAACTCACTAAAGCAAATTACTTAAAACAACTATCTGGAAGTTTAAACTTTGAAATGAACACAAAGTGCGTACGGACTAACCCAAAAATTCTATCAAACGGAGTTTAGGTCCGCAGTTTTCGCGTCGGCTCACCGTCCTCTGTTTTTCCATTACCCGGTCAGATCCAAGGAAAATGGCTCTTTTATTTGCTGAATAGTGAATGTTGAGCACTTATCCTTACGGGTTCACTTAAAGAGTAATGTGGACACTTTGCAGCGGCTTAGTCATCGGCACAGAGTTGTCAACACGGTTCTCGAATATTCTACCTAATTTCTCGTTGATTCTTGGAGGCTAATTGAACCGGCATTCTCCGAAAGGGTTACCGCTACCTGGGAACATAAAGGGTAGGGAAGGAACATGGATGGGTTTTAGTCAGTAAGAGTCTGACACTCCCTTCTGCTCTACCCAGAGTGGGAGGAGTCATTTGTTGATTTCCCACCCTCAAAAAAAAGGGTGTGGGTGGGTTTTGAATTTTTTGTACAGTAAAATAAGTACGAATTTAAAATTAAACAAATAAGGACTAAACGTTACCTTATCCACGATCAACAAAATATTTATTATTCGTGTTGTTTAATTTTTTATTCGAAAGCTTAAATTATTCAGGTCTGTTAATTTATTTTTTATTCTGAACTATATTTTACTGTTCAATTATTCGCAAAGGTCCTCCATTAAGTTAAATGTTCTCTGTGATTATAAATCTTTGTGATGAAATGCTTGTTGAACAATTTTATTTAAAAAGTTATTCACAGAACTTGGTTTTAAAATAAAATTTAATTTGTGAAATGTTAAATGGTATATTTCTTTTGGACATCGTTATTTAAGGTGAAACTATAGGGTAGCCCGTAGAATTATTATTAAAAAAAAAAAAAATTAAGAAAAAATGCAAATGCGCATTTATTAAATTAAAATCGTATTTTAATTTAATAAATACTCATTTGTTACGGTGGCCGGTACCTGCAAGCATGCCAAAAAACAATTGCCATCAGCAGTTAAAAAAACAGTCACTTCTACATGTATTTATCTTTAGTCTATGACCTTTCTCCTTCACTATCAGAATGCTGCACCATCCTCAACCGAAATTAATTAATTCAGAGAAACTTCGCGATACTCACTGTTTTTCGGCGTCGCCGCCATGTTTCGGCGAACTCAGCAAAACGACTTTTGGCGTAAAATTATATTCTTGGCGTCATATCGGATTCACTGCCGCACTCAGAGACGTTACCTTATAGCAAATCTATCATTAAATTTAATTGATCAGTAGGCCTAGCACAAACGCATGAAGTAGACAAAACGTACATTCGAGCAATTCGAAAATAAAAAATACTCGGGTCGCACATACACGTTCTAAATTTGCGGACATGGCAGATTGCTCAAAAAACAGATGACCAATGGGGCCAAACGGTTTTGTAATGGTGACCACGTATCGGCAGACGTAGTTTTGGGAAAGCACAAGATGCACCGATGACCCTGAGAGAGTAGCAGGAATCCGCTGGATGCGAGATGCACAGAACCAGTTGATGTGAGGCCTATAGGCCTTAAGAGGCCTATGTCCTGCAGTGGATGTCTTCAGGCTAAAAGGATGATGATAATGACTAAGAATTGTTCATAGCTAGGTATGGGTGATACAAATTGTGCTTGGTGCCAAAATGAAAACTAAAATGTATTTACGATTAAAAATTGTTTGAATTTACGATTTATACGTGTACTCCGCGCGTTATTGCTAGGCCTTCTGTTTTTAATAAAACGTTAAAAATAGACACATAACAATTTTGATAGTTACAAAATTATTATTTTTTTACTTAGCCTGCGCTGTCTTACTGCTGAGTAAAGGCCTCCCTCATTTTTTTTCATTTAATTATTCATTATTTAATTACTAAGCAAAGTCTCTGAATACGGCAGTCAGTGTATACGGTATCTTAAGATAGAAGATTTATTTCGGGATTAGGTTTAGTCAAGATTATGGTCGTTCCGTTTTTCGCTGATGTTCGGATGAAGGCTTGCAATGGTTGGTGACGTCTGCTCCTTGTTATCTTGCAAGTTTTGAGTTTGCCTTCGTGTTGGTGGTACGACGGTAAATTAGATTTTGTTGGCTTTAAACTTCGCCGCTGCTACAGCATTGTCAGTAGTAGTGCAAAGGTCACTTGTAGATGCATTTTTCGTGTACAGAAGGCAGGATAATGTACATTTAACTTCTTCTTTTCGTGTGGTTAGTGACTAACCTGGTGTCAGAGTTTTTATGCTGCCCATTGCCCTCTGACTAAGCTTCATATACTGTTGAGAAATATCTCTCAGACATGCTGGTTTCCTCGCGATGTTTTCCTTCACCGATTTTTAAGCAAGTGATAATTATACAATACTCACATGAATCCGTTTAACTGAAACCTCGTAAAGTGGAACTAATTCGATGGTACGGCCGCAGGGAGTGGCGTTTTTTTTTTGAGGGTGGGTAATCATCAAATGACTTCTCCCGCTTTGGGTGGAGCGGAAAGGAGTGTCAGACTCTTACTGACTAAAACCCACCCATGTTCTTTCCTTAGCCCTTTATGTTCCGGGGTAGCGGCAACCCTTTCCGACAATCCAGCTGCTCCATCAGGCTTTGGCCCTAGCGGCAAAGCTGTGGCGCAAATGTCCTACCACCCTAAGTTCCCAGTCGAATAATGTTTTAAGGTAGGATCTGCTTCAATGTTACCAGAGCCTATTCCGTAAAGTAAGATTTAAAATATTGATCTATCAATTTGAATCTCAACGAAAATGTTCAAAATATTATGTCTTAGCTGATGTGGTATGGCTAGATTATCAATATATGTCAACAGAGGCCAGCTCATCAAGCTAACCCAATCTGTAAAATTTCTTTAATGGTTTTTCAACTTTATTACAAAAGAGGAAGGAATATTAAAAAAGGGTTAGGAATATTTGACAGTTCGGGATAGCTTCATGTTTTGTACATCGCCATATTTTTAAGTAATCTAGAGATAAGCAAAATCATTAAATATAGTTCATTTAGGAGTGAACTCAGTGATAAACTTCAGGAAACAAAACGCGGCTGAACTTGATTTAGAACAACAAAAATAACTTTGGAACTTTACCTAACACTGCATTATTGAAAGTGCCGGACCTTTCCCGAGTTTTGGGGTTTGACTTCCAGTCTAGCCAGTTGCAGCTGAATAACAGTATTTTATATGGAGTGTTGTTCTATCTGGCTTCCACAACTCAATTACTGGGCAACACGATTCCCCTTGGTAAGACTGCTTGACAGACTTTTGGGCTACCGTTAAAGAAAATAAAGAAAGAACATACGTTTATTTGCGGCAAACATGATGCAGCAAAAAAAACAAAAAAATAACGCCCGTCCTGACTGTATCAGATCCTTAAATGACAGCGAGGACCAACAGTTCATCGTTTTTTTCGAGGCATGGAGGCCATCCACAGGCTGACCTCGGTCAGCGATGCTTAACCTTGCAGTTCGAACGGTGCGGCTGCTATTATTCAGCCACGAACTCTACAATAGAAAGTTATTACCTTAATGAAGGTGCCTAAACCTTATGTTGATAGATTTAATAATAAGAATTTAATTAAATCTTATCTTGAAAATAATCAAGTTAAATTGTAAAACAAAAGACGGTTTGCTGACGGAATTAATGTTTAATCGAAACATTGTTCGACAATTTCAGGCGAAACCAATTTGCTTGTTTTTCCAATATTAGTTTATTAAAATACCATGTTGCTATAGACGACGAAAACTTGAGCCGTTCTCAGAATTTCGCGGGCTCATGTCTACAGAAGTACTAAATAACAAAAACAAGACAATCCGTTTATAAAAGAAAAGAAGGTACACGTGCCGAATGTAAATAGTTATTATGTCAAGAGTCTAAGACAGTACCTACATTAATTAATGAGTTGCTCTAAGATCTAATAAGACCACGAAGCTTGTCAACATAAAAAGTATATTTCTATATAAAATAGAAAGAGGGCCACCAAAATTCTTTTAAATTCCCTCGGGAGTACGGCAGTACTCCCTTCGGCCTAGGAGAGGGACAGGCGCCGCGGTAGACGATCCGGGCGTCAGGAGCCGCGCGCCGACTCCCGGCCACCGCAGGCGCGGTGCGGATGGTGAGTAATGGGTAGTTCACCGTCCGATCAGGACCAGTCTCGTGCCAGGCGGCGCGTACGTGTTTCACGCGCGCTTCAAACAGATGTCAGCATGTGAAGGGGCCCGTTAGGGTCGAAGCCTGCTGGGTAAGTGGAACTGTTCGAAAGGGGTTACGGCTACCCCGAATATAAAGGGCTAAGAAAGTTACATGGATGGGTTCTAGTCAGTAACAGCCCGACACTGCCTTCCGCTCCACCCAGAGCGGGAGGGGTCATTTGATGATTTCCCACCCTCAAAAAAGAAAAAGAAGTACTCTCCTCGGCCTGATGTGGCGAAGGCCGCAGTGGGTGTGCGGCCACACTACAGACGCCACGGGCGGCGGATAGCTCGCCAGACCTGCAGTGAACCGAAGTGGTCCAGAACTCTGAACTCGGATGCCTCTGATAATCGCAGATTGAACCGACTTTCTTTTTACTTGACTAGACACAAGCATTTTTTCATGCATTTTTTTTTACTTCTTATAGGTAGAAACCGTGGTACAAACCTACATTTAGCATGATCTAACTTTGTACATAAAACATCACCCCTGGTTTACCCGAGGGGAAGGGCAGAGGTACACCCGTATTTCGCCAGCTATGTTCGTCCCATGTAATAGGAGACACGGTCGATATTTTTTCAAATAATTTATTAATTCATGGACATATTATCGACTGGTAATGTCACATCATATTATGTTTATCTGTCGATCGAATATGTTTTACCATAGCATAAAGTTCCAGGTTTTTTTTTAAGCAACGAATAGTATTGGGGTAAGATTTTATTATCACTTCGCGAGTCATGATTTAAGAAGAAACTCCTTTGTTTTTTTTCCCATTTTATTTTTTTTTCCATTGTTTTTTTCCCCATGCTTAGACCTGACGTCCTGTATGGATTAGAGTGTTGAAAGGAAAGAATGAAAGACAATTGCATGCAGCTGAGATGAGAATGCTAAGAGGGATGTGTGGTGTTACGCGAATGGATAGATTACGGAATGAGTATATAAGAGGAAGTCTGTAAGTGGCACCGGTGACTGAAAAGTTGTGTAGAAATCGGTTGTGGCATGGTATGGGCATGTTATGCGGCGGAATGAGGAAAATGTTGTCAGGAAAGTTGTGAGTATGAATGTGGATGGCTATACAAGTAGAGTGAGACCAAACAAGTGATGGATGGATTGTGTGAAAGATGATATGGCTAGAAAGGGAATGACTACCGAGATGACGACTAATAGAGAAGTATGGAAGAAAAAGACATGTTGCGCCAACTCCAAATAAATTGGGATTAGGGCAGGAGAATTAATGATGAATGTTTTTTTCCCCATTGAGTATGTAATTTTCAGTTGTCACCTTTGCGACTCTTGTATCAACTAGACCATCGAGGTAATCTCTAGTTTCTGGTTTTATTTGCAGGTTAACGTAACCAAACCAAAATTACTTTAATTATTGTGACTATGTGGCCTTTTTTTCTCTGCTCAATTAGTTATAATGATGGTCGGCTGCCAATTTGAGCAATTTATGCGGCCTACCCAAATGTCTTTTCTTTTGTATTGTTCTTCGAGTCGTTGAGCTCCTTAGGGTCTGAGTTGAAAGCGGGATTGTCCGAAAGAGTTGTCGCTACCCCGAAATGTAAAGGGCTAAGGAGGGAAGATGGATGGGTTTTTATCAGTAAGAGTCTGACACCCAGAGCGGAAGAAGTCATTTGTTGTTTTCCCACCCTCAAAAAAAAAGGCTTTGAGTTGAGCTATAGAATTATTGAAAAATGCTTGCAGTAATTGGACAGGTACACAAAAATCTGTGCGGTTTCAGACACTAATTCACATGGTCCTCATATTATAATGTCTGGATTTGGCTGCTAATTTTTTTTACTATTTCTTCTTTGGGATGGTCAGAAGGAAATTAAGTGGAATCCTATTTTATATCACTTTTGAAATTGATTCCGATGTCTTATTTGAATAAACAATTTTTTTTTTTTTTAATAAATATTTTGCTATGGGATCTAGAATAATATAATAATAATATCCTTGGACATTTCACACAACGCTATATTATAGTCCCAACCGAAGCAACCTAATGCAAAGTACCTACATATTATAGATAGAAAGATAGAAGAATATCTATAGATATTTAACATAAACAGCATATAAATATATTTGAGCGCTATATTTAGCAATATTAACTTAATATCGGTGCTATTTGAGCATGATAGCGTACAGGTGTATCAAGTATCTGTTTACCAGCTACCTAGATGAGATGAATATTACTTAATATACACGTCTTGTACGTTATCACCTCAATGGTAGGCTAATATGATGATTGAACAGTTAATTATTTCCAAACAAGATAATATCTGCATTATATCTAACGGTATTAAAATAACAATATGTAAATGTGTATGTTATATGCACAAGAATGTATAAAAAGAGGGGAATGATTCATGGGTATCATAAAATTCGTTCGCGTCGTTGTCGACAGGAAAATAATATGGTGTTACTCCCATATGGTGATATTTCTCAGGACGATCAGAATTGCGACTTTCGGGTTTCTGATTTTTCAACGACAATGTTAGTTAGGATGAAATGTTACCACATTTTAACTTGTTCGGGGCACGGAGAGGTCTTGAGAAAGTCACCCATTAACATTTTAAGCGCCCCAGTCGGATAAATACGACATATACACACATCAAAAGTGTCTAGGGATCAACATATATTTTTGCAATAACTTTTCTCTTGATTGATATTAATTTAAATTTTCTTTAAGGATTCATCAAATAAAGTGTTTTCGTTTGTCACAGTAACGATAAACCAAGTCACCTTTGCATTAATAAAGAAATTTGCCATTTTCCTAATAAAGGGATTTTTGTCATTTGAACCACTAACATTAAAGTTCGAAAAAAAGACTGAAATAACAGTTTTCTTTAAAATTTTATTGGGTAACTTAAACAATTAATAATCCGTGTTTCTACCGCGAACACTAACAACACAAGAACATCGGTTTGGCATACTCAAAATGAGTTCATCCAAATCACGCTGTGGAATGGCCGCCCATGTTCGTTGCAACAACAAAAAAAGGTGTTATCAGTCGACTTTGGACACGTTACCGAAGCACTGGTACCGTGGCTGAGCGCCATGAAGGACGGTATCGCTGCACCACACGGAGACAAGACCGATACATTCAAATCTTAACTCGAAGAGCTCCAACAATAACCGCCATGATGTTAGCCGTGAGGCTTCATCACTCTTCAGGGAACTTAATTAGCGACCAAACAGTCAGAAACCGCTTGCATGAAGTGAACCTTCATTCCCGAAGACCGCTACGGGTACCACCTATAGCAATGCACAATCGTAGGATTCGATATCAATGGGCTCTTGAACACAGAAATTGGGCAGAAGAACAATGGCGTTTCGTGTGCTTTTCTGATGAGTCTCGTTTTGGTATGAGACCGGATACAAGACGTATACGACACTGGAGAACCCCTGGACGCCAACAGCGATTAAAATCCTGCCAGGAAGTCCATCCTTATAGTGGTGGAACCATCATGGTATGGGCGGGTATTTGGATCGGCGGAAGAACTGAGTTGATTTGGATCAGAGGCAACCTCAACGCTCAAATTTATGCTGAGACGATTGTATCTGACGTCATCGTTCCTCTACAAGTGCAAATCGGTCCCTTATTTCAGTTAATGCATGATAATGCACGACCGCACACCGCAAGAGTTGTAAGACAGACTCTCGCCGCAGCTAACATCAATGTCCTGCCCTGGCCTGCTCAGTCGCCAGACTTGAACCCGATTGAGCATGCATGGGATATGCTACAGAGAAGAGCTCTGCCGAATATGGAGGGTATCCAGTTGCAAGAAGACCTTTTTTTGTTGTTGCAACGAACATGGGCGGCCATTCCACAGCGTGATTTGGATGAACTCATTTTGAGTATGCCAAACCGATGTTCTTGTGTTGTTAGTGTTCGCGGTAGAAACACGGATTATTAATTGTTTAAGTTACCCAATAAAATTTTAAAGAAAACTGTTATTTCAGTCTTTTTTTCGAACTTTAATGTTAGTGGTTCAAATGTCAAAAATCCCTTTATTAGGAAAATGGCAAATTTCTTTATTAATGCAAAGGTGACTTGGTTTATCGTTACTGTGACAAACGAAAACACTTTATTTGATGAATCCTTAAAGAAAATTTAAATTAATATCAATCAAGAGAAAAGTTATTGCAAAAATATATGTTGATCCCTAGACACTTTTGATGTGTGTATTTACGGGCCCGTGTCGCTCGAGTCGTGTTTATCCGACTGAGAATTTATGTTTGGTTTTGCGTTTTTACGTCATTGCAAGACCCTATTCGTCGAAGATATTTATTTGTCGATTTTTGAGCTGGTCGCTGGGGCACGGCTATTGATATAAAGGAGGCCCGTATTTTGATGGGTGACTTGACTTAATCAAAGATTCGGGGCACGGAGAGGTCTTGAGAAAATCACCCATTAACATTTTAAGCGCCCCAGTCGGATTAATACGACATATATTTTCGGGTACGTGCCGCCTGATTCGTGTTTATACGACTGAGAATTTATGTTCGGTTGTACGTTTTTACATCATTGCAAAACCCTATTCGTCGAAGATATTTATTTGTCGATTTTTGAGCTGGGCGCTGGGGGCACAGCTATTGATATAAAGGAGGCCCGTATTTTGATGGGTGACTTAATCAAAGATTTAAATTGGTTTTGCCCTCTTGGTACAGTCGCGCGAAATATTGTCCATACTGAAAAAATTAGCTCAACATCGATATAATATATTTTTATGGAGCTCACAAAATGTTTTCAAGACAATGAAGTACAAACACTGCGTCATTTTGTGCCGAAAAATGCTTTTTTTTTTTTTGAGGGTGGGAAATCATCAAATGACTCTTCCCGCTCTGGGTGTGGGGCGGAAGGGGAGTGTCAGATTCTCACTGACTAAAACCCATCCATATTCCTTCCCTTTATGTTCCGGGGCAGCAGTAACCATTTCGGACAATCTTTGATTGAAATCTTTGACGTCAGTATGCAATGTTTACCCACAAAATCCTCAAAAAGTATTGAGTACAAACAAAGCAAGTACTGAGTTCAAGGGAAATCGTGTGCCTGAAAGTTTAATAAGTAGGTACGTCTTCATAATAGAATTACATAAGTCCCGGACCACCAGAATGTTTTATTTTTAACAAAGGTTGCTTGCGTTCGGTACTACATACATTATACATCACTTGAGCAGAGCTACGAAGATCTTTGGTTTTGGAGACTGTACTTGTAAGTATGGCTCCTTGTTGGGACTAGAGCTCGAGGGCGAGATTGCTGAGCTAGCTGTCCTGGGTTCGATTCACTGGTAAGAGTAATAAAATGTATTTTTTCATCAAAGTTTTCTCAGTAGCTCTGCCGAAGTCTAGATTTACGCTCAGTGAATGGCAATAGGCTTTCCCTTTAAGACGTGGTAGGTATCACTACATAGTATAAAACAAAGTCGCTTTCTCTGTCCCTATATCCCTATGTATGCTTAAATCCTTAAAACTACGCAACGGATTTTGATGCGGTTTTTTTAATAGATAGAGTGGTTGAAGAGGAAGGTTAATGTGTATAATTTGTTGACATATTATGCGGGCGAAGCCGCGGGTGGAAGCTAGTCTACTTATAATAACCACCAATACTCTGGTTAATTTTAAACCTCTGCACCTGCAAGGGATTCAAACATCGTATCTTGTAGCAGTATTCTTTTAATATTAGTTCCAGTGGGAAAGAGATGGAGCTATACTTCCTATATAACTCCGTCTCGTTCTCACACTGAAATAATAATACAATAATAGGTACTGCTCTATGAGGTGGCGGTTGAGGTTCAGGTAAGTTTTTGACCACAAAATTATAATTTTCTAGTTTTATTCAATCATTCATCACGAAGAAATGTTAACCAACTGGTCTCGAAGTCTTCTGTAAAGGTTTTGTTTCAACAGCAATAACTTCTCCAAAATTTCTTTCCTCGCTCCAGAATCCAGGTCGGTCTAGTCTCATGCAGAACAAATGCGGCTACTACTAGCCTCTGAGGTGGCGTTCAAAAACATTGCCACTGTAAGAAATCCCTGCAAGAATACGATTCAATTAGATATAAAGACAGGTTTCTTTAGTGTTAGAAAGAAGTGTGTAGTAACTGCTAAGATTTTGTATGCAGAATTTGTTTGTTTGTTTTGATACGAGATATATACATATATCGAAATTCCATTCGTTGTTAATAACAAACTACCATACGAACACTCCACTCCTACATATGTATTAACCCCTTGAAGGGCTGAATTTTTACATTATTCTTTGCTCACTTTCACAGGTTTTGTGTCAAATTTAATGCTATAAATAATAGATAGAACATTTATTCTGTGCTCTTGTTTGTTGTGCTTTGTTTACATAGCACAGCAAACAACAGCACAAAAAGCATCAGTGCAGCATTATGCTGAACGATGGACGTTTTGCGCGGATGTGACGCATATTTTCCCGCAACTTGTATTTTTTTATTGCGTCATGTTTAGCGCAAATAAACTTATGTATTTTCTTTCTACTTATTATCATAAAACGTTTTTGTTGAATTATGACGTTTTTTTTGAGGTGGTCTCTACTGAGATTAGTTGCTATGGCCGAAATTTGCTCCGTAGAACTAGGTATGATACGCATAAAAAAAAACGGAATTGCCTACAAACGAATAAGCGGCTTTAACTTCACTATATCACTACATAGTATAAAGCAAAGTCGCTTCCCGTCCTAATGTCTGTTTGTATGCTTAGGTCTTTAAAACTACACAACGGATTTTGATGCAGTTTTTTTTTAATAGATAGAGTGATTCAAGAGAAAGGTTTATGTATATAATTTGTCGACCTTTTTATGCGGGCGAAGCCGCGTGCGGTAACTAGTAAATGTATAAGTTACCTAATCGCACAGGTAATCAGTAGGATTCGGTTAAGGTCACCTCACCACCCTTAACTATCTCAATAAAGATATGAAGATAATTACCGAACTAAATTATTACAACATAAAATTACAATACCTCGGGCTTTAATAGTAATATCAGGCCTAAAACAACAGGGTGAAATCAATTGTAATTATAATTATAATTTTCAAACAGTCCCCCGGCCTGTTTTCACTGCGGCTCATCGAAAATTGATGGTGGCACTATCAATGCTCAAGAAATTATGGGCGCAATGAATTGTCGGGCAAAGATGTATGGTAGTAACTAGATGTGTTAATTTATTGAATGTATTTTCTGAAGGAGCAAAATAACTCTTCAGGGATTTGTCGTTTCTAGAAAGAAAGAAAGAAAAAGTGACGCAGTAAAAAAACAAGCAACAAAAACAGAAGTTCTGCTGAAATATGCGTCACATCGGCGCAAAAACGGTCATCCGTGCATGTCCTAGAACCAAATATTCGATTCCTAGTATGCTACATAAATATCTACCAACCCGCACTTGGTCCACGTCATGGTGAATTATGGTCCAGTTCTTCTTACAGGCTTCCAAGATTGGAAGCCTGAACCGAATGCACTACTATTTTACATGCAGCGAACTATCTGACCTCTACAACTCAATTATTGGGTAACACCACGCCACATTGTAAACAAAGTCTCATCCAGTACCTACTCTTAGACCCAGCACACACGATCAAATTACTACGACATTGCGCACATGTGCACAAGACCTACACAAAGGAATAACTCCCTTTGTTTTTGGACCTCAGTTTATGCGCGATTTTATTATCATTATGGAGATAATACTAATTTATGGCGGACGTTAAGTTGATCGTTTTAGTCTTAGGTGTGTTTATGGCTTTATTACTGGAGTGTAAGTCGGTTAGTAGGTAAGCTGAGACTTGTTACGTAGCTGTAGAGCTTCTTGTTAAAGATAAAATCACGCCTAGTTTACTCAAAGGTTAAGGCAGACAGTGTGCTTTTCAAGAACGCCACTTGTCAACGCATTTGTATGGAGATATTGATCGAGTTTCGTTACAATTTTACATTGTCTAGCACTAAGCGATTGAAAACGACTGCCCAGATAATTGGCTTTCGAAATGTCACTTGTCAAATGTCATTTCGGACTTATCTGATTGCGTTATCGTTAGTGTAAATGTGACTTTGTCTGGGCCCTCTGGTCAGCCCACTACCACTTCAGCTTGCTTTAGTCTGCAAGCTATGATTTAATATGATCCCTGATTTTCTCTTTCAAAGATAATCCGAGTATACCCCGCTCCAAAGCGCGCTGTGCAACCTCCTATAAAACAAATAAGCCAGTTTTAGGAGACCCCACTATGACATAACTTAAATAAGTACATTTTATTTACTTCAACTTAAATTAAAAAAATTAAAATCATTTGAACAATTGTGTACATTGACCCCAAAATCCTACTTACCTCAACCAAATTAATCACAAAAACATTGCTAAACACCAAAACACAGTAGTAGACAAAAAAAAAATAGCTCCCAAAAACAATTTAATTGTATGACGCCGGTTGGAGGGCATTAGCGAAAATAAAATAAACACCGTCGCCCCCTGGCGGCAGGAAATGAAAAAGCACTCGACGTTTTGAGAGGCGCGGTGTAAGGCAAAAGTACTGCACTAACAAACTGCTTTGTTCACGCCAGTACATTCCGGGTGATTCGTGAGGATTAGGATGTGGTAGCTGACTGGTTTGTTTGAAGATTTTTAATGGTGTTAATTTTTGAGTTAGAATCGTAGTAAATTACATTTGCGTAAATTATGTTCGATAAATGATCATGCTATTTAGTAAATCCATACGAACTCATCTTTATCCAGACATAACTTTAATTGGATCATGAAGAACATACAGATTTGTGTCTGAAATGGTCTGTTGAGAAAATATCCACACAGTTTTGAGTGGACCTGATCGCATTTTTGTCAGTAGTCGTGTCACTCAACTAAGAACTAAGATATATACAGACAATTTATATTTACAACACATGAACAAGTTGCACCATCATTTTGTCGGCCTAAACTAAGATAACGAATCCATCAACCACCCACCAATGACTTAACGTTATTTAAAAAGCCCAAGCCATAATAATTACAAATAAATTACATCAAACAAGACCCCTTAAAATTTGCGATACTAATGTCGAATCTCATGTTTGACATACCCATCAGAATGTCAAGCATTCACCCCCGATGTGAACGTACAATTTAAACACTCAATTAAATATTTCTGGTTACCACAAAAGGGAAGGTAAGCATGTAGATATTTACATTATTAATATACGGAGATGAAAGGAATGGATAAGCCGGGAAAGACGTGGGTTTATACGATATATGTATTGACAATCTAATTTTACGTTATACTGGGCTTGTAATTGGCGTAATAAAGTATTAGAATACGTTATTAGCTAATACAAAAAATATTTTGTAAATGTACACGTGTTGGGGTGAAATTGAAGTGATAAATGCTTGTTTCCTTGTGTGAGAAGAAAAATTTTCCCTGTTCCAAATTAAGTTAATATTGCCACTTGCCTCTAATTAACATTAGATTATAGATACAGATGAGAGTATTTACAGTTCGTCAGAAGTCTGAAATATACCTAGTATCTCAGAATTTTCGGTTTGCTCTGTAATTGAATTAGCAGTGATATAGCCTAGTGGTGTGATCGTCGGACTGCCTAGTCACAGGTCTCGAGTTCGAACCCAAGCCACGCACGTCTGATTTAACGGATTCATGTGCGTTTTGTATAATTATCACTTGCTTAAATCGGTAAAGGAAAACATTGTAAGGATATCACCAGCATGTCTGAGAGATATTTCTTAAAAGCATGTGAAGCTAAGTCAGAGGCCCCTGGGTAGCATTAAAACTCTGACACAATTTCTTTGAAAGAAAGAAATTGAATTGTGCAGGTCTGGCAGTGGTTCCATGAAAAGTGTTTATAATTGGTCGAGAAGACATGTTAGAACATAAAAATACGTAGACTGAAAATTTTATGAAATAATATTATAATATTATTTTATTATTTAAAATGTCTGTTACCACGTTCCATTCTCCAACAAACCTAACAGAGGCAAAAATTACTAGCCGATCGAAGTAAACTAACGGCGGGCGTCGCCACCGTACTGTTGTGTGCCTAAGACATTTCCAATAAATATTTTACACTAGATTTCCACTCAACAAACACTCTATGCATTTTTGATACGGAAATATGAAACTGAAATTATTTGTGGATTTTTTAGGGTTCTTTGCCTCATAAGGAAAAAATGGACCCCACATAGGATTACTTCGTTGTCCGTCTGTCTGTATGTCAGCAAGATGGAATTAGTATTGAACAAGTAGGTACGTCCATGAAGTTTTGGAGTTCTAAAAAAACATGCTTCCAAATCAACGCAATCGTCGGGAGCCACGTGACGACTCCCGGCCACCGTAGGCGCGGGCCTGCGGACGGTGAGTAATGGGTGACTGACCGTCCGATCAGCACCAGACCCGTGCCGTACGGCGCGTATATGTTCCACGCGCGCCTCAAAGAGATGTCAGCATATAAAGGGGGCCCAGGGGCCAAGCCTGCCGGGTAAGCGGGATTGTCTGAAAGGGTTACCGCTACCCCGGAACATAAAGGGCTACGGAAGGAACATGTATGGGTTTTAGTCAGTAAGAGTCTGACACTCCCTTCTGCTCCACCCAGAGCGGGAGCAGTCATTGGATGATTTACCAGCCTAAAAAAGAAAAAAAATGTCAACGCAATAATAAATGCGGTCATCTATGCGACATATTTTGACACTCACGAATAAATCAAAAACCTATGGGGTACTTCCCGTTGACACAGGATAGTAAAATTTGGCAAGCAAGGACCCACAGCACAAGTATTTTTATTCTTCAAAAAAGAGCCATACGTACCATTGTGCGAATTTCACAGACAGAGAGATGTCGTCCACATTTTCTGGTTCTAAAAATTTTAACAGTTCCCTGTCTCTACGTGCTAGTACTTTTTACTAACCTTAAGAAACATCTCCATGAATATGAGACATATGAGGAAAGACAGGTTAGGAAGAGTACTCGCAGGACGGATTTAAGCAGTAAAATAAGTCCTTGTTTGAATATTGTTAAGCACAGTCCGCAATGTCAAGCAGTGCAAATATTGAATAAATTACCTAGATTTCTAAAAAGCATAATCTATACATCCGCATTTAAGATAAAGCTTCAAGCCTACCTATTAGATAAGTGTCTCTACTCTCTTGACGAATTTTAATGTTTGACTGTGTGCATGCTGTGTCTTCTTATTGTTTTGTTTTTATATGAATCTTGACATTTTAATTTGCTATGTCTATCTTAATGCTTTTATTTAGTTAATCTTGATATTTTAATTGTATTGCCTTTAGTTCTGAATTTTTTGTTAATTTTCATATTTGAATTTATATTATCTATTAATGATTCGTAATTTAAGTAATTCTTAATATTATTAGTTGACTTTACTATTTTTAATTTTCGAATATCCAATTAATTATTTTATAATAGATATTAATCTGTTATATGTTATTATTTAATTTTTTTCTTGACTGTTTACGCTTTGTTTGTTTGTTTTTTTTTTTGTATCTTTGTATAGGAATATTTCACACACAATTTTATTGTTATTTACACACTCCAGTTCTGGGGTCATAGCGCTTGATGGCGCGCTTCTCCCAGTTTGCTCCGACTTTCGGTATCTCGGTTCACTTGTGCAAAGCGATGGCGAAATAGATCGGACTGTTAAGCATAGAATTAACACTGGGTGGATGAAATGGCGGCAGGTCACGGGAACAATTTGTGACTCCCGCATTCCCCTTAAACTCAAGGGGAAGATTTATAAAAGCATGGTTAGACCAGCCGTCTTGTATGGATCAGAGTGTTGGGCCACAAAAGGAATGAATGAAAGACAATTGCATGCAGCTGAGATGAGAATGCTAAGAGGGATGTGTGGTGTTACCCGAATGGATAGAATACGGAATGAGTATATAAGAGGAAGTCTGAAAGTGACACCGGTGACTGAAAAGTTGTGTGGAAATCGGCTGTCATGGTATGGGCATGTTATGCGGAGGAATGAGGAAAATGTTGTCAGGAAAGTTGTGAGCATGAATGTGGATGGCTATACAAGTAGAGGGAGACCAAAGAAACGATGGATGGATTGTGTGAAAGATGATATGGCTAGGAAGGGAGTAACTACCGAGATGACGACTAATAGAGAAGTACCTATGGAAGAAAGAGACATTTTGCGCCGACCCCAAATGAGTTGGGATAAGGGCAGGAGAATGATGATTTTTATTGTTATTGAATAAATGAAATGAAATGAAATGAAGTACAGGAAAAGTTACATTATGTTTATCTATAGGTACTAATATTATAAACAGGAAAGATTTGATTGTTTGTTTGCATTGAATAGGCCTTAAAATTACAAAACCGATTTGAAAAATTTTTTCACTGTAGGAAAGATATTCTATCCCCGGGTGGCATAGGCTATATTATATTTTCAAAAAAATTAGAAATCCTTACTAAAACTTCAGTTATGTAACAATTTCCAACATTCACAGAAGCTAGTGTTACATAATTTGCCTTTGGAAAATTTACCGTGGCGTATGTGTGGCAAGCCACAGACAACAGAACACGAAAAACGACAGATCATGTGCACTCTGTTCATGAATTGAAAAAGAATCTGTCATTGAAAATCTCCAAACGACAGATAGGCACTACACGTGACATACAACGTGGTAATGCCGCCAGTCTTTTCCGTACATTACTAGTAGACAGCGATCCGCAGAAATAATTCGCCACATTTGTTGTTGTTGAAAAGTTTAAGTTGCTATTAATTTTTTTTCGAAAAAATAATTATATTTGTTGTTGTTGTTGTTGTTGGTGTATGCACAAGTACATTTCGTTTTAATTTTGAACATCTATTTCGGTTGATAGAAACCTATAATCTAAGTCTTCTTTGGAATCAGGGCGTGCCGAGTATTTGGCAGTAAGTGCATTGGTTTAAGTGCTCTAACACTCAAAGGCAATACGTTATAATGCCTGGGTTCTTGCTAGCCTGTGCTGCTAGTCAAAGGAATAGCGGAAGCCTTTGAGGTGGTCACCAAGCATTTCCAGACAAATAGGAAACCAAGTTATTGTAAAAGGACATGCTAAAATATTAATGTGTAGGATATTATACAAGGTGCTGTTAAACTAGCTGAAAACCGACTAACGGGTCTCCATTGATCATTATGCACCTTTTCTTTGATTCGCACACGGATGCAAGGTAGATACTATCATGCATCCGAAAGCTAATTAAATTATACGTATAAATCTTCCTCTTGAATCACTGTCTATTTATGAAAACCGTATTAAAATCTGTTGAGCAGTTTAAAATATCTAAGCGGACAGAGGGACAGACGGCGGAGAGCGATTTAGTTTTATACTCATCAATAAAGATTACACAATTACTTGATAATTTTAACATGACAAACTTACTCTAAGCGCCATTACTTAAACTTAAGCGCAGCATGCAGTATGTTTTAAGCAGATAATAACACAAGGAATTAATCAAAACAATAAGTATGTATGTGCTGTGTATGTGTGTGTTGCGTGTAAGTGTGTTGTGTGTTCATATGACTATAAGCTAAATGTATTGCAATAAGTAACATAGATGAAATTAAATGCAGAATAAATAATTAGATTATATTTATTTTAATGCATGCCTACTAATCTGTGTTCTACATGTTAGCAAATAAATAAATAAAATGGAATTCAGAATTGATAATTCGCGATATGTTTTTATATCGCAAAAAACAAAATAATTGAATTTATAACTAAGCTATTCTACTATCAACATAGATTTTGTTACCATTTTTGTAACACCTTCAAACATTCTAAGCACAATTGCTTCATTCAATTTTATTTAATGACACAATTCCCACGCATAAATGTCGTCCCCGTCAGAAAACTATTAGAGCTTCATCCCGCCTTGTTAATTGGTAGGCTGACAGACACCACGCCCGGGGGACGAGGGCTATCCTGTTAGGTTGTGACGTCACACATTGTCAGCCAGGGGAGAAGTAATGTGATTCTGATGGAGCGTTATGGGGACAAGGGACTACTGAATATCTATGGGGCAGGTAATAGATAGCGCGAGTGTTTGGGGTGGAAAGATTTGACTTTTTATGAAGGTAGTTGAGCTAAAATTTGTGGGCAAAAACATTCGCTGTTGCCCGCTGTTTTGCTCTATTTATAAGGACAATAAGGCGTGTACCTGGTAAAGAATATCAGGTACGTGATTCAGGACATGGTTTATCTTGCTGTACCCATCTAAAAGAAAGAAAGAAACATTTCTTAAAAAAAACTTAATAACTAAATACACCTGTACTTACCAAATACCCATACACAAAGCAGCTAAAAAACTTCATATTCATAGCCATTAAAACTATTACATCTAGGCATTGTAGGTATTATTATATTTACTATCTAGATAGTTTTCACCAGCCATAACTGCATGATTGAGGAACCACATCCTCACAAACATGTTTTTTTTTCTGTCGTTATTCATCAAGCGTTGCTCTATTACCCAGTACAAACTACAAAATAACCTAACCTAACGTTTTTCATCGCACACAGGCGATAAACGACGATAGCTATCAAATTAAAAGCTATCAATCAAAGCAGAACGTTGGATCCGGTTCGATCCGGTCGCTGCCGGTTCCGACAGGCCCGGTCCGGTTCGATCCGGTAGATAAGCCCCGATCTGAACCGTGACAACTCATACTTTGACGTTTTTATCTGGCTTGGTATTGTGAAATGGGTAATGACGTTAGTTAAAAATCGTTTTAATTAATATTTAAAAAATATTTTGCAAAAGGGTTGATGGCAGGTTAAGCTACACTGACGTATCGAGACCCCTCCGAGTCTCGGCAAGCAAGTTAAACCATTGGTTCAGGCTGTCATTCGTAGATCTTTGACGGTCGTTACGGGTGATCAGAAGCCCGAAAGTCTGACAATGGATTGTAATATCGTGGTACCCATTAACTGGGTTATGGTCAGATAGAGAGTCACTCAATGTAAAATACTGGTATTCAGCTGCATCCGGTTAGACTGGAAGCCGACCTCAACTTTTGCCTAACATTTTAGAACAGCTGATCGGTTATCGTCCGTATGTACGTTCGATGTATGGAGGTCAGAATTACTTTTATCTTTTAATTCAAAAGTAAAGAACTGTTCAGAAAAGTCATGTTAAAAACTGTGAATTTGAAAATATTTATATGTCCACGTCTTGGAATGTCGGCTTGACCGAGTTATGTATTGTTATGGTTTACTGTTTGGTGTTTTGATTCAACAGTGGAAACATTAATTACGTATTAAATTGTTGTTGTTGGTCATTTTATAAATTGATTGATGACGTTTAGCGCATAAGCGCCAGCCCATCAACCTATCCCTAACTGTCAAATTTTGTCAATTAAAAATGAACCTTATATCTTTGCAATAAAGTTAAAATACTAACAAAGAAATTTGACAGATTGTGGTAACTTGATGTGCTGGCCTCTGTACCTATTTGACGTTTTTCGACCACACCAGTCGGTCTATTTTGTTAAAATCTCTCCGAGAAAACGTGATGTGAGCTCTCGTTTCACCTAATGCTAGGGATTGACACAACTGACAGCTGAATTTTCTTCTCACTTCACCTAAGTTTCAAGGTGTTATTAATTTACAAAATATCACTACAGCAGCACTACAGTTAAGATCACTAAATTGGTCAAATAATAATAGTGATTTGCTCTCCGTAGCATCTAAACACCTACATGCTCTACGGATGCAGCGACTCATCTAATCAAACTTCACTTGTTTGTTAGTTTATTTAACCTTTAATTATCCTCACATGCATGAATGAAATACCGTCCTGTTATAAGTACATGGCGTATTCATAGCCTTGTCCCCAATACCATATTTTATGGCCGTAACTATAGCCAGGATGTTTTCGATGTGCTGCTATCAATCTGACTCGCTCACCAGTGATGGTCATCCATCATGATTAGCTGGATCGGCTATGCGTCATTTATGCTCAGATTTTTTCGCGTTGCCAGCTTTAAAATCAATTTTGTTCGCTCATAGAATAGTTTGTCGATGCCAGTGTTTGGAATGTGGGTCAGTTGTTGCTATTGCTGGGTATTGAGACTGTGTCCTCTGTTTAAAACTAAAAAAGTAGGAGTTCATTCAGTTTTAAACGAAATTAAAGTTTAAGTGGGACTGTCCGAAAGGGTTACTGCTGCCCCGGAACATAGGGCTAAGGAAGGAACATGGATGGGTTTTAGTCAATTACAGTCTGACACTCCCTTCCGCTCTACCCAGAGCGGGAGGAGTCATTTGATGATTTCCCACAATCAAAAAAAAGGGCAGCTTATTACCAATTTTTCTTTCCATCAATACCTTAGACTACAACAAACATTTTAAAACAATAAATAGCCAAATCAGTTCAGACGTTCTCAAGTGACATGCTTACTAACAAGCAGTAATTCATTTTTATTCATGAATATCACCGCACTGTCTGTACACCGTTAATTCATTATCTTGATATGTGCGTAGTACACTATGTTGCATTCCCATAACACGCGTCGCTGCTCGTGACGTCACGGCTACGTAACACATGCTCCCCCGAGCCGGCTGTCTGTCGCCCCACCAATTAGTTACCGTGAGGATATAATACGTTAGAGGAAGCAGCGCTCAATTCTTTTATTAACTCTTTGTGAGGTAACTACAACTAATTAATTGGTAGCTTTGTAAACTAAAGGATAATAATTGAGATGTAACGGGTGATTTTATAAGAGGTATTTTTTTGATTTAAAAAAAAAAACACAAAAAATTTGAAAAAATTTGATGAAATCTTTATTGGAATCGATAGAACGATCAATATAATTTAATGTTTGAAGATGATTTCATGCAAATGCTGGCCGCGGCTCCGGTTTAGATGGCCCATTCGCAAGGCCCAATTTCGGCACACTCTCTCCAACATATCAGCCGGTATATCACGAATAAATGCTTCAATATTGGCTCCCAGTGCGTCAATCGTTGCTGGTTTATCCCTGTAGACATGAGCCTTAACAAGGCCCCACAAGAAATAGTCCAAAGGCGTTAGATCACACGATCTAGGCGGCCAATTGACGGGCCCAAAACGTGATATAAACTGTTCACCGAAGGCGGCTCTCAATTGGGCCATTGTTTCGCGTGCCGTGTGGCATGTGGCACCGTCTTGTTGAAACCACATGTCAGGCATGGCCAATTCTTCCATTTTGGGCAAAAAAAAATCGCCAATCATCACACGGTAGCGCTCGCCAGTCACAGTAACGTTTCGGCCATTGTCGTCTTTGAAAAAGTACGGCCCGATGATGCCACCGGCCCCTAATCCACACCAAACAGTACATTTTTCGGGATGCAGTGGTAGCTTTTGCAATGCTTCTGGCTGGTCTTCACTCCAGATGCGGCAATTATGCTTATTGACATATCCATTCAACCAGAAATGAGCTTCGTCGCTGAACACAATTTTTCGATAAAAAAGTGGATCTTCCTCCAACTTTGCCAATGCCCATTCACCAAATGTTAGACGTTGTGGGAGGTCGTGTGGCTTCAATTCGTGCACCAGCTGTATCTTGTAAGGTTTTACACCCAAATCCTTTCGCAAAATTTTCCACGTAGTGGAGTAACAGAGGCCCAATTGCTGCGAACGGCGGCGAATCGACATTTCAGGGTCATCACTAACACTGGCGAATACAGCCGCAATATTTTCTTCGGTCCTCACTTTACGTATGCGTTTTCGTGGTTTAATGTCCAATAATGTAAACTGGGTTCGAAATTTAGTCACAAGCTTCCGAATAGCTGCCTCAGTAGGCCGACCAAACTGCCCATAAATTGGAAGAAGTGCGCGATGCACTCTCTTAACTGAGCATGCATTTTGATAGTAAAATTCAATAATTTGCAAGCGTTTTTCGTTCGTAAGTCGATTCATGGTTAAATTATAGACCAAACTGAACAAGTTTGACGATGACACAAGACACGATTCACGCGTGATCTTTCAAAAACAGTGTTGCCAAAAAGATACCAGTAAAAAAATCACCCTTTACTTCCGTAGGACCTTGAGAATTTCAATAGCAACCTTTATTTTACGATGGGGTTGACATATCTTTGATAAAAGCCCCTAAACAAAATTTAGACAAAAAAAAAACCTTTATTTTCGAAGGGGTTGAGCTACTGGTGGTCCAGGGGTATCGGTCCCGACTTACGAGTTATAGGTTGTGAGATTGAACCCAGCCAGTTGTTTTACTTTGTGTATTTAATTTAATCACCGTGAAGGAAAAAATCTAAAAGAAACCGGCCTGTCCTAGAATCAAAAATTTGAAGACATCCGTCAACTCACGTTGGGCCGCCGCGCCGTGTTGGACTATGGCCCACTTCCTTCTCACAGAGAGGACGCCTGTGTCCTAGCAGTGATAATATTATATGCTGATTATGCTAGGGTGAAGCTGTGAGCTCTTACAAAGCTTGAGTGAACGTAAATCAAACTATGTGTTTGGTTCACTAGGTTTATTATATTCATTCTTTAATATATTTAATTTAATTATTCTTCAGCCGTCTGTTGTGGCTGTGGCAGCTGTCCAAAGAGTATAGTAAGTATTAAGCTGTCTGTCTAATTTTTCTTTTCTTGTTCGTGTTCAATGTTCGTCTTCAATCTGCCATTTACTTATAATAATGTCGCGGAGGTTTTATTCTAAAGTTACTAAGTTTTTAAGGTCTTACAGTAAAACCCAGTTTTTTTAAGAGCTTATGGTTTTAGCTGGGCATAAATCCGGATTCTGCGCTGTTATTGAGGCGTTCCTAATTAAAAACTTATATAGTAACATTGCCCGTCTCAAGGATCGAACCCTGGACCTTAAGCTTAGCTCAGGCCATCGAAATAATCAAAGTAAAGGAAAACATTACAGTTTTATGAAAAATAATAAACTGGCTTTTGCCAGCGGTTTGGTCCACGTGTATCTGTGTGCTAATTTCATCCACATTCGTTCAGCCGTTCTGGCGATTGAGTAACAAAAGTCCATTAAAACTTTCGCATTTACACTTATTTTTATTAAGGATGGTCAAAACAAGTTTTAAAATGTGAGAGATCGGTATTGCCGACCCGACTATTCTCAGAAGAAAAACCGATACAAACTCAGGCTTTGATGAACTTTACTGTTTGCTGTACTGTTGATTCCTCTTCTCAGAACCAACTTACATATTGAATCCTCACATTTCCAATAGATAGATTAAAATCTGACCACCAAACCTTTAGGGAATCAACAAAAATGTTGTTTCCCGTGATTGCCCGTACCCGATTGAAATTTCACTAAAAATGTTCCCGTAGTGGTTCTACTCGTTGGTTCAGTTGAAATAGCTCAGGTCTCAGGGGCAGGCTGTCTGTCGCTCCGGCAATTAGCTCGGGTTCACAGCGTGAGGATGGTCCTCTGGTACATGTGTTAGGCTGTGCTATCTTGTTATTGGTTTTGGAGTCTATTTTAAACACATTGGAAAATTTATTTTAATCTGACCTCGGTATTTTTGGTTTTTCCTAGTAAACAGTTTTTAAAATTAACCTATAATGTTTCCACTGCACTTAAAACTTATTTCCACAGACTATGTAAATCTATATTTCCTTTCCCATGCATGAAGACATAATTGCTGAGCGTTGTTGTTTCTTCAACAAGTACCGTCTGTCTAGTCATTATACTTAAATTGAGTAATCACACAAAATTGACTCATTAACCAGCCGGGTATAAATTTAAAATCTGGGCTGCTAGCTGCTACTGAGAAAATCCAGATTGAAAAACCCAATAACACTTTGTCCGCTTGCGACCACTATGCCAAACAAATCTATTTAAATCGGAATTTGATAACACACACATGTTCCTCCAAGGGACCATCATATAAGGCATTACGTCAAACTCAATCAATAGAACACGATAGACACCGTCCCCTGTGAGATCTGCCTGTCTCACCAGGAATTCAGTCATCCTTCCGCGTATCGAGATACGAGAACGCCCTGAAGGGAGTTTTCGTAAAAAATATTAATGTATGAAAATCTGGCGAATAGTTACAGAGATATTTGATTGAGAATTGTAAAGTTCTTTGTAATACTTATAGAGCTCTCATTTAAGCATACTGCTTTTAAAAATATGAGGGGCCTTAGAATATTACCTAGGCCCAGGCAAAGTCACATTTCCATTAACGATAAAGAAGTTAGATAAAACCGAAGTGTTTGGAATGCTTATGCTTATGCTAAGCTTTCGAAATGTCACGTGATCAATTGTTTTCGATCGCTAAGTGCTAGACAATGTCAAATTGCGTAATGAAACTCGATCAATATACAAATGCGTTGATAAGTCGCGTTCTTGACTATCCGAATCGCTGAGATAACGAATTTTTCGAACAACAATTTTCGAAATCGAATCTACACGGAGCGATTGACACTTGTCTAGGCTCCCTGATCTTTTTTTATAATATAGCTAGGTAAATGAAAAATGATTTTCTTTTTGTAAATAGGTCAATAATATTTTAAAAACATTTAGATGAGGACGGCTTTTCTTATGTGAATATTCTTAGAGGAAAGGCCAACACAAACTCATACGTCACAATCTATTTGAAAGTCCACACATAATCTTGGTCAGATCATACGAAGGCCATGTAGATGGGTGCCTAAAATGGGCATTTGATGAAAGAACCACACAGCTCATCTTGACCTTGCAAACATCCTACGCCTGTATCAAGAAAATATCAAGCATCTTCAACTTTCTCGTCACAACGATGACAATCCGATATCTAACTATCTATGACACATAAAAATAACACATCGTCATAAATAAACTACCTGTTATTTTTTATAAACAAATAGAAACAATTGTTGTATCCATAAAAATGAAACAAATGCTACGTTCAAATAAAAAAAGCAATAAATAATTCAGACGCGTCAGTTTGCCGTAATTTATCGCGCCGATACATCGACGGGGACAGCAGGCCTGCTACTGATTGAATGTTACGATAGCATGCACTGGATTTAGGCCGAAATACGATAAGAATGAGTGACGGGAACGTGCGAAAGTGCGTTGCAGGAAAAAATACCAACTTTACACGTAAATGCACTGTTTTTATTATTATAGTCCCTAAGAGAAAATTATGCCGTACTATGTGTGCACCAACCAAGACGCGAGTGAACGCGCGAGAAATGACATCATTTTTAGGGTTCCGTACCCTAAGGACAAAACGGTGTGGCGACACCTATCCAGCCACATAGCAACGACACTAATAGCGAGCGAAGTGTCAAAAGCTGACATGCGAAGACACTACTAAGTCACACAAATCCTACATCGCGCAAACAGAGTTTACAGCACGATCTAACACGTACTAAGCCCCGACAGAGTTGTCGGGCAGTAGCCCGCCAGACGCAACACCTGTCTGGTTGGAGGATCCTCCCATTTCAATGGAGGGACTTTTCACCCTGTTCCTCGTTTACCACTAAAACGGGACCCTATTACTAAGACTCCGCTGTTGTCCGTCCGTCTGTCCGTCTATCTGTCAGTCTGTCACCAGGCTGTATCTTATAAGCCGTGATAGTTAGACAGTTGAATTTTTCACAGATGATATTTTTCGGTTGCCGCTATAACATCAGATATAAGTATTTAAGGGGGATCCCATGCAACAGGCTAGATTTCGTTGCCGTTTTTATAGATAATGGTACGGAACCCTCCGTGCGCGAGTCCGACTCGGGTTTTTTTAAGTACAGAGGCCAGCACATCAAGTTACCACAATCTGTCAAATTTCTTTGATAGTATTTCAACTTTATTGCAAAGACATAAGGTTCATTTTTAATTGAGAAAATTTGACAGTTAGGGATAGCTTGATGTGCTGGCGTCTGTACAATCAATTATTATTATTATGAGGCCCATGGGCAGCATAAAAACTCTGGTACCAATTTGGTCACTAACCACAAGAAAAGCACAGGAATCAATTATTTTCAATCAGCTCACGCAAGTCCTACTATCGCTATTTAAAGACCTTATAGGAGCTACGTATGAATCACCAGGCTTCGCTTGCTTAGAAGCAGATTTCGATAATCTCTTATCGTCGACCCTATTCAGTTTTTACTCCAACCACGTATGCCTAAGTAAAGAAAAGGTAGCCAATTCGAGCCAGAAATCTCACAGCCTAACAAATAATGCATGCACACAGTGTTGCTAAACTTAGCATCCAAATGGAAATCAAAACATTTCACAGACAAACGGAGTTCACAAAAGAAAAAGGCACTGGCAGTGAGGGCCGACCAATCTATATCCTCCCGGGCTGTCCTCTGAATTTTTAACGAACACCCCTCTACGCAAATTGAAAAAGAAACTACCAAACATAAATTCCGTCGAGATTTTTTTTCTCTTCCTTCCCTTACCTTTTTTTTTCGGAAAAAAAAGTTTGTAGCTATTTTCTCCATTCATTGTGCCTTTTGAAGTTTGTCAAAGAAATTAAGTTAAATTTTGATAAATTGCTCCGTCGTGTTGTTATTTTTCTCGGTTGCCGGTTAATTAATAAGTTCGTTTATGTGTTTTTCGGGTAACAATTTGTTAATTATTATTTTGAGCAAAGATTACAGTTTTTTTTTAATGTTTGTTTTTTCTTGTCTGTGTTGGTTCTTGTTTATTGTTTACTGTCTGGAGATGAAAAGCCTTTGAGATAATAACTACTGTTTATAAAATAAGTACTTTCTTCTGTCTAGCTTACGTAGATTATCTTGATTTAAGCCAGTTTAGAACCGAGTCTGTACTAGTGTAAATATAATCTTATCAGGCTCGCTTATTACATAGACTCAAATGACTGGCAAATGGTATACAAAACGCCTGCCTGCAAGTCCATATGAGAAACTTAGACATGATATTAAGTAACTATTACATACCGAGGCTTTTCCAGGCCTTGAAAAGCACGTTAAGCCGTTGGCCCCGGCTGTCATTTGCGCATCTTTGGCACTCGTTACGGGTCCTCAGAAGCCCGAAAATCTGTCAGTCAGTCTTACCAAGGGATATCGTATTACCCAGTTAAAAGGTTGTGGCGGTCAGATAGGCAGTCGCTCCATGTAAAATACTGGTATTCAGCTGTATGCGGTTAGACTGGAAGCCGACCCCAACATAGTTAGGAAAAGGCTAGGCAGATTGATTGATATTAAGTTATTAAAAGGCTAGTAACCATATTCCAGAACCAGATTTTCACCGAAAACAATAGATTTTTTTCTGTAACAGGAGTAAACCCAACCCTCTACCATTTGAAACAGCCATTGTGTTGGATAATCGGCGATCAGCTGGTGTGTGGAAGGGAAACACTTCCTGTATCGGTAAACGATGACTGAACGATAGGGTTGTAACGAACATATCCTACTTATGTGCACAGGACAATTCTTGCATCAAATAGGCTAACCCGTATCCTACCATGTCGGTGTCATAATAGGCCTCTTTAGAAATCTTCCGTACAGTAGTTTAGCTATGTGTTGATAGATCGGTCTGTCTGTCAGTCGCGGTGGGACATTCTTTCAGGGGTTACTATACTCATGAAAATGAACAACTTTGACTATGGAACTATACCTTAAATCACGAAAAAAATAGCTGTTTAGTACATTTATGTTTGCATAATTAGTCATAATGTATGGAACAGCTGTTTTTTTTTCATATTTCAGAGTTGGTCCCATGGACAATGTTGTTGATTTTAATGAGTGCTATACAACCTGAAAGTATGTCCCTCGTTTAACCTAACACACTGTATACAGAACTTTACATAGCATTGCTATGTGTGTGGCAATGATTATTGTCCGTAATAATATGATAGATATTTTTTCAGTTTACTGATATTAACAACTTTGTAAATTGTTCTTCTTAGCGTGTCGATGGAAATCTAAATGAACTCGGCCCAGAATTCGGCTACGTGTTTGGCGCCATCAGTAGCATTCATCAGTTCCTGTAACGTGCATACGGCAGGACACGCATTGGTCATTGTTTAGCAGAAAGCAGAGAACGGAAGAGAGGAGAAGGCCCCAGTCTATCAAAAGACAAGATCGAAACGCATTTTCACCTCCTTTGTAATTGAATAAGAGCAAAGCAGTAGTATAAGTAGTTTCGATTTAAAGCACTATGTTAATCAGTTGTTTAGTAACAACCGTCTGTTTGTTTCGGAATTATTCCAATCGGAAAGTTTTTCAATCGGTTTGTTTTCAGCTTAGATCGATTGGAACCAACTTTGACTATTAACTTTTAGGACAATCTTTTGTGTTTTTAATTGGAGATTATATAAAATAGTCGAAGTGAGGAGCCACGCTTGCCGGGGTTGGCCGTGGATAAGTGACCATATTTACATACCGAGACTCCTCCGTGTCTCGGAAAGCACGTTAGGCTGTTGGTCCCGGCTGTCAATTGTGCATCTTTTTCAAAGTGTTTACGGGTCGTCAGAAGCCCGAAAATCTGTTAGCCAGTCTTACCAAGAAGTATCGTATTACCCAGTTACTGGGTTGTGGAGGTCAGATAGGCAGTCGCTTCATGCAAAATACTAGTATTCAGCTGCATCCGGTTAGACTAGAAGCCAACCCCAACATGGTTGGGAAAAGGCTAGGCAGATGATGATAAAATAGTCAAAGTATTCGTAATACTAACCCCAGCGCTGTATCACCGTTCAAGTCGTGGTGGGGCTTGCGCGTTCCGGATTCAAGGGCTGTGCAGGTAGGAAAAGCCAGACCAAGAGAGATACAGAACCCCGCAGAGCAGCATGTGGCGAGCTGTTGGTTAGTAGCGACCACACGGACCCTATGTCCCGCGAAAAATCTTGTTCCTCATACTTAAAAATATTGCTAAGCTTGCATACATAAAAACATAGTACACTTATCCATAATTATAGAAATAAGCGCAAAGGCAAGAAAAAAGATGAAAAACACTGTAATACCGTATCAACTAGTTCGGCGGGTACGAGTGTTATGAAAGTTACGGCCTTATATGTATTGTTGTAATGTCAACAGTTATACTTAAGGATTTTTTTTTTTACTGTGGGTATCATCAAATGACTCGCCCTGCTCTGGGTGGAGCGGAAGAGAGGTATCAGACTCTTACTTACTAAAACCCATCCATGTTCCTTCCTTAGCCTATTATGTTTTGGGGTAGCGGTAGCCCTTACGGACAATCCCGCTTAATACTTAAGGACTAATTCAATAATTAATCCCTGACAATTTTGGATCATCATCTTCCTGCTCTTGCCACATACTACTTAAGGTCAGCGCAACACGTTATTTTTTTTCTTAATCTTTTTGTTGCAGCAGTATGAGTAGGAACGACATAATAACGAGTGAAAATAAAACGAAGCAGACACAATCCCAGACAGGATCTGAGGTACAGAGTCCAGCATAACAAGCTACCCCAATCTGTCTAATTTCTTTGATAGATTTTCAACTTTATTACAAAAGCATAAGGTTCATGTTCAGATGGGAATACTCGAGAGACTGATATCGCTTGATGTGCTGGCGTCTATACATATGTGGTAGGCTATTTAATTTGGAGATAACAAAGGTAAAAACAAAAATATTTAAAAAAGAAACACATTGAGTAATCTTTAAAACTCAATTTTGATTTACGCATATTTTGGTATGAACCTCAATACAAATACGAAACTTAATCACAAGCTCATAACGGTAGAGGCAATGAACTCCACGTATGAAGAACATGAACTTTGTTAGTAATTAACTATTATAAAAAATGTTGAATACGCAAGTCAGGGGTTTTATCCGGGGCGTAGGCATTGCGCCTGCGTTACGCAGCGCCGGGGGACTGTAGGCCCAGTGTTGAGAGAGCAGCGATTATTATTAGGTAAATGATTTGTTTAGTTTCACACCAATCTATTCAAGAGTTGTTGTTATTTGTGATCAATTTTCTAATGAGAACGCTAATATTATGGCTGATCAGTTATGGGAGATGTTAGGGTAGTTTCAGTTAAAATAATAAAAGTCCAATAATAGGGATTTCTAATTTTTCTTGTGCCCGTCAGCAAGATTATTGAAAAAATAATGGACACGTATTTTTCTTTTTTACGTAATTTAAATATAACGGAGATACATTCAGTCAAAATGTGGTATGACGGCACGTTTATGCACATTTTATACTTTCCTTACTTATGGTGTAGCGATTAAACGACGTATTTTTTTATTAATATTGTAAAGAAAAAAATAAGTACTTGTTTATATGTTTTTATTTTTAATCTGACCGACGGACTGAATATATATTTTTTGTAACCCAGGCATCCTTATTGTTTTATAAAAGTAATGCTGAATGATTATTTCAGTGCGTGGCTTCAGTTGTTGGTAATTTCTTATTCGTTTACCCTTTTTCTAAGTTCTTCGCATTTGACTTTTTTCGAGGCCTCACTTACTTGAGATCAGAACATGATTAAAATATTTAAAGGCAAGATAAGTAATAGAACATTCTTTTTTCGTTTACCTTGTTGGCCTACTGCTGGGCAAAGGCCACCCCTTTATCCTTTTAAGCCTACCTGCATTATGCGCCATGTTGGCACTGCAAACGTATCAGATCGTTACGCCACCTTTACCGTGGTCTATCACGACGATGTCCTCCCTCAGGAGTCCAATGCCTGCGAAGGGTCCGGCCCACTTCCACCTCAGCCTAACTTATGAAGCGCAGGGTGGTGTTTCTTACTCCATAATAACAATTGACTATTTGACACGGTAAAAAATAAAATATGAAATCACATAAAAAAAAGACCGCTGTCTTAAAAAACTTCCTTCACCGTACAGAAATTAAATATTATTCGAAGCTATAATTGTAAAATTGCATTTAATGCTAGTAAGTATTCCATTTGATTCTAAAAATCTGTGACGTCATATTGTTATATTTAATACAAATCACGTACTAATGCCGCGTTTTGACAATTCATAAAAAGTAACGTTATTGAGTACTTGTAACATTATCAGATCTTGATGATTTATAATGATTTGCTTTCAAATTGCTGGAACTGGAACCCGTTGGCGAAAATTAATTTGAAATGAATAAGTAAAGCAGTTATAAGCAGTTTTTTTTATTAGTGGCCCTAAAATTAACATGTTTTTAAAGTATCTTCACATTGAACTTGCAAAGTATTACTAGCTTTACTAAGAAAACTACTACAAGCTAAGAAAAAAACATTTATTATGGTAGAAACAATTAAGCTTTTGACTTGCACCACGCGTCAAGGATGGTAGGACTGTGTGAACTCTGAGCGAGAGCGAGACAGCAATACTTGCAGTTATTGCTCAACATAATAAGAGATATAACATCGACGCATATTAATATATCTACGAACTTAATTTAGTGACGTTTCCAAGTCATAACTAAGTATTATAAATCAGATGGGGCTTTCGGAAGTTTAAAAGAGATACGTACAGTTAAGCATGTTACTATAAAACCTTATATTTAAGAAGGCCAACCCTGTATTTAAAGAGAAAATTTTCTGCGAAATAAGGAGTTGAATAATAACACTGAATGCTAAATCTTTAAACATAATTTAAAGTGCGATTTTGGCTGTCGCTAAGTGGAGCGTGTAGTCCGTGGCTAAGTAATAACAGCAGCAAAAATCGATCCATCAGGTTAAGCTACGCTGCCGAGGTTGGCCGTGGATGGGTGACCATTTTCATGTATCGAGACTCCTCCGTGGCTGGCAAAGTACATTAAGCAGTTGATCCCGGCTGTCATTCGTGGATCTTTGACAGTCGTTGCTGGTAGTTAGGAGGTCGAAAATCTGACAGCCAGTCTTACCAAGGGGTATATCGTATTACCCAGTTACTAGGTTGTGGAGGTCAGATAGGCAGTCGCTCCATGTAAAATACTGGTATTCAGCTGCATCCGGTTAGACTGGAAGCCGACCCCAACATAGTTTGGAAAACGCTAGGCACATTAATTGACTTTGGTTGTATGAACTTTTTGAAATTGGTCGACCTAGGTATTATTACGTGTGAACATTATGCTTGTAATTCATTTTATTTTCTATCTTGCTTCACATTAACGCTGCACTGCAATCTACATAAGAACCATAAGAAACGAACAATAAAATGATCGCTAATTTCGCAAAGCACCGTCGAACAACAATATACAACGATATTATAATTAGGACTACATCAAAGAGTTCAATATAACCCGTACTAGCGCAGGTACCGTAGAACAAGGTATTTTGTATACAGAGATGAATAGCCAGCATTCCATTACTCTGCTAATATTAATTTTATTGTGTGCGTGTACTGCTGATGCTTTAGTTTTATGTAAACATAAATATTGAAAACCCGGCACGCTCACAACCTTTTTTTTTGAGGGTTGGAAGTTATCAAATGACCCCTCTCGATCTAGCTGGAGCGGAAAGGAATGTCAGACTCTTACTGACTAAAATCCATCCATGTTTCTTAGCCCTTTATGTTACGGGGTAGCGGTAATCTTTTCGGACTATTCCGCTGACACGCTCACAACCTGCATAGCTGCCCTAATATAGTTTAAAAAGTAAACTATATTAGGGTCAGCTAACAGTCCAACTGGATTTTTCGGATTATTAGTAGTATTATATAACTCAATACTGAGTATTTAATACGGAGTGAATGCCTACCTGACCTCCATAACCCAGTTACTGGGTTATACGATACCCCTAGGTAATACTGGTTGTCAGACTTTCGGGTTTCTGACTACCCGTAACGACTGTCAAAAATCTACAAATGCCAGCCGGAATTAGCGGCGTTAACGTGCTTTCAGAGTACGGAGGAGTCTAGATATGTAATTCGTGGTTACCCTTCTACGAACCTACCGCAGCAAGCGTATCTTAACCTTCGATCGATGCCTGTGGCTGTTATTATTTAGCCACAAGGCTTCGTTTGCTTAGAACATTGTTTAAAATTAGTTGCATGTACACAAAATTGCTTGTTTAACTGTACGTAGTAGGTACCTAGTTATAAATTGCGATGTTTAAACCCAACACGTTGCATTAACCGAGTCGTTAGCACGCTATCGGCGCACGTTCACGTTCTAAAACGTTTAGTTTAGGATGGTAAGTTTATTGCTTGTAAAAATATCGATAGTTATGTTATAACTTATGTTTGACAAGCGCCTGTTTTGTTTCAATTTGTAACGTAATAAACAAAATCTATAATGACTCATGATACAAATGACAGTGAAAACGGATTTAAGTTACTTGCATTGTCAGGTCATTGCACTCATTGTATACATCATCATGAACAACTTTCCCTATCGAAACAAATATGAAATCGCGAAAAAAATTCAGTCATGTCAATGGTGGGTGCTGTTGTCAGATTAGGTGATATAAAATATTAAAGATTAGTTTAGGTTAATTTTTAGTTTTGGTTAACCCCATAGTTTCATAAGAAAAATTCTCTCGAAACGTATTGTCGTTTCAAATATTTAATAACAGTGAAAATCGTTGAACTCTTATAAGCAAACTGCTTCTAATAGGCTTTTTTTTTTTTTGGTTCTGGCATCTCGCATTTCAACCATAGGGTTGTCTACTGCTTAACCGGGCTTGCCTGTGGCTGCCACAAAGGAATTGTAGCCTCCAGCCAGGGCTTAATAAAACTAAAACTAACTTACAAACTACTTCTAATAGGCAAACATCTAATAAGCGGGATTGTCCGAAAGGGTTACCGCTACCCCGGAACATAAAGGGCTACGGAAGGAACATGGATGGGTTTTAGTCAGTAAGAGTCTGACACTCCCTTCCGCTCCACCCAGAGCGGGAGCAGTCATTGGATGATTTCCCAGCCTTAAAAAAAAAAAAAAAAGGTTAATTTTTCAGAGGAATTATTTTTAATATTTGACCAATTTTCATACAAAGCCTATCAAACGTCACTTTTATAACTCGGATAAAATATAACTGACGTTAGAAAAATGAATCCTAAAAGAACTAATAAGGACAGACAAAACAAATGTTTTTATACTTTTTTGAGATGAGAAGGTGCGTCCAAACCGCGCGTGAGCACTCGCGCGTAATGAGCATTTGAACAGTGAACACGGTGGGCCAAGCATTACAAAACCCACGGTTTTTTGGATGAGAACGTCCCAATGAGTAGCGCCTATTCGAATCATTACGATTAGTTCGCAGAACAATGAATCCTCGTTTTGGCTCGAATATTTTCGAAAAAACAGAACTTTTATCGATGGAAAACATCACAATACTCAATCAATCAATCAAACCATTACAAAACACCATAACTACACACGTTTCTATGAATAATATCCAAACACATAAAATATCACATTTTATTTATTCAAATTATTATACGTTATTAAACTAAATATAATTGCATATAAACTGAGGGCATGTAGACTATAACCATCCGTTGAAATTTCTACCTTCTCTTTCTCGTTATAAAGCTCAATACTGTTTGTTGCTGGTCGTTGTATGAAGAGCCCGATCGGGAAACAAGTAGACATTGGGTTTATGTTGGTAGTAGGTACATGGCAGTGTTTGTTTCTAATATAATACTTTATGTGCTGTCATAGTCGAAGTGTTTCAAGTTTAGGTATTGTTTACAGCGAGCGATGGAAAGTATGGGAGATACATTGATGGAAGTATTCGGTGTGTTAAAGATGTTTTATATTTTAATCTTCTCTCGTGTAAGCTTCAGTTACATGAAAACGGGATTGTCCGAAAGGGTTACCGCTACCCAGGAACATAAAGGGCTACGGAAGGAACTTGGGTGGGTTTTAGTCAGTAAGAGTCTGACACTCCCTTCCGCTCCACCCAGAGCGGGAGAAGTCGTTGGGTGATTTCCCACCCTCAAAAAAAAAAAGGTTTCAGTTACAAGATATATTAGGTTATACAGCTGTATGAAGATTAGTGAGTTAGCAGATTAGAAGCGCTTTTGACTGCGCAGAGTGCATATTGTGCCAGGTGAACGCTCAGTACCAGTGCCATTGTAGGCTCTTTTATTACACCCATTCAGATAGATATACACACTTCCTAACGAGGTGACATTACTGTAGGAGATCAGCTCTAAAGTCGGCTATCGCGGTTATAACGATTAAAAAATACTAGCAGAAGATTTAGAAAGTTATATAAAACTCAAAGCATTTATTTCAAATATAACAATTACAGGCACTTTTGAATTGTCATATTTATTTATTTAATACTTTAAGCACAGAAATGTACAATGTTGAATTGTCATAGGGTCGGTCAGTCAGAAAGATGAAGCTAGATATCCATTCCAAAGCAGTAGGATATAGACCTATGGAGAGAAACGGGGTAGAAACTTTATGGACACTCTTTTGAACAAAATATGTTTACAAAAAATTAGTTACATAGCGTGTTACAATGCGCGGTCTTATCGCCAGAGGACAGCTGATTTGCTTGAGTAAGCTTCTTAAAACCAGTGCATGAACGGTAGAATAAATATGATTCACAAACGAAACTTGAACTTTAGCAGGCAATTACATTACTATGTATTAAGCTATATTTTGATTTAGTTTAGTGCCACAACTTTAAAATGAGCCGGTGTTTAAAGAATACTAGCTTAAAAGCCATTAAATGAAGAAGTGCCGCTAAGTGTGTGCCAAATACTGGAAGAATGAAACAAAAAAAAAAATTACTGAGAGTATTGTTGTGTGACATTTTTCCAGTATTCTAAACGCAGCATTCATTTGTTACTACCGTTCATTTTTATGACGGAGGTAAGCTTAACATCTTGACAGCTGTCAAATACAATCGATGTGTCATTGTCATGTTTATGGTAATTATGCTCGAATTTTATTACAAGGCCAGCGATAATACTGCGAATAAACTGATCAATGACGATTTAATTTCCGTATGCGAAGAGCCTTTGATTCACTACAGAAGTTGGTCTTTCAAGTCAGTTTTTTTTTTAAATTAGTGTACGTAGCCTATCGTGTTCTGTTTCTGAATCGTAGATTGAACTGGCTAATATTGATAAATGAGTAGCTAGTTCAGATCAGAATTGCAGGATGTGCTTTATCTGTTTATAAAAACGTGGTAATGGGCTACTGGCATATGTATGTCATTATTTTCTATGTAATATTGACAATGACCGCTCTTGAACGCACTTTAGATGTGCTGATCACGTTTAGTTTCTTTGGTGGAATTGGCACTATGTCCCGATCTGTCAAAATTATCTTAAATTTTTATTCATCTTTGTCGAATATTTGTCAAGGATTGTAGCTGAGATGATATTGCGACTATATTTTGAACATTTTTATATGAGACCTTCTGATGTAGCTCTTAGACTAGACTCCTTACTCTAAAGCTGTCTTGTGCACTTTAAATCTTCACCTACTGCAAATCCGAATCGCAATATCATCCACCTAAATATATGGATTTTGTTACTAAGGTACATCTTTTTATAGAAGTCCATCCATCTGTTACCGTCCCGTAAGATAATAGATACTTCCTTTTTTTAAGACCAAGGGGAGTTTATGAATCATAAACGATCGGTCAATAACCTGTCGCAAAACAAAGCGGCATTAATGGTCTGGAACTCTTGGGTGTAATGGCTTTGAGGTGTCAATAATAAGTCAGAGGAGCCCTCGGTTCAATAATAGGATACAATGCGAGGACAGAACTAAATACGAAACTGGCTATCATTCAGGCCTGCATTTTACCGCTAATGGACTACGGAGTGGTGCAACTACTCTCAAGGTATAGTGCAACGAATCTAACCAAAATCGAACGCCAATACAGACTGGCACTGAAAAATGCCGCACAACTACCAAAACGAACACCTACGGAAGTAATCTGGGAAATGGCTGACATAGAAGCCTGGCACCTACGCGCCGAGGACCTAAACACCAAAATGTTGCAAAACATAGCAAAATTACAAATAGAAGATCTAGAATCTCCTGGAGACGCCTATAAAGCGCATGGCGAATTTAACCCTCTCAGGGTAAATCACAGATTGGGCGATATATTGTATGACCCTAACAAAAAAGGATACAAGCGATGGCCTACTGACACAACTAAGGCCCCACGTCCCCTTAAAATAAAGTGAAATAAAATAATAAACTGAAATTAATAATAATAATATCTCTTTGAAATACGCAGTAAATTAATAAAACACGTAATCTGTTTGTATAGTCTCACATATTGCGAATCAATAAAATACAGGATCCACTGGGACATAAGTTAGCTGACTCACCTCTGGATGGCCCACCAGCCAGAGTCATTTTGTAACACACAAAGTAGGCAAATAAATGTTATTCTTATTCTTATTCTTAGGTGTCAATAATACAGTATGGGAGGTATAATTAGTAATTAGACGAACTTACCTGTAAGTGAAGTCATATTATAATTATACTCTAATCTTCTTCTTGAGCTTAGTATTGTACACATATAATATGTTCTCCACGCACTTTAGCCTCCTTTAGATTTTTCAGTAGCGTGCATAATACAAGGATCTCAATAGTATAGGAGGTATATTTAGCTTAAAGGATTCCTGTGTCACATTATTGATAGAATCAATGAATTCGAGGCGTTTTATTTGTATGATTTCAAAACAGTGACTGAAAATTTAAAAAAATTATTGGATCTCTCATAGAACGTGTCGTACTAACAAATTCTATTTCAACAATTTAAAATACAAAATCACATTCAGACAAACAAATAAATGGATCCGAATTTTTATCAGCAAAACAATTCGAAACAAAAAAATTATATCAACATAATCCCCGGCGATTCGTAGCGCCTACGCGACGTAGCGGCGGTGCGGGGTGGGGTCTACGCCAGTCGTAGCCTGCACGTAGCTCGTAGCACACGCTACGCCGTCCCCGGCCGCACGAATTACAATTTTGTTGAATAAAAATTACGCATTAATACATGTAATAAGTGTGGGTATCATTGTACTACTGTTGTGTGTGTGTGTATAAATATAAACGCACAGATAGTGATGTGATTGTGAACTAGTGTTGTGTGAGTGCGGATGAAATCTTTTGAGGTAAATAACAGATATTTACTACGATGATATAAGGAAAATTCTTTCTATGTAGTAGTTCTATGTACTAGGGATGAGATTTTATGACGAGACATATAAATTTGTTATTAAAAATGTGATGTATTGTGTCTTTGTAGCGTTGGCGGTATTTCTTTGAATCCGCCTTTTCGTGTGGAACGCGTGATTTCGGAGCTATTTCTTAACAAGATTGTGTATTAAGACGATCCAGTCTTTCCACATGCATTATGAACAATGAATTTGAGTATTTGATAGACTTTGAATAATAGTAAAGATTTTTAAATTAAATTCTCCAATCATCCGATCTGCAATCAATACATTTCTATATATTTTGTGGACCACAAATCTCGGCGCCCTAATAATTCTTCAGCCAGATTTCTGTGTACATTTTCTGGCTCAATAAGGAAACGCGTACACACCTATAGCAAAAGAAAACCTCTACAGATTTACGATATTGCAGATACATTTTTCCTTCTGATAATACAACGAAATAAAGGAGAAACACTGTAGTGTATTAGGCCCTTTATAAAGTGTCATTATGTTAGTATTTTCTTTCGTTTATATCTTCTATTTAACTGAGGTATTTAAACAACTACTAAGGTATTCGTTTCTGGTTGGTTATATTCAATTTTAAAACGGTTTTCTTGGAGTTTCTTGCCCGTTCTTCTCCATAGGAAATTATTATTTGAAATGTCCAAATAGCTTCAACTTTTCGAATGACCGAATTCTTGACAATTCAAAAGAGCCTGTAAATGATTATGGTTTTAAGTTTGTGTTAAATCTGATGTGCTAAACTTTAGTCACAAGCTATTCTCAAGATGACCAAGTAAATACGTAGAAAATGTTTACTTGGTCTTCTATACGATAAGTAAATCTAAATGTATACATGAATTAGTGTGTTCTCGAGAAGCGTATTAACAGGAATAAAACAGAAAACCTTGCATTTTATGATTGCATCTATCTTTGTGTTCATTTCTAAAAATATTATTCTTTCAACAGTCATTTAGAGAGACTAATCTGAAGGAATTAATTATTACAATGATTATGGCATATTCTATAGTCAAAGTTAAATTGTCATACCATACCATCTCGCCTGTATTTCCCCAGAAGGTAGGCATTGGGGTATATCACAACCCACATTTCGTCAGTTATGTCCCATTGAATAGGGGGCGAGCATAATGAAAGTCAAATTGTCTATAATTAATTTAATTTAATCAGAAAGTGCTTCCATAAGACTCTACAATATATTCTTAGTAACAAACTCGTTTTACAAAAGAATTTCATTTCGTATATTACAGAGTTTTCAAAGAAAACATTGTTCATTAGGTTTTTATTGTTTTTAACTCGTAGTGGGTGGTTTTATAGCTAAGGATAGAGTGGGTTGGTTGATAGTTCTTTACATCCTACGTGATATTTCTTGAATAAAAGCTTAAAGTTTTTTTCGAAACTTTAGGTAACATTTAACCACTTTGCAGTTCAATACAGTGTTGTAATACTATTCTATAAAGTTCGAAGATAATTTTTTATGACAAAAACGGTTGTGTTAAAGTGTAGATTTTCTTGGATTTTGCATAAATAATAAATAAATAATATCCTTGGACATTTCACACAACGTCATATCATCCCGAGCTAAGCAACCTAATGCTTGTGTTATGGTAACGAGATGGCTGATATACTACTTATATACATTTTTTTTGTAAATACATACATATTATAGATAGAAAAACACCCAGACTCGTAAAAAATACTTGCAGGTCGTACAAATATTTGTTCCGTGCGGGAATCGAACCCGTGACATAGTGCGCAGCAGTCAATCGCTCAACCACTGCGCCAACCGTGTCTAGCCCTTTAGCGTTCCCACAGCTGGGACACAGGCCTCTTCTTTGTGAAAGGGATTGGCCGTAATCCATTACGCGGGCCCACTGCGGTATGGTAGATAACACGTATTTTCGAATTTTTGGTTCTAGGACGTGTTGGTTTCCTCACGATGCTTTTAGTTACCATTTTGTGTTCTTCGATTAGGAATTTCTTAGTAGTAGCCCGAAGTCTGGATTTGTGTCCGGTTGATGGCAATAGCTGCTCCTAATATTACATGGGACTTAAACATAGCTGGTGAAATGTCCGTTTACACCGCTACCTCACCCTTCGGGAAATAACGTCTTGGTGTTAAGTTTTGAAAGCAGTGACATTAAAATGATTAGCACAAAGTAAAGCGCCTACAACGCGGCTGTTATCTCTGGGTATATTTTTTGTTTTAACTCATTAGATGTTCGCCTATTAGAAGCCGTTTGCTTATAAGAGCTTAACTATTTTTAACGGTTATATTTATTGTCGTTTCGAGAGAATTTTTAGAACCTCATAGGTTCATAAGAAAAAATCGGTTTTTGACGACACGGTTGGCGCAGTGGTTGAGCGATTGACTGCTGCGCACTATGTCGCGGGTTCGATTCCCGCACGGAACACTTATTTGTACGACCTGCAAGTATTTGTTACGAGTCTGGGTGTTTTTCTATATATAATATGTATGTATTTACAAAAAAAATATATATATATATAAGTAGTTTATCAGCCCTCTCGTTACCACAACACAAGCATTAGGTTGCTTAGCTTGGGACGATATGGCGTTGTGTGAAATGTCCAAGGATATTATTATTATTATATACGACATTTGAGAGGTTAATAAAAACATTTTAAATTATACTATTGTATTGAAAATGAATTAATATGATATGTGCAAAATTACTCATGCAGTTAGTTCATGATCTGTGCACATTTGCAAACTCGAAACTCCTTTGTTACATTGCACGTCTACTTGCAGTGCATGGACGTTGCAGTAAATAATCTTATTACCATTAGGAGTGGACGGTTGGAGCCCATCCTAGCTTAGTACAAAGCATTTGTTTTCGTGGGTAATACAGAATGGTATTTGATGCTTAAAACTGTCGTTATCTGCCTAGCCTTTACCCAACTATGTTGAGGTAGGCTTCCAGTCTAACCGACAACTGAATACCGAGTAAGTACTTGCAACGTCTGACTACTTAGCCGCCACACCCCAGTTGCTTAGAACCTTTGGTCAGAGTGGTTGTTAGTCTTGTGTTCTTCTGACTACCTATTAACACTATAAGAGCTCTACAAATTACAGGCGGAATCAAGTACTCGTATACGGCTTAATGTGATTTTTGGGACACGAAGGAGTCTCGGTATGTAATGGATGGTCACTTATACAAGACCGATCTCGGCAAGAATAGCTTAAACTTCGATCGATCCTTTCGTTTGTAATTACTGCCAAACAAAAACATTAAGATATTAAACTTACAAATGGCACTTAACCCCTAACCCAGGTATGAATAAATCCTACTACTATTATAAAGGCGAAAGTTTGTAAGTATGGATGTATGGATGTTTGTTACTCTTTCACGTAAAAACTACTGTATAGATTTGGATGAAATTTGACACAGAGATGGTTTATATCCTGGATTGACACATAGGATATTTTTTATCCCGGTAGAACATTCCTGTGGGATAATTTCGGACCTCCACGCGAGCGAAGCCGCGGGCAGAAGCTAGTATTAAATAAAAATACGCTGGTCGGTCGTAGGTACCGTAGCGATAAAATTAATAATGTAACTATGATGAAATAAATGGTATATCAAACAAATGTAAGATCCAAGTCCTCTATTTTTAGAATCTACGGTTACATCAAAGTTAAATGAATATGAAAGAGTAATGATTCGTTTCCATCAAAGGTAGAATGAATGCTTAGATCTTTGGGTTATGATATAGATTTGGGAAAGTCTTACCCTTTTTTTTTTTTTTTTTTTTAAGGCTGGGAAATCATCCAATGACTGCTCCCGCTCTGGGTGGAGCGGAAGGGAGTGTCAGACTCTTACTGACTAAAACCTATCGATGTTTCTTCTTGTCCTAAGGGATGATTTTTCAACATCTGTGGGTCGATTCTGTAAAAATCTCACCTTGAAATAAGCTGTCACTCCACTTTATGCTAGGGATTGGCACTATCGACAGCTCACTTTAAATTTACTTCATCTACCTTATCACTGTGAGATTTTAACAGAATAGCACCACTAACTAAGCGGGATTGTCCGAAAGGGTTACCGCTACCCTGGAACATAAAGGGCTACGGAAGGAACATGGATGGGTTTTAGTCAGTAAGAGTCTGACACTCCCTTCCACTCCACCCAGAGCGGGAGCAGCCATTGGATGATTTCCCAGCCTTAAAAAAAAAAAGATATGTTTTAACAGTAATAATAGTTTAACACGTTTTTTTTGTGGAAAATCTGTTAAAAATTTAAAATTATTTTACTACCTTACATTTTCTTTGATAATTATTGCAAGACACATTGCTTGGTTGGTATTCCTTCTTTAACATACTCTTATTATTGAAACGGAAAATTCCTATAAAATACTTACGGATCCTATCTACGGATCTATTCATCTCTTTCTAACATCACTATAACGAGACTCATTGTTGATTTGCTTACATAGACAAGCCTATGTACCACACTCTATTACTGCGATTATAACCGTTACATCCATACATATTTAAGCCTATATTTCCCGGTGATCTTTATGCCTTAGAGATTTACCGCGTTGATAGCTTATGATTAAGTTTACATCTTAAGTTGTGTCTCCAGAGGTTGGAGGTAATTGAACTGATACCTGGCCCCATTGTCTATGGTCCTGATATAAATAGGTCGGCTTCAGCTTATCGTGAATAAAGTTTGTACCATTATTATAGTTTGTATCTTCTTAGTTTCGCTCTAGAGATGTGGGAGGGGGAATTATGATTTGTTTTGTTCTTTGTGGTCTTTCTAGATATATTTAAGCCGGGATTATTATTAGAGCAAGGGAGATTTAGAATTGAAATTGAGTCCAGATATGTATGAAATCTGTCAGATTAATTTATACTAGAATACACTAGCCTTTACTTAATATATGCGTCATGTTCGTGAACGGGCGCTGTCAGTAGGGACTGGTCATCTCTTAGCGGCTAAGGCTTGTTTTAATTTAATTTTTGAATGGTTTTTACATTTTCATATCGGATGCTTTTAACGTTCTGCATCGTTCTCACATGTATAATATTAGTATTCAGAACTATGTAACCAATATTTTGTTACCATATTTTGTTTAAAAGAGTGTCCATGGAGTTTCTTGCCCGTTCTTCTCCATATGTACTTACTGCTTTGGAATCAGCAACTAGCTTCATCTCTCTGACTGACCGACACCTTGACAATTTTGGTGCAAATTGGTTTATTTGAAATAAATACTTTGAGTTTGAGTTTAGAGGGTTTATTTATTTATTTATTTGGAAACTCAACAGCTTATTATTACTTACATGGGTTATTAATGTTCACCCCGCTATCAATAAGCAGCTCAATGCAGTTGAGTCAATGTCACACCATCTTACAGTATGCATACACTGCTCAGTGATAGTGAGAGGATGACAGTTACCACTTAAGCCAATTACAAAGCTTCACGGCATTGATAGAACTAGGCTAAAAGTAACGAAACAAAACAAAAGTAAAAACTTAAATAATAATTACTAATAAGAACATCGTGAATATACATATTATATCCACTCAGTAATTGGAACGACGAATACAAGAATAAGTTATGGCTCAGATTGTTCACTAAACAATATAGTAACAATTAACAAATTATGTCTCATCAGTTTTTCTCGAAGGAGTAGGTATTTAAAAATGGTAAACGGTCTCACATTTCGGTATTGTGTGAGTGAAAGTTAATAATAGTGTGACCAATACGGTTTTACGGAAATATGGAGGTTATGTAGCACTTAAATCTATTATTAAAAAACCAGTTTGATTACTAAGTTTAGCTTTAAGTATAGCATCATATGGCCTAACGTAATAAAAAATGATGAATAATTACGAATACTTGCAAAGTATTTTTATGTGAATACTAGCTTTAGCCCGCAACTTTGCTCATGTTAATTTCGAATTTGACAATCTCTACTCTGCTTGTAATAATATAATTATGTTATTCAATCATGATTAGAAAGATCATGTGGCGCCATCTATTACTATAAGAACGTTATTGTTGTTTTCTTCGGGAGCAGTTTTTTTTTTTTGGAATTAAAGATAACCTATGTCCGCTTCAATACACCTGACAACGTATAAGTGAAATTTCAGTGAAAACAAAACTATTTTCGCATTTATAATATTATAGTAAGGACGACCACCCAAAAAAAAAGATACCACTAAAACAGAACATTGACATCTTTATCAAGACAACACCAAAAACCTCTAGAAAGAAAGAAATAAAATACGTTTATTCGTTGTATTCGTACGTTTATCTTCGTACATCATGTACATTTTTCTCTCTATTTATCTTTCCTCTCTATCCTAAAAACAGAAATAAAACCCCATACAATACGTAAAGTATAAACTACTATATCTTTCAGTATTCATAACCATCGGAACTAAATTCACAGCCCATAGTTTCGCACAATCCGCTCATAATAGGTATGATTTATAATGGTCAGGGACGTTTTTACGACACCCCGGTGAACAGGGACAGGTAACTTTCAGCTACAGCGTGGAATATACCATGTTTCTAGTTTCTAGTACAGTTTTAAGATGACTTTTTCTGTTTTGCTGTTATGTTTTTGCAAGTTTTTGTAAATTGGTCAAGGTTTTTGAAAGGTTTGCATTTTTGACAAACGTTTTTTTTTTCTGTAAATAGGTTTGTGATTTTTTGTTTGGAATGTCGATGGCTATACAAGAAGAGGAAGACCAAAGAAACGATGGATGGACTCTGTGAAAGATGATATGGCTAGAAAGGGAGTGACTACCGAGATGACGACTAATAGAGACCGCAAATAAATCTGGATGCAGGATAATGATGAATGATGATGAGCTTTGTGATTTTTACATGTCAAAGATATTTTAAAAATTAGATGAGGTTGGTGTTTCTGACTACTCTGAGAAGAAAAGCTGAAACAAACTCTTTTAATGTCCAGACTATATAATCTTGGTTAGATCACGTCAAAATCATGTAGGTTGGAGTCTGTCTTTTGCGGAAAGATCCACGCAGACTTGAGGAGACCTTTCCACATTGTGGGTTATTTTCTTAATATTTAGTTTTGCAGGAGCAAAACTGACACTTAAAAAAATAAAAAATAAAGGATTTTTTTTTTATAATCGGTTTTTTGCAATTTCTGAGAACATTTACCATAGTAATTTATTTTTTTATAACACCATCAAAAAGTAGAGATTTCAACGAACATAAAGCCCGCCGACTTTAAAAAAAAAACTGATATTTTGACGTGCGAATTTTCGATCGAAAATTAGGGTGCTTTTTCGATATTAAGTCAAAATAGGGTGAAAAAAACTAAAAATTTTAAATACAAAAAAATACAGTGCGTTTGGAATATAGTATAATGTTTTCACCAAATTTTTTGTTAAAGATAAAAATAAAAAAAACAAAAGCTTGGTTATTTGAACTTTTCACATAAATTTTGAGGTTATGTGAAAAAAGTGTAAATACAAAAGTTGTAGATCTTTTTATTACCTAGAACTTAACCATTTAACTTTTGTCCATAGGACTTGTAGTTTTGCCAGAAATCGAGATAAACCGTTTTTACCCTTAAAAACGCACCCCCATCCACTTCCCGACCTCAGATCGCCCGTAAATTATTTTTCCTATAATTTATGTTACATTCTCCATTCTCTTCCTTTTCCAAAGGGTTTCATTCTAATATTTTTTTTAGCCTGAGGTGTGTAGTGTATCCTGATTCCGAAAAACAGACGGTATTATTGACTTAGGTATTTATTTATTTATTAAAACCAACATGCATTTACAGCATTGCATTGCATTTTGTTTCCAGCATCATCTACAGGGTGAAATTGAATTCAAGGGCATTATTTTAAGGTGTCATTGTACTTATCATTATGAACAACTTTCACTGTGGGGACAAATCTGAAATCGCGAAAAAAACATCAGCTGTTCCATACATTTTCACGATCATTTTTCGCGATTTCAGATTTTGATTCAATTTTACCCTGTATATCTAGGATCTCCACAAATCTATACCAAAATTAGTTGAAATTCTCAGTATTATCACCGACCATCCCACCTAAAAAATTATACTCTTATCTAGTCCCTGTACCCAACCAAGTCTACTTCTAAACAAACGTTTAAACCTGCCAATCTATTGAAATGAAATTGAAGAGGTCTGTCAATAGCGTCTATCCCTAGCATCAGCTAGAGTGACAGCTCACTTCGCCTACGTTTATACAGCAAGATTGTTTCAGAATTGTCAGGCAGTTCTCAATCGAGTCCTCTTTTAAGTGAACGTCCAAACCTGTGCCTACACAATTGAGTTCACTGTTGAACAAACGTCCGAAGACTTCACACGTGACCAGCTGTCTAGTCAATTTATCTCGAGGGCGTCACGTTAGGTACACACTGATGTTAGGGCGGCCAATAGTTACAACTCAATTACATCAGAAGGTTAACTTGAAAATAGCAGCTGATATGTTGACGTTAAGTTATTAATGACTTTCTTCTTCTCAAGAAAGAAGAAAGTCGGAGAAGAATGACTTTGAAGTTTATTGAAGAATATTCATCAGTCCCAACTATGTTGGGGTCGGCTTCCAGTCTAACCGCATGCATGCTTAATACCAGTGTTTTACATGGAGCAACTGCCTATCTGACCTCCACAACCCAGTAACTGGGTAATACGATACCCCTTGGTAAGACTGGCTGACAGATTTTCGGGCTTCCGACGACGCGTAACGACTGTCAAAGATGCACAAATGACAGCCGGGACCAACGGCTTAACGTGCTTTCCGAGGCACGGAGGAGTCTCAGTATGTAAAGGTGGTCACCCATCCACGGCCAACCCCGGCAAGCGTAGCTTAACCTGATGGATCGACCTGTGCGGCTGTTAGTGCTTAGCCACGAGCTGAATATTGTTGGATTTATTATTGCTTGGGCGACGGCTGCAAGGCCTCTTTCTTTCTTGTGCACAGAATTTTGTATTCATTGGATAGTTATCAAAAAACTGGCTAAGCGTAGCTTGCTTCTAATTGATACTCAAAGTCTAATATTTAGGAAGGAATTACTCACCCTCATTGAATGTGACGCTAGGATATTAACCAACCAGTACGCACCGTGGTCAATCCATTTTGCTACCAAACTTTATGTCCCGTTTCCACCTGTCTGAATATTTTTCTCAAGCAGCGACCCCCTTTTAACATGTGACACCTAAACATTAGCAACCACTTTCTTAACTATACGTGTGTTCAGCAGTACCCGGTAATACTGGAGTCCACCCACAGCATGGTTGAAAAAGGCTAGGCTGATGATGATGACGCGTGTCTTTTTACTTGGTTACTAAAATGAACCTTCTACGTCCTCTACAGCCTTACCTGCGGTTATCGGTTGTACAGAAGCCATCATATCAAGCTACCATCTGTTAAAGTTGTGTAATCGTTTTTCGACGTTATCACGAAGGAATAAGGTTCATGTTCAATTGGAAAAAAATTGACAGTTGGGGATAGCTGGATGTGCCGACATCTGTACTACAGACAAGAGACAACAAGTTGCTCTGAAGTCTGATGCTCCGTTAGTGGTCAGTTCCCTGCGTTACCTGTTACCAAGTAATTGTTATTACTTCCTGCCATAGGAGGCAGGAGGGCGATTTGTGGTAAAATGTGTTTGTTGGATGAACATAATTATGTTGCTTTGTGTTGTGTTGTGACGACGTTTCAAGTGAACTAATGAGTTCCTGGAAATTTGGATTTGGGCTGCTTTAGCATGAGTGTGAAACTGTAAACGCGCTGTACTCGGGGGATACTGACGTTTTGTTATGATAATTCTGAGAATTAATAAATTGGAGGTTAATGTGTGTGTTGGTTTTCTTCCTCATTATCATTTCTGTCGACAAACGTCCACTAGCTTCCTGCATCCAACGTATTCCTGCGGGCTTTACAAGGTCATTGGCCCACCTTGTGGGAGGCCTTCCAACGTTACGCCTTCGTCACTCCAGAACTTTTCGACACCATCAGCCATCTGTTCTGCGAATATGCCCACTGCTACTTAAACTTGGCAATTCTTCGGGCTGAGTTGGTTGCTTTGGTTCTCCTGTCGATCTCTTCATTTCTGATTCGACCACGTAGGGAAACTCCAAGCGTAGTCTTCTAACAAGGCCCATTGTCACCAACCACATTTCAGTGTCATAGTTCATAACACTAATACGTATGTATTTACAAAAAAAAAATGTATATAAGTTGTTTATCAGCCATCTCGTTACCATAACACAAGCATTAGGTTGCTTAGCTTGGGACTATATGGCGTTGTGTGAAATGTCCAAGGATATATTATCATTGCTTTTGTATACATTTATGAATCTCTATGTTGCACCGGTTCTATTATTATTACATACGTTGCGTAAAACAAGGATTTTCGTCTTAAGACACTGCGGTATTTGAGATGAAAAGATATTGCTAAGTTTCCCGTACACTCCCAGGCGAGTCGGATTTGACGATTGACCTCTTTTTCGAAGCTGGACCCACCTAACAGTTTGTCCTAGGTAAACACTTACCCACAACTTCTAGAACAGCGTCTCCGATCTTCATGAGACCACTCTCAAAAGCCTATACAGTAATATCTACGAGTTACTTGATATCTTTGCTGTGTTTATGTACAGAAAATATGTCTAACTTATACATTTATTCTTCAGATAAAGTTATCTGGCGATGGCAAAAAGCACGCCCTCTAATAATATTATATTTCTCATTGCCATAGTGAAAACGAATGTGGTTGATTGAAATACAATATTTCTATTGTCAGACAGTGGTCCTGAGTCGGCGAAACATGAAAACTTCAAACTTACCTCAAAGCATTTATTTCAAACTAATATTATAAAGAGGAAAGATTTGATTGTTTGTTTGTTTGCATTAAATAGGCTCCGAAACTACTGAACCGATTTTAATGATTCTTTCACTGTTGGGAAACTACACTATCCCATCCTAGGGTAGGATATAGGCTAAATTATATTTCCAAAAAAATAGGGTTCCTTACTAAAACTCAAATAATGTAACAATTTCCGACAACCACACGGGCGAAGCCGCGGGCGGAAGTTAGTTTCAAATAAACATATTAAAGGTATTTTTTAACTGTCAAGGGGGTCGGAAAGATGACGCTAGTTGTCTATTTACCTATTTCTTTTTAAAGCTAAGTTAGTGCTTGTGAATTATCTTAACAAAAGTCAGGTACGTATGACTCGCTTCAGTAAATCCCATATCTTTCAAACTTTCCTACTACTTCTTCTCATACAGTTAATAAACAATGATTGAAACACATAACTTCTCCCGACCAATACCAAATTCTGTTTCCTTTTCATCAAATATCTAATAATAAATTGTAACGAAAATAGTGAATTCATTCCTGATTTACTACGAGACATAAGAAAGCACTTAATAGTTAGCCTTTAGTCGCGAGGTATTTGACACAAAAGAAATAGGTACAGAAGGTTTGGTCCATACAACGAGCGAAAATACACGCACACATAGACATGCTTTACGTAGAAGTGCAGGTAAGCATTGATAGCCTACTGGTGTGACCGTCGGACTGCCAAGTCATAGGTCTCGAGTTCAAACCCAAGACACGCACCTCTGATTTTACGGATTCATGTGCATATTGTATAATAATTATCATTTGCTTATAAATCGGTGAAGGAAAACATCGTGAGGAAACCAGCATGTCGGAGAGATATTTCAGCATGCGAAAATAAGTCAGAGGCCCATGGGTAGCATAAAAACTCTGACACCAGGTTAGTCACTAACCCCACGAAAAGAAGAAGACATAGAGATAAACTACGATAACACGGCCCGCCCCTCTAAAATTCAAAATGTTAGAAAGCATTTGTGAAAGTAATTATAAAGCGCCACCAAGACTCACAACGCATGTCGCTGCCGGCCTGCTACTGAAGACGAATACTTACAACTACATACAAACTCTTTCTGGATGTGACTACAAACATTGAAATATTAATTTGGAGGAGCGTGCTGTTATCGGAGATTATCTATACAGCGAGTGCAAGCGCACTCGCCACTGGCATTTGCTTCATATGCACCATACGCGTACTTACGCATGTATGCGTGCGTGCATTGCCTCTCGTACTTACACTTCTGTATCTATCTGTTTTATGATATTTAACACGAGAAGAACAGTCGTGGGCGATGTGTCGTCACCTTTTTCGCGTAATAAGAGCTAACTGTTTTTAGATGGACGTCGACACTGGACCCAATATTTATTTATATCTACTTATGCTACACCAGATAGATAACAAAAATAAACACATAACCTACACCACTGAATGGATTGGGCTTTTTTTTTTTTTTTTTTAAGGCTGGGAAATCATCCAATGACTGCTCCCGCTCTGGGTGGAGCGGAAGGGAGTGTCAGACTCTTACTGACTAAAACCCATCCATGTTCCTTCCGTAGCCCTTTATGTTCCGGGGTAGCGGTAACCCTTTCGGACAATCCCGCTTAGAATGGATTGGGCTTAAATTCGGCATACAGATAATTAATATATCGACTCGTAGGCATCCACTATTCCACACAAATGAAGTCGTGGGTCGAACCTAGTTTCGCGTTATCTATGTACTTATGACTTTTATTAGTCATGTAATTTCCGCTTGCAGGGAGTCCTCTTATGCTCTATATCGACCAATTTATCGACTAATGAAAATATGGCAAAAGGCTACAAAAACATTTTGAATTGGACAGTCGTCAACGCATCAAGTTATACCTAACTATCAAATTTCTCCAAATGATTTTAGACCTTAAATCATGAGTGTTAAGTTCAAAATCGATTGAGAAAATTTGACAGTTTGTGGTAACTTTATGTGCTGGCGACTGAACAAACTATCATGATGATGATTTTGCTTTAGTGACATAGAATCACGCCTGTTTTTCCAGTAGGGTTACTCAGATTTGTACCTTACACGCACAATTGTCAAAAATAAAATATGAAATCACATAGATTAAAGACAGCTCGTCTGAAAAACTTCCATCACTGTACAGAAATTAAAAATTATGCGAAGATATAATTGTAAAATTACATTTAATGCTAATAAGTATTTTAATTCTAAAAATATGTGACGTCACATTGTTATATTTCATACAAAAACTTCCATCACCGTACATAAATTAAATATTATTTGAAGATATAATTGTAAAATTGCATTTAATGCTAATAAGTATTCCATTTGATTCTAAAAATCTGTGACGTCACATTGTTATATTTCATACAAATCACGTACAAATGCCGCGTTTTGACAACTCATAAAAAGTAACGTAATTGACTACCCTATCTAATACCTCATTCGCCAGTGATGTTAAGTTTGCCATCCAGAATTAAAACTAAGCTATAAAAACACAGTTTTCCTAATGTTAACTAAAAGACAAATTGTGTCATGATTACGTACCGTATCGTATCTTCTCTGATTGCCTTAGCTTCCTTGTTTGTCTAGACCGGACTAGACTTGGCCCGGGCTGCTTCTAATTGAATCTTTTCAATGTTCTACTCTACTATTGTTTGACTGTACCTACTTTTAAACTTATTTAGTTACATGATCGGGTTTGATAGTTTTTATGTAACCGCAGTTTTGCCTAGATTTTTGTTTTCTGAGGGAAAAGATAGTTATTAGGATCCATTGCCAATACAATTACAATTACATAGAAAAATAATCCTCTTGCAGTCGCATCAAGTGCAAAATCACGAAAATAACCACGTTGGATATTCGTTTTGGCGCCGAATAAAAAAGTGAAATATATAAGTATAATAGCCTTAACTACTATTATTTGCGATGAAAATATTTTTCAGATGTTGTATACTTTCATTTTGAAACATTTTTACAATTCCCTCAATAGCTCTTTTGTGTTGGATCTGATGACAGATCACAGTGACGGATCTTTCGATTAATTTATTTTACATAATATTTAAATAACCTACAATCGCTTTTATTATCCATTTGTGTGACCGTGTCAACGCAAAAGATTTTGATGCGGTTCTTTATTCGAAAGGTTTTTGTTGCACAATACATTAATTTATATTTTAACATACATATAATAAAGACATCTCGATGTTTTGTCAAATCGTGAAAACGATTAAGAGAGAAGCAGGGGCTGGTTGCTAGTCCTAACTAATTTCAAAATTGTGAAATTAAGTTGGTTTGTTTGTTCGTTACCTTTACACGCCTAAACCACTGAACCGATCATCCTGAAATTTGGCATATATGTTGTCAGGTATACAGAAACGAACATAGGCTACATTTTATCTCTAAAAATTACTGTTTCCGAGGAGAACAACAATTACGTTCTTATGATAATAGATGGCGCTACGTGTCTTTCCGATCATGATTCAATTATATTTTTACAAAAACTTTTGTAGTGTTAAGAGTTTTTTTTTAATTTAGGTACCTGATACATTTTGGAAGTCTAGAGTGTCGATAGACGATTTTTGATCCTACTTACCTGACTAAGAATATGATAGAAAGATTGACGCGAGCGAAGCTGCAGGCAAAAGTTAGTATACTATAAAATATACCTGTGTCCTTAGCACATTTTATTACTCTGATATTGAAAGATATCATGGCATTTCCAGGATGGTACGTTTACACAGTGAGCTAAAGATTTGACTTACATAGAAGTCAAATCCCGGCTGACCTTGGCTTTCCAGTGTATTTCCAGCTCGAAGGAACAAAAACACTTTACTGCACAGCTCGTTAGACATAAATCAAAGCTAGAGCCTACAAAACGATCGCCCCTCTGATACCGTTAGAGTCTTCCTTCGATTCGAGGACTGAGATCGGTCCTTAAGATTTCTCCAATTTCTAAGAGCTATTCTCGACAAGTCACCCATAGCCTTTGTTCAAACTCAATAGGTAAAACGGCTGAACATTATTCAATATCAGTCCCTAAAGATGTAACAGAATACGCAATGAAGGGCTAACTCATTCATAATTCAGTTAATTCTAAGTGCGTTCCTTTTTCTTTTCTAACTCGTAAACAACTTCGTTTTCTCTCGTAGGAATGCTGAGATTATGAATGCAGTATTTTATGACGTCTCTCCGAGCTGCCTGGGGAGGGGCATTGGACGGGTGTGTTTGAGTTTTTTGGGCATGATTTTGTTTGACGGATTCCTGCGAGTCGAGAGTTTTTTGTTGGGGTATTTTGCTGTGAAGGACATTTTGATGAATTTAAATTTATTTTTGACTTTCTGTTAATATTTGGGGTTTGTTACGCAGGTTTGGCGTCAATAATGAATTTATTAATAAACTAGCTTCCGCCCGCGGCTTCGCCCGCATAATATGTCGACAAATTATACACATAAACCTTCCTCTTCAATCACTCTATGTATTAAAAAAACCGCATCAAAATCCGTTGCGTAGTTTTAAAGATTTAAGCAAACATAGGGATATAGGGACAGAGAAAGCGACTTTCTTTTATACTATGTAGTGACGACGCAAATTTATTATAACACTAGCAGCTTGTCGCGGCTTCGCCCGCGTGAATGTCAGAAATTATCCCAAAGGAACGTACTACCGGGATAAAAAGTATCCTATGTGTTAATCCAGGTCATAAAGTACCTCAGCGCTAAGTATCATCCAGATCCGTTCAGCCGTTTGAGCGTGAAGGACGGACAAACATACAAACTCACACACACTCACAAACTTTCGCCTTTATAATATTAGTGTGATTAGACAAATGCACCTATCGTTATATTGACATAATAAACGTATATTAAACTTCGTTATGTCACGATAAGTACAAAGTAATGTAATCTATTTACCATTTACATTGAAAAAATAATTATTCTAAAGCTTAGTAATTAGCGGTATGTAGCCAGTATTTGTCAAATACTACACTGTTAATATTATAAGCGTGAAAGTTTGAGATGATGGTAGGATGTTTGTTACCTACTCTTTCACGCAAAAACGATTGAACGGATTTGAATGAAATTTGGCACAGAGATAGTTTATAGTCTGGATTAGCACATCGGATACTTTTTATCTCGGTGATACGTTCCTGTAGAATAATTTCCGACATCAACGCGGGCGAAGCTGCTGGCAAAAGCTAGTGCTTAGATGGAGTATTTTATGCGGTTCATTGGTGTTTTTTTTTTGCTATTCGATATACTAACAACACGACATCTGCTAAAATACAACTAAGCAGGTACAGTCACACCTCTGCCCTCGAAATTCTTAGCTATATATAGCACCTCGACAAGACAAATAGAGCGCATTAGCAACTACTCCGTCTAATTTGTAAGTGTCAAACTTGAAGTAATGTGTTTATACTGAGTTGGTATTCACTGGCTCTCGTGTTTGTCCGCGGCTGGCGGCTGCCCCGAAAGCTTAGAACTATTTCTGGACTTTGCTTCGGGCTGAAGTTCACGACAGTACTCGTTTGTGTTAGTGGTAAGACTACTGTGAGAATAGTTGTGCAGCTTAGCAAGAATTTCTGGAAAATAAATACATTTTGTAAACTCCTTTGAACAAGGTATACCTAATTAAGAGAATAATAATTCCACATGCAATCATTATTATTAACAACGTTTACTATAGGGCCAACCCATCGTATTGCCTAATTATTGGGTTGTGGAGGGCAGATAGGCAGTCGCTCCATGTAAAATACTGATAGTCAGCTGCATCCGGTTAGACTGGAAGGCGACCCCAACATAGAACAAGGTTAGACGGATAATGACTATGAGACCAACCCTAAATTGGAAAAAAAATCGCGTGTTCCCTGCATTTTGTTGAGTTACACAATTATAAATGTATGGAACAGCCGATATATTTTTGTCTTTTCAGCATTGTTTCATAAGTAAAAGTGTTAGTTAATGCTGAGTATCTACTATAGCTCGTGAAGAGTTTTGATTTATTTTAAGTATACCTTGCAGATACATCCACCCACTATACTACTCCTATGACTTGGGACTTAAACATAGCGAAATGTACCTTCCTTCCATAGATGCATCTCTGCCTAACCCTTCGGGCAATACAGGCGTGATGCTATTAGGTCAGATACACCTCAGACCTGTTAGAATCAGCAGGATTGTCTGAAAGGGGTGCCGCTACCCCGGAACATAAAGGGCTAAGGAAAGAACATGGATGGGTTTTAGTCAGTAAGAGTCTGACACTCCCTCCGCTCCACCCAGAGGAGTCATTTGATAATTTCCCACCCTCAAAAAATAAATACCTGTTAGAAACTTATTCAAATTGTATCGACTGTCTTTTCGATACCTTAAAAACTGCTTCATATACAGGGTGTAATTGAAAGGGTCTATACATAAAAAAAGGATATGCTATAGACCACCAAACTGAACAACTTTTACTATGGGACCAACTCCAAAATCGTGAAAATAAAATCAGCTGTTCCCTACATTTCGACGAGTCACGTGACCAAAAATGTATAGTACAGCTGATTTTTTTAAGGAGCACGTGGCTAAGTTCTAATAGCCGCACAGGTCAATCCATCAGGTTAAGCTACGCTTGCCGGGGTTGGCCATGGATGGGTGACCATCTTTACATACCGAGACTCCTACGTGCGTCGGAAAGCACGTTAAGCCGTTGGTCCCGGCTGCCATTTGTGCATCTTTGACAGTCGTTAAGGGTCTTCAGAATCCGATAATCTGGCAGCCAGTCTTACCAAGGGGTATCGTATTGCCCAGTTACTAGGTTGGAGGTCAGAGAGGCAGTCGCTCCACGTAAAATACTGGTATTCAGCTGCATCCGGTTAGACTGGAAGTTGACCCCAACATAGTTAGGAAAAGGCTAGGCAGATAATGATACCCTTTCGGTTACACCCAGTAGAGAAAAGATAGAATAGAAACCCCGGAGACGTACCTTATATTTGTACCATACCATGAAGTGAACACAACACAAGGCTTCTTTGTAAAAGAGCACTGTCTAGTACCGTAATTCACCGGCGCGGAGTCTTGTCAGTGTTACGATCTCTAAATCGGCGCTATAAATACTTGAGGCGACACTACACTGGGGCCTGTTTGGTACTGTACTTACCGTGATAAAGAAGTCAGTTATACAGAAACGGTTGGTGGAGAATATATTTTTAGATGGCTTTGTTTTTATATTTTATTCATGTTTTTCTTTCATCAATAACAGTGGGTTTGATTTGCTAAATTGTCAGAGTATGTTATCAAATGTCTGTCTTGGTGGTCTAGTGGTCGCAAGTGCTGCTACTGGTTTTGAGTTCGATTCCCAGGTAGGGCAAAGTGTTATCGGGTTTTTGCATCAGGAATTTCTCGGTAGCAGCCCGGAGGCTGGATTTGAGGGTCGCCCATTATTATAGTCTTATGATGGTACAGTCGTAATCATACTTTTATGAAGTAGGTTTTTTTTCTCAAAGTTGCAGTCGTCATTTTAGGAGATAACCGCTTTTAAATATTGCGTAAGTGCGAGGTATTGAATGGTCATGAATATATCATACAGAGTTTGACTTGCGAATTTGTGGCGAAAAAACCACATTAAGTACTGAGACCATTCGAGTTTGAAATCCCGATGAAAAGCTGGAAATTAAAGTAGTTTTTTTTACCATTTGTCTTTATAAATGATACTTTATTTATTTCTTTACACCGAGTGAGATAAGAAAATGAATATAAAGAATATGTGCTACGATGTCGTGTCGAGTCATTGAACTCCCTAAGATAGGGTTGAGTTCCTCGATGAGTAATTCATGCCTACCCACTGTCGGGACGGGTTCACTTAAATCTGTATGGATCTACCCTAAAAGGCCACTCTAGAGAAATGTCTTCAACCAAGATGACCCTGAACTTAAAGGTCTCAGTTGATTTTGAGGCAAAAATACGAGTAAGTTTTACGCAGTCAATGACAGAATAACTAAAATGTAAAATGTTTTTTTCACGTGTTGTAAAATTTGATGGAAAATATTAAAAGTTAAACATCAAATTCACATCTGTTTTTGTCTCCTAAAATTAAAAAAATAATTAAATCCTATATTTAATTATTTTTTTAATTTTAGGAGACAAAGACATTTAGGAGTGTTAAAAAATTAACTCTAAGAAAAAAGTATGAGTTGTTCTATACATTTATGCACACATAACTCAAAAAAATGTATGGAACAGCCCATATTTTTTTCGCGGTTTCAGGGTTCATCCTATTGTAAAAGTTGTTTGTAACGATGAGTACAGACGCCAGCACATCAAGCTATCCCTAACTGTCAAATTTTCTCAATTAAAAATGAACCTTATGTCTTTGGAATAAAGTTGAAATACTATCATAGAAATTTGACAGATTGTGGTAACTTGATGTGCTGGCCTCTGTACAATGCTCCCACGAAATTTTTAGAGTTAATTTTTTAACACCTTTAAAACAGAAACTAGTAAAACTGCGGCACGAAAAAAGTCCTTCATTCGTCGAAAATCTTCATTATTCAATCTTCACAATGTACACGAAATATTAATAAAAAAAAGACTAAACATGACGAGATGCGGCAAAGATGCCCCAGGGAAATCCTTCTGTATATTTGCCGCATCCCGCCGTGTTTAAATCCTTGGTGTCCATTAACAGATTGCCATGTACTGGAACGTACTGTCGTTCCAGCGGCTTTCACGCTGTCATGGTGTTGGTCTTCAAAGAAAATCTTGGAGAGATACGGTCTCCATTTAAATAACAAATATAATGTATACAGGTAGGCGGTGATATAATTTTTTGAGGGTGGGAAAATATTGATTTTGGTTATTTGTGTATCTGTCAAATTAATCGTGAGTGCCACTGTCGAATGAAAGTTTTTCAACTGTTTTATTATTTGGTAATTTAATCAACAATTTAAATATTTCATTTTTAGAATAGAATAACATTTATTTTCTTAAAAATAATATATAGAAGATGGCACAGAAATCAATTACAGAGCATACATGTTTTTGCTTAAAATTATAAAAATGCAAATTTTTCGTGCAAACAATTTATTCATTTAATTTTTTTCAAGGAACTATTTTCCACTATAAAAGCAATTAGTGGAAAGCCAATCATGTAATTTACTTTTTAATAGTTTGGTATTTAAATTTTTAATTCGTTCGGTAGATTATTAAAAAAATACCACACGCATTATTATTGTCACATAATAAGAAATGTCCTATATGTATGTGTTCAGTTCGGTTCCTATGGAGATAAGCCGGCTAGAAACTCCACGGTTACTGTTTCAAAAATAACACTTGTCAATGTCACAATACTAGGGTAAAGAATCATGCACGCACCTCTGAATTTACGGATTCATGTGCGTATGTTATAAATTATCACTTACTTAAAAATCGGTGAAGGAAAACATCGTGAGGAAACCGGCATGCTTGAGAGATATTTCTCAACAGCATGTGAAGCTAAGTCAGAGGCCCATGGGCAGCATAAAAACTCTGACACCAGGTTAGTCACTAACCACACGAAAAGAAGTAGGGGGGTAATTTTAAATAATAATTCCCACAAAGTTCAAGAACGAGTAGCGTCAGTATATAACATACACACGCTCACACACCTCCGCCGACACCGCCTCCCTTTTTTTTTTTTTTTTTTAAGGCTGGGAAATCATCCAATGACTGCTCCCGCTCTGGGTGGAGCGGAAGGGAGTGTCAGACTCTTACTGACTAAAACCCATCCATGTTCCTTCCGTAGCCCTTTATGTTCCGGGGTAGCGGTAACCCTTTCGGACAATCCCGCTTACCCGGCAGGCTTGGCCCTGAAGGGCCCCTTCATATGCTGACATCTCTTTGAGGCGCGCGTGAAACATATACGCGCCGTACGGCACGGGTCTGGTGCTGATCGGACGGTGAGTCACCCATTACTCACCGTCCCCAGGCCCGCGCCTACGGTGGCCGGGAGTCGTCACGTGGCTCCCGACGCCCGGGGCGTCTCCTGCGGCGGCTGGGACGGGAGGACCTTTCTCTCTCCCATCCCGCCACCTCCTTCGCGAGCATAACTATTTCGCAGAAGGAGGTGACTGCCTCCACTCACTCTCGCCCCGGACCATGGCTTGCACCAGGGCCGGGCGCGAGAGGTCGCCGCCGCCGATCGCCTCTACGAGGACACGGCGGTGCTCCGCCCAAGCGGGGCAGGTTTGCACCGTGTGCTCTACCGTGTCCTCTGGGCGAGACACCGCCTCCCTGACTTCGACATTGTCTCGGACGGTACTGAGAGCTCCTGGGCTCACAAACTCATTCACAGCGTGTTTGTTGACTTGGTAATCACAAGTAGAGCGCGTGTCGTGACAAAATTATTATGTCAAAGTATGTCTGATAAAATCGTGTGATTTTATCATCGTCACATAAGTTGTATTGTAGGAATAAATACGACAGTTTGAAAGATTTTGCATAGAAAATAATAAGTCAAACCGCCATTTTTATTCTTCAAACAAAAGTTCTAGGACGATCAAAAAATCGGTCCTTCATTAAATAAACGTCAAAATACTACTATGAAACGTCACAGCCATAATAAGAAGTCAACGGACACAATAAATAATTAAAATATGGTATGTTAATCTAAATAATAGAAATAGTATAGTCGATTCAATAGTTTTAGAATTTATTAGTTACTAACAAAAATACAAATCATTTCTCTTTATATTAATTGTGTAGATATATTATGTACCTATATACAAGTCCCCAGTGATCATCTTAAAACAACACATCTTCTGTGATATAGAAATCTTACCACAGAGCACTCTGTTCGCCAATTAGGTTTTCAAACACAGGTATATACCTAATTCGGTTCTCAAAGGAGCCCAAACTTAAATAATACCTTGTTGTCCTATTTGTTCCGTTTCTATTTCCACGGTAAATAAGAGGTCTCCGGAGGTCTTCATGTCTGAATGTGACAGGTACCATTGTGCCATAATAATAGCTTCGTTATATGGAATTCAGCTTATCTTGGAAATTTTATTCTGTTTTCTATTTTAGGTAAAAATAGTTGGAGTAATTGTGCGCGTTGTGCGTTCTTCAGGATTTTGTAGTTGAAAGTTTTTGTGAAAAAAGGAAATGGTATTGTCGTTTCAGTAATTTGGAATACAATCAGGTTTAATAGTAACGTGAAACTGTTTGATGATGAAATAATATTTAGGGATTTTTTAGAGGGTGGGAAATCATCAAATGATCCCTCTCCGCTCTGAGTGGAGCGAAAGGGAGTGTCAGACACTTACTGACTAAATCCCCTCCATGTTCCTTCCTTAGCCCTTTATGTTCCGGGGTAGCGGTAACCCTTTCGGACAAACCCGCTGCAATATTTTGGGTTGATTGAATTAATGTGTTTTTTTTGTGTTTGTGTTAGAATTACTGACCGAGATAAGTCAACATATTCTCTTTTGACATGTCTTCTCGACTTTTGTAAACTAAGGTTAACTGGAGGTTTTTAAAAGATAGTACGTGACATTTACATTATTAAATAGATCAAGACTTAGTTACAGCCTATCGCAATCTACCACTGCTGCAAAGGTGTGTTCCAATATGCATTACATTACCCTGTTATTTCTACCATCCGAATTAACTTTAACAATCTAAGGAGCTAATAGAACGATGTTTTTTGTTATTAGAAAACGCTTCTTTACCGACCACTTTCTTGGCACAATCTTTGCCGTAAATAACAAAAATATGAAACTTTCTAACTCAAAAATTGTTAAAATAGAATCTAAACAGCAGACCAAACACGTCTGTAGTAGAAACTTTTTAACCGATGCAGCATACTATAGACCGCACAACTTTGTAACTTTACATACCGGTAGTTGAACGGTACTCGTGTTCTTTCATTGATTGTATTGCGTGCAATTTTCTTTGTACGGCGATCTGAACTTGTTTGGAAAGTTGCTGGTATTTGAAAAGTGTATCCTGTGTGGCTCCTTGGAATAAATTGGTTTTTGATGTTGTCTGTTTATCTGCCAAGCCCTTTTCTAAGGGTATATGTGTGTGTGTACTCAGCACAAAATCATCGTGCCGGCAGCGACTACAGAGACGTCGTTACGAATGATATTCGATTTGAAATTTGGCTCTATTATTTTATTTATTTGGAAAAACAATAAATGGTGATTTTGATGTCCTTCCTAAAATATCTGAAATAGTTTTCATCTACATAAGGCCAAAAATTTTTTTTTTTTTTTAATATGTTTTATAAATATTTGTATTTTATTCAAGTCTCAGCAGTGGTGGCCCATTAGTGTATTAGTCCCGACTTACGATTTGCAGATCGTGTGATTGAACCCTGGCACTTTGCTTTGTGTGTCGCTCTCAAAACGTGAATTAAAATATCGTGAGGAAATCGACGTGTCCTAGAACCAATACGATGATTTGTGACATACACCAACCCACACTGGAGATGATTATGCTAACCAAGATTGTTCAAATGATTCAAAGAGCTTCCAAGTGCTTATTATTAAATAAGACTTATCTTTATACCCAAGTTCAAACAATGTAACTTTGAACTCTGTTCCGACTAAGGTAAAGTTGTGACAACTTAATACTGGACTAAGTTATCAGTTTTGTACCTAAAGGACTGTATTTCAATCACAGTTACGTTCTTAAAACAAAACCTGGCTCTATGATTAAAACCAGGTAAAAAATATATATTTAATATATAATTAATAGTATATTTTATAACTACGCCGAAATTATTAGGGCTCCGTCGACCTATTTTGGCAGGTGGTAATCAGTTACTAGGTTTTTGTAAGGTGTGTTTGTGTATTTAAACTAGGCGTTTTTATCATATTAGACTTAACACGTTTTATGTCTTTTGAGTGGTATATCGACGACACGGTTGGCGCAGTGGGTGAGTGATTGACTGCTGCAGCATATCGCGGGTTCGATTCCCGCACGGAGCAAATATTTGTACGACCTGCAAGTATTTGTTCTGGGTCTGGGTGTTTTTCGTTCTATAATATGTATGTATTTACAAAAAAAAAATGTATATAAGTAGTTTATCAGCCATCTCGTTACCATAACACAAGCATTAGGTTGCTTAGCTTGGGACTAAATGGCATTGTGTGAAATGTCCAAGGATATTTATTTTACTTTTAACTTCAGTTGTTATATCTTGTAAATGTTGTAGATTTTGTTGTTCAAATATTACTTAGGCCGTGATAAGACCTATGTATGTATATTTTTTCAAAATCAATAATAGTTCCACCCTGACTCAAAATCATCAACCAGAGATTAACCCATCCGTAACCTTAAACTAGTATAGAACAGTAGTACTAGGATATAAGTAATTCCAGGAATTTACGCTTAGAACCTAAGCTCTAAACACAAATGCAAATTGCTCCACATAACATCCCTTACTATCACCACCCCTCTGCGTATTCCCACCTTTATTAAACAGTTTAAGAGCTGCACTAAACACTCGAGCAATAAACATATCTCAAGCAATCGAAAACTAGAGGTGTGCGCGTATGTTCAGCGCCAATTACATTCCTTGTCACCACTCTAATTTGTAAGCGGGAGGCGGCGGATACTCGTACAATGGAGTGTATTGAGAACTGTTGTTAAGAATTATTTGATGGGTGATATCGTTTTACATTGGGGAGGTTGTCGGTTTAAGTTGAAGAACATGGCATGGCATGGAATGGCTCTGAATACGAGGCTTTTTACCTGCTTTGCACGGGTGAATTGAGTTACTATAATAAATTATTATAATAAGTATTTTTATTAGAAATATGCGTTTTGTTTGTGTAGAATAAACATTTTTTCTATCTTACTTTCTTTTTTTTTTCTGTAACATGGTTGTGTTTCATATCGTACCGTTTGTAGAGCATGTTGACAAGGCGTGTTTGTTAATATTTTAGGGGTTAATGATTAATTATATTTATTTTTGTAAATTGGTTGTAAAAACATTTTTACGTGTCATAAGAAATAATAATATTTCAATACTAGAATATGAGGTTGGCGTTTCGTCACCGATTAGTTTAGGGGGCCGACTTCCACCTCTTAAAGTTGTATAATTGAATACTCTTCACAGTGAAGAACATATAGCTCCATCTCTTTTTCACACTAAAATTATATTGTAATAATCCGGTCCTGATGATGTGAGGTAGTCTTTTGAGACCTGTTGTCTGAGGTGGGTGGTAAATCACGAGTGAATTTTTAAATTAGTTGAAACAATAGAACCACGGACTTCTGCTATATCTCACTAAAGTCCTGCAGCAAGTGGAGCAGTTCTCCCTAATTTTATTAACTAGCAACTAAAGCTGCATATCCACCCTTTGAGATTAAGAGATAAGAGGCAAAATATAATCGCTGTTAAGGCAGTATGATATTTTTGAACTTCATTCTTCTTAAGGTAGGTAGGGCTGCACCTCATAGCTATGAGTAGGCATTCAACAGTGCACGTACAGTTGTCATCAATTAACGCCGTCACTTTTCCAATTACTCGTCATTCGTGGCGTCGAGTGTACCATCGAATTGTTTGTTTATTAGAGCTATCTGTTTCTTAGGAGTTATTTGTATCCTGTTACACGGAAGTGAGTGGTGCAAGGTGTGAGCCGGAGCGATAATTAGATAAAATTGTTCATGAGCTTTTATTCTAAAGCTAAGCTAGGATTATTGTTCGCGTTAAGCGGGATTGTTCGAAAGAGTTACCGCTATCCCGGAACGTAAAGGGCTAAGGAAGGAACATGGATGGGTTTTAGTCTTTAAGAGTCTGACACTCCCTTCCGCTCCACCCAGAGCGGGAGAAGTCATTGGATGATTTACCACCCTCAAAAAAAGGCTTATTGTTCAAGTACTTATAGTTTGTATCTGTGTATTCGTAATTATATAAATATTTACATTTAATTTCCTATTGCACCTACCACTGTTTATCTCTGCATCACCCAAAGTTTGACTGGTAGAAATGCCTATGGCATTACGTCCGCCTCTGTACATTACTGTGCTTAAAGTATTAAATAAATAAATAAATAATTACTTATTCACTTCTTCACACTTGTTCCATAACACGGATAACATGCTGCTTTACAACCACGTGCTCTCTTCACGCTGTCACGCTTGTAAGTTGTAACTCTATCGACACAACGTTTAGGCTTGACAAAAGGCGTTTAATCATAATAAAATTTCTACATGATACCTATTCAATAATAGGGATGATACCTAGGTAAAAAAGAAGTTATAATATATTTAGTACGTCAATCAGAAAATAAAAGAAATATCTGACACGTATTTTTTGCTTTATCACATTAGTAGAAAATGACTGAGATAGAACGCATTAAAGTTGGGGAGTGGGGCTCGCTACGTCACAAGTATAAAAACTACTTACTTGTGACGTCATGCCACATTTTAATTCAATGTATAGTCGTAATCTCGTATAGAAGAGATCGTGGCCAAGTTATATCAGCTGCAAGGGTCAATCCGTCAGGTTAAGCTACGCTTGCCGGGGTTGGTTTGTGGATGGGTGACCATCTTTACATACCGAGTCTCTTCCGTGCCTCGGAAAGAACGCTAAACCGTTGGTCCCGGCTGTCATTTGTGCGTCTTTGACAGTCGTTACGGGTCGTCAGAAGCCCGAAAATCTGACAGCCAGTCTTACCAAGGGGTATCGTACTGCCCAGTTCCTGGTTGTGGAGGTCAGACAGGCAGTCGCTCCATGTAAAATACTGGTATTCAGCTGCATCCGGTTAGACTGGAAGCCGACCCCAACATAGTTGGGAAAAGGCTACGCAGATTATGATGTATAGTCGTAATCTTTGGATAACGTAACAAAAAGAAAATGACCAATATTTTTAATAATATAGCTTTCGGAATAATTAAAAAATATAGTCATCATCCCCATTCTAAAAGATTTACTATAGATATCGATCATAAAACTCGAAACTCCGCGTCACGCTAATGCACATATTATTACATTAACATGTTTTGGTTGAAGTTAGATATTTCTCTTGGACCACATTTCAACATTAGGCATTGTTTCAAGTACCCGCCGTCACGCTCACATCGTGTTTGCGTCACGGCGTGACACGTCGTCACGGTGTGCAGCGGTACAAGCTTGCCCATTATTTTGTTAGCGACTTGTGTTTTTCAGTTTCACACATGTGTCGGATAGGGTTGGCAGGTTTTGGAAGTTTGTATGTTTGTTACTCAATTATTTAAAAACGGCAAAAAAAAACTGTCTTATCTACTTACTTACTTACTTTTTATCCCAGAAGTACTTTTACATGGGATAATTTCCGACCTCCACATAAGTGAAGTCGCGGGCAAAAGCTAGTACATAATTATTTATTACTTTTAAATTCATAATTGTTTGATGCTTAATTCGCGACAATACAGGGTGAAATTGAATTCATGGGCATCAACCTGATTCAAGAGAAACAAATCTGAAATTGCAAAAAAAAATTCGCTGTTTCATACATTATGCTCTCATAACTCGTCAAAATGTAGGGAACAGCTGTTTTTTTCGGAATTTCAGATTTGTTGCCATAGTGAAAATTGTTCATAATGATGAGTACAATGACGCCTGAAAATAATTCCCATGAATTCGATTTCATCCTGTGTAAAGCCCCGATGCGATTGCTAGCGTAAATCATCCTAACCATTGCCATTATTTTTCCAAACTTAAAACTGTTTTGATATACGTACATGGTGCGAAAAACACGGTCAATCAACTCAGCTTAAAACAGTCTACTGCTGGGCATAGGCACTCAGGTTGCGCCATAACATCCTGTCCTCCACTTTTCACATCGAGTCAGTATTCGAAGAGCCACCATACAAATCGGACCATTAACGTCAAATTCAAATAATACAAATTATATTATTACTATTTATTTACATTTTAAAATAACTTTTATGATTCACGTGTTTATTCCTTTTTCTCATTACATTTTGGAAAACATTAACATTTCAAAAAACTTCGATTCCTCGGAACAGTCCAAAACGGACCCAAAAAGGGTTCGTTTATGAATTTGACGTGTGCGCAGTACATCCCTATCCATCCCTCCATGTAACTCGTGTACGAACTCGGAGATAAAACGGATCATGTTCCGAGTTATGGCTCGGGTTCACGTCTTTCTTTAATAAATATAAATGTGATGTATTCAATTTAAATGCTTTTATGTTACTTTAGAGGAGGATTGATGTAAATACGTTTTTGATACCAAGATGTAAGTCGTGCTAGATATTGCGATCTTGTTGAAGGTTTTGTATAATAAGGTCGAATTTTTGTTTAAACAGTCTTTCTGCCTAACGTTACTAATTGATCGGCTTCCAGTCTGACCGGATGCATCTAAATACCAGTATTTTACATGGAGTGACTGCCTATCTGACCTCCTGACTTGTCCTGTCGCAATTCAGTTACTGGGTAATACTATTCTGGCTACGCTGACTGGCTGGCTGGCAGAAGAGCGAGCCAAGCTATCATCCTTAAGCGGGATTGTCCGAAAGGGTTACCGCTACCCCGGAACATAAAGGGCTATGGAAGGAACATGGATGGGTTTTAGTCAGTAAGAGACTGACACTCCCTTCCGCTCCACCCAGAGTGGGAGAAGTCATTGGACGATTTACAATCCTCAAAAAAAAAGCCCGGTATTGTGACTACCCATAACAACTGCAAAATATCTACGAATGACAGCTGAGGCCGACAGCTTAACGTGATTTCCGAGGCACAAAGGCTATCCATATAGCTATCCAAGAACTGACCCCAGCAAGTTTCAATCGACACGTGCGTCTGCATTTATTTACCCACGCCCTTCCATTTGATATAACAATCAATCAATATTTATGTGGGTTTTAAGTACTCATTAATAATTGATGATTGTTGTTCATGGCCGCACGGGAGACACAGGTTTTAATTACTTTATTTTTTTCATGTGAGGAGCTATTACGCAAATCTAATCTTAGAAATAGACAAACATAAGAATACACACTCGAAAGCATTAATTATGTCAGAGACAAGCTCACAAAATAAAGCACTTCGAAATATTTACCGCCACAGCTATACCTCGTAAATCCGTTTTGGGTAAATTCGGACTTCTCCTAAAATGAGCAAAACCAATAAGCATCCCTCATCCAATACTGTAAGACATCTACTTTTCGGATAACTTTGTTTTTATCCGATGTCTGCATAATTGAAACTGCTGGGTAGTAAGTTTATAACGAACCGCTAGTTTACTAAGAAAAATCTGATAGCCGTTTTTAGAAATCAAATTATTATGAAATGTAAAAACAAGCCGTCTCAGAGAACTGGCTGAGTTACATAAATCCCAGATCACAGGTTGTGTAGCAATCAATATAAAATATCTTAGCTACAGAACAAGTACCGGGTAAGCGGGATTGTCCGAAAGGGTTACCGCTACCCCGGAACATAACGGGCTAAGGAAGGAACATGGATGGGTTTTCGTCAGTAAGAGTCTGACACTCCCTTCCGCTCCACCCAGAGCGGGAGAAGTCATTGAATGATTTCCCAGCCTCAAAAGCTACAGAACAAGTAGGTATAATGAACTATTTACGAACTAAACGTAAATCAATTAAGCTGAGAAACTAAAAAAGGTAAAGCATCTAATACATCCTGTCTTCTTTTTCCAACTAGCAAAGAGATTCCAAGCAGCAACAAGAAACTTTTTGTAAAAAATAACAAACTTTGACTCATTTTGCATCTTATTACATTCATGCGACAAGATTTTGCATTTCCCACAAAATTTTTAAATGACGTTATTTAAGGGAGTTATTCATAAACTTTGAAGTTCGGACTGTGATTCATAATTTTACATACAAAATACTTTACCTGGTTTTATGAGGTCAGTGTGAGATGAAAAATAAACATAATGCAGAGAGCTATTCAGATTTTTTGTTCTAATCAAGTGGGGAAAGGTGAAAAAGAACTTTTTCTCGAAGAATTGCCTTACTCTGGGACAGTTCCTTGAGAAAGATTTTGTTTAGGACACTACTACCTATGACAGTAAGACAAAACTTCTCAAGATAAGCTGTAGGTAAAATTATTCAAGCTCAAACTCAAAGAGTATGTTTCAAATAAACCAAATTGCTCTTTTGAATACGTAACAAAAATAGTGGTATACAGGGTTAATGAGACAGAGGGGCTTTCCTTTAAACTGCTATAATAGGTACCATTTTCAAGCTCTGTACCAAAAATCAATTAAATAGGAGCACTAGTTTAGTCGCAAATGATTTTTTAAGTTCTTGCCCCGTTTGAACACGATGTATCTTTTCTAACAGGCGCTCCGGCGCGCGCGCGTCGTTACCGCTTTGTTACAAGGTTTTTACTTACAAAGGGTGCTTGCGTTTTACTCTGATTCGTAAGCTATTTAGTTGGTTTGAAAAAAGAAACTCATTTTTGGTGCTTTTTATTTTATACCGTATCGAATTAATACTAAACACGCATAGTATACGTAGTGTAATTTAATGCCCCTCTGTCATATCTACTCTGTATACGGTAGTTAGATGATGACGTTAGTGCGTACGGAAAAATAATAAACAAAAGTAATCAGCATGACGCCGGAGCATAATAATAGTCACAGTACATTGAAGACCAGTGAAAAATCTATCAGCGTTTATTTAAAAACCGTTATCTTACTGTGGCTGTCCTTTGTTAGCTAGTAAAGTACAAAAACTATGTATTTGAGTTAAAACAAAGCATGGATACATCACGTTTTTGTAATAGGTTTGTGCCAGATAAAGATCACGTTATTAAACTAGGAATGAAGGCATATAACTCAATATTTGAACCTAAACAAGACGATAACATAAGACACTTCATAATAAAGTTGAAATTACTTTTTGATACGATATATGAATGTGATGTAAGACAGTGTGCACACTGGAGCCTTAAGATTTTTTTCTGAAAATGACAGATGCAATATTTAACGAAACTGAAATGTCAAACAATTTAGTTCTTGAATTTTGAGTTGATTTAAGAGTGAAACTCCCAGTTTTACTGGAAGATAAAACTGGTTTTTGATAACTTGAGAATGTCTGTGATCATTGCAAAAAAAAATAATAAAAAGAACTAAATTAAACAAAAACTCTGTCTATAGACAATTATTGACTCTGGTCTGCACACGGCCTTAAAATAATATGTTATATGAGTTTGTGACTTGATTTCAAACTTATGTGTTAGTGTAATTCAACTTTTTCGTGTTGTTTTTATGTTGCCAACATTATGTTCAATATGTTTCCATATTTGTTCGACTGGACTTTTTATTAAGCATGTTATTGTAAGAATGTACCGTGGAGGTCACTTTTAAAGAGTTTCAAAGGCGTGTCTGAGTAACACAGTTACGGACTTATGAACTGTTGTTAATGTCGCTTCGTGGTCAAATTGGATTGTTCATGATATTCGGTAGAGCCAAAGAGGTAGTACTTTTTATGAGGTTAGCGATGTGATGATGCGTTTGCTGTGCGTGGCATTGATATTATTCATAACAATTGCATTGATCATAAATTTAAAGTGAATTTGTATTTGTATTAATTCAATTTAATTTATCTTCAAGTAATGACTCAATTGTTACTAAAAAAGTTATTCTATGTTAGTAATTATGATAATTTTATCTACCGTGTATTTAAACACAGCGGCACCTTTTATACTTTTCCTTTCGACTTCTTTGCGTTTAACTAGAGGTGTTTTCAGAAACCAAAATTACAAAAACTGTTTTACCTTTTACAACATCCAAGCCGAAAAAAATTAAGCCTTTACGAGTACACACGCACACCCTAATTTGAAAATCTTGAACAGCTGTCAGCAGCACAATTTGAGTTCAGTGGTACAAGTTAGGAAGTAAATCTTGTCGGATCCGTTCAGGCTTGCCGCTTGGCCGGCAACGCTTGTGGTTGGCCCCTGTTAAACACAACTTAACTTATTGTTTCTTGGTAACAATTTAACAAACTTCCATATTTATTGTGGGGGCTTAGTACGCTGAGTGGTGTGTCGTTCAGTCTTTGTGGTTGAGCTATAGCGAGGTTAATGTTGTTGTTCTTCGAAATAGATGCGCAGGAATATTTCTTGTGGTATTTCGTTTTTTATTTTAATATTCAGAAATAATGAAAAGACGTGGAGTTTTCGTATCACTAAAATGTAATTTACAAGTCCTTCGCTGACATTTAGAAACATAAAATACGATGTAAATGAGAGCGTTGTATAAATTATTTAAAAGGCAATTTTCTAATATTGCTTCCTTAGAAGGTTACAACTAATATAAAATGTATACAAAGCCGACTCAAAGGGACGGGTTTAAACAACTATTTCCGCGTAGCCGCAACCAATATGCTACGACCGCGTAGTCATGACGCTACGCCGTAGCCGCTACGCAAGAAACTTTATATTACAAAACAGTATGTAGAACATAATCAATTCCTTACCTAAAACAACATATTTTTTTTCAATGTCTTTGAAAGATCGCAATCTTAATTTCAGTATTTTTGATAAAAAATATGGAAATAAAAACATTTCTCATCCGCCTTCAGCAGGCGAATTTAATCAAAAGAAAATATTGAAGGGATAAAGTTTCTATTAGCTCGAGGGCGGGCCCTTGATTGGGTAAGATCCTTAGGAGGCTATTTTTGTTTTCTTAAGTCCATATCGTTAACCTTTTGCTCACAAACGGTAGGTGTAGGTATGGAGTTTGTGTGGAGGTGAATATGAAATGCTGGAGAATCAGCAATGAGTGTGGTCGATATGGTGTTTATTTCTGATTGAAACGATATCATCATCTGCCTAGCCTTTTCCCAACTATGTTGGGGTCGCCTTCCAGTCTAATCGGATGCAGCTAGTAATACCAGTATTTTACATGGAGCGATTGCCTATCTGACCTCAACAACCCAGTAACTGGGCAATAAAATACCCCTTGGTAAGACTGGCTGTCAGATTTTCGGGCTTTGACGACCCATAACGACTGTCAAAGATGCACAAATATCAGCCGGGACCAACGGCTTAACGTGCTTTCCGAGGCACGGAGGAGTATCGTGTGATTGAAACGATATATGACTTCAATATTGATTTATATCATATAGGGCCATCTCAAGAAAGAAAGAAAATACATTTATTTAAGGCCACTAGCAGTGCTTAAAATATAAAAAAATCACATATAGTTATTATAAGAATACAGAGGCAATGAAAGCCTTGAGTATGAATGAGGCTTGGTCTCCTTTTGAACGCTTTTTTCTGGTAACAAAGCCTAATAACGCACGGATGATTTTTTATACTCATCTCTGATAAGCAATAACAAATCACAGGTTTGCATGAAAAACTTCTCGTTATAGATATATGCATCCCTCTTTACAATGCCAACAGGACACCAGGTTGAAAGCGGGATTGTCCGAAAGGGTTACCGCTACCCCGGAACATAAAGGGCTAGGGAAGGAACATGGATGGGTTTTAGTCAGTAAGAGCCTGACACTTCCTTCCGCTCCACCCAGAGCGGGTGAAGTCATTGGATGGTTTCCCACCCTTGTTAGTCACTAACCCTACGAAGAGAAGAAGAAGTATGATGCAAAACGACGACCATTTTGCGAATGGGACGCATATTTTCCTGACTGTGTTTTTTTTGCCACAAATATATGTTTTTATTTTCTTCTTATATAACTAGTTTTAAAAGTGACATTCAAAGGCACTATAAAATTTTAACGATTAATTTTTGGATGTAAGAACTGAGCAACGTCAAAGTTTTAATAAGACTAATGCTTTTTAATTCCTCAGTTACTAGTTCATTTACTTGCAAAGGATGTTGGCTTAGTTTTAATATTTAAAGATCCACTCTGAGAACTAGTTTGAATATTATAAAGTTGGAATAAAGTCTACTTGGACTACATATAAGTAAATTAAAGTCAGCTGATTTAACTAAGGTACTACGTAACAACCTTCGTTAAGTCTTCTTAAGAAGAATTAATCTCTCTTAGGTGCAAGCAGAAACTATAGTTCGCTACCTGCTACGCTCAATAAAATGATAAATTATGAATGATTTATCTGTCAAAAACATGTATAGGTTCCACAATCATTTGGGATAATTACAAAAAAAAAGTTATAATATGTTTTGCCTAGTAAGGCGACGCATAATACAATAACAGTATAATTCAGTGGGCTAAAAACCCATCCATGTTCCTTCCGTAGCCCTTTATGTTCCGGGGTAGCGGTAACCCTTTCGGACAATCCCGCTTACTCGACAGGCTTGGCCCTGAGAGGCCCCTTCATACGCTGACATCTCTTTGAGGCGCGCGTGGAACATATACGCGCCGTCCGGCACGGGTCTGGTGCTGGTCGACACTTTACGTGACCAGAGGGCTGGCTTGTTCTTTGGTCAAAGAATTAGCATTGCCATTCAACGTGACGGCCAGGCTTCTGGGCACGTGTCCGGATGACACTGCATTGCGGATGTGTACGACGCCTAAGTGTTATTTTTGTTTTTTTTTTATATGTTTTTTGTATCGTTAGTTAGAGATTTATTTAATATTTGGTGTAAGTTGTTTCTTAATTTATAATATTAAAATCGATCATATGTTAAAACCAAAGGAAAATATGATCAATAAAAAAAAAGTACAATAATCATAAAATTACGTTACGTTAAATTATTTTAAAATAATAATAGAAAATGTCTATAGTACATCTTCTGAATAGTCGGTAATTGTCTGTTAAAACGAATGACAATGTACTGTGTATGTCAAGTTCACCATTCGAATTCTATACAAAAATCAACCGACTTTGCATGAAAGTTTGCTTGTAATATAACGCGTTCCCTTATCAAAGGGAAATAAATTAAAAGTCGCGAACTTCAAAGCTATAATTATGACAGCACTCTCGTATCTTGTATTCAAGCCCGTCATATCATTAAGAGTTGTTAAAACCAACTGAGTACGATACATTTCATACAGCGCGTGGAAGGAGTAACTCGTTACATCGAGTCGAGGTCGCAGCTCTATAACTTTCGAAGGATGCTTAAAGCGACCTATTCACGGTCCGATCGCTTTGATATAGAATAATTTATTATGGTAATGCGTTTTTGCCGAATCGCAAACTTAGGCGGAACTGTATCTTGTAACTTTCCTTTTGAATCATATTTACATTTATACATACATATGTGAGTATTTGTATACGGTTAATATGTTTTCTTTTTATTTGTACCTGCGTAACTTGATATAAAATGGAGGTATTTTTTTGTTTTTATTAAATGGAAAATTAATAATTAGGTTTTTTCAGTCCATCTCGTCTTTAACTTAGGTATGCAGCTGATATTAATTTTGGGGTTTCGTTTTTATTTTAAAGCTTTCTTTGGTATTTTATAGTTGGGCATAAAGTTTAACAATTATCTATATCATTTTCCAATACCTTTGATGACAGAAACAGATTTTCGTAAGCTAATATGTGACCGATTCAAAAATATTTGCGATAATATGTTGTGTTTGAGTCACGCAGAATTTGCCAACTAATCTCTTAAACCTACAATCCTATTACTATAACAACTGCCATCCATTTAATTAAAAAGCATTAATAAAAATTAAAAATCTTAAAAACAACGCACTGACACAATGAAACGTAATTAACATCGTTGAAACTTTTACCCGACTTTTTCTCGCGTTCGGCCGTGAACAGCATTACCACAAAATAAATAGGTACAGAAGGTCAGGTCCATGCAATGAGCGACAATTCAAGTACACATAGAATATATACTTCACATTAAACGAGAGTACTCGTGACCAATAAAGAAAGAAAAAAATCATATTGGTATTACAATAAAAAACATCAAAAAATTATATAAAAGTCGAGTGGTGTCGTGGGACACCCGGTAGAAACGGAGTTCCTTTCGCTATATAAGAAAAGAAGAAGTGTCATGACGGTCAAAAGGTTACTCTCTTCTCTTATCTTCTGTCTCTCTCATTCGCCAAGTGAAATATAACGTGCGATAAGTTACTTACGTTCCAAATCTAAAAAGAAAACAATGGTGGTTCGTACGTGATGTGTGCATGCGCCGGTTTTCGCTCGTTCCATAGAGTCGGCCTTCTGGTACCTATCTATTCTGTGGCGGTACTAAGATGTGTAATTAAAATGGCGTCGCCCTAGAAACACGACCACAATTACTTTGGAGACGAGCAAAAGTTTTAATGCATTTATTTCTCTGTTTCTTGATGTCTGTTTGTATGTATGATTGTATTAAGTCAGCCATTTTCTGTGTACGTAATTTTATTACTTTGCTTATTATATTTAATATTATGACTATAATAATTAGTTTAAGTTTTATGAACAGAGGTCTTTGTTTGTGGTTGAATGTGGGGGTGTATTTTATTTTAGTATGGTTGTAGAGTTTTCTGTCAAATGGAGTATTTGGGAGACGGGGATTTCTGGGCCTGATTGTAATAAGTTGAGATATGGTTTAAAAAAAAGGTTATATTTTTCTATTTCAAAATATGAAAAATCAACTCAATTTACAATCTGGAAAATAAGATATCCAATAATTATGTTTAGTTAAGCGAGATTGTCCGAAAGGGTTACCGCTACCCCGGAACAAAAAGGGCTAAGGAAGGAACATGGATGGGTTTTAGTCTGACACTCCCTTCTGCTCCACACAGAGCGGGAGTCATTTGACGATATCCCACCCTCACAAAAAAAAAATGAGTCAATATCCTTCATTTTGTCTCGCCCTGAGTCGGGTAAAATATTTAAAATCAAGTCGCTGATGAACTATCCATACAATAACTAACAGCCCATAAATACTATCATAGTCAGAATATGAACCCATTTTTATCACCACTAAAGTAAAGACAGTCCATTAGTTATATCAATTCATTTGATTTCCAATCGTTCTTAGTTTTATGTTTATTTTATAGCATTGTCATTATGTTTGTAGTTCTTTAAAAGCATTTAATGAGTAGATAAATCACAATGACAACACCGTTTGATAAATAAGAATAATCGCCAAAATAAACAAAAAAAAAATACATTAAATATTTTTTAACTACAATAACTTTAACTACCCACTAGACATGAGTATATATCAATTTGAACCCATATTAATAAAAATTAAGTACAGTCATGACAAAAAAAAATGTTTCATCCTCGTCTGCCACCGCATCTCATAATTGGACGAATAAATATAACCCGGCGCCGTATGATCGCAAATTCAGATTTTACATCGAAACGATATTAAAATTTGATGCGCTGGCGTCACACTTGATGCAATTATGCACCTATATTGCCAGGGTTCGAATCCATTAACTATAATTTCCGCCGTGGCCGGGCGCGGTCATGTACACTCGAGAGCATTATCGAATTAATTTCGGTGAATTATTTTAGTAGAAATTGCGGTGTGTCTGATAAATAGGTTGGAAATATATGTTTAATTAGTTAAGACGTTAGCGCTAGGCCTTTTTGACACTCCAAGTTGATGTTGAAAAACCAAAATTTAATTTGTTTTTACTATATTTTGATTTTGTTTCCCTTCATTTGACTTGACGAAAAATGAAGGAACAATAATTTGATTTACGTTATATCATATTTCGTTTTTTTCTTTTTTGTATTGTGCAACACTGCTACAAAAACGACGTCAATGTACATATGTATGTCCATAATGAAAACTGTCATTATTAATTGACTACTGATATTTCGAATCATCATCTGCATAGCCTTTTCAGGGTCAGCTTCCAGTCTAACCGGATGCAGCTGAATACCAGTATTTTACAAGGAGCGACTGCCTATCTGACCTCCACAACCCAGTAACTGGGCAATACGATACCTCTTGGTAAGACTGGCTGTCAGATTTTCGGGCTTCTGACGACCCGTAACGACTGTCAAAGATGCACAAATGACAGCCGGGACCAACGGCTTAACGTGCTTTCCGAGGCACGCCACGAAAACGAATTCAAAATGAGATTTTAAACATTAGCCGACTGGTCAGCCGCTGTCGACGACTGTACCAAGGGTCACTCCAAACCACCGAGGGTGAATTCGGGTGGTTTTATTACACCTAATTACAGCGGCAACCGTTGCTGGGTGATCGATTGGTTAATACTGGATATTAGATAACGGGCACGGTCTCACAGGATTTGGGAAATAAACCAAGCGGTAAAGTATACCATAATGGCGGCTTGGATGGCGTGGTCAGTGGTGACCACATTTTGGGAGACGGGTTTCTTATCAGCTAGAGTAATAAACAAGATTTTGATAAACATAGTTCAGTATAAAAGTGTGTCCAAATTAGTGATTAAGTATATATAAGGAGTTAAAAAATTTGCTCTAAGAATTTCGTGGCAGCATTGTACGTTTTATTAAGTTACTTGTGCATAAATGTATGGAACAGCTCATATTTTTTTGGCGATTCAGGGTTCATCCCATAGTAAAAGTTGTTCGTAACGATGACTACAATGCCCACACGAAACTCTTACAGTAAAGTTTTTAACACCTTATATTTATGATGATAATATGGTTTATTTATATTTAATTATTAAGTAACAATGGACTCTTATTATTTGGTATATTAACGACTTATACATACTTAAATTATGTTGATTTATACCCGGATTCTGAATTGAGAATTTGGGAACGAAAACTTGTCACAACAGGCTTACTCACAATAAGCAGAATTGTCCGAAAGGGTTACCGCTACCCTGGAACATAAAGGAAGGAACATGGAAGGGTTTTAGACAGTAAAAGTCTGACGTGCGGTCCACCCAGAACGGGAGAGGGATTAGATGACACACCCTCAAAAAAAGCGTCACCTAGTTGTTGAGACGTAAACATATAACTTATAACGAGAATAATTGCTTCTGTAAAAATTTCGCCGCGAAAACCGTGAGCTGTCATTTTACCTAATGCCAGTGATAGACATTAGGGCACGCCACGATAGTGGCGGTAAGGCCCCTCTTTGAGGAGTGGCTAGAGAGGCGTCACGGCGCCCTCACCTACCGCCTGACGCAGGTCCTCACCGGACATGGATGTTTCGGGAGGTTCCTGCACATCATCAGGCGGGAGGAAACGCCCGGGTGTCACCACTGCGAGGATCACCCAGAGGACACGGTAGAGCACACGGTGCAAACCTGCCCAGCATGGGCAGAGCACCGCCGTGTCCTCGTAGAGGCGATCGGCGGCGGCGACCTCTCGCGCCCGGCCCTGGTGCAAGCCATGGTCCGGGGCGAGAGGGAGTGGGAGGCAGTCACCTCCTTCTGCGAAAAAGTTATGCTCGCGAAGGAGGTGGCGGGATGGGAGAGAGAAAGGTCCTCCCGTCCCAGCCGCCGCAGGAGACGCCCCGGGCGTCGGGAGCCACGTGACGACTCCCGGCCACCGTAGGCGCGGGCCTGCGGACGGTGAGTAATGGGTGACTCACCATCCGATCAGCACCAGACCCGTGCCGTACGGCGCGTATATGTTCCACGCGCGCCTCAAAGAGATGTCAGCATATGAAGGGGCCCCTCAGGGCCAAGCCTGCCGGGTAAGCGGGATTGTCCGAAAGGGTTACCGCTACCCCGGAACATAAAGGGCTACGGAAGGAACATGGATGGGTTTTAGTCAGTAAGAGTCTGACACTCCCTTCCGCTCCACCCAGAGCGGGAGCAGTAATTGGATGATTTCCCAGCCTTAAAAAAAAAAAAAAAAGTGATAGACATTATTGACAGCTCGCTTTCATTTACAGGGTGCGATTTTTTTACAAAATCGTACTGCTGGTGTTGTATTCAGCAATTGGCTATTTGACACGGTCACAAATAAAATATGAAATCACACAGAAAAAAAACCACTCGTCTTAAATACTTACATCACCGTTCAGATATTCAATAATATGCGAGGAATAATTGTAAAATTAGATTTAATGTAAATAAGTATTCCATTTGATTCCAAAAATCTGTGACGTCACATTTTAATATTACATACAAATCACGAACAAATTCCGCGTTTTGACAGTTCATAAAAAGTTACGTTATTGACTACCCTGTCAAATGCCCAATTTAGTACCGGGCGGACGACCCAAAGTACGCTGTACGAACTGAGTATAGTCACTTAACTAAGAATGCTAATTTAATGGTATTGATCACTATATTATTATATTTTCTATGTTAAATATGATATGTACTATGATAAGCTATTATTTATTACACAGACCAGACATAATTAAGTACGTTATTATCATTATTAATATTCGTTCCGTAAAGCAAAGTTCGTAATTGCGATATCAATAGTAATATAAACATTTTTATTGTTACAGGTAATATCATCAAACATAACATTGAAAGGGAAAAACAGGAACGCAATTCAAGCTGACTGTTATGCTTGCAGCCTCCAGATGAGACTGGAGTGGTTTATGTACAACTAGCGACCCACCCCGGCTTCAATCGAGTGCAATGTAGATACAAGTTAAACCTTCCTCTAGAATCACTCTATTGATGAAAACCGCATTAAAATCCATTGCATGCTATGAGAAATCAGGGTGTAATTTTTTCTCATCCTCTCTGATGGGCTGCTGCCCGACGATTGATGTCGGGATGATAATATATACTAGTCGCGCGGTAAACTCTGCATGCGCGATGTTAGAGTAGCAGCAAAAGCGACAGTCACTCCCCGTCGTCTGTTTTTCTTTATTTTATACTATGTTGAAATACCCATGTAGCGTCGTAACTGCTAGATAAAGATTGACTTGTACGCAATGCATGAACCCATCTGCCAACTCTTCAGGGCAACATAAAGCAACAAACAAACAGAACTAGCCAATCATCTGAATCGCCGCACGCTCGATAAACTCGCTTTCTATCAAAACTAATCAGTGTTTTCTCAACAGTTCCCTAAACAGCCATTCCCCGTCTGAAGAAACAAAACTTTCAGTTTTACAACCATGTCCCATATGCTCCAAACTGTTCGAGTGTACAAGTCCAAATCGAATTTAACTTTCGAACTATTTATTCAGAAACAACTGCTGACAATTTTACACACATCACGCTAGTATTTTCTCGAAGAGGTGGGCAGAAGTAGTAGGTTTGAAGTCCCATTTAACAGCGGATGACTATATTGTCCACTTTTAGTCGAGTACAGAGACGCCTTGGTTGGTACTAGACGGAGCATTTTATTTTTTATAAAAACCAAGCGTGTTATTTTTCTCATGCGATACGAACTACGATAAAAAAAAATCCCCTTTTCGGATTCCTGTCTAACCGAATGCCAGTATGTTGTAAGGCGCGAGTGCCTATGACCTCCACAACCCAGTACCTGGGTAATACGATATCCCTTGGCAAGACTGGCTGTCAGACTTTCGGGATTCTGACGACCCGGTACTACGACACAAATGACAGTTTTATAAGCGGTCCGTTGCAGAACGTGTGCGCTTAACGCACTTTTGGCGCTACGAATAGATTCACACAAATACTGCCATTATTTTTTGTGCTATTCTTATATCCGTGCCTTCAACACACATACGAGTTCATGATAGGGTATGGGTTAAAACAACTGCCTCCAGACGCTGCCAGCACGGTGATTCCGTGCTCCGTGTTCACACAGAGCTTTAGTGTAAAATACTGCCTCTTTGGTCCACCAAAGAGTTTCGAAACTATTAATTCAAAACAAAACCCCTTGACGATTTTGATTGGAAAATACGCAAAAATACTGCTGTTCATCAATAGAGCCGCTGATTCTTTTCGAGTTATATTGAAGCTGTAGAATAATCCGCTGAAATAGTTTCCGAGTTTTAGAGCGTGAAATTAATTTCAAGCTTTGAACTGTGCTGATAGAAAAGTTTTAAATTATTTGACTAGATTTTTCTAAGCTATTTTGAATGGAAATTGACTTTGTCATTCGTGCGTGAATTTTTTTATACTGATTGGACGGAGAGTAGTTAATGTAACGCCTGTATTTTTTTCAAGGGATAGACTGAGATGTACAGTCACTACAATTAAATACCGTAGTGCATTTAGCCTGCATCGTTTTAACACGTAACCCCCGCTATAATACGTAATGATAAACGTTAATTGATACAACATTTAATCACGTCACGTCGTCATCGCGCCGTATTACTTTAAATTTTCGGACTGCTAGCGCCATTCCACGTTAGTTTTTTTTAGACTTTATAAAGCTACACACAAACATTGTAATTACGCATACATTCACAATCAAAGTGTATTTTGTACCAGAAAATAGTGTGCCGCGCAACAAACATTTGAAAACCCAGATGGTCAGCTGAAAGTGTAGTTGATGGAATAATAAGACAAACATTATTTTTTACTTAAAATAAGAAGACAAACGGTAGCAGTTGCCTCAAGGGCTGATATTGCGCACTTCATCGTATAAAAAAAAACTTGAGAGGTGTCAAGGGACACCCGGATGAAACGAAGTGCCTTTCGATTAATTAGTGAAGGAATTGTAATAAAATTTTATTTCTTTTAAGTTATAGGGCAAGTTTATAGTTTATAGTTAGTCTTATGGGCAAGTTTATTGCCATTGACCGGGTACGAATATATACTCCGGGGGAGAAATTCCGGCATGTAAATACCTAGATAACAATTTTAGATACTTAAACAGTGGAGGAACTATTGGGTGCTACTGACAATTCAAAACTCCTAGCTAAGTTTTGGGCTGACATAATTCAGATATATGTAGATTGCTCGTGCTAAATCTGCTTAATGTAGAATTGTTGAGCAATTTAAGTAGTTGTGTGAACAACGCTTGGTTTTGTTCACGTGTATGAGGTTTTTTTGTCGTAAAAATCTCGATACACATAGACTCGTTGTCACAGGTTATGGTATTGTATCATAAGCAAGTTTGAGCATGAATAATACGTCATCTAAATCTGCTTAATGTAGAATTGTTGAGCAATTTAAGTAGTTGTGTGAACAACGCTTGGCTTTGTTCACGTGTATGAGGTTTTTTTGTCGTAAAAATCTCGATACACATAGACTCGTTGTCACAGGGTATGGTATTGTATCATAAGCAAGTTTGAGCATGAATAATACGTCATCTAACTAGCCTTTTCTCAATTATTTTGGAGTCGACTTACCGTCTAAACACTGCATAGCAGTGGTAGCCCAGAGGTATCGGCGTAGACTTAAGAGTTGTAGGTCGTGAGTTCGAACCCAAGCAGGTGCTTTACTTTGTGTATTTAATTTCATCACCACTGCTCTCAAAACGGTGAATAAAAACATTGTGAGGAATCCGGCATATCCTAGAACCAAAAATTGGAAGACATGTGACATCCGCCAACCCGCACTGGGCCCGCGTGGTGGATTATGGCCCACTCCCTCTCTTAGAGAGGATTCCTATGTCCCAGCAGTGGGAACATTATAGGCTGATTATGTTATGTTATCGCCTAAACGGATGCAGCTGAATACCAATATTTTGCAAGGAGCGACTGCCTGTCCAACCTCCGTCTAAGCCAGTTTAGGCTGGTCAGGCCTTCGGGCTCCAAACTACCCGTAAAAAATTTAAAGATCTATAAATGACAGCCGAGACCAATGGCTTAACATGTTTTACGAGGCACGATCGCGATGGATGGTACCCGTTTATTGATCGACCTCGGTCAGCGTAGCTTAACCTTTGATCGATCCGTGTGGCTGTTATTGTCCATAAGCCTCTAGAGCATATATCATAGATCTAAAAACCTAAACTAACTGACATGAAGTCCCGGAAAAACTATCTGTCGTACAAATATATAAATTTCGTGCGGGCATCGAACCTGCGACACATTTCACAGCAAACCTCTCAGCCACTGTGCCAACAGTGTTATCCGGTTCCTAGCCTATATTTCAATTATGAAGTAACATCATACTTGTATTTCTCGAAGGGTTGGGCAGAGGTATAGTAACACCCACATTTCTCCAATTATATGATAGCGTGCAAGCCCATTCATCCACTCGGGTCTAAACCCAGACTCCGGGCTGACAAGAAAATAAAAAAAAGTAAAACTATTTTTTTAAATTGAATTACGAAGTTATTGCAAACAAATTGGTTTCAATGAGCATAGGTCGCGTCGCGCGTCGGTAAGTCTTGACGCAAAATGTCGATATTCATTCCAATGTCTTGTTTAATTGAATATTCACAAGCATGTTTAGTCATCGGTCAGTTCAGCTGTCTTATACGGTTAATATTATAGGCTGTACGGTGATGCAAGTAGGTACATAGCTCTGACACACGTGTATTATGTCATAATATGTTAGCATTCAGAGAGCAAGGGACACTGATGCGCAAATTGTTACCATGATTTCGTCGGTTATTTAAAAAGAAATATTGAATTGTGTGCTTAATTTTATTAATTCCAAAAGTTGGTGAGCATGTCCTAGATCCAAAATTCGAAGATATGTGACATCCATCAACCCGCACTGAGCCTGGGTGGTTGATTACATCCCACTACCTCTCATCAAGAGGAAGCCTGGGTCCCCAGCAGTGCAGTGGGAACATCATAAGCTTATGCTATACAAAATTAAATCACACTAATATTATAAAGGCGAAAGTTTGTGAGTGTGTGAGCTTGTATGTTTGTCCGCCCTTCACGCTCAAACGCCTGAACTGATCTGGATAAATTTGACATCCAGGTAGTTTATGACCTGAATAACTCCGGTTTAACCTTTTATCCCGGTAATACGTTCCGTTGGGATAGTTTCCGACATCCACGCGAAGCCGCTGGCACCAGCTGGTGCTATACTAAAAAGAAACTTAAGTGTCCATATCATCTACTCACTCCTTCCACAAATAAAACAGCCACTCCCAATTCCCGGATCACAAATTAAACCGTTATGAAAACAATAAAAAAGAATCGGCGTCACCTCCCCTGGCGTTGGCTGTTTTAACAACACAACATAAATTTAAAAGGTTCAAATACAGGGGAGTCTAACAATATAAATCGTGGGCCCACCTCCGGTACTTGGCAGGCGAATGGCCCAAACTGAGATGTATCTTGTTGAAATTTAATTTAATTTCATTCATGCGTGATGCCAGGGGATAATAGTCAGGATGTTCACACGTTGTGGTTTTGTTAGCGAAATAGTTTTTAGGCAAGGCCAAATAGGATTAGCCTTTGATAGGTTTCTATTGATTTTTGAAGCGTTTATAGGGGATTAAAGTGTGTTTTAAAGGATGATCTATACTTTCGATAACCTTGTTCTACTAGTGACATGGATTAACGTAACTTTTCCCAAAATATAAAATAAGTATAACCGGAATGCCTTATTTTTTTTTTTAAGTCTGGGAAATCATCTAAAGACTTCTCCCGCTCTGGGTGAAGCGGAAGGGAGTGTCAGACTCTTACTGACTTAAACCCATCCATGTTCCTTCCTTAGCCCTTTATATTCCGGGGTAGCGGTAACCCTTTCGGACAATCCCGCTTACCCGGCAGGCTTGGCCCTGAGGGGCCCCTTCATATGCTTACATCTCTTTGAGGCGCGCGTGGAACATATACGCGCCGTCCGGCACGGGCCTGGTGCTGATCGGACGGTGAGTCACCCATTACTCACCGTCCGCAGGCCCGAACCGGCATGCCTGAGAGAAATATTTCTCAACAGCATGTTGCTGAGTCACAGGCCCATGGGCAGCTTAAAAACTTTGACACCAGGTTAGTCACTAACCACACGAAGAGAAGAAGAAGAAGTAGACTAAGAACAGGCAAAGTTCAGAAAAGTCAGTTTAGTTTAAAGGCTTCGGTGTCTTTAAGTGCAGAATTATACCGGACATAATATAAAGAAGAGTTAATCTTTTCCCTAATATGAAAATTGTATGCGATGGGAACTTGCCAGAATAAAATTGAGAATCGAAATGAAACCGAATGGTTTTCGTCAAAGCTACATAGAGCACTATTATCTTTAAAAAATTTCAAATGTCAAACTAAATATAATAATGAACCAGCTAAAAGTCTGCCGCATGAGCCGATCCCAACAACACAAAGTAACAAACTTTAAAACTTCGTGTCCTTGGACCTTCATTATTGCTCGTAGTTTACGCAGTAGCTACGCTTGGTCGTCCTCAAACTCAGCTTACCCTCCAGGGAGATATATTAACGCACCAACACTTTCATCCTTATGCTGCCTTTAGATTTGGGTAAGTGGCGCTGCGTTTACGCGACACGTCGTGTGCGGTGTGAGACCGCTTACGAATTTTTAATGCCACGCAAATCCGTTGCTTTGGCTTAGGGATTTGGACGCGTTTCAAAACACTCCCTATAAAGCTTTGGTTTTCTGGGAAAACTGTCATTAAATCTGTAATTTTTTTATCAGTATTTGACATTCAGCTGCCAAAAACCATTAGAATTTGGTCGGCCTTTATTGTGAGACCGTTCATAGTTTCCTTTAGAAACATTGCTTTACCGGGGTTACCGTAGAAAAAAAAAGGCATAAGGTTCTATACAAAGATGGCAGTAGCGGCTTCCTATGTGCTTATGTAAAAAAAATGGCGATCCAGATCACGATTATTTTACAAGGAATAATAACATTTGAGGTAAATTCTTCGCCCTGTCATTTTATAGTTGCAGATCTTTTAAGGTCCAGTGGACATTTTGTGACTGAAATATAAATATTTATTTTTTATATATTATCTTCCGGGATTTTTTAAGTAGGTAACATAGTACATAACTTTCACCTTCGATAGGTATACTGTAAGTGAAAAATAATATTTTACTACTCATCCGTGAATATTAGACTACACTGCACCAATGTGAACGCGCCCTTACGCGGACCCAGATATTTAATTAAGAACGAGTGCTCCATGTATGAGTAGCATTTTTTAATTATCTCGGAATTAAAATATTATTTTTGGACATATGTGTGTACATAGTATGTACCTAAGCTTCAACACTGTTTTGTGTGTTAACGCTAGCACTGCCTGCATAATAAACTACTAGTTTCTGCCAGCGGCTTCACCCGTGTGGATGTCGTAAATTATCCCACGGGGACGTACTACCAAGACAAAAAGTATTCTATGTCTTAACACAGATTATAAACTCTATGTGTGCGAAATTTCATCCAAATTCGTTCAACCGTTCTGACGTGTTGAGTAACAAACATCCAAACATCTTCACAAACTTTCATAATTATTATATTTGTAGAATAGGATTCTAAAGTGGAGGTTATATTTACAAATAAACATAACGCAGCAGTCTTTCAGATGTCATCAGCTATCATCATCATCATCTGCCTAGCCTTTTCAAGACTATGTTGGGGTCGGCTTCTAGACTAACCGGATGCAGCTGAATACCAGTATTTTACATGAAGCGACTGCCTATCTGACCTCCATAAACCAGTAACTGGGCAATACTAATAGCTATATACAGCACTAATGAAATTAAATGAATTGTTTGAACTACAACTTATACATATCGAATATAAACAATAAACTCTTGAGAACATTACCAGTTTACAGCGCTGTGGATTTTTTTTTCGAAGCCATTTAATTTGTGCTTAGGTTTAGTTACCGCTTCGTGTTAGGTTATATTGGCACATCATGTTTATTTATTTCTTCCTTCCTACACTAATTGGACTTATAAATCTGGCTAATTATCAGCTCACATTTAGCAGATCTTCTTTTAGGGACTGGTCACCTCTTAGCTGCCACGGCTGTTTAAAAATTTAACTTAATTTTGAATTGTTTTTTTAAATCTTGTAATTATGGACGCTTTTATTATGTTTTGCATCGTTCTCACGTGTATATTTCAACATGAATGATGTTACCTAATTTTTGTAAACATATTTTGATTTAAAAGAGTGTCCATGGAGTTTGTTGCCCGTTCTTCTCCATAGGTAGGTACCTATTGCTTTGGAATGGGCAACTAGCTTCATCTTTCTGACTGACCGACCCCTTGACTATTCAAAAGCGCCTGTAATTGGTTTATTTGAAATAAAGACTTTGAGTTTGAGTTTGAAAAGACTTTTCGTAATAAAATTGTGTAACGGTTTCAGATAGCCTCTGCGACTGCCAGCAAACAAGAATCAATCAAAAAGGTTACATACCTTTATATCAACAAAAACTCAACACGTTCGGTCAAAACACTGTAACCAAAAATCCGAACTCATTGCCTACAGCAATAACTCCCCTAAAACCTGTAAAAAATGAAATCGCAATTCCAAATATGAAGTATAAAATATTTGAAATGAAAATTTATTTTGAACATCGAAACATGGGTAGCGTTATCAACTAAAAGGTTAATACCGCTCGGATATGAGGGTTGGCAAAAAAATCAATTACGATCATCCCCTGGGCCCGCATTAATCTCCCGTCGATTTCTGTGCTGACGTTCCAGAGGAAACAGAGTAATGAGATATGGTTTAAAATATTCTATCATTCCCCTGTCTTATGGAAAAAGGACGGGTGTGAAGGGTTATGTTAAATCGTATGGGTATTGTAACGGTTCATTTACGCCATGATTTGGATACAAGGGTGAAGCTAAATATAGCGTATTTTACCCGTTGACCCTTATTTAATGAAGCATTTACCTCGTGTATGATTTCATTTGTGTACTGATTGCGTCATTCATTAATATTACACTAATGAGTCATTCAGAACTGCAGTACATTTATTTTCCTTCACAACCCTAAAAACTTGTAAAGTACTGGTATTCAGCTGCATCCGGTCATTATCATCTTCGTGTGGTTAGTGACTAACCTGGAGTCAGAGTTTTAATGCTACCCATGGCGGCCTCAAGCATGCCGGTTTCCTCACGATGTTTTCCTTCACCGATTATAAGCATGTGATAATTATACAATACGCATATGAATCCGAAAAATCAGAGGCGTGTCTTCGTTCGAACTCGAGACCTATGACTTGGCAGTCCGGCGCATCCAGTTAGACTGGAAGTCGACCTCAACATAGTTGGGAAAAGGCTAGGCCGATGATGAACCCTAAAAACATAACATCTCAATTTAAAAACCTAAAACAATCATAAACACTTAAGCATATGTATATTTTATTCAAGGAAGCACTAAACCAACCCACCATGAATCCATATTAGGATAAAGTGATCGAAATATGAAAAATATAAAAAGCAAAGTGGTTACAAAGAAACGCCTACTTACGGAGTCACGTACAGTCGAGCAAAACACATATTTCACCGTGTATTTGAATAATACTTAATAATAACATAAGCAACATGTATCACAGCTGACGTTAAAGGAGCGTGGTACCCGGAGGAAACATTACCTCTTATGGTGTTAGTGATGTGACATAGCATTCGGATTTTTGAGTTGCCATTTTGGAAATATCTTACGTAGATATTTTTGAAGGGTGTCATTTGAAATACGGAAACGGTCATGTTTTAAAACTTTTTTTTTAAATTAATGGTAGAAAACCTTTGATTTGTTGCGTGTCTACGTAGGCTTTTTATAGCAATACAGTATGCTTTGATTGTAAGAACGTAATGTAGGTAAACGAGTCAATACTAAAACAAGGAATAAAGTAAAGAGTAATTTTGAAATTCTACTTCAATGTTATGTTGAAACATCGTGTTCAATACCAATACCAATAATACAATAAAATACATACATACCAATTTAAAGTGACAGATACGAAATTGAAAATAATGTTATCCCACCGCATTCCCAAATAAAACGCTTTAAGAAACATCCAGTTAATATGCAAATGAAATCGTTAATCAAATTCAATTTCACGCAGATTTATTTGCGTATATTTCTGTCGTATACGAAGATCGGACATCACTAGACCGTATCCCTTTTACCTTTTATTAACACAACTCGCGTAAAATCAAACTGGAGGGTGATTCGTTCGAGCAAAATTATTAACGCAAGGGTGTAAATTTCACCCTCACAGTATGAAAATATATGGTTTGATTCGGGCACAACATCCGTTATTTCGGTACCTGTATTTGTCGTGACCTAACTTTGTCACTGTCACAAAATATAAAAGGAAACTTCAGAAAATCCACTCCTAACAACATACGGTGTTAAAATTGATTATACGGCGTGCGTAAAGCAAAAAAATCACATGAAATGGTTTGCCCTGTGGGTTGCTGCGTAATGGCAGAGGCTACTTAGAGCTGTAGTGCTGTTCCCCTGTCTAAATTAATCGTTGTCAGCTTACAAAAGCATTACAAAATGTCATTAAAATCATGGAAACGAGACGCCAGCACATCAAGCTATCCCTAACAAATTTTCTCAATTAAAAATGAACCTTATGTCTTTGCAATAGAGTTGAAATACTATCAAAGGAATTTGACAGATTGTGGTAACTTGATGTGCTGGCCTCTGTACAAAGCAGGAGCTAATTTAAAAATATGAGTTTTTTGATTCTATGATTAAAAAAAAAACGCTTGAGATTACTTGACCAGTTTAGAACTGACCATCATTTTATGAGCTCAAATCGATCAATGAATTGGCAAAGTATAATAAAGTGATATTATATCAGGGATAACGATAGTGAAAATGTTCAACAACTTATTAGATTGACATAAGCTAACGATAAGCTTATGTGAATCCAGCTGAAAGCAACCACTACAAGTGAGGTTCATGGACGGTTGTCTTTGATGTGTTTGCGGTTTCGTATCGCAGACACTGACTGACCGACCATCTTGGACTGCATGACCTGTCACCTGCTCTCGCGAGCCCCTAATGACTGCGTCAGCGAACAGTATTTGCGTTGCTAAACTCTGAACTGAACTTGCCCGTACTGGGCCCGCTTCGTGGATTACAGACCAGATCACTGTTCCAGCAGTGGCGACATTATAGGTTGATTAGATTATGGTATTTATATTATTGATTTCGTGTTATTTTTGCCATCGACACACTAAGAAACAGCAGCTGAAAGCAATTATCACTGGCTGGTGCACGTCCTCTGGGAGCAGCTCAACTCCGCGAGTCTCATGATTCAAACACTAAAAAAGTTGAATAAATTTCAGACTGTCTTCGGATAACTTGATAACTACCACTTATTAACACTCTATTCTTGAGCTTAATATTCGTCAAGAGCTTATTGTTTTTTTTTAATTACCAGTAACAAGGAGTGACCCTTCTGCCATCATATTTTAAGGTGCCAAGTAGTGACAGCGGAGCGAAGCGTGTCGCTAGCGTTATAGGGAATAGCGAATGTAAGTACCGCGTATGTTTTCCTTGCAAGGGTGAAGTTAAGTTGTCATGAAAGAAAACTGTCACTCAAGTTACAACTTTAACTTGTAACTTCTCTTTTCATAAAAACTTGACGTCTATAGGGGAGTTCATAAATTTTATTTGTCACCGTGGTTTTTCCTTGGAAGTACTTTACTAAAATACTTTTTAGGGAACTGTTTTTATATCAACAAGACGGTATTTGATGGACTATCTTAAGTGAGCAAGGAAAAAGTATCTCGTAGCAACTTATTATTTATTATTATTGTTGGACCGTGCGTACGTGTTCCACGCGCGCCCCAAAGAGATGTCAGCACTAAAGGAAGGGGCCCGTCAGGGCCGCTGTCTGCCGGGAAAGCGGGATTGTCCGAAAGGGTTACCGCTACCCCAGAACATAAAGGACTAAGGAAGGAACATGGATGGGTTTTAGTTAGTAAGGGTCTGACACTCTCTTCCGCTCCACCCGGAGCGGGAGGAGTGATCTGATGATTTCCTACCCTCAAAAAAAAAAAGCACCTATTATTCCGATAAGATTGACAGTTGGAAGAGGTGGCTTGCTCGAAGTGAACATGAGGTAAGCTGTCATTCTCCCTGATGGTGGAGATTATTACTATTGACAGTTCACTTGAAGCTCACTTTAGTTTTCAAAGTGAGATATTTACGGAATAGGCCAGCTACTCCCGCTATATGCCTCAATTACCATACATCCTTTCGCCCATTCCACTAGACGCGTGATAACATGTGTACGTTTTAACGTGGCTTCATATACGGTCTTGGTGGCAAACCATTCACGGAACAACCGCGGCAAGCGGCGTAGCTTAACCTGATGGATCGACTGTACAGCTGATATTACTTAGCCACAACCCCCTCCATACATGTATACAAACGTTTCATACATAATTTGAAAATAAATAAATGTGTCCTGGCTATACATTTATTCCCTCTACCTATGTTGAAACAGCACACTACGCACGTATAACATTATGTTCGTACTATAATTATCAAGACGAACCATCAGGCGGGACTCTCAACAAGGCTATTAATTAGTACCCCCTACGCCTCTAAAGCCCAGTCCACACGAGCGAGCATAAACACTGTGATTACTACCCTCTATCTAGCAATCAATTCAAAATTATAACCCTTTCGTTGAAGGCGTCTTGTATGTAAAGTCATTTAATTCCATTTATAGTTTTATTTATGAGTTATATAAGTCACCAGACAGGAAACTTGGTTAGAAGTGTTAGTGGCAGGTGGAGCAGAGCACTAACAGAATGCTAACCAGGAAACGGAAGAAGAAGCGTTAGCAGACTGATGGTGAGGTGGCTGGACGACCTACAGAGGATCGCGGATGATGATGATAGCTCACCAAATCACCCAGTAGTTGCAAGTGTAATGATTTTGTAAAATAAGACTTTTTCACAAGCGGCAGATGGCGCTTGTAGTTGCACGAACTTCCGGTTTAGGTATTTATTTGTAGAATATCGATAAATCGGTAAATCTGTTTAGTATAATTAATAAATAATTGTTGTTTAAATTAAATAAGGTTATTTATAGTTAATCTTAAGCCCTAATGTATTTAAGTTATAGTGATGATTATTATTATGCACTGTTTACTTTGCTCTGATTGGTCGCACAGACAACTGAGTATTCACTTCCGTTTAGAGTGGGGAACGCTCAGTTGGCAACTGATTTTGCTTAGCAGGAGTCAGTCTACTTTGAGGCGTTGAGCTGTGAACACATCTTACAGATCCGTGTTATTTTAGATTATATCCTGATATTTAAGTGACTAAAACGTAATTATATGTGATTGTTAATATTCTGATGGTGTAGTGAATAAACTCTAGATATTGAACTTTGAGGTGTTTGATTTCATTTTATCTCAGAAGTGGGATTTGCCTACAAAAGTCTACAATAATAGTGATTTAAGAGTTGTTAGGTTATGTGTACCTAACGGATAGCTAATTAAATTTCAAAATAAAGCCAAGTGTGCTAGTGATAAAGCCATGTGTGCTTGTGATATAGCCAAGTGTGCTAGTGATTTATATAGCCAAGTGTGCTAGTGATTTATATAGCCAAGTGTGCTAGTGATAAGGCCAAGTGTGCTAAACATAAAGCCAAGTGTGCTTTAAGAAGTTTTTTGGCCAAGTGAGCCAACACAGATTTGGGCCAAGTGTGCCCGATACGAACAAAGCTATCCTCAAGCGCGTAAGTAAAGCATGAATTTATTTATTAAGTATTACCTATTCTGTGACTGAGTACGTCAGACTTAAAAATAATATTGGCCATGTGTGCCAGAGGAAAGTATTTAATCAAAACTCAAGAGTGATACTACTTTGACTTTCTTAAAAATATTGTGAAGCACTAATTTTATAAAGATGGCGTCTAATGTGTACAAATAATTCCTATTTTGGGGTTCTAAAAATTCTAAATGGCCAAGTTACTGCGACCAACCGTAAGAAAAGAGCAGGAAGTTAAAAAGTGGCTATTACTAAAAATAAAAGCGCACGTCATTACGGTCTATAAAATTTTAAACGATGAGTAAAAATATTTCCCCTTTTAAAATTCCATTTAATAATCGATACATAGTTTATTTTCGAAGTTTATTTCATTTGTTTTTGTCATTGCTGACTGATATTCAGTGTTACTTTAATAACATATTTATATATTATTTAATTTTTTTAATTCCCTCCCTAAACATTTTACTTGATGAATTCAATAAGTAACTTTAATTGGACATTCCGATAATGTACCAAAGTTCATTGAAATATTATGGAATGAGCACAATTACTTTTGTGATGACACTATACTCTAGATTGGGGTTATTATAGAGGTTACTAATGTGATAAATTACCAAATTGTGTAAATTTTCTAATCAGTGTATCATTATAATTTTGAGACCATGGACTCCGATGGTGCCAATACTCCAGAAGAAGAGCCGCCAATTCAACCGGGCAGGAGATTTAAAGGAAAACCGGTAGCCGCTATGCCAAACAAGGCAGAGGCAAAGGCTAAACGAGCAAAAAAAGCGATCTAAAAAGAAGCGCAGGAGGTCTAGTTCAACCTCTTCGTCTACGAGCACGACAACTGATACTACAAGTACACCACCACGACGCAAGAAACAGAAAAGGATCTCAAGTTTGTCAAAAAAGAGGTACTGAATCTTTTCAATGCTTTTCAAGAAGGAACTCGTAAAACGTCTCGTAACTTAAACAATAACCATCTGAATAATGTTGTAGGGACACATGTATGTATGTAAGGCAGAGTGCAAGGTAAGCAAATTGTATACGCGCGTGATGTATGAATTGGAACGGCCAGTTACTGCGCACTGGTCCGGGCGAACGGTTCTCTCTCAGGGAACACGCGAAATATATTCGGTCAATACAACCCGATTTTCATTGTCCCCTGAACCCCGATCCAGAAGGAGCAGTACTCAGACAGGGATTACTGTGGACACTCACACGTGTTGTATGATCCCTAAAGTGGTGACCCCGAAAAACTATACACGTCATAGAATATTATAGTGAAATATAGTGCACGTTTATAGTACTTCAGTACTACGCGGTTACGAACTAATAAAAAATGATGCAACCATTGTTACCACCGCAAGCGTTGGCATCAACGCAGCCGACCGTGCCAGTGAAATCGGAGGATGATGATGTATCGCTAATCACCAGCAAGACACAGATTCCGGAGTTTTGGGCAGACGAGCCACGGCTATGGTTCGGGCAGTTCGAGGTCATAGTCGCAGATCAGAAAAAAGGCGAAAAAGCAAAATTCAACCAGGTGATCGCAAGGCTAAACAAAGAAAATGTACGCCAAGTGTCAGATCTGGTGATGGAACCACCTGCAGACAAACCGTACACAGTGCTGAAAGAACGGCTGCTGAGTGTGTACGAAGAATCAGATACACAGAGAGCGCGGAAACTGCTGAAAGAAATAGATCTAGGAGAACAGAAGCCATCGCAATTACTGCGAAACATGAAAGATCTGAACAGGGGCAAATTTCCAGAGGACACCCTGCGTATGCTATGGTTGGGACACCTACCAGTGACGGCACGAACTGTGTTAGCAGTTAGCGATATAACAGACTTGAACAAGCTGGCAGAACAGGCAGACAAGATCATGGAAACAGCAGAGCTGAGAGACACAATTACCGAAGTCGCTGCCAACTCTTCCCCGTCAAGCACAGATTTATTGATCGAGGAGGTATCGAAACTAAGCAAGAGTATCCAGGAAATGCACAGAAGCAGTCAGAGGGAAAGAAAACCATACAAACCACGATCGCGATCACCGTCACCAGGGAGGCGTTGGAACAACGCGTCGCAACGGCGGGACAGAAGGCGATCGGCGGACTGGGTGTGTTTCTACCATTTCCGGTTCGGGAAGAAAGCTAGCAAGTGCGAACAACCGTGCAGCTGGAAGAAAGGTGCGGTACAGTCAGGAAAACAGGAGGCGGGAAACTAGCCACGATGCAGTCAACGGTGGATCACTGCACCGACCTGTCAAACCACCGGCTTTGTGTTAAGGATACAATTACGGGTATGCGTTTTTTAATTGATACAGGTGCTAATGTTTCAGTCTTACCAGTAACCAAAAAACCATACAACATAAGCAATAGTACTAATTTCAAATTATATGCAGCCAATGGCTCAGAAATACAGACGTATGGTACAAGAAATTTAAAATTAAATCTTAATCTCAATCAACCTTATCAATGGACCTTCATTGTAGCAAATGTTAAACAGCCAATTTTAGGAGCGGATTTTTTACGTCATTATAAATTATTAGTAGATCTAAACGCGCAAAAATTGGTAGAAATGAATTACAAATCCTTAACCAGGGGTAGCATGGTGAAATGTTCGGAACCCTCAATCAGTATCGTAAACATTGGCCATCCATTTCACGAGCTATTATCAGAGTTCTCAGATATCACTAAACCCACGCCGTATAGGGACGACGACACCGTCAGCGATAATAACAAAGTATCGCATCACATCGAAACGACGGGACCACCAGTACATGCGCGCGCAAGACCGCTTCCTCCAAACAGGTATCACAAGGTGAAGGAAGAATTCAGGTTAATGCAGGAAATGGGAATCTGCAGACCCTCCAACAGCGCGTGGGCCAGCCCGCTACATGTGGTGGCGAAGAAAAACGGGGATATTCGGCCGTGTGGCGACTATAGGCGCCTGAACGCCATCACGAAACCAGACCGATACCCAGTACCACGGCTGCACGACTTCACCTACGTACTGTCAGGTAAGAAAATTTTCACAAAACTGGATATTAACAAATCGTACCATTGCGTGAAAGTTGCGAAGGAAGACATCGAGAAAACGGCAATCATAACCCCCTTCGGGCTATTCGAATTCCCGCGCATGACTTTCGGTTTACGTAACGCGAGTCAGACATTCCAACGTTTCATGAACCACACAGTACTGCAAGGGTTAGACTTTTTATTTAGTTTTGTCGATGACGTCATTATAGCTAGCGACTCAATAGAAGAGAACAAAATGCATCTGAAACAGGTTTTGGAAAGATTTAGGCAGTTTGGCATCACCATTAATCTATCAAAGTGCGAGTTTGGAAAATCTAACATCGAATTTTTAGGATATGAGGTCTCGACGAACGGTATTAAACCACTAGACCATAAAATTAAGGCGATCTTAGATCCCCGCGTCAAGAAAATGGTACACAAAGAAATCAAAGATGCATCCGGTGTTGTGACTGTGTTGCCTGGCCGCGTAGAAACACGCAGCGTACCACAGCAACCGCCACAAGCCAGCTACGCGTAATAAGATACGGCCACCGTGTATTGTTATTATCCAGTGACCAGTGCTTATCGCAATATGTAACCATTTGTAACATAACGTTCACACTTTGAATGTAACTAGGAATAATGTTATGATAAGTGTACCTAGCAATGTAAGAAAATTTTTGTAAAATTTTGGGGGGAAGTAGTGTAGGGACACATGTATGTATGTAAGGCAGAGTGCAAGGTAAGCAAATTGTATACGCGCGTGATGTATGAATTGGAACGGCCAGTTACTGCGCACTGGTCCGGGCGAACGGTTCTCTCTCAGGGAACACGCGAAATATATTCGGTCAATACAACCCGATTTTCATTGTCCCCTGAACCCCGATCCAGAAGGAGCAGTACTCAGACAGGGATTACTGTGGACACTCACACGTGTTGTATGATCCCTAAAATGTTATCCCAGAGTATCGAACTCTAGTAAAACGAGTATTGGAAGTTGGGTTAGGAAGGTAAATGAATGTGCTGTAATATACGAATGGGACGAGAAGCAGACCATACATTTTGCTCTACAAAAACTTGCTGGGCTTGCCAAAAAATGGTTTGAAACTCTACCGAGTGTAGTATTTAGTTGGACTGAGTGGCAAGCCAAACTTACAAAGGCTTTTCCGAGTGAGCAAAATTATGGTCGGCTTTTGGAAGAAATGCTAGCTCGTACCAGTCGAAGTAATGAAAGCTTATCCGAATATTTTTATGACAAATTAATGCTTATACACAGGTGTCATATTAGTGGCAAAAGAGCCGTAGATTGTATAACTCACGGTATTTATGACAAATCCAATAGAAATGGAGCCCAAGCATATTAAATTGTAGTGAACCGGAGGACTTATTACATTTTCTCAGTTCCCAGCGTGCTTTATCAGAAACGGTTTAAAAAGCGTCATGACCTTCCCTCAACATCAACTTCGAATGATAGCTCAGTAACTTATTTTAACTGTCGTAGTAAAGGACACCCTTACTCCAAATGCCCCAGACCTCTTGTTAAGTGTCTAAAGTGCCACAGAGTAGGGCATAATACCGAAAATTGCAAACTTACACTGCTAACTCCACGAACAGAATCAAAATCAAACGATAACCTAGAACGTAAAACTCTAACAATTTCTACATACAGTAATCGCAATGAGAAGTTCTTCAAGGAAGTTGAAGTTAACAATCAAGTTTTTAGTAGGTACATAGATTTTGGCAGCGAGTGAAGTCTTATGCGTGAATCGGACGCAAATAGTCTTAACCTCTCCAAAACTGTTTCAAAACTTCCGATAGTCAAGGGTTTTGGTAACTCCGTAGTTACGCCTATGTATAGTACTTTTGTTAACCTTAAAATTGATGAAATCGAATCGAGTGTAGAAGTACTGGTTGTTACTGATGAGTTTATGCAGACTGCTTTACTTATTGGTCAAAATTTTACTGAATTACCGTCTGTAGCTGTATATAAAGACGATAGTACGTTATTCTTTTACAAAACTCCTGGGCTCCGTGACAACGCCAGAGATTCGAGTTCCCTAAAACTTAACTTGCAGAACCACATTCAGTTAGCCAGGAACAAATCCGAATTAGTCGAAGTTTCTACTTTAGATCCTTGTTGTTCTGGGGATGTCTATATAGGTTATAATAATAATAAGCCTAGCGAAGAATATAATTTACATCAGGGTACTTATTGTATAAGCGCAGGTAAATGTTGCCTTGTTCTGTCAAATCTTTCTGACCATACTCTAAGTTTGCCTAAAAACACCCTCATAGCAAGAGGAGTACCTTTTAATGAGAAAAAAATTCTGTACATTAATAAAATTGTAAAGGACATTACTAAATGAGCTCCTCTCGTTAAGTCTGAAATCAAAGTCGGTCCCGAAGTTGACGATAAAACAATGGATAAGCTTTACGAACTATTACAGTCTTCCCGTGATTGTTTTGCGTTTAATTTGAGTGAGATAGGTTGTCATGACTCTATTAAAATGAAGATAGATTTGCTTGACGATAGACTTGTCGTCTACAGGCCTTATCGCTTATCAAATTTCGAAAGAGAACAAGTACGGGAAATTATTGATGACCTGTTGCTTATTTTAGTAGACAGACGACTCCCGAAGAGCGCCACTTACACTCCTACGAACTTGAAACATTAGCCATTGTATGCTCACTGAAAAAGTTTCGTGTTTATCTGTTAGGACTAGAATTTAAAATAGTTACAGACTGTAATGCACTGAGGACTACACTAATTAAAAGAGACCTTATACAGCGTATAGCTAGATGGTGGCTTCAAATTAGCGAGTTCACTTTTACTATTGAGTACAGACCCGAGACGCGTATGGCACATGTTGATGCATTAAGCTCTAATACTATATTGCCTTCTGACATTAATGATGAGTCCGCCGTTACCGTGTATCATATCGAGACTGATAATTGGTTATTAACGTTACAAATGTCAGACCCAGATATCTCGCGTATCTTTAAAATCCTCAAACCTGAATGTGACGAAGAATCTAAAGACATTAAGAAAAATTATCGTATTAAAAATCATAAATTATATAGAAGAGTCGGTAATGATATACGCCTGGTTGTCCCTCGTAATGCTCGGTGGCAAATATGCCGTTATAATCATGATGACGTAGGGCACTTAGGGATTTCCAAAACGACTGACCGAATTCAATGTGTCTTTTGGTTTCCAAAGTTAAGGCGATTTATAAAAAAGTCTTGTATTCAGTGCGCTTACAATAAAGATGATGCTTCTAGACAAAAAACTGGACAATTGTATCCTATCGAGAAAGTGGGCATACCATTCCACACAATTCATATAGACCATCTTGGCCCATTTGTGAAAAGCAAGAACGGCAATGCCTACATCCTTACTATAGTTGACGGCTTTACGAAATATCTATTTGTAAAAGCGGTAAAAGACACCAAAACCAGAACTACGATAAAAGTTCTTGAAAACATATTTTTTGACTTTGGTTTACCATCTCGTATTATATCTGATCGTGGTACCTCTTTTACGTCAACTTCTTTCAAGTGCTTTTGCGTAAGTCATGGTATTAAACATGTCCTGAATGCTGTAGCGTGTCCCGGGGCGAACGGTCAAGCTGAAAGATATAACCAAATTATTTTAAATAACCTGGCAAAACATAATGACGGCAATGACGAACGCAACTGGGACATACATCTTGGCAGGATTCAATGGGGTGTTAATAATTCCAATAATTCCTCCACTAAACGAACAGCCACAGAGGCTCTATTTGGTACCAGGTTCAGGGACAGTTTAAACAATAAATTGGACATTGAAGCTTACGCCATACCAGACACGTTACAAAGCTTAAGAGATGAGGTCAGCACTAATATCAAAGTTAGCCAAGAAAAACAAAAAGCTAACTATGATGCCGGTAGGGTCCCAGCTAGTACTTATAGAGAAGGTGATTTGATTAAGATTACTAGAACGAATTTCAGTAATAAAGGTAATAGCACTAAACTCCTATCAAAATTCACAGGTCCGTACAAAATTACAGAAATTTTGGGTAATGACCGATATAAAATTGCTGAAATGCCGGGTTTCAGTAAACGCAAAAATGCATTTAAAAGCGTAGTCTCCGCTGACCGTATAAGACTCTGGATAAATATTCGATCGCCTGACCATAAAAGTTCATCAAATTATAATAGTAGCTCAGCTTCTGGTGCTGAGAGTAATAACGATGACGATAAACCATGCCCTGGAACTGAATCTGAGATCAATGAATAGCCGAATGTAATGATTTTGTATGTAAGGCTCATTTGAATTTAAATTTCATTAGAATAATAATTGTAAAATCGTGCGTCGGGAGACCGCACGTTGTCGGATGGCCGAATGTAATGATTTTGTAAAATAAGACTTTTTCACAAGCGGCAGATGGCGCTTGTAGTTGCACGAACTTCCGGTTTAGGTATTTATTTGTAGAATATCGATAAATCGGTAAATCTGTTTAGTATAATTAATAAATAATTGTTGTTTAAATTAAATAAGGTTATTTATAGTTAATCTTAAGCCCTAATGTATTTAAGTTATAGTGATGATTATTATTATGCACTGTTTACTTTGCTCTGATTGGTCGCACAGACAACTGAGTATTCACTTCCGTTTAGAGTGGGGAACGCTCAGTTGGCAACTGATTTTGCTTAGCAGGAGTCAGTCTACTTTGAGGCGTTGAGCTGTGAACACATCTTACAGATCCGTGTTATTTTAGATTATATCCTGATATTTAAGTGACTAAAACGTAATTATATGTGATTGTTAATATTCTGATGGTGTAGTGAATAAACTCTAGATATTGAACTTTGAGGTGTTTGATTTCATTTTACAAGTAAGCTGTCGGCGCGAGTAAATGATAGTTTTCAGCGCTACATCGAAGTTGATCCTAACTGTACTTATGTACCTATTTTATTCATAATTCTCAATGTTCTTGTGTTCTCATGTTCTCTCTTTAAAACACCTGCCATCAAATCTCTTCACCACTCTTGGTTCACTGGTAGAGAATACCTAAGGCATTAAGTCCATCTTTGTACCTTTATTGTGTGCAAAAAGTTTAAATAAATAAATAAACTAACTGGACAGTTTGTCCTAAACATTTTCGTCCACAACTTCGAGTGTAGCCTCTCCGATCTTATGAGAGTAAGTGTTACATGGGCAGTTGACAAGACCTTTTTCTTATCCATGTTTATTTTTCGGAAGCTTTACTGAGCTCATCAAGCATTATACTGAGGTCCTCAATAGTCAACCATGACTATGATATCCTGGGCAAACCGGAGGTGAATGATGTACTTGCCATTGATGTTGATGCTTAGCTCCTTCCAGTACAGAACCTTAAAGACATCCTTAAGAGCAACAGTTTCGGAAAGATAACGTCTCCCTTTCTTACCTATTGATGCTGAAGGATAGGTTTCGAGATATGGACCTTTTTTTTTGAGGGTACGGTATCATCGAATGACCCCTCCCCCGTTGGGTGGAGCAGAAGAGAGTGTGAGACCCTTACTGACTGTAACCCGTCCATGATCCTTCCAAAGCCCTTTATGTTCCGGAGTATCGGTAACCCTTTCGGACAATCTCGCTTTGAGAACTGGTCCTGGAGTCAGACTGACATAGTGCCATGGAAACGGCACTCACGCAGTCACTTCAGCACCTCGGTGTTCCGATAGTTGATCTGGCATAACGGCATCACGGTACTGTTTCAAACAAACCCGCGACCATGGCAGATTACCAAACAACCTCAACAATAGTGTAGATAGAAGACGAAGACGCGCTCCCTTTTTTTCCCAATCTCTTATAGTGCAAGTGTGCATCTTTTCGCTAGTGTAGTAGTGCTGTCGATACGTTCGCTACTCCTGCGCATCGAACCGCTGACGGCTCCCGCGACTGCCATTTCATTTCATTTCTTCGTGGGTAGCACTATCTATAATGATTATACACACTGTAGTAAGCTGTTTACGTCCAAATCGGACTAAGCTCATCAACTTGCATCATTTAACCGACCAATAGTTACATAACATAACGCCCGTATAACCCCAGCTTTAAACCCAAGTACACACATACGTACGTATAGTTCTATAGGTATGTGTAACACGTAATAAATCTTCTGTAACACACTGTAGGTAATGAAGGAACTTCATCAGATGCAAGGCGGAGCTTTGTACATGTAATTACAATTATTGGGTTTTGCAGGTGGGGTTCACCGCTTTGCGGAGCTATGATGTGGCCTGAGCCTTATGTTGTAGCTTGAAGTGAATATAATCAATCATAATCGTATTAATTAAAAATAATTGCGCTATACACCATTATTTATCTGTGGAGTTGAATTATGCAGACCATGAGACAGTTCTGATTATTCGCAAAACAATTACGACGACACGGTTGGCGCAGTGGTTGAGCGATTGACTGCTGCGCAGCATATCGCGGGTTCGATTCCCACATGGAAAAAATATTTGTGCGACCTAAATATATTTGTTCCGGGTCTGGGTGTTTGTTTATCTATAATTTGTATGTATTAACAAAAAAAGTAGTTTATCAGCCATCTCGTTACCATAACACAAGCATTAGGTTGCTTAGCTTGGGACTATTATGGCGTTGTGTGAAATGACCAAGTGTATTACTAAATTGGTTAACTCATTAGATGTTCGCCTATTAGAAGCCGTTTGCTTATAAAAGCTTAACGATTTATACCGTTATTTTCGTTTTGAGAGAATTTTTCTTATGAACCTTTGGGGTTCATACGACATTTATTTGAGGGGTTAAAGCAAAATGTTAATTACAACGTGTGATGAACATTCTTAGTATTCCTGATGTTCCAACCTGTTTAAGCTTAGCTGTAGCAGGCTGGCAGATCTGAGTGGAAGGGACGCCCTAGAAAGACAGTATGGTGACCTTATTGGTGATGTTGTTTAGAAAGGTCAGTTTGATATTCGGCGTGTATGACTAGATATCTAAACGTAAACGAAATTAAAAAGGAGTATGCAAGGATCGTAGCAAGTAACGGTTTGTAGTATCTGCCATGCCTACCCCCATAAAAGGAAGGCGTGAGTTTGTGTGTAAGCTAAGCTGTGGGTGCAATTCAATAGTGTAACACATGGACATCAGGTTAATCTACGGTTGTCGGAGTTGGCCGCGGATGGGTGACCATTTTTACATACCGAGACTCCTCCGTGCCTCGGAAAACACGTTAAGCCGTTGGTCCCGGCTGTTATTTGTGCATTTTTGACAGTCGTTACGGGTAGTCAGAAGCCCGAAAGTCTAGACAGCTAGTCTTACCAAGAAGTATCGTATTACCCAGTTACTGGGTTGTGGAGGTCAGATAGGCAGTCGCTCCATGTAAAATACTGGTATTCAGCTGCATCTGGTTAGACTGGAAGCCGACCCCAACATAGGAAAAGGCTAGGCAGACTGAACATTGACCTCACCACACTACAAGAAAAGCTCCTTCGAATGTGTGTGTGTGTGCTATACACACACACTATCTCAGCCTAAAATCTTCCAAACAGTCACACACATCACACAATTTATCAACTACCGCACACATTAATCAATTGTCTGTCGCTCCACACGTTCCTAATTCCGCGTGTCTCATCCGTCCCGGGTTATTAAATAATTCTTCGCAGGTGTAAACGGATCGTTACTTTTAGGAACTGCGTAAGTAATGCGACAGGAGCTGGAACGATTCTTCGGGTATCTTTATATTTTAATTTCGGTGTTGGTAAGACGTGGGAGTTATAGGGATTTAAGGATTCTGCTAGCAAGCTTGCTGATAAATGATTGAATTTAATCATTCGGATTTTATGTAAGAGAAATACAGACTGGTAAGATGTTGTATTGTACGATAAAGCTCATTGGATTTATGTTAGCCATTTAATTTGTGTAATAATTCCTTGTTTGTATCTTTTCAATGTTCATACCACCATACCCTGCACATATAAAAGTTGCTTTTTTCTTTTTTGTGTAGTTGGGGACTAACCTGGTGTCAGATTTTTATACAGCCCATGTGCAACTTCACATGCGTTGAGAAATATCTCTCACGCAGGCCGGTTTTCTCACGATGTTTTCCTTCAACCTTTTCATAAGCAAGTGATAATTATACAATACGCACATGAATCCGAAAACTCAGAGGTGCGTGCTTTAGGTTTGAACTCGAGACCTACGACTTGGCAGTCCGAAGGTTATGCCACTAGCCTCCCTAGGCTATTAAAAGTTGCTTAAAGTTAATAAACGATTTGCGTCTGCTTAAAAGCAATATTTAGAAGAAAGACCCTTACTGTTTGTAGGTTATTCATATAACTTTTTTTTTTGAGGGTTGGAAATCATCAAATGACTCCTCCCGCTCTGGGTGGAGCGGAAGGGAGTGTCAGACTATTACTGACTAAAACCCATCCATGTTCCTTCCGTAGCCCTTTATGTTCCGGGGTAGCGGTAACCCTTTCGGACAATCCCGTTTAGCCTGAGCTAAGCTTTGTGTCCAAGGTTTTGATCTTTGGATTTTCTTTCAACATTTATAAGACTCATGTACCTTGCTAACTTGTTATGTAAAAGTTTAATAATCATAATATACTCCTACTAACATAAGGACTTACAAACCCTTATTTGAAACCATAACACGACACCAACTTTTGACCATTACTCGAAAAAAAATGTAACAACGAGTTACCCTGGAAGTTTTCCCGTAAATTACCTCAGAAGCAGTCCAAAACAAGCCCAGAAGAAACGACTGAAGTTGTTAACTCTTTCCATGGATTTATTGGACGCCATCTTAGATTTAGGGCTGATTTGGGACGTATTTTAACAGGCCATGGAAGAGATAAGAGATTTGGAGTAAGTTGGCATGGGGAAGGAAGCTAGTGGTTTTGACTAAGTAGATTCGAAAGTATTATCTCTCCTGGTTTACTGTTTAAATCTTAACGGCGCTATGACATTTTTCTTCTTTTTTATGGCGTACCTACTTACACTAACAGTATTCTATTGTTATCTGTGCTATTCTGCGTGTTTCCATGTTTTGATGATTTTCACTTGAACTCATCCTTGCATGCGTTTTCTGAACTAACTGGAGAATATATGTTTTTATCTTAGTTTTAGAATTATAAAACATTAACAAACGACACTTTAATCAGCAATGATACTATAAGTCTATCGATATCATAATATAGAAAGCGACTATCACCGCAAATACAACATCAATAAACTTTTAGCGGCTGAAATATGAAATGATTGTCGCTACCCCGGAACATAAAGAGCTAAGGAAGGAACATGGATGGGTTTTAGTCAGTAAGAGTCTGACACTCCCTTCCGCTCCACCCAGAGCGGGATGATCCAGTCATTTAATGATCACCCACCCTAAAAAAAAAACTCAGCCTTTCTTTCCCTTTTACTACTATCAAAATGTACAGCGGCATTCCGGTACACTTAGCTCACTCGCACTTACACAAAAGGGTCACACACATGTTCATTTAAATTAAGTAAGTAAACATCACTTAAACAACATTAGCAAAGTTAAGTTAAGTAACACAATTTTCCGGCTCATCTAATAAGTAAGTTGTTGCCTGTCTGAATAACTTAAACACTTAGATGTGACTTAGGTATGGCGTAATGTAGCGGCGAAATATGGAAATGGCCTCATTCCTAAAGTTTGTTGATACGAAGATTGCATCATCATCATCTGCCTAGCCTTTACCCCACCATGTTTGGGTAGGCTTCGAGTCCAACCGGTTGTAGCTGAATAACAGTATTTTACATTGAGCGACTGCTTATTTGACCTCCACAATTCAGTTACTGAGTAATACCATAGTAACCTTGGAAACTGGTTGTCAGACTTTCCAACTTCTGACGACCCGTAACGACTGTCAAAGATCGAGGTATGAGTTCAGTTCCCGGCATTTAGTTTCCGAGATATATTTTTGTAAAGTTGGGTGATAAAATTGCATTTCATCCATCCACAGATCAACCGCAGCAAACGTAGCTTTACTTGTTCAATTGATCCGTGCAGCTGATATTACTGAGCCATGAGCCCCTCAGAATAGCACCAACCTAAATAATGTAACTAACAAATACTGATTAATCAAATTAATGCACCAACAAACACATACCTTTACCAAGGTATTACACAAACTTGTCGTTCCATGTTGTTATTAGTGAGCAGGTGTCAGGCCTAGATTTAATTAGTATCATCCTCTAATCGATGCGAGATTGTCGCGACACGAACATGTCCCCCGTGATAAATAACGGTAGGGGCCCATGTGTGGGGTGTGTTTGTGTTGGATTGGGTGTGTGTGTGTGTATGTGTGGTGGCGCTAAAAGGTGGGTATTGTTGTAATTTATAATTGTCGGCTTAGAGATGTTGGAGTTTCTGTTTGTGGTTTAATGGGTGAAGTATTTTCTTTGATGGTGGTCCTAAACAAAAAGGTACTAACATGCAGTTATCGATATTTATTAGATAATAAACCAGGGAGCCAAGACAAGTGTCAATCGCTCCGTGTCGATTCGATTTCGAAAATTGTTGATCGAAAAATTTGTTATCTCAGCGTTTCGGATTGTCAAGAACGCCACTTTTCAACGCATTTGTATGGGAATATTGATCGGGTTTCGTTACAAATATTTGACATTGTCCAGCACTTAGTTATCGAAAACGATTGATAGACGTGATATTTCGAAATCTTATGCCAATGGCGTGTACATTTCGGATTTATCTAATTTCACTATCGTTAGTAAAAATGTGTCTTTGTCTAGGCCTGGTGTGTTCACGCTTTTATACGAAAAAAACAAATGACGTATGGGTCCCCAGGCAGCAATGGAGCTCGGGAAACGAGATTTTTCGTTAGGCTCTAGATACTAGATAAGTTATTATTTCAAACCCTAGCTCATTCAGGACTTGTCCATAACTTACACAACAGCCACTAAAAACTACAGTGTTATACCACAATCATACTAAAACACTAGTACAATATGAGAATGATATGGCCTAGGAAGGTTGAATACATACATATTTTATATAATCCCCACATACATTCTTTGTTGAACTTATATTTTTTCACACTTGGCTCGGTTGGCACAATGCCGTGTAATGTGTGTATGCGTTATTTATTTATTGCCAGAACACTTTGGGGTACACGTCTGCAGTTTTTATAGGATTTTTGGTGGTAAAAGGTGATCAGGACCATTGCCATTATGTGTTTATCTACTCGCTCTCTAATATCTTTGAGATACGATCATTTAAGGTACATAGTTTCATAACGAATATTTTATTTTGACCAGACGGTTTTTTGTCTGTAGTCAGAAGCTCGTAACTCTGTCAGCCAGTCTTACCAAGGGGTATGGTATTACCCAGTTATTGGGTTCTGGGCTCTCCATGTAAAATACTGATATTCAGCTGCACCGGTTAGACTGGAAGCCGACCCCAACATAGTTGGGAAAAGGCTAGGCAGATCGATTGAAAATAATTCAATAGCTCTTACAAAAGCGTGTAAAATGTGCGATTTAATGATAATGTTATTTTAATCATTGTAAACTTTTAGAAAAGAGTTATGATAGTATTAAAGAGTTTATGGGGGATAAGACTGACTCGTTAGTTTAGTTATCGTAACCGCAGTTGCTGAGCATAAGGGTTCGATTTCCGGGTCAGGCAAAGTAATGCTGGGTCAGTGGGATTGACCGAAATGGTTATCGCTACCCCGGAACGTAAAGAGCTAAGGAAGGAACATGGATGGGTTTTAGTTAGCAAGAGTCTAACACTCCCTTCCGCTCCACGCAGAGCGGGGGAGTTCATTTGATGATTTCCCACCCTCAAAAAAAAAGGCGAAGTTATACTGGGATGTTCCATCTGGAAATTCTCAGTAGAAGCCGCCCCTTATTACATGAAATTCAAACATGACTGCTGAATTGTCGGTGTACTTGGTAGTGCTTTAAGTATGCCTTTTCCTAACCCTTCGGGGATTACAAGGCATGATGTTATGTTATCCACACTATCCACACTAATATTATAAATGCGAAAGTAACTCTGTCTTTCTGTTACCTTTTCACGCCTAAACCACCCAACCGATTTTGCTGAAATTTGGTATGTAGATAGTTTGCATTCATGAGAAGGACATAGGCATATTATTTTTTGGAAATTCAACCCCTAAAAGGGTTACAAGGGGTGGCAAAGTTTGTATGAGAAAAATATTTTTATTGCACATTTTTGCATAGGTAGGTAGGGTAGGTAGGGTAGGTAGGGTAGGTAGGGTAGGTAGGGTAGGTAGGGTAGGTAGGGTAGGTAGGGTAGGTAGGGTAGGTAGGGTAGGTAGGGTAGGTAGGGTAGGTAGGGTAGGTAGGGTAGGTAGGGTAGGTAGGGTAGGTAGGGTAGGTAGGGTAGGTAGGGTAGGTAGGGTAGGTAGGGTAGGTAGGGTAGGTAGGGTAGGTAGGGTAGGTAGGGTAGGTAGGGTAGGTAGGGTAGGTAGGGTAGGTAGGGTAGGTAGGGTAGGTAGGGTAGGTAGGGTAGGTAGGGTAGGTAGGGTAGGTAGGGTAGGTAGGGTAGGTAGGGTAGGTAGGGTAGGTAGGGTAGGTAGGGTAGGTAGGGTAGGTAGGGTAGGTAGGGTAGGTAGGGTAGGTAGGGTAGGTAGGGTAGGTAGGGTAGGTAGGGTAGGTAGGGTAGGTAGGGTAGGTAGGGTAGGTAGGGTAGGTAGGGTAGGTAGGGTAGGTAGGGTAGGTAGGGTAGGTAGGGTAGGTAGGGTAGGTAGGGTAGGTAGGGTAGGTAGGGTAGGTAGGGTAGGTAGGGTAGGTAGGGTAGGTAGGGTAGGTAGGGTAGGTAGGGTAGGTAGGGTAGGTAGGGTAGGTAGGGTAGGTAGGGTAGGTAGGGTAGGTAGGGTAGGTAGGGTAGGTAGGGTAGGTAGGGTAGGTAGGGTAGGTAGGGTAGGTAGGGTAGGTAGGGTAGGTAGGGTAGGTAGGGTAGGTAGGGTAGGTAGGGTAGGTAGGGTAGGTAGGGTAGGTAGGGTAGGTAGGGTAGGTAGGGTAGGTAGGGTAGGTAGGGTAGGTAAGTTGGTAGGTAGAGTAGGTAGGTAGGGTAGGTAAGGTAGGTATCATAGTTAAGACAGGACAACGTCTGTCGGGTCAGCTAGTAGTGAATAAAAGTTAAAATAAAGTGCAATTGTAATCTATGTACCTATAATTTATTTTTATTTTTATCGGTGTCATTCACCAATTTTATCACTTAACGTGATGAAAATCGTTCCAAACACCTTTTTAAGGTAATGGTCATGTAATCAATATTGAAGCGTTTTTTGCGAAAGTGTATAGTTTCAAACACGTTCGGTTTCTTTTGTCACCATATCACCTTTGTTCGCTACGCTTGAGTACCGAAGCATATGCACGAGTGTGTTACATGTATTCGTTAAACTCGATGTGGAGGATATTTAGTTTTTCAAAGTCAAAGTCAAAATAAATTTATTTCAAATAGGCACAAGGCAAGGCACTTATAAACGTCAAAATAGAATAGAACTGATTTTAGTTGTCCCTTCCAAAAGGTAGTTTCGTACGAAAAAGAATGGGCAGTAAACGAGTGTGGAACCTAAGATAGAAACACGCTTGTACGATACCACTACATACAGAAATCAAAGTTAATAGAAATCTCTGTTCCTAGACAGAACGTTTCGCCGAAAACTTTGTTGATAGAAAGCATTGTGCGTAGATAGCTAGGTCCATAGGACGCACTGTTGACAGAAATCTCTGTTCATAGATAGCACGTCTTGCCGGAAACTTTGTTCATAGAATCCACTGTTTCCAGATACCTCGGTTCGCAGAAGGTGCCTCTGGAGAAGAAACTAATAATATTTATGATATAACTAAATTCGGTTTTCTGACTCTGACAGATATCTATAATAAAAACAATTCTATTCGTGCTTACTGTTTTTAAATCCATAAGTCATGCAAAGAGGACAAAGTTCAAAACCAAAAGTCAAAAGTATGGCACGAGGCAAAACTTATACAGGATACAAAATACGAGGAAAATAATCATTGGTTTTCTGAAGTAAATTAATGGAATCGGTTGACTTTTTAAATTACTCAAATAAATTGTGAAGTTAATGTTATTTGTCACCCACTGACTTATTAATTCATAGAGAACAAAAACTCCTCTGTGTCTCGGAAAGCACGTTAAGCCGTTTGGTCCCGGCTATCATTTGTACATCTTTGTCAGTCGTTACGGGTCGTCAGAAGCCCAATAATCTGACAGCCAGTCTTACCTAGGGGTATCGTATTGCCCAGTTACTGGGTTGTGGAGGTCAGATAGGCAGTCGCTCCATGTAAAATACTGGTATTCAGTTGCATCCGGTTAGACTAGAACCTAACATAGTTGGGAAAAGGCTTGGGAGATGATGATTTCTACAATTTTATGTAGTAACCGAGTTTTTGGCATTTCTTTTCAATTTCAAATATCTGAAAAAAGAAATGTGCCAATTTTTGAATATTTTTTCAATCCTTACTATCAATTGACTATTCTAAATACCGAATCTAGTCTTAACTCTGAATCGTTTTTGCTTGCACAAATTGGTAGATATTAGCAACAAATAAGTCCGATCAATACACTGCACTTACCACTCAATTACTTATAATAACTGTCCACTATTAAACGCGTACTTCATGCATCATTATTTCCTGACAGACTGACACTACCCGGTGATTGATAGCCCAGTCAACCAGTATGACAAGACCTGTCAACCTTCTATTGTTAGCTAACAATAGTGAAGGTACAATAGGGCAAGTTAGCTTGGTTAGTAAGGATTTTTTATTATTATATGTCGGAAAATCCTGAGGTGTAAATAAAGTTTGATCGTGTGGGTAAACTTGGTAATAGTATATTGTTGGGAATTGATTTAGTGGATTTGTTTGAAAGGAATTTGCCAAAACAATGAATACACGAACACATTAATACACAATAACGCGCAATTGCACATCAAGTTACGTCAAATTCTCCCAATCGATTTTGAACGTAACAATCAAGGACTTCAGGTTTAAAATCATTAGGAAAACTTTAACAGTTGGGTATAAGTTGATGCGCTGGCAACCCTACGACGCTGTCAACCTTTACTGTGTGATGCAATGGGGCCATTTTTTTTTGTAGAGGGTGGAAAATCATCAAATGACCCTTCCTGCTCTGGGTGGACCGGAAGGGAGTGTCAGACTCTTACTGACTAAAACCCATCCATGTTCCTTCCTTAGCCCTTTATAATTCGGGGTAGCGGTAACCCTTTCGGATAAACCCGCTGCCCCGGCAATGGGGGGCCCAGAGTTCCAAATTACAGGTCTTAGCTGATTAAATAAATGTTAACATTTTTGACTTTATATACCCAAATACATATATTGTCAGCCAAAGAAAATACGAAATGCTTTAAAACCGATTGTTACTTGTCCAGGCCCTCTTGTCTACGCTAAACCAAAATAGAGTCATAGAATTTTTGTTTCAGTCTGAAACTCTAACAAAATCTCCTAGCATTGTTTCAAATGTTACAAGCCCAACTTAAAGCCAGTCTTCATATTATATTCTACCATTGATACCGCCATTAAATCTACGGATACCTCAGTTCAATAACCCCGACTGACATTCGAAGTTCGGACTATCCCCGTCCAAAGATAACGGACCAAACGTAAAATGTATAGATATAATCATTATTTATTGCCTACAGATACTTGTTACTTTACTCGTTACTTATTTGGGGTATGTTTTGTGCCTTTAGCTGATAGTAGAAAAGGATTTGATGTTAGGGTCCGAAACTGAATATAATATGTTACACGTGTAAGTCTATGTATTTATTGGGTTACGAAAGAAAACGAGGGAATGATTCTTTGCTCTAAATCCATACTAATATTATAGATTCGAAAGTAACTCTGTCTACCAGTATGTTACCTTTTCACGCCTAAATCACTGAACAGATTTCGATGAAAATTTGGCAGAGAGATAGATTGCATCCCGAGAAGGACATAGGCTACATTTTGCCAAAAAATTGCAATATAACCGAACTTCACGTGGACGAAATCGCGGGTTAGCTAGTTAAAGATAAATTGGAGATCTTTTTCTTTTGAATCGTAATAGTTACCTTTCTTAGAGTTAAATATGATCTACATGCTCTACTGAGTCCTCAAAAAACATATTTCTCGTGTGCTCCTCATTTGTAGAAATTATTTAAGTACCTACAATTTACAGAGATCGTGTCATGTCAGAATATAGAGATGTCTGTGCTGTATTTAAGTTAAATAGTATAATCATAGTAGGCATAAACCGTTTGGAATATATTAACTAAATATAGGGACAACCACAACAAAATCCAATATGTAATTATGTAGTTTAGTAGAACTAAACGGTCACACTTATACACATTGCCACGTCGAATGGTAATCCTAATTAAAATCATCAATACAGCTCTCTAAGCTCAAAGTACCCTAATTGGCTATTTTTAGAAATCATGACATTTGAGGCCAATCCTAATTTAAACCAGGAGATTGATGATTATAATGATTTTAATTCTGTAAGCACATATTTATTACTGTCACAAACCTTTTTTAATCAAAAAACAACCTGACACTGACCTGCAAATCGCTAAAAATTTGAATTTTACAGGTTACCTAAGTGCATGCCACTTAAATATTGTCACTTGTTGGTCCCCGTGAAGTGCCCATTTATTCCTGGTCACGTAGAATGCATAATTTAATATTTTTATAACGATTTATTTTTGTTACAGGTAAGCATTGACCCATGGAGTTGAGGTGTTTTTTGGAATTGGTAAGCCTTTTATGTAAATATTTATATTATTTTCATTTGAAAATTTCATACGCCTACACAACCTAGATCACCGTTGATGTGTTTAAAAAAAATGTTTGTGGTGTGTGGCAGCCATTTTTGCGTTACGAATTCGATTTTCAAAATGGAATTGGTTCCAAAAATGAACTAAACGTAAAATAGCACTATACTTTCCAAGAACCCATAAACAAGATAAAACAGAATTATCTCCAAAAACTGCTGATTATCATCGACGAGAACATATTACTAAAATGTTAGAATAAGAAGATAAAAGTGAACGCTCCCGTTTGACAGCGCCTCAATTTGTGAAAGGGATCAAAGTTATTATTTATTGGGGCTTGAATCGATAAGGGCTTGGATTAACGAGATTTCCTGTGCCGTAATTTTGAAAAAAAGTTGGTTAGTTATGGTGGGTGAAATTGGCGGGATATTGTTATGTAAATAACAGGGTGCTGTGGGAATCACAGGTTGTTACCATAAAGCTCATCAACCACGTCGCTCTTAAAAAGTTGTGTTATACAGGGTGGTGACAACAATACGACAATAAATTGGACTGTGTAACTCTAATACCGTCCCCAACCTGCATACCAAAATTCAACCAAATATATCCAATAGTTTAGTCAAAGATTAGCAAAACCCATAGTCAAACCGTCACTGGTATTACTGGTATTTAGTTTGTTTGAAAAATCACTTTGTTTTTTATTTCGATGTTAGGATTTGTTTAATATTTCCAAAATACTCCTATGTATTAGTGTTGTTAGTGTTTTATTCATTGTCGCATTGTCATCACCATATTGTATATTTTCAAAATAATTGGGATCCTTACTAAAACTCCAATAATGTAACAATTCCGACATCCATCAGAGCAGAAGTTAGTAATAAATAAAAAAAATACTGTAAGTACAGAGGCCAGCACATCAAGTTACCACAATCTGTCAAATTTCTTTGACAGTATTTCAACTTTATTACAAAGACATAAGGGTCATTTTTAATTGAGAAAATTTGACAGTTAGGGATAGCACGATGTGCAGGCGTCTGTACCTGAACCATCTAGTATGAGTAAACGACATTATTGCCTTAACCTGCATCATGCGCAATTTGGCTTTCAACCGGGCCTTTCTACTGAGAGTGCTATTCTTTGCATGAAGCACACGGTTACGTATTACTTGGATCGTAGAACACCTGTGTATGCTTGTTTTTTAGATTTGTCCGAAGCCTTTGATCTAGTTTGTTATGAGGTCCTGTGGGATAAACTGCATAAACAGAATGTGTCTGCAGAGCTAGTAGAAATTCTAAAATTTTGGTATGACAATCAAGTAAATGTCGTAAAGTGGGCGGATTGCTTGTCTGAGGAATACAGGCTAGAGTGTGGCGTGAGGCAAGGGGGAATATCCTCGCCCACTCTTTTTAATGTATATATGGACAGCCTGATTGGCGAGCTCAGTAGCATGCATGTAGGTTGTCATATTGATGGAGTTGCAGTCAATAACATAAGTTATGCCGACGACATGGTGCTGCTGAGCCCGTCAATTGGGGCCCTTCGTCAGCTACTGATGGTGTGTTAGCGTTATGCTGAGAGGCATGGTCTCAAGTATAATGGTGCCAAGAGCGAGTGTATGTTTTTTGGTCTTGGTGATAAATCCTCTCATGAACCGCCACCTATTTTTCTGAACGGTTCTCCTCTAACTAGAGTGAAAAAGTTTAAATATCTAGGGCATATTGTCACCGATGATCTAAAAGACAACGAGGACATTGAACGTGAACGCAGAGCGCTGGCAGTCCGGGGTAATATGTTGGCTCGCAGGTTTGCTCGTTGCTCAGCTGAAGTCAAGATAACGCTATTCAAAGCATATTGCCAATCTTTCTACACGAGCAGCCTGTGGGTTAACTATACTCAAAAGGCATACAGCGCTCTGCGGGTACAATACAATAACGTCTTCAGAATGATGTTGCGGTTGCCGCGGTACTGCAGTGCGACCGCGATGTTTGCCGAAGCGCGTACGGACGACTTCTAGCGTGTCTCGTCGCTGTTGGGCAGGGTACGCGGCAGCAGCAACGTCATTCTGAGGATAGTTTGTAGTAAATACCAGTGTCCGATACACTCGCTTTGGGTAAGCATCGTGGTTGGGAGGGTAAAATAAGATGTTAATGATGTTATGTTATTTGTACCTATTTAAAATCTGTCTGTCTACTAACATAGTTTATAAGCTCCTGTTGTTACTAACCATTATGGATCATGTTATCTGATAAATAAATAAATAATAATAATTATTATTATTATTAGTAGTAATTTCTTCATCGCATTCCAGTAACAAAACAATTATAGACTATATCATCACTATTTTATCATAATCTGGTAGTATTAATACTACGGACACGTTTGACTTTCATATTAATAACACGATAAAATCAGCAGGGCGTATCTCGCCGGGGGCTCGATCGTTGAAAGTTTACTTAAGCACCTTTTTTCAATAGAACCCACCTTTTGGCATTCCTAATAATCTTTGTTGGACGACCGTAACTCGCTTCAACATTCTCAACAGGCAATAAATAATACAGATTTTGGGAAATCATTTGTCAACTATTTCAATAACGGAGTCTGGATGTGTGGCTGGTTGATGGCAATAGGCTCGATTATACAGTACAGCCGGGTAAGCGGGATTGTCCGAAAGGGTTACCGCTACCCCGGAACATAAAGGGCTAAGGAAGGAACATGGATAGGTTTTAGTCAGTAAGAGTCTGACAATCCCTTCCGCTCCACCCAGAGCGGGAGAAGTCATTGGATGATTTCCAAGTCTTAAAAAAACAAGCTACTCGGTACAGCTCTGCCTACACCTTCGTAAGTAACGGGCGTAACGTTATGAACGTTTTTATAACATGCATATTTTGAGCCTCTTCTTTCTTTTCGTGTGGTTAGTTACTAACCTGGTGTCAGTGTTTTTATGCTGCCCATGGGCCTCTGACTGAGCTTCACATACTGTTGAGAAATATCTCTCAGACATGCTGGTTTTCTCACGATGTTTTCCTTCACTGATTTTCGGTTCGAACTCAAGACCTGTGACTTGGCAGTCCGACGGTCTCACCACTAGGTTATCACGGCTGTCCTGCATATTTTGAGTGAATGAGGATTTAATATTGTCAACAGGGACATTGAATAAAATCTTGATACTTTATTATTCAAACAGTTAGTGGCGCTGAAGTTAGACATTTTGCGCATAGGTGCTACATCTATTTGTGACTTTTTCACCGCTGTCTCTGAGAATTGTAACGCATCGCCAGTAACTTGGGAGTAGCAGGTGTCCACAGGCATCGCACTATGCATCGGGTGGACCGTCTTAAAGTTTAAAAAGCATAGCTAGCTTTTGTTTTGTAGTACACAGGCCAGCACATCAAGCTACTCCATTCTGTCAAATTTCTTTGATAGATTTTTGAACTTTATTTCAATAGAATAATGTTAATATTCAATTGGGATAGTTTGACAGTTTGGGATAGCTTCATGTGCTGGCGTCTGTACATACATACATAAACTCATACTTTCTTCGATGCGGGTTTCCTTTTACATTGTTTGATCATACATCTGGTCACACACAAGCGGGTTGCATATTTGTTATGTTAATGGCCACCACTTTCTCATTTCTCCATGTATATATACCTCCCTGGTCTAGTGGTCGCAAGAGCTACTAAAGTTTTCCTTTAATTTATCATGTTTGTTAGAGCTGTTATTTTTTTGGATTTAGCCGGTTCGATTCCCGAGAGTGGCAAGTGAATTTTTGAGAAATTCAGATTGATTTGATTGCAGATTTGTGTCTTATTAAAAACAAAGGAATGTTTTCTTGAGTAAAATTTGCTAACTCTAGTATTTGCATAATGAACTTTCCTTCCAGATGAGGTTTAAAAATACCATCCCGTATCGCGGATTACAGACAGGATGTTATGTATCATGTGTACCCAGAAAGGAAAGTGCAATTAAAATAATCAATATCAATTAATAACCCCAACATCCCTCCCATATAAACCAATCAACGCAATCACCCGTTGACTAATCAATGGCCAACCTTAAAACAGCCATCATTAATTTCTGCCAAAAAAGAAAAACATTTCCGCGCATCGAACCCGCAACATTACGATGCGGAATAACGACACACCAACTGAGTTAATGGTGTTTTTATCATCACGACAATCAATAAAGGGACCTCTTGTCCAATAAAAATGATTAATACCGAATGTGTCCACTCTCCTTTGATAGATACTGAACCTGAAATTCTGGGACGAAAATGTGAAAAATTAGGCCGCTGGGGAGGGTTAAAAGTTTCGTACGTATAAAGGGTAGGTAGAATGGGGTTAGGGGTTATTAACCGGTATTATCGTTTGATTTTTAATATGGATTTTTTAGGTAGATTTATTGATTTTATCTGACTGCGTCGTTGGTTAGTGGTTACAAACGCTACTGCTTAGCATTAGTGTCTGGGGTTCGATTTCCGGGTCAGGAAAAGTGTTTTTAGGTTTTTCAATCTGGATTTTCTCAGTAGCGGCTTGGAGTCTGGATGTATGCCCGGTTAATAGCAATAGATTTGCCCCCTATTGTATGGAACTTAAACATTTCAGACAAAATGTTGGTAACAATAGGTATACTCAAACTAAAACTCAAAGGATTTATTTCAAATAAACCAATTACAGGCACTGTTGAATTGTCAAGGGGTCGGTCAGTCAGAAAGATGAAGCTAGTTGCCCATTACAAAGCAGTAGGCACCTATGGAGAAGAACGGGCAGGAAACTCCATGTACACTCTTTTAAATCGAAATATGTTAACAAAAACTGGGTTACATCATGCATGTTGAAATATACACGTGAGAACGATGCAGAACTTCAAATCGTTTTATTTCATAAAAATAAATTCTGAAATCTTGATCCTATTAAAGTTAAATAAAATATGAAAATCAAATTTTATTTCATTTACTTTGAAAGCTATAGAGCTTTATGCAAGTGTAAATAAAAATGAAATAATTGGATTCCAGTTGTATATAGCTTGTCGTTTTGATATAAATTAACATCAATCATCGGGCTGATATTCCATTCAGTTTGGGATTATCTCAAATATATTTCAGGTTAGGTACAGACGCCATCACATCAAGCTATCCCTAACTGTAAAATTTTCTCAATTAAAAATGAACCTTATGACTTTGCAATAAAGTTGAAATACTATCAAAGAAATTTGACAAATTGTGGTAACTTGATGTGCTGGCCTCTGTACAACACATTTATTTCTCGATGCATGAAATAAATATTTTTGGAGTTGAGGTTTTTACTTTTCAATCTGTATTTCGGGTCAGATTTTGGGTATCATTTTACATTATTATACCAGCCAGTCTTCGATACAACGATAAGCTTTGCATCTGTGAACCTCCGCTCATAATTCAAAAAGTGAACACATTTATTTTTAAAGTAAATCACTCTTTTTTTTGTGGCCACAAATGTGAAAAAATATGTGAGTTGTACATCAAATGACCCCTCCCGCTCTAAGTGGAGTGAAAGGGAGCGTCAGACTCTTACTGACTAAAACCCATCCATGTTCCTTCCTTAACCCTTTATGTTCCGGGGTAGCGGTAACCCTTTCGGACAATCCCACTCACCAAATAAATCACCCTGGAGTCGAGGAGTGTTATAGAAACATCATCTGCCCAGCCTTTACCGACCTCCGGCTTCTCCTTCCATTTTAACAGGATGTAGCAGAACACCAGAATTTTCATCATAATCAGCGATAACAATAGAAACAAATTACTTACTTCAGGTGCCAGATTTGGAAGATAATCGTAAGTCAATTTAAAAAATAGGTAATACCCGGTACAACGCTTCATTGTTTTGTGTGTTACCAGAGCTGCAATACCTCGCATGTCACGTCCTCCTCCGACGCCTTAATTACGTGTCGGTGCATTGCGCCTGTCACTCATGGACAAAGTTCATATGCCCGTAATTTCAGCAGCATCCATGCCCTTAAAATTGGGGCATAGTTACGTTGCGTGGTTGCAGTAATACGAATATGCTAGGTAGTGCTAGCCTAGTGGTGTGACCGTCGGACTGCGAAGTTGTAGGTCTCGAATTCAAACCCAACGCACGCAACCTCTGACTTTTCGGATTAATGTGCATAATGTACAATTATCAAATTTTTAAAAATCGATGAAGGAAACTCGCATGCTTGAGAGATATTTCTCAACAGCATGTGAAGCTAAGTCAGAGACCAATTAGCAGGATAAAAACTCTGACATCAGGTAAGTCACAAACCACACGAAAACAAGAAGAGACTTCTTAAATCTTTTTTGTGTTTCGTGACCAACCTGGTGTCAAAGTTTTTATGCTACCCATGAGCCTCTGACTTTGTTTCACATGATATGTGCCTCTCCAGTGGGAATATTATAGGCTATTAATGTTAGCATCATTAAAAAGGGCGTTCATAATGCTAAACCACTTAAAAAAAACTACATGAATAAGCATTTTTTATCTTAGAACACTCTTCATAGTCTGATAAGCTTTAGTTTCTACAAAGTGCCCACAGTAATGTATTTATAAAACCAACTCCTTATCTTGGCGCTAACTCTGCGCGCCGTCTGACTGTAACGGGGTCAGTAGAACACCCGCCTCACACTATTTATAATACTAAGTTTAAGTTAAATGTTGGTGTACATAACTTTAAAGTATGCTTAAGTACCTTGTTGAGTTTTACTTGTGAAAGAAAACATTATGTTGAGCCAAGAAATTTTAATAATGGCGAGTAAATTACAGACATTTGTCATGAAAGAAAGTTTTTGACCGCGAGTGTTTCTGTTTTTGGTGTTTTGGGGTAAGTTAGGGAGTATTTAAGTTTGATCTAAAATGTTATTTATTTTACTAAATGTACAGAATGATTAAATTCACCTCTGCTTTTATGGATTCATGTGCGTTTCGTATAATTATCACTTTCTTAAAACGCGGTGAAAGAAAACATCGTGAGGAAACCATCATGTCTGAGAGATATTTCTCAACAGCATGTGAAGCTAAGTCAGAGGCCCATGGGCAGCATAAAAACTCTGACACCAGGTTATTCATTAACCACACGAAAAGAGGAAGAGACAATTAAATTTCATGCCTGTTTTCCCATGAAGCGTAAGGAAGATGTTAATCTTATACGACAAGCATATTTTTGGATAGTTAGGGCATTTTTTTATTTTTTTTTATTAAAGGTACACCAACAGCTTAAGTAAACAAAATATAACACAGTAGTGGTAACAATTATGGTCTTATATAGTTGCCAATAACAAGTGAACCAACATTCTTAAAAACAGTGATAACCTAAGACTCTCTTAGACCTAAGACGTCTCGCGGAGCTATCACGTTGAACACGAGTGAAACGAGTACGGTGTTTTTAAATTCTATTTTGCGTAAAAAAACAATTTAATAATCAAGTGAAATAAACTGTGGTGTGCTTCTTAGAACTATATAAGTGATAGTGTAATCAAAACTAAAAATAATTAGTGGGAATCAAGTTATTCATAAAAACAAATCTACAATAATTTTAAATAACGGACTATATAGAAAAAACGTTGGAAAGGACCGCGTTCTGTGTCGATCTGTGTCTCACCGTGTCATCGCAGCGAGCGACCGCAGCGATAAGCCCTACCAGCACTGTGGCGCACAGTGAACGACTATGAGAAAGCATCGCGTTACGTGTCGATCTGTTCCGATCCTAATTCTACGATCTACAACTAAGTGAGTCACGCCGTGTTAACCATGTCAAATTACTCTTTACAATTGTTTTCACTAGAAACTGATAACGTAACCATTAGAAAATAGAAAAGCAAAATAATAATAAGTTCAGAAAATTCTTCACCTTATTTTAAATATCTACATTGTGAGCAAATAAATGACTATTCTATTCTATTCCTAAGCCTAAAACGAAATGTGTAAAAATTAAGTTAGTGAAGAAGTTTGAGCGGAGACCTCGAATTGGAAAATGTAATGCAGGACAAACTATTATTGAAGCAACTAAATTATGATAACAAACGCTTTTAGTCAAATTTAGTAAAAATAAAATATGAAATCATATTGATAAAGGACCGCTCGTCCTAAAAACTTCCATCATCGCACAGAAATTAAATATTATGCGAAGATATAATTGTAAATTTGCATTTAATACTAATAAGTATTTCATTTCATACAAATCACGTACAAATTCCGTGTTTTGACAGTTCATAAAAAGTAACGTTATTGACTACCCTTATAAATACCCAATTACCAGACGATAACTTAACCTTAGTATTACATAATTATTTTGCTTTTCACGAGGTAAACGAACACTACAATAGCAACTTAAAACAACATTATTAAGTAAAATAAACAGTTTACAAATACCGGGTTTCAAGTTATCTGGTAACAATACCCTTTGAAAGTCGTATAGAAACCACATCAAAGAAAATAAACATAAACGCAAAAAGAACTTAGCACACATCCTGTAATATAATAAAACCAATTTAAAATACTGTGTACCACAACCTTTTGATCGTTCAATAAAATTGAAATGCAGCCGATGAAATCGCTTATAAAATTCGAAAATTCCCATTTCACCGCTTACCCACGGCGTACATTTGTACCCATATAGATATACGGTCTTATTCTGAATATTGAGAAATTCTAGTCCTAAACGTGACGACGTAGACGGGTTGGGGACCTAAACGTTTTCATATTACGTGAGGCGAAATGCCGATCGGATCGAGTTGCTGGATGTAGTGTTAGTGCGATTCTGTTGACCGATCTGCGGATTGTTGTGGCTTAGTGTTTGGATGGTTTCTATCAGATTTCGAAAGGATTTTTTTTCGAACTGACTCCATTAACATCGGTGTAGGATTTTTAGGTAGGTAACAGAATCTAGGTATTTAAATTAAACGTAGAAATTAAAATAATAAAAACATGGCGATGTAGAACATTAAGGTTTCCATAGATAGAACAAAACTGAAAACTCCTTTTTATATCAAAGAAACATGTCAAAAAAAAAAAACAAACAAATCTTTTCCTGTTAAAATATTATCTTTGTTTTTTTTATTTTAACATGTTTTTCACGACCTTCTTCCATTACTTAAAGAAACATTTTCCAAGCTAGGCTCATCAAAGAGTACATGAATAATAAATAATTTAACAATTCAGTTAACGTTCTCAAATAATTATATACCTACTGAAAGCGGCTCCATCGCTTTAGAATACTGAGCAGTCTTCCGTACAATGTTGGCTACGCCGTAGACAGTGCTACAATAGCGCCGTAGCACCTTATTGGCGTAGACTATTGTCAGGGAGGCTGTATTATTTGAAGTGACGATAATGTTGTACCATTTATGTGTAATTTTATTCTAATATAGCTTCTGCCCGCGACTTCGTACGCGGACCCTGTTGCTTATGCCAGCGACAACGGGGTCGCCATTTATGTTATTTTTTATCATTTTTCCCATTTAAATCTTTTATCACACTGAGCTTTAGTTTTATTTCATTCCAACAACCACCAAAACATACAGTCCATTTGTCATCGTTTTCATTTTGGTAACCGCATTATTATATTCCTCCTCTAGAGACCTAGAAGTCGATGCGTAGATACGCTTGGAACTCAAGCGTAATTCTCTTTCCGTGAACGTCTCTGACTCGTGAGACAATACATGACGTTCACGATCAGCGGTCAGTCGCGCATCATATTCTTCACTGGTCTCTAGAGACCTAATGAATACGCTGAGAATGCAGGCGTGCTTCGCGACCCGAAGAGGTTTCCACGGAGCGAGTTGTAGCCTAATGTTCTCGAACAACATCAAGTCTCTCCTGACGCTCTTCGGTAGATTCTTGGGATCTTATGGTCCTCAATCTTTTAGCTCTCTTGGAACATTGGGAAAGATTTGACCTCTTTCTAGGCATGGTCATAGTTTTATTGTGAAGATACCTGATCAATAAAAACCTAAATTAAAATGACTGCTCCCCTGCGTTACCGGGTAGGCTACAGTGTCACGAAGATAAATGGAAAAGGAAATTAAACACTCAAACAACATAAGCCCGAAGGCATATTCATACGATAAAATAAAAAAATAAATAGGAGTTTTGGCCAGTAGAGTCAAATTTTCAATGATATACCATCGTCATCGAAAATCAGTCCTAAACTGTTACCGCCTTCACCGCGTGCAGGTACTCCCAGTTTATGTTATTTTATAATTACACAGTAAAATTAGTGATAGCTTTGATTTCCACATCAGATGTTTCTGATCTTCGATTTTTATAAGTCAACAGAGAGTGCTCATCAGATTGAACAACTTTTGCTAAGACGTCATTCCTATATGTGTTATGTTGTAGCTAGTCTCTTGGAGTTCCACAACAGGTGTTCCAGATCTTCGATTTTTATAAGTCAACAGAGAGTGCTCATCAGATTGAACAACTTGTGCTAAGACGTTATTCCTATATGTGTTATGGTGTAGCTAGGCTCTTGGAGTTCCACAACAGGTGTTTCAGATCTTCGATTTTTATAAGTCAACAGGAAATGCCCATCAGACCGAACAACTTTTGCTAAGACGTCATTCCTATATATGTTACAGTGTAGCTGGGCTCTTGGAGTTCCACATCAGGTGTTCCAGATCTTCAAATTTATTCTCTCAGCAGAAAATGCTAATCACGTGGAACAAATTTTTGCTAAGGTATCATTTTTGTATCTCTTATAGTTTAGCTGGTCTATTGCGGTTCTGCATCAGGTGTTCAAGTTTCCAAGATAAATTATAGCCTATATGTTGCCCAGACTTAATACCTATACAACAAAAAAAAAATCATTCCAATCCGTCCAGTAGTTCCGAAGATTAGCGTGTACAAACAAACAGACAAACAGACATACAGACAAACAGACAAACATTTTTTTTTGGATTCATGCTCTATTACTGTTTCTAAACCCCCCTCAATTTTTTTTTTTTTAATATGCAATGTACAGACACAGTTTTTTTACTGTTTTATTATATGTATAGATTTTACTAACCTACATAAATCGCAACATCGTTAGGAAAACCGGATGTCTGAGAGATATTTCTCAACAGTATGTAAAGCTTAGTCAGAGGCCCAGAGGCAGCATAAAAACTCTGTCACCAAAAATAAAATAAAATGTTTAGTATGCTTCGAAACTACATGATATGTAAACCGCTAAGTGACCGGCAAACTAGTGCAACTCTAATGTCATGCGTCGTTCGTTCACGAATATAGTCTATCAGTAGTCTATGATTCCGTCCCGTTCTGATCAATCCGAAATCGCTAAGGAGTAGGGTTCGCTACGACGTATCGGTCTACTGTCAGACGGGCCCGTTGCTTCGTTGACGGAGTTAGGTAGTAGACCCCCAGGTTAGTCACTAACCACACGAAAAGAAGAAGACTTACATAAACAATCAGCCTATAATATTCCCACTGGTGGGTCACTGGCCTTCTCTCTCTGACAGTAAGCGGGCCGTAATTCATTACGCGGGCCCGTGCAGGTTGGTAGATGACACCATGTCTGCGAATTTTTGGTTCTAAGACATACCTACTGTATACCATTCTAGTTTTGAAAGCAGAGGTGATGAATGATCTACTGAAAGTAAAGCGCCTGTGTGGGTTTGAACTTACCATCTACAACTGGTAAGTCAGGGCCATCATCACTTGGCAACCACTGCTCCACTACTTAGTCTTACTTATAGTGCATTTGTCTTAAGTTGTATCATTTGGTAAACAAATGTCGCGTCTAATATTAAGATTTCTAGGTAATGTATGTGTCTCTGAAGTATTTTTTTCTATAATTCATGCCTTTTGTGTATTATACAAAGATCAAGACGATTATGTTTAACTTAAAGTGTATGATTTATATGAAAAATCATAATTTTCGTCCCGTGTTTGTTTACCAGATTGGACACTTTAAAAGAAATACACTTTAAATGGTTGGTCTTAGCTTGAGGTATGGAGCAAAAGATGTGTTGAGAATTTATAGCGATTTGAGCTACTAACTTCTATTATTTAGTAGAAACACAGAATGTTCTTTTCTAATACGCAGCTATATTTCTTACAAAAGGGCAGAGACTACATAGAGAGATTGCACATAATAGAAATCATCATAGACTAAAACAGATATTATTTAAAACGAGAAAACTAGTTCCTTAGTGTTGCCACTTGATGGCACTAGTATTTATCCAATATTGCAATTTAATCAAGTTATTTCGATATCAATAATTAATGATTTTATTCCATTGTTCAATCTAAAATATTCAACAAATTCAAAGAAATAAGAGGTTCTGTCGTCGTCAAAGGCGAATTTGATCTGGCGAAATGAGGGTGTTACACAAGCAATCTACCTACCTCTTTGAGAATACAGGTGTGAATATCATGTTGCGTTTATTTCTAGTAGCGACTTCTAACTCCTAAAACTTCAACGAACATCACTCGTTTGGTGACTGGTAGTTTCATATCACTAAAATCTAGTCCCCTTAACGGTACGTCGAGTTCTAGCTTAACCAGAAATTTGTCGATTCATGGACGAACGGATACTGAGTTGAGAATTTTGAGCGGATATCTGGAAATATTGAGTCGGATATGAGACTATATTTGGATTTTGTATGGATAGGAAATTGTATTGGTGTTATTAAATTACATTAACTAATATTATTTAAATGGCAAAAATGGTTTATTTTATTGAAATATTTTTTTTGTTTTTTTACGTGTCATATAAAACAATTCCTAGCCTATTTGGATATTTTTTAAATTTTATTTCAAACCAAAAAACTGTGCTTTTTTTGTAGGTGGGAAATTATCAGGTGATCCCTCCCGCTCTGGGCGGAGCGGAAGGGAGTTTCAGACTCGTAAACCGCGCTGGCCGCAGGCGCGGGAGATTGTGTGCTAAGTCAATTGAATGTTGTAGAATGTGTATTTAACCAACTCAGCCTATCGCAGTCTACTGTTGGAAATAAGCCTCTCCTAGGCTGCGCCACAACACTCTCTCTTCCGCTTTTGCATGCAATCCCAGCCACCTTCTTAAGATCACTATGTAGCTGGGGAGCATTCCACACTCTGCTTGCCGATACGCGATATCCGCTTCAGGACTCGTCTGCTCCTTTGCCCCTAAGTCCTGCGACAAACATGGCCACCCCTCTGTCACGTCTCCTCGGATTCTGATCTCCGTCGGTTATTCCGGTTCCGGAATGCTTATTAGCAATCCTAAAATAACTATTGAAGATTGATACCAATCCATATTCGAAAACCAAAAACAAAAAAGTTCCTGCAACATTTGCAGGAACCTCTTTTTTTTTTTTAAGACACATAAATAAATGCCCGGCGGTCTAAAACCTGTCGATATCCGGAACAAAGCATTTTGTGCCGCCCACTACCAAAAGTTCACGTAAATTCAATTACAATATGTAATTAGAGTATTTAATAAAGTGACAAGGGCGCCGTAATTCGATATTTTATTTTTGGAAAAAACATTAAAGTGATTTTAGATGTAGTTAGGTATGGATACATTGGAGGTAGCACAAACATTTGTACAGGGTGAAAATGTATTCATGGGCATTATTAGGGGTCATTGTACTCATCAATATGAACAACTTTTACTGTGGGAACAAAACAGTTCTCAAATCGAAAAAAAAAATCAGCTGCTCCCTACATTTTGAGCATAATTGTCCCATAGTAAAAGTTACCAGTCTGTAGGTCATACAAATAAAGGCACACGTCAATGCCCTCCACAGTAACAGAAAAGACCTTTCATTAAACCATGTTACCATTACAACAATAGTAAAAGCACTTAATAATGAACTACATTAATACAAGTAATAATTTACGTTATCAGCACCGTGGCTGCTCACGACTGTGGAAGTTAGCTTTAATAATAATTCAAGTGAGTTATGCCATCGACATTGTTTCATTGTGTTGGTAACAATATTGTATCGCTGTGCTGGTCAAGCGTTTGATTAGTTTTCGTAATGGCTTAATAACTGTTATTATATTTACATACCATCATCCTTCTCCTGCCCTTATCCCAATTTATTTGGGGTCGGCGCAACATGTCTTGTTTTTTCATACTTCTCTTTTAGTCGTCATCTCAGTAGTCACTCCTTTTCCTTCTTCCTTTCTTATGTCATCTTTCTCTACTTGTATAGCCATCCACTTTCATACACACAACTTTCCTGACAAAATTTTCCTCATTCTTCCGCTTAACATGCCCATACCATGACAACCGATTTCCACACATCTTTTCAGTTATATTTACATTACATTCATAAATAAATATTCAATAGTAGATAGTCTTTTTTTAAGGATGGGAAATCATAAAATGACTCCTACCGTTGTTGGTGGATTCGAAGGGAGTGTCAGACTCTTACTGACTAAAACCCATCCATGTTCCTTTCTTAGCCCTTTATGTTACGGGGCAGCGGTAACCTTTTCGGATAATCCCACTGTTCAATAGTAGTCCTGCAGACCTAATTTTGGGCATGGCATCCAATATCAGCGGATATTAGCTATCTACGTGGTAGATATTATAGGGCACGATGTGTGCGCCGACACAGGTGTATTCGGGCTTCCCTTAATCTCATAGTCCGTTAGGATGGCAGTCCGACACGACCGGATAGAGATCAGGCGTAGGATCGACCGCTTAGTACTGATTTCACCAAAGAAACTGATCGTGATCTGCACTTTTAAACTGTGTTCAAGTTCAAGTTATTGAATATTGACATCTCTTGAACGTGGTTTCGATGTATTGAAATTCAGCCTTGACCTGCTTTTATAAACTCCAAATTGTAATTAATAAATTTCTTATGGTAAAATCCAATTGCACTTGGCCTAACCTGGGAATCGAATCTTGATTCCCACGTTCAGCAGTCTCGATTACGACCACGAGATCAACGGACCAGTAATCGGATATAAAGTTTAGTAAAGAAGCTCTCCGGAGGAAGTATCAATAACATTATCAATGTGCCCACTGTCCAATTTTAGGGTTGCCTTCCAGTCTAACCAAATGCAGCTCAATGTTTTTAATGGACTTATTATCGCCGAATACCCCCACCTCTTTTGCGGTTAAATGTTCAAAAACTAACAAATCGTAGCCGATAGCGTCGTAAAAAATATCGGTGTGCCATATTTCAGCGCAATCCAGAAATGAGATCAGTCAAACTCACGGTTTCATTATTATTATATAACACGTATTCATTATATAAACACAAACAAACACCCAGATATGTTGAGAGACATTTCAGGTTTGGTTGTGGCATGGCAATGCCACTACCGAGCAATTTACTTAAGCTAAAGAAACTTTTTGACCTTTCATGTCTTCAACTCACAATTTAATAAAACACAAAAGAATAATTTTACATTAACATATTAATTTTCGAGGTTTACAGTTCCTATAATATTTTAATTATCAATATTACAACATTAATAATTATATCAAATAGCATATTTTGATTATCTCACGAATACCAGTTACTAATAATTCATATAAATCGACGATAATTTATGTTTGGCCTGAAATCGATTGTAATTGTGCGTTGTAATTGAACCACGAAACGTTCAGGTATTCATTCAAAAGTCGATTGTATTAAAGTTGATTGATTCGGTAATTATGCTGATAATGAGATGGTTTTCAAACTTTAAGCTGTGAAATAACGAGCCATAAAAGTCGAAAAGCGTTTCATAAATAATGTTATTCATTATGAGTTTTATGAACACTGATATTTCATTGGGATTGTGATGTATTTCGTTCAAATATGAGTCTTTATTATTAGTGATCGATGGTCTTTATACAATAATTTCGTTCAAATATGAGTCTTCATACATTTAATTTGGGTCAGATATTTATTGAGTACTAGTTTTTGCCAGCGGCTTCGCTCGCAATATTTTCTGACAGAAACGCACTAGAGAGATAGAAAGTATCCTATGAGTTAATCCCGTTTATAAACTCTCTGTGAGCCAAGTTTTTACTTGATTGAGTAACAAACATACACACTTCTATTATCAAATGGAACCGTACTCCCAGGATAAAATGTTTACTATCTGGTAATTTAGGCTATAAACTATTTCCGTGCCAAATTTTATCCAGATCCATTCAGCCGTTCTGGCGTGATGTCATATCAAACCTACATCCCAACTTTAGTAATATAGTAGCAGGTAGGATTCTAATATTTAACGAATAACTATTAAATTTCATTTCATGGATGAAATTCTTTTGTCTATTTATGAAACAGGTGTTTTATTCCCAGGTTTGTCAGCTGGTCTATAAATCCTATTCGTTAGGGGAGTCTGGGGTAGTTACATAGGTATCTGGTTGCAACCAATGTACTGGGCTAAGGACATTGCAGAGGAACGAGACGATACGGTTATATTTATTGTCGTTTCGAGAGAATTTTTGAATGAAAAGACTTATGGGGTTCATACGATATTTGAGGGGTTAATGGTAAAAAAAACAAAAAAGCACTTTATTTTGTACGTGTGATACATAAACATATCCATAGCTTTATGCTCAGGTAGCTAATAAAAAAAATCTGTAAAATGTTGTTGTACCCCCAATAGCAAATTACTGCAATAGATTTTAATTCGTAAGCTCACCTTCTGTGAGCACAAAATCCCATAACCCGCATTTATTTACAACCCACAAGGATAAGTAGATACCGCGCTCATTTATTCACCCCGAACCACGAAATATAATGGGTTCATTGTAATAAATTACAATTGTAAATCAATTCATTGAATTCATCAATGTCTGAAATTACTTCTCGTGGGGGCTTGCACTCAACTCGATACCATAGGATATTGGTTTACAAATGGGTTTGCGCTGCGTGTGTAATTTCATACTATTAACCATGCTCTCTTATTAATCCAATCAATTAATTGATTGATCAATCGTTCCATTGAATGCGCAGAGAACTTGGCTTTTGCAGTGATTAAATTGTGTTTGAGGTCGGTGAGTAATCTAGCTGAACGTGTATTCCAGGATTTTGTATAATAACTTTAGTTTCGCGGGAAGATTTAACTGGCAAGTAGAACTTCTTAGGAGTTAGTCTAAAATACATAGGATCTAAGGGATTTGGATTGAATATCATGAAAAGATCGGACTGTTGATCTCGAAGCCCAAAATCGTAGTTTTTTAGAATTTTTACAATTAATTATTGATCACTTTTCTTTTAAAAAGGCATTGGTCACATCCCCCAACCTTTAAACAGTTAAGGGCCTTTGCAAAGTCTTGAAATTACATTTCGAAATTGACTAATACGAAAGCTAGTTTAATCAATAAAAAACAAGTATAGTAAAAAACCTTTCACAAAAAAATAAACAACCGACTTTCAGAGTAAACACTACAAAGTGAAAAATTAATCTCGAAAGGCAGTGGCAAACGAAAACACAAATCCTACGAAATTAAAGTTAATTTTTACTTTGTTGCTATGGTAACTACCTACACAGTCCTACCACCAATTTGTATACAATTATTTTGCTATGTAAACAACAGTGTCAGAAAGTATTAAGACATCATCAAGATACGCAAAGTGAATCAAATAGGTAGGTACGTGTTATCAAAGCTAACTACCCAATTACTAATAAGTAGGTAAAGTTAGTTGAATTTGTATGGGAACAGGTCTGATGTATGAATACTAGACAAAAAAAGATTCATCAAAATCAATTCATAATTGGCGGAATAATCGCATAAGAATGATACAAGTGAAATGAGAAACTCCTCCGTTTTGAAGTCGGTTAAAAATGACGAATAGCTACCATTTTTAGCCTTAATGAAACCTTTTAAGCACTAACTTTGCATGCCTCGACCTAGGTTAGCCTATTTAGATTGTTATCATAAAAGAGGTGTACTAAATCAGATCAATCTGCCAACAGTAAAGGGGTAAAATTTCAATTACTAAATAAGACCCAAAACACAAAAAAGGCAAGCTAAATAAAACCGTCTAAAATAGTCTCAGGCAGACTTTCCACTTCAGTCAAACTAAAGTCAAATCATTTATTTCAAATAGGCACGTGCAAGGTATTTTAAAACGTTAATATTAACTAAAAAATGAAATTGACTTTAGTTGCCCCTTCCAAAAAGTAGTTTTGGATGGAGAAGAATGGGCAATGAACTCCACTGTATGATGTACTAAGCTTCATAGCGAGGGCTGCGTATGGTAACATAATCTGACTATGATAATGTCTGGTCTGGAAAAGAGACTGAGTCCTTTGAGTTTGTGTCGGCCTTTTTTCTTAGACTAGTCGGATAGGAACTACTTCATCCAGTTATTTTAAAAATATTTCACTCTTCTTCTTTTCGTGTGCTTAGTGACTAACCTAGTGTCAGAATTTTTATGCTGCCCATGGGCAGGACTTAACTTCACCATGGTGTTGAGAAATATCTCTCAAACATGCTGGTTTCCCCACGATGTTTTCCTTCACCGATTTTTAAGCAAGTGATAATTAAACAATACGCACCATTTTACTGAAGAAACATCATTTATCAATATAATCGTTTGATTTCTATAGTTAAGCTTAGCTTATCAAAGGTGGAAAAGGGATAGATAAAGCTAAGTATTTTACACACTCGCTGACGCAAGTTCTATGAGCTAGGGATGAGCGAGTGGTGAAATTTCGTGAAATTTCGTGAACCTTTGGATATCTTTAGTGGATAGGCACCCTTAGAGCCGTCATCGGGCAAGACCCGAATAATTTGCTCCAATTTATATGGTGACGTCGTCATAACGGCCATCTCTACCGCCATTTTCTTGGACGTTGATAAATAATTTCATTTCTTTCTGAAATCGATCGATCGGAGGGAGCGCTGATGCGATAGATTTGGTATCGATGGGTCGTTTTGATTACAGCTGTTAGTCATAGACTATAGATAACTGTTCGTAGTTATACGGTGGTGATTAGTGTAGTATCAATGACAATGTTATCATGCAATACAAATGTTATCTTTTGACTGCCCGGGTGGTATCGTGGTCGCAGGCGCGACGGCTGAGCGTGGGGTCTCGGGTTCGATTCCCGGGTCGGGCAGTGGTGGAATTTAGAAGTTGGCGGTGTTGGCCTGCGCTTAGTCTCTGTTCGTCTCGATTTTGCGTCGCATTGGACTATGAGATTAACAGAAGAGAGAGCGCACCTGTGCCTATGCACACCCTTGTGTACCTACTATACTATCTCCCGCACCGAAGGCTCAGATTGGTCGCTATGGCCGAAATTCAGTCTGACTAATATTGTATCAAGTTTATGCTAGCAAGAGAAATAGAAACATGAGCTTGAATGCTAAGTTTGTATTAAATTGCTTCGTCGTTGTTGTGGTCCCAAGAGCGACTGCAGTCAGTAAGGTTCCGGTTTCGATGCCCGGGTCATGTAGTATTATTGCGTTTTCCATTATGAAATTCTGAGTATTCGTTTGGAATTATGAAATTCTGAGTATCCGTTTGGAATTGTGGATTAGTGACTGTAAAGCGGATGTGGGTTCGAGCATATAGCAATGGACATAAAAACCATAACTGCTTACATTTCTGACTGTCCTTGGACGAAAAACAATTGTGTATTTGAAAGGGTATTCAATTACGTTACTTTATGAATTGTCAAAACGCGGAATTTTTACGTCATTTCTATGAAATATAATAATATGACTTCACAGATTTTTAGAATCAAATGGAATACTTATTACTTATTAGCATTAAATGCAAGTTTACAATTACTAATTTCTGTACAGTGATGGAAGTTTTTAAGATATGAAGTCTTTTTCTATGTGAGATCATATTTTATTTTTGACCGCTTCAAATAGTCAATTGCTTTACTAACATATTAAGGATACAATACAAAACGAATTCAACAAATCGATTATATAACAATACAGAACCAACTATAAAAACATATACCACATTGTTACCTATTAAATATTCAATAGGAAAGAAATTACACTATACAATGGCTTCGAGTGAAAATAATGGAATATCGAACGCAAAAGAAATTAGGCTCAATCTAGAAAGGGAAACATACTTCCCACATTGTAAATACCAACACGAGTATGGAGAAGGTAAATAATATAATATTAATGTACTCGTATAGGTAATATCGAATGTCAAGTAATCACTACAACTGACAGCCAATTCACCCAGATTTTCTCTCAGTAAACCTGTCTATTTAGCCCTTAATAGCTCATGTACTTAACTTAAGTACTTACTTTGTCAGTGATGTTTTGATTTCATTTTAAATAAGCAAATGAAAATTGCTCTGATAAATGGGGCTCTAATGTTCACAAAAATCAAGCATCCTTTTTACTTAAATCAAAAATTTTATGTAGACTGAAAGCATTTTTATTCTTCAAAAACCTCAACATAACTTATAAAAACACTTTTTCAATGAAAAATACAGCTGGATAAACTCTCGGCCAAACTAGAGCACTGAAAGCCTCTATTCGAAAACCACTAATACTATCGAGATTCACATATTCCGATGCTCCGATTAAACATCGATATGCCGTAATCGATTATCGGTATACGGTGACTCGATTATACAACGCTTAACATCGAGCGTTCGAGTGACAATGTAATTGACATTAGGCCCTCGACAGCTATTACAAACTTACTATTGTAGATGGCACAATTGAAATTGAACTTTATAGTAGTAAAGATAGGGTCTAATAGGTGTGTAAAAGCAATAACTGTTTGGACTTGGGAAGTTCTAAACGATTATAGATATGGTTAAGTTCAATGATAGGGAACAGTTAGATACAGATGTTGAACATACCCTGAAGTTTGTGCTTGTGATTTGTATTATGTTCTTAGTATCTTTGGAAGTTGGAAGATGGTCTCTGTAGTAATTGGTCGTAATTTTACTGAGGCGTCCGAAGGAGTTATGGGACTATTGAAAAATGATTAGGGTTGGAGGGTAGAATGAAACTGACATTAGTACTTAGGTCTCTTATGGCAATGTTTTAGGCTATCTCCCTTCCTCTCGTGGGTGTCAGAGATTGCTTACAAAGTAGGGTAAGAATTGCGCCATTTGCTAAATAATATGATAAGCGTAAGGCTGCGTTCACACAAACTCTAGAGTGCGCAGTCAACTATACAGTTGGTGTGAACGTGGCTTTCTTTTGAATTGTCAAGGAGTCGGTCAGTCATAAAGATGAAGCTAGTAGTTGCCCATTTCGAAGTGTATTAAATTGGGTACCTAAGGAGAAGAACGGGCAAGATACTCCATTCATTAATCTATTTTGCCTAGCCTTTTCCCAACTGAGTTGGGATCGTCTTTAAGTCTAACCGGATAAGAGTGGGTGTTAGACTTTCGGGCTTCACGATACGTAACGACTGTCAGAGATCCATGGAATAAAGATGGTCACCCATCTACGGACCAACCCCGGCAAGAGTAACTTAACCTGATTGATGAACCCGTGCGGCCTTAGAAGACAATCTTAAATTATATTGCTTTTTTAGCCGGGTTACTATAAAGAACCGAATTATTCAATGTTATCAAAGAAATAAAATAAATTCTAAGATCAAAAACAGACGCACTAGCCAACGTATGCCAAACATATTGTAATTAGGAGCAGCGAAGTACAGACGTCGACAAAATGCACTCGCGTTGAACCCAAGTGAACCCTTTTTTATTAAAACTTTGCATCAACTTTTTTAATTTGCTTTGTTTATGAGATGTTCGTAGCAGACGAACAGAAGTTTCTGAAAGGCAAATGGGACGTTGTCGATGTCAATTGGATTTTGTGACGCTGAAGATTGAACGTGTATTCTTCGGTTATTTATGGGATTCATTTTTGTTTTATGTTTGAAACTAAATAGCTCGTGGCTAAGTTATAACAGCCGCACAGGTCGATTCATCAGGTTAAGCTACGCTTGCCAGGATTGGCCGTGGATGGGTGACTATCTTTACATACCGAGACTACTCTGTGCCTTGGAAAGCACGTTAAGCCGTTGGTTCCGGCTGTCATTTATGCAAGTTTGACAGTCGTTCGGGTAGTCAGAAGTCTGAAAATCTGACAGCCAGTCTTACCAAGGGGCTTATCGTATTACCCAGTTACTGGGTTGTGGAGGTCAGATAGGCATCGCTACGTTTAAAATACTGGTACTCAGCTGCATTCGTTTAGACTGGAAGCCAAACTTAGATAGTTGGGAAAAGACTAGACAGATAGATTGATTGTTTTTTATTGTTTGAAAGTAAACACAATACGAACAAACACGTGTGCTGTTATTTAACTAGTAGTAATATTGACTTACGGTGCCGAAACGTGGATACCATCCACGTGTAATCCACAAATTCAAGGTCGCTCAGCCCGCTATTCTTGAAGTATTTTTGAAGGATAAAATTAGGAATTAAATTATCCGGAAAAGAACGCCACATAGCTTGCATAGTAAGTAAGCTGAAGTGGCGGTGGGCTGGTCAAGTTTGTCAAAGGACTGATGGCTGGTGGAGCAGACGAGTCCTGGAGTGAAGACCAAGCTGCGTTGCTTATAGGCAAGCAAACGCCTCATTATCTAGATGAACAGACAACTTAAGAATGGCAGACCGAATGCGGAAGGCGGAGAACAGCCTGGGAGAAGCTTCCGTCTGTTTCGATAGATTGAACATAAAGACCATATTGATTTTGATTTTTAATAGTGTTGGTTGCGTAACTTGTCTTTTACTAATCATAATTTCAAAGATTTTTAATGTAAAAAAGCAGAATCCAATTTTTTTTTAAAGTAAATTTTCGATACAGAAATACATATATTTTATAGATTTCTATATATCCCACAGCCCTTTATAAAGGTAGCAGAAAATCGGCTCTTTTGTCGAGTATTACAAACACGAAAATATCATACACAAAAGTATTATAACGATACACTTATATTAGGATATGAAAAAAATCCAGGTACTTAGCGTGGGCGATAGCGATTTTTTTAAATAAAAAATACTTTTAACTCGCGTGATACGTGCCTGCAGGCTGTCAGTGGGCGTTCTCATAATCCATCAAACGAAAGTGATTGCTACTTTCAAAGTCCATTTAAAAACAGTTTTTACTGAAGTCGATACATGCTTTTAATATTAAAGTAGGTTAATGTAAATAGAAATTATTTAAAGGAGGATTTTGCTGAATTATTGCAGATACTAAATCATCATTCACCATCATCATTCTTCTGCCCTTATCCCAATTGAGTTGGGCTCAGCGCAACATTTCTTTTTCTTCCATACTTCTCTATTTTAGATGTCGTCTTTATGTGTCTACGTGAATGGCAATGTGACTTTAAAATTAAGTACTTATACTAGTGTTCCATCCTGTCTCGTTGGTTTGGAAAGCAGGCCTGATGTTATGCTACGTTGTTTCAGTGTTCTTTTCAAACAGATTGTCTTAATTAATTAAGATCTTTTTTGTTATCTGTTTTAGCTATGATGATGTCAGATGCCGCTGCCAATCCACCACCATCTCGTTCCGAGAATCCGACCCCAATTCCGATTTTTATTTTCCATTTTTTGATTCCGGCATTATCAAAAAAATACTTCTTGTATCAAATACGTAATCCCTCCCAACAACAAAGGAAAATTAATCCAACACAGGGCGAATGGAAAAATCCTCCAACAAAAAAAAAAGTAGAACAAATAACGAATAGACAAACCATTCGAAATAAATCGTTGAAATCGGATCTCGAGTTTTGTTAGTCAGCAAAAAAAGTCGGGTGAAACCGATACATCGATTTTAGAAGTCCGTCAAAAGCTAAACTCTAAAATTCCCCGTCACGCGTCCATCGTGCCGATACGAACATTGATTGTATCGATATATTTTAGGTATCGATTCGTCTGATCACGTACAGGAACGGTGGGTCCCGATTTTTGCAACAAACTTCGTTTGTTTAATACGTTGTGGTCCGTGACGATCTCCTGCGATGAAAAGTGCTAGTTTTTATCGGTTCCGTGGCAAATAAGGGATGGGAAACGGATCGTGGTTTCGGCTAGTTTCTTTTCTGTTTGATTTTATGTTGGAATATTTCGTTTGTATGTCGATAGTTACGAGTCTCGTTCGTGGCGTTCGAGAGTAATGTTAAATCATAAAATGCATTTGACGCTTTCGTTTGCATTCGATGTTTTCTATTGTGATAGTTACGAGATTCAGAGAAAAGGCTTTGTAGTTTTCACTGCGTTTGTGAAAGTTTCCACAATAGACGATCAGAGGTAAAATTCTGTGTATCTATTAACCGACTGATTTCTGAATGAATTTAATGATTTTTAACAGAAGGATACTGGCTGGATCCATGGCTAGCTGAATAAGCATAAAAGGATCTTAGTCAAATCGAATATAAGAATTAGTTTTTTTTTTTTTTTTGTTTGTTTGCATTTCGCAGTTCAACCAAAGGGTTGTCGTGCGCGAAGACGACGCAAGCGTATGTCATGATGGGACGGATTACAGCCTTATAGAGACGCAGTTTAAACCGGAGTGACAATTTGCTGCGTTCTGTAAGCATGAATTGGACCCTACCGAGAGCGAAAGCGGCCCGCGAACGGACCTGCTTTATGTGCTCTTCGAAACTGAGGTGTCGGTCGAGAGTGACACCCAGGTACTTGGCATGCTTCGCCCAAGGGATCGGCTTGCCGTACATGGTTATCGGATTAGGAGGGTTGGGGAGGGCCCTACGAATTCTCCTAAAGAGAACAGCCTGGCTTTTATTGGGGTTGACCTCGATTCTCCATTTCCGGAACCAAGCGCCTAGGACGTTGGCCGAGTTCTGGACAGTCTGAGCTATAGCTGGCGGACTGATCCCCGTGTAGTAAATGGCCGTGTCATCGGCGAATAACGCCAATTGGGCCTTTTTACTCTTAGGGATGTCGCTAGTGAACAGGGTAAAGATTAGGGGGGAGAGAACGGAGCCCTGGGGGACTCCGGCGCGAATCGGGTGGGGAGAGGAGAGAGCGCCCTCGATGCGGTAGCGGAAGGTGCGGTTCGACAAAAAGTCCCGTAAGATGAGCACGAGACGGTCGGGCACGCCGAGATGGTATAGCTTATATTAAGCCATTGTGCCAGACTTTATCGAAAGCCTTCGCTATGTCGAAGAACAGGGCGCCAGTCATAGCGCCACGCTGGGAGCTGGCACTGATGTGCTCGACTATGCGGTGCGCTTGCTGGATGCACGAGTGTTGGGTACGGAACCCGAACTGCTCGTCCGGAATCAGGCTCTTCGCCTCGGCATAAGTCCTTGAGACGCTTATAAATAAGCCTCTCGTAGATTTTGCTGAGCACGTTGAGCAGACTGATGGGGTGATAGCTGGTGGGGTCGGATTTGGACAATTAGATTATCATAAGACATGTAATATATAATCAGCCCATAATAGTACTGCTGGGGTAGGGAGTATGTAATCTGTGAGAGGTAGGGGGAGGGCTGTAATCCACCCCAGGATCCCAGTGTGGGTTAGAAGATCTCACATGTCTTAGAATTTTTAAAGTAGTGGTGATGAAATAACTTACACAGAGTAAAACGCTTAAGCAGTGCTGCCAGACGTCTCGATTATAGCGGAACGTCGCGATTATTAGCCCAAAATTAAATGCATGGACAGGCCTACTCCCGCATTTGCAAATAAAAAAAAAATGATTTCATCTTGTTAAAATATTATTTACGTGTTTAAAAGTGTTTGTCAAAAATCTATTCTAATATTATAAAGCTGAAGAGTTTGTTTGTTTGAACGCGCTAATCTCTGGAACTACTGGTTCGAATTGTAAAAATCTTTTTGTGTTGGATAGTTCATTTATCGAGGAAGGCTATAGGCTATGTAACATCACGCTACGACCAATAGGAGCCGAGCAGCGAGTGAAACCGCGCGGAAGCAGCTAGTTATTTATAAAAGGAAGTAGGTAGTCTAGAAACAGACACGCTCTTCCCTTACAAAAGAATAAATAAATTTGACAAAGACAGAGATCTTTGTTAATTAAACAAAGCTTTGGAACGAAGATAAAAAACTGTAATGAATAAACATAAACAAAACAAATAAATTAAAATGAAAGAGTTTGCTATTGGATGCATATTCAAAAGATTTGTTTTTTTCTTATATCTATTTTGTATTTATCAAAAAGTGTTATGGAAATACAGAGGCCAGGACATCAAGTTACCACAATCTGTCAAATTTATTTGATAGTATTTCAACTTTATAGCTACGACATAAGGTTCATTTTCAATTGGGAAAATTTGACTGTTAGGGATAGCTTGATGTACTGACGTCTGTACAAACGAAATATTAAACAAAAACAATGAGCCCTTGCGGGACGCCTGGCAGATGTAAAACGTCGACATTGTATACGCAGGTATATGAACTCGGCGCCGTGATAGAGATGGTGGATCACTCCTCTTCTTCTTTTCGTGTAGTTAGTGACTAACCTCACAAACGACTCGACGGCGACGCTGAGTCGAGTAGAAAGAGTCGCAGAGCTAGGAACGCGTGTCGACGCGTAGCCACGTCAACAGCAGGTCTCGCTCCCGCTACATTTCAAATAAAAAAATATCAATCGGTTTACTATATTTCTGGAAGAACATCAATTTTGATTTCAGGATTACTGCTTATTATTATGACTGTATTTACACCTGGTAGATTTTGCAGTTCAAAGCGTGGTTTTTGAGAGTAAGTATTTCAATTCTGAATACAAAATAAGCAACAACATTTTTGTTTTTGCTTTGTTTACTTTCTTTTAAATTATCAAGGCACCTTAACACCGTTCGAATTCCAAAATGATGATAACAGAATATACCGCTAATCTTATTAATCCATAGAGAAGACAAGAAGACAATTGCTTTTAATAAAAACAAAATCATACTACTTCTACACTGATCGAATTTCGATTTCAAAATGATGTTATAAGAATAAACCATGGCTCTGTTAAATCAAAACACATTAATTATTCAAAGTAGGCTGGAAATCAGCAGTAAAGTAAATCACGGTGACGGGTGGGCATTTTGGGGAACTGTCTTATATGCCCCAAAACGCACGCCTTCATAGTACTTCAGGTTTTTTTTTGCGGCTGGGAAATCATCAAAATCCATCCCGCTCTGGTTGGACCAGAAGGGAGTGTCAGACTCTCACTGACTAAAACCCATCCATGTTTCTTCCTTAGCAATTTATGTTCCCGGGGTAGCTTCAGACAATCCCGCTGTTTTGGACACTCCCGCTGATAGTGCTACAGCTGGGATTAAGAAGTAGGGCAACACACTCCCCAGCAGCACAGCTGTCTTTCAGTTACAATCCACACTGATGGTAGGTACCGGGCGGTAGTTAAAGTTTAGCAAACAGCTAGCGCCTTTAAATTGTGCCATTCATAATAAAGTCCTCTGATTTCCCTGTAGTACGGCTTGAAGTTTGATTGAGCCGGTAAACGCTTGATCTGGTTAATGTGATTGCTTTCAGAAAGATATCCGGATAGTTCCACCTCTGAAGCTGTTTAGAATAAGGTTGGTTTTGCAATGAGGTTGATAAAATAAGGTTCTGAAGGTAATGAAACAAGAAAGGTGATACTCAAAAGTAGACCTCTAAAGAAAAAAAGAGGTTTTACACCAATGGGACAGCAGTACCCGTAAGTTTATGGCTCATTAACAAAAATGGGCATTTGTTAGTACGGCCGTAAATTATATATTTTCCAGCGACATTTATGAGTACTTGCAAACATTCTCCCTAACCTAAAACCTAAGGGAAAACCCATCAACTAAATTAACCGCAAGTCCCTATAAATCACGTAAAATATTTGCTGAAATATTTCAAGCATGAAAAATGACAAAAAATAACTTCTGGATGATAAAAATTCGTACCAGAAAAAGTTTATGCGAATAAAAAATAGGATCACAAAAGGAATCTATATTTAACCTGAAAAAAGAGGTCCCTAAATGAGGTCCTACGAGTTTTGGGACCATCGATTTAGTTAAATGGAGTGAAAAATATCAACTGACCAGTTCTGGTATAAGTCGACGACTTGGGTTATATCCCTGTTAGTTTTCTGAAGTTTGAATTATAATGGTTACGTTGGGTTACGCTCTTTTTTGTTACTAGTACTAAATGTTGTATGTGAAGTGAATAAATTTAATTATCGAGGTATTTGGATTTTTTTTTGTGCTTGGCTTTGTCAAAAGAGAGTGGTAGAAATTTCACGTGTGGTAAAGGTGATTTTAGCATTTTTTTAATTTAACCAATGCGTTACATAAGCAAAATTCCCATTTGAACATCAATGGTATGTTATTGATAACCCATGTTTGGCTGTGAAGATTTTAATGATCTGAAACGATTGCAAAAGCTGACTGAAATGATGATAAGTACTTACTTTTTATGTCACTGATTTTAGGGCTAACATAAGCCCTATGTTTTATTATGTTACTTAGTTTTATCAGCTTAATAAAACTGTGGTTTTGTAAGGTACAGTAAACAAAAGTCATAAGTTACCAAACATTTGACAATAACCTAACATCATGCTATAAACCCCTAAACCTTAAGCAGGATTGTATCTGTAGCAAGTCCCATGTAATGGATGTGCAATGGATGGATGGAAATGGATGGAGACGCAATTGCCATCAACCGGGTACAAATCTAGACTCCGGATTGCCATGGAAAAATCTCTGATATCCAATATCACTTTGGCGACCTGCGCATCGAACCCAAGACATCATGCTCAGCAGTAGTGCCTTAGTAGCTGCAGTGGTCATGCACTAGACCAAAGAGTCAGTTATGTAATCTAACAATAAATTCATTAAAATCATGTGTGTTTAGTTTAGTTAGTACCTTTGACATATCTGTTCCGAGAGTGTCGATACATTTGTAATGCCTGTATAATCATGAATTTTTCATAAGGTGTGAAAAATGTTAATTCCTTAGTTAGTTATTTTTTCTCTTTTGTCAACTGTACATCAGCAAAGGATCTCGAATCTACGTACGTAGGATGTGGAATACCTACATAAAATCCACGCCCTAATCGCGGTTTGTTTTTATAGCGGCTGGGCGACTGCTCGCAATAGTTTCTGTTTTGTTACATGCCATATATGCTATGTATGTGTTTAGTAAAACCCTCGAAATATCATGCGCTGTAAATGAACACGTGAGCCGTATTCATAGTTGATCAGTTCGAATTATGGCACAAACGTAGGTTGATTAACTTGGCGAGTTGATTTCGAATTTCAATTGAATACCGAGCAACGACATTATTCCTGTCATTGTGGTATGGAAATACAGGTTATTTGTTGCTATTACAATGTATTGTTAATTTTCATAGAGGTGATGTAAAATTGGGATTTCATAATCAGCCTGTAATGTTCCCACTCCTGGGACACATGCCTCCTCTCTCAGAGAGGCAGTGGGCCATAATCCACCACGCGGGCTGGCGGATGTCACGACTTCGATTTTTTGGTTCTAGGACACGGCGGTTTCCTCAGGATGTTTTCATGATGATGTAAAATTTGGTCTAAGGAATATTATTTTAAAAACGTGTGAACTTGATTTCCATAGCATTAAATGATATAAAAACTAAACGGAAAATAATCACAATGCCAGCCTTTTGGACGCTTTTCCTGTTTACGGATATGCGGATGTTTTTTTTTTATGCTTAATGATTATTTTCCCCGTACATTATATTTGTACAGAGGCCAGCACATCAAGTAACCACAATCTGTCAAATTTCTGTGATAGTATTTCAACTTTATTGCAAAGTCACAAGGTTCATTTTCAATTGGACAAATTTGACAGTTAGGGATAGCTTGTTGTGCTGGCGTCTGTACATAATATTATTATTTTAAGACTGTTAGCTTTCTAAAAGGAAATTAACGATTACATAGATAATCATGGAGAATTTACAAATCGATACAGGAAGACCCAATGACAAAATACCTTGCCCCTGAAACTGGCATTGATAGATGATATTTTTATAAATACAATTTGTGGATAGTCATTTGTTTTCTTTGTTGATTCAGTATTAGGTAACTTAGCACGATAATCTAAACTACCATCAATTACAAAAAGAAAACACGCTTACTTGGGCCTTTAACATTAATTATAATGTCATCATTCTCCTGCCCTTATCCCAATTTATTTGGAGTCGGCGCAACATGTCTTTTTCTTCCATACTTCTCTTTTAGTCGTCATCTCGGTAGCCACTCCCTTTCTAGCCATATCATCTTTCACACAATCCATCCATCGTTTCTTTGGTCTCCCTCTACTTGTATAGCCATCCACATTCATACTCACAACTTTCCTGACAACATTTTCCTCATTCCTCCGCATAACATGCCCATACCATGCCAACCGGTTTCCACACAACTTATCAGTCACCACTTTGTGACCAACACACCGTGCCACTTTCAGATTTCCTCTTATATACTCATTCCGTATTCTATCCATTCGCGTAACACCACACATCCCTCTTAGCATTCTCATCTCAGCTGCATGCAATTGTCAAACATGAATTATAACGTATAAAATAAAAATAAAACAATATAAAATAAAGATAAAACAAAAATGAGGAATCAATCTGCCTAGCCTTTGCCCAACTATGTTGGGGTCGGCTTCCAGTCTAACCAGATGCAGCTGAATACCAGTATTTTACATGGAGCGACTGCCTATCTGACCTTCACACCCCAGTAATGGGGTAATAGAATACCCCTTAGTAAAACTGGCTGTCATATTTACGGGATTCTGACATTCCGTAACGGCTGTCAGAGATGCACAAATGATCCAGGTCCAGCCTGGACCAACGGCTTAACGTGCTTTCCGAAGCACGGTGAAGTCTCGGTATGTAAAGATGGTCTCCCATCCACGGGCAACCCTAGCAAGCGTAGCTTAACCTGATGGATCGACCTGTGCGGCAGTTATTACTTGGCCACGAGCTCCTCAAAAAACCTAAAATGAGGAATATGCTTTACATTTCTCAGTCTAACGTAGTTTACCAGACCCTGCTTTTATGGCGCAACTTGGAAGTGGTCAACACTTCCAAGTTGCGCCATAAAAGCGCTAGATGCAAGCAAACATGCTCTGATTCTTGAACATTCCAATTTCTGTAAAATGCCAAACGAGTGCAATTGGAACACAGACTTTTCAATTCAGTGTTGTGCTTTAAAATTTGAATACAACACAAAATTGAAAACGCCATTAAGGGCAGACCAAAGAAACGATGGATGGATCGTGTGAAAGATGATATGGCTAGAAAGGGAGAGACTGCCGAGATGACGACTAATAGAGAAGTATGGAAGATAAAGAATGTTGTTGCGCTGACCCCAAATAAATTGGGATAAGGGCAGGAGAATGATAATTTTTAAAATTTGAATGGTAAAATTGTGTCGGAAAAATGAAAAGCATTCATATTTTCATAGTAATAATTACAACAATTTATTAAGTTTTTCTCCAATGTTTCAAAGCATTTCTTACTAGTAATTTACAATTTCATAATTCGCTTTTGGCGTATTCACAGACGTTCGATTAATAAATAGTATAGTTAGGTAGTGTCCTTCCCAATTGTGAAGTGCAATTTGATTTACTTAATTAATAATCTTTGTCCACAATAAAAGTACAAAGGCAAACTTAACGCCTTAAGCAATCTCTACCAATTTTATCATTTTAATTAATCTTATATATACCCAATGTACCGCTAAAATCTACATATTCAATAAATGGATCATTATTTTTTTTTAACTTCTATGAATACGACTATGGCAAATTTATTCTTCACCCCTAAACTGTGTTCAGCGGGATTGTCCGAAAGGGTTACCGCAAACCTGGATCACAAAGGCCTAAGGAAGGAACATGGTTTGGTTTTGTCAGTAAGAGTCTGACACTCCCTTCCGCTCCACTCAGAACGCCCTCCAGTTCTGTCATTTGATAATCTCCCAACTTCAAAAAGAAAAAACTTCTAGACTATGGTTGTATGCAGCAATAGACTACCAACATAAAATAAAGACCTGCATAAACTATTCGCAGACGTTGATAACTTCGAGAAAGCCTTCTGCAATATAGTGGTATATTAATAGGCTGATTCAGCTTACTTTACACGCGTCCTTGCGTTCTGAGGCACGTATGGCGTCGCACGAGGCTTACATTAAACATAATATTCCTGCGCGCTCCGTTGATATTTTTTTTTCTGAATAACTGTTACGTTGCCGTGGGTTGGTTGAGAGAAACGTGATACATTTCTATGTTAGTCTTGGATGGTAAAGGATTACTCCTTTATGTAATACTAGCACTTTGCCCGTGGTTTCGCGACCCGTTATTTTTCCCGGGATAAAAAGTAGCCTATGTTACTCCCTGAAAACTAAACTTTGTAATGGTGAAATAATTTTGAATTGAAATAGGCACAGTAGTTTTTGAGTTTATTCATTACAAACATACACACAAAAATACAAATCTTTCCTCTTTATAATATTAGTATAGACTAGCTTTTGCTCGCGGCTTTGCCCGCCGCGTGTATGTAGGAAATTATCCCACAGGAACTGTTCATTTTTCCGGGATAAAATGTATTCCAGGCTATAATCTATCTTTGTGCCAAGTTTCATCCAGATTGCTTAAGTAGTTTTTGAGTTTATTCGTTACAAATACCCATCCAATTTTTTCCTCTTTATAATATTAGTAGTGTTCTTTAGAGAGGACGGAAGATGGAGTGACGACATAACGGAAATAGGCGGAGCCTTATGGCCGAGATTAGCAAAGGACAGAGCCACCTGGAATGGTTTGGAGGAGGCTTTCACCGCAAAAGGCGGCCTTTACACCTAACAATACTAACCTTATTTAAGTATAAAACTAACATTTACTAACAAATAAATATATAAGTCACAACAGAAATCTAAAAATGTAAGGGATGAAATAAAGCTAATACATAAATAAATAAATAATATTAGTACAGATGGATATTTATACTCCAGTCGATGAGAGAATGCGTTTCTGACGACAGTCAGGCGAGTACAAAAGAATAAGTGTTTTACGTATTATTTAAACCCTATTAACTCTCTGACTGACAGCTGTGAAGAACGCACTTTCTCGGTGAATGAAATTTAGGCAGATACAGACGCCAGCACATCAATCCATTCCTAACTGTCAAATTTTACCTTATAATTTGAAAAACTATCAAAAAATTTGACACATTGGGCTAACATGATGTGCTGGCCTCTGCACATATTCGTATAGGTAGTATATAGTTGGGTATGAAATCCTATTTCGGGATACTTTTAAAATCACACATTATTCCTATCGTAGAATCGCCCGCATCTGCGTGTTTTATAGTTACAACTCTGCCTAATCCGTAACGAAATACAGGCGTGATATTATGACTAAAAATCTAAAAACACTTTCAACTTCTCACATCTGTAAAACACCGTTTTCGCGCAATAATTTCCCACTAACCGTTTTACAATAACAGCTGCCACAGATAAGACAGTGGCCATTAGATTCGTCTCTCATTTGAATTCGCCAATAGTCACGGCGCGCCCGAACTGAAGTTGTAACATTATAGTAAATTAATTCCTTCCGCCAGAAAGAAAATGAGTTCAGTGTAGGGTTGCTAGTGAATGAAAACTGCATCGGAATCAGATTATTGTGGTCATTCGATGCTTTTATAAAGTTTGAAGTTGGGTCTTCTTTCTTTGTCGTGTGGTTAGTGACTAACCTGGTGTCAGAGTTTTATGCTACCCATGGGCCTCTGACTAAGCTTCACATACTATTGCGAAATATCCCGCATAGGTCTCCTCACGATGTTTTCCTTCACTGATTTTTAAACAATTGATAATTATACAATACTCACATGAATCCAAAAAATTCGGATTTGAGTTCGAGACCTAAGACTTGGCAGTCCGACGATCACACCACTAGGGTATCACTGGTTTCGAAGGTGGGTAAATAGGTAATATGGGATGTGTTTTAGAAAATTTACGTGTTACATAAGTTTGAAGGTTAATGCCAACCCAGCTTTTTGAACGTCTAAATTTCATAAGACAGTCCCCCAAAAACGCCTGCTCTTCACGACTTCCTAGTGCTTTAGCTGGAGTGAAGCAGAGTGGGGCTGTCTGATAAGTAAGGAGAACTGAATTGTATACAACGGTATTTTTTTACATTACTAGCTTTATCCGGAAAGACCACTAAGAAAGAGAAAAAAGTATTTTATTCGGAACACGCATAGGAAATACAAACAGAAAAATAAAGGAACAATTATTATTATTAGTCGGTACTTAACAAAACCAAATATTAAAAAAATACCTGTGCGAGGCCACAAAGTACTTATTTATGGCGCATCTACTTAGTTACTCTACTGAACCCTGACTTACTTTTCCAGTAGATTTAAAAAAAAAAAATCATGCAGGCCTTGCCTTGGCCTTGCTTACGAATATAAAAAAAAATCAGCCAAATCGGTCGAGCCTTTCTCAAGTGACGCTCGATCATAAATAAATAGATAAAAATTGATCAATATTGAGTTTGGTAGCCCTACGAACAAACGAGTGGAGAAGAAATATTACTTGCTCAATTCTACAGAGCGACCAATAAATTATCGAAGTTGTATTTACGCCTGGTGGAAACACGTAACTTTATTTTAGCAATTGAAACTAATGGAATAGTTTCCTCTTCGACACGATTTGTGATCGACTGCCTTTACAATAGTATTTTGGTTATTCTACATGTATACAGAAAGATCATATTTAAATCAAACTGAACAACTCTCTCAATTCGTCTCCAGCGCAAAAAAAAAAAATATTTGTAAAAGATATACAGAGGTCTGGTTACCCCAATCTGACAAATTCTTTGATAGTTTTCAACTTTATTACAAAATCATAAGGTTCATTATCAATTGAGAAAATTTTACAAATTGGAGTAATTTGATGACTCATAACTATTTTTTTTTTGGTTTACTAGACGCGTACCTTTCATTTCGTTGTACACACGGCTACACATCAAGCTATACAAAACCGGTTTACGCTGGTCTCGCATCGTACGGAAATACTATACAATGCGAGATCAGCTTAAACTGGAAATGTATAGCTTGATGTGTATCCGTGTGTACGAAGATCCACTCTTGATGTTTTTAACGGACTTCAAAAAAAGGAGAAGGTTTGACTACCTTCTCCTTTTTCGACTGTATTTTTTTTAAATATTTGTTACCTCAGAACTTTCGACTGCGTGAACCGATTTTGATGATATTATTCGTGGCGTCCCATATAAATTGTATTAACTTCGTTTGAACAGTTTTTGAGTTAGCTTTGATAGTACGTATTTTTAATCTATTCTTTTCTTGATGACATATTAGTACTTCAGGTTATTGTTGTTTACATAGTAAGTTTAGTAGTGGATACGAATTGACAATGGGTAGGTAGGTCTTAAAACTTAAAAGTGAAAAATAAAAAACTTTCTTAAATAAGTCGGTGGCAAAAACCGGAAATACAAAACCAAAGACACCTACTTCCGATATTAAAATTATTTTTCACTTTGCAGTGTATTTTCGGAAGTCGGTAGTGTTTTTGGTAAAAACGTTTTTTGAATGAACACGTTAACAAACACAATTGGGGCGTGTACAAACCCCCATACCGGGAACAATTGTGGATATAAAAACATTTGTTTTATTCTATTCATAGTAGCCCGGCTACTAGCACTGTTAGATTAGCACACAGACACAAATTTCCGTCGTTCCGTCCTCGCCGTCGAGGCCCGTCGCGACGACCCTGTCCACTCTCATCCCCCCGACCCTTGCTCGAGCCAGCCCGCGTTGCCGCTGAGCCAGTAGTTTTAAAAACCCCCGATCCAGCTGTCCCTTGCTGTCCCCCCCCAGCGACGCCCTAAGCCGAGGTCCAAACCCCGCAGGGGGTGCCCTTAGCGTGTAGTCGCTTAGTTTTGTAAGTTAGGTTTAGTTTTTATTAAGCCCTGGCTGGAGGCTACAATTCTTTTGTGGCAGCCACAGGCAAGCCCGGTTAAGCAGTAGACAACCTTTTGGTTGAACTGCGAGATGCCAATATTAAAAAAAAAAAAAAAAAACTATTCATAGTCATACTAGAGGCACACAGTTCCTGAATCAGTCATATCATAAAAAGCTGGGCAATTTTACGACAGCACAAATTAGTAGGTTTTTGTAATACATGTTTTTTATGGATAAGAAAATAAAGAAAGACTATAGTCTGGCTTGATCCGTTTTTCCTTGGTCTTAAGATGGTATCAGACTTTTCACTTGAATAATTTACTTGTGTGAAAGTTCATTATGGTTTTGTACAAGATTCACCCGACAAAATTACACACAAACAAACTTTCATTTTCTCATTGCATTTCGTTTTCAGATATATGCCAAAATCCATTTGTCTCTATTTTGATTAGTTATCCATTTTTCAATTTTGATTAAGTTACACAAGCCAGCACATCAAGGTACCCCAATCTGTTCTTTGATAGTTTTTCAACTTTAGAGCAAAAAAATAATGTTCATTTTCAATTGGGAAAAGTTGACAGTTTGGGATAGCTTGATATTGTGTTGGCTACTGTACATTGTGCTCAGACGTTTTACTTCGGCTTAAAAGATTACTAATGAAAGACAAAATATGAAGCGTCTGATATAAGCTTTACAAAAACACAACGTAAAAGTATGTCAAACTAAAATACTTTTACTCACACACATATAACTTCCAATTACAACGCTCGGTAACCCTATCGCAAACGGGTGAAGAAATATTTCACGAACAGTTTCGCTGAGCGGACGATAAATTATCGAAGTTGTATTAACTGAGTCAGCCTGGAAGGGGCAGCTAAGAACATACACCATTTTAGCTCACTGTCGCTAAGTCCCAACTATAATATGAAGCTTTTGAGAGAAAAATGGATTGTTGGGAAGAAAAATTTGATGTGATTGATTTTGGAAAAGTGTGAGATAAGTGATGTTGCGCTTGAGTGCACACGTAGCGGTTTTGGAAATAATGATTCGATGAAATAAAGTGTTTTAACTGTTGTTTTTATTCACAGTCTGTTGTTTTTGATGATGACATGATTTGACATGTAATTTGTGAAATGGAATTCTATAATTTTTGTAACTCTCATAATTGTTATTAGAAAAAACATTAATTAATTATGTATTGCATGCCCATGTGACGGAATAACATGTAGGCTTAGGTACCTAGTTTTATAACAACATATATGTACCAATTATTTACCCATGTTTGGAAACAAATAAATGATTCGATTTGATTTTTTTCTAACTATTTTCTGTCAGAGACTTCGTCGACATAGAGGTCCGAAACTCTAATTTTGTCACGAGAACGTATCGGAATAAAAGTATCCTATTCACTGTGTTGCTTTTGTGACTGTCTGTCACGTACTCCTATTTAATAACAAAATATTATATTTATTTTAAAATCAGCACATGGTTCGGGCCACTAAGAGGCGCATAAATTCTCTATTTAATGACAGGCAAACTTAGAACAATGCCGGCCGACGGTTTGAAAGCAATAATTCAGCAAATTCTTAAGAAACGAGCGATATATCCGATTTCTAAACGCCACTTACAATACTATTATCACATCTGGTTACCATAACTTAAGCCCAGTCGATACCCAAGCGCACCCTTGGAACAATAGAAGAATTGTACAAAAAACGACAATAAAACCTACCCCGTGAAAGTGTGGGAACATGCGATAAGCGTGGTGTTTTTGAGGAATTTAGGAGACTGATGCAATCAGGCGGGGCAGTCGGTTTTGAGACGCTACAAGATTCGGACGTCCTGGTCCAGAGTAGTTAGGATAGGAAGCTTGGTGTATACCAAGAGGCTACGTCCTAGTGGGCTGTCGCAAGACAGCGAGTATTGAATATTAAGTTAGATATACTTGAGTAAAAGCCCAGATTAGACCAATCTAATGCTTAACGTAGTATATATATGTGTGTGTGTGTGTGCGTGTTGGTGCGACTGGGTGAGTCTTTTACTATAATAATTATCTTAGGCTGATAGGATAGGGTTATACCTATTATCTGCCCATCTCCTAATCCGTACCTTGACAGATAATTGTCAGTTACGTTTGGTTCTAGGGAGACGGGGAAGGCCTTCCCCTATACTTGACACTGAGCACTACTGCTCCTGACTATTGACTTTCACTAACCCTCCAGACCTGGAAGGCAGAACCGTATATATCATAAGTACTAGGCTATAAAGCCAATCTGTAAATACATGAATCAACCAAACGTTACTAATAATATCTGCTTCCAAAAAGGTCTTGCCACAGAATGCTTTGCGTGAGGCTTGTTGACGCACATTTCCAGGGAGTGGGGGTAGGCTTCACCAAGTACCCCAAACTGAATTGGTAGACGTTGTAAAGACGCTAGGGACCGTGTCTCGTTAAAACAAACCCGTCCGTTCAGTAGGACTATTTCTAAATCGCCACTATTTAGCGAGACACGTTACTTTGATGCAAAGCCGCTACTAGCCGCACCGCATCTTCTAAATGGGGAAGAGTAAGGAAATGTGAAGAGACGAAAATACCACTTCGGCGTTCACCAAGTACGATCGTAATGCATTTTGCTAGAGACTGAGTCTACGGTGCGCTTGTGCTGGATTTGTATTATTATAGTAAATAAGGAGGTTAAACCGCCGTAAGGGTAATTTCACGGGGTTAATTCACAGTAGTCTGCATTTAGAACTAACACAATACTTGTCTTCCTCAATTACGGTTGGGCTTCGCAGCACTCTGCCTTAGGATTGAGTAAGACATTTACTTTATGCTTAGGGAACGTGTTCTTTTAGAATCGTATTAGGGTCGTTAGAGGCTCTATGCGTCAGGTCTAGCAGAACACGTAGAATGAGACAAACGTTGTAAAACGGTTCCCGATCTCACTGAAGTGGGTACATTGTAATTAAATAAATTAACGTAGTTATAAATAATAAGTTAAAGCGCAAGCGCAACGATTCCTTTACCCTCCTCACAGACAAGACCGTGTGTTGATCCAAAGCTCATCTAATTAATAATGATTATTCTCGAAACTTGATCCGCTACTCTAGTAACTAGTAGTTCTTGAATATTACTAGGTCTTTTATACAAAACTCTTATTAACAATCATTCCTGAGTTTCGATTCTCAACTCTATTAACATCACTTTCCTGATTTTGTATTCTTTACCTCAGACTAATAATATTAGGTCTTTAAAGAGTCCTATCTAAAATTCTATTATAATTATAATGACTATTGTGCCTAGATTCTCAACACTCTTATCCAGTAATTTTTGAATAGTGTAGTCCAGTCCAATAATTGAGTCAAACTTATACGAACACGCGCCTTGCAGATGCGAGGTACCGTGTGAGTAATGTCCGTCAAAATACCCGTTACACTAGTGTAAGGGTACTCACTAAGTTATATAATAATATACTTTGCATTCCCCTATTATTTTGTTCATCTTCTAAAACCACTTCCAATTTTCATTACTATGAATTCCTACGTCCTATTTATAATTCCTTTCAACCCTTTCCTTGCTCTTTTAATGAAGCAAGGCATTGGACTTCTTCACATTTGGAATTCATTTAATCTCTATGTCGGTGGGAGGGTGACCAGTCCGGGACGAGCCCTACAGAGTCGCGCGGAAGGCGGGGCGCGGCTCTTCCCCCTTAGGGGGAACCGACCCAAACACTAATATTAACGAAGTTAGGAAAAACGAAAATTTTATCAGCCTGGGGTAATTTAGGAACCGTCACACTTTACATCCCCGACATAGCCTGCTCGTGTGTCCAATTATATCAAAGAGTCAGCCGTTAAAGTGTCAAAAGGTAAAAGACAGGCAGATAAAGTTACTTTCGCATCTATACAACACAATAATAACGAAGAAATTTTCTCTGTTCGTTCGGATGTATGTTCCGGATTGGCGCAAAAACGGCTTTACGGATTTTGATGAAATTTGGTACACAGATAGTTAATAACCTGGATTAATATATAGGGGCAAAAGCTACTGAATAATTACTGTCCTCCCTCAGCGACGCCCCAAGCCGAGGTCCGAACCCCATAGGGGGTGCCCTTAGCGTGTAGTCGCTTAGTTTGTAAGTTTTTAATAAGCCCTGGCTGGGGGCTACAATTCTTTCATGGCATCCACATGCAAGTCCTGTTAAGCAGTAGACAACCCTATGGTTGAACTGCGAGACGACAGTATCAAAAATAAAAAACTACGGAATAATATGAGTAAGAATGATGCAAGATATAATGCTTTCAGGTAGACAATGATATGAATTCTACGAAAGGACAGTGACATGAGCCATCGGACTTCTCAAAGGATTTCCAGGTCTTAGAGTTGTAGTCAGAGTTTTTATCTCAAATCAAAACTTTTCGATGTCTATTTCACAGGTACATAACAGGAGCTAGCAGTGGGTCTGCACCACTGCAGGCTGTATTGTGTGTGGCTGTGTGTGGTTGTGTGTGTGTGTGGGGGTGGGTGTGTATAGGTGTGTGTTTGCGTGCTGCTTTGTCCCACTGCTGGGCAAAGTTTTACTTTTCTCTTTTTAAAACACTTGTGTCTTTTACTTTATTAATTCTTTAGCTAAGTACTCTGTTTCACATTTAGAATTTTAGTTACTACAGCAACAAAGCTTGATCGTTTAGTTCATAGCTTAGAAATAGGTCTTAAAACAATGTCCCCTGAAACAACCTCAATCATAAACATACAATGTCACTTTAACAGGCCGTAAACTGTATACCAAGTTAAGTGCTAAATAAGTACTGAATACGACATGGACTGTCCGTATAGCTACGTGACGGAAAGCCCTAAGCTGGTTGGACAATTAATGTTTACGATTTTATACATGGTGTTTATTTCGGGCTTGTTCGAGTAGTTTCGAACTCGAAAGGAGCTGTAGTTCGTGATTGAGTCGTGTTCGACATATTATTATATTAATATAGTATGTGATAGATGAGTAGGTATTGTTGTGGGAACAGGCAACGATTACCTCAAGACATTTATTATGAGCAGGTTTGAGCTGTATTACGATTATTTTGCACTTCAAAGTCAAAGTCAAACTCAATTTTTTTTTTTCAAAGAAGCACTTTTGAATATCAAAGTTAACAAGAATTACAATTGATTCTAGTCGCCCCTTCCCAAAAGTAGTTTCGTATGAGATGAATGGGCAAAAAACTTCACCGTTTTGTATCATGAATTATAAAATCATATGTGAAGACGATGCACTTAGAATAAGTGAAAAGAAAAACAAATATAACAATGGCAGGTAAAATTAATTATGTCATAAATACATGGTGCTCACATATCTATTATAATATCATCATCAATATCATCATTCTCCTGTCCTTATCCCAATTTTATTTATCTGGCGTCGGCGCAACAATGTCTTCTTCATCCATACAGTCGTCATCTCGGTAGTCACTCCCTTTCTAGCCATATCATCTCTCACACAATCCATCCATCGTTTCTTTGGTCGTTTGTTTGGTTTGGTCGTGGTCTGTGTTTATATTTATTATAATATATTGGATATAAACTGTAAAAACAGGTTCACAGTGTGGCCGTTTAACCGGACAATTTTATCAACACACTATGAATACGAGCAGGTTCGTTAGCCCCTGGTTAGACTCGCCATATTTCCCGCATTTAGACGTATTATGCAAACTGACTCACCATTCTTGACGCCTTCTTGGAACAAGCATGAATACACAGCTTCAGAATAGCGTATTAAATAAACTACCCTTCAGGGGATTCTTCTACTCGGCTTTTGTCCTGGGGAGGACCAGGTTCAGATTTATTTTAGCCTTCATTTTGCTACCCCTTATCTGTTTTATGCAATGGATAAAGAAACATCCTCAGGGAATCTGAACTTAATTTTGAAATTACCAGGGCACGCCACATATACATACATAATTAATATCACACTTTTAAAGGTTGGCCGCGCGGCCTTGACACGCGACCTAATGTTCTTCCCGTTTGGTAGGAGTTGATGAAAAAAAAAAGTTTGTCTGACTAGTGTCAGACTCTTACTGACTAAAACCCATCCATGTTCCTTCCGTAGCCCTTTATGTGCCGGGGTAGCGGTAACCCTTTCGGACAATCCCGCTTACCCGGCAGGCTTGGCCCTGAGGGTCCCTTCATATGCTGACATCTCTTTGAGGCGAGCGTGGAACATATACGCGCCGTACGGCACGGGTCTGGTGCTGATCGGACGGTGAGTCACCCATTACTCACCGCCCGCAGGCCCGCGCCTACGGTGGCCGGGAGTCATCACGTGGCTCCCGACGCCCGGGGCGTCTCCTGCGGCGGCTGGGACGGGAGGACCTTTCTCTCTCCCATCCCGCCACCTCCTTCGCGAGCATAACTTTTTCGCAGAAGGAGGTGACTGCCTCCCACTCCCTCTCGCCCCGGACCATGGCTTGCACCAGGGCCGGGCGCGAGAGGTCGCCGCCGCCGATCGCCTCTACGAGGACACGGCGGTGCTCTGCCCATGCGGGGCAGGTTTGCACCGTGTGCTCTACCGTGTCCTCTGGGCGATCCTCGCAGTGGTGACACCCGGGCGTTTCCTCCCGCCTGATGATGTGCAGGAACCTCCCGAAACATCCATGTCCGGTGAGGACCTGCGTCAGGCAGTAGGTGAGGGCGCCGTGACGCCTCTCTAGCCACTCCTCAAAGAGGGGCCTTACCGCCACTATCGTGGCGTGCCCTGGTAATTTCAAACTTAAGTTCAGATTCCCTGAGGATGTTTCTTTATACATTGCATAAAACAGATAAGGGGTAGCAAAATGAAGGCTAAAATAAATCTGAACCTGGTCCTCCCCAGGACAAAAGCCGAGTAGAAGAATCCCCTGAAGGGTAGTTTATTTAATACGCTATTCTGAAGCTGTGTGTTCATGCTTGTTCCAAGAAGGCGTCAAGAATGGTGAGTCAGTTTGCATAATACGTCTAAATGCGGGAAATATGGCGAGTCTAACCAGGGGCTAACGAACCTGCTCGTATTCAAAGTGTGTTGATAAAATTGTCCGGTTAAACGGCCGCACTGTGAACCTGTTTTTACAGTTTATATCCAATATATTATAATAAATATAAACACAGACCACGACCAAACCAAACAAACGACCAAAGAAACGATGGATGGATTGTGTGAGAGATGATATGGCTAGAAAGGGAGTGACTACCGAGATGACGACTGTATGGATGAAGAAGACATTGTTGCGCCGACCCCAGATAAATAAAATTGGGATAAGGACAGGAGAATGAGGATATGGATGATGATATTATAATAGATATGTGAGCACCATGTATTTATGACATAATTAATTTTACCTGCCATTGTTATATTTGTTTTTCTTTTCACTTATTCTAAGTGCATCGTCTTCACATAATTATGATTTTATAATTCATGATACAAAACGGTGAAGTTTTTTGCCCATTCATCTCATACGAAACTACTTTTGGGAAGGGGCGACTAGAATCAATTGTAATTCTTGTTAACTTTGATGTTCAAAAAGAAGAAATAATCAAAAAAATTTGAGTGAACCTGTCTCTGCAAGCATTTGTCAGTTATCGTTTGTGCCGAATCATGCCGACCCGAACATGTATTGCACCCCTTATATTTCTATGTTCACTATTAATATAATTGGTACAAGGGCCCACGCCTTTATTTATTCATTTGACAACCCTAAACCAGTCCTACTTTCAAAATACCGATTTAATGTAATGTAAATAGTCCAAATAGAAATGATATTGCACAAAATTCACATTGAAATTAAACAAAATGACACCATTTTGGTTGAATTCATTTGCGGTAGTTTAATTCAATGAATCGAAATTGGTTTTGAGATGTGAAACTAATGAATAAAATTAAACTGTGTTTCTGTATTGAATTATTTAGTTTGTTATGAATATTCTATTAGTTAAATAGGGTTGGGTTAAGTTAGGCTACCGGAGTAGGCTAGGTTAGGTTAGGCGGGGTGTCTAAATGATTTGTAGAAGTATCATGGTTCCCGCGACCCCCGGTGTTGGTGTGAGAGGGAACACCCGGGGTCGTTTTTAGTCAGTAAGACTAACAGACCCCTCCGCCCAGGGGGGTGGGGGGAGGGGTCTGTCAGACAAAAATGAGGGGTTTTAATGATCATGTGATGATAATGGTGTGTGTATGATCTAGATTCTTGATGTAATTTTTTGACTTGCTTAATTTCTTTTCTAAGCCTACATTCATAATATTCTATTCCTTATATGTATGTATGTATCATCTGTTTAGTAATTTTACTATTATTTCGTACTGAAGGATAAAAAAATGAAAATTGATAGTATTTCTTTTTCATTGCTTTTCTTTTATTAGATCTCCTTTAAGTTATTAACTGCCACGCAGCAGACACAACTGCAAAACTATTGCGCTCAACGTGCAGTATTCAATTAGGTAAGAATTTCCTGTAAGCATCAACAATCGTATTCTATCAACGAAATGACACATTATTATTTTTCATATAAATTCCATACAACCTTCGGAATCAAATGCACGAAAGAGCCGAAACTATATAACTATATAAATATTCTCGAAATCTCTACTAAACAAACATCATAGACTCTCTACCAGCCTGTTCGACATTCTACCGATGTTCATCATCCATAGCTTCGCGTAAATGAATATTTTAACAGCTGTTTACGTAAGACCGATGTGTGTAACAAACACTTCTATTTCCATTGTCGGGGGAGCACAACGACGGGACATTTTTCACTTGTACCAGTTCCTAGTTTGAGAGCAGCAGCGATGCTTCTTGCAGCGTGGGTTGAGGCATAAGCAGAAGCGGGTTGGTAAAGGTTGATGACCTGGCAGGCAAAACAACTGCGATTTTAAGGGATCACAATGTTTACACGATTAAATTACCTTTACGTTCTTTTTTAGTTCTTCTAAGATAAAACTGAGTTATAACGTTATAAAAGAGCAATATTGGACGTAATTTGTAATCATAAATCGCTTCAACCAATGCTTGTTAAGTACCTTTATGTGTAAGTCTTCATTCTAGCGTAAAATAATGAATGCTGAATTTATCTTGGATGCAGTGTTTTGCCGCGTAATTAAATATCACTTTTAATAATCTGTCCTAACTTTGTGGTACATTTTTTAAATACTTTGTTGTGTAACATTACCTTTCGAGCGTTAGAATTTCCATCCCAGTGCATTTGTCATGTAATTCGCATTCTTGCGCAAAAACAATTGACATTCAGCCTAAGACGTTCTTCTTCTTTTCGTATGGTTAGTCACTAACCTGGTGTCAGTGTTTTTATGATGCCCATGGGCCTCTGTCTTAGCTTCAAATGCTGTTGAGAAATATCTCTCAGAGTCATGCTGGTTTCCTCACGATGTTTTCCTTCACCGATTTTAAGCAAGTGATAATTATACAATACGCGCATGAGTTCGTAAAATCAGATGTGCGTGCCTTGGGTTTGAACTCGACACCTATGACTTGGCAGTCCGACGGTCAAACCACTAGGTTATCACTGCTGACCAGACGTTGCAACCATCTCTGACGCTGTCACTTTCTTAAAACCCGCTCCCGCTCGCTGCTTGCACCACAACTGAGGTAACAAATAACACGTCTGCGTGTCGCTGCGACGTTTCCAATTTAGTCGCTTTGTGTATGTGTCCCGTCAAGTCACATGTGCAACTGACGCTCCCGTATGTTTTTATCCATGCATATTTAGGTCTGTCCTTTAAGCACGTAGTTATTTGCTCCTTGAATGTTATGATGTCTTGGTAGCGTTCCTTTATTAGGTATTCTGTATATCCAGTACTAGGAATGCATAGTCATTTCGTTCGCATGATTTAGAAGAAATATTTCATCGTCTTCATTAGCCCTTTGACTGCGGGAACGCAAATCTACGCGAGACACAATGGCTTTTTAATTGTGTTTGTAATTACGGCATACCAGCGGTTAAAAGATCGGTCAGTCAGAAAGATCAGTCGTTAAGCTGAATGTGAAGGTATGCTGTGTTGAATGTTATTAAGTCAACCGTTGATGCTCTTTTATTTATTTATTTAAACTTTTCGCACACAATAAAGGTACAGACGCCAGCACATGAAGTTATCCCTAACTGTCAAATTTTCTCAATTGAAAATGAACCTTATGTCTTTGCAATAAAGTTGAAATACTATCAAAGAAATTTGACAGATTGTGGAAACTTGATGTGCTGGCCTCTGTACAAAGGCGGACTTAATGCCTTTTGTTCCATGCGTTGTATCTTAGGCATATTATTCTATTAATATGATAAAGCAAAAATGTACGTGTCTAATTTTTTTTAATATTTGACTGACGGACTAATTATGATTTATTTTTTTTACCATGGTTCGTTCGTCTATTGAGCACAGACCCAAAACACATTTCCCACAGACCCTTTTCTTTTTTATGGAAAATGTCTATTGGAAAATGCATTTATATCCAATTTCCCAGTGAAAACAAAGCGGAAAAATTATCGAATAGTTTTTAAGAAAAACATGGTGCTGCTTTTTGTTATAAAACACAGAGATACAACAGCATATCTCACGTATGCTTATTTATCATCACGTACTTTGCTCGTAGCACTAAACCGGATGAATATTTGAAGCTTCTGCACTGGTTAACGTTATACAACGTGGCGCTACAATGGTGACATTAATTTAACACACGGGTAGAGTTAGTGCCCATTAATCATATAAATGTTTGATGGGTTAAAATAAATCGCAAATTGAAAATAAAAAAAATTGAAAGAAACTAAATAATGAAATCAATTCGCCTACTTTTTGCTGTTGTTTCACCCTAATAGAATTGCTTATTCGTTTTAATATCATTAACGCGAATATTATGATGACCGCTGCGCGACAGTTCTTTAAGTACAGGTTGCTCTAAGATGCTATTTTCTAACATTTTAAAAAAGTCCATAAAAAATAACGTGTAGCAACCCATACGCAAGTGCGTCCAGTGCGAGCGTCCCGCGGTCGCGTGCCGTCACGATACCGACAATAATGTATCTGTTCCTTTCGCACGCGTTATGAGACAGGCGTTGCGCGTTGCGCATCCACGCACGCGCCAGTCCGCTGCCCACACGCTTACTGCGTAGACGCGTTTCTTAAAGTACCGCGCAAGTCGCTACACGCATGCCTCTCTCGTGCCGCCATATTGTTACGCGAACTTATAATTTTATTTAGGGTTTTCGATCCCAGTGTTATTTTACTGTGTACTTTACTTGTGTTTTACTCCAAATATACTTTATTACTAAAAAGGTGACTTTCCCTGAGATAACCTTCCTCATATGTGGCGCTCCAACGTATTTTTCGTGTGACAATATAGTGCATAGTTGTGAGTTTTGCAGTGACGAACTAAACTAAAATGCCAGTGACTCGGAGTAGAGCGGCTAGTTTGACTCGGAGGGAAGATGCTAACGACGCATTACCCGTCCCCTCGCGACCAAGCACGCCGACCGCGGCGCCCGTCTACCAAGATGGCGACGACGCCGCGTCCTTTTCCTCGCCGCGCATTGATGCTAACGCTACATTCTCCAATGAAAATGTGGCGACGATTATCGCCTCTCTCCAACGCTCTCAAACAGAAGCATTTAGGGAGTTGCTCAACTCGATGCCGCGGGCGAGTGCATCGACCCCAGAATCACTGACGCTGCTAGGGCACAACACCCTAGCCCGCTGCAAAGCCACGTTCTCCGGCCGACCGAAGGAGTTGGTTGAAGCATTTATCGACGCTATAGAGGCCTATAGCGATTGCGCGCAAGTGGCGGACTCAAACATTCTGCGCGGCTTAGCCTACCTATTCAAGGATGATGCGGCCACGTGGTGGCAAGGAATTAAACACTCTGTGTCGTCATGGCGCGAAGCCAAGGAAAACCTAATAAGTGCCTATGGTGACCGCCGGCCACCGCACCGCCTTTACCTGGACATATTTGCGACGCCACAGGGCAATGAAAACACAGATATGTTCGTAGCGCGCATCCGTGCCCTGATGGCACGCTTACCTAAAGACGATGTAACGGAGTCGGCTCAAATAGACATGACCTACGGCCTCCTCCACAGCAGAATACGTAAAAGGCTACGAAGAGAAGAGTGCCGTAGTTTCTATGAGTTACTCCGCCTCGCACGGATTATTGAAGATTCATTCGCCGAAGTACATAACATAACGCCGACGGCGAGTGAGCGTCGAACTCAAACGCCGACAACATTACCGACGTCCACGCAACCCGCCGCCGCGCGCGACGAAGTTCGCGCGCCCGCGCGCCATCTCGCCCCTGCACGGGCGCAGGCCTACGGTGCGACCGCCGGCGCCGCCGCGGCGCGGAGCACGCCCGCTCCGCCCGCGCCCTCCGTGCCTGTTCCAGCCGCGCCGTCCGCGCCTACTCCACCGAAACAAGACACGGCAAAGCGGCCACGGCCTTCCTGCACATACTGCAGGCGGTTTGGCCACACCAAAGAACATTGTCGTAAGTTGCAGAATCAAGGTGAGCGTGAACCAAATAAAAGTAGTGATCAAAGTTTTTATTCCATAAAATCTCATTTAGTTACTAAAAACATCGCGTCAGACTCTATTTATGTTGCTAACGATTTTATTCCGCAAAGAAATGTGTGTTATTTTAATAAACAAAAGCATCATAACAATAATAGTGATAATGTTAGTAACTCACAAACAAAAAACGTGCGTAACAATTTTAATAATAAAAAGGGTTCTGCCCATCCACGTCATAACGATATTTTGTGTAGTAATTTAAAAAATCAAAAGGAGAATGGCCATTTTTGTCAAAATAATGTTTTGTATAGCGATTGTAAAAATCAAAAGGACAATGTCCATACATGTCATAAAAATATTTTTTGTGGTGATTTTAATGATAAGAATAATGCCCATTTATGTTTAACCGAATTTTGTTTGTGTAACGACCGTACGGGACCCTCCGGTGTTCGCGAACTGCGACCTATTTTTAATATAAAAATTTTGGGTTTTTCCGGCACCGCGTTAATTGATACGGCGCCAAACATTGCATTGCAGGTCATACGCTATATACTCTCCTTCTACGTCAAGGTCATCCCCTCAGCTCTTCGACACGCGAAGTTAAGCTTGCCGACGGTATAATCCGTACGATGGATGTACTTACCACCACGTTAGAGGTGTGCTTAGAAACGACAGTTATTACGATTCCATTCTTAATTTTTCCCGACTCTACAAACAACGAGACGTTATTAGGTATCGACTTTATAACCGCCGCGGGAGTAGTAATTGATTTTTTCAAAGAAGTTTGGTATTTTAGTAAATGTGCTACCTTAAAATATAAATTGTGCTTCGAACCTACCTCGCGTGACGTGTCCTGCGCCTCTACAGATATACTTAGAGATGATGAGGGTACTCATCTTAAACCAGCTGAGCGTCAAGCGCTCGCTGATGTCCTCATTAGACATGCACGTGTCTTTAGACCAGGGGGAGGTCCAACACCGTATGCGGAACACCGCATTGATACAGGTGAGCACCCTCCAATTGCTGTTCCTCCTTACCGCCTAAACCCTTCAAAGAAAGAGTTGATGAAAGCTGAAATAGGTAAGATGTTACAAGACGACATTATAGAGGAGTGTGAATCGGCTTGGTGTTCACCGGCACTAATGGTGCCGAAGTCCAACGGTGGTATCCGCTTCTGCGTCGACTACAGGCGTTTGAATGCAGTCACCAAAGCCGATACATATCCGATGCCACGCATCGACGAGCTACTTCAGAGCACAAAACGAGACTGCTATATGAGTACTCTAGACCTTCGATCTTCATACTGGCAGGTGAGGGTTAGAGAAACTGATAGAGACAAAACGGCGTTTGTCTGTCCTCTAGGGACTTACCGTTTTAAAAGAATGCCTTTTGGTCTCCGCAACGCACCAGCTACCTTTCAGCGTCTCATAGATCGTCTTCGATCCTGCTCTGCTTTACAAGATGTAACCTTATTAGCTTATTTAGACGATCTGTTGGTAATATCTCAGGGATACCAACAGCATCTGCAAGACGTAGAGGCAGTTTTTAAACGTTTGGCCGAGTTTAACTTCCATGTGAATAGGGAGAAGTGCGCTTTTGCTCGTGAAAGCGTTAAGTATCTTGGTCACGTTATAACACAAAAAGGTGTTTCCACCGACCCAGGAAAGGTGAGTGCTGTACTCGATATGAAGGTTCCAGGAAGTCTCAAGCACCTGAGAACCTTTTTACAAACTTGTTCATGGTTCAGAAAATTCATACCTAACTTCTCAAAAGTTGCCGGACCATTGACACGCTTGACTAGAAAGAGTCAAGTATGGTCTTGGGGCTCCGAACAGACCCAAGCATTTAATGAGCTGAAGACTCTACTGACCACAGCTCCAATACTGGTACAAGCCGATTTCAGTCGTCCCTTCATTCTGCATACAGACGCAAGTAACTACGCCTTGGGCGCCGTTTTATTACAGGGCGACGGCAATCAGGAAAGGCCAATTGAATATGCTAGCCGACTTCTCAACGCAGCTGAACGCAGCGGAACGTAACTACTCCACCACGGAGCGTGAAGCACTCGCTGTAGTTTGGGCGGTGGAGCGTTTCCGGCCTTACCTAGATGGGCAACCAGTCGTGATTGGTAGCGATCATCAGCCTCTACGCTGGTTGCTATCACTTAAATCACCAGCAGGCAGATTAGTCCGTTGGGCTCTGAAGCTTCAATCTTTTGATATCCATTTCGAATATACCCCAGGGAAGGCGAATGTCGTAGCAGATACGCTGAGTAGACCGATCTGTTCCAGCGACACAAGCGACAGTTGCGGTATTTGTACTGTCATCTGCGATCTTCCTGCGAAAACACCTAGTCAGCTTCGCTTGGAACAGACATCGGACCCTGGAGTGGAAAAGATTATTAAGGAGCTAGAAGGACCTGATGATGTTGCATCTAAAAGATGGTTAGAAAGGGGTTACCTCATGGATCAAGGAGTCCTGTGTGGAGAGGATTCACTCTCAGAGTCTGGATTGAGTCGATACTCAATCCAGACTCTGAGAGTGAATCCCCTCAATTGGTTATACCTGGCGATCAAGTTGCAGAAATTTTGAAGGAGTTACATGACTCTCAAACTGCTGGCCACACAGGTATCGATAGAACCTACCAGAAGGTAGCGCAGCTGTATTATTTTACAGGGATGCGGAGAATAATCACCGATTATGTCTTAGCCTGCATCCACTGTCAGCGATATAAGGCCAAGAACGCCAAACCGACAGGCTTACTTCAGACACCAGTCATGAGCCAGCGGAACGAGGTGTTGGCCATGGACCTGTTCGGTCCACTTCCGGAAGGAGACCAGGGGGAGCGGTGGATCTTTCTTATTGAAGACACTGCTACCCGATGGACGGAACTGTTTGCTCTCAAAGAAGCAACAGCAGAAGCCTGCGCTCATGTCCTTATCGAGGAATATTTCATGCGGTTCGGTCTGCCTCGCAGGATTATTTCGGACAACGGTGTCCAGTTCATTTACGCTGTGATGAAACAATGTATGTCAGTCCTCGACATCAAACAAAATTTTGTCCCACTGTATCATCCACAAGCTAATCCTGCAGAGCGAAAAAACCTCGACCTTAAAGCTATGCTGGCCCATCTCGTGGCAGATGACCACACCTCATGGCCGAAGAAGTTGCCAGTGATCCGTTTCGCTCTGAATAGCGCAAAATGTCGCACAACGGGCCAATCACCGTCTTATTTAACCTTTGGCAGAGAGATGCGGTCACCCACAGAGGTCGTACACGACCTTCGTGCCATCAGGGCCAAAGAAAACTTTGTCCCACAAGTGACCCCTTACCTCGAAAACTTCCTACATTCACTGTCAGCTGTTCGAGAACGCGTCGAGATCCAGCAGGATAAGACAAAACTGTATGCCGACGCTTCACGCCGACCAACTGACTCGTTCGAGGTAGGTGATTTAGTCATGCTTAAATCTCACTTATTAAGCAAAGGATCAAAAGACCTCACTTCTAAGTTCTACCCTCGCCGAGATGGACCTTACCGGATCACTAAAAAGGTAAGTCCAACAACTTATACCATCGCGAGTACTGAACAACCAAATGTACATATAGGAAAGTATCATTCCGAAGACCTTACACGTTACCGAGGTAGCGACGACTCCTTACCAAAACCCGTTAATCCAAAAAGAAATCGCGGACGTCCAGCTAATGCTGCTGTAGATATACCAGTCCAGGACCGAGGGCGTTCTCCAGGACTGGAGGGGGAGTATGTAGCAACCCATACGCAAGTGCGTCCAGTGCGAGCGTCCCGCGGTCGCGTGCCGTCACGATACCGACAATAATGTATCTGTTCCTTTCGCACGCGTTATGAGACAGGCGTTGCGCGTTGCGCATCCACGCACGCGCCAGTCCGCTGCCCACACGCTTACTGCGTAGACGCGTTTCTTAAAGTACCGCGCAAGTCGCTACACGCATGCCTCTCTCGTGCCGCCATATTGTTACGCGAACTTATAATTTTATTTAGGGTTTTCGATCCCAGTGTTATTTTACTGTGTACTTTACTTGTGTTTTACTCCAAATATAGGTACTTTATTACTAAAAAGGTGACTTTCCCTGAGATAACCTTCCTCATAAACGTTTAATTTAAGTATCTATCTATAATTAGTCTTCGTGAAACGACAATGTGAAAACGTATATGTGTGATAAATTAATGTCACCATTGTAGCGCCACGTAGTGTTAGTTTCTTGTACATTGAAGTGCTGGGTACTTTTACATAATTTTCTGTAGAAGATGGATGAGTTTCAATGGTGGAGTTTGTGGGTTTATAACTGGTGCTTCAGTACTAAGGGGATAAAATTATTATTTTTCATATTTTGTTCAACGAAATCTTCCAACGGCTGCTTGACACTTTCCGTGATCCAAGGGCTGGCTTTTACCTAGGTAAGAAGTAAGGTATTGCCATACAACGTGGCAATGCTACCAAAATCTTGGGTACTTTTGATTTTTTCGACGCCACTTTTTAGTTAAAGTTTTAAACTCAAAGCATTTATTTCTAATAAACGAGTTACAAGCACTTATGTATTTTCAAAGGGGGTAAGTCAGACAGATGACGCTTAATGCCCATTTCCGGAAATCTGATGTGTCACCCACAGGCATCAGTGATGAGATTGTATATTCCGTGGAAGTAATAACAGTTACAAATGACTGCCAAAGACTATGGCTATTTCATAAGGGAAACTCTGACAGCTGATCAAAGAAGGTAGTCTAAACCATAGTGTATAGGCTACTCTATCTATGCTTGACATAATTTTCTTGTCGACTTTAACCCACAGTACCCAAATTTGTCAAATTTCTTTGATATATTTTCAAATTTATGTAAATAGGATAAGGTTCATGTTCAATTGTGAATATTTGACAGTTTGGGATAGCTTGATATGATGTCGTCTGTACATAAACGCTGGAAGGTTTTGCTTGACAACCTCGCGGTTAGCTTCACCGCCATCTTTGTTTAAATAAACAGGTCGTGTGCTAATTAGTCTGATAGTTTCTTTATTCATGATTATGGCAGGTCTCATGTAAAACAAAACGGGTTTCTGTCCTCCGCATTGCAGGTAAGCAGTTTTACGCATCATAATGTCAGTTTTCGTGTAGATTCCGTAATAAGAGGTGCTTTTCTCAACTTTTATTGGACGCTAGGGATGCGACTCTTAGGCTGGGTTCACACGGTCAAGGTAACGCGTTTTAAGGACAGGAAGCGACGCGCGACGCAATCGTTTTAAACATTTACTTTAAGTAGCCATAAAACATAACATCGCACACTTTTTGCCCTCAACGCTCTCTTGGAAGCTAAGCCTGACTGTGATGTATTCGCGGATGAATGGAAGAAGATCTTGTCAGTATGTTTTGAGTACTGTGAGATAAATGTATGACTGTTGAATTACTGTATACATAGTTATTACATTTATTTATGTGATTAAAATATTGATTGTCACGCAGCAGTGGAAAAACAATGGAAAAACTGTTGGCGTATAACGTGTTAACTAATGTAATTGGCCTTGGCCGTTTTATGTTATAATAATAAATAAATCACGCCTTGTTTACCCGAAGAGCTAGGCAGAGGTGTACCCGTAATAGGTACCATTTCGCCAGTTATGTTTAAGTCCCATGTAATAGGGGGCGAGCCTATTGCCATCAACCGGGCACAAATCCAGATTTCGGACTGCTACTGAGAAATTCCTAATAGACAAAACTGGCCGACCTGGGTATTGATCCTAGGACATCATGCTTAGCAGAAGCTTTCTACCGCTAGACCAACGAGGCAGTCACTTTTTTAAGTATGTTAAAATATACTCTACTCTTTGACCATAAAACTAAAACTGCTGGTCGTAAAGTATGAAGGTAAATATGGGCTTCCCTGAAAGCCTCAACAGCTGAATTCTTTCGATATAAACATATGACAAATTAAGCGACATACGACGCGAATGTTTGTTATTACACGATTGTCGTTTTATAGGAACACTTAAAACATGTTCATTAATCATATTGAATTAATAAACGACGTTACTGATCGACATTATCTAGCAACCATTTTACGATGTCAACAGTCGAAAGCAGAAAATCGATTTTGTGTGATCGTCAAATTGGAACGTGACGTTAGAATCATAACATTACGCCCGGGTCACACAGTGCACAGCTGCCGCTTTCAAATAGTCACAAGCAATAATCTCACTGACTGACAAATCCCTCACGTAAATATGACAAGCTTTCAAAAAGCACTAAAATCGTCGATACGTCACACATGCTCCACAATGTCCAGTCGGAGAGTTTACGGCGTACTGCAAGTTTATCGCGTAGTGATCGTAGTTCTCGTACTACGACAGTTGTAATAAAACACACTTTGTATTCGTATTCTTCGTTGCGCATTCAATTTGAAGCGGAATTGTGTTGAGCACGTGTGAAGGTTATAGTGAACGCAGTTTAATTTATGTCCTCACTGATCGGGAGGGATGGAGTGGGTCCGTGGTTGTTGGTTGTTGTCGTGGTTGTAGTGTGTGTGTGTCAAGTGTGTGTTATGTTATAGGAGATAGTTTGCGTTATTTTTGTTTATTGCTACTTTGTTTATGATAGCTGCAGATTGTTTAAACATGTCTGTATGTAAAATGTTAGGTTCCAGGCTTGTGTAGGTTCTATGCATCATGTAAATAAGTGCGCATATGGCCGTGTTTACAAACTCTTTTTAGGACTAATAAGCTGATCTAACAAATATATTGAAAGTCTCGAAATTCTATTTACTTTTTAATCGAAAATTTAAGCACAAAGAGATGGAAAGGAAAGAACAACGTGAGTATTCCAATCTACTAAAGGAAAATAATTCCCAATGAATAGGTACCGTCAAAAAAACAATTTCAAGCGCAGCCATATACGATAACATTGTCATCCGTGCGAACGGCAACCCAATTTCCGGTACCGGTATCAAAACTCGGTATTTTCCGGTATCGTTATTTGGTACCGATGCAAATTAAGCCCGAGTGGACCGCAGGCCCGTTTATTGTGATTAGTTAATGTATCCAGTTTTGTGGTTTTCCAAAATACATCATTGTAGGTCTCTTACGCCGTAAAATTGACTATTGTTCAACTTGATTGAATTTGTTAGTGAAAATTCCTAACCCAATTTGGGTATCAGATTTCGGGAATAAATTGAGGTTTGCGACGAGGGGCGGTATTGTTCGTAACATGTATTCGGAAGAGTGGAAATGACTTTTTTTTGGATAAAAAATGGATATTCTTTTTTAGAATCTTTATTTATCTGTTAGAGCTGTGGTCGCAATACAAACTGAAATTTAAAACAATGTAACGATGTTTCGATGCGAGTGTTGTGTGTTCGTTCGTAGCTCAGGCCAATTTGTAGCTGAAAACTAAAACGGATAAAATATCTTTTGTGCCTTGCAATAGCATGCAGGTGCACATTCCTATTCATATAATATGCGAGACAATACGTGTTGTGTCGCGCCCCACTACACAGGCGCCCCGTTTATCCCTCCTCTTGCAATTGACAACATTGTCTATTTTTGTCCAAATACCCACACACAGCTCGTGGCTAAGTACAAACAGCCGCACAGATCGATCCATCAGGTTAAGCTACGCTTGCCGGGGTTAGCCGTGGATGGGTGACCATCTTTACATACCGAGACTCCTCCGTGCCTCGGAAAGCACGCTAAGCCGTTGGTCCTGGCTGTCACTTGTGTATCTTTGACAGTCGTTACGGTTCGTCAGAAGCCCGAAAATCTGATAGCCAGTCTTACCAAGGGGAATCGTATTGCCCAGTTACTGGGTTGTGGAGGTCAGATAGGCAGTCGCTCCATGTAAAATACTGGTATTCAGCTGCATCCGGTTAGACTAGAAACCGACTCTAATATAGTTGGAAAAAGGCTGGGCAGTGATAACCACGCACCACTCTCTGTGACTTAGAAATATAACAGCACTAGAGATCATTTAACATACCACTTATATAAACTTTCAAATAATACCACAAGCTGAATAATTCAACACCACATAAAATTAGCAATTAAAACGTCAATTTTGATTTAATTTCCATGTACCAATACGAATCATAGATATCCTTGAATAATTCAAGAAGCAAATGAATTTCTCAAAGGTCTGTATATTATTTAGTTGACCTAGATATTTGCACGCCTAGCTTAGGCGAAGTATTGACAGACGGATTAAGAGACGGACTAGATTGGGCTTTAAGCGATTCGACTGATATTCTATTCAATAGGGTAAATGTTTGATGCCAATTTGGGCTGTAATTGAATTCTTGGACTTGATGCTGAAGTATAAATCGAGTGCAATATTATGTTTCAATTAATATACGATTGGAAAGATAATGATTCTAATCAAGATATATAAAGAAATTGGAAGTTTTGTGACTAGACAAAACCCAGCTTTTGTGATTTGTATCACCCTGGTTTAACATTTTGTTGAAAATATGTGAGCACCATGTATTTATGACTTAAATTATTTTACCTGTACTTGTTATAAATGTGTTTTTCTTTTTACCTTTTCTATAGAAGACGATGCACCCACAGTAAAGATACTACTTTTATTTATGACTTAAATTATTTTACCTGTACTTGTTATAAATGTGTTTTTCTTTTTACCTTTTATAGAGAAGACGATGCACCCACAGTAAAGATACTACTTTTATTGTGGGTGTATCGTCTTTACATATAATTTTATAATTCATGTATACAAAACATTGTGACATGACGACACGGTTGGCGCAGTGGTTGAGCGATAGACTGCTGCGCACTATGTCGCAGGTTCGATTCCCACACGGAACAAATATTTGTACGACCTGCAAGTATTTGTTACGAGTCTGGGTGTTTTTCTATCTATAATATGTATGTATTTACAAAAAAAAATTGTATATAAGTAGTATATCAGCCATCTCGTTACCATAACACAAGCATTAGGTTGCTTAGCTTGGGACGATATGGCGCTGTGTGAAATGTCCAATTAGTTTTATTATTATTATTATTATTATTGTAAAACATTTTAAAAGAGTTACGGTGGAGTTTCTTGCCCATACGAAACTGCCATTTGGAAGGGGCGACTAGAATCAATTCTTCTTTAATTTTGACGTTCAAAAGTGCCTTTCTTGAGCCTATTTGTAAAAAAAAAATGACTTTGACTTTGTGATTGCTAAGTTTTGGTTCTTGTTAAGGTTTTCTAACAGATTATGGAGTTAGTGGAGATAATCCCGTGGTTTAGATACTGGTCTGGTCTGGACTGGACTCTTACAACAAAATTGAATGAAACAATTTTGTTGAATGGTTTCATGATCTATGGGAAATGAACATGATCCGTTTCGAAGTTATTCACGACAAAAATAATAATAATAATCGTCCTCATTGCTGTCAACAGAAATGTGCGCAAAGGCAGCACTGTCACGTTGTATGCAATTATTTTTCTATCTTATGTTTTATGGTAATATTACCTTGAAATTTGAAATACAAAAAACATACATTAAATTCTTCAGTGTCACGGATAGAATCACCATTTCAACAATTGCAGCCAATCTTTTCTATATTACTAGGAAATCAGGTGTAACACCTAGTGGGGATTATTGACACTATTGATAACTTACTTCATGTTCATCATCTAAGTTTGCACGGTGATTACAGAAAAGCATTGCAGGTTGCTATGAGCCAGCCTGTAGAGCCTAATGCACAAAAACACAAAACAAGTAAGGACAAAACAAACCAACTTGTACCCACCGCTTAACAAAATATAAAAGTTCTCAATGTTTTTAGTTTGTCATACGAAGTCGGATCACAGCTCATTGTAATTAAATTTGTCGCTGTACACGTAGTCATACTGTCTGATTAAATATTTTTAATCCGATTGTTTCAAAGTTGCGAAACGTGTACCTATTTCCATTGAGTTTGGGAGTTGATTAAATGAAATGTAAAATTTTTCAACTAGATCTTTTAAGATACAGTATTTTAAAACTGGATGGCGCTGGTATTTTTTATCTGACTGATCCCTGAGACGAAATATCGAACAAACTCAGACTCTCTATTAAATTCTAAACATTATATTATCTACTAGGATTTTATGTGAGTCTAACAATGCAGAGCCATGTCGGGAAAGGCTTTTTGAAGAAAGAGCTTTGAGTTAACCTGTTCTAACGGTATGTATGCATCAATCATCGTGTAGCTCAACACTAATTTAAGGAGCTCCACGACCCGTCACTCGACGCTATCAGATCTGCAGGATATTTGCGGAGGTATTATAAAAAACCGCCAGACCGTTATAAAATCATATAGGTATTCAATCTAACCTGCATGATACTTGCATTCACAGTCAATGTTAACTATAAATGCCGTCAAAAATATCATGAGTTCTGTCATGTAATAAAGTGAAAACAATAATTCTAAAACATAAAGTTGTTTTGTTGCTTTGGAGTACATTGGAGTAGCTTAATTAATCCTAAGCCTTTTGTCACCCAAGTAATCTGAAACCTTTTTGACAGAAATTCTGTTTAATAAATGATTAAAATTTACCGAGGCAATGATTTGAATAGAAATAGAAATCATTTATTTGCCAATAATGTAGGTAACAAATATGGTGTTAATTTATGTAGAGTCCCGATACATTTTGCCTTATGGCATGCAAAATTATTTAATTAATCTAATCATTGCTTAATGCTACGTTAACATTTAGATAATATTTCTATACATTTGAGACAACATAATAACTTAGAATTACATCTTACATTTTTCGCTTACTTATAGCATAAAATAATCATCATAATTATACTTAGCTTAACTTTAACTTAATGGTATTAAAAAAATTAAAAAAATAAAAATTACTCTGTTATTGATACTTAACACTAATAATAAAAAATAAAATATTACCACACATATAATTCGGAAATAGGCACTTATCTACTACAGATATGTCACAAAAATAATTATAATTTTACATCAAGAATCCAATTAGCAGAAACTTTTATCATCAAAAAAATCTTTAAGCGAGTAGTAACATTTGTTCAACAACAATTTTGTTAACTGTTTTTTAAATTCGGTGAAGGGTAAGTCTTTTAAATGTATTGGTAATCTATTATATATAAGAGGACCCATAGAAAAAATTTTTTTTTTAAGTAAGGACGTTTTGTAGCCACCTGTATAAAGTTGGCTTTTATATTGAGACCTCATTGGTCCTTTGAGTATTCGTATATCCACCATTGATATAAACAATTGACTGTTCATCTTAACGAATAGGGCTACTTCAAGTATGTACAAGGAAGGAAATGTTAAGATCTTTAGTGATTTAAAACTAGGTTTACAGCTATCTATAGGTTTAAGACCTGTCATTGCTCGAATACAACGTTTTTGGGCCCTAAATATTCTTTCTCTCTCACTACAGTTTCCCCAAAATATGATACCGAACCTCAGCAATGAAGCAACTAAGCCGTGATAAGCTGTCACTAACGTATTAATATTTAACTTCTTTGAGAGATTATGGAGAACATATGCGTTTTTACTTATTTTTGAATTTGAATGTTCTTTTGTTCGGAGAGGTAGTTGAACTCTGTAACTGTTGGTAGGTTATGTAAAACAATTTTATTTGCCAGCATAGTCATGATTTGCGCAACAGAATAATTTACGTGCAAGCAAAATGATCGTAGCGCTGTTTTCTGCTACATAAATCGTAGCACTAGCTACGGCGTAGCAGAGGCGTAGGCCCGACTATGATTTGAGTTTTGAGTTTGTGGTACAGAGGCCAGCACATCAAGTTACCATAATCTGTCAAATTTCTTTGACAGTATTTCACCTTTATTGCAAACACATAAGGTTAATTTCTTTAAAGTTCATTAATTGAGAAAATTTGACAGTTAGGGAGGGATAGCTTGATGTGCTGGCGTCTGTACATTGTTTGTTGAATGATTGTAGCTGTACCAGCTTTATTTTAACCTGAACTAAAGCGTATACCTAGTTATAATCTAATTTTTTTAAACAAAATGTCAAACATTTTTTAACGTGCTCAACTTTTAAAAAGTTTTTAAAATTTTCACGAGTAATCGTAAAATGCTTAAGGTAAATAAGGAAATACACATGTCTGTAATACAGTGACAATTTCTCCCTTCCACGCCATAGTCTCGTAACAAGTAAACACATAATGCCCGTAGCGATCCGAAACTCGAAGTAATGAATCTCGACTTACCAGCAATGAACCAATATTCTTGACTAACGAACCGAAAACGTACAATTTCTTGAACATTTCCAACCATTTTGCAGATGGTGACGACTTTCAACGGATTACATGGCAATTTCACCCTTATTGCTTAGGCGTTAGCGCACTTCTGTTATTAATTTTTGGTATAGAAGAATAGGTTTTTCTGTTTCGTCCGATTTCTTGGTGAGAAATGTATTTCTGTTTGGATGTAAGGTTGGGTTGGTGTGTAAGCGTCGAGGTCAAATGTCAAGGATGTGATTTATTTACGTAATTATTTTCTATTTCTATTTCTATCTAATAGTCTTGAAAAATCATCAATTACGAAAAGATCGTCTATAAATATAGCTTTTACTATTGTCCAGGTCATTTGTTTGGGCCTGCAGGGATGCTCCACTATCAAATTGCACAATCTAATGGAATTGTTCAGAATCGTGGCGATATCCTTACCCTAAGCTTTTATATGGTTTAAGCGGGATTGTCCGAAAGGGTTACCGCTACCCCGGAACATAAAGGGCTACGGAAGGAACATGGATGGGTTTTAGTCAGTAAGAGTCCAACACTCCCTTCCGCTCCACCCAGAGCGGGAGCAGACATTGGATGATTTCCCAGCCTTAAAAAAAAAAAGCTTTTATATGGTTGTTGAATAGGTAACATCAAGATAAGAGTAATTCTTAGTAGACAAGATAGCCATAAAGACTCAAACTGTAGGGGGCCGGCTATAGATACTGCTGATTATTCTAATACAGTTAGCATAATATGCGTCATCAGTTTATTTACCTAGCTACATACTAACTACGATACATAAATGATAGAATACTCTTTATTGCACCATAAAAATGACAGACAAGGGGTATCGTATTGCCCAGTTACTGGGTTGTGGCGGTCAGATAGGCAGTCGCTCCATGTAAAATACTGGTATTCAGCTGCATTCAGTTAGACTGGAAGCGGACCCCAACATAGTACGGAAAGGCTGGGCAGATGATGGTGAAAAATGACAGACAAAAAATATGTAAAATATTCTACAAGACGACACAGTTGGAGGTCATATTGCTTAAAGCGATGTTTAAAAGACTGGATTAACGTAAGACACATAATACTACTACCTGCAGTATACAGGTAGTCAATTAAGGAGAAACATCATTTAACTTAACGCATGCTGAAATTACAGACACAAATACCCCGTTGTGTCTCGCGTAGATCAGCGTGCCGGCAGTCAATGGGTCACAAAACCCAAACAAAAACGTACAACGGTACAAAGAAATGTCCATTACAAAAACTACCTACCATGACCAATTACTCTATTCACTTATACCAATACAAGTTAGCGGAACTATTCCCAGGAATGACACAGCGGAAGAGTGACAGCCCTTGGCCTGCTCTCTCAGTGTCATGGCGACCCAAATCTGTCAGATAACTTACAACTTGCAGGAATAAGCTTAACTTATCCAGTTACCGAGTATTTTTCTGCGGATATTGTACTTATTTGGTAGTTTGTGTTATTCGTTATGATCCGTAATTTCGTTTTTGTTTTGGTAGCGTTCCGTGTTTGGACCGGTTTCAGGAAGTGAAAAGAGCACTTCGGAGTTTACTATCTCAGCTAACGCAAACATTAGCAAGATAGTAATCTGCGTATTGTGTTTTGTTTTTCTCAAGTTATGCTAATACAAAAAACATACATTTATTTATTGATATTAATATCTGTAGCCTAAAGCTGATTATAGTGTCACCCTTTGTAAAATAATGATAATACTCATTTATTTCTAGCAATAAGACTCATAGAGACAGTAACGGTGACTGATCAGTTCACCAAAAATTTATTTATAAATATTTACTTGACAAGCAACGATTGGCATAAACATGACCCCCTACGCACGAGCCGAGCGAGCGAAGCGAGCGAAGCCGCAGCAGCAGCGGCCAGCGAATGGCAGAAATGGCTAGATTATATTTGAAAAATACTTTACTGGGCTTAAAGACCCTACTACTTGCTTCTAAATTATTTGACCCAAATGGTAATTGCAACCATGTAATTTAGTATAAACGTTTAAATCTGTAATTTTTATGGTATGCATACCAAAGAGTATTCTATCCATCTGTCTATCTATTTAAATCCCTTTGACACGTGAAAAACTACGGTTTATTCGCCGTGTATAGGCTCGGTGGTCAGTGTTGCATGGATTACTTTGGCTTAAGCTTGTAAACGAAAACGTTTTTCCTACGGTTCGGTTTATATGCCGTACCGTAAAGAAATCGTGCCGTGTCGTAGTCTAATGGTGTACAGTCCTGACCTCTCGTACTCTCTTCTTCTTTGCAACAAGGGTCAGTAAATTAATTTATTCATATCAGGCGACACAGGCTCAAACATATTTTTACACATTTCTAAAATGCAAAGTACTGACGGTATACATACAGTCTATTTAGTAATAAAAGAATTTACTTATTTATTTCGTCCTTGACTAAAATTTTCATCTGTGCAGTTTTTAGTATTTGCAGGTATGTACAGCTAGCACATCAAGCAAAAAAAAGACAAAAAAAAACAAAATCAAATAAAAAAAAAACCCATTTGAAAATAAACTTTATGCTTTAGTAATAAAGCTCAAAAACTATAAAAGAAATTTGACAGACTGGGGTAACTTGACGTGCTGGCGCCTGTACTTTATTATTTTTTCTAAAATATATGGCTTTTTTTGCATGGATTATTCTGTTGTGACTGCATTTTGTAACTATTATTACATAATGATACGAGTATACACATTCATAACTGAACATTCACAAGCTGATAACAATAGAACGGCTATTATATAACACAATAAATCACAATATCCCATACAAAACCGCTGCGACAGTTTAAATCCTCCTTGTCAACGAAACAATATAATTATAACTATGTATTTATTTAATGTTAACCCAAAGCCAATTCCGCTGACATTCGGACAGAGCCCAACACATTTATTTATGTTTTAACACGGGTAATTGCATTATGGACACGCCATTTAGCAGCAACACGAAATTATCGCTCTCGTATTGTGAAAATAGATTTTTATAATAATGTTTTTATTGATAGGAAAATAATATTGCCATGTAAATTACTAATTGTTTGCGAATTTAATTGCAATGGACTTCGAACTGTGGAAGTTCCAACGCCTCTGTCTCTCTCTCTCTGTCCCTCTTTCTCTGATTCTGACAGTACCTATTTGTTTTAACAACAGTTCATAAACATACCAAAAACTAATTTAAAAAAAAGAAAATAAAATTTTGTTTAAATAAGTGCTGTTTACAGACGCACGGTGTGGCCATAAGTTTTCTAGTGAACACAAAATACAGTTTTTCAAATTCAATATTGAATAAATACATTGGGGGCGAACGCGAAAACTCTTTCTTTGGTGTAACGCGAAATATATTGGAATAGTGCATGCATTTGTCACGTGAGTCACGGGCCATAGAGTAAGCGAAAAGCGAGAAGAGGTGCGAAACATTCGTTGGGACTTAAATTGACATAAAATATAGCTTATTATTTATTTTGTCTTCTGTAAATTCTTAAGTTAGTTTCGTTTAGTCTAATGGTTTTGCTGTGGTCATCTACAGCAATAATACTGTTATCTTTTTTAAATCGTACAACTAAAACGATTGACTGTTATGTATATATACAGCCAACCTTCTTTGTTAAGAAATGAGAGCCTTTTTTTGAGGGTGGGAAATCATTAAATGACCACTTCCGCTGTGACTGGAGCGGAAGGGAGTGTCAGACTCTTACTGATTAAAATCTATCCATGTTCCTTACTTAGCCTTTTATGTTCCGGTGCAGTGGTAAACCTTTCGGTCAATCCCACTGAAAAAGATAAGAACCTGTAATGAAAAAAAAAACCTTAAATATTCTTAAAAGTATTATTATCTATCGTTATCTATGCTAAATAAAAATAAATTAATACAACGTTCATTAAAGTAAAAGGTTCCATTTACTTTACGTTAATAAAAATTCTAGATATTCTAGCATTCGTATTTGCACTAACCACGACTTACGTTCTTAGTACCGAAATAATCTTAGACATATAATCGTGGCCTGTAATACAATCCTGCCTAAATATGCCATTAGTGCCCATTCCAAATACCGTTAGATACTAATAGCAAGTACATGTATTTATTATACAGCGTGTATTAGAAATTGTGTGGTCATATTTAAGGGTGTGGTACGATCATCAAATTGTTTATCTTTCTCCGTACCTATGACTAAAATTGATTGTAATCGCAAAAAAATAATCAGCTTGCTCATAAATATGGGTCGAGTAGGTAGGTACTAAAGTTTTGTATGGGATGGTTGGTATTTTTGGTTCCATAGTGTAGGTAAGTTATAGAGAATGATGGTCTACAACAAAATTTTTTTTTTTTGCAAAAGTCATTAAAAGTCACTCTTCGTATATACAAATATAGCGCGCATCAAAAAGGTTTGGTATAGACCCGTTCCCATTTTTAGTTTAGTTTATTAATCGTGTACATGTCGTTATACGTTGATCGACTTTTCATATTTTTTGCATGGACATGTTAACAAAATAATTCAAATCCGACGTGTACAAACCCCCACACCGGGATCAGTTAGACATGTAAAAATATTTGTTATTTTGATACATAGACTAGTGGCACACAGTTCCTGAACCTGCCGCACGATGTTGGTCCCTTGGAAAAAGTGGTTCAATTTGATGCTCTAAACCACACATCTATGAAACACGCTGTATTTATATGTGTTATATAATAATGGTTGTAGTGCAAACATAAATCAGATTAAATCATAATTCTGTACGCACGTAGCTATGTTATTTAGAGAGGGATATATACTCAGATGATTTATATTTAGGCTTACTAACACGTAAAGTTAAATTTCCACTATGTATGTTACTAATATTTAAACGTTATTACGAGTACATTGATATTTCAAATAATATGATTAAACAGATTAGGATTTGGTTTAAACTGGTTATTAGGTAAACACATTATACTATAGTTACCAATCGTATTATAGATTAAATGCTTCTTATTAACAAAAGTAGGAACGACATCTGATTATCAAGTTTGCTCGCTGCGTGTCGGCATTATTAAATTAATCTCGGCTTCTTAACAATGCATTTGTATTCCATGCACCTGAATAATAATATAGGTATACATTTCTACATACATTCTTTCCATCTATAATATGTATGTATTTCCAAAAAAAAATGTATATAAGTAGTTCATCAGCCATCTCGTTACCATAACACAAGCATTAGGATGCTTAGCTTGGGACTATATGGCGTTGTGTGAAATGTCCAAGGATATTATTAATTGATTAGTCCTTTACAGGTTTGAAAGCCATGGGTGGCACGTACAGTGGTACCATAAGTGCCACCCTACTTATTTCTATCACCAAACATTCATGATGTACTGAGATTCTATTCAATGAATACATTTCATTCATTGTTTTTTAGTTAACCCCCCTTGAGTAATAGCGAGTTTAACCTTATCGTCAATTTAGAATACTCCTTTATTCTTCAATCCAATAAAATATTATGTTGCTAAGCGATTTTAATCATTATCGCATGTCTTGCAATGTCGTTAAGTTTGAAAGGCTAATGAGTATTAATAACTAAAGGCTAAAAAATTTGCATGTAGACGACAATCAAGACTGATTTTTATTGCCGCTATTTACAAGTATAGGAACAAACTCGCTGTTTCTATGTCCCCAACACTACATTTCGATTCATTCAACCAAGCGTTCGGAACAAGTTTTTAATACATATAAAACATATTTCAGTAGGGAATGTAATATTAACATTTCTTGACATCCACTGAACATTGATGCGAATTGCAAAATAATGGGGTGATGTTTAAATAATGCTGTTTCGTTCTGTTTCAACAATGTGAGCAGGTTTTGCACTATCTTTTGTTTATTTTATTTTCATTGTTCTATGTTTGGTATTTTAGTAGGGTCGTTGGTTACCTTTGCGCATATGGATGGTTTTAGACTTTTAGACAACAGTGTAGCGTGTTTTAGCGATTCTGGGGGCCTAGACAAGAGTTAATCGCTCCATGTCGATTCGATTTCGAAAATCAATATCACTTGTCATCAAGTTGTTGATCGAACTGGGTAATACGATACCCCTTGGAAGACTGGCTGTCAGACTTTCAGGCTTCTGACGACTGTCATAGATGCACAAATGACAGCCGGGACCAACGGCTTAACGTGCTATCCCAGACACGGAGGAGTCCCGGTATATAAAGATGGTCACCGATCTACGAACCAACCTTATAGTCAGTAATAAGTGTTACCAAAGGGCATCAACATTATCTATAAACTTAAATCCGAACACGACACAAACTATCGTATAAACTCATAAGATCACCTCTGTAAATGCCGGACACAGCCAATTTTTCAGTGTGAAAGTATCCACGTACCGAGCAATTAACCTTTAAAAGGTCTAAACTAGCCTATCTGCCGGTAGCCGTTGAGTTATGGCCTAACGACGGCCATAATTTAGTGGCCCATAAAGACCGACCTTTGGGTATGATTCATTAACGCAGTTCAGTAGTTATGACACCCCATTAAAAGGGGGAAGTGGGAATGTATAACAAATACAATGGTTTTGGAGGTTATATTTTGTAATAATGGGGGATTTTGGATTGTCTGTGAACAGAGCTTTGTGTGTAGCCGATTTCGTAAACAAATATGTGTTAACAGGATTGGTTTTTGTATTCTTGTGTGATTATGTTCATTATGATTGGTATAACTTTAAATTATTTATTGATTCATTTTACTTAGTAATTAGGTATAATAAGTCAAACAGCTATGGGTAAGAGTTATGGGTAAGCTTGGCGGTTGTATGAGCATTCTCAAAACCTTTGCTAAAGCAAATATTTTGTAAGGCTAAGTAATAACAGCCGGTTCGATCCATCAGGTTAAGCTACGCTTGCCGGGGTTAGTCCGTGGATGGGTGTCCATCCCTAAATACCGAGACTCCGCCGTGCCTCAGAAAACTCGCAAAGCGTTGGTCCCGTCTGTCATTCGTGACAAATCTTTGACAGTCGTTACGGGTAGTCAGGAACCTGAAAGTATGACAGCCAGTCTTACCAAGAGGTATTTTATTACCCAGTTACTGACTGGGTTGTGGAGGTCAGATAGGCAGTCGCTCCATGTAAAATACTGGTATTCAGCTGCATTCGGTTAGACTGGAAGCTGACTCCAACATAGTTTGGAAAAGGCTAGGCAGATGTTGACAGAGGCCAGCGTATCAAGCTTACCCAATCGGTAAAATTTCTTTGACAGATATTCAACTTTATTACAAAAGCATAAGATTCATGTTCAATTGGGAATATTTAACAGTTTTGGGTAACTTGTGTGCTAGCCACTTTACAAGTACCCATTATCGCCAAAGTTCATTGACCCTAACATTCTTTAGCCTACAAGAACATCTGCATTGTGCTGGTTCTGGATATTAGAGTAGATGAAACTTAAATGTTACTGCAGTACTTGGGCGAAACTTTAGCACGTAATGGCCTAGAAATTTTAATTCAATTTGCTACGATATAAAACCGTTTAGGTACGTGCGGGTACCGTGTAAAGTTTAGCACTATCGTTTTCGCTTTTAATAGTTTTTGGTTTATATTAGTTTGTTTTAGGTGGGAATTAATTTGGGTGATCATCGTTTTTATTTGTTGGGTTTTGTAGAAGACGAGGGAGTAACATGGGTCAGAGTAAGGGAACGGAGAAGAGACACGACAAATATGTATACACTGAGCAAATTTAAAAAGTGAATTCTCCTTGAGAGATAAAGGAAAATGTGTTAATTGGCGGCAAACATGACGCTTTAAAAAAAACAAACATCAAAAAAAAACAAGTTGTGAGATTCTTTTTTTTTTCTTTTTGCATTTATTGTAATTTTATGTTGTTACTTTGGAACCCACACTAAAATGAAACTTATTTTAATCTCAGTTGTTATCTCCATGAGAAAATTGCTTTTAAATGTTTCTAAGTGTAACTTTACATATTAGTACACGTGACTGTATCTACTCATGTCTTTATTTCTGTTGCGATTGATGGGTTATTCTAAAAAAATCTTTTAACAATTTGAGGGACACTAAACGCCCATAAGCGTTATATCAATAGAACTTCTAGTGTGTTTCGCTCCGTCCTTAAATGGAGGTAAACTGCTAATGCTCTCAAATGTTGAAACAATCGCCTATCTATCTGCAATAACAACCTAAAACAATATTTTCGTACTATTATTTTCTTAACACAGTGTTGACCGAACTTTGTTCAATAACAAAAACACAAAAAGGTGAACTGGCCTATATCGGACCGAACCGTATTAAACCTTATATCTTTGTACTATTTTCCTTTTATTTCCGCATCCACATGGGAATTTGAAAAAGGAATAGAATCGAAGAATGTGAACAGTTTGAAATATTCACACACATATTTGCAAAAATCTTTTTCCTGGTACTTATTTACTTAATTTTTCATTTCAATTCATATCTTGTTAGAAATAAGGGTTCATTTGCAATGCACCTTTTTAATTGAATGAAAATTGTTGACTACCAAAACTAATCTAATGACGCCACTCACAATGGAGCTATCTGGTTTATTTGAGGAGTGCTTCTAACCTGGGTCCATCATCAAACCCTGGACACTAACTTGGGCTATAGTATTTGTCAAGACAGAGACAACAAGTTCTAACGCGGATGGTTCTATTTTGTTTAGTTAATCAGACCTTCAGATCATATTTTTTTTCGTTGTCACCGAACTTATGAAAATAAATGCCAAGTTTCAGCTCAATACAATAATAACAAAACAATTTGCCAGGTAGTACTTGAAATATTGATGTCAATGCGACTACAAAACATACAAACGAAGCAAGCTAATTTAATACAAAGCTTGTATAAGTTGCCTTTGAGTTTGGAATATCATTACCAGGTACTGAAAATAAATTAGCAGTGGCCAATAGCGGAGCACCTACAATTCAAGGTTCAAATTTCGAAATAGGAATTCTAGCACGAACCGCATTTCATTTGACGCGGCGAACGCTGCACGTACGTAGGGATGCCACTTGTTAAAATTAACGGTCACCCCTTTACATAGGTACATTCTGGTTACGAAATCTATAGTCGATGCGGATACTCGATCACCGGCCAATCAATATGGGAATCCATCTGATGGAAGGAGGATATATATGTAACGATATTATTATAGGATGGATCGATTCCACTTTGTGTAGACGAATGGATGTGATTCCGGTCATCTTATCTGGAAAAATAATTATAATCCACAAACAACGTTTGTTACGTTAAAAGTTGTTTCAAACTAAATTGAAACTAAATATAGCATGTTTACGTTATGTTACTTTAAATAGAATAGTTTTAGAGTTTTGCCAATTATTATTTCAGGCAATTATTGTGATTATTTTGCTACGTTAGCGGGGTTGGCGATAAGTCAAAATTAATATTGATTCTTAACACACTACAGTGTCATAAAATTGACAGTCATTGTTCACAATGGCAATTATTCACATATTTAATTCACTCATAAAAAAATAAAAAACATTTTTACCAACCAATGATTTCCAAGTATCTCATAAGTTAAGCGGGATTGTCCGAAAGGGTTACCGCTACCCCGGAACACAAAGGGCTAAGTAAGGAACATGGATGGGTTTTAGTCAGTAAGAGTCTGACACTCCCTTCCGCTCCACCCAGAGCGGGAGAAGTCATTGGATGATTTCCCAGCCTTAAAAAAAATAAAATAAAAGTATCTCATGAGTACTTACTAACCAAACACAACTTAAAAAAAAGGAAAATTTTGCGTCTGGTAACCCTGATACATTCGAAAATTGAAATCCGAATTTTCGGCCATGACGCCGACAAGCCTCATTGTGTTTTAGCTTTGCTGCGTGTCAAGTTGGCAAATAAATTTTGTATTGTGTATTCACCATTAATTAGAAGGGGGATGGGCAGGAATGGTAGAGGATGGGCAAAGCTGGTGGCGATGTTTTGATGTCTCTTTGTTAGTTTGTTTGACGTTTGAAAATTGAGTGTTTGAGGGTAGTTCGGGTTGGGTTTGTGGATTCCGCTTGGAAGGCCGACTTGCACGATGACTTGCTCAATACAATCAAGTGAGTAAACAAGTTATCAATGGATTGTATTCGTGTCTACAGCTGTTGTGTTTTGATTTCATGTTGTAAGTACACTTATTTTTCTAATTCACGCTAAATATTGGTAGAAAGGTCGACATCGGGTTTGCTATAATTAAAAGACATTAAATAATTATTGTAATTTAATAATTTGTTGATTAAATGTGCCTTTCTTGTACAGACGCCAGCACATCAAGCTATCCCTAACTGTCAAATTTTTTCAATAAAAAATGGACCTTATGTCTTTGCAATAAAGTTGAAATACTATCAAAGAAATTTGACAGATTGTGGTAACTTGATGTGCTGGCCTCTGTACTTATTAGAAATAAATGATTTGACTTTCAGTTTGACTTTAAATTTAAATAGAACAAAATAAAAGCTAAACATGGCCGATTGAAACAAAATTAGTTTACACTTGATTTTTTTTATAACAGACATATTGTTGAGTTTTCTGTCTCATAGAACTAGTGGTTGCAAGCGCTACTGCTGCGCATGAGGAGGTAGACAAAGTGTTATTGAGTTTTCCCATCTAGAATTTTTCAGTAGCAGATTGAAGTCTGGATTTTGTAGTTTATTTTATTTTTTACTAGCTGCTCCCGCGGTTTTACCCACTGCACGGCTCCTATTGGTCGCAGCGTGATGTTACATAGCCTATAGCACTATACCTACAACACAAAAAGAATTAATATCAATTCGGACCAGTAGTTCCAGAGATTAGCGCGTTCAAACAAACATACTCTTCAGCTTTATAATATTAAAGTATAGATTACTATTGTTATTGTGGTAAAAGAAATACACAATCTGTGAAAATGAAAACTATCTCCTAACTATCAACTCAGTTCATGAGTTACAGCTCTCTGACAGACAGACAAATGGACGGACGGTAGGACAGCGGGGCAGAGTTCCGTTTGGTATCCTTTGATACTTTGGGTATGGAATCAAAAAAATTAAAAGAAGTTTATATTGCTTTTCATATTTTATCATCATCTGCCTAGCCTTTTTCCAACTATGTTGGAGTCAGCTTTCAGTCTAACCAGATGCAGCTAAATACCAATATTTTACATGGAGCGACTGCCTATCTGATTGCTTTTCATATTTGTCACACAAAATATAAGTATACAGAGTTGATACGACAGAGGGGTTTTCATTTAAGCAGCTTATACTAGGGACCATTTTCAAGCTCTGTACCAAAAATCAATTAAATAGGAGCAGTAGTTTAGTCGCAAATGTTTTTTTAAGTTTTTGCCCCGTTTGAACACGATGTTTCCTAACAGCGGTCCGGCGCGCGCGCGTCGGTGCCGCTGCGTTACAAGGTCAGTTTTTATTACCAAAGGGTGGTTGCGTTTTACTCTGATTTGTAAGTTTGTTTGAAAAAATACAAACCTCATTTTTGGTGCTTTTTATTTTTATACCGCACCGAGTTAATACTAAATATGTATAGTATACGTAGTGTAATTTAATGCCCCTCTGTCATATCAACTCTGTATATGTAAGTACTTCTAAATAATAATTGCCTAATTTGGACCGAAACAGTATTGAGCTGATATACTAATAACCTCATAAACGACCACAAATCCTGTTTAGCATCGTATTTATGGCAATACCCTTCCTAATAATTAATGCTGGCAATCCATTTAAGCCTATTTTCGATAGCAGTTGTTCCCGATGATGTCTATGTATTACTGGGTTCAGTGATAACAGTGATTTATTATAATATAATTACTTGCGAGTGGTGGCAGTTCAGTGTGTAGTGTAGCAGTGATAGCCTAGACACCAGGCTAACCTGGTGTCAGAGTTTTTTTAGTTTAGTTAGTTAGTGACTAATCACTAACCACACAAAAGAAAGAAGTGGGTAGTGTCCATGAAAGAATTGACATCTGCCTATCCTGTCCCCAACTATGCTGGGGTTGGCTTCCAGTCTGTCTGGATGCAATTGAAGTATCTTTAGAGCGCATCTTGCCAAATTATTTATACGTATATAATCGTTATCTTTACACAGAATCAGTCAGTAATATCGCTTTCCAGTCAATTTCAGCAGAATTGTAACGATTCGAATCGATTCGAGATATCCGATGTTGCAAGATCATCCTATTAGCTCTCCTTTTCCTCTTACTCTTTACTTTTCTTTATCATAATTTAAAAAAAGACATTTTTGAATGAAGCCATTTTCATTTTTATTAAAAAAAAAGACATTTTTGAAAACATGCTTTTAATTGACAAAAAAAAAAAGCTTTAGACATAGAAATTTTATATTTTCTTATAAGTGCTACGCCTCAAGCTTTTAACAAAATATTAATATTACCCCCATGGGGTTCCTTCCTTAGCCCTTTAAGGAACATGGATGGGTTTTAGTCAATAAAAGTCTGATACTCCCTTCCGCTCCACCCAGAGTGGGAGAAGCCATTAGATGATTTCCCACCCTCAAAAAAAAAACCTCATGGGGTTTAAATATAACTGGTGAAATGTAGGTGTACTAACGCACACCTCTATCCATCCCTTCGGGGAAACAAGTCGTGATGTTATTAAAATATATTGGAAAGCAATGCTAATTGAAAACGTGGCTAATTTGCAATTACATGGCTGACAAATTCGGTATTGGGTGTCAGAAGTTCAGATCAATGAGTTGGTGTTAGTGATTTATGAATCACAGTTTGAAGTTAATTATCGGGTAGGTGTTAATTACAATTACGCCTACCTCCAAAATTAACATGCATACATAATTTATGGTAAAGTATACTTTAAGTAGGTATTACCTATCGATTGTTTGCTTTGGTAATAAAGGCAAGCTATTTTTTTTTGGTGACAAACTACTTTTATAGCAGCATTTCTATTATTTTAATATTACTTCAGTGTAAGAATGAGAAGGAGCTATAAGGTAGTTAACGATCTATCCCTCTCCCACTGTGAAGTAATATGTTAAAAAAAAATGCTGTAAAAGGTGATGATCGGCCCCCCGTCAGATTGGTGAGCCCTACGATCAATAGACATAAGTTGTTAAATCCAGATGGAAATTAAGTATTACATATTTTTACAAAAAAATAACTGTATTCTTAAAACCGGAAAACCGGTTGAAACCAGCTCCAGAAAAGGGGGAGGATCTATGTTCATCTGTATGTATTTTTTTCGGACGGAGGACGGTTGATAATTTTTCCGTGGCTTATTAATAACTCAAACTCAAACACAAAGTATTTATATACACAAACATATTTCAAATAAACCAATTACAGGCACTTTTGAATTGTCAAGGTGTCGGTCAGTCAGAGAGATGAAGCTAGTTGCCCATTCCAAAGCAGTAGGTACCTATGGAGAAGAACGGGCAAGAAACTTTTCTGCAGAATAAAAATTGAGTCGACGTCTGCAGGTCGGCCCCAAAGTAAAATACCGTAAGACATGATACTATGAAAATAACTAAAATAGACTAGCCTCACGGTATCTACATCAGTATATTGACGGATCTTTCTGACAGCATATGCTGCAGAACTTCGCCGTCCTGAAAGAGATGTTAAATGAGGACCCCATTGTAGCCTTGAGTCGAGCGTGATCCCTAGGAAAACAGTTTTATCGACAAATTCTAGTTTCTCTTGATTCAATACTATCTCACAATCACTACTTTTTACATTTGGTAAAGAAAATCTTATGCACTTAGTTTTTTTCCCATTTAATACTAAATTATTTGCAGTGAACCAATTTTGGACCTGCGTTATTTACGTCGTCAAAATTTTTAGCACGTCTATCTATTTAAAAAATTAAAGAAGTGTCATCAGCAAATAACGCTATTTGTGGTTGATTTTTTAGTAAATGGAGAAGATCATTTATGTATACTAAAAAGAGGACACACAACAGCCGCACAAGTCGATCCTTCAGGTTAAGCTATGCTTGCCGGGTTTGGCCGTGGATGGGTGACCATCTTTGCATACCGAGACTCCTCCGTGCCTCGGAAAGCACGTTAAGCCGTTGGTCCCGGCTGTTATTTGTGCATCTTTGACAGTCGTTACGGGTCGTCAGAAGCCCGAAAATCTGACAGCCAGTCTTACCAAGGGGTATCGTATTATCCAGTTATTGGGTTGTGGAGGTTAGATAGGCAGTCGCTCCATGCAAAATACTGGTATTTAGTTGCATTTGGCTAGACTGGTAGCCGACCCCAACATAGTTGGGAAAAGGCTAGGCAGATTGATAATTTTTCTGCTATTACGATGTTGGTCTCATGGAGAAAGTGGTTCAGTTTGATCGTCTTTACCCCAGCCTATATTACCACTTCTTTCTGATACGCCGTATTTTAACAAACTACTAACAACATGCAGATTCAATGCATAATTTGTGTTGAAAAACCCTCATCGGTCATGGCACATAATTATGTCATGTGGACTTTTAAATGAAAACGCCGGGGACGCGTGGGCTTGACGTGACACGTGTAACGTATAATTTATACGCACATGTATTTTGCCTGTTATACACGTGCTGTTCATTTTCTCCAATTTACTTTTCTTATCAATTTCTTTTGCGGGGTACAAGGTTGCTGGTTAGTTTGCTGTGACTCAACGGGACATGTTGTTTTATCATATTTCCTCGTTGTGTTATTGTTTATTCTATTTACATAAAATCGAGTACACTTACCCAGATGGTAAATCATAGACCAGAACATACTACGCACTAGCCCTTTCTAAAGGACATAACCAATAAGGTTAAGGTAAGGTTTTTTACAAACAGTGTGTTTGGTTAAACGAGGGACATACTTTCAGGTGGTATAGTACTCATCAATCAACAACTTTGTCCATGGGACTAACTCTGAAATATGAAAAAAAATATATCAGCTGTTTCATACATTTGGCTCATTATGGGAACATAAATGTATTGGACAGCTGATTCCATAGTCAAAGTTGATAATTTTCATGAGTATAGTACCCTCTGAAAGTATGTCCCTCATTTAATCTAATACTCTGTATACCTATTTTTGGTGTAGTTCTTGAAAAAAGTTACGGAGTTGAAACAACACCAAATAATTTTTAGGTCAAACCATAAAACCTATTTGTTATTGTTTCAACTATGTTACGCAATTAATTCGCATTTTGTATTAGCTTGAATTATTATTATTATATTATTTTATTTTCTATAAATTTGTTTGTCGATGAGGCTGATCACAGCATGAACTCACTGTATACTGTAAGACCTATACTGTAACCTGTGTATCACAAATAAACTGTTTGATTTGATTTGATTGGTAGGTTCTTAATTCAAGAAATAGCAAGTCATTCAAGTAATGCTTTTCTCTGGAAAAAATTACGATGTAAATGTTTCTGGCCTAGCTTATATATTGAATTTTCAACGCTTAGTTCAACTTTGAAAGTTGAAAATTCAATAGCGTATAATTTGCATTTGAATATCTCACAGTGTTAGTAAAACAGACATTAGACCCAGACTAATGAGAAAGAGACATAACTGTAATCGTTTGCCTATCTATGACTATTGATTTTCATAGCTTGGTTGCGCAGAGCAAGTACAGTTCCAAAAGTGATCATTGTAGTTTCATCCTTCTTAAGTTTCAGTAAGGCTCAGTATCGGTTGCCTCGTTCTGATGGTTTAGTGAATCATGTTTAATAATAATTATTCATATTATAAACTAGCTGCTGCCAGCGGCTTCGCATGCGTGGATGTCGAAAATTATCCGAAGGGAACGTACAGAGTACGTACGCACATCAAGTTACCACAATCTGTGAAATTTCTTTGATAGTATTTCAACTTTATAGCAAAGACATAAGGTTCATTTTTAATTGAGAAAATTTGACAGTTAGGGATATCTTGATGTGCTGGCGTCTGTTCTACCAGGATAAAAAGTATCCTATGTGTTAATCCAGGTCCTAAACTACCTCTGTACTACCAAGATCTGATCAGCCGTTTGAGCGTGAAGGACGGACTAACATACAAACTCACAAACACAAACTTTCGCCTTTATAATATAAGTGAGACAGTGTGATTAGAGAAGATTTTTGTCTGTCTTTTTGTCGGATTTTGATGTGATTTTTACCAACTTTTTGAGAAATTATTCTGGAAGGTTTATGTGTACAATAAATTTGAATTCTCTCAATCAAAATTATCTGCTAATAGTGTTCGAATTGAAATGCCGTTAAATATGACTTTGTTTAAAGGTGTGAGAGCCTGGAAATCTGTCATACAGATCTCGAACCTAGTTCAGACTCCAGCCCTCACTAAAGTTCTAGGTTTTTTTTTTTTAAGGCTGAGAAATCATCCAATGATTTCTCCCGCTCTGGGTGGAGCGGAGCGGAGTGTCAGACTCTTACTGACTATAACCCATCCATGTTCCTTCCTTAGCCCTTTATGTTCCAGGGTAGCGGTAACCCTTTCGGAAAATCCCGCTTACCCGGCAAAAGTTCTAGCTTAAGGCAAAATTTTATAGATACTTTTTTTTTGAGGGTTGGATATCATCAAATGACTCCTCCCACTCTGGGTGGAGCGGAAGGGAATGTCAGACTTTTACTGACTAAAACCCATCCATGTTCCTTTCTTAGCCCTTTATGTTCTGGGGTAGTGGTAACCCTTCGGACAATCCCGCTTAGTATGTACCTTTATGAGAGAAATAAACTATATCTATTAAACTACTAAAATAAAGTAAATAAATCTCAATATTTTACAAGTCCTAATAATCGTTTTTCTTTTGTTCCAGATGTTGTTCAACCAATCAAAATCGATTTGTAAATTGTTAAGAAAAAGTTGTTAGTTAAATTTTTGTATGATGTTCACCGTGGTCGGTGATGTGATGTGATGTGATGGTTTGATGTGATAGTGTCATCATGCTACCGGCGCTGTGTCGGTTGCTGGTCACAGCGGCTGCGCTCGGCGCCACTCTACTGGCTATGGCGGCTAAAAATGGTGAGTTTTTTTTTAATTTTGACCAAGGAAACGTTTTTTTGGTGTATGATTGTATAGGTTTCCTGAAGGAGTTTTTATATGTGTCTTAATAATACAGATTTTTTCTTAATTAAATAATAAGGAATTTTTGTACATTAGGTAATTAAAAGTGATTTAAGAAAAAAGTAAGGAACGGTGGTAAATTTATTTAATTTCGGACTTTAAAAAAATCTTCTATAAAGAGATTTATTAAGAAAGAAAACGTTGCGTTTTAAACTAAAACGAATAAAAAATACACTGTAAAATAAAGTTTCTTCAGAAAGTCATCGGTTTTCTAAAAGTCTTGCAGTTAACTACGCTCTGGGTAAATTAATTGATGCATTGGGAATACATCGATTAGAGATGTCCCACTACACATGAACCGTAATTTAAACCATTACCGAACAAACTTTTGATCATGGCAACTAATGTTTGACAGTTGTCCCAAAAAACAGGAATAAAAAAAAAGATCTAGTAACCTGTCAGTGTCAAGGAACTGCCGTTAAAATAAAAAAAAGCAACAATAAATTTATTGTTGCTTCATTTCTGACACATAAGTTCATGAATAAAAAATATTTTTACTTGTAAACCTTTGATGTTATTTTGAAAGTATGTAGGTAATTGTAATCGTATTATGTTAAATCTATTTTATAAAATATTTCCACAATCGCTCAAAGGCGATAATAATAATAATAATTTATTTCAAGTACCAAGACTCATAGTGTTAGTAACAATAAAATACTTAAAACTATGTTATGTTATCATGTAACATACCTGAATATATGACATGTAATGTCACACACACACACACGAGTGAAAGATACGCGTCAAGTGTGTAACCGTGAATCGTCAACTTTACCAAAGTCAACCTACGTTTTTTAACCACATTCAATGTTTTATGTAACGAGGTCAATAAAGGAGAAAAAAACAACTACATGAAAAGAATTATAACAGTTATAAAAATTGTCTTAAAACTTAGGTAGGTACGTCATTAACCTAAAGATGTTCGCCTATTAGAAGCTGTTTGCTTATAAGAGCTCATCGATTTATACGGTTATATTTATCGTCGTTTTGAGATGATTTTTCTTATGAACTTATGGGGTTCATACAACATGTGAGGGGGACTGATTTAACTAATGAAACGGAACGCGATCAGCACATCTAAAAAGCGTTCAAGAGCTGTAGTATCAATATTCCATAGAAAATATGCCAGTGTCATACTGGCAGCTCATAAACGTAGTTTATGTCCTGATTTCAGTTCATTGGTAAAATCAGCCCTCAGTTGGCTAAGGAAAGCTTTTTTTTCCCTTTAATTTAAGGGGTTTTATTATTTAGTGATAATGTCACCCCCCTAGAGAAAATCATTCATTTACTTAAAACTAGACAATGATAATAATTACACTATTATTATTACTAGATAGAACATACATATGACAGCCTATTCGTTTTGGTAGATAACTGAAAATAGTTGAAACCACGTCCTAGCCTCCTCCAACCTCTGGGGCGCTAATACGCTGTTATATGCCCCTACTCCTTATACAGGGTGTAACCGAAAGGGTATATACATACAAAAGGATATGCTACAGATCATCAAACTGAACAACTTTTACTATGGGCCCAACTCAGAAATCGTGATAAAAAATCGGCTGTCCCCTACATTTCGACGAGTTACGTAACCAACAATGGATAGAGGAGCTGTTTTTTTTTGCGATTTCAGAGTTGGTCCCATGGTAAAAGTTGTTCAGTTTGGTGGTCTGTAGCTTATGCTTTTGTATGTATATACCCTTTCGATAACACCATGTAATTTCAATACACAGTGACCTACATTTAAAACATAACAAATTGCCTCAAGCACCACACCCATCCATCCTTGCAATAAACACACATATCCTTTATTGACAATGCCATCATTCAAATCAGTAGCAGAACCCGTCACTCCTACAACCAATCAGATATGTTCTGGGAGCGTGAACTGTTTCCTGTCACAGGCAAGTCACCGACAAAAACCAGAGACGGCCATCATTCGCAGTACCCACTTAATGGTCCCGACGATAAACAGACATACGGAACTGATGTTTCGTGACTCATTACACATAGATACCCCTAAAATTTAACGACTGTTCAAAAATGGATTTTATGTCGGAGTAATTAAGGTTGAATTCTCAATGGTGATGTTGTTGTGAACATTTTCTACCCAGTACTCATAAAATCTCAGTTGCTAGAATGCTCTTTAATTCAGCTCTTGGATTTGCAAAGTTTACGTCTCGAAGCGTTATGGCGATTGCAAAATGAAAAGGTTTTTTGTTTTATAGTTTCTCGATAAAGTTGGCGTTTGGTATCGTGGTCATTCGGGTAAGCATTGCCTTTTGAATGGTGTGAAATAAATAAAGATGGCGGATATTTTCGGCGGCCATCTTGTATGCAGTTAATCTTCTACAGTTATATTGGTATCGGAGGTCCTGGGTTCAATTCCCAGGTTGGGTAGTGTTATTGGGTTTTTCCAACAGTCCTTTTTCTGGAGTTTGGATTTGCGCCCGGTTGATGATAATAAGCTGGCCCTTATTGCTTGAGACATAAATATAACTGGCAAAATTTGGATGTGGATGCTGAAGCGGGGCGGGGGGCCGCAGTTGTGATTTTAGAGGCAAAAATAAAAACTAGCAACATGACTTTCTGAAATGAGAACAGAAAGGCATTCCTACTAAAAGTGTGCAATAACCCCGCTGGTCCGCATCTTAACACACCATATTATGCGTACGACAAGCTCTTATAAAATAAGTTTCTTGTAAGTTTAAATAAGTCTTATCTGTATGTAGTTCTTATAGCTACATAACGGAGATGTGGTCTCCATAGAAAAGCAGAGCTTAATCTCATACGTCCTTCCTTACATCCGATAGCTGCTTAAGCTGTTGAGTATTTAAAAACTTTCCCACCATATCGTTTTTTGGCTTCCATCCAATGTTCACTTTGCGCAAAGGAAGTGCTTAGTAATGACTATTATTTTTGCACTTTATTTCACTTTTTTGCACTTCCAATTGTGCTAAAAGGGTAGTTTTTGAGAACCAATTTTACTAATAAGTATTATTATTTTTATAAAACTGATACTTTACTTCAATTTTATTACTGAAGTGAACTTAGATAGGCAGTATATCGTCATAATACTCTACGTTTTATACACAAGTTTTGGACATAATAATTCATAATTATCGTCCAAAACCTGACTTTCCCCACTGTTAAGCTTAGGCCTGGCACGCACGCACCTCTGACTTTTCAGATTCATGTGGGTATTGTATAATTATCACTTGCTTAAAAATCGGTGACGGAAAACATCGTGAGGAAACCGGCATGCCTGAGAGATGTTTCTCAACAGTATGTGATGTTAAGTCAGAGGCCCACGGGCAGCATTAAAACTCTGACACCAGGTTAGTCACTAACCACACGAAAAGAAGAAAAAGAAGAAGCTTAGGCCTCTCTTTTCCCGTCCCAATGCACACGTTCCTGTGCTGATCCACGAACACGCGCCCCTACATCACTACATAGTATAAAGCAAAGTCGCTTCGGCTGTCCTAATGTCTGTATGCTTAGATCCTTAAAACTGCACAACGGATATTGATGCAGTTTTTTTAAATAGATAGAGTAATTCAAGAGGAAGGTTTATATTATGTATAATAACATGCAATTTCCGTCATCTACGAGGGCGAAGTTGCGGGCAAAAGCTAGTCTATACTAATATTATAAAGAGGAAAGATTTGATTTTTTGTTTGAAATGAATAGGATCCGAAACTACTGGACCGATTAAAAAAAAATTTTTCACCGTTGGAAAGCTTAGTTTTCTAGGAGTAACATACTTTTTATCCCGGGAAAAATAACGGGTCCCACGGGAAAGACCACGGGAGCGAAGCTGCGGGCAAAGTGCTAGTACAATATAATGTAAAGAAGTCAAACCTGTACAGTCGCCAGCACATCAAGTTAGTTATATTCAATTTTTTTCAATCAATTTTGAACTTAACTGTAAACGTTTTAAGGTTTATTATAATTGCGCTGGCGACCGTACATTAAATATAAAAAAAATTATATGCTACATGGTGTGAGATTTTTCCGTTTGTCTGGATGTATGTTTCGGATTGCCGCAAAAACGGCAGAATGGATGTAAATGAAATTTTCCACTCACATAGTAATTTTAATTCGGATATTTTCGGATTTCTGTGGGATATTTTCCGAGTTCCACGCGGGGGAAACCGCAGGTATTTGGTAAGTTGGTACATACAATATGATACATTACTAAAACAATGAAATAGCGAGCTGTATAAATGTATGAATAAAAAACGGTTTTAATTTTGTTTTTGTTAAAAAGTAGATGTTTAAATGAAACTATGACTAGAATAATTTCTAAAGTAGGTGCAAGGAAAACAAGAAACCAAACCCTCGGATTTGGCTGGCCAGAAACACACAAATACTTATTTGCACATAAATATTGTACTGCCCTTCTATCGTTCATACATTCGGACTACAAATATTTATTTGGCCTTTCTCTGCTGAAAAGTCTACGACCAAAATTGTCAAGCCATTCTTTCTTTACTTGATTTCTTCACAGAACCCTAAAACCAACACTTATCCACAATAATATCTTCAACTCTTACAAATTCAAAAATTATTCAACGGCCATCGAACTTAACCGTTTCGATTTAAAAATTCTCTTCCGAATTTAAAAAAAGACCGTTTTAAAAAGCTTGTTGGTCTCACGAGTGTCGTGTCACCGAACAGCTTTTCAAGCGCTGCTTTGCATACAACTATTACCGCTGATTCCTTCGCCTCTTACCCCTTGGGGCTGCCACGATGTTCTGCGCTCATCCCTTCTTATCTAGCTATGAAGCGCTGTACTTACATTTGCATGCTAAAATACGCGCTTGTGTATTGGGTGGTGCATTGAGCGTTCATTTGTTTCTATTTTAATTGGTTTTGTGGATGGCAATTGTTGTCCTTTGAACTAGCATCGAATGGTGGTTGTTACGTATAACTTTTCCGAAAAAACCGGTCATAAAATATTGAAAGTGAAAACGAAAGCAGAAGTAGATTGCATTTTACTTCGTGTATGAATGAATTTTATCAACGTGCAAATGACTTTCATCGTGTATTTTTATACGAAACTTTACTGAAACACCTTTTTTGCATTTTTTTTATTGAAGCGCCTGCCTACGAATTACCAAAACTAAAAAAAGTACAGTCAGCCACAAAAATGCCTTAAACACGAAACACCGATCCGGGTGTCCGGATAAAAAATGTAATCCTGGCAAAAGTGGGAAATTCACATGACCGCAATGCGACACGGCAGCACGCTCAGTTTACTTTAATAACTGTACTGTTATTTGTTTGGCGTCCATTTTGTGGGTCAGCAGGACTCTTAAGTATTTTGGCACCGTTTGATCCTGTCGCGGAATTAAAATTATAATTGGCTGATGAAAGGTAAACTTCCTGACTGGATGTTTTTATTAGTACTTAATTTGTTACCTTAAGTTTTTATAGAAAGCGATTAAAACAGAATAATATTTAATTCCAAAAAAATATTTTATGTACAAAATTATCTATATTAATGTTTTGACTTTGTAGTCTGATGTTTATAATATCAGGACCAGTGCACACGGTCGTGAAAGGCATGCTGCGTACAAAGTAACGATAATGGCGCATAGATTACGAACTGTTATTTTTAAATATACATCAAAGTCTTAAAAACGCAATGCGCTCGTTAGTACAAAGCTTTATATTCTTCAATTACGCCGGATTTAGTTTTTTTTTTAACAGAAACAATTGACTACTACAAAATAAACTTTTATATTTTCGGCCAGACTCTTAAATATAAACATCTAGATATAATTTGCTATTACGATAAATGATGTTCGTGTATTTAACCGTACGTTGTTAAAACAATATTTTATATTAACCGCGATCATTTGATACGGATTTGAATGCATATTTGTGTACTTTTGAATACAGTCATTACAAATAAGCTGAATAGGCGTGAATTTGGGCTATTTGATGCTATCATTCAGTCCGTATAGTTTATGTTTATTAGTCTGCATGGTAATCAAAGGTATTGACTGAAATTAATTTCTAATATTGTTGTTTGTGTGGCTTTTGGCTAAAATATTAGTACATTCGCGTGAATTAGAAGTAAAACGGCGGCTTGTCGAGCTTTGGATAGTTAACATTCTTCACAGACTCGTAAAACTGCCATGTCACATTTAGTTCAAATTATCTTTAGTGTGTGTTAACTTAAAACATAACTGAAAAGTCGGACATAATAAACATTATTTTTCAAAGCCACTTCTTATTCTTCTTTTTAGCGTATCGATGGCCGTAACTTATTATAATGTTGGCCCAAAATTCAGCTTCAATCCACAGTCAAACTTAAAAAAAATACAGTCAGTATAGACATTTCTTAGCTCCTAAATCAGCCCACCATTGTCCATTTCACCACTGTCTACCAACAATATCGTCTCAACTTTCTTACAGTTCATAAAAAGCTTATCTAAGGCCCACACCACATTGGCGTGTGACAGCGGTGACAAGAACGAAATTATTTTGCACGCCGCATTACCAAGATGGCCGCCGTTGGGCCTTGCACAAACGCGCGGAGTATACGCAATGTAGATTCGAACGATTTTAAAATTTAAAATTTTCGTACCGCGCGTAATATTTACTTAGTTTTAAGGATTTGTTAACATCTATGGGGGATATTTATTTTTCTAGTCGCTTAAATTTGAACCAAAATGCTATAGATAGTGGTATTTTCAATTAAAAAATCACATGAATTTACGTCGTGTTCGTGCTAGGGCCTGTGTGTGCACTTGTAGTACTGTGTAGTTTTAAGGAGTTAGTTTTACACTGACGCGACACGTTACTCGGACGTCGTTCATCAGCATATAAGTGGGGTAATGGACTTAATTTACAAGTCATAAGTAGTTCGCGTTGCTGGTAGGTAAATGTGTTTGAGGCGTGTGCTACGGCGGCGATTTATTGCTTTGTCGTTTAGTAGCAGATGGAATCTTGCATGAAGAATGACTTCTTTATTCGTGTAAGCAGGGAACACTGTCTTTTCAAATGTTATTTAAGTATATTAACAATTGGTATATCTTCTGTGGATTGTAATCAGCTGCAGTTTAAAATTACATTAAATATGTATTTTTTTATGAAAGTGGGGATTTTCAAATGACTCCTCCCAGTCTGGGTGGAGCGGAAGGGAGTATCAGACTCTTACTGACTAAAACACATCCATGTTCCTTTCTTAGCCTTTTATGTGGTACTGGTAACCGTTTCGGACAATCCCGCTTACCCGGCAGGCTTCGGTACATTAAATATGTCTAAGTTGGTCAGCTTTTTTTGAAATAAGAATGTTACATTAGCATAACATGATATAACGTTACGCCTGTAATCCTCGAAGGGTAAAGCAGAGGTGTGCCAGTACACCTATACTTATTTGGCCAATTATGTTTAAGTCCCGTGTATTAGAGAGCGAGCGAACCTATTGCCATAAACCGGACACAACTCCAGAGAAAAACCCATTAACACTTCTACAACCTGAGCATTGAATAAAGAACCTCATGCGCTTGTGTCCACTAGACCACTAGAGTCATAAGGAATATTATTTATTAATTAAATAAACTAAAACACACTTCAGAGCAATTTTTATAATCACATAAACCGACCAACTACCTACTCTACTATCTCAGACGGGCCCCGCAATACAAGTTAACAAAAGTTATCTTTTGGCTCGCCCATAAGAAACTTCAGTATTTCCGTGGGTCGCGTTAAGTGAAAAAAAAAAGATAAAAAAACTCGTCAAAAGTGGGAAAGTTTGTGCGGAGTGCTCGCGGAGACAGGCGTAATTATCATCGCTGACTGTACTATTGTCATGGGGCCGTAATTCACTAAAAAAGTTTCAAAGAAAATTGTTAAATAACTGCGTTAAGTTATTCGTTTTTCGGTAAATTGTGAATGGAGATAAATTTTAAGAGACACTGCGGGTTTTTTTTAAGTAGTTGTGTCTAAATTAAATAATAAAATGTAACTCATAAAATAAAATAAAAACAATATTCTAAGCCGCATGCTTATACTTACAATCATACAAAAACTCAAAAACTCACCCCTTCTCATGGGGTAGGCAGAAACTACATAACACCACTTATCAATGTTAAACGTTATAATTACGAGTATAAATGTAAACCAAGCAAAAGGAGTACTAATGTAAGATTTGAGTTTCGTTTACGTTCATACATCTGGGAGCCTAGACAAATACACATTTGAATTAACGACAACCAAATTAGATAAAAGCGGCATCAGCTTTCTAAATGTCACGTGATCAATAGTTCTCGATCGCTAAGTGCTAGACAATTTCAAATTGTGCAACGAAACTCGATTAATATTCCCATACAAATGCGTTGACAGCTGGCGTTCCTGACAATCCGAATCACTGAGATAATGAATTGTTTGACCTACAATTTTCGAAATAGAATCGACACGGAGCGATTGTCATTTGTCTAGGCCCTCTGGTCATACACGACCGGTTGCGAGGACAATTTTTTTTTTTTTTTTTTGTAATGGCATCTCGCAGTTCAACCAAAGGGTTCTTACAAAACTAAGCGACTACACGCTAAGGGCACCCCCTGCGGGGTTCGGACCTCGGCTTAGGGCGTCGCTGGGGGGGGACAGCAAGGGACAGCTGGATCGGGGGTTTTTAAAGCTACTGGCTCAGCGGCAACGCGGGCTGGCTCGAGCAAGGGTCGGGGGGATGAGAGTGGACAGGGTCGTCGCGACGGGCCTCGACGGCGAGGACGGAACGACGGAAATTTGTGTCTGTGTGCTAATCTAACAGTGCTAGTAGCGGGGCTGCTCTCCTGGAGGAGAGTGGTGGCATCGTCGGGGCCAATGAGGGTATGCCGTGGACGGCGAACCTTACTGATGCGGGACGGGGTGTATCGGGAGGCGGCCGCAATCAGGGGATTGCAGTGCTTAATGGCAGTGTCAAAGAAACGCTTCGAGAGGCGTTTCATGAACTGCTGAACTGTGGGGAGTTTAAAATCTACATGAAGGTCCATGTTACGGACGTAAAAGGGAGCTCCTGAGACCTTACGGAGGAACCGGTTTTGTAGTGTCTGCATTCGATGCAGATACTTGGGTTTGGCGTGCGCGAAAACGACGCAAGCGTATGTCATTATGGGACGGATTACAGCCTTATAGAGACGCAGTTTGCACCGGAGTGACAATTTGCTGCGTTCTGTAAGCATGAATTATTATTGGAGCCTACCGAGAGCGAAAGCGGCCCGCGAGCGGACCTGCTTTATGTGCTCTGCGAAACTGAGGTGTTGGTCGAGAGTGACACCCAGGTACTTGGCATGCTTCGCCCAAGGGATCGGCTTGCCGTACATGGTGATCGGATTAGGGGGGTTGGGGAGGGCCCTACGAATTCTCCTAAAGAGAACAGCCTGGCTTTTATCGGGGTTGACCTCGATTCTCCATTTCCGGAACCAAGCGCCTAGGGCGTTGGCCGAGTTCTGGAGAGTCTGAGCTATAGCTAGTGGACTGATCCCCGTGTAGTAAATGGCCGTGTCATCGGCGAATAACGCCAATTGGGCCTTTTTACTCTTAGGGATGTCGCTAGTGAACAGGGTAAAGATTAGGGGGGAGAGAACGGAGCCCTGGGGGACTCCGGCGCGAATCGGGTGTGGGGAGGAGAGAGCGCCCTCGATGCGGTAGCGGAAGGTGCGGTTCGACAAAAAGTCCCGTAAGATGAGCACGAGACGGTCGGGCACGCCGAGTTGGTATAGCTTATATATTAAGCCATTGTGCCAGGCTTTGTCGAAAGCCTTCGCTATGTCGAAGAACAGGGCGCCAGTCATAGCGCCACGCTGGAAGCCGGCACTGATGTGCTCGACTATGCGGTGCGCTTGCTGGACGCACGAGTGTTGGGTACGGAACCCGAACTGCTCGTCCGGAATCAGGCTCTTCGCCTCGGCATAGTCCTTGAGACGCTTATAAATAAGCCTCTCGTAGATTTTGCCGAGCACGTTGAGCAGACTGATGGGGCGATAGCTGGTGGGGTCGGATTTGGGTTTGCCGGGTTTGGGGATACCTATAACAGAGGCCTCTTTCCAGGCTTGTGGGAACATGTTATTACTCATGGCGCCATTGAAGATGGCGGTCATGAGTATGATCAGTTGGGCGGGGAAGAGTTTGAATACCCTATTGGTAATTCCATCTGAGCCGGGGGCTTTACGAGCCTGAAGACCCTTGATGATGTCTTGCACCTCGTCAGGGGTGACGGGGGGCAGAGGATCATCTGGATCTTCGACTCTCTGGGACTCGAGACTGTCGGCTAGGAGCTCGGCTTTTTCAGAGCTATCGAAAGCGATGCTCTTGTCGGGGCGGATGAGTGGAGGGGTGGAAGATTCTTCGGGAGCGCGAAGCTTCCTCTGAAGGTTCCAGAAGGCATGGTGATTGGGTTCAAGTTCACCGAGTAACTTGTCCCAGTTGTCCGAACGAGCTTCCGCAATGCGTTTCTTTACAGCACGCTACAAATTGCGCATATGGGCTTTGTTCGCATCGCAGGGGAAGGAGTCGTAGGCACGGATGGCTGCGTTCTTCTCGGTTATCAGCTTACGTACGTCAGCGGGTAGTTTCCAGCGGTGGTCTTCCACCACCGGGACTTCCCGTGAGCAATCCGTCAAAACGGATTGCACGTGTTCTGTAAACGAGGCGATCGCGCCAGTAGTGTCATCGACAGAGACAATGAGGTCAGGGATGGATTCCAGCTGTGGTGACAGAGTGTCGGATTTAAGCTTTTCGCTTACTTTCCTCCAGTCGGTCACCAGCTGGGTGCGGGGCGGGTGGTCGGGGTCAAGCGGACGCCCCGTGTAGGGGGTGAGGTGCATGACGACGGGACGGTGGTCAGAGTTAAGCTCTTGTAGCGCCTCTAAAGATTGCAAACGGAGGTTCACATTCTTGAGGAGCGCTATGTCGAGGACGTCGGGAGTTTGGTTAGGGTCGCCGGGATAGTGGGTGGGAGTCATTGGAGCGATGACGTCAGGCCCCTAAGTTGAACAGTAATCTACCTCTGGTAGAGGTGAGGTTGGTTACTGTTCCAGGCGGGATGTTTGGCATTGAGGTCGCCCGCCAGGATGACGGAGTCGCTCAAGCCGAAGAGGAGTGAGAGGTCGGCGGCGATGGATATATGATCCTCGCTACCGTTGGCCGGTGGGAAAGGTTGCGAGGACAACGCACCTGACTCTCTGAAGTACATCACCAATAAGGTCACTATACATATTTTGTCCGCCTAGGGCGTCGCGTCCCAGCGCTTTTACTTACATGCTGCGTTGTAAATACCATTTGTCAATCGTTTTTCATTCATCCCCTCAGCACGGTCATCCACAAACTAAGCATAATGTTTTGCACTATACGGTGTCCACGCTTCCCTACGTTGTGGTCATTTGTGGTAGCAGTCTTTAAGGTTAAACGAGGGACATACTTTCAGGGGTTACTAAACTCATGAAAATGAATAACTTTGACTATGGAACACACCTTAAATCACGAAAAAAAATCAGCTGTCCAGTACATTTATATTTACATGATTCGCCAAAATGTATGGAACAGCTGTTTTTTTTTATATATTCCGGAGTTGGTCCTATTGGCAAAGTTGTTTATTTTCATGAGTATTATACCACCTGAAAGTATGTCCCTCGTTTAACCTAACACACTGTATACCCAACTTTTTCTTTGTGTTTTTTCTTTGCGACACTGTTTTTTTTTTTTTTTTTAATTTTTATGCGTACATTATTTCTTTCCTTGTGTCATTGTTTTACTTAACTTCAACGTAGTAATGGTAATTTTGCGATGCTAGGTTTTAGCTCGCAGAGCAAAAAGACAAAAACTTCTCGCAACACGAGGCTCTCTATTTTCTACATCCTGTTCACCCCGCTATAGTATTCATCTTCAGAGGAATTTCCGCATCTGGCTACATGTGCTGTGATGCGTCAAGTCTTCGGAATAGAATTACTCTAAACTATTTAAGGAATTTAGTCCGTAGTGAGACATACGATACAGTAACCAATATCATTAATTTATTTAAACACAATTTTGTTATAGAACCTTTACAGACTCATCCAAGGCGATGTTATATGCATGTCACTATGTCGAAACAAAACAAAAAAAAATTGTACTAATCCAAAAATTAATTATCTAAACGACAACCGAGAACTACATTAAAGGCACAGAATCTAATCAATTTTTAATACCAACAAACAATATACCGGAAAATTCTCAACAAACAGTGTCTTTGAATCGAAGGCCTGAAGGGAATAATGAACATCGGCGGACAAAAGCCTTCGGGATGAAAAGAAGCCTATGTATTGGTATTCAATACAGAGGTAATAATAAAAAAATAAAGAGATATTATATGAGGGTATTATTGAAGGGAATGGTTCTGGGAAAGAATTAATTAGGGCGGGCTTAGATTGAAAAGGAGAACGGTTTGGTAATTAGACTAATTAGTTAATTCATGGACTTGTCCATTGGCAAAAAGTTACATAGATTATTAAATTAATTATCGATTGCTATCAAATAGATAACAATCGATATGCTTAAACGATTACGCTGCAATTAGTTGCAACAATTCTGCATGCCTATTGGCCGATTTATATTTTTGATGGAATGCACAACATTAACCTTTTGAACGCCATTGTCACATATACGTGACAAGCAAGGATATGCCCTGTACGCCAACGACACAAATATGTGACAATGCGGGTACACTATAACACGAAATAAACAATGAAATCATTACTTTTTGTGTGTTTATAGATATATATATCTTACAAGTTGAAGCTCTCGTATGTAGGTATTTGATGACATGAAACAAATGACACCATGTTCATATATTGAGAAATTCATGATAACAAGAAGAAATAAATTGTAGCTTGGCGTGGAGGGCACGCGCGTGTTTTTATGCTCTGGCGTTCAAAAGGTTTATGCTACCATTGGCAGTATATCGATTGCTTTCAAATAGATAACAATCAGTATGCTCAAACGATTACGCTGTTAATAGTTGCAACCCACAAACGCAAAATAAATTAGTTCGTTGCAACAATTCTGTTTAAAGGAATTATAAACATACATTGTTACTTCATTGCCTATTTACCATGGATATTGGGAAAGCCATGATAACAAGAAGAAATAAATTTGTAGCTGGCCTGGAGGACACGTTATTAATAAGACTGATATTTTTTTTTTTATATCTAGGAATTGCGTACCAGCACTTTAATTAGTGACTCACTCAAATAAATTAAAGTTAGCTATTCTAGAAAAAACATTGACACTAACTACCACAAAATTACAACTCCAAAAATAAAAAGCCTAACAAACAAAATAAGTTAAATAAGTTCAACATTTAACACTTCCCAACTTCATTTTACCCACTTTTTACGGAGGCTCGCGTGTCCATGTGTTTTACCCTAAAAGGTAGTTACAAAAAGCCTTTCATATTATACCGGGGTTCTGACCCGGGTAATTACCCAAAGAGGCAGGGTCCCAGCACGTAACGCGCTCAAATCTCATATTATTAAAGTGGTGTTGGGCACGAAAATATTTTTTTGTCGACTAAGTTATATTTCAGGAAGGATTTAGTTTATAAATGTGTGGCCAGTGTGAATGGGTGAGGATTTAGAAATGATTTAGGATTTTGTAGATTAATGTTTTTTTTGTACACGAGGGAAAGATCGGTCGTCGAGGCAACTGGCAATGTTATGTTATGTTTCTTTAATTTGTAGGTTGATTTTTAGAAAATTTGTAATTGATCTATTTGACATTTGTAATTTAGACAATTCTTGATTTAGTACTTTTTTTTTGACATTTTAATTTAATTATTTTGTTAAAGTAGAATAAATGTTATTGTTACAAAATTTGCATGCCGAATTTAGTTGGCGGAATATGAAGAACTATTGTGTATTTGTTATAAAATCAGTGAAACACCATATTTCAGGCAAATAAATAAATCTATCTATCTTATAAAAGTTTACAGCAGTTTTTTGGTTAAAAAATATACATATTGTGATGCCTTCTTCCCACGAGGATAGACAGAAACTGCAGAACCTCCTCCTACGATCTTCACTCACACCTTTTGCTTCGGTTACGTTCATACATCAGGGGGCCTGGACTAAGTCACATTTTCATTAGCGATAGAGAAATTAGATAAATCCTAAATGTATGGAATTGGCATAAGCTTTCGAAATGACACTCGATCAATATTCCCATTATTTGAATGAACTTACATGAACTCACCACTTCTCATGGGGTAGGCGGAAACTACATAATGCCACTTATTAATATTAAACATCATAATTACGAGTACAAATGTAAACCAAGCAAAAGGAGTACTTATGTAAGATTCAAGTTTGGGCCTTGATAAAGTCACATTTTAATATTAACGATAACGAAATTAGTTAAATCCGAAATTTATGGAATTGGCATAAGCTTTCGAAATGCCACGTGATCAATCGTTTCAGATCACTAAGTGCTAGACAATATCAAATTGTGTAACGAAATTCGATCAATATTCCCAGTCAAATGCGTTGACAAGTAGCGTTCTTAACAGTCCGAATCGCTGAGATAACAAATTGTTCGATCAACAATTTTCGAAATGGAATCGACCCGGAGCGATTGTCATTTGCCTAGGCCCTCTGGTCATACACGACCGCCGGTTGCGAGGACAACGCACCTGACTCTCTGAAGTACGTCACCAGTAAAGTATATACAGAGTTGATATGACAGAGGGGCATTACATTCCGCTACGTATACCATACGTGTTTAGTATAAATTCGATACGGTATAAAAATAAAAGCGAAAAATTGTTCGATCAATAATTTTCGAAATCGAATCGACACGGAGCATTGACATTTGTCTAGGCCCCCTAGGCATAAACGCACGGCGGGTGTTTTTTGCGAATGCTACGTGTTCTCAAGAACATCACTAATAAGGTGTATGTGCTCTTCTAGGGCGACCCCTCCTAGCTTTGCCATTGACATCATAATAGTTCTTAATAACATCCTACAAAACCATGTTAAAACTGGGGCCTGAAGTACCAAGCTGTGCTTTTGGCCAGTTGCAATGATGATATATGATGTATGCTCTGCATTTAAAGCTTAGGATCCATTTGGACATAATTATTGGTATGCAGATGAAAATCAGTTATCATTAGAACTTGCACGGTCTTTGTATTCGGCTGTATGCACCCCATAGCTATAGCAAATCCAAGATGGCTGAAAAGCTGCTACAAAATAAAAGCTTACTAATCGGCCTCATTTCTTGAGCTCAGTACACAGAACGCTTCGTAAAGTACACAAAATAAATCGTCTCGTATAAAAACTTCCCCGACACGAGCTAATCTCGTTTACAAAAGAGTAAGCAAGTATGTATTGATATTAATTCGGTAACACGATTTGGATTGGTGTCGGTCATTCACCCCGAGATCTCAGATTGATAGCCTCACGTGCCTACGTAAGGATGTAAGTACATACCTAAGTGTTTAGTAAATATATATAAAAACCCTTTGAACGGCGCAAATATAATTATCTAATTGGAAGCTATGTTTGAGCCGTTTCGGATTGAAATAATAGGGTAAGGTCCTAGTAGTCATCAAGTATTTCGGGACATCGCCAAGCGGTTGGTCGACTCGACACGTGACAAGAAGGTTGGCTGATTTTTAGGTTATTTTAGGCCATATCACGTGTTAACACTGCCAGCCTTTTGGGCAATTTCTGATGATATTTTTTTTGATGCCCAATGAGCTCTTCTATGTTTACCCCCATTGATTTGCATTTACCTACATTCATAATTTATATTACATTTTTTGGTTTCGAGAAAAACAGTAATAACATTCTTATGATAATAGATGGCACCACGTGTACGTTCCGTTCTGGGCTCATGATAGCGACATTCAAAAAATGAGCGAGTAGAGCCTGAATTGATTGTCAAATTCTAAATTAACGCGAGCGAAACTGCGAGCAAAGGCTAGTATAAGATACAACAATAAAGAATCTAGTGTTTAGTTAATGTACTTGGGTTTAGTGCTAATATATTAAAAGGGTAGCTGTTACGTTGAGCTTCTTCGTTATAGGTTGTTATTTATAGAAGATTTCAGAGAGAGTGGTGCGTAGTTTATAAGAAACAAACAATTATACCTAAGTAGGTATAGGAATATTTCGTACTCGATGGATTACTTAAAAAAACACATAAATTAAAAATTCTGTATATATAATACTAAAAATAAGTCATGACTGAGCCGTGTAAGCGGGATTGTCCGAAAGAGTTACCGGTACCCCGGAACATAAAGGGCCAAAGGAAGAACATGGATGGATTTTAGTCAGTAAGAGTCTGACACTTCTGCGACACTCCCTTCCACTCCACTCAGAGCGGGAGAGTACATATATTGATTTCCGACCCACAAAAAAAAAAAATACTGAGGCATGATGCTCAGACGACATGAGTAACGCGAACAGATTTCAACCATTGTGATTGGTCGATTCCTGCATGGCTCCGCTCCGGCCAGCTCCACTTCAGTGGAGATGCACCCTCAAACGACAGGATTGTTCTATTACTATCTTTTATGTGATACTAATATTTCTGTAATTTATTTAAAAAGAAAAACTTCATTTTCTTTGTATTTAATAGCCTATGTCACTTCCACAATTAAGACAACTCATATGTTATAATCCAGCAAGCCGCTTAGGCTACAGAGCATATACCTACACATACTCTCGAAAAAAATTACCCTCCTTCCGGGTCAGTCGGGTAAAAAAACTTATTATTAAGTGTAAATATCTATGTTGTTTTTTAACCGTTCACATCAACGAACAACTCCAATTATTCAATCTACCCAGCTCACAAACTTACAATCCATATCACGAACCATTATCTACCAATACCCCCGTCAGTTAACATTTATCAATCCCCTGGTATGACTCCTACGTCATCAATCAGCTGTCGGGCGACGGAAGTGACGTCATAGCTGAAAAAATACGTCACCGGTCGTCGCGTATGTGAGCTCTTTATTGTGTCAATTTGTTAGAGAAAAGAGAGTTTTTTGTAAGCGAATGGAGGTAATTATGATGGTTTGTGTCTTTTGTAGAACGAAAGAGTATTTTGTAAAAAGTTTGATAGTGGAAGAGAGGGACAATGTCAGTGGGTACAATAACGTTGTACCCACGTTGTCCCGTGTAAGCGGGATTGTCCGAAAGGGTTACCGCTACCCCGGAACATAAAGGGCTACGGAAGGGACATGGATGGGTTTTAGTCAGTAAGAGTCTGACACTCCCTTCCGCTCCACCCAGAGCGGGAGCAGTCATTGGATGATTTCCCAGCCTTAAAAAAAAAGGAGCCTTAAAAGCTATTAAAATCAATCAATCTGCCAAGCCATTTCCCAACTATGATGGGGTCCGCTTCCAGTCTAACCGTATGGGCTGGATACCAGTATTTAACTTAAAAAAAAATGCTAATTAGAATAAATATTTTAAACACTTATTTGTTAAAATAGGTAAAATACAGATGTGGTTAATGACTAACCTGGTGTCAGAGGTATGAATGAGTAGCTTTCGCTTTTATATAAATAAAAAAAATCAACATTATCGCAGACGGAGCCGCGAGTAGCAGCTAGTATATTATATAGAAAAAAACACAGAACTTCGGCGGTAAGTATAAGGCAATAAATCATTGTTTTCGTTTTGCTACAAGATTTTATTTGTTATACTGGTTATAAACCTTACATTTTCAGACCGAAAAAAGGCTACCTTTCCAAAAATAGACAGAACCAATCCTAGAATTTCGAGATATCTAACAAGAAAATTTTATATACATTCTCATTCCTACAGAAAACATGTAAATTCTCTTAGTGAATACGTAAGAAAAACTAGGTTTGTTTGAAGATGGATCGTAAACCAGTTCGTATTCAGAGAGAGCGTCCTCACTAGAAAATATTCCGGCTTTTGACTTCCAAGTGCTTCAGACAAGGTTCGGTACCTCCCACTTATATTACAACTAAAATGTTGAATATTATTGTAGAAGGGCCTATTGCAGAAGGGTACTAAGCCCTTTCAATGATTGTGCTGAATGCTTGCAAAGAATTATTAAGATATAAAAATGGCTAATAATAGGTACTTCAAGCACAAGAGAGTTTTATTGTATTTGCATTACTGGAAATAGGTACAAGTGTTGTTGTTGTATGTTTTTCTACGTTGGGTTTTCTTGTGCGAATTTGATTATAATGTACCTGTTGCTATCAATTAAAATAGTTTTAACGCTTTTATTTTTAAATTGGCAACAAGAAGGGAAAAGCTTCTCCATTCAACAATTAGTTCTGTTTTGTATTTAAACTTTCTTAGTTATAAGAACACAATTTTCCCTAATTTTGAAAAATGTGCATAATTTGTAATACGAAAATACTGTTGTCTTGTATCCCACACTAAAATAACGATGAAAACTCTGACAGCCTCGACGCGGCTCTATAAGAATAATTTCTATGAAAACTTCATGGAAATTGTTTTACAATGATCACGTCGCACCTGTCTGCGGGAGCCTTTTAACAATTTTCTTCAAAACACGAAGCTTTCAAACTAACAATTCCACAAGTATCAAGACTTACTCGTCCATAGTTACCATTCTAAGATATTTGAACCATCTCAGTCGAAAAACTTAGTTTCGTACAATGTTGCCACTTACATCAAGTGGTTAGTTAAAAGTTGTCCTACAGTATAATGATGTTCTGTATCGTAGCTAAGAAGTTCGGCTTGTTAGTGGATATCAATATGTGGGTAGTTTCATTGACATTTGTGTTATGTGAAAGCCTCGTGGGAAAAGTTGACAAAATCAGCCTGTAATATTGGGAATACCTATTATAGGCTGCTGAGAATCAGGCCTCTTCTCTGTGAAAATTAATACGTCGTAATTCGCAACAAAAGGTTATGTGGATTGGTGAGCTTTCGACGTACCGGTTTCCTCACGATGTGCGATGATCGCCAGCGCATCAAGTTATACCAAACTATCATATCTCTCCAAATGTTTTTAAACCTTAACATGTTGTTTGTAAAGTTCAAGATCGATTAAGAAAATTTAACAGTTGGTGGTAACTTGATGTGTTGGCCGTACGGACCGTTTTTCCAAAAGAGTGTATGTCGGACCTCTCACAATGAAGTGTTCCATAGATGGGATGACTTTATCCCAAAAATATAGAGCTTCATTTAGCAAGATAATGTTACGTAAACTCAAATTAGTAATTTTTTGTACCTTGCATAGCAGGCATAGTTGCAATACGAACAAGCGAATCAGTTCGCAAGAAGCTACTAACTAGGTCCTTGTATTTTCCAATGAATTTCAGTGTTATCAAAGAGCAAAAAAGATTTTTCTAGGAATCAGTATTACCTTCAGTCATAATATTTCGCGATAGACTGTATAATACTTTAAAGTAATAATAATGAAATTCAAGATTTATTAATATAGCTAGCATAATAATTATTAAGGGAAAATATTTATAACATATATTGGTCCTGTAAAAATGTATTAACCTTCTGATGATGGACACTTTTATAAATCATTGAACATCAATTTTATTTTAATAACTAAGTATTTTTTACGCTCTTTGGCCTTTTCGCACAGTTGGTCGCATTGACTACGCTAATGTACCGGTACCGCGACCAAACGAGTTAGGTAGGGTTAGATCTGTGACTAGCCGCGCTGACATGAAACCAATCTAAGTACAGAGGCCAGCACATCAAGTTACCACAATCTGTCAAATTTCTTTGATAGTATTTCAATTTTATTGCAAAGACATAAGGTTCATTTTTAATTGAGAAAATTTGACAGTTAGAGATAGCTTGATGTGCTGGCGTCTGTACATCCAAGTTGGTCGCACTTACTTGGTCATTTAGTATTTTTAGAACCCCAAAATAAGAAATATTCACAAAAAGAGGCGCAATCATTAAGCAGGAAAGTAATTCTAACACAAACCGAAAAAAAGTCATTTATTCAAAGAAACAGTAACGACAATAGGCAATATTTAGGTATTGCAGCGGGATTGTCCGAAAGGGTTACCGCTACCCCGGCACATAAAGGGCTAAGGAAGGAACATAGATGGGTTTTAGTCAGTAAGAGTCTGACACACCCTTACGATCCACCCAGAGCGAAGCGAGTCATTAGATTTTCCACAAAAAAAAAGAGGGCTCAATTGTATTTTTAGGAGCGCTGTCTGGAAGCTAATAAAGATTCGATTAAATATACACAATTATTAACCTACCTAATAGACTTTACTTTATTCTACTACCTACCTACCTTCCTATTCTAATTCAGACATAATTTTTGTTGCTTACAAGCCAATTCCTCCCACTCGATATTTTCTTTTCAAATAATCATATAAATTCTAATATTGTGTCATCTATATCTGCCAGTAGCCAGACGAGTTTACCAGTGGCCGCCATATTGGCAAATATATAATTATTCTGGTTATAACTGTAGTAATTTTGTCTTTTGAAGAGTATGTGTGGCCTTTAAAATGTCTAAGTTAACCTTGTTTTAGGCTGGTTAAGGTCTGCAGGGAGTTGTAAAAGGCTTCTTCGACCTAAACTCTAGAATACGTGTATCATCCATCTCAATTTTAAACTTACAGATTTGTTATAATGTCTATACTTTTTAGTTTTAAATGGAAATTCATAGTGAGAAGAGAAAGTGACACCGGTGACTGAAAGTTGTGTGGAAATCGGTTGCCATTGTATGGCTATGTGAAGCGGAGGGAAGAGGAAAATGTTGTCAGGAAAGTTTTGAGTATGAATGGGGATATACGAGTAGTTGAAGACCGAAGAAACGATGGATGGACTGTATGAGAGATGATATGGTTAGAAAGGCAGCGACTACGAGACTAGTTAGTTTAGTTAGTACAACTACTACGAGATAAGTTTTAAAGGACATGTTGCGTCTGTGAAATAAATTGGGATCAGGGCAGCAGAATGATGATTTATAGTTGAAATCGTTCTAAAGTGGTATAATTTTGTTAAAGCTACTCCAGACCTTATAGAAAGATCCTTATCTACCTATAAGTATTCCCCTTCCCTCCGGACCTCGTTCACGAGTAGACGTGCAAGTGGATTTGTTCTCAATTTAATTTAATATTTAAATGAAGTTTTGTTAAAAATAAACATTACAAAAAATAGGAGTGCATAAATTAATAGGAGTTACTAAATACGCTTCCAACCGGCGCTTCCAATTGGCTCCACCATTGTCTGCAACGTCACAGACGACAACCAACGCCGCACGCGCTGCGCTCATACCTAGACATTGCGCCATCTCGCTCGTCCTAAGCGCGCCCCCGCCGCCGCCCCCCTGCCGGAGTGTACTCGACGAGCACTGCACACAAGTAAGCACCTCCTACCGATTTTGATCTCCTGGTACTCGAAGCGTTGTTGACGGAGACTTCCATAGTGTTTTAGTTTGGAAATCTGCAAGTATACGACGACGACCTAACAACTGGCTTGAAAAATAACGGTACTATCCACAGCACGATCGCAATATTTTGCTATGTTATGCTTTCCTAGTACAAATTACCGTTTACTCAGCATTATCGTGTTGCCAAGTAACCTTATACATCAAGTTGATCATACCTATAAACAAGGAACTTGAATGATATTGTATCCTTTGTAATAGAACTCTGTATTCACATAAACTCCACTAGTTTATGAGAACCTGGTACTAAAATGTTGCGCTCACCTCCTACGTCAAAAACCAACATCAACATGTCGCGTTCAGAAGCTGACATAAGCAAACTATGTGAAGATGAGCTAACTGGTGATCTGAGTGCCTCATATGTTACGCAAAGAGCTAAACGCTTCAGGACCTCGAGTGCTGAAAAATCTGTCGAAAACATAGATTTCAGAACTGAATTGAGAACAATGATGAAGCAATTTATATCATCTCAAAATACCCGGCTTGAAACCCTTGAATCTCATATAATGGACCTCAAGCTACATTTCACAAAGATCGAGACTTCAAACTCTGATTTGGTAAGCTCCCTAAATGGCCTGTCAGACCAAATGTTTTCCTTGGAGTCCAAGATATCAGGTCTCGAGAAAGAACGCGCTGATATGTGCACCCATTTATCGGCTCTTGATGAAAAAATCGACACTCTGGAGCGTAACATGATTAAAACATGCGTTGAAATCAGAAATGTCCCACTGCTTCAAAAAGAGACTAAACAGGATCTATATTGTAACGTGTCTGCACTGTCTAATGTCCTCGGTATTAATGTTAAGTCAGACATTAGAGACATTTCTAGATATAGGATTGATAAACAAAGTAATTCCTCTGCATTACTTATAGAGTTTACTAACACTCTTACCAAAAGCAAATTTCTAGACTCTGTGAAAAGCTACAACAAGGAATACCCTAATCAAAAGCTCAATTCAGGCAACTTAGGATTCACAGCAAAAGCGGTACCTATCTACATTGCAGAGCAGCTGACAGCACAGTCTAGAAAGTTGTTTTACTTGGCCAGAAGCTTTGCTAAAGCGCATAAATACGATTATTGTTGGATTTCAAATGGCCGTATTCTGTTAAAAAAGGTTAAGGAATCCCCTTACATTGTGATTAAAAATGAAGCTCAATTGCAACAGTTATCCAAATTACCCGAAGCATGACTATCTTCTTTAGTCTTACTTACATTCGTTTTTCTTTCTTGTATTAAACTTTTATCTAGGTTAAGTAATTTTATATGTGTAAATTGTTACTTAAGAACAACAATATTAACTTTGCATGTTATTTTTTTAATTACAACAAACAAACACTTTACTATACATTTCAGCTCATACATACTAATCTATACACACCTCAACACAAACAATATCCTATTAGGCGCTATATTATCTCACATTCATTTTACCCGCACCACGCTTTACTGTAATCCTATAATATGGTTTTTTTTACCTCAAAACCATGAATTACTCAACGATCTGTCCCCCAAATCTTTTTTAATTAAACCTATACGTTCGACCATATAAACTTGTTAGGTGATAACCTAGATGATTTTTCTGTATCTAAAGTATATCAGTGCAGGCCAGAAGACTGTTTGTCTACCTTACGTTCCCCGGCAAGTTACCTAAAAGTTCTCTCTCAAAATATTAGATCAATTAATCGAAACTTTCATGATTTTGAAACACTACTTTCCCGTCTTTCTCTTGATTGTGATGTAGCTGTTCTAACAGAATGTTGGCTTCCTTGTCTCAGTAATACCACCCTTCCCCAGCTCCAGGGTTATTCTTCGATCCACACTACTAAACACCGTAATCAGAGTGACGGAGTAGTTGTGTACATCAATTCGAATCTTGCATTCAAAGTACACGAACCTGAATTTCATAACTCTGCTTCGGGTTTGATCATCGAATTTGCGTCTAATGTTGCTATCCTCTGCGTTTATAGATCCCCATCTAACGAGAGTATTGACATCTTTCTCAAATCCTTAAATGAAATACTATCTTCCTTGAGCACCTTTCAAACTGTAGTTATAACAGGTGACATAAATATTAACATAAACACAGATAGCACAGCATCAACTATGAGCAATTGGTCACACGAATACCTTAACTCTCTTTCTTATCACGGGTTTTTACCCGCTCACCACCTCCCCACTAGAGGTAATAATTGCCTTGACCACACAATCCTTAAAACCAAATTACCCTCTTCCACCTTCATTTTTGACTCCACAATTACTGATCACTTTTCTACCTTCTTCTGTTTAAATTTGAGGCTGCCCCGCAATCTTTCTAATAATTCAATCATAAAGACCGACTTCGCCTCACTTGACAACTCTATGCGGAATCTGGAATTCACGCATATTTTTTCCATGAATGATCCAAACGCTGCTACTGACTGTCTGATCCAAACTCTATCGCAGGAGATTAATAATGACTCAACCCTGAAGCCTACAGCTAAACGCAAGAGAATCCTGAAACCATGGATTACTCCAGGACTTCTCCGATGCATGAGGAACAGAGACATTTTACACAAAAGGTACAAACAGTTCCCTGATAATGAAATTCTTAAAGCTACCTACACAAGATACAGAAATTTCTGCAACAAGATCCTTAAAAAAGTTAAAAGACAGTTCGACACAAATGAAATTACCAAAGCTGGTCGCAACACAAAAATGTTGTGGGATACAGTCAAGCGTGTCACAAACACAACTAAGATTACTCACCCTCCCACGGAATTACTTTCCTCCTCGGAAACTCCTTCTCAATCTCTTAACGATGTTAACTCGTTCTTTGTAAATATAGGCAAAGATCTCGCTGATCGTATTCGGAATGCAACGGATGGCGGCCCTCCTAATTCCCAGCGCAATAACTCCAATAGTTTGAGTTCTTTCGTTCTCTTGGAGACAACTCCAGATGAAATTGTTTCTATTATTAGTACTCTAAAGCCCAATGCTGCAGTGGGGTTTGATGGCATTTCTTCAACGTTCATAAAAAGGTACTCTGCAATCCTCGCACCCGTACTTTGCCATATTTTCAACCTATGCCTCGTCTCAGGTACCTTTCCATCTGCTTTCAAAAAGGCTATTATTCATCCCATTTTTAAAGGGGGGGACCGCGCATCTGTCAATAATTATCGCCCTATTGCAGTGCTACCTGCCATGTCCAAAATCTTAGAACGACTCATTAACAATAGACTAACCTCATACCTTGAAAGCAATAATTTACTGTCAACCAACCAATTCGGGTTCAGAAAGAAAAGGTCAACTTCTGATGCAGCCTTGGCACTGATAAATGGAATAGTTGATAAATTAAATCAACGCAAAAAATGCCTCACAGTGTTCATTGATCTCGCAAAGGCATTTGACACCGTTCCAATTCAATGCCTTCTAACTAAATTAGAATGTCTCGGCGTACGTGGTATACAACTCCAGCTTTTCCACTCATATCTCTCAGATCGCAGGCAGATAGTTAAAATCGACGGATGCCTTAGTGATGAGCTGCCTATTTCGATCGGAGTGCCTCAAGGTAGTGTTTTAGGCCCTACTCTGTTCTTGGTGTTTATAAACGACCTGTGCAACATGAACCTGATTTCTGGTAGCATTGTATCTTTTGCCGACGATACTGCAATCACCTTTCATGATGAGTCGTGGGCTAAACTGGAAACAACTGCTCAAACTGGTTTTGATTTAATTTATAGATGGCTTATCTCTCACTCACTCACGCTAAACACAAATAAAACTAAACTCATAACATTTTCTTTAAACTCCACTACGCAACCCTTGACACCCATCACTCTAAAAGCTCACACCTGCCAACCCTATTTAGTTCTTTGCAACTGTCCTAAAATTTTCTCTACTGACACGACTAAATACCTCGGTATCATCCTAGACAAACACCTAAACTTCAAAGCTCATATCACCCACCTTACAGGTCGAGTTCGCAAACTCATATTTATTTTTAAAACACTCAGACACATTGCCAATACTTATGTGATACGCACCGTATATCTTGCCGTCTGTCAGTCAGTGATATCGTACTGCATTAGTATTTGGGGTGGAGCTGCGAAAACTACACTCAAACCCCTGGAAGTGGCTCAGAGAGCCATTCTTAAGGTAGCTACTTTCCGACCCATGCTCTACCCAACCTTTGATCTTTATAAAAAATGCAAAGTGCTTACGGTCCGCCAAACATTTATCCTCAGTTCTTTATTACAACAACACAAACAAACTCCTTTTATACTAACTCAATCCTCACTTCGACGTAAGAACGAAATTTGCAAAGTACCCTTCACACGCTTTGCTTTTACCAAGCGATTCTTTTACTACCTTGGCCCAATTTTGTATAACAGAATAAACAAAAATATACCTATACATCAATCCGCTTACGATATGTGTAAAAAACAGATAACGGACTTTTTACTCACATTAAACTACGACGACACTGAATATCTGCTCACTTCACAATCGTAATGACTTTCTTAATAATCGGTATCTTAACTCACTTCCGTACTCCTTTCCCTTCCGTTTACACATACACCACACCTACATCACAAAACACAGACATACATACCTACATCATAAAACACACACACACACACCACACTTACATTACAAGTCACACACACCTACTAACAATTAGTATTTAGTTAAATATGTTTGTAACCAAGTTCAATCCTAAGCAGTCTATTAATCTGTTTTACCCCTATGGGAAACTGGGCTGGTGAACCTTAATACAGGTTACTATGTAACCTAGCTAGGACGCCAGATCCACCAATGTTACTATTTCTACTCTAATTAATCCTAATTTGTACAACTATACTTATATGTTTATTGTAACAGACTGTACCACACTTTTTGAATAAAAAAAAAAAAAAAAAAAAAAAAAAAAAAAAAAAAAAAAAGTATTTTAGAAAAGCAATAGGTATTTAAAATGATGCCAGATATGCCATCGACAAAAATTACGAACTTCCACACATACTTTCATCCCTTCTTATTTAACCCCTTTATGGAATTCATTTTCAAATGCCTTCGTTCGTGCTCATTTCCGTTATAAAAGAACTCTCAAACAAAGGATCGTATTACTTGAGTTACCAAAAACCAAGTGATATTGATCATATTATAATAATAATATATATTTTTTTTAAACTCAAGGGGAAGATTTATAAAAGCATGGTTAGACCAGCCGTCTTGTATGGATCAGAGTTTTGGGCCACAAAAGGAATGAATGAAAGACAATTGCATGCAGCTGAGATGAGAATGCTAAGAGGAATGTGTGGTGTTACCCGAATGGATAGAATACGGAATGAGTATATAAGAGGAAGTCTGAAAGTGACACCGGTGACTGCAAAGTTGTGTGGAAATCGGTTGTTATGGTATGGGCATGTTATGCGGAGGAATGAGGAAAATGTTGTCAGGAAAGTTGTGAGCATGAATGTGAATGGCTATACAAGTAGAGGGAGACCAAAGAAACGATGGATGGATTGTGTGAAAGATGATATGGCTAGGAAGGGAGTAACTACCTAGATGACGACTAATAGAGAAGTATGGAAGTAAAAACATGTTGCGCCGACCCCAAATAAATTGGGATAAGGGCAGGAGAATGATGATATATTTTTTTTAATGCATTCATTTTTAATAATTCAGGAACTATACTTTTCGTGGAAACTTATAATGCAGTAACAAAATAATACTGAACGAATAAAATTCGAAGAAGAATATATTTAATTTGAAGTAATATGTTTCACGAATTAACAGGAACAGTGTTCTGCTTCCAATAAACATTTACGACAGTATAACATCAAAGTTCACGATGATGATGCATTGCGTCATGAGTAAATATCACTCAAAATATTCAAGACATACATAACTTCATCACCTACTGTAACTTCTGGGACAAACGCTTCCGTGGGGAAATTTCTGTTTTGTCAACATAGCGTTATTCTAGCTTGTAACTCAGTATCTGGCTTGTGGGGGTCAGAAAGGCAGTCACTGCAAGTCGTTCCAGTGGACGCAGCTGAATACCAGTAGTACATTACATGGAGTGACATAGACTGCAAGCTCACCCCAACATAACGCTAGGCAGGTGAAGATGGCGCCATTCTATCTTGTTCAAGGATAAGTTATGACTTTACCTCTTTAGTAATAATTACAACATTGATAGATTTTGTATCAAAATGATAACAGCGCCAAATAAGTATTTTTGGAATTAATCAAGTTGGTCAATACTCGTATTTTGGAAAAAGGAATGATTAGGCGTCCTACAACTTTGCAACATAGAGGGAAAGTACCTTAAATACTGTAGATAGAAAAATGCTCAAAATCAAGATTTAATTTTTATCTTAAAAACAATACGAACTGCATTCAAAAAATTTAAAATAATCTTTTGTCTGAACCTACCTGAACCGATAAACTAACTAACAAACGCAGAAGAATAACGAACATAATATGCCAAAATAAATAGTTATTTGTGACATCAACCACCCCAGACTGGGCCCGCGTGGTGCTTTTTTTTTTGGCTGGGAAATCATCCAATTGCTGCTCCCGCTCTGGGTGGAGCGGAAGGGAGTGTCAGACTCTTACTGACTAAACCCACCCATGTTCCTTCCGTAGCCCTTTATGTTCTGGGGTAGCGGTAACCCTTTCGGACAATCCCGCTTACCCGGCAGGCTTGGCCCTGAGGGGCTCCTTCATATGCTGACATCTCTTTGAGGCGCGCGTGGAACATATACGCGCCGTACGGCACGGGTCTATGGCCCATTTCCTCTCTTAGGAGTAGGTCTCTGTGTAGTGGGAACATTATTGGCTGATTATGTAAATAGGTATACATACACGTGTACAATATTCAAAAGCAATTGCACTACGGTAGGTAATTGGAATGTTTGATACTTTCTCGTTCTTACGCCACATTTTTTTGGTATCTTTTCTGTATTTTTTCATCTCGTTCAAGGCTGTTCTCCAATTTCGTCTTCTTTCCTGTTTCGATAATTCAAGGCCCTTTGTTAAGGACTCCTTCGACTCTGAGAGCAACAAATTAATTTGCAACATAAAGGGATTGACAATAAAATGAGACTGTATCGTAAAAAGCGCTGTATAAGGAACTTGTACGTACATATTTACTCAAAAACTTTTCTAGTACAACGTGTCGGCTGAACTCTACCAAAGACTTTTGTAGAGACGACCGAATATGGCTGACTGTCACACCGTATCAGGAACGCGTAACATAGTTATCTCTCCTTGCTAGTGAGTATGCCGGACATTCTGTTGGGTCTTTGCGAAATAGCTGCCTTTGTTAGAACTATCGGAAAATAACTCTAAGTGCTCTAAGATTAATTTGAGATTTTAGAGATAACAAATAATAATAAAATACTTATTCTTAATAATAATGTTATGTGTGGCTAAGCAATGTACACATCGGTTTATGAATTACAGATTAAAAATAATATTTTTTTATTAGAATAATATTATTACAAACTGTTGATTGTAATTCAAAAATTAAACATTTCAGCTTCTTAATAAAAACGTGCTAATTTATATCCTATCAAACACGTTGTTATTTTAGGAACCCTGAAATGCGAAAAACAATACATAATCTCCTATTTACAAGTAAAAATGATAAAAACAACGAGTTTTGATCTAGCTGTCTTCAATACCACGCAACGTGCACATATATTAAATATGTTATTCTTTTCCATTCCAAAATTTCCATTTCAATAGTCAGCCTCCTCACTAACCGAACATTCTCAACCTCATCACTCCACCAACTTGTTACACTCCGGTGTGACAGTCGGCCCGAACTTGGGCGCGCACTTTATAAAGGCAGTCGACATGTTTATGAGTAAAGTTTTCAGCTGAAGACTACTATCTGTTACTGGGAGACTTGACACTTCCACTGAGAATGGACCGACTTGGAATATTATCGTATTCCAACTGTGATAGATTGTGGGAAGGTGTATTGAGAGTTGAGCCTAGTCTGCATGTATGAAGGATGTTATGTTCTTAGAAGTGACGCTATCGTATACTTGTAGCATCATAACCGGTATTAAATAAGATTCTGCTAACATTATTTGCTCAGACATGAGTGTACATACAATATAATGCATGCATGGTTTTATAAGTAGGTACATGGAGTTATGCTTACATGTTTACTATATGTCATAGTGTGCAAATATTAATAACCATAGTTGGACTGTTGTATGGATAGAAATTTTATCAAGGTATGGTAAATCTTTTGCCGTGGCAGGTATAATCGGTATATGCAGTAAAAATCTCTCCGAAAAAAAGCTGGAAGAGCTGTTATTCCACCTGATCCATGAACCACTACACAAAACACTCTTAAAATGTTTATTTTTACAATTTTTCGTACATAATTATCGTATTATATCGCACTCAGAATAAAATTACTATACCAGTTGAATAGATCACCAATATAACATTAAGGCAATTTAAATCAGTGTTCATTTTCGTATCGTCTTAGAAAATCGAGAAAAAATGTCAAAGCGTTCGAAATCAGAAAAAAATCTCACACATTCCACAAGTAAATACAAATAGGGGCGAGAGGGTATGCAAGGTGTGTACCATCATTTCTCCTCCCAACGACCGGCTATAACACTCCATGGCATGGCCCCTTTTACGATGTATTGTCCTTTATGGAATACGGACGACCCAGAATGGTACTTCCAAGTGTCGTACCGAGTCCGAGGATTGCAGCAGTGCAGTAAGTAGTCGTAACTTACACGCATGGTGGTTTAACCTCTTTGGGGTCATTAAACCGGTTATATTGAGGAGATGGAAGTAAACCAAACTTCTGGAGAACCTTAAGTTTAGTCAGAATTTAAAAATGATGAAATCATAAAAGAAAGATGAAAGAAAATACTTTTATTTGTAAACAACCAAACAAAAGTATTGAAAAAGTGGGAAAATATGCGTCACATACACGCAAAACAATCATCACTCAGAATGGTGCACAAATATTGAAACATTGATGATGTGAATCAATAAATGATAAATGATTTTATTTTTGTAAATGGGTTTTTACAAATGCAATGTCAATAATAGTTCTTAAAACTAGACGAGGTCGGGGTTTTCTAACTGACTACTCTAAGAAGAAAAACCGAAACAATTTTAGAGGTCACAGTCTGTTTTAATAGATTGTATATGATCTTGTTTTGCAATAAAAAACAAAAAAAGAGTAATGTAACAACAAATTTTATGTATAAATGTTATACATAAACATCTTTGACTTTCAAAAAGATCCACTCATAACTGACTTTAAAAACATTACAGTCGAGCTTTTCAACCACAAAAAAAACAACTTGCGCAATCTACCCCAGAACAAATGGAGCAAAAAATAAGCCAAATGATTCGTAAATAAATAAACATAACAAATCTTCCTGGGAAAGGATATGGCGGAATGACCTCGATACCTTTTTATAAGAATGGCCGCCGGAAGCACTGAATAGAGAGCGAAGTGACCGGGGAGAGAGAAATGGTCAACTGTGACCCTTTGACCTTGTGGGGTGAGATAATAATAAGTCCTTTTGAAGGAAATTGGACTGTGTAGTTGCTGAAACTTCAAATAATAGAGGCTTAATTATATAGTAATGTTAAGTTGATTGTTTGACTGTAGGTACCTATATTTAAGGTATTATCATAGTACTTCATATAGCTCGAGTTTGTACAGAGTGTTCTAAACTCTAGATTGCTTGCAATAGGAGAGTATTTTCATAGAGAAGCTTAACAAAACTTGTCCATTCTAGAAGTTCGGAAATAGGAATCCCAGATCAAGTTTGCCCAAAACTAGTCACTTGACCTTGACCTTTGCAGAAACAAAACTAATATTTATATTATAATTATAAGTTACGCATAGAAAAAATCAATTTCTATCGTCATTTATCAAAATAGACTGAAAATCAACAATTTTGAACGTGAAAATTACAAAAGACAAAGACACAATACTTGTGCTTTAACTGGGAAGGAGTGGCACAAACAAACTCCCCAGCAGGACATATGGCTACAAGTGGACATAGTGCCATACGTGGACATAGTGCTACACGTGGATATACAGATACACGTGGCAATCGGGATAAACGTGGCAAAAGGGCTACTCGTGGACATCGGGCTACACGTGGACATCAATCGTCACAAATACTAAACTAAGACAATCCACTAACAACTAGAAATAAATTTAAACTACAGAAATTATCTTGCAATATCACAACAACTCCTGGAAATGTCAACACTCCAACTTTGACAAAGCCATTCTATTTACTACGTTGATAAAGCCCGAAATTCTCTTATTGGCTGTAGGTATCTGTCGAAAGGAAAGAGGGTCCCTCTTACAGGTAGTATTAGGAGTAATATGAGACAATGGACAGGTGCAAAAGGTCCACGTTGTAGAAAGTATGGAATTGGAGCGAAGACAGTAATTCTTGTTATGGTTTTGAAAATGGAATAATTGAGTTTTTTTTTTGGTGTAGTACATACGCCAGCACATCAAGTTACCACAATCTATCAAATTTCTTTGATAGTATTTCAACTTTATTGCAAAGACATAAGGTTCATTTTTAATTGAGAAAATTTGACAGTTAGGGATAGCTTGATGTGCTGGCGTCTGTACATACGCCAGCACATCAAGTTACCACAATCTGTCAAATTTCTTTGATAGTTTTTCTACTTAATTACAAAAAGTTAAGGTTCATTTTCATTTGGGAAAGTTTGACAGTTTGGGATAGCTTGATGTGCTGGCTTGATTTTTAGTTGTAAAAAACAGATACGGTATTCGTTTTAGCACTTTTTTTGCTCGTGATGCTTACTCGTGGGGTGTCGCTTTACAGGTTGCCTATTGGTAACGGCCATGACGCACAAGTTCTAAGTAGTAGCTTCGAACCCGGACAGGTGCATTACTTTGTGTAAATTTATTTCATAACCACTGCTCTCAAAACGGTAAGGGACACAGCGTGAGGCAAAAGGCAAAAACCAAGTCCCTCTCACCGAGAGAAACCTTATGTCCCAGCAGTGGGATTGTGTCTGCATAATGCCAGGATATATCATGCTACAGTTAAAAGATTAGGCAGTCAACAGGGTGGTACTTTGATAGATAACTGTCTAAAGTGCAATGGACGAACGCATAGTGCCGTAAATTCTGGGGACTCGAATCCTCGGAAATACACATTGAAAACAATTTCACAATTTGGACTACAACTAATAATTGGACATAAGGACATTGTTTCACAACTACATAATTATACTAAGATCTATAATCGTTACTTAGCACCTACTGCCAAGTTATAGGTCTCGAGTTCAAACCAAAGCACCTCTGATTTTTCCAATTCATATGCGTATTTTATAATTATCACTTGCTTAAAAACCGGTGAAGGAAAACATTGTGAAGAAACCGGCATGTCTGAGGGATATTTCTCAACAGCATGTGAAGTTAAGCCAGAGGCCCATGAGCAGCATAGAAACTCAGACACCAGGTTAGTCAATAACCACACGAAGAACTACTACAAGCACCTACTTTTGCTAAGCGTCCCTGTCACAGTTGCACAATTATCAAACTACACGTGTAAGATAGAGACGGTTATATATCTTACAGACGTATAAAGGAAATCTAAGCTTATAAAGAGTGGGAATTCTGAAACTTTTTTGCAGTAATATTAAAGCAGTTATATAATATTGAGGTCACTCGTAAGCTCACTGTTATTCGAACTGTCAAAGGCACACAAAGTATGAAGCTCTTTATTTTCCTGATCTCCTATTTCCTTGTAATGATAGAATCGCAAAATAATTGGGAGCTGAGGGTGAAATAGAAATCAATGACACACTTGCGAGGCGAGTTTTGTTAGTAAAAGAATAGGAGTTTAGGCATTTTGCGTTCTAGACAAAAACGAGGTCAAGGGTTCTTTTGCGTTCGGAACTAACGCATCTTTGGTTTGAAGGGTTTTTCTGCTTCAGAAAAGCTTTTTAGACGCGTAGGTCGACCTCGACAGACTTGATATTCAATAAGTGATTCAAGACTGCAAACGGCGGTTATGAAAAAACATCTTGTGATTTTGTTGCCCTATATTCTTTAAAACACAGTTCTGAGCAAAAGTCTTCATATTCCGTATAAACCTCTTTAGTCGTGCAATCGAGGGCAGTTGTGGGTCGTGAGTTCAAACCCAAGCAGGCGCTTTACTTTGTGTATTTAAATTCATCACCACTGCTCCCAAAACGGTGAAAGAAAACATCGTGAGGAAATCGGCACGTCCTAGAACCAAAAAATTCAAAGACATGAATTGTGACATCCGCCAACTCGCACTAGGTCCGCGTGGTGGATTATGGCCCACTCCCTCTCTTAGAGAGGAGGCCTGTGTCCCAGCAGTGGGCATATTATAGGCTGATTATGGTTCGTGCAATCTCTTACTATGTAAGCCTCGCAAACATGATCAGATCAACAACTAATTGCTTTTGTAGTTAACAAAAATGTTAGGCATATATCTCAAGATTAGAGATAAACTACGATAACATGGCGCACCCCTCCAAATTACTGTTTCAATGTTTGTGGTCACATCCTTACGAAAAAGTTTGTATGTAGTTGTAAGTATTCGTCTTCAGTAGCAGACCGACAGCATCATGCGTTGTGAGTCTTGGTGGCGCTTTCACAAATACTTACAAACGTTTTGAATTTTGGCGGGGCGGGCCATGTTATGGTAGTTTATGTCTACTAAAAAACTATTTATAGAACTTCAGATAGATCACTTTTATCGCCACTAGTAAACAACAGACTATAACATCAAAAACTTCAATTACTTCCAGAATTTCGTCACAATAAAATATTTATAGGCACCGGCTAAGGCCGGTCACACACGAGGCTACACATCGCATCGACGCACGCTTTAAGCCGGGATTAAGGCGGTTGCCCACGATCGATGAGGAGGGACGCTGCTAAAATTAACGCGAACCTTGCGGTAGCCTTGTTAAGCAAGGGTGGGTGAGTGAGTAATTGTCTTTTAATTCTGATTAAATGCTACCGTAAAGAGTGTTATTAATTTATTTTGCTTAGTTTGAATTTGGAATGGTGGAATTGGCAGTTTGAAAATGACTGTAGGCGATGCGGTAGGGATGTGGATGTTCTGAAAATAGTTAATTAATTAGTTAATTGTTTGACAGATACAGATAATTATAGAGAGATTACAAATTTTAGTAACTAATTGTTACGACGTACGACGGAACTAATAGGCAGGTACCTAAATCGACGATGAATTATGCTTCTCTGAATATTGTCTTTACATGTAAATGAGTCGAAAATTATTTTCTGAAACTCAAATTTCAGTTTAGAATTGATTAATGAATATTTCCATGGACAACCACCTCACGACACCCACCTTTCACCTTTGTACAGAGGCCAGCACATCAAGTTACCACAATCTGACAAATTTCTTTGATAGTATTTCAACTTTATTGCAAAGATATAAGGTTCATCTTTAATTGAGAAAATTTGACAGTTAGGGATCGCTTGATGTGCTGGCGTCTGTACGTAGGTATTTTCTGTTCCTTTTGTTTTCATGTGTGTACATAAATGGTTAAATAAATAAATAAATAGTAGAAACAATTACTACTGACATTATTTTTTTATGTCGCTTAGTTACTTTTATTGCATAACTTTTTCAATTATAAGTGCAAAGCATTTGCGTTGCTTCTTCCACTTTAAAACTTTGTAGAAGTGCACCATCTTTGAAGTTCTGAGTAAGTTACACATTCTATTTGTCTGTGATTACTTAGTCTTGGTCTCCAGGAGCTCTTTAGTTTTCATACCGACCCGCTATTTCTGGCCATGCCATTCTTTTTTAAATAATAAAAGGTTTTTTTCAAAAACTTGTACAACTTCAACTGTAAATCTTATAGTGGGACGTCTTGTTTTAAGTGAAAGATAATAATAATAAATTTCTTTGGCAAAAAACAGGTAACCGAAAAATGTAAGACCCTTTTTTTTTTTTTAAGGCTGGGAAAATCATCCAATGACTGCTCCCGCTCTGGCTGGAGCGGAAGGGAGTGTCAGACTCTTACTGACTAAAACCCATCCATGTTCCTTCCGTAGCCCCTTTATGTTCCGGGGTAGCGGTAACCCTTTCGG